>CM054115.1:62334702-63708452 GCA_028673005.1 Tanypteryx hageni | reverse complement strand
AAATCGCTCGACATTTTCCTTGAAGCGCAAAATTCATCGGTTAAATTACAATTTTCCAGGCGGCAACAAAGCTAAATTTCTCAATTGTTGCCCTCTTCAAAGGGAAGATAGCCACGTAAAGATAATTTGCAAGGAAAATGCACGCCGTGGCGCGCCGTTGAGGAAGAATAGCCAACGCCAAGATAAAGAGTACAAATGGATTCATGCCTAAATATAGTTTATTAATACTTTTAAAGTGTGTCAAATGATATTTAAGGAATATTAGAACGTTGTAATTCTTTACCATTAACATTCAAAGACTTATCACAACATAAATGGATACATCTACTTACATTTGTTTGGTAACCAAGATGTTGTTTATTGTTTACGTTTTGGCTAATTGTATCGAAATAATTCACATAATTTTATTGCTGCTTTAAAGGCTTCGGTGCATCTATCCATGTGAATATTAATTAAGACGTTAATGAGTAAATATTTAATGGTAAATCTTTACAATACAATACATAAAATAGTAAATGTTAATGTAAACATCGCTTGCGTAATTAAGGAATGGGGAACGAAAATTCAGGGCCTATGGTGAACTCGGAGTAATTCCTATTTTAATAAAACTGCTAGTTTACGCCAAATATTCTTGGAAAAGCAGTCTGCCTTGATTATATGATGGATTCGCAATTGAGATACACCCACGAGCACAAGGCTGACTACAATTTTTCAACGATTTCTTTAGGTGGTAGTTAAAATTCCGTGTGAGCCTCTTCTCTGAATAACATCTTTGATAAATTTGGGGGCACCGACAGCGCGGAGCCCAAGAAATAAAAATAATTTGCTACATAAAAGAAAACCCTTTCCCGAGCGAAGCCGAGTAACTCCAGCTAGTAAAGAATATAACTAAATGTGCTTTCCGATGATATTATCTTGATTTTACCGTTGCTCTTCAGAAATGCTAAATCCAGTAAAAATGAAACAAGTCCTAAAATAAGAATTAAAGGCATTAGGAATCTATGCATTTCAAAACTAGCGTAATTTTCATATCATGGATTAAAGAATATTATACAGAATGAGCTTAGAAATTTCTTCAAATTATGTTACTATTGGGAGCTATAATAATAAAATCTAGTAACAAACGCCTCAGTTTTTCCATATCTAAAACTATTTAAATAAAACTAAGAAAATATTCGTTAAAATACAAAAAAAACGGCATTTTCCGCAGCCGTATTCAGGGGGATAATCCGGAAAAAAATTCCTGAAATATTGCTTTCTGAAGCGGATAGTGGAGATCAAAAGCAGGTTGAAAAAATTCGCAAAACGTTTTCCAGCAGCTTAGGAGAGGCCGAACGCCATGACAGAACCGAAAGTGTTTTTTTTCGAACCAATGGTAAGGAAGATGGCTTCTCGGATGTAAAGGGATTGCATAGCGGAATATCACGTCTTCCACTTTAAGCGGCGGAATCGATAAACCTGAAGTTAGAACATGATTGGCTCATTTGTATTTGGATTATATTGCTAAATTTATAATCGCTTCGATTTTTTTAGGCCAACTTGATCCATTCATTGTTCCGGGTTCAAAATCGCCGGTTGAATAATGAAAGCATCTTACACTTGGATGTGTACGTTATTTTATTTGTGGGAAATCTCACGCTTACCTCGTTTCCTTCTATCAAAAAAATACAAACCTTTTTAGTCCTGGATATTCCTTCATTTTTTTCTGTGATATTTGCTCCGTTGTCTAATTATTACATTAACTCATTCTTGAGAGCAATAAAGAAAATTTAATATCCTTTGGAATCTAAATCTTAGTATTACAGAATACATTTTCATATTTTTTCTACTCTTTGCATATTTATACTCTCTCTCTCTTAATATACCTTGGATATTTAAACCTAAATTTTATTTTCTTCAGATTAATTTTAAGGATTTATGGATGAAATTTTGCTGTATAGTTATCAGTTTCGCAGTTAGGACTGTTTCAACCGAGGTTATTACAGGTACACAACCGTGTACATAAGGCATCAAATTTCAAAGCCAGCATAGATATTCATGTCTTAAAATAATTTTGAGTAATTGTAACCACCAGGTACGAAAAGGTTATTATACGTAGCAACCATCTCCACTGGCTCCTCTTACACTAAAAAAGAAGAGATTCAAATTTGAATCGCCGAGCTATTTTTGTTGATAAAAAAAAACGATAAAGCCAAAAGCCATTAGATGATCCACAATGTGCATTTAAACCAAAATTTTGCCATCGTTTGCCTTGATTCGTGATATTCAATTGAAATGAAGAAGAGAATCAATGATCGCCCAATTAAAAAAGACTAGGATTGCTCCATAGTTTTCCGAATCATTACCAGCACCGTGTGGCGGTGTATCTTCTGTATTGAGAGGTTAGTAAAACTATATATAAAAATAACTTTTTAACCTGCCAGCTATTTACGTTTAAGTAAATTTAAAAAAACGAGAAAATTGTAATTATTATAATTTTCGTATAAAAGTTGGGTGGCTTATGTTGCAAACATTTTATTTTCTCCTTATATAAAATAAATGAAGAAGATATATATATATATATATATATATATATATATATGTGTGTATACATATATATTTTGTTGGAAAGCCACCAAACCTTTACACTAAAATTGTAATTATTTTCTTGTTTTTTTGCTATTTAGTGCAAATAAACGCCCTCGCAGTTTTCTTTCTCTCTACTTTTCGTGTATACCGCAATGTCCTACGCTATCTATCTTGGATAATCGCCTTCATTTTATTTCTTCATTCCTCTTTTTACTTCTTCCTTTTTTCCTATCTTTACAATTTTATCCCTAAATTCTCTTTCTTGCATCTCTCCTTTCTCCTCTTTCTCCCGTCTCTCAACGTAGCTCATATTATCCGCCTACATATTTACTTTCCCGTAATTTCTCTATTATACGTTTCTCCCGTATCCCTCTTTAGGCCTCTCTTTCTCACAGCATACGTTTTCTTTCCCTAGCTGCATCCCTCCTCCCACTTATTTCTCCCCCCTCCTTTCCCCCGGTCTTTATCTCCCCCTATCTCTCACATATCTTCCCTTCTCTACTTATCTCTCTCTTCCACATTCTCAATCTGCCCCTCCCTCTACACCCTCTCTCCATCTCTCTCTTTTTTTCTCATTCTCTTTTCCTCTTTATCCTCTCTCTCCCCCTCTCTCTCTCTCACTGGCTCTCCCTCTCTCCTTTCCTCTCTCTTTCCCTCTCCCTCCTCTCTCGCTCTCTCCCTCCTACTCTCTCTTCCTCCATCTCCCTTGCTCTTCCTGTTTCGCTTTCTCCCTCCCCCTCTCTCTTCCCCTTCCTGAGTCCCACTTTCTCTCCCTCAATCTTGCTTTCTCCTATCTTCTTGCTATCTTCTCCCACCCACTCTCCCTCATCTTTTTCTCTACCCCGCCCTCTCTCTCTACATTTCCGCTCTTTCCCTCCCCTCTCCTTTCTCTCACCCTCTCTCGTTTCTCTCCTTGCATCCCCCTGTTTGCTTCAACCGCTTCCTCTTCCCTCTTTCTGTTTGCCTCCCACCTCCACTAGTTTACCCACTTTAATCCCATTCGAGAGTTGGAGAAACTTTCCGGAGACGGTGACTTGTCTCTTTCTCTCTCTCTTTCGCTTCTCTTTTCCTCTCTCCTCCCAAGAGGATCTCGCCCAAGGAGGGATGGACTGGCAGTCGTCCAATCATTTATCCGTTCTGAGGCAGAGGAAGAGTGCGGGTCGATGTGCGGGGGTCGAGCGGAGTCTGAGTTGAAGGGGAGGGGAAAGGTTTCCCGCCCCTCACTCCTCCCCCTTACATTCCCCCGTCCTTCCTTCTCGACGCATCCTCCTCCCCCCTCCCTCCCGCTCCATAAACATCCCCGGGGATATCCCCGCCCCACCCCAACGCCTCATTAAGATGTCCCTTGCTGTCTCTCTCTCTCTCTTTACCTCCCCTCTAAAGGGAATGGAACAATGGATACGGCGAGGGAGAGGGGGAGGGGGGCTACGCAAACATGCATCACTTTAAGGAGGAGGTTACCGACCCCTTGATTCCCTAATGAGTGAGAGAGAGAAAAGAAAGAAAAGAGAAAAGTGGGAGAAGGAAGGGAGAAAATGAGAGAGAGAGAGAAATAGATGCCAGGACTAGAGGATAAGGAAGGCGCGTAGGACAGAGAGAGTGGGGAGATGGGAAAGACAAAAGAGGATGAGTTTGAAATACATGGATGTTAAGATAGGAGGGGGTGTAGTGAAAGGGAGATGAAAAAGGTAGGAAGAGAGGAGATGGAGATGAAATGGAGATGTAAGGCACACGTAGAAGGGAAGAAGATATAAACATGGTAATTTAGGGTGAGAGGTGAATAGAGAAAAATTAAAAATTACTGTACCTGTTGATATATATATATATACCCCGATTAAATTTCTTTAATAGAGAGGAAAGGCTAATTAACGTGTACATACACACACGTGTACGTTCACACACTGATATCTCGCTAAAATTATAAGTTTCACTACCATGAAAATCATAAGTTCTGGCAGATATCCCGTAAAATGAGTACTTTGTAAATCTCTAGTTATATCAATAAGGCCGTATTCTGAAGTTTTATTATTGATGCTACAGATTGAAACTATAAAATCATCTCCAGCAATGACAAATGTTTTATGGAAAAATAATAGTGTTACTTAAAAGTTACATTATGTATATATATATATATATATATATATATATATATATATATATATATATATATATAATCGGGTATTATTTGTTAAAAGAGATTTTCATTACAGCACACTCTCACATACACCCGTATAAAAATATTAATTAATGCTGTAATGTGACTAAAATTTTTTACAAAGAAGGCTTTTTAAAAGATTTTCCTCAAACACTCTGCGGGAGAGGCATTATTTCCCCTCGTATCTTATTTCGAAGTCGACGATTTTCATCGCGTGATGATGACGAGGTCACGTATCTCCTGAATGAAAACATGGAAGTCCCCTGTTGGGCGTGGCTGCATAACACGAATGGCTCATCTCAACCACGGGATTACCGACTCGAAAAACTTTCGATTACGCATCAAGGTATACTTCTCGTCGCGTCAGATAAATCTAAATTTCTCATCCCCTTATCCCTGACTAACGCTAAGCTTTGACTCCGATACATCTAATCCTTGATCTAGTCTTGGAAGCTGGAGAAAATTCGTCAACAGATCTCTAGATCCCTGGAATGTGATACCCTCTTTCTAGGCCATGGATTTTTTGTTAAGGATATCACATATCGCAAATTTATCTTGCTTTATCCATATGGTGTGGTTTTAGCATCCCAGTTTTAAGGCCGCGGGTACGAATCATAATATGGACATGGATGCGTGTTATTAGCTTTTATACTATTAATCAACGTTTTGTGAAAGACCGAGGTAGTACGTTGTAAGAGCTTTTGTATATGAATCCCTCTTCTCTTGATACTACCTCACCTAAATAACGAGCTTAGCGTTACAACAAATTAATTAATGGAAGAAAAAATAAGGAAGAAAAAGGGGTTGGAATAAAAATAACTATTTAACTGTAAAATTCGTGGAAATTATGCTATGCATTTTAAAAGTAATATTTAGTCTCAATTTTACTGCTCTAATCCATAAATGAGTCGCGGTACTAACTGGACGAGAATCCAGGAGAAATTCGCGTTCATGGTGATTATATGGGCGATTATCCCGCTGAAACAGTAAAAAATAACAAACGAAGGAAAATAATGATGAAGGATGGAAATTGAGTTTTTACCCTTTGAAGGAAATATTAACGCGAAGTTCCGCGGCTGTAAACATGGAAATGAACGAAGAACCAGTTTAATTTTATAATTTATTTCGTTGCAAAAGACGTACGTTCGTTCTTATAAATTTTATCGTCCCCAGCGCTTAGGTAAACTACGGCAATAATTACTTAAGTGAGTGTTCATGTATGCTTGTGTGTATTTATACATACTTAGTCCTATATTTGTCTATGTTTATAACGAATGATGTCCATATTGTCGGTAATATTGTCATTAGCCTGATTGAGCTATCTAATTTCGAATTGTTGTTTCATTAACTGAAACTTTCAAAGAATAGCGCCTAAATTACAACCGAAACTTCTACAAAAATCTACTCAATCCAAATATTTTATTGAAAATATTAGAGAAATTTTCAAAGGAAACCATCTATATTGCAACTGAAACTTGCTTAAACTGTACAATACAGATCTGCAAGTTTCTTCTATTAGCGTGAATTTGTGAAAATAATCGCCTTTTTGTGAATGTGAATTTTATCAAGCAATATTCGTCAGGTTCACACAATGTTTCTATCAGGCCAATGCCCATATTAGCCACATTATGGACATCAGCCGTGGCATGCATATACAAATGTATACATCCTTATAAAATCTTTGCGTGATATATTTATTGTAGTCAATGCAGGTTCCCCTGGATGTTATACTATTAGTAGTGAGTTTGAAAAACTTGTCTAAGTTATGAGCAATCAAATTTTACTCACCAATGGATAACCTTAATTCCATCCAAATTATCGGCCTGGCGGTAATAAGTTTTGTGATGATAAATAAATAACGAAAATTACACCCATAGAAACGACAAAACTTTCCAGAAGATTCAACTTCGCATCACACCAGGTGTATCGCCGGAATGCGCGAGGGACGCCGTCTTATGAGAAACACGCACGCTGAAAAGATCGACTATTTTCGCGCGTATTATTCAGAGGCACACGCGACGCCATACGTATGTATTAATGCCTAAAGCCCCTCGGAGGAAGATTTTGGACCCCCTAAAGGAAGCAAGGGGGAAAGTATTCCAAAAGATGCGAGGAAGACAAAAAGACAAAGAGGTAGGGAGAGAGAGACGTGCCTTCTGTTTCTTCTAGGCGGCGCCACTGCATCCCGTTAAGGTTTTATAGCCTTAAAAGAAGGAAAAAGGGAGAGAAAGATGTAGAGGGTATAGGAGGGAAGGGATAGGGCGAGGACGACAAACAGGATGGCATGTACACACTTAATACTCGATATCAAGGCATGCATCTCCAAAGTTCCAGTTTTTTAAATCTTCCCCTCACCTCCTGTCTCTCTCTCTCTCTCATTCCCTCTCGCTCTCCCCTTTAAAATCCATTCCTAACGCCCACACACAATACAAGAGACAGTTTTAATTCCCCCTCCCACTCATTCCGCCCCCTGATACTCACTTCTCATCACCTCTTTCTCGTTCTCTTTTCTGACTCTACTTCATATCCCTCTCTTTTTTCCATCTCTCTCCTCTCCTCTTCTCTCTCTCTCTCTCTCTACGGGCCCATTTCCTTCGTTCCGCTTCGTTCCACCGCCATCTCCCTCCACTTCCCATCTCTGAATTCCCTTCAACTCATACCCTTACGCCCAAGGCTGCAAAAGACTCCCGCTTCTCTTTCCATCCCTCTCTTTTTCTCGCTCTCTCTCTATACCTCTACGCGGTTATTCTCGGTCTCACCTCCTCCTCTCTCCTCCTTCGTCTGCTTCCTCTCCTTCCCTTTCTTATAATTTTCTCCTCTTTTTCCTTCTTTTTCTGTCCTCCCCTGGGTTACTACTCTTCATTCTCTATTATATTCCTTCTCATCTACTCCCTCGCTTTTTTGCATGTTTGAATTTCATCAATTTTGGCGCTGGGAAGTTAGATTCATTAAACGAATCCACGATATAAAACAAAGAGCGAAAGAGGACTGAAATAGGCGCTAGAGGTAAGGCAAATGGATATTAGATTGGGATCGATTTTAGTGCAGAGAGAGACGTAGGTTCGTGTTTCCTTAGGCCTGGCATGGTTTGTAATGGAACAACGCATACAATAAACGGGCTCTGTCGAGGATAGTTTAGTTCATAGCATCCCCTGCTACTCACCTATCTGAGATAATGTAGGTTAAAATGTAGATGTTTTTCTCCTTTTGTCTAATTCGATTTTTTCCCATCTTTACTTTTTCCATTCTCAATCTCCATTTTCCCAATCCTTGCTCAACCTTCTCTCTCATGCCTCTTCCTCCTCTTCATCAATCCTCACTTCTATTTCCTTACCCTCCCTTGCCTCCCTTTTATCTTTCCTACTTTTCTCATCTTACTGCCTAAACCCCCTCTCTTACCACTATACTCACCCTCATCTTATTGTTTTCGGTCAGTGTCTCAGCCATGGATATTTTACTTCACTTCAATTACCCCTCGACGTCGTCCGAGGTATCATTACGTCGAGCGAAAACTTCATAATAATGATACTGATATTTTATTCATCAATTTTTATTGTATTTTTTATTTTTTATAAAGAGTGGAAATTTTGTGAATACTTTGTTTTGTAGCCACGCGATTCATTCCTTGCGATTATACATACGACGTCGCATCTCGGCTTCTATTGAATAAAAAGGGAAATTTTTATGTGACTTCTGTAATGATTCCTAACAATGATAAAGTAACTCAAGAATACATAAAAATTACGAACTGCCTCTTCAAAAAATAACAATCGTAACATTTATCTAAAATCTTTAGTGGAGACATAACCAAGATGACCCGCGGGAAACTTTTCCCTTCTTTTAAAGGGATACATGCAGAAAATGAAATGTTCAGAATAGTTTAAATTTATCTTTGAAGAAGGTCGCATGCTAATAACTTGTGTAGTTTTCACGATATTGATTATTATATGAAAACGCGGGCACACGCTTGATAGGTAACGGATCGGTGTGCAAATGGCTTCTCTCCAGCAAAGAGTCTACTTTTTTCAAGATAACCTAAAATTTATAATTTTAAAATATCATGTTTTGCGTAAATCCTTAAAAAATTCATACAAATCCAATAAAAATGTGGAAGGTTACGAGTTTTTATATTTTTTGCGATTTTCGCTCCTGCATTGCCAAAACAATCTCCTTCGGCATCTGGGGTGGGAATTATATATACGTCCTCCGGGCGTAAGGGGATTAACAAATACAGTAATCACATCTCGATTTCTTGTTTTTATACCAGACTATTCATATTATTGCATCAGATACCGAAACGAAAGTTTGAAAATACTTTTTAATTCACAAATATTCGTTTACCGCCTTAAATTACAAAATCTATCGCCTCAAAATTAATTCCATACATGCGATAATAAAATTCTCATCGGTTTTGTGCATCCCATTACGTTTCACGACTCCTACTTGAGATTTGGAACGAAATCTTTGATTCTCATTCCGAATATGAGTTCACAGACGCAGCTTGTACTCGACGAAGTTTTACTCAAGGCGTTATCGTCATTTTTGCACTTTTCCTTCTTTTTTTGGTTTCGCGGCAGGGGTACGGCGTTGTGACGCAGAGATTTGGAAGGAGGAAGAGAGCGAGAGGAGAGGAAAAAATAGTGAGAGGGAGATATGAAGAGGAGTGACTGCATTCTCCCCCTCCGTAACTCGAACACTCTTTTCTTTACAATGTCATGTTGGCGGCCATGATAAGAAAAAGAGTATCTTCCTCTCTCTTTCCCTCTCTCGCCCCCTTTTTTCAACCCTCTGCTTCCGCTCTCCCCCGTTTCTTTCGAGCACCCCTCCCCTTCCCCAGAGCCCTTCCTCCTCGTCCCTCACCTCTTGTTGCGCCCTCATCCCCTCCCCCAAAACCTCTCCTCTCCGCCACCCGCAGTCCCCCCATCCGCCACCTTTGTCTCCTGCCTCCACATCGCTCATTTCCTGCCGCCTCTTTTGCACACAGGCTTTACCCTTTTGCAGATTCCTCCCTCATCCCCCTTACCCTTTTCACTTCCCTCTCTCACCCTCACATCTTCCCCATGCTCGGCTTCTAACCCAATACCAATGTTTCCCTTTCCCTCGTCCTCTTCTTTCTCTCAGACCTAAAGATTTTTTCAAGCACTACTAAAATGCGCTATATATATATGTATGTATGTGTGAGTGTGTGTGTGTGTGCGCGCGCGCAAACTGATGGCTCTCGAGATCGCACTCAGGCCTGTAACGTACTTGTTCCCTCTCTATTCCTATAATAAACGTTTGCGTTTTTAGTCCTCGAGATGTGGAACAAAAACTTTCTCGGAGAAACCCGTGTTGTTTCGAAGGAACCGAGATACCCTTTGACTGAGTTGTGTGAGAGAGAGGTGACTTTTTACGAAAATTGTTCTCCGTTTCGCAGGAGAATGCTTGATGCTCTTAAGAAACATAAAGTAAATGGAAAGAGTCCTAGATGTTACGCTAGTGGCGATTTGAAATAGCCGAGTTGATCGTATCAAGTAATTGCATTTATGAAACTGTTCATTCGGGATTAATTCGTCAGGGGTGTCGCGTACTCGAATTTATTTTTGTCTGGATGTTCGGCGAAGTATATAGTTCGATTTAATACTCCCATTCGTCGCGACGCGTCGGCATGTTGGTATTCGCTTAAAAACTGTGAAAGTGAACCCGCTTAACATAGATTTTTTTTCAATTATTTCAGTAATTGCTGCCATGATTTTCCAGTACAGTACGTTGACCCTCTATGATACATATAAAGGAAAACATAGTTCTTTCGAGATAGCGATATTACGTCACGCAACAGAGTTTGAGTAATGCATAACGCAGCTCTTGGCTAATGCGCATAGTATACTATGGCATAACTAGTCTAGAAGAGTATCTAAGGCGGAGTTTCAGTTTAGGTATAAAAAAATAAGGGTCATTATTAATATTTCCCTTTTGGACATCATTTTGGTGTCTGCAAACTCGTAATAAATGGCACAGGAGTATTTATTGTGAACGATAACTTTAGCAAATTGTTTTAAGTACTCATTAACCACGTTTACCTGAACCGATAAATTTAAGATTCCGCCGCTCTCAAACGGCTTCTCGTTATTAATGACCTACACAATTTGGTGCAGTTTAATTCAATTACGCATTTAAATATTCTCATTTGGTTTCATTTGCATTTGGAGTTTTTAAATTTATAAGTCATCAGTTACCCCATTAAAAATAATTATTTGACCCTAGTACTTTCTTCGAATTTATTAGCGGTTGTTTCCTGCCAATTTTCCTGAAACCATGTATCCGTTATTAATAAATGGAAATGCCATCCAAGCGTTAAAAGAAAGCAGATTTTTTGTGTATATTTTATTAGGATACAATTTGTAATGAGATGAAAAACTGGCAAAAAATTAAATTTGTATTAAACATTCTACTTTAAGCTCTGACAGTCGGCAGAGCAGGGAGCAACATTGGCAAATATCACACAAGAAGGAACCAAAGGGAAATACGAGAATAATGATTGCACGCCATATGGCAACGTTGCTTTGCAGTGATTGGCAGTAACCCTTGTTGAGCCCTCCACCATTCTCAAATTTTTCTTAGCTCTCAGAGCTCAGTTGGACAGTTACTATGGGTAAACTATATCGATGATCTGAAAAAAGAATCGGAAATCAACTTAAAGGTAAATATAATAATATCTTAACATTACCCGAAATAAACAAAGTTATCTTTCCTAGCACCCTGATTTGTACCCTTTGCGAGAGAACATTTATCATAACATCTCAACGACGAAATATCGGATATTTTGCACGCTATACTAAACTGGAATCTTTGGTCCGACTAAAAAAAAGAAAATGGAATCCACTCGCTATCCTCGCCCTCCCGACATTTTTTGTCGTTACTATTCCGCACAGATGTCGCTGTTGGTTGTCCTTTTCCTCTTCCCTCCCTATTTATTTTGTTTCGCCTCTTGTTGCCGACTTATATACATTCCGAATCCTCAGCCGCGAACTCGAAACCTTCTTTCAAATGGAGATACACACGATCCTTCGGATGGCTGAGAGTGAACAAAAATGCGAGAGAGAGGTGTGTGTATATATATATATATATATATATATATATATATATATATATATAACAGCTTACGGAAAAGGAAAGGTAAAATAGATATATGGATGTCAACAAGGTGTTGGGATGAGGAAACCCAGTGAGCACTCACCAATCAGACGACTTCAGGTTGGCGAGGCCCCGGGGATGTCGAAGCGACACACGTAAAATAACACAAAAACACAGAAACATCACAAACGTAAAGCTTTCGGAACTACTCCTTCTTCAGCTACAGAGAGAGAACTCTCTGTAGCTTCGACATCCCCGGGGCCTCGCCAACCTGAAGTCGTCTGATTGGTGAGTGCTCACTGGGTTTCCTCATCCCAACACCTTGTTGACATCCATATATATATATATATATATATATATATATATATATATATATATATATATATATATATATATATATATATATATAGAGGGAGAGAGATTGAGAGGAAAAGGACTTCGAACGAGGGTTTCTAAAGGTGTAAAATAGGACGAGGTTTCTGCGATAACGAGCCACGCCATGTCGGTTTCTACCTTTGCATTGAAATCCGTCCCCGATTCTCTCCCTCCGTCGTATCCCCTCATTACCTGTTTTATCACTTTTCGATAATCCAAGACATCTCCGCCAATCTTTTTTTCATCTCAAAAAAGATCGTTTTTTGCTCGTCCAGGTTTTTTTTTAAAAGGAAGCCATTCTTTCTCTCTTTCTATTCTCTTTGGATTAATTTTACGTCGGAAAATGATTTTTAGGTCCCCTTTATTGGCGTCACCTGGTATTAAATCCGGGGCTTGCACGTATGTTCTTCTTTTGGTCATATCATCGGATATATCTTTCTGTGTTAAGAGGAGACTATTAAATTTTTCATCGATATTTCATTTTAGTCACTTTGAATGTAATTAACGAAGTTGCGGAAATATTCTCAAGTGGACCCAATAAACTAAACACCAAATTAAATGAAGTTCTACCATGGAGTTGTGGATTTGAAATTTTTCATTAAATTCCAGAAATAATGAGGGGCCGTGCTTGATGGGTCCCAAGTAAGTAATTTTGATTTACCTATAACAAATTTCTCCATGTTGCTAAAAAAACTAAAACATTCTTCATATTTTTATTCATGTTGTCCTTCATGTTTTGGAGCACGTCTAAAAATAGCTCTAACGATTATTAGTTCTCTGACTAAATAATATTTTTATTATTGCGATGATGTCTATTCTACCACTCAACGCGATTTTCCGCAAGTGTAGAAATAGGCAACTTAGCTGCAGCTTATTTATGAAGGTTAATGAGAGTTGGCGTTATGCCCAACTTTCATTACCTATAATTGAAGGGGAGTGCCATCTGTTAATTTATTCACCAAAGGAGATGTAGTAGAACATGTGTACCTCCATAAACGAAATGAAACAATATTCGGAACGCCTCTTTCCAGCAGAGCAGAGGCAGTTTGTTAAAAAAAACACGTTCGAATACATGACACGCCATAGTTTGATATTTCAGAATCCCGAAGAATGCGAATACGTACATTTGTACGGAATTTTATCTGTATGACCAATCAGTCAGGATTTTCGCGAGAATTTTTTCTTTTCTATACTTTAATTATATTTTCGCCTTTATATTTATTTTTATTATATGTTTGTTAGAGAAGTCTATACCGCTGTCTGGCAACCAGATACCGAATTATTTTTGTTATATTCAATTGCTGCGTGGAATTCAGTTGAAGGGTTGCGTGTAAGACAAATATTGCGAATACTACTTTTCGTGTATAGGAGAAAAATATTTAACATTAATCACGTGCCTGATTTCTCTGCATTTGGGATCTTATAGCTAATCAAATAATTAAAAAAATGTTATTAATACAAGCAGAATTTGCTTTTTAAACTATTCTATCTATTATAGGTATTAATCCTAATATTTATTGTAATGAATTTTAGTTTTTAAAATATTCGGAAAGGAAGGCGATAGTTGATAAGCAACCATCACTTGATCATATTTTCCAGTTGTTATTAAATATCGAAAATCGATCTGTGAGTGAAATCTTCTAAACGCCCATTACTAAGTTATAAAATGTATTTATATTTTTGGAGCTGAAGTACCATACATTTACGGAAAAAGAACTTGGTCTGGAGAATTCCAACCTGATTTCGTGTCTAAATCTCATAATCTTTATAAAAATAAACCTCAAATTACGATTATTGCGAATTCAGTTACGGAATGATTTTATCATTCCTTCAGCCGCAATTGTTCGTGACCTCCTCTCTAAGTATCCTTGAGTATCTGCAACTTAACGCATTGGTATGTGCTGCGTGTATACATAACCTCCAGGCGTATCACGCGAGGCCTATCAACCTGTTAATGCGCAACCAGCGTAGTCGGAAATGTGCAGATAAAATGGAATAAAGAGCTTCCGTTATGGATTTGGGCAACTTATTTTACCTATATTGCCTCATTTCACCATTTGTGAAACAGAGTTGCGAAGAAAACTTCGCTATCAAACTGGCTTTCTTGTTGCAGTTGCGGATGCGATAGCTGGTCGAATTAGAGAATTAACGTTATTAATATACATAGTTTGAATAATTATGAGAAATTCTTTAAGTGTAAATTTATGTAAACGCATTATAGTCACAGCTTCAAAATAAAAGGTTTTCCGGACAATTTGAATTAGCAAGCATAATATTTTCCATCTTAAATTTCACTCTTCTTTTTCTGTGAGGTTCTGCCTTGGATAGATTTAAAAAAATCCCTCTTAACTAATAACTGATGCTAAATTCCCAATTATGATCTTAAATCGACTGATAAAACTTGAGCAAATATTATGCCTTGTATAATTCATAAATTTCTGTTACTTATTGATACAAAAATATAATTTATTATAAGGAAAATCGCGAAATCGCGAAAATGACGGATCAAATTAATGAAAAACGGAATAAAAAATTTTAAACTCACCATTTATATTGATTTTATTTCTCGTAGCAGTCGGTTGCCAAGGTAAACAAATTTGGAGGTAGGGGAGAGGAAGAGAGGAAGGCATTTAGCCCTGGAACAAATTACATTGCCGTCAAGGAAGTTATCGTTAAAATGGCAATACAAAAAATATGTATTTTAAATATTTAATGTGAGCAATTTCGAGCTGTAGGTGAAAAAGAGGAATAGAATCAGTCACTGTATTAATGTTTCTTTAAAATAGTTTAAATCGGATGATCGTAGGTCAGTTTTTTCTAATTTTAATTTCCAAAAGAATAAAAGCTTGCACGTAGAAAAGTCTATTTCTGCGTGTTACTTTATCGGAAATGGAAATGTCTTCCTTGAAGTCGAACGCAGGACTTTCTTTGAGTATTTTTTCGCCACCTTAAAATATGCAAATCGAGCATTCTCGTCAAATTTCGAACTTTTCTTGATCCTTTATCGAATTGTTCGCATTTTTGTAGCGGAAGAGGTAGACCACCGTTATTTCAGAGAGACATATCGCGGAAAATATATTTATTAATTATGGCCCAGCGCAACTTGGAGATTCGGTTCGATTTCGAATCGGGAATGAGAATTCGATTCGGTAGATCAGACTTCGATTTGAAATTTTGAAACATAAAAGTTATTATAACTCTTCCCAAATTTTTTAAAAGGTAAACTCACGGCATATTTGTTTACAACATGCATTCATGTGAAGATAGAATAAGGTGAGTTACAACGGTGTAATTTCATTTAAATGGATTATGTACAAATGAATCTGGTGATATTGCCTGGCTTCATTTTCTGTAAGACTTGTTTAATATTTATGTAAGCTAGTAAAGTATAAATCTGAAATTTACCTGGAATAGGTTTTTCTATTAGAATGATCGCATTTTTAGATATAAATAAATGATTGTGTCAATATAATGGCGAGGCTCGTAACTAACTGAGATGACATAATCAGTTGTAGTGCATTCCACGTTTATACTCGAATGGCAACTACAAGACCGTTTTCAGTGCGCTGTCGCGAAACACCTTCACAGGGCTAATCCGGTTGCCTACATATAGGCGCTTTATTTAATTCTTGTAAGGGTGATATCTCCGTAACCAAGCACTTTCGGATACATGATGTATTATTTGTATTATTATTATGTATTATTTTTACCTCCTTAATATACCCCAAAAGTTTTTCGGTATAATTTTGCAACACCCTGTGTATATATTATACAAGGTGAGGTGACTTTTGCCAAGCGCAGTTAGTTTTCAAAACCTTCTGTAGAGGATGTTGAGTAACAGTGGAGTTATGCAACCTGGCGGAACAATTTTTAACTAATAGAAGTCGTGTTCAGCTAATAAATGTATATTATATTACACAATGTGAAATGTTGTTTTGTTTACAGTTTATATGGTTACTAACAACAGTATATAGTTAGTAATGTTAGTAAATAAACTTTTCGTATTCGCTTCGTTTTACAGTTTACACATTGAAGCTTTACTTACGTAACGGTAAGAATTAAAATCAGAATTTCTTTAATACATCAAAAAGTACAGTAAACTTCAATGTATAATGTTTGTTTCATTTGATTATCGGTATTTATATTTAATTTAGATTTTATTCCATTTAAAGTTACAACACAATCAAGTTTATTGAATCTAAAAGAGAACATTATGATTTAACTCGAGAACAGAATGTACCATTATTTAACGTAAATAAGAGAGCGTGAGTTATGATTGGAAAGTCAGAGAGAATGATGAGTGATTGATTAATTAAATGTGATTAATAATTAAATTAATTATTGGAAGTCATGACTGGTTTTATGGCTGGAATCATTCACTTTATCCCACGTGTAAAAATTGACACGCCAAATGATCCAGCAATTCCTCTTAACATGCATTGCAGACAATTAGCGATCAAACTGTCTTATGCCATGACAATAAATAAATCGTAAAGCCAAACCTTAGCTAAAGTTGGAATTTTTATGCCTGAACCTTGGTTTACACCTAAAAATATGTGGGTTATTCAAGAATTCGAACACTAACTTGTATTAAATAAATATTACAAATTAAATAATAACACAATTGAAATAGGCCCCTAGTATATATATATATATATATATATATATATATATATATATATATATATATATATATATATTACCTTCGCTTCTGATTGAGAGTTCGTCGTTGCAAGATACATAGTTCTCTGTTACAAAGGGACAATATTGAATGATTCAGTATAGCCTGCAATTGTTATGAAACTCATGTGACCTAAAAGTAACCTGAGAAGATCAAACCGCCCCTCAAAACAGTCTCGGACCCTTCTTCACACAACGAGAAGGCGAGAGATTTAAAAAAAGAAAAGAAACGAACAACAAGGGAGGAAAAAAAGTAATCGGCGCCTCTAGTGGGTTTCGAACTTGAGACCGCAGTCTGAAGAGGTCGGGATGCCCTATCTAACCCATTACCCAATTAATTATTCCCTCAGGCAGCCATACGGGTGAAACGAGGCAGCTTGTTGATGCGACAGTTCAAAAGTCTCACTCGAGAGGGCATCGTCAGCTGATACGATCCCTCGCTCCCTATCTTTCTCTCTCTCTCTCGCTAACAAGCCTCAATCCCCTCCTCTTTCCTACCTTTCTGCCGCATCCCCATCCCACCTCGTATCTGTCGCGGCAAAAGCCCACTTGAACAGAAGAAGAACCACCATCTCGCGTAAGAAGAGAAAATAGAAAAAGTAACGGTGCGGACGCTTCTCGCCTCGCCTCTTCCTCTTTATCTCTCTCTCTCCACTTACCTCTCCTCCATCACCTCCATATTTGGAGAAAGGGCAGCGCCTCAGACGGTGGGTGGGCGAAAGAGCGAAGCAAAAGATCCGTGTTCATTGAATCCTACTCGTGCTGCGATGCCATCTCGCTAAGGGAGATGGGGTAGGAGGCCATTCGAGGAGAGGGAGTGGAGAGGGGAATGTAGGAAGAAAAGGTGAAGAGGTAGGAAGAAAAAGATGGGGAGGAGAACGACGAGTAGGGAATGGAAGGAGAGTGTGGCAGGAAGGAAAAGTTGGAGGAAGTAATGGAGTGTGGAAGCAAGGAGGGAAAAGTGAAAAGATGGGTAGGGAGGTAAAATAGAAGAGACGAGAGAGTTTTGGTTGACTGAGGGAGGGATGGGCGAGCGAAGGAAGAGTTAAGGAAGGGGTGGGACGATGGAACAATGATGTTAGGGCGGAGGAGGGCAAACAACGGCCGCATGCGGCTCCCAAGAGTGTTTTATGCGGCGCGCGAATATATTATAAAAAAGAGATTGAACACAGAAAATCGAATTTTTTACGTTACAGGTTATAATGATGAAACATTTAATATTGAAAGGGCAATCGTTAAAACAAAATTTAGACTTGATTTTCACTTATATGATACTTCATAATCTATAGATAACGCCCAACTTCATCACTAATCCCGCCCAACGAAGCATCTAAGGCTTCCAGTGCGGCCCACCGAAGGATTTGCAACCACCAGTGCGGCCCGACAAGTAGAAACGATTGCTAAGGTTTTCAACCTTTTCTGGCTGGCGTAACACTTAGCGCATTTTGCTAATGGTCGCCTACCCCTTAGGGCATTTTGTAATGATGGCATTACTCCAATTACATTTTAAAGTGATATTGAAATGAATAAAACTTGTATTAAGGTAGAGAATCCATGTCTATGAAGTTTAATTTTATAGTTTAAGCGTTTTTCTGGTTTACAACGTTATTTTTAGTCGTAAAACTCCGAAGTTAGCCATGAAAGACGAAGTAAGAGGAAAAATAATAATCTTAAGCATTCTCGCGTACCTCTTCAAGGCTGTTGACGTAACCCTAGGAGTACGTGTACCCCTGTTCGAAAAATCCTGTTTTCGAGTAGGAAATGAAGAGGAGAGGAAGAAAATGGAGGGAAGTAATTGAGAATAACGATAGAGAATGAGGAAGGAAAGCGAAAAAGGAGGTAAGGCGAGGAAAGTGAAATAGGACGAGAACTAGAGGGGAGCTAAATAAAATCAGGAAGAGGGGAAGAATAATGTCTTTATTAAGTGCGCGATTGAGGCTGTAAGATGTCCCTCCTTTTGCATCCGGTCAGAGAGAGAGGGAGGAAAGAGGAATATTAAATAGGAAGTGAGGAGAGATTACCGAGTAACGTGCGAAGAAGAGGGAGAGAGAGGAGGGGATGAGGAGTCGGATAGAGAAAGAAGGAAACGGCGAAAAAGAGAGAAAGAAAAGGGTAGAAGTGTAGTTTGGAAAATGTGGAGAGAAGGGAGCGCATGAAGAAGTAGCGTCTTTGGAGAAGTTATAGGGAAGGAGAGGGAGGAAGGATGGCAAAAGGGTAGAATGGGGCGGCGTTGAATTGTGAAGGGGGTTTGCATATGAGTAAAAGGGAAAAAGAACCTGGGGAAAGGGACGGAGAGAGAGAGAAAAGGGTTTGGGGAGGTGAGGGCGGAATGTACAGGAGTGAATAAGTCATGGAGAAAGGGGAGGGCGGGAGTCAGGCGCCGGAGGGGAGAATAGAGGGAGATAGGAGCAAGGGAGGGTGGTACGGAAGAGTTGGTAAGTCTTATAGGGGGAGAGAAGGGGGGGGAGGAAAGAGAGAGAAAAGGTTCCTTCCTTCCCTACATATATATCTTGTCTTCCTTATCGACTTTTTCCCACCCTCAACGGCCGTTTTAATCTCTTTAAAAAAACTATGGAAAAAACTCGGAGCTGAAATAAACCGTAATAATTGGCGTAGCATGGCACTGCAAACAAGTAAAAAACACTATATAAAGGAGCATGTTTTAAGTACTGCTTTTACCGATGGTGACGTGGATACTTCGTTTTATTTTATGCCGCATACCATTTATGTGGAATGAAACGATGGACAAAATGTAAATTCAGCGAAACTATTAAATATCCAAGCGTTTATAAAGATGTATCGCAGTAACTTCTTTTGGACAAAAGTATTAATCCGCGTTGTTTAAATTTAAGACGAATTTCATTTGAGGATGCAGATTCACAGGGATAATTGCGTATTAAATCGATACAAATATAAAAGTTAACGAGTATTCAATTTAATCCTGGTTTGATTTTATGTTCGCTTAAAAATGTGCCAAGGAAGTGACGTTCTCATATGAATACTAGTACGAATCGTAAAAGGCTTAATTATACTTATTTCTTTAAACTCGGTATGGCAATTCGTCGTAATTAATCGCTATTGGTGTTGAGATAAATCATAAACTAGAATTATCGACAACGAGGTATGACATCGTTTCGAAGTCAGTCGATCGACTTGAGCGTTTAAAGTTTGAAATTTTGGCAGAAAGAAAGAGACGTTTTATCCTTAGAGTAAAAACTCGCGTAAACTTAAACTATCCGGAATTGTTATTTGGGTGAAAAGTTTTCGGACGTCCTGTATGCCTGCCTGAAACGAAGAAGGACCATTAGGTATGACATCGGCTTTCGAAACGGGCTTCCATCTTCCCATGTCATTTGCCTCCAATCGATGGAGCACCGAGGGATAGAGAGAGAGAGAGGGGGGAATGAGAGAGATATGGATGGAGAGTGGCAGAGAGAGAGAGATAGGGAGAGATTGGGGAAAGGAAGGGAGAGAGAAAGTTAAGACGAAGGTGGCAATGAAGCAAGAGGTGGAAGAGGGAGAGATTGGGGAAAGGAAGGGAGAAAGTTAAGACGAAGGTGGCAATGAAGCAAGAGGTGGAAGAGGGAGAGATTGGGGAAAGGAAGGGAGAAAGTTAAGACGAAGGTGGCAATGAAGCAAGAGGTGGAAGAGGGAGAGATTGGGGAAAGGAAGGGAGAAAGTTAAGACGAAGGTGGCAATGAAGCAAGAGGTGGAAGAGGGAGAGATTGGGGAAAGGAAGGGAGAAAGTTAAGACGAAGGTGGC
Source organism: Tanypteryx hageni (assembly GCA_028673005.1). NCBI lineage: Eukaryota > Metazoa > Arthropoda > Insecta > Odonata > Petaluridae > Tanypteryx > Tanypteryx hageni. The sequence continues at coordinate 63,687,798 of CM054115.1, read as the reverse complement.
AATGAAGCAAGAGGTGGAAGAGGGAGAGATTGGGGAAAGGAAGGGAGAAAGTTAAGACGAAGGTGGCAATGAAGCAAGAGGTGGAAGAGGGTGAGATTGGGGAAAGGAAGGGAGAAAGTTAAGACGAAGGTGGCAATGAAGCAAGAGGTGGAAGAGGGAGAGATTGGGGAAAGGAAGGGAGAAAGTTAAGACGAAGGTGGCAATGAAGCAAGAGGTGGAAGAGGGGCAGAATGCGAAAGAGAAAAAGGAGAAAGATATGGAAAGAGGAAGAACGTGGTGGAGAGGGAAAGAGAGCGAGCAAGATAGAAATAAACGATAAGAATGGAAGCGAAAGAGAGTGGCATAGAAGGAAGAAAAGAAACACGCAAGAGATTACATAGAAAGGCAAAAGAGATCAAAAGGGAAGGAAAAATGTAAGGATAAAGAGACGACGAACTCTCGGTTAACAAGATATACCTTGGTTTCGATTAACCGGACTTTTTAATTGTATAAATTGCGATTTTTTCTGTATATTGCGATAAGTACGTACATATGCACGGTATTTGATTATCCTATCATTATAAAATGTCTATTTAGATAGTGCGGTATTACTTGTCTTGGAAAGTTACTTTATATAATAGCATTATATTCTCCTGTATGCTTTTTCTTTATTTTCTTAGTATTTACTTAATTTTATCTTAATTTGTGTGCGCTATTTTGCCTGTAGATAGGCATTAGGAGCGTTACTTAGCCTTTTTCCGGGGATAATAGGAGATTATAATAGGAGAGACAAACCCGTCAGAGAAAATTGTTAGGTAGGCTTTGGTATATTGCACCCCCTGCCACCCACCACTTTGGTGAATTGCAGGGTAAGATATAGATCTAAATTAGGTGTGTAGATAAAACGGTATACCCGATTAACCGGAATGGTTTCGGTCCCGAATCATCCGGTAAACCGGGAGAAGTACGGAGAAGGGAAATATGTTCAGAGAAAGTAGAGGTGGGAAAATAAAAGAAAGGGAGAGGTAGAGAGTGACAGGGAGAAAGATTAATCAAGAGAAGAGAGAGAGAAGCAGAAAGAGTGCGGTGGGCACTCGCGAGAGTTTTATAGATCCACCTGAAGATAGCATTGCCTTCGCTTTTTTATACGCTATGTAGGTCTGCGAGTTTCGAGCCAAAACCATAACTCATCCTTTCATTCTAATTCGTAAATGGAAAGAACAGAGCTCACGCGCTGTCGTTCAAGTTGGAATTTCACGCACTGCCGTCGTTTTCTTATTTTTCATTGATCATATTATTTAGCGCTCGTGTTATCTGATGGTTTTGGTAATTTATGGCAAAAAATTAATAATTTTATATTGCCACATAAAATACATATCTGATTAATCTCTATTTTTTATGGCCACGCTTATTAAGTGTGCAAAAATTCCAAGGAATGCAGAAGACTCTTATAGAGAACATGGAGCTGCCTAGATTATCGTAGTTTATCGATGTTAGTTCCTCAAATAATAAAGAAAATTACGTAAGCGGTATTTTTAAAGCCCTTGAATATCGTGTCGTGTTACATGCATAAGTAAACCAATGGCTTACACAGAAAGCATTTTAGGGAAATTAGAGTAGCAGTGTCAGAGTTTCATTTTATGGATTGAGGTGACACTCCTGCGAGCATTTATGGGAATGAGGTGATAAATACAAGGCGAAAATTTATGACATTCATTCATAACTCCTAATGTATAATTAAGTTGGTTAGCATTTGGAAATTTTTGAATCGAGGCAAAACAAACTAAAAGTAAGCTTTGAATAGAGGCTCCGAAATTCAAAAAAATTTTATCTAGTGTCTAGATTCTAGTTACTTAAGCAAAATTATTTTCTTTATTACACGGAATCTTAGTTATTTAATCGTATAGACGTAAATACTCCGTTTACGCTAAATTTAACATAACAAATCTATGTTTTGATATAAAATAGAATAAAAAATGTTATTTAACTCTTAAGCGTTTATTTCATGGTGCTTTTATATGCAAATATTTGAAAAAGTGACTTCCTAAGGAACTACATCCGCAGAAATATCTCATGGAATTTCCAATTGAATATGTAAAGCAGATGCGAGCTATATTCCGTTTCCATTAAAAGCAATCTGTACATATATTTCAAATTGTTACTTATTAGGTATGGCGCTGAACAACCGAGCAACAAGATAACGACCATTGGCCATCGATTCATGACCATACAATATTTTTGTATCTATTTGTCCTCGGGCGTAGAACAAAACAAAACGACGCAATCGGCTTGGACATGGTAACGATTTTTGCTAAATATCGAATTTGACTACTTCAAAACGCAAGGACAGATTATCTAAATATCTCCCTCCTAGAGTCGGCAGCATAAATATTTTAAGATAAATATTGAGATCTCTTCAGCTGCGGCGAGATAATTTTTTTTCCGGTTCTCTCTGCGCTGCTCACGAACGCTTGGCTTTTCTTTCTTAATGTCGTCTCCGGCATTAAACTCCTTTCTCGTGCTGTACCGCTCTTTGAAGGGCCATTCGCCATTTTGTGGAGGTGCTCTCGGCCTCCTAATGTTGACACGCGAAATACGAGAGAGTTAAAGAAGGAGAGCGGCGAGTGTGAGAGGTAATGGAGAGAGAGAGAGAGAGGGGGGAGGAGAAGAGGGGAGAGGGGTAGGTGGGGAGGGGGCGTATAAGGCGAGGGAGGGGGAAGGGAGGGGAAATAAATGGGAGAGAAGAGTGGGTGGCAGAGGCGGGCTATTCTGGACACGAATGCCATTCCATTGACCTTAGAACTGAAGCCGACCTGCTGCGACCCGAGGAAACATTTATTTTTATTATTTTTTCCGCCCCCTTGGGAGGTTTTTTCTATAAAATCGCGCCTCATGCATGCGAGGGATCAAATATAAATTCGGTTATATTTTTTTATTCTGGGTTTTGCGAGGTGGAAATTAACATAATTATTTTTTTTATCCACCAAAGAAAATTTCTGGCGGTCGAAATTATTCGCCCTTTTAAAACCGAGACCTTTTCTTCTATTTAAGCCCTCTGCGATGCAAAAAATAGCCGTGGATTAAAAGTGAACGATTATGTTCTAAATTTATTGCGAGATTATAAACTATAGTGAAGGCTTAAGCGTATTTGTCATGGAGGGAAAATTTAGGAAAATGAGTTAAAATTTAACTTTCTACGCCCGGATATTTATATTATTTCAAAAAATGCTCAACCCTTGTTTAAAACTCGTGGCTAAATTATTCATAAACAGAAACATTTCAGATAAGCGTCATGAAAACAATAAAATACACGTTAATTAATCTTTCAAAAAGTTGCGTGTTTGCTGGGAATAAATTACTTTGACGATGTTCGACCCCTTGTTTTAATAAATTTTTTCTCGTATTAAGTTTAAAATCGAAGGATTCCAACTATTTTTAAATGACGACTCACGTAAATCAGAGAGTCCTATTATCTGGGTATGAATACGTAACTGAAAATAGAAAATGTCATGCGGTTGGAATGTGATAATAAGCTTTATTCACATCCACTAAGCTTTTCAAAAAAGTTGATATGCGAAAATTCGATCACTCTGTTATGCAAAATGCCACATCAACAATAAAGATGATGTAAATTTAGAAAAACTACGAGCTTTCAGCATTAGCAATACGAACGAGTGTGCAAATTTTCTAAATCCTTTCAATCATGGTGACTTCATTTGAAACCACTTAGAGTTGCCTATTTTATTTTATAACTAGCCTAACTTCCAATAAAAATGACGGGTATGCATGGACAAAATATTAAGTTAAAATTAAAACACAGTTCTCTTTCTCCCCTCCTCCATTCTCCTCCCTCTTTTCTTCCCATTTGCTCTCTCTCCATCCCATTCTCTCTCCCTTTCTCTCCTATCTCACATCGATAGCGATAGAAGACTTATTCCACCAACCGTGCATTTAGTTGAGCGTGACGGAATTAAAATTATAAACTTAGCTCATACACTTGTAGATGGGTTATTTTGGTCACGGTGGTTTCGAGTGAAGCCACCGTATACTATATAAGTCCATCGGCTATTTTTATGCTAATTCCTACTGTTTATGTTTTGTTGATTTTCTGATTAATGTACGCAAATTAAGAAAAATATAACATTCTTAATCTCTGTTTTAAAAGATAGCTGCTTAAGAATTCAAAACATTTGTGTCGTCGCCTCTTAGACAGAGGTGTTAAAGAGAGGGGCGAATGGAGATAGTTTTTGGAGAGATTTGGAGTGGGAGAGAGGGTTTTGCGATAGGAGAGAACGATGGGTTGATCGAGTACCGGTGAGCGAATAAATAGAATGAGTTTACTTTGGAGAAAGGTTGAAGGAAGAAAGAAGAGAGAACTAAAGATATAAAAATGGAAAGAGAAGAGTGAAAGAAATGGATACGGATGATCAGACGAAACTAAAATTGTAGGGAGAGAGAATGATTGATGTAAGAATAAAAGTAAGATAATGAAAACTGGGGGAGAAGGAAAAACAGTTAAAGGGGGGATAAAACAAGAGAGTGATAAATAAGAGGAGAAATTAAGAATCGATGAGAAAGTAAAACGGAAATAAGAGAAACCAGGAGAACGCGGGCATAGATGTGAACAGTCTCAATGAAGTAGAAGCGTTACTTAAGGGAGTGCGAATGAGAATAAATACAAGAGCTGCAGAGGGAATTTGATAGAGAGGGAGAGTGAAGTTAAGAGGGAAGAGAAGAATGGAGGAAATGCAAGGGAGAGAAAATTAAAATGATCAGAATAGAACCTGGGAGTGAAAAAGTGGATGAGAGAAAGAGAAAAGATGGGGAAAGAGAGAGGTATAGAGAGTGAGGTAGAATGGCCAAGAGATAAAGATAAAGAGATAGAGATAGGGAAAGAGAAATGGAAAGAGAGGAAATAAGGACAGATAAATGAAAAGAGGGAGATGGGAAAGAGGTTGAGAAAAGGAGAGATAAAGAAAGGGAAAAAGAATGACAGTTAAAATAAAAAAGAGACACTAGGATAGAGAGAGAGGGAAAGAGAAGAGAGAACTTGATGAAGAAGAGAGAGAGTGAGAGACTAGCGAGGGCAAACGTGATACGAGTGTCATTGAGCCACAAACGCTTTTAGCGTGATATATTTGAGAAGCTCCAATCGCACGCTTTTTCTCTTCAACCATCCGATATTTTTAACTCCGAAGCGAAACGGTTGTTTTTTAAGAGAGTTCAAACGTTACACACTCATTCCAGTGGGCATGTCTTAAAGATATTTTGCGGAGATAAGTGACTCTTGAACACCTTTTATTTTGGTAAGAGCGTCTTTCTGATGCATTTCGATCGCTTTTAACGTCTAGTATCGAACGTAGACAGCTGTTACAAAGAGTCCGCAAAACTCAGATTGGCATTTTTTGAAAAACCTTGCCGGCGATAAATTTACCAGTTTTGATTTTTAAACCGGAGAATCAAGTTTGCCAAATTATTTTTTTAGCTATACGGTCAAGGAGCTAGATGTCTTTAAAGATAACAGCCTGACGTTAAGGATGGTTTGGAAGAAATACGTCCGTCTCTTGTAAGAAATACTAAGGAGAAAAATAAAAGAAGACCTTCGGCACTGTAAACTACCGATGAATAGGATGTCGACTAATCGTAATTTCGGTTAACAGGAAATTTCAAAGTTTATAACTTAAATGTTTTTGTTAAATTCTGTATTACGTGTGTGCACATGCATGGTATTTATTTGTCTTGTACATAATAATGTGTTAACATGTATTAGAGTGCTACATTACCTGTGAACCTACTTTTTACATAGACAAATTTGTTTTGCAATGTATAAAGCAACTTTATTGGTCTTGTAATATATCACTTCGTGTTAAAACCTTTATAAGCGTTTTCTATATCTTTTCGATGTTTGGTTTAATTTGTTACAGAACATATTTATTATGGTACGTGTACGTAGGCACATCGAGTAACCGGAAAATCCGATTAACCGGAATATACCCGGGTTTGGGTAATCCGTTCAAGTTGTTAGTTTACCGTATTCAATAATATTTTTGCTCGAGGCAGTACGAAACGGCACATCCTCGGGTTTGTTTGCCACTGTCACGAAGGATGCGGCCGTACGAGTACGTCGTTGGAATCGGTGTTTGTTGTTCGAATCGTCTCCCAGCCGGATTTTCCTGCTACCTCTTCCTCCTCGTTCACCGCTTGCGAGCTAAGAGAGAGAGAGAGAGAGAGGACGTGAAAGTGCACCACTCAGTCCACAGTATAAGGCAAGTAAAGCCTCTTCTCTCTCCTGTGCCCTCTCACTCCCTACTGAATTTCGCGAGAGCGCGCTAAATGCCGACAACTGGGTCTACTTCGCTCCCTCCTTTTACAAATGGAAGGAGAGAGGTGCTTTGACGACATGTACGCCTTATTTCCACGTTCAGCAGGACTCAATATACTTAACTCGTGGTTTGTTTTTGTGGGGGTCCGTAAGGAATTCATCTCAGGAACGTAATTTGGGGCGGCACCATTCGGAAGGATTTCGAGCGTTTTAAACCGGCTTAAATGTCGTGACAAATGTAACAATTAACGAACCAGTGGTTCGAAATAGGTTTCCAGAGAAAATATTGCGATACATTATTTTTAAATTTTGTGAACGTACTCCTAAAAAAAAGGTATTTGGTAAATTTTAATCCAAACGTGAACCAAATTGGCTGAGTAAAATAAATGATATGGATCATTCGTAAGGGTTTTAAATAGTAAACATGTTTATTTCATTGACTATCTGCCCTTTGCGATAATTAATTCTGCGTCTATTCTATACTGGTAAACTTAATAAATCCGCTTCATAAGCTACAACAAAAAGGGGGTGAAGGTGACGGTTGCGAAGTGGTTAGAGCGTTGGCACTCCACGCAGCGGTCCCAGGTTCGAAAACAGCGGAGGTCGGATATTTTATCCTGGGATCGTCTCGCACCATACTTGTGTGATTTGAGGAGACCGCGCAAATCAGTGCTTCATTCTTTGGAAGGGACGTTAAGCAGTTGGATCCCTTGATACTATTCGTAAAGAGTAGGCTAATGTCGGCAACGAGTTTCCCTCCTCCCTTGTGTATGTGTTAGGTGTGGAAAGAGTAATGACTGTAATAAACCAAGCGGTTGATTAGCTAGAAATATTATACAGACAAACAAGATACAACAAAAAGAAAATAATTTAATTTTTTATATTATTTACATTATACAGCGTCATTTTTGCTGCTACACTTTGAAATGTAGGCAGGAGAAATCCTTTTTGCAATAAAATTGGTAATGTCGATTAAGTTATTTATGCTTCTTGGTTCTTTGATAATCTCTAGTTGCTAAGTTACTAGATAACGGCTTTATATCACGGAGTAACGTAAGGAATTTTTGATTGCTAAAATGAATGAAACGCGTATTATTTATTGTCATATAAATTATTTTTGATTTAAAAACAAAACTAACGTTTTTAAGAGTGTGAAAATTTGAAATATTAAACGATGTTTTAATCCTGGAAGACTAGGACATGTCTCCTACATACCCTCTAATATTTTCATGCGCCGAATTTTAATTTTGAAAAAAATGTACCTCAGTGAGGAAGCTGACGAATATACGGACGGAGGTACCTTTTGGGAGATTTTATTAGCTTTTTGTAAATGGATAGAACGCCATAAAACGATGTTTTAATGGGATTTTATCCCATAAATCCCTCATCTCATAAAAAGTACCATTTTTACGATATGAGGGGTTTCATTATGAATCCTAATTCTAAAAGCAGGTGAATTCAAAGGATAGGATTAAAAAACGAATGACGATAAAAAAAGAATTTTCATATCACGAGACGAAACACGGACCCATCATTAATATTGCCAGTCAGATGAGCGTTCATTACATTCCGTCATCGGCGGTTTCAAGAACTTTCCTCCCAGAGAAATGAAAATTTGCCCTCACATGGATACAGTGAAATGAATGGGGGAAACTTCGTAAAATCCTCCATATTAGACCCTTGATTCCGGTGGCGAAAGATGGAGAGGATTTTGATCGATCGACCAGGCCACTTTTACCCCGAATTCACATACATGCAGTGTTGTTTTTAATGCTTTTTTAAAAAAGCAATCGCATATGTTTTCACTTCGTCCGTCCGTCCGCGAGAGAAATGTTGAAGTAACGAGAACAGCTGGGAAATTAAAATTTTCAGGATAATTTTCGCTCGTAACAAATATGAATCATATTGATTTTGGGCTCCGTTTGTCTGTCTTTTTGCATTTAGCCGGATTTTAAAAACAAATTATGAAAAATGATGGCCATTGTTGTTCTTTTTGTGAATTTGTTTTTTCGTATCGTTTCTCAGACGGAACGATACCAAGGATTCGTTCCTTTCGTTCGATTGGCGCACGTATGAACTTGATTAAATGTAGGATTTCCTGTGATGAATGTTGGAAAACTGTTTGTTGTTATGATTTTTCCTCATTTTGTTCATAATAATTTTATTAATTACAAATTTGTTAATGGCAATACTGAACCACATGGGCGTACGGTGAGGGAGGATCTTGGGGTCAGGACCCCCTGAAATTTTCGAACGAACTTAAAAAAAAAGTAATCTAAATCACCGCATTGGGTAACTAAGTTTAACTAGATAGTGTTGTTTCATTCTGAAAAACTCTCCGAAAACATCTTCCAAATTCCACTTCTTTTGCGCTCCATTTATTGTCATGAAGCATAAAAATTACTGTTTCCAGCAAGACCAACGCAATCTTTTTCGTCGCTGATATCCCTCCTGTATCTCTCTCCTTCACGTTTCAAATGGTGGAAGAATTTAAAAAATTTTAGAATTAAAATTTATTCTTAATAAATTATTTGATTATTAAAATTAAGAAATTAAAGAATGTTTGTGGATGATGGTAAAAACCTTTGATGATATATTTTTCCTCCGAAACAACAAAGTATTATAAAATTATTACGAATTATGTTGTTGTGTGTTTGTTTCTTGTCTATTAATATCCCATGCACCCATAATATCCCTTTATTCACAATCATTTCGAAGTACAGAAGTCAAATCTTGCAATCCCAATAAACAATAAAAACATTTTGTTGCGCTGCTAAAAGAACAGAGACACATCACTCTGGTACGAAGTACACTTCTGCGCATGTCCAATTTCGTTCATCCAACTCTGGAACGAAATTCTCTGTCAAGTAGAGGCTACAGATTCGGTTCATCTTCTACCAGTGGAGAGTTTAGGTCTATAGTAGAATACCTTTTCGGGATTTCGGGCCAATGGCTTTTAGTTTAAGAGAAATAATTGAGAGTCCGAGGAACGAAATCCTCCTAGTCCGTCGTTGGTCGAGTCCGAGGAACCATTGAGCCTGAAAGGTCCGGAACGAAATTCTCCGAGTACGAGGAACAAGATTTTTCAAGTCCGTGGATTCGTACCGGCTGGTTCTGGCGCTGGATTCGTTCCGTTGGAACGAATCCTTCCGGAACGACACAACACTATTATGAACTATTTATCCGGGTTCATTAATATGGCAAAGTTTCGTTCTGTTTACGTTTCTACAACAATAAAACCGTAATTACGTTCAATTTACTTTTGAAAGGTGATAAAGATCGTATTACAACTGATTAACAGCGGTGTGAATGCGGTTTGGGAAGAGAGTATCTTAATAATAGTAATAAGGGGCAGACAGAAGAAAGGGTGGGCCAAAATTTGAAAGGAAATATTTACTGAAGGAAGTCATAGAAGGAAGAATGTTAAGATAGAGGCAAAGCGGAAGAAGAAAGGTATATTAGATGCATTAAAGTAAGGAAATGGGTATGAGAACTTGAAGGGAAAGGTTTTGGATAAGACATTTGGTAGGGTGTGCCTAAAACCTACTTGATGGCAGAATTACAGTGTATGTATCAATGGAGATACGCGTGTTTTACGTTGTTGTTCGGTTAAAATGACTCACTCTTTCAGAATTTCGCGCGGCAGCCATGTCGATCTCGGGAGAATTGCCAATAAAATTGATCGCGCTCGTTTGAATCGCCTCAAACGAAATCAAATTTTTGAAGGTTTTAGAGGGAAGCGGGACAGCCATAAGCAAACTCCAAATCACACAGAAGTGGACAAACATAGGCGAAAGCCTCGATAACCGATTTAGTCCATCAAACAGCGAGATGATTTAAAAAGTCGAGGAGAGATCAGTTAAGCCGTTGGACGTAAGAGGACTTACTCGCAACTAAAAATTAAACGGTTGCGCGAAAGGTTTTGTAACCTAATTTCTGATGAAGTATGTATGTCACCACCAATGTGGAGATAATTTCAAAGACAATATATTTTCAAATGTGTCATTATAGAAATTGATGGAATAAAGCGATACGCAGATCCTATGCAGACAGGCATAAGCTGTAAAGTTGGAAATAATTTTGAAACGAGAAAAGTCTGCTATGACCGGGAATCGAACCCGGGTCTTCCACTTGCCGAGCGGATATTCTACCACTGAACTATCGTAGCAGATCAATTTTCTCGTTTGTGAACGCGGATGTTTTCTTGGTAGTTCAGTTCAGTTCAGTGGTAGAATATCCGCCCGGCAAGTGGAAGCCCTGGGTTCGATTCCCGGTCATAGCAGACTTTTCTCATTTCAAAATTATGCCATTATCCTTAAATACTAGTAGAATATGTTTTTGTGCCTCGAAGTTTACGATTTGCAATTAGTGCATTCGTGTTTGCGCGTGTGTTTAAGGATGAATGTTGAAGTTATAACAAGGAACCTAATTCTCCTTTTGCACCCTTGTAGACATTTCAGTGCCGCATTTTTAGGTTTACGTGTGCGGAAATGGAAAGGACACGCAATACTCCGAAGGCACGAAAAATGTAGGTCAAGACATTAAAATAAGCATTAGACAGAAAACCCTCTGTCCCAATTCTTCAAGGGTCAAACGAGATCGGTTCCCGCACATATCGGCGTGGGTGGGCCGGGTTCGTTAAATTTTTTATGCGTCGTCATCATCCGGCGCATGCGCAGTATACATTCAGCGTTTCGTTGGTCTAGGATCTCCGATACTCATTCATTCTGCGCGAACTCCAGGATTCGAACCTTAGACCCTTCAATTCAAGAAAATGTCATTGTACAGATATATACGCATAGAGTTTATAATTTGAGCTAATTTATGGGAACTTGCACTAATATATTAATATATATATATAATAATATATTTCAGCTGAGCAAGCCAACTTACGAATGCAACGATTGAACTTCAAGTCAAATACGATTTCATAACAGTACCTAAGACATGAGTTTAAAAAAAATCGCTTTAACCCATTAACGCCTAGCGTGATCATATGAACGCGGCAAACATTGCAACATTTAAATCGCGGTATTGTCATTATTTTAGATACATTGTATTTATTTTTTAGCATATACCTTCTCAAAGGTTTGATTAAACTTTTCGTATTTTTGCATATTTACTTTAAATTATAGTTTTTGACTTGTTACAGCTTGAATTTGACACATACCATTAATCCGCTTCGAAGCTATGTAATACTTTATTACATTGCTTATAGCATGTAAGTATTTGTTCTTTTGCATAATCTTTGCTAGATATATATTAATTGTATGATGATTTAACTACAATGTAAGTAACTTTGTTGCACTGTAATATTTGTGGCTTGTGTAACACAGAGCTTTCCCGCGTGGTCATATGGACACGCTAGGCGAATCCCTTGGCAATGTGATACCTCCATACGTTGATGAGTAAGGCAATCGACAAGTTGCCTAAAACTGATTGTGTAGTTGTTTAGACATATGCTCCATAAGAAGTGATGAATAGGTAGATTGGGTGAAATTTAATATAGTTTGTCAGAAACCAGACACCAGTAATCAAAGTGGCAGATAGTAGAAGTAATTATTTATTTTTTACCATGAGACGAGCGGAGAAAATTAGTGTGATCCTTTGAAAACTTCAGTATGAAACAAAAACCTTTTGAAGACTGTTGGTTTCTGACATTTCTTGTTACAAGGCGCTACAGGGATTTAGTTTTCAAATTTCTTCTTCCGATTTCCTCTTGTGTTTTCATATATACGGCTGAATTGAGAAGTTAATCAACAGGTTATCCATAAAACTACTACGTTTTGCAGTAATTTTATGCTGACACTGATTATGAATACCACTAAATAAGTGTGTTTTCTAGTCTAAAAACAAAAGAGTGAAGACGACGGGATTATTATTACCAGAAGGGTCGACAATTCAATAGTTACTCTACTTGCTGTACTGTACTTACTGTACTGTGTACTTGTCACAATGTTGAACCTATTACCATGGTATTCTCAATAGGAGAAAAAAATGCGTATTTCTCGACCATTCGTGATATATATATGGGAGGAACAGACAGAATGGATGAAAATGTGTCCTATTATAGGATAGGAATTTGAGGGGGAAAATGGCGGTGGTGTTTATTTACGTGGTTATTAGACATGTCCTTACACAATGCATGGATTCTTCATAAAAAGTCAGGGACTGAAGTCTCACAATTAGACTTTCATCGTACCATAGTTCACATCTATCTAACTCGGTATAAAAATCCTTCTAATGCAACTGGGCAACCGTCAGTGTCAAAGGTTAGCACTTTGCAGGTCCGAGTAAGTGACGAAATTCGCCTTGATGGAGTATCAAAATACTTGATAATGTCAGGAAACAGATGCCGATATGCTAGTGAAAGGTGTTCTAGTACTGTGCGCAGATTTTGCATCAAATTTAATGTAGGATTATGTATTATCTGCTTCTTGAAATTTCATAAACATTCATAGTTTCTCTGCCTAATATTTTATTTTGCTATTATAATTTTTTTTCTATTATAAAAATATAAAATTATATATTATGTATAGATTTATATGTGAAATAAATCTAATATGCTATATATTGACTTTTATTATTAAAGTCAAGAGATAACATGATCTAATTGCATGGCATTCGGTGTTTCCTTGGAAAGAAACGGTAAGATGATGAGGATGGAATTGCTAAGGGATCCGCATAGCGTGATCATATGAACACGGCACGTTTCTTGAGAACCGTTGCAGATATTTTCCTGTAATTTTAAATATAACGTTTACATATAATTAGAACCTAAAATTGTAAATATGAACAAAATCGAAAAAAATAAAACTCCGGCGTTAAAGGGTTTCTGTGTTTCCATGCCTCGGGAAAGAAAATTATTAACTAGCAACTTTAAATGGGAAAGAGAATGGATTCATCCAAAAAGAAACGTAAGAACACTGAGAAATAATAACTTTTATTAATTTATTAACATATTAATGTATGTTTTTCCATAAAAACGAACTCAAAAGTTTGAAATGTACGAAAGACGAAAGAATTATGTAAGTTTTTGGATTCTGAATAAATGGAAAATTAGAAACTAAAAAATCTGTAAAATCCATGCCTTTTTATATTTATAACAACCATATAGTTGATAAATGCTAGGTTCATTTCACACCTGTCCATCTACTAGCAAATAAATTTTTTGCGCCTTAACATTGCCGAAGATTTTTATTTTGCCCAGTTGATTCCAAATTAAATATTGTTGAAGGATTTTGTCATCGTGCAACTTAAATACATTTGGGTATTCCTGTGTTGTTAAGTCATTCTGATTTTTTGTTTTGAAAATTGTATGTGTGTGTGTGTACGCGTGCACACACATGCGCGCACACACGCATTTACACGCAAATAATTTTGGCGATGGCTATTTTCGTAACCAGGTGCATGTTTTCAGTACACCTTATGTTTGATGAATGAACCGGAAGCGTCAGGCACGAGGGCTAAAACTGATTTCAGGTATCAACAGATGGAAACAGAGGCGGCGGCGGTTTGGAATACGCAAATGAGGCAATCGGCACGAATTGGGAATCTCCGGTATGGATGAGTCACCGGGATGCCGCCGGCCTATAGTGGCTTAGGGACGTGAGCGAAGAATGGGAAGAGGCTTTTCTCAGTTAAAAAATGAAACGGAAACAGATTTCTGTCACCGTACGTTTTAGGCGAGTTAGGTCTTTCATTCATCATGAGAGAGAGAAAAAAAAGTTCTCTTGGCAAAACAAAGTATGCGGTAACAGAGAGGTCTATTAAAATCGAAAACGCGGCAGTTGTACTACGATTTATTTATGGAGAATTTTTAAAATAACAAAAAGACCCCATATCCAACTAAATCAGGAGGATTTTCGATAAAAATATTCCTTCAAGATTTTCAAGAACGGGCAAAAAGAAGCATTGAACGCATTTGATTATTGCGTGATTTACCTTAGAGCAGGAGTCTCAAACTCACGTTGGTGCAGGAGCCGCATGAAGACCCTCCACCGAACCCGCGGGCCGCATTAAGGCACCATACCAAGTACACGGGCCGCATGCTTTCCTAGTCCTCGCACCGTTTCATGTTCTTTGGACATTCACTCTCCCCTTCCATAGGAAAGAAATCGCCCCAATCCTTTGATGCGGCCTTAAACCATTCATTCCAAAAATAGTAATAGATTCGGTGTCTGGGGTAAGGTTATTCGGATATGCAAGAAACTTGCTTGCAGCCCCACCTGTGCAGAATTTTTATAAATCGGAATGAGAAAAAACTGCATATATTTTTAAAGTGCTGATTTAACATACTTCTTAAATTTCTTAGATTTGCGTGAAATATTTTATAGGAAATACATTGAGTTTTGGAAGTCTAGCGTAAAATAGCTAACTTTGCGGGGCGCATGCGGCCCGCTGTCGGCGAGTTTGAGACCCCTGCCTTAGAGACTAAGGTAGCGAATATCATCATTATATTTTCAAGCTCAGTTTTGTGGAATTTACTCGTTTTAGAAATGAAAATCAACTATGTATCTTCTACAATTTTTTGTAGAAGATACATAGTTAATTGTCATTTCAATCATAAGTTTTTGAAGGTTGCAGGGATGGAGCGTACACCTCAAACCAAGTAGAGAGTCACTTGAAGAAAAAAATATTTTTAAGGAGCTACAGGAAAGCGTTATTAAAGAAGGAAATACATAGATTTGCCAATGAGAAATTTGGTTTTATATACTTTTGCTGAGATATTCGAGATTGGCATCAAATTTGGACGTCGCAATGCTTCATTTGTATTAGTTATCGAAGCTGTAGTTTTATTGTTTTGCAAATTTAAATTTTGAAAAGAATCTTCACAACGAAAATACTGACAATTTTTAAGGCATGTTTTCTTGAAACGGCATTTTCTGCAACTCATTCTGGCATTGCAAATCTATTAATTCTAATTGATATTCTTCTGAAACGGAACTCGCAAGAATGCAAAATGGGCTTGTGAAAACTTCGAAAGGTTTATCGTATAGGGAAATTTCTCCAAATCATTGGAAAGCGGGTAAAGATAGTAGGGGGATTATGGTCGTGTCGTGTGGGCCGGAGATCTCCGTGTCATCGTTATAATCCCCGGTCTCCGGGTGAGTAGCTCAAATCTCTGGTTCAATTTCGATTGCAGTGGGAAGCCCTTTTTGCGACTTTTTTCTGCCTTTTTTATAAATGGTCTGAATTAAGATGGTTTTCGCTTTAATCTCGATTGTATTTTTTTATACAAAAACCTTTGAGCCCTTGCGTATTTGTTGATCATCCATACAAACTACTTCATTTCTGGATCTGTAATATAACACAAATACGATGTTGAGTAGGTAGCACTGCAAAATATGCGAAAATCACCAGGGAGAGTTGTGGAATAGCGCAATCTATTTTTTAAATCTATTTTTCTTCAATTTTACTACTCGGAAAATCGGGAGATCTAAGCGAAGTAGGAAAATTGGTATGCCTAGATGCAATTAAAATGGCTTTGCTTTGGTCTTGCGTAATACTCCAATGTTCAATAATTTTAGCCGTGTTTACTTTCATATGTCGTATATTTAATTCCTCTTGGTTTCTTCTAAAGTATCCAGGTTTCAAGCAAACTCCGGCTCATGAATATCTTTAAGTAGCCAACCCTAGTTGGACGGTGTATTTAGTTTCTATAATACAATGTATTTAATCTGTCTGCCGTTCTCCAAATATTTGACTCTTGTAAACTAAATGAGTCAAACATTTTTAATGCTATTATTGTTGCTTGTTCATAATTTTGGTTGCTATTTAAATATCTGATTTTGAATGTTGTTTTGTTTTTAAATTTAAATCGAAAGAGAGACATTATATGGCAAAATATAAAGAATACGAAAGCCAAAAAAATTATGAAAAGAACCACGGGTTGGCCAGAAATGTAGTAGGATTTACAGCCACCTAAATGGTGAGCGACATATTGTTCAAAGAATGACCGAAGTGTTCGCAGAAACCTCTTAAACCGACGAAGGAGGAAAAAGAAACTAAAAAGTTTCGCGCACCCATTAGTTTGGCGTATTCTCGCTAATTGGATCCCTAATCATAGTTTTTACTTTCGGATTTTAGCGAACGTTATTAACATTTTAGCATTTGGCCGCGAGTTAAATTTTTATCTCTAATTATAATGGCCACCAACGAAGGCAAAACATCCGCTGCGATGCGTAGTTTTTTGTTACTAACGTGGTCATCATTTGTCGCTTATGTAGGGCTTCTAACTATGGGATAATTAAAATGCTTCGGTATAAATGTCGTTTTCACTTTTCGTTGGGTTGGTAGGTGGCGTCCGATAAGTCGATTCCGTGGCAGTGGTTTCGGAATGCTCTACTATAAATCATTCACCAAAATTATTGCTGACATGTTGGTACCACGTAAATTCCTTGATCAAAGAATTGTGCTCAGGTAGGTTGTTGCTGGGGTGATTGTGATAGTAAATAGTCTAAATGTTCAATAGATATACGTTTAAACTTTTGCTGTTAGAAATAATTATCGAAAAGAAGAAAAATGTAGTATTGATTTACTGCGTTGCCATAGTTAACACTGAACAAATCTTTTCATGCTTATCAAAGGTTTAGCAGCATCTCTATAATTTGTCTCCAAGTCAAATTTTCTATCATGGGAAGAAGATGCTTTTCACCTTCATCATTCCAACACGCCGAATCGAATTTACTTAAGTCTAAGGTCCTATGTATCAAACTTTTTGTCTGCAGTTAAGATTCAATTTATCCGGGTTCGATTGTATTTACGCGAGATCGCTAACACGTTTTCATCATTTTTTTAAGGAGCACGTTACGGTCGACCTCGTTTCGGCGATTTCTCTCTCTCCTGAATCGCCATCACCGATCAGTAGTCACCCTCCGAATTCACCCGTCATCCCCTTCCACCCCCATTATCCACACTCCCTCCCCCTCTCGGATTCCCAAAATTTCACTCACCCTCTCTGGAACAAGTCGACATTGTAGAACTTGTGGAGTTCCACAGAGAACTCCACGGTTGCTTGAAGTTCGCTCATGTCGGGGCCTGAGGGCGCCGAATAAACCTTCTCGACCCGTACCCCATCCTCTTCTTCCTCCTCCTCCTCTTCTCCCCTCTGCTCCCCCCGCCTCCTCCCCTTCTTGCTACCTTCCCTCCTCCTCCTCCTCCTCTTCGAAGATTCAGGTGCTGTTAACACTCGCCGTCGTCCTTGGCGTGGGCGGAGGCGGCAATGAGAAACGGGGCCGCAGACATTTTGGCGGGGAAGAGACGGAAAAGTTACGTGAGTATTTTTGTAAAGAAAAGCGGTAATTAAATGGGTTTGACGGCGATCATCACGGGCGGCTTTCTGGGATAAATCTTAATTTTTTTTTAAATTGCCCCAAAATGTTTTCTTATTTTTTTTAAACCTCGACTAAAAATTAGATCGACCGTTAAGTGACGCGGAGGACTTGTTTCTTCCCGGACTGCAAAGCGTTGGAATTATTGTTTGCATTCAAATTTCGTAACGGAACGTCGCTGTCTTCTGTGTTTTTTTATTTGCGCGAGTAAAGTACTTACGTAAAGGAGAATCTACCTGTATAGATAACACAAGCTCCCGGATATTTTCTATTTTGTTACGTCGTTGTTGCGTCACGGTTTCATTTGGAGGGTAAATTGAATAATTAGCTAGCTTTGTTTACCAAATCAAAAACCTTTAAAATTTATGGCGTCTGTGGCAACGTTTACGTATTTAATAGTAAGTAATTGCTTCATTTCCGCACTCTTTTGGTAAATGTTTTAAGTACAAATAAACTTGATTTCTGATTGCAGCACAAAAATAGTAAACACTCGTTAATAATTTTTATATCAATTCAAATCGTCGGCTCTTTGATAAATCGCCATTACTATTAACGTTTGTAAAACATTAAGGTTATAATATAAATGCAGAAGTAAAAAAGTAGCCCATGTGTATCAAATTAAAATATCATTCTTTTGTCAAACCATTCTTATGGCTTGGAAATAGTAATTTGTTAATAAACATGAAGAATACATAGTTTTAATAAAACGCCTTAAGTAATTAGTTTTGTCTGTCACTGATGGTGTAAAACTTAAGCAAAACATATAATCAGATTTCACTTATAATTTTGGCATTTTATAACAGTGATAATGTATTCCCGGATAAACAACGATATTAATTCGATAACAAAAGAAAGGCATTGGATGCGAAAAGTCGTATTATTTTGTTTCATTCGAATAACGTTGTCTTATTCAACTGAAAATATTCTTCTCGAGAAATATTTAATAAGGTTTTTAAAAATGAATGGAAGAAATTAATGCTGTTCTTAAATTGGTCGTTATTGTAAACTCAACACAATTTAAAATCATGCTTTTCACTTTCATGTCCTAACGAAGACTATTTTTCTTAACGTGCATATAGTTTCTAATCCCATGAAATATCTTAGCCACAAGTGTCTTAATTCACACAAAATTTAATTTTCGGTTAAATCTCCACAGCATTTGTAATTTCACAATCCAATTTATAACCTCTGTTTCTGTTAACAAAGGTATTAATGGTGCGATATGAGCAAGACGACAAAAGTACGTAGTCAACGAATTAAGAATTACGTTCAATTGAATATTCAACTTTGGTATATACTACACAAATTTAAAAATGCCATTAAATATTCATCGGATCTTCTATACCAAAAATTTTGTATTATCCGTTTCAGAAATTCCATTTCGACAGAGAATTGAATACATTAAATAAGTGAGTTAGGATTAATCAATTATTAATCATTCATTTGCACTGACTGCAATTTCGCCACTTTTCACTTTCTCGTAAAGGTCAGGTCCGTTTCGCCGACGGTAACAAAATACATGGCACGCGTAGGCATTTCGGTAGAAAACATATCGATTCACATGAAATGCGTCGCGTGAAAAAAAGAGAGAAAAACTTTATCCAAAATGAATGCCATCCTTCTATATGACAAAAAAAGAAAAACATCCAATCGGGATATCGCGGAGAGGAAACGATATTTCCTTTCTCGATACGCGGATGCGAATGCGCGGTCGGGAGAATTTAATCGCAGATTAATTTATCAAATTTCCTCTCGGATTTTCGCGCAGGATACCACATCTCTTTTATCTATCCGTCATTCTCGAAC
Source organism: Tanypteryx hageni (assembly GCA_028673005.1). Taxonomy (NCBI): domain Eukaryota; kingdom Metazoa; phylum Arthropoda; class Insecta; order Odonata; family Petaluridae; genus Tanypteryx; species Tanypteryx hageni. The sequence goes on along the minus strand of CM054115.1, from coordinate 63,668,358 downwards.
CGATCTTTTCTCGGGTTATTTTCACAGGACGGAAGGAAAGACCATATCCTTTTTCCGCACCGGGAAAAAGAATTTGGCATAGTGCGTGACGCGGAAAAGAGAGGGGTTTTCTGCACGACCCTCAGATGTGCCGACCGGTGAACGTTAGTCACGTCGGAACTGCACTCGCGACCTCGCCGAAAAGGCCAATATCCCGTGCCGAAGAAAAAAAAACAAATCACCGGTACCGAATACGCAATTAGCGGAGGTGCACACACACACTTTTATCGCACCACAAAAAAACAAACATTCCTATGAAATTCCACGCGTGTCACACGTACACACACACACACAAACCTCACGCGCGAGCCAAAAGACTTTCGTTGCCAAATACCACGGACACCAGAAGAAGCAGCGCGCACAAGAGATTGAATGGCGCATAAATAAATGAAGACACTAACCTCTTCCCTTGAGGATTAATCCCTTGGTCCCATTGCCGCCGCCTCCTCCTCCACCACCGCCTCCTCTCTTACACCTCTTCTCCTGCAACACTTTGGAGGCGGGATATCCCGGCAGCGTGGGGAGGTAGTAGGCGTGGGCGATCCTCGTCGGGGCGGTTAGACACCGCGAGAGGAGGCGGGACGCGACAGGGGGGCGGAGGGGGGGGGGGCGAAGGCCTTAAACGGAGGTGGAATCACCGCCTCCGGGACCACTTCCTTACCCCGGCGAGAAGCGAAATCAGCCCCTTATGACCTCCCATCAGCCGCCACTCCCACTCGATAACGCCTCTCTCTCTCTTTCCCTTCCTCGCCCTTACCCCGGAACAATTAATAAATATATATATATTTATATATATATAAAGCGAAGGGCCGCCGCCACCGTTGCCGCCTCCTCCTCTTTCCTTTCGGGATTGTCGTTCACTCACGAGGACGAAAAAGCTCGAAAGCTCACCTTTTCCCCGGCCGCCCCGAAAAAAGGGGGATGCCGTCCGCTTAACCTACTTATCGATCCCTGCCGCCCTTTTCCCCTCTCGCTTCTCTCATCCTCCGTCGAGTTGAGTGAGGGATAGAGAGAGAGAGAGAGATGAGTGAGGGATAGAGAGTAGGGCCACACACGCGCATTAGCACACACACACGATCTCTCTCTCTCTCTCTCTCTACATGTTCACCCAGGGGGGTAGTCCACACTTCTTCCGGGGCGGAAATATTATTCGGAAAAAAGGTTTAAAAAACCGGTCGTGTTATTATTTTTTGTCGGATAGGTTTTGACACCCTCTCTCCCCTCCTCCCCGTCTCTTGTTGTTGTTATTTTCTTTGTAAAAAAATAATTAAACCCCGGTTGTATGAGGAGAGAGAGAGAGAGAGAGACGGGGGCCCTCTCCGGTTAGGGCGTCGCTCCCTGGTCACTGCGGCTATGCGGGAACGCGATCGTTTCTCTGGTGCCGGCGGACGAACGTCGCCATCTTCCGAGCGAGTGGGGGGGCTCACGGAGAGAGAGGGAGGCGCTGTTAAAAAGGGAGTGGGGGATGGAGGGAGAGAGCGCTCTCTCTCTCTGTTTCTCTGCTGGGGGCTTGCGCGCCGGTCGCGCCCCCGCGAGAGGGAGAGGGTAAAGCACGCCCCACCCCTTCTCCGCCCGACCCCTCGTTCCCCAACCCCGTTCCTTCGTTCGAAGGGAGAAAGCGGTGGAGTGAACCGCGTACAGATGGCGGGGCGAGACGGACGATCGAGAGGCCTAACCGACGGAAATCGCGGGAAATTGTTCCCGTGTCCGCCGCCAGGTTCGTCACGTTCGGGTGGAGTTTCGCGGCGTGGTTTTCGAAATGCTGGGAGGTTTTTGATAGTTGTCCTAAATATCAGCAAGGTGGAGGATCCGTGAACTTCACTTGGGTAGCAAAAATATGCCTTTATTGAAAAGATTATTTTGGGGTTTTTGGTCAGTCCGTCTACCTCGTGATGCCAGGAATTGTAATGACTGTGTCGGTAAAAAGTTTTAACCCTTAAACCCCAAGCATGAGAAACTTATGTTACCGGCGAGCATGGGTAACTATTACCCCTATGTTTTTAATACTTTTTGGTAACAGAAATGCAAAAAGGTTTTTAGCATTTCTTTATTATTGTTGATTTTATGTACGTAATTTATGATGGTTATTTTTTGGAAGGAATCGGGAAAATTCAAGAAATAAATTTTTACGTACAAATTTATTACATTTTAATATACACAATATAATATTCTTCTTAGTCACATATTATTTCAAATATTGTCTGAACAGTTAATACACACTTTTATGGAACATTCCTGATATATAGGAATACCGCACTTCAAACACTTATGAGTAGTTTTTCGTTGTTTTGTATATGGGCAGTTCCTACAGTTCGTTCTTTTCCCCAATTTTTCTGTTTTTACTTCTGTCGTATCTACTTTTATTTTTGGAGCTCTACGTTAAAATTTTCTTATTTTGTCTTGTATGTCCTGTCGTTCTTTATGTATGTTGACTCTTCTTTCTATATGTGGACGAACGAGGTATGGCGCGAGTTGTTCAATGAATTTGAATCTCGATATTTCGTCTGTGGTTTTATAATGTAAATATAATGTGTAAGCATTATTAGATGCGATGTCAACTACTTTATAAAATATTGCTAGCGGATAGCGTCTGGTTCTTTGACTACCGGAATAGTTATAGGTAGTCATGATAGGATTCGACGTTCATTTTTTTTTAAACTCGACGATTACAGACGACGTTTATTTTCCCGAGAGATTTTCGACGAATATCGACGCTTCAAATTGCTACTTGGTAGAATTTTTATTTTTATTTTTTTGAAAATTGACATTTTTCCGAGAGATTTTCAACGAATATCGATGCTTAAAATTACGACTTAAATATAGAGCTGGCAGTTTTCGGCATTTCAATTCGGCAATTTAAATTTACTTTTTATATCGCAATTCTATTTAAAATTTACGTTTATTTTACAATACTCGGATTATTTATTGAAAATTTTTATATGAAGTTAAATCTTTATGTACAAACTAATCGAACTAATGTATCATATTCTGCATAAATTTTATTTTATTTATGCGCAATTTCACTCTCCTTCATTTTTAAATGTTAATATTAAAGAAAACACCCAATAATGAATTTAGATTTACCTCTTTAAATTGTATAATGAAAACCAGAAAACGATTAATTTATGAAATTCGAACAATATGATGCTGCTTTTGCCGAAAATCTCAAAAAAATAATTTGCGAGTTTAGCGTAAAGGCTTTTAGTCATACGTTGATACCAATTAAGGAAAAAACATTAACGATATTTATATATAATTATCACAATAATATATAAGACTTAATAAGAGAACTAGCTAATACTTTGTATCATTTGATATATTTCATCACTGCACTACATATTCTCTTTATTTGACATAAAATATATAGTGAGAAAAATTGGACTGTTATTTAGCGCTCTTACCTAAAATCCCGATTAAAATGTTTTTACAATCGGCAAAATATTTAGAAGAATAGAAAATAAATATTAATATTTAATCTCTCTTCAATTTTTAGTAACGATTGCTAATTTATGTGCACCTTTTTAAAACCATTATATATAAATTGAAATTTAATAACCTGTAGCAAAACACGGAGCCAAAAGCACGAGAGAGAAACGAACCTTCCTCAATAACTTTAAGAAAAACACTGCCAATAGATTGGGTTGTGCATCGGGAGAACGGGTGAAAATGCATACAAGGAAAAATCCTAGAAAGGATCGAGAAACATTTGTTTCCGGAATACACTCCACGGGGTCGATGAGTGGAAGGGGTAAAAAACGATTAAAAAGACCACAGAAATTCCTTTCTTCCGAACCTTGTTTAACAGGGATCGGGGCATTCTCAGCAGGGCACATCCATGACCTTATCTGCACAGAAAGGCTGGTGGAATATCTCACCATTATATTCTCACCATTAGGTCGGCAAATCTAATCTCATAAACCTCAAAGGGGCTCTCAAACTACCTTAGGGCGTTGCGGTTACCTGATTGTCCAGAGAAGAAGCGTGAGCTTTTCAAAAAGACGCATATTTGAGTGTGAGAAAATAACCTTCTTTCAGTCCCACTGTTAATGCAAGCCCAGAAAAGGAACGCAATCTTAGGTAGAAAATAATTCTGCGAACAAAGCAAACAGAAATGACTTATAAATTATAATTCAGAGTAAGTTTTTGGACGTATACTTTTCCATCTTGTTGAAAAATCGACGCTATTCGACTATTCATTTTCTTCGATTTTTAAATTAAAAAAATTGACATTTTTCGAATTAAATCGAATCCTACCAAGCCTAGTTATAGGTAACTTTTACCCGTAGGCCTTGGGAAAGAACGTTTTAAAAATAGTAAATGTTCACAAAAAATTTAAACTTTTGTGCGTCCTTGACCAACAATAGCTAGAAGCGTACTGAGGGTTTCAAGGAATACCTGTGAAGGGAAAATAGACAGGCATAGCGGTAAAATTGACCCGTATCGGGGTTTAAGGGTTAAAATTCGCAAATACAACAGCTTTTACAAGACCGTTTTGAGCGCTAGTGGTTTACAACGGCTGGAGATTGAGCAAAAACAAGCGAGGAAAGATTTGAAGAGCAAATTAAATTGTCGCTTTTTTCTTATTCACCATAAGGTTACATCTTTGGTTGGAGATCGACGGCCTCTTATAATAGTCCATAAATCCTCTTTAAAAGCATTTTATATCAATGCTATGCAATAATACGTTTTCCATTTAAAAGCAGAAGACTCGTTGCTATGGCAGTTTTATTTGCCATTGGTAAAAATCGGAAAATTTTCCCTCTTTTTTGGATTAAAAACAACTGTTCGTTCTCACCCGACACGAACTTTTCGTAAGCCTGTCTTTCAGCTATAGAAATGTTCATGTCTCGAGCTCTTGCCTTAATTTTAAATAATAAAAAAAATGCAAATTCAGGATACCGTGCACCGATATCTTGCTTTTCTTGTGGGAAGAAGAATTGAAACAGAAGGGCTGGAAAAATATATTGATTACTCCTCAGCGGCTGACCCTAGATTCACAACTTCATGTACCACGTGTAGCCTACATGCAGACGACTCTAGCCTGAAAATTCGGCTACTCCGAGTTGCAAGGTCCCAGGGATATTGCCCGAACAGACGGGAGGACGGACGGACAAACCGAGTAAATATGCGATTTAAAAAAAAGCGCTGAAAATACTCGATTTCCTTCTCACTGTTGGCGTCTTTGTTTCGCCTCAAACTAAGCCCGGTGTAAGCTCGAACGCACAGAGCGTCGCGCTACACGCAAAATCGGAAAACTGGGAGTGGCGGCGATATTATCTCACCATAATTAATTCTGACCCACAAAGATAGCGAATTCATTAACCCCTCTTATGGCTCAAATTGTTCTTATTTTTTCCGAAGAAAGCTAAACGCTGCTCTAAATTGTTAAAATAAAAAATGTAGACGTTTATATTTAAAATTATATTTTGTTGCCATAATTGTTCTCCAATGTTATGGCCGTCAACAGAAATAGAACAAAAAAGGAGGTGCCGGTGGTGTAGTGGTTAGGACGCTGGCTGCTACTCGCCTGCTGCTCGATAAGGGCAGCGGACACGAATCCTGCGCAAGTAGGATTTTTTTCTGAGGTCGGCCGGTCTCCTGTTTGTGCGGTTTGAGGAGACCGCGCAAATTCAGCGTTCCGTCCTTCGGAAGAGACGTTAAGCAGTTGGTCCCCTTGGTGCTTTTCGTAAAGAGTAGGCTATGCCGGTATGCCAGACAACATGGACTCCAGGCAAGACGGACTATAGAGTACGCTTTACCTAGGCACCACGTACTCTAGAGCAGCTGTCTTCAAACTGGGGTACGCGCACCTCTGGGGGTACGCGGAGACCTTCTAAGGGGTACGCGAGCCTGGATAATTTTAAGGGAATCAATTTCCAGATCCTTAACTTCCATATGTACTCTTTCCAAAAATTGATAAGCCTGAGAACGCGCATCTTTGCCTTTCGAACTTCTTGTGAGAATAGAAAGAGGGAGGAAAGAAAGTAAGAGGTGCAGCCGGGAAAATAGTTGCCGCCGAAATATTCTCCTTCGCCCACCCACTGACATGGGTTTGATTATAATGTTAAATTATAAACGTCATATGTTTTAGTTGCAGTATAAATAGGGCTTGTGAAAAGAGATAGTTGAAGTGGTCAGTTTCTTCCCAGAAATCTTCCTGACTGAGGGAGAGGAGATGGAAGAGAAAATTTTCCTCGTTTTAGAAAAAAAGGGATGGTGAAGGAACAAAGGGGAGATGATTTAAGAAGGAGCTGGCATTACGATGGAAAAGAACACAAGTGTAATTGGCGAGGGTTAAGCTCGAAAAGGGCATGGCACTGGGTGAAGGATACGAAACAAATTAGTTACCATTCATTGTTGTAGAGTGATTTGTCGTTCTTAAAGGCATCCTCACCATATAGGTTTCAGTCGTTTAACTCATACGTATCTATATTAAAAATTCTGTAAATCATTTTAATCGGGCGAAGAGTGGCAAAAAATTTAACTAAAAGCTTCTTATGATAAAAACTCTACTTAGTACCTGAAACAGTGGCGGATTCAGGGGGAGGTCGCACATGGTGCGCGCCAGGGGCTCCGTGAAGTAAGGGGCCCCGAAAAAATGTTGTGTATATAATCTTAGAAATATTAAATGTCTCAATTTAAAAATCAGTGGGACCTCTCTATGATTCCATAGAAAAGAAGATCGTTAGAGGTGTCACAATGGAGGGCAGCCTTTATGAGCGGTTTCGCTATATATTTAGATTGTAGGGCCCCCGACTGCTTAGGGCCAGGGGCCCCCAATTGTTTACCGCCAGGAGCCCCAAAATGTTTAGAGCCAGGGACCCCAAAATTTTTAGTGCCAGGGGCCCCAGGAGGCGTAAACCCGCCACTGATCTGAAATACAGCAAATAAACTAAATAAGCAAATATACCTAACGTTTCTTGGGTTTTAAAATCAAGACAAAAAAAATTGAAGAAAGTTTGAGAATTAATGACGTAATTGAAGCAAGTTAAAATAAGAACCACGTAGTTATTACTATTTACCTTTTTAGATTCCGGAACGGTAAATAATATGTTGCTATTGACGGCTATTGTTGTTCAACATTTGTTATGTAATCGCCTGTGATGATAAATTCGGAGCCTCTGCCGCTGTTATACTGATTATTTTACTGAAGCAAGGTTTGAGTTATTGCCTAATTATAAAAATACATTTAAGAGGATGAGGTTGCTTTCTGTAAAAAGCAAACCAAAACATAAGTTTTTATTGCGTCTATACGTGAAATATTTTTCACGCAAAAAATTCACGAATATAAACATTCCTATCATTAAAATATATCGCCAATATTAGGGAAATCCGTTTGATTTAAGCCTAGATGGAATTTTGTTGATAACATTTACATGACCTATATTGGCAACACTGATCGACCCATGCATTTTAAGTGCTAGTTTTGTACGAAATTTTCAGTTATGTTTATGAAAATCAGTTGGATACATTCCGAGATCAAGATTAACGTATTAAAAAACTTTAATCTCTTATATAGCACTGACCAGTCTTGGCTTTTGAAATAGTAGATTTCCGTAGATATTAATTATAGCAATATATACGTAACAATTGTCAGGATATCTGTTGGAAGGAAGATGAAAGTCAGGTTAACACATTAAAAATTTAATCACTTATATCGGCAGCACTTTAGGTAAAAAAGTTTTCCATTCATCTCTATTAGAAAGAAGGTTCCATTGCACAAAATTTGGTCACTGTAGGTATTCGCAGTATATAACTTTATTATGCATAAACAAATTCTTCAAAATGTAGAAAATGTATTATAAAATTTTAATTTAACCCCTCAGGTCCGGAGGACGTTTATATACATCACACCCCAGATACCGAAACTGCAGGCGCGAAAATTGCAAAAAATAAAAACTAATAACTTTTCACCTTTTTATTGGATTTTTATGAAATTTTTTGAGAAATTACGCAAAACATGATATTTTAAAACTATAACTTTTACGCTAGCTTGATATAAGTAGAGACCCTTTGCTGGAGAGAAGCGATTTGCAAACCGATCCGTTACCTATCCAGCGCCTGCCCGCGCTTTCATCTAATACTCAATATCGTGAAAAATGTTGAAGTTATTGGCATGCAACCTTCTTCAAATATAAACATTTAATTTCCTGCAACTACCTATCTAAATTAATTAGGGAAAAAGTTTTCCGCAGGTCAAAGTTTTCATGTCTCGACTGAAAATTTTAGATAAATGTTATGATTATTATTGTTTTTTTTTAATGGCAGTTCATAATTTTTATCTATTCTTGAATTATTTTGTCGTTATTCGGAATCATTACTGAAGTCATATAAAAGAATTGTCCCTTTATATTCATTAGAAACCGAAATATGACGTAGTATGTGTATTCGCAAGGAAGGAATCGAGTGGCTACAAAAACTCACATAAATAAAATCAGAAAATGAAGGTAATTTTCAAGCTATTTCGAATTCAATACAAAATTATACCATATGAATCGAAAACTATATTCAATTTCCTGGAGGATGGTATAAACTTTGCGTCGATAGCTTGATTCTATCACCTTTTAAAATGCTAATGAATAAAGTCCTGCACTCTGAATTCAAGGCATTCCCTTGTTATTCAAATGGAAAACAAAAATAATTATTGAAACCACCCAGCATATTCCGGTGTGAAAAGTAGTGCATTCAGCTGCTTTAAGCAGCAGGATCGTTTAGGCAAAATATTTATGAAGGGTCCATCTCGCTAATGCGAGGAAATCGTTATGCGGTTAACCCTGCCAAAGAATTAAAATTAGATCAACATCCTTTTTCAAGGGCGGTTGGAGTTTTTTAGGAAGCCATGGCCCTTTGTTTATCCCGAATCGCTCGGCTCTATCATTCCCAACCCAAAAACTTATCAATACCTCCATTACAGAGTTCTTTATAGTGCTTTTCGTCAATGCTGAAAAGTACAATTATCTTCGTGATGTCCGTCTGCCTGCCCGTCCGTACGCATATATCAAGGAAGAATTGGCTGAACCAATTTCGACGAAATTTGGTACATAGAATACTCACATAAATTAATGACCAAGATGGCATATTTCGACCAGATCCATTCAATAGAGGTGCCACAATTGCAAAGTTTAACTTTTCGGTAATTGTGAATTTGGAAGGAATTGGCCTAACCGATTTCAACGAAATTTTGAATGGAGGTGTGCAACATAGAAAAACAAAATCAATATGTTTAGTGCAGATATGGAAATCATTGCAGCCACAATAAAAGTAATAAAAAGTTCTTTTACACATGTTTATGTTGAATTGTCCTGATCAATTTTAACGAAATTTAATATTTATAATGAACACACACACACACATATATAACCAAATAGCATATTTAGACCACATCAGCCAAACACTGATGCCACAATTACAAATTAAACTCTTTCAGTAATGATGGATTTGGAGAGAATTGGCTGGACGGATTTCAACTAAATTTTGCATATAAGGTTTGTACAACATACCATAATGAAATCAAAATGTTTAAAGCGGAGTTAAAGAGCGGGGCTACCACAAAAAGAGAAATAATATTTTTTAATCGTATATATAGAGAACTGACCTCATGGATTTTAACAAAAGATAGAATATATAATCATCATATAAATATATAACCAACATATTAATTATCAACCGGGTCGACTTAACAGGGCTACCACAATATCAAAGTTAGTATTTTATGTAACTATGAATTTGGAATGTATTGGCTGAACGGATGTTAAAGAAATTTCGTTTGTAGGAAGAGTATAGAATGGAAAAACGAAATGAACATGTTCAGAACGAATATAAAAGTCACGGGTACCACAATATAAGGAAAAATAATTTTCTGATTTCAAAGCAAATACATTAGTATACGATTATACTACGGCGAATTCAACGAAAAGCACTTCTGTACCACGGGAAATCCGTGTGCTTCCCTACTTGTTTAGTTCTTTTCGTCATTGCTGAAAAGCACTATTATCTTCGTGATGTCCGTCCGTACGCATATATCAGGGAAGAATTGGCTGAACCGATTTCAACCAAATTTGGTAAATAGAATATTCACATAAATTAATGACTAGAATGGCATATTTGGATTGGATCGACTCCGCAGGGGTGCCACAATTACAAAGTTAAACTTTTCGGTAATTATGAATTTGGAAGGAATTAAATGAACCGATTTCAATGAAATTTTGTAGGAAGGAGGCGTGTAACATAAAAACAAAATCAAAAGGTTTAATATAGATATAAAGAGCAGGAATTCCGCAATACAAGAAATAAAAAATATTCTTTTTACACATATCTGTGTTAAAGTGTCTGCATAAATTTGAACCAAGTTATAATATTTATAATGTACACATATATCGAAAATCATAATAGCATATTTTAACCAAATCAGCCAAACAGGGGTGCCATAATTACAAATTACATTCTTTCACTAATTAAGAAGTTGGAGAAATTGGCATAACGGATTTCAATTAAATTTTGTATATAAGATTTATACAACATTCCATAATTAAATCAAGATGTTTAAAGCTGAGCTAAAGAGCAGGGCTACCACAATAAAAAGTGAAATAATATTTCATTTACACGTAATTCTAGAGAACTGACGGAATGGATTTTAACCAAATACGATGTATATAATCTTTATATAAATAAATAACAAAATTAAAATATTCAAACCGGGTGGAATAAACAGGGCTACCACAGTATAAAAGTTATAATTTCGAAGGTATTGGCTGAACGGATTTAAAAGAAATTTCGTTTATAGAGAGAGTATAAAATGACAAAACGAAATGAACATGTTTAAACGGATCTAAAAAGCAGGGTTGCCACAATATAAGGAAAAATAATTTTTTGATTTCAAAGAAAATACATTAGTATACGATTATGCTACGGCGAATTTGGAGAAAAGCACTTCTGTATCAAGGGAAACCCGTGTACATCCCTACTTGTTTTCTGCTCCGCTCCCATTTTAGTGAAACGATAACCAGTCTTTCTTCAACCAGCTGCACACATACGGAAAACAGAAACAAGTCCTCTAAAGGTTTTATTTTTAATTAAAAAGACACGTAGGGGGTCATTCACGGAACACTCGGGCATCTTAAAAATTCCCTGCAGTGGTCGATGAAAAACGTGTTCTATTAGCAGACTTCGACATTGATGCTTCGTTTCGTTTCAAAACGAACGACCGGGAAAGTTGCATACGTAGCTTATGTAGAATGAGCAAGAATCGTTTCTTTGTTAGAAGCCCTGCCTCGGCATTATCTTGGGTGCAGATCCTTCGCGGATCTCCGATTTGGAATTTTTCTTTCTTCGGTATCATAATCGGTCGGGGGGTCGGTCATTTTCATGCTCTCTGCTTTTATTCATATCCATTCCCAATCCTGCTGGTAAATTATAGTTCCTTTCTAGTGTATTTGCAATTGTGGCTATGGTTTTGTAAATTAATGCCCATTCCGACGAATTTACGTAAGGAAAATATGTTAGAAATGGTTTCATTGTAACCTCAATGTGCAAACTGGGCACACGTTGTCGTTACGGTGGTTTTTATCAAACGATTATTTCTTGGAGGCAGATTATCTGTAAGGGACGGGTAGGCATATAAAGAAACCTATTTTCTCTCTCTCGTGCAAATGTGTTCATATAAAAAACTGAACTGTGAATGCAAAGTGTTAACTTACATAAACATAAGTGGGGCATCAAATTTCATATGTTTTATCTTATTTCTGCTGGGCGAAATTAATGGTGAAGTAGTTTTAAAATAAAATTACGCGATTTACTACTTATGAAATATATCGCTTCCCGGTTATAACGCGGATTCGAATATGCCGTGGGTCTTCCTTCCTCCCCGTTCTTTGGAAAGAAAGTTCTGTTGTTTTTTAAAGTACTAAAATACAATGTGGATCGCAGCTCTTCCCCCGAAATCGAGACACACGTACTCTGCTCCCCAGCGTTCGTATATCTCGATTTATTTTTGGGTTACTTTCCACAAGCCTTACTCTGCTCCTCAATCACAGAAAATATTGAAAAACCTTCTGGCGATTATTACGAATTAACAGAAAAGGTGAGTTCCACTACCGGTCTGGTGGATGTGTAGTTAGCGCATGTTGCTTCCAATGGAAACGGTCGCATGTTGAATCCTGACGAGGGAATGGTCGCATACGTATTTAATTCTGTATTACTAACCTTCGTTTGACAAACGGGATTACTAACCATTCGTCTTACAGGCTACCCCATACTAATATCTTTTAATAAAAGAAAAAAGAGATACACTTACATTTTTTAAACACTTAACAATACTTCAACACTCTCTGGTATATTTAAACTGTATTAAATTTTAGCACAACATTCTAAACACGTTTCCACTATGTTCTCCACAAATAGTACGCGAACATGGACTTCAGCGAAATCTTGTAATTATCCTCTTTTTAGAAGAACAAAATGCACATATCGAACGTTTACTCAGTTCACACTTATTCTGGATCTCCGGAGGCAACTCTATTTGCAGAAAATTAGCGATCATCGACTTAAGAGTACGACATAATTTTAGGATCACCAAGTAACGTTAAGGCTAACCATTCGTCGAGTGAGGCGACCTCAGTTGCCTAGCATAAAATTAAAGCAAATAATCCCTTGTGTAAACGGTCACACTAGAAGAACACAAGCTGAAATGAAGCTATAAAAAAGCCAAACCTAGAACTAAAAAAACGGAGTAGGGGGAGTATATTTGTTTTGGTCGTCGTCTGCCAGACGAATGGTTAGTAATCTAGGGTTAAGTAATTGCATCGATTATTACACATGTAATTGGAGAAAATTGTTTGTGTCAAATTAATCCTCCTTATTTCCAATGAGAACTCGTGAATTTTTACGTGAAACCTTGCTCTTGTAAAAGAATTTCCCAAAAATATAGTGACACGAGTAGGGCTTATCTGCAAGTAAAAACTTGGAAACCTGCTTTAACTTTCACCGAGCTTTCCGAAGAGGACATTGAAAAAGATTAGGTACCATTTAACATTTTGCCTCATAAATGGCATTATCAGCATGATTACCGTATTTACTCGCATAATTGCCCCACTTTTTCGCGCGATTTTTTCGTATGAAAGTGGCCATATCAGAAAAAAGTATTTTATTTCTCCTCATAGTTAAGGTGGGCCAATTACTTGAGTAACTACGATATATTTCCCTTTACAAAGCCAAATCGGAAACTTCGATACAAACTTCTACGCATTTAAAATTTAACCATATCTTCGACCGCAGCCTAGTTTGCACTATCGCAATTTAATAAATGGAATTAGCTTTCATTGCAAATGAAAAACACTTGAAATCGATCCTAGATTCTTAAAGAAAAACACCTTGCGTTTGCTCGACATTTTCCTTTAGATAGCACTATAGGTAACAGTATCTTTCCATTGTTTGCGTCTGTTTGTTATCCTCTGGGTAAAACTTATCACCAGTTACGTTTTCATTCTTTCATTTTTAAGTTTTTACGCGTCTTAGTTACTAATAGCTACTTATATATACATTACACAAAGTGGTTTGGTGACGCTGCAACGCGTGTCTTACTATATAAAATTGGATTTCTATCAGCCTGTCCCATGTCTATGAAGTTAAAGGGAAGAATGAGAAAACCGTTTATAACTCAAACAGTTTTCATTCTTTTTCTATATAAATTTCAGGAATTACTTAGCAATACAGTTTTTAAATTTGAACTTCCTCATTGTCAAGATTAAAGTGATGGATTTGGTTCAAAGAGCGTTTTCCTCCATTTAATTAACACGGGGATGAGGGTAGCACATTCATCCATTTGCTTATTAAAATTCTTAGAATCATTGCAGAAATTCGAGACTTGAGATAACGACCGCTAAAAAAACAAAATTTCATTTTCCCACCGTCAGTTGTCGAATATGATGCGTAGAATGTGTCCAAAAATTAGTTTTTAACGCTAAAATTTGTCATATTTTACGTAAAAATCTTTCATCTAACATTAGTGATGTGCATTGTTGCCGAGTTCATGTAATTGCGTATGATTGGCTGAGCTGTTAAATTCGCTTCGTAACTGTCCAAATATTCAAGAAGTTTGGACACTATTGTGAAGTTTAAACAATACGTTGGTTACGATAAATAAAACGACGGTAACGAAAATAAAATAAAATTCCATTTTTCATTTGTCAATGGGTTCAGATATAGAGACAAAAACTAATGAATTTTTTAAAGTCTTAGTGGAAATTTTCTGCGAAACTAAGTTTTAATATCTGTGACTAAAACAGAAACATTTAATTTATAAAATTTATTTTAATGAACTCACGTTTTGTATGCATTTAAAAGTAAAAAGTTAAATGTAGCATTTCATAATTTGAATCTTCCAGAAGGAAAAAATGGTTTTGGGCACATAAACGCTATGTAGCGTAATCTTTAATGTATAAATCTTCATTAATATTTCTTTGCCACGCAGCGCTTATTTGCCCAGTTATATTTTTACTTTCTGGAATATTATATTATAGGAATTTTATATTTTCTATTTACTATTTAGTGCATATAAACGTCCGTTTTATTAATTTTTATTTAAAATTTATTTTAACTTAATATTTAATTCACGCACACTTGCCGCAATTACGCTATTAACAATATATAGTTTAAGCATTTTACCTGTCTGGCTTACTGTTGCCTACCTCGAGTTCGCAAGCATATGCTTACAATTAGTATTTTAATCGCCATCAACAATTAATATTTTTAATACGTTAATTTAATAAATTATCACAATAATTAACCTATCTAATGTATAAAAGAGAATATTTGTGAGCTTATAACTCGGACGCCATAAAAGCCGTCGAATTCAAAAGTTTCATGGACCATGCTACGAACCAAGGGAAGGTTTTAGTCTAGGTTTCCAGACCGTGGGATCTCTCACACCCCGTGGGGTCAACGAAATACTATTTCCATAAGAATGCATGGAAAATGGTGTGGAGAAACCCCAAAATGCCATGCAGCCATTCACTGATGTGGATATTAATATACCTAAATGTTAACTTACGATCACGAGAAATGGCTTATTTTACGCATGAAAGACGTAGTATTTTAATTCTGTTCATGTTTTGTAATATTACCTGTTAAATTGCTCGGAATTATCCTTTAAGCGCAAAATTTATTAATAATTTCCAGGCGGCAACAAAGCTAAATTTCTCAATTGTTGTACTCTTCAAAAAGAGAATGCCACGTAAACAATAATGCAAGAAAAATCCACACCGCGGCGTTCCGTAGAGGAAGAATAACCAACGCCAAGATTAAGGGTACATATGGATTAAATATAGTCTATGAATACTTTAAAGTGAATCAAACGATTTTTAAGGAATATTATAACGTTGTTATCCTTTACCATTACATTGTAAGATTTATCGCAAGAAAACAAGCAACGATCATAGATTAATAAATGCTACAAATAAAACGAAGGAAACTTGGTACATAATTAACGATGAATTAGGTAAAACGGTAAATTCCCACAATTTCATGATGACAATGTCAAATTAATTACATATAGTATAACAATTTGTAATAAAATTGCTGAAGCCTTCCAAAAATCCCAAGTCCTGTTAACTCTCCAATCTCAAACCATTCTCAAACACCATTATGAAATTATGGTCCAGAAAATTCACTATATCTTTACGCATGTGATGTAAACCCCTTCTATACTTAATAAAAATTTTTAAAATAAGGGTGGCATAAATAATGTGAACAATTATAGACCTATCTCCCTCTTACCTCAGTTTTAAAAATTGTTTGAATTCATTTTTTATAATCGGTTGTTACTATACATAAATAAATATAATATCCTCTCTACTTCTCAATGGGGTTTTAGGAAAGGGAGATCTACCGAATCTGCCTTATTTACTGCAGTAAGATTTATTTCCAACTCTTTAAATAGTAATAATTTAAATTTAGCATTATTCTTAGATTTCAGACGTTCTTTTGATATGGTTGATCACCCCATTCTTCTACACAAATGCAAACAAATAGGAATTCGGGGTATAGCCCTTGACTGACCTCTTATTTTCTGAAGCGTTCACAACAGGTAACGTTAAACTTAAATAAAACGAGTTGTTCATCCATTTTGAGTAATACAACAATAGGTGTTCCACAGGGCTCATTATTAGGACCTATTCTTCTTTTAATCTACATAAATGACACCATTAATTATTAAAAGCCCATCTTTCTCTCCGCCTGGCCTCAACCTCCGCTAACCCAATTAGCCCCCTTACAATGTCTCCTTGTTACTTTGTAACTATTCGCACTCTACCTCATCACACTCCCTCCTTATTGGCTATCCACCCTTCCTACTCCCCGCCTCCTCCGATCATCAACCTCCCCACATCACCCTGTCATTCCCCGATCAGTGTGTCACTCTCATTTACTCTACTGCTGAAGAAGGGCATACGCCCGATAAGCTTGCGTGTTTTTTGTGTTCGTGTGTTCAACGTGTCTCTTCGACGCCCCCAGCAGCCTGCCAACTTGGTCTCCGACTTGGTAAGTGTCCGCTGGGTTTCCTTCAACACCTTGTTGCCACCCTCATCACTACCTTTTCATTTCCTTAAGTCTATATATATATATATATATATATATATATATATATATATATATATATATAATTTAACTACATTTATAAAGAAAAACTTAAATTTATTTAGTGTAAATAGTGATTTGCACAATCACTTTACCAGAAACCAATTAAACATCCATGCCTCTTGTAACAAGAGGCATATTTCCCATAGAAGCCCCACTGCTATGGGGACTAAAATCTATAATGCCTTACCCAAGTCATTAAAGAACATTCCCTGACTTGGTAAATTTAATAAAAAATCTAAAAAATTGTTATTACTAAGATGTTACTATGACGTGACCGAATTTTTGTCAGACAAGGGATAATTATTACAGTTTATCATTGTTTCATTGTTTCATTTTTTATGTATTTCATATTTATATTGTCTTTATCATGTATTAAACTTTTTGACATGTCCTACACCTACATTTTTGAGAATTGTATGGTCTTTGGAAATATAGAATTATTATTATTATTACATCTACTTACATTTGTTCAGTAACCAAGATGTTGTTTATTGTTTACGTTTTGGCTAATAGTATCGACATAATCCATATAATTTCATTGCTGCTTTAAAGGCCTCGGTGAGAATATTAATATTAATTAAGACGTTAATGCATAATTATATTAATGGTAAAACTTTACAATACAATACATAAAATAGTAAATGTTAATTTAAACATCGCTTGCGTAATTAAGGAATGGGGAACGTATTGTAAAATTTGGAAATTAAGCCAATTATGCTTATTAGATTATAATAACCTTTTCCATGTCATACCATCACACTTTTTATCGCCAAATTCGATTTCAAAGTCCGAGAACGCATTTTGTTTAGTAGGTTTAACTTTAAAGTATTCACGTGAAAAATTAGACCCACAAAATGAGCCTTTGTATGGGATAACTTTTGGTTAAGCTAAATTTGAATACATCTTCAAATGTGTTTCTACCGGTTGCATCCCTAGAGCTTGCAATTCCCGCCAAAGTTTTTATGTTTTTGATATTAATTACCACATAATATGTTGTAGTTTCTTCCACTGGAAATCAATTCGAGTGAAATAACTATATTTTAAAAATGATTCCATAGATTGTTTATGATTGTTTGATAAAAAATAGTCACAAAATTTTTCGATAAAGAATGCGGGAAAATTTTATTTATGTGGGTAAAAGATGGGAAGACGGGAAATATTGCATACCATTTAGTACAGCAATAAAAATTAACCTGGTTTCATCACTTGGTATTATTATCAAATATTACTCAATATTTTTTGTCTTGACTTAAAAACCCTAGCAACGCCGGGTAATTTCAGCTAGTAATACTATAATATGACAGCAGTCAAAGATTTTAATTTTAAATGTATCTTCTTTTGTCTTTTTCTAAAAAAAACTTATTTTTGTTTATAAAAATGTTTTTTTTTCTTAGAAATGATAGAATTTTTGTTGTATATTAATATATATTACGTTCAAAGGACGCGATATAGCTGTATTACGATCAAACATTAAGCTTAATAATTATTATTAATTTGCCACAGTGTATATGGTATGTAGATATTATTTTTCTTGCTATTTCACAGGGATTCCTAATTATTTTAGAGTGTATGTTCATCACGAGGTGGTTTCGGAATTTACAGATCTTAAATCAACTTACGTCCATTTTGCTTCGCTGGCTTTACACGATAACCCTAAACCGTTCAACGTAATGAAGGACGAGGTAGTATCGCGTCCCCACAATATCCAATTACCAAAATGCAATGAGGAATCGCCGGCCTCTCGGCTTAAAAGAGTCCCTTCCTTGGAACACGGCATCGAGCTTATTGCATACCCGCCGTATACACGCGACCGGCGGGCGAAAAAACAAGCATGCATGCGAATAACGAATTAAGTGACCTAAAACACGGGACGTGCAACCTGCGGCCCTCATCTGAGCCAAGGGAAACCATTTTGTGCTTCGAGGAAGAACGGCTTGTAAATGTTTTAAACAGTAAAAATTATATCTATCGATTAAAATAAGAGTCTTAATAGTGTTCGTGGTGGATTTTTAAGGTCAAATATTTTTTATACTTAATAGTAACCTACATAATTGAAAAAATCATGTCTCTATGATAGTCAGAATAAGTTTTGGAGAGCGGATGCTCATTTTGACTGCAAACGAGTCGTCAGAGGAAGTAATTCACCTATATTAGATTCCAAAACGGGAAATCTCTCGATTGATTTCGTATGCAAGTACTTCTTTAGTGAAGCCGTCTGTGAATCCCCATTTAAGGCAAGAAAGTGACACACCCATGCTATAAAAGATACCCTCCAGGACGACAAACCGTTTTCATCACTCAATCGACGCTTATTTTGGCGTCATTATTTCGAAAGAAAGGTGACTTTCCGAATAAAACTTCTCGCTGATTTATTTAGGATTGAATTTATGCAGGGGATATTTACATTTTCACCTGAATATAATGAAGGTTTTAGTTTTTTATTTGATTTGAAATCTACTGTTGAAGGTTAGTAACTGAAAAATGTAAATATTTGCACCAGGCATTGATGGATGGAAGCCGACAAGAAGCTGTTGTTTCCGTTTAACAGCTATTTTTATTAATATTACACTTTAATTAAATTTTGACATTTGAGAAGGAGAAAAAAATCCTGTACTTGACCGGGAATCGAACCCGGATCTTCCCATTTGCCGGATGGGTGCTTTAACCAACTACCACTCTGTTAGCCCTTCTTCACGTAAATTACCCCAATCCGAGAATGGAGAATCATGCTGGCCTGATAGCATAGTTGATTAAAGCACCTATCCGGCAAATGGGCTTCGATTCCCGGTCATGTACAGGATTTTTTCTCCTTTTCAAATGTCAAAATTTAATTTCAGATTTATGCGATCACGCATTAAAGTCATTCCAACACTAATAAGAAACAAAGGTGTTGAGATGACTTAAATTGAATTTTGAACTTTGAGAAGGAGAAAAAATCCTGTACTTGACCGGGAATCGAACCCGGGTCTCCCCATTTGCCGGATAGGTGCTTTAACCAACTAAGCTATCAAGCCAGCATGATTCTCCTCTGTCGAATTGGGGTATTTATGGTGAAGAAGGGCTAACGGTCATCTCAACACCTTTGTTTCTTATTAGATGAAGCCAACTCACTTTCTTGAGTTAAAGTGGGTTTTTTTCCGCGATGCCTCAGTGAGGACGATTAGTGTTGGAGGTTTACTACTCTGTTAGCCCTTCTTCACGATAAATAGCTTAGTTGGTTTAAGCACCTATCCGGCAAATGGGGAGACCCGGGTTCGATTCTCGGTCAAGTACAGGATTTTTTCTCCTTCTTAAAGTTCATTCTAACACCTTTGTTTCTTTATTACACCTTAATATTCGCGTCAATGGAATCTATCCTAATTGGCGAAACTACCCCGCGTTTTGCGCGAAAATTTCAGTAACCTACCTGTCGCGTAAAGCGGGATATGGCTGTACTAGCGATTACAAAAGCAATTACTACGTAAAAATTTTGCATTACTCTTGGGTCTTATGTACATCTCTTCAGGCTTTTTTTATCGGAAAGGATCTCATATACATATAACCATTTATGTATGCTTTAACACTTTCGGGACCACCGACGCGTACGTTGCGTCCGAGCGAGTGCGCGCGCCAAGCCGCCGACGCAGGGTATTCGTACAAGGTCCCACAATTTCTAACGGCATCTCCACCCTTGCGGGGAGCTGAGAATGAGCTGGTAATGGCAGTGGGCCTCAGTTTCGGCTCAATATTCACTGCGGTAGCATTGGTCCCGAGTTTTTTTTCGAGTGATTTTTTTTTCTCTTCAGTACTTCACATTAAGCTCCTTGAAATCTTGTGAAATCGCGTTATATGAAGCATTATTTATGTTAATAGGAAATAGGGAGTTTAGGTTCTTGGATCTCATATTCTAAACGTTTTTTTAGAATATTGTTTTGACCGGTATTTAAATACGTAAAATAATACCGTATTTCTTAGCATAATCCCGTAAATTCTCGAATAGTATTTACAATATTAAATAAAAATATTACTCAATCGTATTTTTTGTAATTTATTTAACCATATCAGACTCAGAAATAGTATAAGAAGTGGTATAAACAAATAAATGCCTTTAGTTTAGAGGATTAAAAGGAACTACATGATGTCATGAATCGGGGAAGCAGTCGCCGCGGCCCGCCGACGCAGCATATTCCTCCAATTTTATTTTTTGAAATTCCGTACTGATTTCACTTGTAATGCATAATAATGACATTTTACATATTATTCATCTATATAACTGCCATATAACAAAAAATTTCAAGGTATACCGACTGGATAGTCATGTGTTTTAGAGGTGGTCCCGAAAGTGTTAATTGAAGATATTCAATTATATGAAACAAATAAATAAAATACCGCCGTGTTATAAGACGGAAAAAAGTTGATAATCAGATATATATATATATATATATATATATATATATATATATATATATATATATAAATGGGAGATATGGTTATGAGTGTGATATTTGTTGGACAAGTCCTGGAAATTTTCATATTTAATGTCCTTGAGAAAAAAATATTGTGTTTAGATGAAGAAAGATCGGTGGATAGTTTTGAGTATATAATGCTTTGAAAGGTATAACATATTTTGCAGAGAGAGAGAGGGGTGGTGAGATAAAGAGGGGGGAGGGAGAGAGAGGGGAGGGGGAGAAGGATAGAGAGGGAGAGATAGGGAGGGAGAGGGGAGAGAGGAGGGAGAGAGAGGGGGAAGAGAGAGAGGGGGAGAAGAGAGAGGGGGGGGGAGGGAGAGAGGGGGGGAGGGAGAGAGGGGAGGAGGGAGAGAGGGGGAGGGAGAGAGAGGGGGGAGGGGGAGAAGGGGGAGGGAGAGGGGGAAGATAGAGAGAGAGTGATAGTGAGAGAGATAGAGAGAACGCAGGAAAGGATTAATCATAAATTTCGACGCTTCGAGCAGTTTATCATATCGGTCGAACGAATGAACACGAGGGTCTATGCTCGAAGAGATTCCACAAATAAAAGTGATCGATACCAATACGTTCCGGAGTACGATACAGTTCGTGAAGTAAAATATGAATTAGAAAGCAGCAACTTCAAGCAAGAAACCTATGTTTTGAGTTCACGTTTTTACCAGGTATATTTGAAACGTAAAATCTAGCGGACGAGGGGAATTGATAAAAAAATAAACGAGGAAAAACGGAGTCACTTGCTTTGGGTAGAAAAAGGGGTATGTTTGGAAAAGAGAGTTTCCTACGTTTTTTTGTAGAGAGCGTTTTTATTTTAAAAAAGCTATCTGGGGCAGGAAAAGCTCTAATTGAACCTCTTGCGTCCTACTTTAATAGAAGATGTCTTGTGAGATAGATAAACGCGACCTGGAAAGTGGCCGGGTTTGTTTTTAAGGCACTCCTACGACACCGTCTGTCGGTTTCCCTTTTCTCTGACCGATCGTCCGTCGAAAGGTAAATCATTTTCGGCAAAAATGAAGCACTTTCCGTCTTAAACGATTTTGACTCTATCTTTCTCTATCATCGCGTACTTTCTCGCTTTTAAAGAACTCGTGCAATGAATCGACTAAACATTCGCGTGGAGCAGTGTTTTCCAGACTGGGTGCCACTGGACGTTGGGGTGCCGCAACTAATTCTTTGGGATGTCGCAAAAAAGTTGGCTTAGTTAATAGATCAAAGATTTGGAAGCGTTAATGGGTCATTAGAGCGATAATATATGCTCTGATATTATGGCATAGTACCAGCAAGTGGAGGTGTCCAAAAGTTGTGATACACTTATGTATAAATGGAAAACCTTGTTCCAAAGTGGGGGTGCCGCAAAATACTGTTTATATTCGAAGGGGTGCTGCGTCTAAAAAAAGTGTGGAAACCACTGATGTAGTGATAAGGTGAAGCAACCCGATCACAAAACAACGAGAGGCTAGGCCCTCTACTCCTTAAACTTTTGTTTTAGTTGTGAAGTTGTTAATTAATGTTCGTGATATCTACTCGTAAAGAGCAAGGGGGATAGAATAAACACAATGTTATCCAACTAAAAATTAATTGGCAAATAAAAGGAAATGTCAATAAACATTCATAGCTGAGCAGCATTTTGCTGAGATTTTCACATTAGCGAAGGTTTTATTTGCGTGACTCGTATCTACCAGAAATTGGTTCGAAAAATATGTGGTGATGAAAGATTTGTTTTGTTAAATTTCCTCATTGATCGATTCTATTGACTGGTGAAAACGTATCAACCAAACGAGATTGTTTTCGTATGAAAATTAAACTTTGCCCTACGCCATACAATTTCCTGTTCATCTCATAGTAATCCAGCGTTAATGAATAATTCCGTGGCTGACAGGGAGATGAGAATCTCTAAAAAGTCAAGAATGACCAGAGATCGGACAAGGGCTAATCAAGCGAGGCACCTAGGGCGCAGCACACTTAAGGGGGCGACAGACGACCATTTAAACTTTTAAGTTTAATGTTTTATATTATCAAATATATTACATATATTTTATTTTACTTCTAAATTTTTAATAAACTACATGTTAAGTGGTACAATTGTGTACTGTATACTTTCATTAGTAGGGGGCGTAATTTTTAAAATCTTACTTAGGGCGCAAAAATATATTTTATCGGCTCTGATAATGACTACCATAAAATCAAATAATTTCTTCTTAAGATTGGGTAAGATTATGATAAACATTTGTCAAAATATCTCATTTATTTAGTTCTGTAATTTATTTCTTTTTGCCCACCAGCCATGGAATTCAAAAATGAATTATCAAACTTACCTCGTGTCTTCATGAAATGTTTGAAATAACGCAAGGCGCATTTTAACAACAGAGTCAATATGGAATGATTGCTTATGCTTGATTGTTTTTAAGTTCTTTGATGAGTCATTTGCGTAATCAATTTTGAAAGAAAACATGCTCTCATACAATAATAATTATCTCGAATTCTCAACGGGATCGTATGTTTATAAAATGCTTAATATAAACAAAATGCTTTTCGTTCATCAATCCTTGGAAAAGAAGTTTGCAAATAGCTTCAATTTTTCTCTCAAGGCATTAGAAATTTTCTCTATTAATAAAATTTGGCTATAAATTTATTTTATCAAAGAAACTTAAAACAAGAGAACTTATTATAAATTTTGAGTATGGTTTCAGAATAACATTTTAAATCATGTTGTGTATTCGATTTCCTTTATAAAATTAGAATCCCCTGCTGTGCTCCACAATTTGAGGCATCGGCATTATTGACATAATACCTTACGTGGGAAAGGATTAATAAGCAGGTTACACATATATTAACACAATGTACTTTATTACAGAAATATAGTTTTACAGGGTAGATCATTTGTCTATACATGAAGTATCCGACGTAACTAAGAATTACTTATAAATATTGATGAAAAGACGTTCACATTATCATAATTTCACAACGTGAGGGCAAAAAACAGAGCCATTAACTCAACTGGAAATTTTTTCGACATGCCCAATATAAAAAAATAAGAACTAGAAACACTAGGGTATACGAGACACAATAAAATATATTACAAAGACACTCATACATACGGAGGTTTTATAACTATATTTACATGCAATCACCGTTGCAAGTAAAGGTTTTGGTTAGGTTTTTGTAATTAAATGTTAAAAACGACTGAGGTAAGGAAAAATGTCGTCACAGATAATGAAGGTGACGGTGTGTATATATGTTTGAATTTGCGATTTGAAAAAATAAATTCCAATTCGATAATGAAAGATGATTTTTTTTCGGA
Source organism: Tanypteryx hageni (assembly GCA_028673005.1). Classification (NCBI taxonomy): domain Eukaryota; kingdom Metazoa; phylum Arthropoda; class Insecta; order Odonata; family Petaluridae; genus Tanypteryx; species Tanypteryx hageni. The sequence goes on along the minus strand of CM054115.1, from coordinate 63,643,944 downwards.
GTACATTTTTGTTTGTTGCTCTTGGTGACAAAATTTGAAAAGTTAATGCCAAACAGTTTGTAGTCGCGCGGACTTGAGACATGTTCCGCGGAAATAATGCATATATTTAAACATTCATCGAAGAGGGTATGAAGGAATGTTCATTTGGTGTTTGTGCGTGTGCGGAGAGCGAGCCAATAAACTATCGATGGAACTTTGATGACATTTGTGTGCTCACGGGTCTTCTTTGTTGTAAGTGCGAGTAATGGAACACGTCTTGCAATAAATCGGTCGTCCACTATGTCATCAAGGATTCCTTTATAAAAACATTTAGTTGGTTACTTTCTTTCTTAACATGGAGGAGCATGAGTCGAGATCTTCATCAGAATGCGATTATCTTGCTATACGAGTGCGTGTGGCAATTCTAAACAATTTTTTAAACGTGCGAAAAGCGATGGAACGATTTGAGCCTTCATCAAGTAACCAAGGAAACTAGACAATTGAATAGAGACTTGCGATGCAGTTTATAATGCGAATTTCAATTATGCGATGCACAAGATTTCAAAGAAAGTCTGAAGAGAATGTAGAAATAATATAAGTATCGATTTTATTCTAGAGTTTATTTAACGGGCGTGAAAATCGATACATTTATCCGATAACCATTGTATTTGTGCTTTTTTATTTGTTCTGGAATTTTTACTTATTTATACAAATGCGAGGTCGTGTTGCTGATTTCGCCCACTGAAACTTCGTGGTCCCAACCTAATCCTGCTACTTCACAATATTAAAAAATTTGTTCATACAGTTCCATTTTGCCCCGTTTCCCAGTTCCCTTATCACACGTCTATTTCCAACATAGCCAACATCCAAGAAATTTAACCAGGATATAATAAACCAAATTCAAATGCAATTGCACGCGTGTAACTTTGTTCTGAAGTTCGAAGAGTAACCGGAAAACTTGGGAAAATTATTACGACTTATGTTCATCTTGAGATAAAGCTTTCAAAAGTCACTTCCATGGTTGAAAAGCATCCTAATGTCGATCACGAGGAGCGACACTGCCAATACATTCACTTGTTTAACTTCACGCAGGCGATGTACATATTTGTTGAGTAATCATTTTTTCCTCTGGATGCCTCGGAGGAAAGTTCCGTTCCCGTGGCAAACGAAACACGCTCTCCTCATTTCGACCCTTTACTTTGCACATGCGAACTAATCAAAACTCGCTCTGATATTCTTACTTTCTTCCGGAGCCAGGAGAAATTTTATTACTCGCTTTGCGTGAGGTAATTTTTAACACACTCTTTCTCTCTCGATCCGTCATTGATTTAGTTCTTTGGCAAACACACCGATGTCAAATATTAACATGTGGCAGAAATCGAGATCGAGCTTCTGAAATCTATCAAGTTTCTTACGAGAAAAAAAACACTAACTCTTACTTGGCACTTTTAGCAAGCTTCTTCCATTAACCACACTGTCGCTCCAAATGAGAGAGTATAAAATGTCGAAATATATGAAATTAAAAAGCAGAGGAAACCAAATCGCCGATGTTTACACAAAAAGTCGCAGAAATTTCCACAGAATTAACCGATGTAACCGTATCCTAAAAGGGATGTCTGCCGCGAAGTTGCTTCTTTTAGTAACAGTAGGAGATTTGGAGATGGGACCTTTTCTGCATTTAAAACTTTTTATTTCCAGAAAAATCCGTCAAATTAATGGAAAATTCCCACATCAACATTTCCAAAGTCAGAACGACGCCAAAGTTATGCATTCGATTATATATGAGAAGAATACGATAGCGAAACTTAAACTGAATGATCTTTTTGCCGCTATTCAACTGCACCATAGACTGAGGGTAGAGAACGTGTGGGCCGATAATTAATCAGTTGGATCGTAAATGAATTCTACACTTTGGCTGCCTTGGAAGTCTTTAGGTGTATTTTCTTCATTTCCCTTCGCCCCTTAAGGGCGCAGACCGCCGTGCGATATTTAGCAGAAACGCAAAAACATCTCACTTATCTTCTCCACTTTCTCACTCGAAACCCAACCCTTTCACTTTTCTTTGATTAGCCATTCCGTTCCTCCCTCCATCCGTTCCGTTCCTCCCTCCATCCGTTCCGTTCCCTCCTCCATCTGTTCCTCCCTCCATCTGTCCCGTTCCTCCCTCCATCACTTCCGGAACGGAATGGATCTCCATCACTCCCGTTCCTCCATCCATCACTTCCGCTCCTCCCTCCGTCACTTCCGTTCCTCCCTCCGTCACTACCGTTCCTCCCTCCGGCACTTCCGTTCCTCCCTCCGTCACTTCCGTCCACTCCATCCGTTTCTCAATCACCAACCGCCTCGTCATCCTTCCATTGCTCCTCCCTCCCTCTGCATTCCTGTTCGTCCACCTCCTCCATCCCTCACTTGACCCCTCACTGGACTTCGCACACGAAGAAGGTCTCGAATGAGCACGGGGTGTCGTTCCATTTCAGTCCTTTGCCGTCTCTGTTCCACAACTCCAAGCAGTGTTCCTCCTCGCCGTTCTCGTAGCGGAAGTTGTTCGGTTCACCCGCGTTCCAATTGGTGTAGGTGACCGGGCGACCCGTAGAAAGCCAGAAGAACACTCCTTCCTCGCCCTGATCCGTGCCGGACGTCCAGAAATGCTCGTGGCCTAGTCCTGCATAAATTAGAGAAAGAGAGAGAGAAGATGATGAGAGAAAGGAACGAAAGGTTGTGATCGGTTTTTTCTCTTTGTTCACGCTCTTGCTTTTTTTGTTGATAGAATGCACGCGTGACTAAGCTTTTTGTAAGGTAACGGTCTGAAGTTTATGGTCACATTTGGATGCAGTTAAGAATGGAGAGAGAGTGAAGGGGAAGCAATTTACCTAAAAAAGTGTTTCAGTGAAAGCTCCGCTCGGAACGTGGTTTTTCAACTTACGTTAACCACTTGGGAATTTTCTAAGTCTAATGATTTCATTCCTGCGTTAAATAGAGAGCACCATTTTTTCGAATTGACCCGGAAATTTTTTAAAAACAACGACATTGAAATAGAATTGGGTCAATGGCGGTTTGATATGGAAATGTATTCATGAAAGTAATCGTGTGCTTTTAATTTATTAAGATAATCATTAACAAACATTTCAATTCATCCGTAAAGAAACGAATAAGTATAAATATAAACAAATAATAAAATAAATAAATAAATAAAAAGTGTGTGTGTGTGTGTGCTGATGTAAATGCAAGACAGAAAAATAAAGAAAGACTAAATCCATTTGCACAACCACATTAATTATGAACGACACGGAAAAGTTCGTTAATTTGAAAGACAGTCCACCACCATCTAAAGATAGAAAACATTTACATTATATACATTAAGGTGAAAAATTTGACAGCTGAAGGCGAACATTCAATCGTGTCGCATGAAGAATTTACAAAGAGATTAATTGATGGGTCTTCACCTCTTTGTCGTGTAAAACAACGAAGAGATAGGTGGAAATCACAGAGCGATCTCCCGATCAGCTCGATTAGCACGTTGATCACGTGCCCTGGAAACACGCTTCGACCTTCGCTTCCCTTTCGCAGCGAAGAGAATTTTCCGAGGAAAAACACTCCGAAAAAGATCGCGGAGGTTATTGCCGATCCAGTCGCGAGGTTTACCATCTCTTTACCCTTCGACGCGAACCAGTTTGAGGGTCGGCCATCTTGAAAAGGTAATAAAACGGGGAAAAAATACACAGACCCGCGGAACCGCAGCTTTTTCGGAGAAAGGTCCCGCTCTCTCGATGAGGAGAGCACGCGCGAACGTCGCATCGTGAGCCTTCGACTGTTTTCCTCCTTTACTTCATCTCGTTCGTGTCCGATCGAGGTCGCGTCGTCCTGTGATCGCCCGACGCTAAATCTCGGATTCGGAAGGAAAGTGTGGATATTCTCCAGGAGATGGAGAGAGTGAGAAAAGAGAGAAAGGAGCGTTTCGCCCCGAATGTAGGGAGTGGGATGGGGTGACAAATGAGCGCCGGTGGCTGTAAATAAAACGAGAGGGCGGTCCTTGATTCTGTTGCCAAAGCAAACGGAAGGAAAACGCGTTTCGTGAAATACGAGACGAATTCTCAGGAGGGCGTTTCGGAGCTCTCGATTGTAAAATTCAGTTGTGATACGATTTTTTTGCGGAAATCGCGCTAAATATACCGCATCAGGCCGAATATAACGCGATTTTTGTAATTTTCCGAAAGCGACGTTTAAAAATCAGCTCTCGCGTTATATTCGAGGACTGGCGATTTTTAATACGAGGGGTGAGTGAAAAGTTCTTGGCCCTAATTGGATTTTGAACGATCACATTTTAGGTTTTTTTCAAGATAGATTCCCCGATGTTAACGTGCTAATTGTGAAACTGTGTATACATTGTCGCAATATAGTGCAAGTTTTATCATATTTTTGTCTTTCCCAGTTTTTTCTTCATTCGCGATATATCGAGATCAGCTTGTATTCGCCCCAATACGGTATATTCGGAAAGTTACGAAAAGTTACGGAAACATTCTTAAAAAATTATCTCCCTTTTCCGTGTAAATTGAAGGGAAGAGCAGAAGAAGAATCATAGGAATAGCGGCTAGTTTGTTCTTCATAAATTGATCTGAAACTTTACATCTTATCTAGATGAAATTCAACAAATAAAATTCGCGAGTATCGTTGTCTTTAAAAACGACAGAATTAACCTTCTCGAATGAAATTTATTCGATGGCAAAGTGCGTCTACTCTCATTTTTCATCTTCCAAATTCAGTGATTGCGCTTCTTTATCTTAGTAGCTGTGACCAAGATTTAGTGGAACGAAGTTTATAAATTATTTAGAGTCATTCGAATGAATTCAAATCTAACGGGCATTTTCCTTGGCTCAATGTTGCATGAAATAACGATTTGCGTCAATAAACACTCTTTTTAGCTGCATTAATATACAAATTCGTTAATTATAATAATGACTCATACTTCCAAGTCAATACGAGCCACTAATAATTAAAATTAATTAGCATAATTAAGTGATTAAAGAACAAGCACTTAAAAATACTTGTCTCGGGTTTCTCCAATAGCCACAAGGTGATAAAAAACAAGATCCGCATTTCGGCTACTAAGCAGCCGTCTACAGCGGTAATTCACCGAAAAGAATCTATTTTCGGTGAATTACCACTGGAGATTGGTGCCTTATAGAAGAAATGCGCATTTGGTTTTCTATAAACTTGCTGTGGCTATTGGAGAAACCCGAGACAAGTATTTATTAAGTGCTTCGCTTGAATTTTTTCAGCCATAAGACGAGCTCAATAGTTACCTGTTGAAATAATTAATTGAAATAATCAAGACGAGCAATTATAATTACAGTTTTCAATTATCACGAGTCATTCATAATTATCTTTATTATTGACTATCATAATTAATCATTTCTGTATCATCATTATTTCCATTTTCTTTTCATTCTCAATACCAACCTCAAATTCTGTTCATAAAATAAACACGGCTTCAGTAATTAAAAGTCTATTCTTCCTATACCATACTACGACCTATCTTCCTCCGACCCATGCTATCTTTCGTGCTTTTCAAACAAATCGTGTGTGAACCTTACCGAAATTGAACCGATGTATTGCCTAACTCATTTGGATTGATCAATAATCAAGTGAAGTGTTGAAGAGCACGAAACCCTTTAACAGTTAAAATTACAAACCTGTTAAAACAAAGCTTTATGGTCCCCTCGTGTTCGTCCGTCTGTCCGTTTGCATGTTTCATCTGCGAAACCACTGAGCGGATGTTCATCAAATTAGGTATTTAGGATATAAGAGCAATGAAAATTAGAAAATGATATAAATGGTTCACGTAGCCTAATCGGGAGTGCCACTTTGTGACAAAAAATGAACTTTTCTTTATATCTCGTAAAATATCACTTATAAGAAAAAATCTTCAAACTAAATTTGTATAACCAATCAAATAGCATGTTTTGTTTAGTATATTTTTATCGAACGGGTAGCCGATTTCAGAAAAGTCAAACGTAAAAGTCGTAAATCACTTTGAACTTGAAAATTTTCCCGTTTTTTAATTGTTGTTGACGAAAACAATCTTATTGACAACTGAAGTAAACAATATCTGCTGTAAATACCTATTTATTTTAATTTTATTTCGTGCGAACCCAACATTCGGTAAATGAAGGGAAATGGATTATCTACGACTAACAATAAGACAAACGCAAATACGTCCATTTTTTTTACGTGTACACAGCGTTTGTAAGTGAAAAGAAATGGGTAAATTACGACGAAGGAATGAACGTGAACGTAAAGATTATATGACTATTGTTCGAGTTTTAAATAATTGTCAATTATGTTATTCAGTAAAACCGGCTTAGCTTTGGAATCCCTGGGTCACCGTTGACGATGCAATGTTCCTTCTTCTTTTGTTTTACCAGCAAGCAACATGGACGCGACGCACCCAATCTCCAATACGTAGCAACATCGTACTCTGCCCCACCGGGTTGGGTAGGTTGGTTAAGGTGTTTTGGTTAAAAAAAATTTCAACGAAAAATTTATTTAAAGGTGTCATACACCAAGAAAATGAACATATTTCATACTATTATGCCTTAACATTTCCTTCTGCTGATACTTAACCATCACCTCCTCAATACTCTGCATCGTGGATTTACAGCATCCATTTTATTCATTTAAGAAGGTTTTATTTTAAATAAAATAGGATATACAACAGATAAACAGCACATTGTTGCTGGGATACAATTATAAAACCGTGAAAAAAAATGTCAAAAGAAGATCGAAAATCGCAACAATACGGCAGACCCCGGAATTCCAAAGCTGTTCCGTTTTAAATAATTCTCGATTGTGTTATTCAGTACAACCTAAGTTGGTGGATAAAAAATTCGATATTTCTTTATCATACCAGTCTTAGACGTTATATTAAGCCGTTAATATTTATATTTGTTGACATGGTTGCATAAATAGTAAAGAACGCCTATGCTTCGCGTATACACGCATGATGTGTGCATCTTTCCTCTCAGGTTTACCCCAGTAGTTGTCATTATATTGCGTATGATACGTTTCATCAGATTCTCTCCAGATGACTATTAGCATAAATATTAGTCTACAAAGTATCAGTGAGCGAAGAATCGACCTTTGTCTATTTTCTTCATTATAGTCGACGTATAATAATTCATTTATAAGTTTTTTTTTGCGAAAATACGCTGTCTCCTTAAGTTGGCATTTGTTACAATATTAAGTGAAATTAGATTAGTTCAAAATAATTTTAAATAATATCTGTAAGGAACACTATTATGCCCTAAAATTGGAATTTCGGCTTTTAAAAATTAGTTTTTATTTGCAAAATGTTAGATATTTTAAAGTTTCTTTCTTCGCTCATAGATAATTGAATTAACGATGGTGATGCAAATATGAAACTATTTTGGCCGTTATATTCCACTTCTTATGTAAAACGTAAAGCAGTGCTAAGACATCAGAAAAATTATAATTTCACCTCTTTTTAAATAGCTTTATTTTATGCTGCTTTCTATTTTTTCACTCATGTATTTCTCGCGATTGTCAATGAATGAAAGGAAAATTTAATGCAAGTATTGTAGCTCACATATTGGACGTGGGTCCCCTATAACCAAGTTTTATTGACTAGGACTTGAGAGAATGACGCGCTTGTTTCGAACGGCACGGCGCAAATTCGAGTTCGAGAAGCGAAATCAAATTCTGATAAGATAACTTTGCAAGAGAAATATAGCGTGGGAAATATCCATTATTCCGAACCTACCAACTTTTTCGTTCGATAACTATTAACGGTACTTAAAAACTTGGCACGAACTATTGAATTCAGGTAAAGATATTAAACACAACATTGGCGGAACAAATTACGCAGATGTTTGTCTAACGTCAAAGAAAAAAAATGCCGACGACCTATCGGAGGAAACAAACGTAACACTCGCTAAAAGCATTTCATACTTCTAAGCCTCGAGATTTGACGATAGGCGAAAACTACGCACGTGAACGTCTTTTCCTATTCGATTTGTCATCATCCACAGTGCTATGAAGTTCAGTGCTACACGAGGTGTGCACCACAATGGTTCTTTGGTTTATCTTTTCTTCCTTTGTTTTTCCCGTTATTGGACAAATTGTCAAAATGAAACAACTTATATCTCTCGAACAACACGGTTTCACTTTTCACGTTTTCTGGAGATAGATCAGTGTACCTCATGGAGGACATCTGCAGGGGAAGGTATGTAGATGTTAACTTGGCTAGCCCTCCCCTTACCAAAAAAATCTCTATTCTGAATCATGTGAATGAGTCTGTCACGATAGTTAGGTGGTAGGTGATAAAATGTCCGCCCGGCGAGTGGAAGAACCTGAGTTCGATTCCCGGTCATGGAAGCATTTTTCTCCTGATAGCTAGTTTCTCCCATATTCCAGCATATGCCTGTCCTATAGGAATCTATGATCCGAAATTTACATCATGTTGTATGTTCTCGGTTTAGCACGGTTCAGTTTTAATAGAAGTAGTAAGGTTTTGAAATTGCCGTTTCGCATTAAAAAGCATACAATGTTTCAGTTCGACTCCAGCGGTTGTAAGAAAGGGCAAAAGGAAGTAGTGTATTAGTAGTAGTAGTGTAGTAGTATTATATGATTGAATTGCAGTGTGTTGATCTCAAGACGGCGCTTATATGTAAACTCGCATATACCTATAGGAATACTTACCTCACTCTGCAGGGTTTTGCTTTACACGTTCCTCTATCCGGAAACCCAAGTAGAATGCAAAGCAACAGATGAGAGGATTTCAATTTGAACGTATTTTTAAGGCACTTTTGCTAGTGATAATTATTATCTTACTTAAGCTGTTATTCTCAAGTTTTCAGTGAGATTATTACGATGTTTACGAAAATGTTTAGCTAAACGGCTAGTGCAATGGTTCCCAAACGGGCTGCCGTGCCACATTGCTGATTTTTAGGGGTATCGCGAAAAAATTTGTTTAATAAATGAATTTAGATTTGTTGATAGGCGATTAGGACAATATTTTCTCTAATAAATTGATTGCGGTGTAGTCCCAATAAATGGATGCGTCCAAAGGTTATTATACCCGTATGTAAAAATATAAAACCTTGTTTCCAGAGTGGTTGCCGCGTAATTTCGTTTATCTTTGAAAGGACGTCGCGTACAGAAAAGTTTGGGAACTACTGAGTTAATGCTTTATATTCGCTAAAAAGAAGTTAAAACATTATGAAATGTAGTTAGCAGGTCTAAAATGTGCTAGGGTTAAAAGTAGATAGACGGGAACCTCGCGGCCGAAGACCGTGAGGTTCTACTTTAAACCTGTGCGAGTATTTAATGTACATAATTACATTGCCATATTATATATTCCTATAATGTGAAATTAAGATGGTATAAATTTCAAATATTAAAGTATTGAAATGTGTAAGTATGGCACTTCAACTAGTGTTTTTGTATTTTTATATATGGGATAATTAGTTTCTATAAATTGTTAAATTAGAGCATGTGACATTTCCTATTGGCATTTTAATCTTCACTTTCATTCATACGTTGTCACATGGATGCTTCAGTGTGTATACCGGAAAGCATTTTGCGATACTTCGTTGACCTTTTAAAGGAACACGTCACGGGAAAAAACATGATCGAATACCGCATCACAGAGGTTTAACAGCGTGTGAAAATGTCACGGGCGGGGCCACCATGGAGTTATTGGTTCCGAGGGACCCATTGAAAGTTGGCTCGTGTGTGGCTGTAAGGGGACAAAACTTACGAAAACATTTTGAGCTCATCTGATTACTACTTCACGTTTTCACTAGGGTTTTAGGTAACAAACTTCAAATAAAATATCTGGTGTGGCCACCACATGACTTTCTCCATACCTGTAATATTTCTAAAAATTCTAAATAGGTCAAATGATAATAAATGTTTGAGGGACTGCGATCAAAATTTAAAGACTTTACAAAAAACAGAACTAAACTCAAACTGTAACCTTCTGATATTAGATATAACAACTAAGAAAAGGAGCGTTACTAAGACGTAACTAAGTGATTTAGTTTAACCGTCCAGGCTGTAGTAAGATTTTGAGAGAATCGCGGCGGAGGCGTGGTGTTATAGGACTTACGTAAGGTAGCGTACATTGTAATGCCAGTGGAGGTCATATAGTGACTTTTAAAGATATATGACTTACGACATCAGACTCTAAATTGCATTGATTTTATTAAAATATCTTAGAGCCATTTTTGAGTAAATCAAAATTTTCTAATAATCGCCAAGAATAAAATACCCTTTATTTGTATGCAAAATCATTTTTATCAAAGAAAGATCTGCAAAAGATGTTATATTGCATTAATACGAGATATCATTCAATTTTATGTACGGGTTTGGGCTCTAGAACAGCGAACAGACCGACAGACGGACGGCATGGCGAAAACAACTTTTATGGACTAGGGACACCTGAAACGTGTATTTCCATCAAAATCTCGAAGTTGAACAATTACAATACATTCTCAATATACTACGTAAACGAGAAAGTAAAAATAAGTGAGACCATTTAGATGAAAATAGCCTCAGTTCCGATTGTAATAATTTTAAATTTTACTTCGTATCTTATTGGTCCCAAGCGTTTTTATAATAGCTACTGCTATTTTAAACTTGAATCGTATGAGATTAATAAAACACCGCATTTTTATTCTACGGAGAAATAAAAAAAAGTGACGTTGAGAAAAGTTCGAACTTATTTTAGGGAAGTCTGTTCGAAAACGACTGTACAGAAATAATCGGGATCGTTGAATAATTTTACTATAAATCGACTCTTAAAATTGTATGCGTCTGTATCTTCGGCGCGTTGACATTTTAAAAATGTGTACTCTACATGAGCAGAGTATAAGGTCACTATGACTGTAATCATATAAATTGAAGTGGCCTCGTGGTGACCTTCGTTGAAAATAAAATGCAACGAAAGAATTTTTATCGCGGAGTCGGTGTCGCGTGACCTTTTGGAGATTCGTTATGGTTACAACAAACGTTTTGACGAGGATTGCGCGGTTGGCTAGAGCAGAACTTTTTCGAGCTGAAAACAAAAAGTATTTCTTTTTTAATAGATCGATCCTTCCTTGTTTGTCGCGTGAGATTCAGAAATCGTATTTGTCCCGCGACACTTTCACCGGAAGTTTAGTTTAAAAGCTTTTCATGCAAATTTTAGTGAGCTTATTAGGGATTTATATGGAAATTCCATTTCTAGAAAAATATAACCCGGATCCTTCATTTGAGAGTTTAGTTTCGGATTCGAATGAAAGCGACTCGTTATGTTTAAAAGAGACGTGTTATTTAGTTAACCCTAGAATACTAATCTTATTTTTAGGACGGTTTTTATTAAACATAGGTAAATTTGACGCACACACCAGGATTATTTAAAACCACTTTTATTGCAATGTGTTTATGGATGATCAACTTTCTGGTATATTTTTGATCAATCAAAACTCCAACAACTAGTTTTTAATGATAAAGCTTCTATTTCGTAAAGAATTACAAATGTACAAATAACAACAAAAATTTGTAAAATAAGAATAGAACGATCATAAAAATGTTAGTAATAATATTGAATCGTGCAAAACACTTCTATAAAATAGGAAAATCAATGAGTAAGTGCCTATTAATGTTCATAAACTATAAAAACAAATAAAATCTTAGAAAACTAGTAGGCAGACAAAAAACTAAAAAAAATCACATTAAAATTCCAAAATCACAAGAGGAGCATTCTGGGCGGGTACAGGTCAAATATGGACAAATTTTTTGCTAGAAGCTTTTCCTTAACAAGGAGTATCGATTGTAGTCTTCCAAGTAAATCCGTTCCTTCCAATCATTTCAGACTCTTTCAAAGTAATGATATTATTATTGTTATATTCTCCTTCTTTTTTACGCGTTGACATTTTTCCTTCTTCCTAGTTTGAGAAATAGGGCGTTTAATCTCTCTTATAGGTGCCAAAACAAAATTCACTTCATTCGTCTCATCGTCTTTGGCGGGGTCAAAGTCTGGATCTAAACCGGAATCATCACAGTATAAGTTATCGTCATCTGAGGTAAGTTAACTTTATAAAATATCTTTCGTACCACTTTCGTCGTCGGAAAGTTTGCGCATTATGCGTAGAATTTCTTCTGGGTCAGAATAATGTACAGTTTTCTCCATTTTCCTAAAAAGAAACGCGCAAAATGTTAACTAGACATTCAAAAATTCGAAGATAGACCAAGAATTCAGTTGTAAAATTTACTAATTTCACTAATCGTGTGTAAAATTGACGTCGAAAATTATCAAAACTCCCTAAACATACGTTAACACGTCATATGAAAACAGTCTCATTTTACTAAATATACGTAAGATCGACGACTCAATATTATCACATTTTACTAAACATACGTCAAATCGACGTAAAAAATTTTCGCTTAATACTAAACCTACGTAAGTGACTCAATGACGAAGCAGATGTACTGGCGGAAGAGGAGCGTGGAACTTGCGGCCGGCCTGGTTACCGGTAGGCAACAAACTGATTGAAGCACTGCTAGAGGAAGGAGCTAATTGAATTCCCAGAAAAGGAGTTATTCTTGTTCAAAGAAGAGTAGACGTCATTTTGACGTATGATTAGTATTCTATGGTTAAAGAATCATCAACGTAAAATTCCAATCGAAAATATTTGCGGAAAATAATCAGAACGATCAATTTCGCAATGATTGTTTGTATAATATTGTGTGAACACTTTTTTCACAGAGAGCGTAAAATCCACTTTTCGGTCAAATATTATTACAAGCATTCGAGCGCCATACGCCCAATCGAGCGTCGATAACTCGAACGTTTATAACAACAATTTTTGATTAGTCGAAGTAGATATTTCTCATTCACAGACAAATAGGGACGTTAAAATGAAGACGTGTAACGCAAAGCGGAACTTTTCCTGTGTTCCCCTGGCATTACATTTATCGAAGTTAATTGATTTAATTATGTATCCAGTATATATATACAGCTACCCCCCTCTAACTCTAATCTCGATCGATCAAGCCTCTATTACTCGATATATGAAAACTCGACGATTATATTTCTCCTATTGAGGTTGGTGTCAGGCCCGACGAGAGGGGGGGAGTCTATAGTACCCGGACCCGCAATTCTTCAAGAGGCCCGGCCGAGTGTACCGGTATGCTGTATACGTACTTGTATTGTTGACAAAGCGGAAGTGCGGGTAAAGATGTTAACAAAAATTAGAGCGGCCGGAAATAGAGATCTCAGTGGTTTCCTAATATTCCTGGTGTTAACATCCATTTATCACGGTCAATTATACGGTATAAATATGTACTATGTATGTATTCAATATTTTAGTGCAATCGGCATAAATTGTATGGACATATTTTCAAGACGTTTTATTTGGGTTAACAATAAAGTTAAGTAATCGCTAGCTAATTATTTATATATTTAAGCAACAATATTTTAATTGATAATTACTCATCAGTTAAATACGGCATTTACTCGTGTACTCGTTATATTTGTTTCATTTTTGTTATATTCACTAAATGTTTTTGGCTATTTAAGATTAACACGTTATTTTTCAATAAATATAATCAATTTTTTTCAGAAATGACTTGTTGCTTTTTAACCCTCATATCTACATGCGGACACACGCGTACACAAAAACATACAGGTACACACACAAGGGGGGCATGTCATACACTTTGCACCGGGGCCCGCGTTAGCTCTCGACGCCTCTGGTTCGTGTACGTTTACTGTTGAGATACGACTAAAAATTTTCCTTCCTTTAATGTTCTAGTACCAGAGGCACTATAGAATTTATAAAAAGCTTTAGGTAGAACACGAACAGGAAAATCGGACAGCTTGATCCTATTAGATAGCGGTGAAAGTCACGTAAATCTCACGGCTTTAAACTGCGGCATTTAAAATTCATTAATTTCTCTGATTCATCTGCACTATTAGGGATTCAGGCATTTTAAAGTATTTTACTGTGGAACATGCTATATAATTTGCCGGAAAATAGGAATGTATTTTAAATCACGTGTTACCTCCATAAAAACTTATGCTATTAAAAAAAATACACTTATTCGTCTAACTGGCAGTTTGCAGCTGATCCTGCAGCCAATTATTTCACCTGGATTGATTTATGAATTAAAATACAAACGTATAAATTTATTTGTTTATATAAACTGTATTTATTGCACGCTATGCATGAGAAGCAAAATATGACTTTAATGAACATTTGTCCTGCCGCAAGCGTTTTACGGATCCATCAATAGAAAAATCACTTTAATAATCAGGCAATTTATGAATTTGAATACAAATACATATATAAATATAGTTAGTGATAGAATCTGCATTTACTCCATCTATTGTACAGAAACAAGAAAACGTAGGATATTTACTGCCAGCAAATATATATCAATAGAAAATCACTTTTGTAATTCGTAAGTTATTTTTAACCGAAATGACATTCGAATGCCGATATTCGAAAAGCCCTTATCTTTTTTCTAAAGGCGCCATCTTGATTTACTGCATTTCTCGATAAGCAACCCAAAAGTTGCGGCCGAACAAGAACCAGAGTAAAAAAAGTGAACCAGGTCCACAGCGGCGTCATTAAATTTTCTCTCTCCGGAATCGTTTCGCTTTTTACTTTCGGTTTTACTTTCTCCGAAGGCGCGTGTCCCCTCTATTCTCCCCATACGACCCTGTGTTTTCTTCTACTTTTCTGCTCCCCCCTTCTCTTCTCTTTTTTGCCCTCTCTCTCTATTTCCCTCACGCTTCCACTCTTTCCCTCCCTCTCGCACGTTACGAGCGGGCATGCACGCGGCTGTTTCTGACCACGCCAAGGGCGCGGTAATAACTGTCCCGATTCATTGCGTGATCTCGCAGTTCTTTACCGCTGCGCTTTTATTTGCGTAATTTGGCCATGCCCATGTTTGCACGTCGTCTTCGAAACATTCATGTCTCGGGAACGTTTTTGAAAAGATTGGAAGGTGATGGGGAAAATACGGATACACGCCATGGAATGGTGGGCGAGACAACAGATTTGATGTTTTTTAGAAATAAGGTCGAAATGAGGCGAAAGACGAAAGTTATAAATTAATGGGACATTCGATATATTTTCGATTGCGCACATTTTTTAGCGAAGAAAAAAAAGAATTGTAAGACGATAAATTTTCAAATGACTTTTACAACAGGAGAAAAACAGTGACGACAATGTAACATAATCCTCATGACCGAGAAAATTTAAGTAAATAGAAACTTGGATTAATTTTTATCTAACCGCCATCCTGGTTTTGTCCGAAAAATCGATCATTTTACTAGTTTTCGCAAATATTATTTAGTTCCCTTTTTCAGTTTCTCAATTGAGACAATGTCCATGATCTAAAAAGAAATTCATTCGTAAAAATCCTGCCTGGCAGAATACCATATATTGCAACCTATCGTGCATGCCATTCCACCCAGAAGAGATCGCCTAGTTTACCGCCTTCATGCTGGTCCGAGAGGAATAAATGTTTATCCCGTAAAATTTTAGTTTTCATATCTCGCCTCCTAGGATCTTCCGTCTCTCTCTTTTTTTAAAAGGTTTAGGTTGTTGGAGTTCCAGTAAAAGTTGATCAGAGGTGCTGCATTGGGTCGCGCGTGATCGTGACCATGACCAAAATCGTAAAATTTTTTTTAAAGATCCTTTAAAATAACGAGTCGGGCGGAAAACTTCGGTTCCCCTTTTAAGCCCGTTGGGGTAATGGAGTAGGCGATGGAAGGCCTGTTTGAGGACGTGTGTCTAAGTGTTGGGTGAATTTGGGTCGCGACTGTCGCGTGATGAGTGGGAGATCCGCGTAAGCGGCAGCTGGGTCGAAAATCGGAAGAGTGATCGTGACGTCAGCATGGATTTTCTCTTACGTTGAGTTCAAATCAACATGTCATGATTGGGAATAATTTTGAAACGAGAAAAAAGTCTGCTATGACCGGGAATCGAACCCGGGTCTTCCACTTGCTTGGCGGATATTCTACCACTGAACTATCTTAACAGATCAATTTTCTCGTTTCTTAACGCGGATGTTTTCCGTCCCAACCAAGAAAACATCCGCGTTAAGAAACGAGAAAATTGATCTGCTAAGATAGTTCAGTGGTAGAATATCCGCCCGGCAAGTGGAAGACTCGGGTTCGATTCCCGGTCATAGCAGACTTTTTTCTCGTTTCAAAATAATTCCCAACATTACAGCTTATGCCTGTCTTCATAGGATCTTTAGATCACTTTATTCTATCAATGCCAAGATTGTTAAAGCCGTCCGGTATTCACTGGATTATTTCTTTTTTGTTTTTAGAAATGCATTTTAGAATCGTGTCTTTTCGAGAAATGTTTCTTCCTCCTTCCTACTTAATCTATTTTCTACATGGCTACGAGATTAAAATAGCACCTACTTAATCATTTCCCCCCCTCAAACTGCAAATTTAAAAAAAATGCTAAGACCTTTATTACATTTCGTAGAGTTATATTTCAAGCAAACTTTCTTTCACATATGCTTATAAGTTCTCTTACCCTGTCCGTCTCTCCATTAACTTCGGTTTCATATAGCGTTGCAGATACCATTAAAGAGTTCAGGTTTCACTTTGTAGCATTTACTCATAATAGAAATAAAATTTAACTATGTACCTTCCACAATTTTAATATAACACGACCGGTTTTGCTACGATCGTAGCGAAACCGGTCGTGTTATATCAAAATTGTGGAAGATACATAATTGAATTTTATTTCTTTCATATAGCGTCTTACAAGACCGTGAAAGCTATGGACAAGTTTGGAGAATCATTAGCTTCAGCGTTTTCCAGGGGCTTTCATGCAGCTTCTTTTATTTCAGACAGAGGCGCTGTTTGTGCAGATATCTTTAACTTCAAAGTATTTCTTTTGAAAAAATGCGAGCGAGCACTTTTACGATTTGACTGGAAACCTAATCTACTTATTCCTATGGAGACATTGTAATCAAGATATTTCTTTGCATTTATTTGTCACTCGGCGACATATCTCTCAGAGTTCGTGAAGGAACCCTTTCTTTCTTCAGCGGAAATATTTTTTATATTGATATTTATCTTTAAATGAATTTTTATATTGGATGCTTCACAGACTCATTAGAAACCCTATGTTAAAAATCTTGCATATTTGACGTTGAAAATGGCATTGGAGACTACGGTGTACAGAAGGAAGTCGTATGGACTTCAGCTACTGAAGATGAGAGCATTGCTCTCAAAATACGTATCTAGCGAGTTTCCCAGAGATTTCCAGAGTGATTGTGCGTGTGTGTGTGTTCCTTTTCTTCATTCTAGGCTAGTTCTTGACAACAGGTCCCTGTAGGTCATCATCGTCCTGCAAACTTGTAAGTATAATTTTAATTTTCCTTTTTTTCTTATTGACGTGTGAGTGCTCTCTGGGTTAATTTACGGTTCAGGAGTTTTAAATTTTAATTCCATTGCATATTTGAGAAATATGCCGCTGTGTCTCGGGCGGTATGTGAATAGCTTTTATTAGCGACGCAATTGCGATTCGTGATCGAGTGCAAGTTTTCGCCCTCTTCTGCAAAGCTATACAAATACTATCCAAGAGAGGGATTATCAAATGTAGCGAAGAAGGATTATCTCAGCACCTGCCGATACAGCCGTAGACATTCGGATTATCTTTTTACGCGAGCAAATCATAAAGCCCTTCCATCAAATCTCACGACAACTTTTAAACGAACATAGCTCTCAAAAAATCGCTTTGGGAATTTCTTTTTTGATGAAAAAGCGCAAGAAAATTAAAATAATGACCTTGTTCTGTCACATATATGGCCATGGCCACATACAAATCTAAATGATATAAGGGAGTGGATAAAGGTGAAAATCAGAAACAGGCACGTGGACGGAGACTAAGAAAAAAAGAAATTGTCCGAGTATTTTGAACGGAATAAATTCCTCGCATCTTGGAAAAAATGCTGTGAACTTATTTACGGCCATTTGGCTTGACAACGGTACAAGTTATGTCTGCGGTATTGGAGTAGGAGTGTGGGAAGATGTTGGACCCGAAATCGCGACAAGGAGGAGACGGTGGACCCGGCCAAAATCCATGCATTATCGAGGGATCGCGTCAGATTTCAGTGACCGGAAAGAGTATTATAAACTACGAGGGTGTCAAGTGTTTCTCGTGACAATTTTATCTATAAAATTACCCATATATACGAGATTACATTAATACGACGCTTAAAATACAACACATGATAAACGAAAGAAAAATTAGGAAAAAATTAATGTGGGTACGTATTTCACGTTCTAATGCGAATCAATGATGAGGTTTTAGTTCTTGAAAATGCCAAAATAGAGATTATTAACATTTAAGATTGTTTTCACAAAAACGAAAACGCTTGTTGATATTTTATAGTGGAATTAGATAAAAAGTAAGAGGAAATATTACGATTGTTCTTAAAGTTATCTCTACTGACAGAGTTGTCTTAATAAGAGAATAAACCACTTTCAGAGCAATTATAATCAGAGCAATTATAATAAAGATAATTGACCGGAAATGAACGATTTTGTTATTTATCATATTTAAATCCTTAAGAGATATTTAATTGTCATTTAATACTTCTGTTAGTGTTTTAATTGATGTTTTTACCATTATATTTAGAAATTTCATTTAGAATAGAATGGGGAGTAATGTAATTGGAATTATGGAGGAAACGTAAGAATAGTAGTTAGTGAAACAAGTATTTCATACTTACGTTTTACGACATCGGAAACAACAATGATACAGCCTATAACGAATCGCCACCCTTTTTTAACTGAACTGAGAGCTACAGTATTTTCATTACCTTGTTTATCAATAGGAAAAGCTATCCTCCTAAAGTTCTCCATTCACGCGAAACATCTGATTACGTAATCAATAATCTTTTTGTATTTGCATCAACCTCCTTAATAGGGCTTACGTTCTACGATAGCGATCCAAAAGTATGAAACGGACATCATGCCTTCATAATAATATCAATTTTGATCAATTTTACTTCCAATTTAATACACATGAAAATTCCATGATTGTCGAGCTAATTTTATTTGATTTTGAACCAGCATTCGCTTTAAACATAACTGAAATGCTTTTGGCAAACATACGAGCCAAAAAATGTTTAATCGACACACCTGTTATTTTACCGAATTCAGAATAAACCTCTTTCTTTGAAAACTTGGCAGCTTTCAAACAGTTTTAACCGATAGAAAGATTTTTTATCGGTATCAGAGCAGGTGATATTGAAATGGAAATTTAGAAAGAGCAAACGTATCCCAATGGAGAACTCCCACGGCGGCAAAGGGAGCGTGTCGGAAGCCGTGGCTACGGCTGAATGAGCGATTGCCAAGAGCGGCTGCTGGCTCGCGCGAGGGTCCGCACCCGAAAGTCGCGGTGATATGGCGGGAGACCACCGCCGCCGCTCTGCTCCACTTTCAAAAATTCCAGCGTCTGCCTAACGCTTTTAAAAGATCGTCATTCACCCGTCCGCTCTCCAACCTGCCAATATTTTCCGATATGTGGGTCATCGGAGTTTGCCAAAAGCCAATATGTGGCATATGTATATACAAGAACCGGCCGTTCGAACTGACCAATACATGCGCATTTAAAACGGCGTCTTCTTTATAAACTGTTATTCGAAACAAATTGCCGTGTAAGAGGGATCGATAAATGCCAGTCGAGATATCGGCCGTAGTCGAAGCGATTATTTATCAGTTATTTCGCTCAAAATTACCCTCGCGTTTTCTTGTCGGGCTTGTTGAAAAAGAACTGTAATAAGTGACATTTAAGAAAAAAGTGTGTGGAAGATTTTTAAAGATATTTACCAAGTTCAAGTTGGATTCAAGACATGAGTTGAAATCGATTATTAATCGTTGACTTTTAAAATATTTTAGAGTGAGCACTAATTTTATGAGGTTAACTCTGCGCAAGGATCACACAGGAATTAAATTGTGTCACATGTTTTATTTTGAGGATTCAAAACGATATATTATGGTTCGTGATTCTCATGAGACCGCATTGATGTTCACGATCGAGCTAATGGATATATACGCGTTTGGACGCATGGGCATATTAATGCACGAATAAGAAAAACAAATTCGTACACGAGCATTAATGCGCCCTCAAATGGCCCGAGTTCATACAAATGCCTAGATGTCCGTTCGTAAACATACTATAATAAAAAAGCGCATACGAGTAAAATTTATCGAAACTGGTGAGCGTCTAAGGTTCCAAACATATTTGATGTGAATAGCACCTAGTTATTTTAGGGACCATCAAGCGAGCACCATTATGCCTTCATAATAATTAGGTATGATCATAAATCGAAACAAACCAATGTCAAAGTATTTCATCATCATCATAAGGTATTCTGCCTCAAGGCAGGTCCCTGGCACCAGCGTTGTCTCCACTCCTTTCTGTTCCTTGCCATTTCTTCCATTTCCTTATACCCTCCACTTTCTTTCAGGTCATCAATCATTTTTATTCTTCTACGTCCCCTTTTCCTTTCACCTTCTACTGATCCTTCCAACACCATCAATAGCAAACCTTCTCCTCTCAAGATATGACCTAACCAGTTACTTTTCCTCCTCTGAATTGTTTCAAGTAATTTTCTATTCTCATTCACCCTTGTTAGTATTACTTCATTCCTTATCCTGTCCATTCACTTAGCCTTCTCCATTTGCCTCCACACCCACATTTCAAATGACTCTAGCCTTTCTTTCTCTCTCTTCTTTAACGTCCATGTTTCACACCCATAAAGCAATACACACCTAACATAGCACTTCACAAGACGTTTTTTTCAGATTTAAATTCATTTTACTACACAGTACCCGTTTTTTCCTATTAAATGTTTCTTTTGCCATTGATATTCTTGTTCTTATTTCGTTTTCACTTCTCCAGTCTTCTGTTAGCATGCTATCCAAATATCTATACCGTTTTACTTGCTCAACTCTTCCATCCTTTATTGACACATTCATAATTTCTCTATCCCCTATTCTCATCACCTTTGTTTTCTTTATGTTCATTTTCATTCCATATTCCATCATCCTGTCTTCTAACGTTAATTAACCTTCTATCTTTCCAGTCTACTTTCTTTGCTTTTAGTATTTACATGAGTTTTTCCCAGTTCACTCGGTCGAATGCCTTCTCCATATCTATGAAGCACAGACTAACTCCTCTACCCCTTTCTATATGTCTCTCTCTACTCATTCTTATCAATACTATTGCGTCTCTTGTACCTCTTCTCTTTCTAAATCAAAACTGTTCTTCTGCAACATTTTCTTCCATTTTGCAAATTAGTCTCCTGTTCATAACCCTAAGTAGAACCTTTGCTGCATGTGTAATTAAACTGATTGTTCTGTGTTCACTGCATTTTCTTGTTCCTTGCTTTTGTGGAATTGGAATCATAATTGTTTTGACGAAATCCTCTGGCCACATCCCCTTGTCATAGATTGCATTACACAACTTCACTATTTCTTCCAGACCTTCTTCATTAAGACACTTATTTACTAATGCTTTAATATATTCATAAGTTAATTAAATTAAATTTAATACCTGAACCGCGAGAGCACAATTTTTGGCATCTCGCGACCACCAGGTTGGAAAACTGCTACATGCTGTCATATCTCTTTCAATTGGTTATTTTCTCCAAAGCGTTAATAAGGAAAAACGCCTGTCAATAATTGATTCCATATTTGGCCCCAAAATTATTCTCTTGTTCATTGATCACGATGCGATATGATTCAGTGACTAAACGACATTGGAAATATTTCATCGGAACTCTTAACAATGCATCAAATGCGCGAACGTGCTAGGAATCTTACTTTTATACTCTCACAAGCCTCAGTCGCACTCTCTAAAAGCATTTTTCCCTGATCTACGATAAAAAAATTAAAAGTGCTTTGTCAAGACATATGTATTTGCGTCATTAATAAAGGTCCGCGGAAGGAGTAAAGGACAATTCTAAAACCTCCTTTCCCCGAGATGAGTAATTAATAGCCAGTTCGCGTCGCGCGCGAGGGATTGGCACCAGAGAGCGGCGCTGTTGAGAGAGAAAGAGAGAGGCACGCCATCTTTTCGTTTCGCGATTGTCTCCGGCGTTTTTTTCCGGCGTGCGTCACCTGCGTCACGTGCGTCTCTCTCTCTTAATCCTTCATTTCGAGACGTGTGTGTGTATGTGTGCCCACGATTTTTCAAAGAAAGGATTGGAGTCGTTTGCGGACTAACCTCTTTTTCCCTTCGCCCCAGATTATAATAGTTTCATTTTTCTTTTTGTCGGAGACGGAACTCGAGCCAACAATTGATCGTAAATATTCTATCTTTCCAGCTCAATCAACCACCTTCGGCAATGAGAAGAGAGAAAAAGCTAGAAAGCCAAACGGTTTTATAAATACACGAAAATCAATATAAATTCAATTCTCTATATAGTGCTACCCCCGCATACCGTCCATGAATCGTTGTAAACGAAACTTCCATCTTATGAATACGTAGAGGTAGCGTATGCCTCGATTTACCGTCATCCCCCGCTATAGTGCCAATTTCAGTGACGGACAAACGGTAACCCTAAATCGGCGTCTGACTGTGTATTATAAATGAATAAATGCGAAAAATGACGGATGAATGGACTAAATACTAAGCGAAGTGATAAACATGATAAATAAACTAATGAATTCGGTGGTTTCAATAACAATATAAAGGTCGGGAAACCAGATATATGTTTTGGCCGCAAATCAGTCGTCGCCAGCGGTAGATATTTCTCAGAATCCACTCTCGTGGAAGTACCATTGATGACCGCTGATTTTTATATGAAATGCGTATCTGTCTTTCCGAAATTTTTGTGGCCATTGGGGATACCGTATTTATTAATTGGATTCCAGCCTTGACTCGAGCTCGATGTTTTTTGTTATTGAAAAAATAACAAACAGTTTAAAACAGGATGTTGTATGATATTGAACAATGTGAATGCAAAGTTAAAACTTGTTAATCACACATGTCCATGTAAGCATCAAGGAAACGTGTCCATACCGATGAATTAAGTAGTTCCGATAGCAAAAAAAAGGACAGTAATCTTTTTATCACCATTCGTGTTACCCAATTTATCAACCGTATTAAAGTCATAGCAAGGGTTCTGTTATTCGCTTTTGAAAATTCTTTCACACTTATTCGTTTATTTACTTAAGCTGCGGTCACTTGAGAAAACTAAACTAACGGCGCAGTAAAAGTGTGTATGCGGCCTGAGGATACGGCTATTTCTTTTCACGAAAAAGGAAACATCGCTATTACAAGTTATAGCGGGGATAGATCAACAGTAAACGGCAATCGTTTAATTTATTACGCATGATATTGTAGTTATCTCGTGCTATATTGATTAATGGAGTTGTCCTAATAAGTGATTAAACTACTTTCAGGTTGATTGCAATAAAAATAAGTCAGTTTTTATTATATTTTCTACTTTTATAGACATTGAATTATTATTTAATGCTTATTTGGGTATTTTTTTTGTGATTTTTTCCACAATATTTAGACATTTCACCTTCATTAGAATGGAAAGTAAGATTGTGGGAATCATGAAGGAAACGCAGAGATTGTAATTATTGAGTGAATCGAAAGGATTACAGTGAAAAGGGAGAGAGGAAATTCTGATGACTCATATAACTGGTGAAAGGTGCCGATCTATCTAGGGATTAATAAATGATGCGGAGCAAGTAATAAAAAATACAATCCCAGATAAGTAAGAAAATAAGTACACTTTGTGTCACGTGATGTGATTACGTTAAAAATACGCTGAGACCAAAACGAACGGATGAAGGCCAAAATAGAATCATTTTTTAAACTGTGTTGCGCCAACTTTGTTCGGCATGGAGAAGTATGAAAAACAAATTTTTCGAGAAAATACAAAAATTAAGTAAGTATTAAAATATATAAAAATATCTCTGGCGTAAACTGTATAAAAAGGTGAAATGAAATAACATCGAACCTCTATAACTCTTAACTCTAGAGCAAGGAAAATAAAATTTGTCAAACCCGAATCGTAAGACGAATGTATAAATTAAACGAAATTTATTTGCTCCTCGACTAATCAAAGCTAGACGCTCCAGTTTCAGAGGTTTGACAGCACGGTGAACGATAAATGAAAATGAGTTACTCGTAAATGCCGCCTCGATAAAGTCACGAACAGAAAACTGAAGCCAGAGGAACAGAAAACAGAGGGAATAACAACATGGTCTATCTTTTCATCAACATAAGTCGCGTTGAGTACCTCTTCTCTCAATCTTCAGACCTCTCTCGATGCAAAAGTGGATCAATCCGAGATTTCTATTCTCCGGAGTTTTTCTAATCTATATATCTATATCCGCAACCTACGACGCGAGCCCCTACGCAGGCATATAATTTGCCGTCGTTTTCACGATCGAAACCGCAGGGATCCTTGGACGATCTTACTTTTGCCAAGACAAATCATCCTTCGTCCCATTTCGCTCCCTCTATGGCTTCTATCCTATCCTCCTTTCCACTATCTAGGCTCAAGTTATTTTAAGACGCGGTCGCATCTTCTGATGTGCTCTCTCTATATTCCCCCTCCCCTCTATCGCCCATCCTCTCTCCCCCTCCTCTCTCCCACTCATACCTCCCCACCTCTCTCCTCCCCCTCCCCATTCCCTCCCAACCCCTCTCCACTCCCTCCCAACCCCCCTCCACCCCCTCCCTACCCTCTCTCCACCCCTTCTCCACACCCCTCTCCACACCCCTCTCCACACCCCTCTCCACTCCCTCTCCACTCCCTCCCCACCCCATCCTCACCCCATCCCCACCCCTCCCCCCTCCCCACCCCTCCCTCTCTTCCCTCCCCCTTCTCCTTCCTCCCTCCCCCTCCTCTCTTACCCTCCTCCCTTCCCTTTCTCCCTCTCCCTCCCCCACCTATTCTCCCTCGAGGGAGGATGGATACAACTAGATTCCAATCTCCCGTCTGCCAATAGCGTCTCGCGTGCCAACCTTGTCTCTTCTCGCAAAATACGACTCCTCTCTATCCCCACCCTGGCGTGCGGTCAACGACACGCGGAATCGGCCAGCAGTCACGCAATTCGTTCCCCTCCCCTCTTCCTCTTCCGAAAAAGGACAAACGAGAGGGGTGCGTTGACACCGTCTAATAATCGGATGGGTCGTTTTAAAATGTCGAGAGCGTCGGCAGGGGAGAAGCCAACCCGAAATTTCACTCGGCTACTACTTCCTCCACACATTCTTCTTATCCAGTTTCCTCCACGCCCCAGAGTTACATCCGCGCCACTCCTCTCCCCCTAGGATCCTCCTCCCGAGAACCAACGCCCAGAGACCTACCCGACTTTCCCTCTCCCATCCCAAAACCCTTTCTACGCGCCTTATCCACAAAAATGTTCTCTACGCAGCCTCTCCCGAAAAGGCCTTCAAGCAACGCTTCGGAAGCCTACAATCCAAGCCTTATCCACAAGTCAAAACTCTCTATCTCTCCCACCCCTAGTATTACTCCCTCTCTCTACTTCTCTCCTGTCCATCCGCCAAGGTCTCTAGCTAGGCGGTTCCGACCTTGGCTGCCGCAATGCAAGTTTAAGAAGGGAAGGAGAGGGAGGGAGAGACCTTTACGAGAATAGGCGTGGCGGATAGTTCGGAGTCTATCACCGCTCGGCGGACGGGAAAAACGAACCATAAAACTCCGGCGATCCTTTGAAGATGGACGGATAATATATTCCCCTCGATCCTCTTCCATACGTATGAGGCGGTAAACCAGTTGCAGTTGTTACACGATTCCCCAGCGATTATAATAAACATCTGTTGCACGTGCTTGGCGAGGAGTAAAACTCAAGCCTTGGGGAAAGAAAAAAAACATCGGTGGCTTTGAAATCTCGTATCATGGAGCTTAAAGTAAAACATTTAGATGTCATTAAGGCTTTCTTTTTAAAAATATTTCAAAACTTTTTTGAACGATTCGTTGCGTTACAATCCATTTTTAAATAAAAGTAAAATGCCATATACAATCTTATGAAAAATTACGATTCTATTAATTGCCCTTTATTAACTTTAAGCACCTTCATTATTCCGAGCTCATTTTCGGAGTTTCGTTAAATTTAACTCCGAGAAAGGAGATACGAAATATTATAATAATTTTATTGTTGGTGGTCCCATTATATTATAGAATCACGCCATTTCGGTCATTTTTTACGATTGGGCTTTTGCCTATAAAGTTTTTAATTTCCCGACTAACGAGCGTTTTGATTGTAGAAAGTGTCGGAATACTTGAGGTTATCTGGACGTTTTCCACGGTGTTATGAAATTCGATACCCGAGCTGTCCTGCGGTGACATTCCATGGCGTCCATAATGATCGGCGTGGCGGAAACTTTCCAATCAAGAATCAACGCAGTTGGTCAGGGTGTCATAAGCGCTTGACGGCGGAGAGAAAGCGTCGTAAACGGGAGTAGCTTCGAGGCACTGTTGCGATTTTTTGTGATTTAAAACGCGCAAAATTATATAAAATATCAGAGCCCTATGGTTACAACTAATGATAAATGGAGAAACCTCCTAATGACCATGAAAAAATATAAAATAAAAATAAAGTGCTCGCACAACGGTTTAGGAGAAATTACTCCACGCCAGGGACCGAACACTTGGTCTTTATGATCAGCCTAGTGGAGGTGCATTCTTTGATTCCGAAATACGTATTTAGACGTTTTTAAAAAGGAAGTACGCCTGTGTGGTTGGTAGCTTGTGCGTTTTGTAGGTGTGTGAGAAAAGGGTCCCTGGCGTGGAGTAGTTCCCCTAAACCGGCGTGTATGTAGTACTTTTTTTTCATTATTTTTTCATGGTTATTAGGAGGTTTTTGCATTTGTCACTCAAAATTATGCCTCAAAAGAATGAGAAAGCGACCTTAAAACTAGACTGGGGGAACATCCTTTCGTCTATCGCAATTTGTGTATTCTCTATTTATGCTGGCATACGACCAAATTATTTATTAGTCTTTTCTGCAACTGCGGTGAAGAATAGATGTACAAAACCTTTATCGAAGATTGAGCGGAATGTTATGATTGTTACCCGAGTAATATATCTTTAAGCCCCAATTTAAAAAAGTGACAAACACTACCAAGTGATACATTTGAAACGCAAGATGATAATATATGACACCAAAGCGGAGAAGAATTTATTTCTCCAGTCAAACCCCGATTTATCGCCATCGTTTTTCCATCACTGACATTGGCGCTAAAGCGGGGGTGACGGAAAATCGAGGCATATGCTTGCTCTATGTAATTATATGGTGGAAGTTTCATTCACTATATTAAGTGGGGTTTGACTGTTGTTATAATCTAAAAATAATAATTAAAATGATAACGCGCTAGAACAAAAACTTTTCTAGTTTCTGATTCTGAATAATTTGATATTGTCTAATATGTTAAGGAAAAATAAATAAAAATATCCCACGTTATACTCGTAGCTGCATTCGCGTGCGAGCGGATTAACGCTCTCCATTTTGTCCCAGTTAATCAGTCAAGCGGCACCGCTCGGCGCAGAGGTTGATTTCCTATGAATAATTACGACGTATTTCCTTCGCCGAAGCAAACGTGTGTTAATACACGAGGGTCCTGATTCCCAAAGGACTCCGTCAACGTATTTGTAACTATTCTAGTCACATTTTGAACGACCGGAGACAATATCACGTGTGTATTGACATTTGTAATTGATCTGATTTATAACGCTATTTTCAACGAATCAGTTCTCGCGGCGACCTCATCGTAGGCCGATAAATGGCACGCAGTCACGGAAACGCCAGGCGACACAAGACCAATTGTCGTGGGCCTTGGGCTTTTATCGTGGCGTGATAATTGTGATTCTCAATTCAAACCCCTAACGATGACGTGTTCAAGGTTCGACAGAATTGATCTTTTATTATTAGCTGTTTAAATAAAAAAACTAAGATTCCACAACATACGGAAAAATAATTTTATTGATAGGAATAAATTTATTCTCGATATTTTAGCAGTTTTTCTTAAAAGAAAAACAAGATGGAAAAGTATACTCCATAAATGGAATACACAGAGATTTCAAAGGCGTTCTTAATGGGAAATACGTATGAAACGGTATCGAAAGATTGGGTGACTTTTTATCTTCAAAACTATAAGTCGTAATTATAAGGTCTCGGGGATTATCTTGCAGTAAATGTTGTTCTCTATCCAAATAAATTTTCTAATCTATACCTCACAGAACATATAAAGGCTTGGGACAGAAAAACATGGATTTTAATTGTTGTTTGCCTTAGAGATCGATGTAAACAAAATATGCGATGTTTTGTGCGGGATTTTCTACAATTTCTATCCCCGAAACTATGTATAACTCGTGTGTGGCCTCGAAGACTTTCTTGCAGTAAATGTTGTTCTCTATCAGATTAATTTTTTAATCTATACCTTGCAGATCATATAAGAGCTAGGGAGAGAAAAGTTTGGTATTCCTTTGTTGCTTGACGGATGTCATTTAAAGAGATACGAGCATAAGTTTATTAAAGTAATTATGTAAAGTGGAAGTTCTAATTGACGAATTAAGTACAAAATCACAATTGGGCGATAAACTTGAACAACGATCACTGATACTTAATTAAAATCCGTCTAGCGGTTTAGCAGATGAAAGTTACGACGGACGGACGGACCAGGTGTGCCCATAAGGCGTTCCGCTATTACCGCTTCGCTGGTAAAGAACGCCTGAAAACGTGCTAATGTGATCACGATGTTTCTCCGTCTCTGAACATTCAACTTTTTTGTTTTTAGAGATATTTAGAAAATTCTTTTTGAATTGGGCAGCTCTTATCAATCTCTGAAATTTTCGCCGGTTTAATTTTCCAAGTACATTAAAGCCTGGTTAATTCAAAATTCAGGGGACCAAAGGAAAAGCATTTCGAATTAAGTAGAACCTCGATGATTCGAAATTTACAAAAAAGCATGATTTATCAAATTTTAAAAAATGCAAATATAAATTACAGAAAAACAAAAGAATATGACACTATAAAATACAGAAAAAAAAGAATGTAGTACGCATACATACCTCAAAATATGATGCCAATGAATAAAATCCAAATTTATGATTACACATTTAAATATTGAAACATATATGAGCAAGTTGCAAAGATGTTGAAGAGACTGGGTTCGTTTTCCGGTGAAGTACAGAATTTTTTTCTTCTAAAATGTCAAAATGAGCAGTTTATAAGTCACTTATTTCAACTTAAAAGTAAATAAACGAAAGGTTATAACAAAAGATTAATTTAAACATTTTTTTCACTTATTTTTCCGTTTCTATTTCGGGGCACTCCCTAGTGCAATAGGTGTCAAATGTTTATATATATATATGGATGTCAACAAGGTGTTGGGATGAGGAAACCCAGTGAACACTCACCAATCAGACGACTTCAGGTTGGCGAGGCACCGGGGATGTCGGAGCGACACACGTAAAAGAACACTAAAACACAGAAACATCACATACGTGAAGGAGTAGTTCCGAAAGCTTCTACGTTTGTGATGTTTCTGTGTTTTAGTGTTCTTTTACGTGTGTCGCTCCGACATCCCCGGTGCCTCGCCAACCTGAAGTCGTCTGATTGGTGAGTGTTCACTGGGTTTCCTCATCCCAACACCTTGTTGACATCCATATATTCATTTTACCTTTCCTTTTCCGTAAGCTGTTATATATATATCGGCAAGTCTGTTGTCTTTGAAAGGTATCCAAAGCTTTAAAAACATCCTCCTTAGATGTCAATGGCACATCCAACCTATCATCGACTATGTTCTCATCGTCTTCTTCGTCGTCATCACTGGCAACGGTTTTCGATTCGAGCGTGGGGTCATACACACCCGACGTAGCCAAGCCATTATCGAGGGAAACAAAGTCTCCGAAACTGACAGGCCCCAATAGTATATTGCTGTCGATTACTTCCTCCACTTCTGTACCTTCGAACACTTCTGCCGGCTGCAAAGATAGACCGCTTTTCTTAAAACAATTGGTGATGGTCTGAGGAGTCAATAAATGCCACGCCGACGACATGTTCGGCACGCGTCTAAAGTCATCCATTTTCGTAAATCTTCCCACGAACACCCATTTTTAATTTCCACCAAGCATGAGGACAAATGTATTTTTTGCAAAGGCTCTTTAAATTTTGAATGATGCCCTGGTCGAGTGGCTGCAGATCACTGGTTGTGTTCGGTGGCAAATAGGTACAGCAACTCAACATTTAGCGTATTTATCTGAACCACATGGTGAGCAAAACAATTGTCTAGTGTTAATTTTTTTTTACGATTTTGCACCGCCATACGCCTTTGCATTCTTATTTTTAAAAACCTTTGAATAGGTCTCTCGTCATCCGTGCCCTTTTATTGTCCGTAAATTGTCTGCAAATTATCACGATTAATACTTTTGAAACAGCGCGGCTTGGCGAATTTTCCGATAATTAAATGTTTTTCTTTATCCGTCCCATCCATATTGGTGCAGAGAGCTGCGGTGAGACGCTCCTTACTACGTTTGCCGCCATGACATTTTTCGCCTCGGAGAGGCAAAGTACGATCGGGCAATATGTCGAAAAAATGCGTTTCATCCATATTATAAATGTCCTTGGGCGCGTACTTCTCCAAAACATGTTCATTACTTTGCAGCCAGGTCGTCTCCCAGGCATATCTTACCCTACAATCCCAATTTCACTCTCATCCCCTCCCTTATATGGATATATATGTGTGTATTTATATATGATTTTTTCTCCTTTTCTCAAATTATTGTTGTTCTTCTTTTCCTCTTTCACTGAACTATTTAGGAATTTTACGCGGTTTTTTACCCCTCCCTTCTCTTCGTAGGTGTTTTCCGCAGTGGGAAATTTTTTCTATGTTAAAATATAGCTGGTACACAGTTTTTTTTCGACCCGCAAAACCAACAATATTCTTTGGTAATACTCTGTGATCTATTAACCAATATATAATTAACTTGTAATTTTTATATATTTTACTGTAATATTTATGTAACTTAATTTCTTTTAATATGTAAATATTGTAATTACTTATATGACGAAAGGGTTAAATGTAAGAAGGGACTATATAGTCTCAGTTTCGCCCTAAATAAAGTCGTTTGTCTGTCTGTCTGTCTCTTCATTCATTTTTTGGGCATCGCCACAAACTGCGAGGCAAACAATGTTGCGGTGTTTTTTAAAAACCATCCAACCACCCATTCCGACGCTTTAAAATCCTCAATGTTCGAAGCGTTCGCGTGACTCTTTGCTTTTTTAATGAGCATCGGGCTTGTCACAGGTATATATTCGCCGCTCGTACTTGTGAAAAAAAAACTCGACCAATGTTTCGTCGAGGTCTCAGTTTTTTGTAGGTTGTCAACGCACTTCCTTAAAATTTATAAAAATCTTTCTTCAATCTTCGCCCGGTTCTGTAAAAAGACGAGTTCAGAATCCCGTATTTTGATGCCAGTTTTCCTTTCGATTCGGACTTCTAGTCAATATCTTGCAGCAAAGGCATTTTTTCAGCAAGAGTCAGAGTCTTTATGTACCACGTATTGGAGGGTAAATAAAAAAATCTTCTAACAATAAATTTAAATGTAGACTCGCAATTATTAAACTAAGAACGGCCCGCAAACTAGTAACGCAGGGACGATGAAAAACAATCGAATACGAAAACAAGCAACGGCACAAAACTCGCAAAACAGTAGATAAATCGAGACGTAACCACGGAAGGTCGATGCCCAAGGGATAATGATAAGGTGTTGGCAAGAGTGGACAGAAACAAACGCGTGTGGGGGATGAACCGAGGGAGGAGAATAACCGAAGGGGAAGAACGGAGGGGGGATGTGCCGAATCCGGCGACAATACCCAACGGCATGCTAACGATCGTACGATGTTTGTAAACAAGCGGCATGACACCGGACATATTTCCGTAATTTGATTTAGTTTTTTTTTTTTCAATTATGTCGACAAAAATGCATTGATACTCTAAAAATCGGACTAAAAATTATTTCGAATTACGAATTATTGAAACACGTATGGAATTGGCTTTCTCGGTCTTTTATGTGTTAACAAATTTCGAATCACGAAATAGGTTCGAATTAACCAGGTTTTACTGTACATCATAGATTTTCCGCTAGGTGGCTTCAAATTTGAAAAATTCAAAACTTTGAAATGGTATTGTAGCCCGAGTACTGAAGCTAGAGGACTGAACTTTTTACGGGTGGGAGGATCTAGTGAGAATATAGTTGTTTTCCCAAAGGGCGAGGAAAACCAGATATCTAAACTTTTTAGAAAACGTGCTTCCATATCTTGCTTTACCAAGGGTATCTTATATGTTATATTTGGTTATTCTGTACAAAGAAAGGGTGAGAAATGAACAACTTTTTGTTTCATTTTTGTTGATTTTCGCAAAACGCTAAGGAGTCAAAATTTTCATTGGAATTTTTCTATCTTTATATTAAAGGCTAGAAACTATCATTATACGCTGCTAATCTGTTTAATAAACGCAATATTTATAAGGAACTCTTTAACAAGTAGGAGTGATCAGTATAGATGCAAACGTATGCGTTACCAAGTTTTAATTTTAAGTCGGGTTATACGCATAGAATTTACAATTCCTATAATATTTTTAAAACCCTATCTGGTTTCAGCATTCACGGCAGACGTTTATTGCTAACGTAACGTTCACGGGGCTCTCAATATCCTCAACATGCGTAATCCTAAGCAATTCTCTTAATTAACTCACTCGCCGATTTTAATTAAAGTGGTCAATAAATATGCAATACATTAAACTATGAGAAAAGAATATGCAAATGGACTGGAATGCCTAGAAAAAAACACTTGACCAGATGTTTGAATTCTATGAAAATTAAATTAATTTTCTTTAGTACACAAGTTTTTCACATGGTATTCGAATCAAAAATATTTTTATATTACCGAAACTACGATTTGAAAGTGGCAGTAAAAGATGAGATCGCAATTTATTGCACGCATTCTCTGGATTATAATCAAGCGT
The DNA here is from genome assembly GCA_028673005.1 of Tanypteryx hageni. Lineage (NCBI taxonomy): Eukaryota > Metazoa > Arthropoda > Insecta > Odonata > Petaluridae > Tanypteryx > Tanypteryx hageni. Next base: position 63,610,909 of record CM054115.1, on the reverse strand, counting down.
CTTGCCAGCCGCAAAAATCTCTCGTATATTTTGGCAAGCTTCCACTCCCACGATTCCTAAAACTCATCGCCATTCATTAGACGTTTTTACGTCAAGAGATGCCACGCCGTGAAAAGGCAACGTCCCCACGGTATAAGCGCAAAAGGGGCTTTAAATTAACGCCCTCATAAAAGGGAAATCTTTTCTCATTTTATCGGAAGTTGCACTCAATCTACATATCGCAAAAGGCTTTGCGTGTCAGTGACCTAAAGCAATGACCGCGGATGGCCCTTTCGAAACTAAAAATACGCAAACACTCCCTATCTTTCTTCCCTTCTCGCTTTTACTCCTTTCTCCATCTCCCTGCCCATATTTCTTTCTTTGTTTTTTTTCTCTGTCACTCGGACACATCGCATCTTTCACTTATCTGAAACGTCCTCATTATCGTTACATGTCCCTTAAATCTCCACCCAACTCCTATCTCTCTCCGCTCTCTCGCTTTATTCCTTTCCGATCCTCTTTCTCCCCCTTCCATTATTCATGTTCTCTTAATCGGTCCTTTTATTAGCGCGTTTATATCTTCATCATCAAATGTAAGAGTGGGCCTTATGTTCTAAATTTCGCCCGAATAAATACATTTATCTATCTATATCCTTTGCCGGCCTTGCTAGGTGGGGTGGTTAGATTTCCGTAGATTCGAATCCAGCCTAGGGCATGGACGCGTGTGTGTTTGGCCTTTGATATCGTTATTGCTTTCGTAGTAAAAGGCCATTGACGGCTGCCTACGATCTTTTGAATGATAGATAAAATAGAATCTCAGCATATCCATCTTAATCTCAATATTCGCTCTTAATTTCCCTGAACCTTATCTCTGCCCAATTCCCCCTCATGTTTCCTATCCGATTTCATTTTTTCCGTTTCCTCCCTGTTTTTATATTGCTTTTCACCTTAACATCCTCTCCTATTTTCCATTTTATCTTTTGTTTTCTCTCTCTCTCTCATCTCTCCTTATTCCAGTCGCTTGATTCTTCTACGCTCTATAATCACCTTTCCCCTCTCTCCATTCCCGTGCTACCTTCCCTATTACCTATATCTTCTTACCTCCCACAATTATTCTCTTCTTTTCTCTATTGGGTTTGGTCCTAAGAAGCCTCCACCTATCTCAAATGAAGCCAAATACCTATCTTTCCATCACATTTACTCTCCCCCTCTTTTTAACGTCCCCTTCGTAATCTCCATCTCTCCCTCCCCTCCATGCTCCATATGACGGTATCCTTTATTCGGCTTTGCCTTAACCTTCCTTTCTCCTTCACTCCCTCCACCGCATCCCTCCGCTCCTTCCCTCCCCCCTCTTTCAGATAACATTCTTTCTCTTTCATTTCCCCTCGCCTTCCTTCTACCCTTCTATATAGAGGCCATATATCAACATCACCCCTTATAGAACACACACGACTTAAGAGAGAAGGCAATGGCCACGGCGAGACTCCTTTCTTAATCTTTTTTTTTAACTCTGCCATTCTTTTTGCGCTCGCATGCCTTTCACGCTGCGTTCTATTATTGCCCCTCAGTCTCTTTCTCCCTCTCTTTTTTTTTGATTGCTCTTGACCGTGTCCACGCCGATTAAATAACGAGCGACCATCCATCTTATTTCCTCGTCTTTATCTATCGCTCTCTTTCTTGTCTTCAGACTTCACGATTTTCTTGCTTCGTTAATTCCTTCTCGCTCGCACGCGCTACTCGACTATCAGACTTAAAGTGGGGATGAAAGGGAAAGTAAGAGAGAGAGAGGGGGGGGAAAGGTGAAAGGAAGAGCGAAAATACATAGAGTAGAAGAGTGTAAGGAAGAGATATGTAGATTTGGATATATGATGAAAAAATATAAAACTCATAAGAAAAAGTGCGTTAATAATTTCCTGCCGAGAATTTTGTAGGCGCAGTGAAATTAATCCCCATAAAAAGACATGCTATATGCGTCCGTTGAATATTCGTTAAAGCTTAAAAACTAAAATTTTATTACGATTTTATTACCCAGGAGTTCATTATATGGATATGATTATTTATAGTATTTACCTATAAAGCCGGTCTCGACAGCTATTTCTTAAACAAAACTTTTGTTGTAATCCAAAGTTAAAAACTTTTTTCTTGATGAGGAGTATTTAATATGCAGGCTAGTGAATGAGTAGTACTTCATTTTTTAATGTCAATGATTGTAAATTAGTAATTCTTTAAATGCCTGGAATTGTTCCATCTGAATTGCTACCTAATTTGACGGGCAGATGAAGTAATATATTTCTTAATGCTAAAACATACGTTGATACGAAATTATTTTATTCCGGAAAAAGTGTAGCCTTGATAAATGAATTATGGTCTTTGATATAATTTTATGACTCTGTTAGAAGAAATTTGATTTTTATTTACGCAACTAACATCCCTCTTTCATTGAGACCCATCGTATAATTTTTACATTTATATGATAATATTATATGATAATTACATTTTTGAGGCTACTATAACGAAATATTTTGAACTTGTATATCTATACACTCGAACCCCCGTAAGCCAAAATTGCGATAACTAGGCGCTGACGTTTTAAAATCTTGGTATTCCATCATCTGACGTTTTAAAACTAATTTTCTTTGACACAATTTGTTTGCGATTCTCTCAGTGCTACAGCTGTTTTCTGTTTTTAGAATCCGTATTTGATCTTTTCGTTTGCAGTTGCCGCTTTTAGATACTATGCCATTCCTTATTCGATACAAACCTTCCCGTTTAGCTAATCCGTTAGGATGTCTTCCATAACGGATTCATGTACGGTAACTGTACATGTACTCCCTTCCCTGTAAGACATTTTCCCTTTCCTATCTTTCCCCACATAACCCTTACTTTTCTCCCTACATTACCATCTCTATCCTATCACTTTAAGTTTCGTCCACAGCCTACAAGCAGCCTCTACCTTCTAGGGTTGCATTGTGTGTTTCTCTATATGTCCCTGTATGGAAAACAACAGATCCTTTCAAGTTACCCTCTAGACGCAAAAGGACGATTGGATCGCGCAGAGAAAAAAAAATAAAGAAAAAAATGTCACCGGCGAGATTGTTCTCCATAAATAGGACGACATATGGGGCGTGTGTTTGTACACGTGTAAAAATACCTATGGTCATCTAAAGCTTCGTTTTTCTTTTCACTCTCGCTCTCTTTCTCATTTCATCTCCGCACATACTCTTTACACGTAATGCTTCTCTTCTACTCCAGCTCTGTCTGCTTGTCCATCTTTCTCTTTCCTTTATCTTCCAGTCTTCCGCTGTTTTACTTTCTTTCCTAACGCTCTCGCACCCCCCCCCCCCCGCCCAATTTATATCTCAATCTCTCACGTATCATTTCTTTCTTTGCGCATACACTTCACAATTCTTCCTTTATCTACACATCTGCTTCTTCCCTTTCTCTATTATAAATACTCTCTCTCTTCTCTCCGTTTATTTACCTCTTTCCCTTCATTGTAGTAGTATTTTTCTCCATTCTTCGGAAATGAACGGGTATAATTAATGTCTTTGTGAAACGCGCGAATAAAATATATCTAAATGTATTTTTCAATACGTATAAGAACATCGAAATTTGGTTGAAAGCCAGGTAACGAGTAATGAAGTTAATTCGCTGTCACAGATCATACCCTGAAGAAAACTGGTGGAATTACTCGCTGTTTCTGTTTATGGTCGATATGATAAGATTATTATGTTCGCATGAAAGAAAATCTTGAATCGTACCTAATATATCAGTCCAGACTTTTCGTACTTATTCTTAAATCCAGGGAAAAGGTTTTTTATTCATTTTTAGCCTATTTACTTAATTATCAGCTAATATTACATGAATTTCTCTAAATGAATTTAATATTACTTTACAATATGTGGACCTGAAGATTTCTGCAACAAACTGCTTATTTTAGTTTTGGTGCATCTCCTGCTCATAAATAAATTTATTTTTATATTACACTATCAAAAATAAATTTAAAGATAATCTTATAAAATAAAAAATAGTAAAATATATTACTTCAAAAATTTATATAATTTTTCATTTTACGATTTGCGATATTTATTTACGAACGAGCCTCTTAAATAATTTCGACAAGAAAATATGACAAAATAATATGTCTCATTACGATCACCAAAGAAATACTAATTAGCCTTTCAATCATTTTTCTTTTTAAGCGAAGCAATAGATTATAGTTAATGATGAACATCGACCTCCTCTCCATATTAAAAACAATGAACCCATTTCGGAATCCATCGATAGGTCATGAGCGATTTCTTCCTGCATTGAATTCATCAACGGGATATCTATAGCCTCAATCTATTACCGCCTGCAACCGCAGAGAACACCACCTTAATTGGTAGATTGCAGCCTCTCAAACAGCCCCATCGAGATTGTTGGTTTTTATCCTTTAGGGTATGCAAGCCGCAGAACTCGCCCCTCCGGGCGGTAAGGCGTCTGGAAATTCATCTCGAAAGAATCTCCACTCCCACACTTCATCCCTTGCGATCTTTATGTCATCTCCATAAATTTCAACCCTCTCGATTCTCGTTCAACCCTCTCTTCGACGCCGTTCTATTCATTTTCCACCCCGTTTTACCCAAAACCACCAATGTTCCTTCCACACACATTCCGCCAAAATTCCGAACTATTCTAACTATTCTAATTCCATCCCAATGCATCTCGTTCAACCGGAATTTCAGTCTTTACAGTTAGTAGAGTAGTAAATAAGCACTTTAACCACTGTTTAATCATCTTTCCTCTTGGATATTCCTAATTAAATCAAACTTAGAAAAAAAAACGGTGTTTGCAGAACTTGGTTGGTAATTCTTGATAATAAGTAATTAATGCTAGTTTTTAGTAATTATACTGCCAAAAAAGGTTTCTTGTGATTTTGTGTTTTCTACATGTTTGAAGCGAATGAGCTGTATGTTATTATTAAATTTGTTTACAAGCCAAACCTTCAGACTGCCTAAGGAAACTTCAGAAATGAGCATGTTTTGGAAATTGCGTTTAATCATAAAATTCTCCTAATGTGCATTTTTCGGCGTAAAAATGTTTTTTGAGTCTAATAAACGAAAAATAAATTTCTGAGCTCCATCTAAATACAGCTAATTGGCAAAACTCCAAGCACTCGTAAATTTTCCGATCGATTTTCCAATTCGTAAAAATAGAGTCCCCGTCGCTATCGATCTATTCAAGATAATTTTATAAGAACTGATCGATTCTACACTCTCTTACGCCACGTAATCGAATCCATCGTAATCGACTTTGAAATTGGTACCGTATCCATTAAAATTCCTCCATCATTTTGAAAGCTGCAGTTGTTTATGGGGAAAATTCCTTCAGACTTTAACCGCCACCGCGTTGCCTCATTACGAACCACCCCCCCTGGAGGCAAAACGGAGCCTCATTTATTCCCATCCCGAAGCGGATGACATTGGAAGGTCTTTTGACCCTACAAAGACATCCAAGAGGGGTCGTTTGTCTGTAACTCATTCGTTGGAATTTCCCGTCCGCTTCGGTTGCCCTTCCTTTCCCGGAGAACCCGAAGGGCACAGAAGAGGGGGCATTCGGGTTAGGCAGATGGGCAACGCTCGCAAAGTTCCTCAGCCTCTTTGGAAATCCCCTTGAACCCTCCGTTGCTCGTTCGAACCGAAGCGCTTTCGCCTCCACGATTCCATCCAATCCCCTAGCGTGCACCTCGCCGTCCTTGGGCGAAACGACCGGCGACCCCTTTTGCGCCTCTCATCCCGTCTCCCCCCTCTCTCTCCCTCCTTACGTCACTCACCGTAATCCCGTATGTGCTTCTCCAACTTGTCGCTTTCCTCTTGGCTCTCTATGCTGGCCAGGTGCATACCGTGGTACCTGCAGTACTGCGCCGCCCTGTACCAGTTAGCCTGAAGAGGAGACGGTTGGTGAGGGGTGGTGATTGGGTTTGGGGGTGGGAGTGGAGGAGGCCTGCGTTTGCGTCTATCCGTAGAAAGAGGGGCTGGACTGGTTTCTTTGGCGAGGGACTTTCGACTCCCTCTACTTAAACCCTTGTAGGGGGGTGAAGGTCAAACGGCCAGCGCCGCGAGGTTCATCACCTTAAGATCGCTGGATGATGTACGTTTTTCTCCCTTTCTCAGTATGGGTATGGCAAGGATGAAAAAGCCAGAAAGAGGTGGGAGGTAGAGGGAGGGAGTGTGGGTTGGGGGAGGCGGAAGGGCTTGACGCTTCGTATCGTTTTGGATTTCGAAAGAGGTTCTCGGAAACGACAGTTTGGAGTGGCGAAGTTAAAAACGAGGGGGGAAATTATGAGGACCTTATCTACGGGGAAAAAGGCTCGAAGGACTGGAGTGAATGCCCTACCGTCGAAGTCCGTTGGTTTCAAGAGGGACGAGGGCGGTGACAATTTTTTCGCAAGAATTCTTTCATTTCTTTTTGTTTCACGTGTCGAAACATTTTGGCGTCCTCGCAAACAGAAAAGGACGACTCAATAAATTGAATCTTAAGTGTAGACGAAAATGATTTAAGTTGAACAACTTCAACAACTTTTAAGCGTAACCTATTACTTTATGAAATACATTTCATTTTATCTCTACTTTGTAAATCAAATACTGATTTTAGAGGTAAAATTGTGTATTATTTACGTTTATTAGAAAGAGGGCGTAATTTAAAACCTTGCTTGGGGCGCAAAAATGTCTTGTCTCGGCTATGGTGACAAATATCTCCGAAGAATCGAAAGTTCGCACGATAGGCATTTGTGTATAGACGCGCAAAAAATACGATCGGCCACACATTTTAAAGAGACTCGAGTTTAATTTAGGTATATATTCGGCCCAAACGATGATGAAGAGTAAGAATAGGATGGAAGAAAATTATATCATAAGAATTTAAACGAATGATTGGAGATAATTTCATCTGAGAAACAACTTTTTCGCCTGATTCCTTTTGCATTGTCTGCCACGGTTTACCGATTTGACGATATTTCCTATTTACTCAGGTTGTAGGATATCCTAGCAATTATAACGGTAGGTACTAAAATAAGGAAAAATGGTATAGTTCTTAAACCTAGTTTGTCTATATTTGCATTCAATAATAAACACCTAAATATAAAAAAATTGAAAAACATCTTTAGTTATAGTATCACCAATAGCCACAACAAGGTTACGAAAAATAGATGGGCTAAAATGCGTCCGTATTCAGTAGTAATTCACCAAAGGCAGAATCTAAAAGAACCGAAATGCGCATCAAGTCTTTTATAGCCTTGTTGTGGCCTTTGGAGGTACCTTGAGATATGTAATTTTTCATTCTTCTTATATTTAAATACTTGTTATTGAAATTATTTTCAGCCATAAGACATGATCGATAATTTTCCGTTGAACATATGTTTGTGTGCGTGTGTGCGCGCGCATACACATACGCACATATTGAAAAACAAATTTATGGCGTAAAAGTTTAAGGAAAAGTTTCTCTGAAACGGAGCATAAAAATCAGTCCGTGGGTGAAATATTAAATGCTTCATCAAGTATTCATGAGAGGCCTCTACAATCTCTTTAATCTAAAAAAATAAATAAATGAAACGATGGAAAAATCGACGTTTAACATTCTCTCTCACGGAGCAGAACGGAAACGGGTCGCAGTCATTGCAAAAAATTTCACAAGAATCTTGGAAAAGTAGTGCGGTCTAACCTTGTCTGCTTTCAGAAGTTCATCATCGTTGGTAGAGCGCGAACTTTGCATTATTTTCGCAAACTTAATTGGTAAACTGCAGTCGAGTTTTACGTAGCTTAATTTTTTTTATCTATCCGGGAAATTCCTTAATGGCCATGAGTTCTATTTTTGTGCGATATTCATAAATGGATTCCGTTTAAAAATTCTCCGAGATTTTAGAAGGAACTACGCGAACGTTTTTATGGGAAGTGTCTTCTATTGAAATGTTTCGGACAAGGTCGGTCACAGAACAAGAACGATCAGTGCACGCTGAACACATTCTCGTGATGTTCAATCTCCGTCTTTAGAAATCTTGCCAAATGATTACGATAGACATTCGAGTTATGTACATTCAAGTTACGTAATCGCTAGAATAAATAGCTTGTACAAGAAATAATTATCCATCGTACAAGGCTAGTAATCTACTCGGATGGGCGATCAACAACACCTCTAAAAGAACGTGTATAGTTCCCTCATATTCACACCTTTTCTGTCGTTAATTTTGTACTTTAATCAATATTTTTAAAATTCTCCAAGGTAGTGTTATTGTAAATTCGAAAATCCAATATGAAATTTATCTATTCTGAATGACTTTTGGACACTTACAGTTAGAGTAGAGGTTATTGAGAAGAAAATATGAATAAGATATAATAATATTCCTTTTCTCGTTTCATGCAACCATAAACTTCTTCCTAGGGTCATCATTCAGCTTAAGTCAATATGTCGCGCAAAAGCCAACGCTCAACATAAAAAAATGCAAAGATTAACTTTGTGCTATTATTGTCACGGGTCCTAAGAAACAAAACTAGTCGTGGTATTGAACCCTTAGCATAATTTTCCATTTGGCTCTTGATTATTTTGGCACATACGTGTTAACAGCAGCCTAAATTCGAACGTACCGATAACTACTGTGCTATCCCACGTATGCTAAATTGTTCTCTGCTCCAAACTAACCCGCACCTCACGATGAGAACTCGTTCTTCTCAGCACGAGATCATGAACCGGATTCCACCTGTCTCTGTGCGGGCTTATTTTATTGTTCAGGTCTACACACATGCACTTTTAACCCTTTAAAGGTATTTATTTAAATTGGTGTTGATTAAAACACTCATATTAAGCGTGCAGAATCAAATTGACGGCACATTAATTTTGTAATTGATATATATCAGAGGACAAGTCAGTGCAAATATTAAAAACAGTTTAATATCTTGCTTTGTGACTCATCAGCACTTTTTTCCTTCTATGCCGGGATGTCCCCGCCACGCACAAGTTAATCCTATATATCTGTGGCATATTCTTTCCACGTTATACGCGTACACTTTTGTATTTCCACTGACCGCATTCTATTTTCCGCCATTCGGGATCCCTTACTGTCCTTTGGAATCGAGAATATTTCGTTTGAAAATCCACACGCCCCTACAAAACTCTAAATGTAGATATTCCGATTACATAATTTGATCCCTGTCTTCACTCTTTCAGTTAGATAACAGACTGAAACGCTCCTTACTGGTTTTATTGGTATTTACTTCTATCGCTGGCTGTTTTTAGCTTGTATCGCAGTATGATTCTTTTGGTTCGTTCGAAATTATTAGAATAAAATCTGACTGCCTTTCCCTCTAGTCTCTAGTTTTATGTGCGTAAATATGGATATTATCCCCGTAGCCTTGTGAAACAAGTCTGAATATTCGTATTAAGAAAGGGAAATGTATTTATTTCAGTCCTTATTCTCCTTGAAAATATTATATAGATTTCTTGAGAAAGAAACATTTTTTTACTCTTAGGCAGTATACTCAATATTTGAATTTATGAATTCATTATTATATTATTTGTAGGATGTCAAAGCAGTTAAGTTTGATAGGATACGTATAAACTACTTTTTAAAAAGATTTTAAATTGAAAAAATCTCATTTCCGAAGTAATAACTATAAAAAATTACTAATCGAAATTGGTGCACGAATTGACGTTTATAGTCCTTATATTGACATTTGTCGTCCACTAAAAGAAAATCAATTTTTTAAATAAAAGCCATTCCCATATTATTTATTCGGTAGTTGCGCATTGAACAGTAAGCTTTCCGATACAACCGTTTCTCCGGGAAACGAAATAAAAACTCCTCCCAGGGAGAAAGGTAACCTTCGGGAATAGATGTATTTGGTAGATAGGTTTTTGGACGGCCCGACACAGCGTAGATGTAGATGAAGGGTTTTCAACCGGGTTAAATGCACTCCTTGTTGGTACGTTGAGAGGTCTTCAGTAGCACGTAAGTATATATGAAAGGTAATAATTTTTCCTCTCACTTTTGCTTTTACATATAAAATCGGAATCAATGGCTGAAAAGATAAGTCTACGAATAACTTAATGAAACGTAGTGAGCATGTTATTACAGACGAAAAGGTGCAGGAATGGAAAATTATTTAAATATTTTCGGGAATCTTTTCAAAATAGATTTCTATACAGAAGACATGTCAAACTGGCGGCCCGCGGGCCGCATGCGGTCCTTTCTGTGTCTTAGTGCGGCCCGAATGCGAATTTTTGTTTCAACCAAATCGATCGTGATTTTATACAGATGTGTACTTTATTTTGGTGAAAAGGAGACAGGTGTTTTTCATAGTTATTGAGCAACAATAGAACGCAGTTCTAAATCGACTTTTTTTTACAAAACAATCTTCTACAAAAAGTCTATTATTTCCAACTCTCGCCCTTATCAAACAATTGAAATCCTAATGCGGCCTCTTTTATAACATCCATAGCGGTAATGCGGTCCTGATGCCTCTTCGAGTTTGACATGGCTGCTTTACAGCAATTAAACTTATCTCTTGAGAAAATGTTAATTTTTTCCTTGCATTGAAAAATTTAGGGAAACAATTGTATCACATTAATGTTTAATGAGGAATGCCCGTCAAAATGGCGGGTATGTATGATTAAGTGTTAAGTTAAAATGTAAGTGCTTCACGTTTTCCCTCCCATTTCCTCCCCCTTACCCTGTCACTCTACCCTCAAAAATTACTATCTCCCTCAGCGTGGCGGAATTACAAACAGCTCACCATTTACATAGAGTGCAATATGTCCTTGGATCTTATAACGCCGATGAGCGTGACTGAGTAACTGACAGGGCTCATTATTTATGTAGATGTATTTTATGTATATTATTGCAAAGAGTTTCCATTTCATCATACTTTAAATATACCACGGGTTCATCGGCATATTAAAAAAATGCTCGAATGGATACTTCGGCAAAAAGATAGTCTGCGTTCGATGCTCCAGTTACTGTAAGCCCTTTAGGGTTAGCAAATCTTTTTAAATGTCCTAGATTCATAGAAGAAGTGTGGCAAGAATTTTATCTGAGAACTGACTCATTGACACGTGAAAAATGTATCATGGGATAATTCCCTAGGTCGATCGAAACTGGAAATGCTAAATTCGTAAATCAAGGTCAAAGTTTTAAATCACAGAGGAATTTATGGGTCGTGCCTCGAAAGGTTGCAGGTTCTTCCGATCGGGGGGAGAAAACTCCTAAATAACTTAGAAGTAGAATTGAGAGCGCTTATTTGATGGTAAATAAAATTAATATAAAAACATTTATTAAATATTTTATTATTAAAAGATGCACTAAAAATACAAAAATAAATTTGATGATTCCGAAATTTCAACATTGTTAACTTGAATTTAATCAATAATAAAATTTTCATGATGAATTTACTATAATTTTGTTTTTATTGCTGCAATTTGATGTATTCACCATGAAAATTTATTATTGGTTAAATTCAAGTTTCAATTGTTAACATTTTGGAATCCTAATTTATTTTTGTCTTTTTAGTACAACTTTTAATAATAAAAGTTTATTTTATTTATTTTATTTTAAATGGAGTTAAAAGAATAAACGTATATTAAAAGTTTATAGCAAAAATAATAGAACGCATTAATTTTCCGATAGGTAAAAGTCAAAGCTCCCGAATCCTATTAAGACGGAGAGGTCGCGACCCGCTCTTATTTGATATGTGGTTGGATTGATGGAAATAAATGCCTAATTGTCAGATGTGGGCGAGTAAATAAATAGGCCCATACCTTGGCGAAACGAAGTGCATAATTGCTGCGTTCGTCACGATGAGAGGAGGAGAAATAACACGCATAGCGGATGAATGCAATTTCAAAATTATCTCTTTACCTTTCCCTGCCACGTAGCAAATTCTTCCTACTAGGAGAGCATTTAGTAAATAAACGAATACATATAAATAAATTAATCCCATCAATGAGATACATGTTTTCTTATATTATACTAATATATTTAAAGCGAAATATCGTACCAATAGTAAATCAAACGTTCTCTGGCGTCTTCACGCCCAGCTGAACTCAAGTGTTTTTAATTTTTTCCCATAGAGGAGAAGAATCGGGATAAAACACAAAACATTTTCTCAGTTGTATATTTGCCTCAAAGACGATATATATTCGAAAATAATTTATAGTACATATTACATATTTTTAGCGTGTAGAAAAATGACAGGATATGGCTCTCCGCAATAGACAAAGATCTTTTTTAAATGTTAATATTTTATATGCATATTTATGAGTGTCTTTGTGTGTGCATCCGGCACAGAACAATGACACCTTAAGAGTACGCATCCCGTTAACCTTAAGAAGCATCCCTTCACTTTCTCACGTTTTTCCGAACCAGAGAAGAAAAATGCTTGATTCGCCATATTCATTGGGGAGTTGGTCGATAAAAGCTACTCGAGTTCAATATGTCGATTCAAGGTCGTAGATTATTAAGTCTCCAAAAATTGCCGCGCTAAATTAAAAAGCGATGAAAGGAGGGAGTGCATAAAAAAGAGAATAGATTAAAGCAGATTGTGTCGCTACGAGGCGAACGCAGAATTCCGCGAAACGATTAGCGGTTGGCAGAAAGTGGAAGAGGAGATATGTGTTTAAGTTTTACGGGAGCGGTTTCATGCCAAATTGCCACATTTAGCTTTAATCGTCTCTTGCTCGTTATTCACGCAAGTTTTATTTCTTTCCGGAAATAGTCTGTACAACTACATCTACAACTGTACAACTGCATCGATGTTGTTAATCAGTTGCTGATTATTCTTCCATCAAAATAAAGCAAGTGTCCATAGTATAATTCACATATTAAGGTGACCTAAATAAATGTGTTATTCCTGGGAAAAGCTTTCTGAATATTTTCACATAAGTTATATTGTCTTTGTGACCTCTTTAAATTTGATTTACGAAATGTTTAGAAAGAATTTAAAATCGCCGAGAGCACACATTTTTGAGTAAATACAGCTTCATTTTTAGAATTTGTTAGCTTGTTTAAGCTAAATGTTTCGCAATCAACAAAATATTTTCCGCGTGACTTCTGTCCATATTGTCTATTCCACGAACATCTCATTAGAATTTGTTTTCAAGCGTAAGCGCATCAAAATCTTATACTTAACTGAATCACCAAATTCTACGAAAACACATTTGAGATTCAAAAGAAGACCCTTTATAACACAGTCGATCTCACTCCATATATAACACGCGACTGTACGACATCAACTGAGGTCAACTCAGATCCAAGACGCCAAATTAATTGCTTAAAACGCTTTTTATTATTTCAGCAAAAGATCGATTAAAGCTGCAAAGTGATCTCTGGGTAACCTTTTTGCTCTCTATAAATAGGTAATTTCAAATCCTCAAATCTCGCAAAATTAGCCTTTTTTATCAGGCATGTCAAAACCAGCGGCCCTTTCTGCGTCTTAGTACAGCCTTAATGCGAATTTTTGCCTCAGCCAAATCTTTCGAGATATTATATAGATACTTTATTTTTGTGAAAAGGAGACAGTAGTCTATCATAGTTATTGAGTAACAATGGAACGCAGCTTCTAAATCGACCTTTTGTTTGCAAAACAATTTTCTACAAAAAAGTCTATTCTTTCCAACTCGCGCCCTTATTAAACAACTGAAATCCTAATGCGGCCCTTCTATAACAACGATTGCATTAATGCACATGGCACACACTGCCACAGTCAAATATTAACCTCCACCGAGGCGGAATGGGCCACTAATCACGTGTCCTCTCGACCTAAATTCCTAAGAAGCTCTCGTTCCTGCTTCACACAGCGAGAATTACGCACGTGCAAGACGCAATGTCCCCAATTTGTCCAAGTGGCCCAGCCGGCGGGAAGGAGATTCCGGATACTAAGTTTCAACTGACAAGATTGTTTTTTAATACTAGAACTCGCGCTTGAGCGTTATTTATACAGCTACGGCTCCGCTTGTTCGGAAAAAGTTGCGTCAATAGCTCTCCGCCCGTCGAAGCGAGAGAAATACAGGAAGACTTTCTGGTAACTTATATATTGGGAATAACTGTCATACTGGATCTTTGACGTGTTTTTGCGAGTGACTTTCTCAGCGTCGAATTATTTGGGATTTCATAAGATATATATTTTCTATTTTTTCTCCACCGGTAAAACTTTAAGTAAAAGGTCGTCTTTGTCATTCAAGCACTCGTAAATTGATAGAAAGACCTGATCAGAAGATCGCTATGTAGACAGGCTTAAGTTGGAATGTTGGAAATAACTTGGAAACGGGAGATAAATTCTGCCTTGACCGGGAATGGAACCTGGGTCTTCCACTTGCCGGGCGGTTATTATACCACTGAACTATCGTAGTAGACTCTTTCTCCCGTTTCAAGTAGGAAAAAACATCCGCCTTCTGTACCGGGAAAAAAGTCTCCGACGGTAGTTCAGTGGTATGATATTCACTCTGCAAGTGGAAGATCCCGGTTCGATTCTCGGTCATGGCAGGATATTTCTCCTGTTTCCAAATCATTGAAGTACTCATTTATTTCAGAAATTAACAATTTCGTTCATATAGTAAAAAAGAAGCACTTCCTGCGACTAAGAACTCAACTATTGGTCCGCCGTCTCCAAAAATATCTGTTACTGCGGTTTAGAAATACTAAGGAGATGCAAGTTTAACAGTTTCGAAGTTTTCCTCCGTTACCGGCATTTTCATAAAGGGTGTATTATAAAAATTATTGATACATGTACCTTTTTAAGAGTTTAAAAAAATAGGTAATCATAATAAAGATTTTGTGTGTATTCCGTGATGCCTTTATATATCTGGCTTATTTTTTTTGCTCTAGTTAGTGCATATTAAATAGAATAAGTCATCCAAATTCTATTGGATTCCGTCCTTTGAAATTTTGATCACTAAAAATATCCTGAACACACTTAAGGTCGTTATAATAATCAAAGTGGTTGATTAGCCAAAAATACACACATACACTCTTAAAGTCGAGTAAGTTAGAAATGAAAAACCTTTTTAATTCTAATAAAAATATAGATAAGATTCAGTTTTCAAATAGAAATCTTCCTTCTCCAAAACTTAGTTTCAACTTAGAATTTCGAGATAAAAATAAATTTCCAAGGGAAGTTTTTAAATACTCGCCATAATTTCAAATTTGCGTATTCTATGCTAACATTAAACGTTGCGGTGTACGTTTTTTTAGTTCCTTTCATTCACTTAGTGGCGGACGAGAAAATATTTTGGCGTGACCCTGAACGAAATAATAAAACCTTGGTCAAGGGTACCGGAGTGAGCTTTTTTCTTTGTCTGCACGACAACAGCTCCGGAGAGACAAGGTATTATTTATCCGAGAGAGAGTTAAAGGTGCGTGTAGCGGCGGCAAGGTGGTCCTGGATTAACGTCCGAATATGATTGAAATGGAAGGAAAGTGGAAGTCGTAATTTTTTTCGGTAAGTGACCAAAGAGTGGGAGAGAAAGAGGTAAAAGTACAGAGTTGCGTCACTAGTTTTTTTTTTAAGTCGTTGAGAGCCAGGTGATTCGGGTATAGATGAGGGCTGTGGTTGGGGAAGGGATCTGTTCGGGTTTAGGCGTGGAGAATGGAAGGGGGCGGCTAGAAAAAAAGGCAGCCTGTGAGAGAGCTGGGACGTGTATAAAAAAAAGAACGACGATATGTGGTTGCCCAGGGAACGAGGTCGTCGAACTGAGGTCGCGGACACTTGAGTCAGGTCATTGGGATCAAGGGCACGCAAATTTGGGACCGGGAAGGAGAAAATGAAAAGGTTTCGCCTAACTTTGATCTAGAATTTTCTGCTGCCAGAGGCCAGAGTGTGCGTCACATGTTTAACTTTTAAAAAAATCTTGGTTCCTTTTAGTTTTATGATAAATACAAATGACGTAATGCCGAGGGAAATTTTATTTGGTGTTATAATATAGTATCTTTCGTTAAATGTTTTCTTCTCGTCATTATGAAGCGCGACTTTTTTATGATTACTGTTCAGGTACAGGTCTTTTCGTGTTTTTTAAACTCGAAAGAGGCTTATAAGGTAAATTGAGGCATAGAAAAACTGCTTATATTTCCCCAATAGAATGGTGTTTCTCCATTAAATTTTAGGAAAGAAATAAATATAATGTATTGACGATTGGATTGCATCAAATAGCGCTTCTTATCTTAAATTTTTATGATTAGAATTTTACAAGATAACTAATTTTACCTTTTAATTTTATTATTTTGAAATTAAAGACAACCAATGGGGCTCAGTGGTGTAATTAACAAGCAAAATTTATGTTGTTAATTAGGTGGAAATGGGAATATATCTTCAAACGCAACACCGGTTTTATATGTTTTTTCTTTTTGACCAAATTGTTGCCGAAGAAAGAAATGTAAATAGTGTACTTCTTACCAATCCCTGTCTTGAGTTTGGCTTTTCCTTTTACCTTCCTCGGCCTTAGGCGCAATTTCAAAATGTGCTATTGATATTTATTTCGTATACATACTGAGTTTTAATTTTTTTTAAACTTTAAGTAGCCTTATTTTTCCGGTTCTGGAACTCGGCAAATTAGTTTCTTTTTAAACCTCTTCTGTCGCTTTTCAGCTTGTACAGCAGACACATTTTATTTCGTTCGATGGCCAGAACAGAATTATCCTGAGGGTGTTCCGGCCGATTATACATTTTATGTGGCTCCTAAAGTGACATGAAATTGTTTTAAAAATTAATGAAATTTATTGATTTTCCTTAGAAACCCATAATGCAATGTGAGATTCAATAGTCAGGGTCAATTTTTTGCATCATTATAGCTCTTTGGAGTATTGAATGTGGCGCCAATAGCTAAGATGTAAGGAAATCAGAATATTACTAAATGTTAAAATGCACTACTGGTCTAGTAACCCATTGTATACGGTATACAGTATACCCTCAACGGTCGCGGTTTTTATTTTGTTCGGATGTTTCCATCTACGCCGATTTGACATTCGCAGCATGTAAACTATTCGTGGATGTAACCTGCGGCGTCTCGCATAAGTTGTGCTGTCAATATGTCAGCAGTGGAGTTGTAACAGTTAGGGATTTGACATTCGCAGTGATTTTTATCAACGTTGGGTGCCTACCGTATTTTCCCAGAATGCCATGATAACGTAGGGTTTCCTCTTCCATCGACCAAGTAAACTTTCTTTTTCATCGTCTCTCCGTGAATTCATTTTCATTGCGTCGTAACTCCTTCCAAGCGCTTTCCTTTACCAATCTCCAATCCATTTCTCGCTTATTTTATGACTTTTCCTCCCTTCGGCTTTCGATTGCCGCGTGGCTATTCCCATTCTTCGTTTTTTTCTTTCTCTCCCTTATCTACCAGCAATTTGTTGAGCTTATCGAATGGTTATCTAAAGGATTCGTCTCGGATTCAGCTTTCTTTATGGCGGCAGTCAGCTTCACCAAATAATGTTACACCTCGGTAGCGTTGGAGGTGAAATGTATCGCGTCATTGTTAAGGTGAGATATATCCAATGACTACGCTTGATCGCGTTTACTTGTGTTGAAAAGACCTTTTTTATATTCGGATATCAAGTGCAGTTGGTGAATGTTTCCTTTGCATTCGAAGGAATCTCCACATTTGTTGTATGACTAGCTATCTTATTGTATCACTGGAGAAATGCCCCCAGATTCTTAATTCATTGAGAATCTCGTACAATAAAGGAACCCTTTAAATTTTCCGCAAGAGCCACATCTCCATATATTGACGACTGCTCCATTAATTAAGAATTTCAAGACATCGATTTTCTAATCCTAGGACGTAGAATATTTGACACTCATGCACGCAGAGCCTTGATGCTTCCCGCTTCCGACATTATTTTTAAAAATCGCCGCTGGCCTTTTTTTAACTCCATCGGCGAGAGTTCTAGATCACTCCTTAAGCGGTCTTTTAAACACAAGAGCATGGTTAATACATTAAGGACGCTGTGACATGTGGGGTGAAAGCTAGCCGTGCCTCTTGTATGTCCCCTTTAATGGAAAGCGAGCAATGCCCTTCGGGCGAATTCACGTACTTCCGCACTTATTCCTCAAGGCTTGGATAAAACCCATCCCGTACTTTGAGTAGAATCTAATCCTACTTGATTCTTGGAGGCGTCGGATAAGATAAATGAAATCTGAAGCGTTTTTTAGTAATTAAATTCTTAAAGAGATCATCGTTGATGAATAGAAAGGAATGATGGTGAAGCTTTGATATATCCTACTGTGGATTAATCGAACTTTCGATCGATAGAACTTTCGACAGCTCGAGAAGTTATCGCGGTTAAATCTTAAATTCCACTGTATGGTATTCTTTCGATTTCCTATCGAAACATATTTTCGGTAAAAAAAACCTCTGTTGGAATCAAACTTTACAGGTTTAGGTATACGGGATTATCTTGTTGAAATCAAACAAAGCAAATGAAACGTTACCTGAATAATTTATCGGCAGACGCAAGCAACCTTTGAAGGCGAAGTAAGGCTCCAAATCATTAATTACAGTGAGAAGAGCTAATATAATCGTGATTGGCGCCATTGTTTCTTTATGGTGGGAATAGGTCTTATGTGATTAAGGCCATAAGATGAGTTCTATAATAAATTTTTAAATTTTTAAAAATTATTTACTCGAGGAAGGTTTCGCAAAAAAAAGAGGAAGCTGCATTTATGATCCTAAGTGTATCTTATTAGCGATTTTTTATTTAAAAGAAGACCGTTGTGTTTTCGATTTATCTGTGTGTCCGCCTCTGAATACGTCAACAGCTATAATAACGCACCTAGATCATTTAAATTTTCTCGGGATGATTTTATATCCATAGAGTGAAGACCAGCGGCATTTAAGTCAACTTTCACCGCAAAAACTACTTGCCTTAAAAAATATTCCCTACCAAATTTTTAACGCTCCTTTGTTTTCAAATCACACGTATGTATCCTCTCGCTGGGATAAATTAGTGCGGTCAATGCCATCACGGCATCCTCTTAAAACTTTCAACGTGCCCTCGGGTGAGGTACGTGACCTTCATAACGCTTCGCTAGTTTCTTCGCTTCTTAGCCCGCGTTTCACGCGCCGCCGCGGATTCCCAATTTTTAATTAGCGTCCTTAATGTCTCGGCCGTGACTGCTCGAGTTGAAAGTGATTAATCCGAGTGTCGCCGCAGTTCCAAACGTCACGCCTAGATGGCGTTTTTCGGTTCCGGAGCACGCCCACGACTGCGGCGTTGCGTCCTTACGACGCAGCGCGCTATAAAACATCTATACGTGTCCCATTTAACTTTCTGCTGTCTCCTCTCTCCTTCCATATTCCATCCAGCTTATTTCAACTTTCCTACTTATCGTACCTTATCTATCTTCCTTAGTTATTTGCCCTCACGAAATCACTATTATTTATCGTTCTACTGTTATTTTCGCAATTCAGACTGGGTAATAAAAGCATCCAAGAAGTTGATAGAATAGGGAACGGATCTCTTTTTCAACTCACTGAATCTGAAATGAATTTAGTATACTTTAGTGTACTCGTCACGTTCACTGCCCAAAATATTTTTTATGCATTATATAATATATTAATAATGCTTAATTCGGTATCTTATGAAGATTATTTGAAAATTTCGAATCAATATCAATTGAAAACGCTATGTTTATTTTGTAGTACTTTAATTTATGGTTTTAATTACCATCTATTCTATCCCTGTAGATGTTTATATGTTTTCTCATTGAATTATTGATGATTTTAACCACGGATTGTATTTGTAAAAGGATATGATGACTTCAACATTCCACATATAATTCAAGCTTTCTTTTTCATAACCTAGAATTTCAGTCGTTTATTTGATCCTCTTTCTCTGATTTTTTCATGGAATCTTCTCTGGACCATTTTTCATATTAGCCGGTCATTTGGTTGGTAACTATAAGCTGCCTTTGCTAACATATCAATACACTAACGCGGTGATTTGGTTGATAACTATAAGCTGCCTTTGCTAACATATCAATACACTAACGGGGTGATATTAGTCTCCAACAAATTGTCGCACTGTCGAAATTAACCTCAATTTTAGATGATTATTTAAGAACAGGTCCAGAAATAAAAAGTGATGGATTTTATAGAATTTTGATGGATTATTTCTGTGGTGTGATTTGCGCGTCTAATTCGTTGATAGAATAAAATATATTTTACCGTGTTAGTATGTGGGTCTATATTATCGTTTATTTGGTTACAATGCCTATACCAGTTGTATGCAATTTCAATTCAGACATATTGAAAATAATCTTTGTCCCAAGAGGTGTGTCCAATAGAATAAAAAATAATGTAACACTTTTATTCGTGGGAGATCATATCAAACAATGAATAAATAGACCAGAACAAATGTTAGTTATTCATTTCCTTGCTGGATTCTCAGTCGCGCAATAAATTAGTGGTTAGATATTTATATCACTACAGCACACCAACCTTAGTTGCGCAAAGAGGTTAAGAATAGCGTAAGAATTAAGACAACCTTCCTACAAATTCAAAATTTCATAAGTCACTAGAAAAAAAACAAACTGCTGAAGAGAATGAGAGTTAAAAAGTGAAAGTAAGTGTGCGAGTAGAAGAAAAAGTAAAAAATTAATACTTTACGTTCGGACCTGAGTAAGAGAACAAGAGAGAGAGAGAGGAGATTCAAAGGGCGAGAACATTCTCCCTTCCATCCTGCACTCTTTCTCTCTCTCTTAATGTATCTCTCTCTACAAAAGGAAAGGGGAAGGAGACATCGTAGGGTATCACCGCTGCTTGGGATCACCTCACGCGTCATTTCTTCAAAGTAATTTTCCGCGTTTCAAAGATGGCGCACGCGGGATGGGAGACAGACAGACAAACAAACAAACACACAAACAAAAAAAATGGATACTTGCGTTTCACATGCAAATGGATTGATAGATGAGTGAGAAAGAGTGAGAGAAGTTAAGTTGGTATTAGTTTAGGGTGTTGAGGTTTCCATGACCACGGGAAAAAGATAATGATAAAGAGAAAGAGGAAATATATAGATTTGATTTTTTTGGTGCTTGCCATGCAGGAATGCTACCTTGCGCCTTAACGTGGTCCTCTAGGAGTTGGTTTTCCTCCGCGGATGAGATGCTAGCGAGATGCATTCCGTGAAAGCGACAGAATCGGTTCGCCCTGTACCAGTTGGCCTGCAAAAGCAAAGATTGGGGAAATGAGGAGGAGAGGCGCTGGATGCCGTGCGGGGGCGTTGTATGTATGGACATGTCGGGAGACGACGTGTGTTTGCACGGGGTGAGCCGTGTTTGCACGTGGGATAAGGAATGTAGATGGAGGGAAATGGCGAGAGAGTTTTTTAAAAAAGGTTTTAAAGAGGGTTTAGGAGCGGGGATTACAAAGACAAAAACACACGCAACCTTTCTCTCTCTGTTTGGTTGCCCAACGACGTTGAGTGGTGAGGTTAATCATTTCATGCGTCTCGGGTGTTATTTACAAAATGACGCGGTTGTTATAACGTGGATATCTTTCGGCAGGAATAAATTGAAATAAAATATTTATTTTGTGCGTATCCTAATCATCTTTCTGTGAGGCAATGGGGAAATATAAAAAATGGGGGAAAGTAGAAGCAAGCCTGTGGCTTGGAGCGGTTTTGTGAAAGTCTTTAGGACTCTATAAGCGTGCGTGCCGTCTCGTTGGGTGGGAGGAGAGTCAAACCAGATTCTTATTATGATTTAGTTGTAATTGGGCGTGGGGATGTCTGTCCGCATCGAAAGGGTGATTATGTTACCCGCGGACTAAAATAATATCGTGACCCTTGTCGGGAGCTGTTACTATGCTTTTTGGGGCAACATGTTGGTTTTTTATTGGTGAATAAAGTAGATACTCAGGATCCAGATATAGAAGTTTAATGGTAGGGTTTACTATGTTGATGATTTTCGATAAATTTCTTGATTTCCTTCAAATACATAGTTTAAAGATTGCCGTGTCTGTTGATGGAATAATATTGGTGGATAAAAGAGCTGTAGAGAAGAATGTGGGAATGGGGATAATGAAGGAAATAGAAGAGTTGAAGCGAATCGGGAAAGTAGAAAGGGGTGTAGTTAGAAGAATGGATGAGAGAGAGAGGGCAAGAAGGGAGGCGAAAGGGAGCAGAACGGAAGAAAAATAAAATAAACAAGTAGATCGTTTGTGGGAATTGAGAGGGAATAGAAGGAAGAAAGAGGAAGAGAGGAAAAGGGGAAGAGAGGAAGAGGGTACGAGAGACTGGGGAAGAGAGGAAGGGGTAGAGAGGAAGGGGGAGAGAGGACGGAGGAGAGAGGAAGAGAAAGAGAGACGGGATATATGTTAATATAGAGGGGAAGAAGTTGAAAGGATTTGAAAGAGAGGGAGGAGGGTTAGAGAAAGAGGTGAGTGATGAAGGGATGAAGAGAGGTAGAAGTGGGAATGAGATGGGGATAAGATGGATGGGAGAGAATAGGAAGAGTTAAGAGAGAGAGAGAGAGCAAGACTTAGAATTATGGCGCATAATTTAAGATTAAATGGGAATAACATGCTGTTTCTCTGAGCTTGCACTCGTCTCAACAAACTCGACTGCTCTTATCCAACCAACGGGTTTTCTCCACCACCTTCTCCCAAAGCGTTTCACATTCAAGACACACACATTTAGGACATAAAGCCATATTTACATCGCACACGTTTTTATTTTAAAATACACAATAAAACTTACCTCGGCGTTTGGGTTTTGGCGTAAAAGGATAATATGTTCATATGTTCTACTTCATAAGGGTATACATAAAAATACGAGCTTATTAACCAGTGAATTCCTCTCATTAACAATTATGTGAAAATGGTCGAAATTTTCGGCGTAGCCTGAGAAGTCACCTTTAATTGTGAACTTAAGTAAGCGTACCTCTCTGTTGTTTGTGTGAGTCGTTTTTGTAAATATATAACATTGAAAATGTTAGAGTAAACAGTACATTTTCTTCCGAAAAGAAGTAAATACTCGCGTTTACTAGTGGGTTGGTTAGATTGTTTATCTCTTAGTGTTAGGGTGACGGGTTTGAATCTTTCCATCGGCGTGGTCGTGTGAGATCGTCTTTGTTATGATTACCATTGCATTTATTACGATACATATAATTAGGAAAACATGTGTATTTTAAATAAATCATAATTAATATTCCTTTCCTTTCGCATAGCTCTATCGAAATACTATATTCCTTGTGGTTGTGGAGAAGATTTTTGTTTCATTAGCAGCCGGTTTAAATTAGGACACTCGATTGATCCCATTTAGGCAGGGGTGGGAAAACGTTTTAGGTGGGAGGCCGCATTGACAGTTGCAGCTTCTTAGGCGCCTCACAGTAATAGATGAAAATGCTTCGGTGGGCCACGTTAGGGTTCACATCGGAAATTATTTGAGATAATGCAAGGGATCCTGTTAGTAAAAATCAATAATTAATGTCGTGTTATCTCCATAACATCACCGTAAAAGGTTTTTCGGCCATAAGTTTAAGCTACAAACATAAAATTATCTGTATTTTATATTACGGTTCGCTTTAATAATGTCCTCGCGGGCCACATGTGGCCCGCGGGCCGTGGTTTGCCCACCCCTGCATTGAATTAAGATCTTAAGTCGTTTTGATTTCTGCTTAAACTTTTGATAATCCTTCGAATGCTATTTTAATTCGAAGAAACAAATCAATCAATTAATCTGATGGCTTTAGAAGTAATTTTATTTTAGTAGGTTATTAATTTTATCATATATATTAATCAAGTTTGACTAGCTGGGGCTTTTTTCCCATTGATTCCTAGCACGCGAAAGTGAAATCCACTGCAGGCGTAATAAACTAAGCTTAGCAGGTAAATGATTGATTTGATTTGCGCTCTCTTAATCATCAGCCCTTTAATTTAGTGTAATGCACTTTTAATTCGCATTTTAAACGGATTGAGCACTTAGTGATGAGCAAATGGATTATTTTTGCTTCAGTTTTGAGATACCGTTTGTCTCCCTCATTCATATTTACTCTTTTTATTCCTAATCTCATATTGTTGATTAGTTATTAATAAGCGCGATCTGCACTTCAATTAGGGCAAACATGAGTTTTATATTTTTGTATTTTGTATCCGATAGGAAATATGCTCTGACCGCAGTAAATGAAGAATAAATATTTTGAAAAATTCTGCTTTAATTTCGCACTTTTGCGAAGAGTAACTTTACATTTCGCTACGATTTGTAAGTTTACAATGAATACAACACATACTTAAGTTTTATACACAAGAACAATTCCACGGATTTTAATGTTACCGCGGATTACATTTATCTACGCGAATTGAGAAAAACGCATTCGATGGCAAACCATTAAATATGACTCTATGCCGATTTTTTCTTCACGCGGCAATTAAACATGATATCATTTGATATTCAAAAAGAAAGTCCTCGTCTGCAGAACGACTTCCCAAACACAACTTTAACGACGTCATCCATTCATGGAGGGCTGGAACGATTTCATTTATCAAATTTCTGGCCGTCAAAATGAACAAAAAAATGTTAGCTTCGTGGTTTGAGGATTACAAATCGCCTTATTACGCTTGTTCGTCGGAGAGCGCTTTTTTATCGGCGGGAAAAACGAGATTTCGGTCCGCAGACCTTTTAGGACTTCTTTTGTTTTCGCCTCTTTCAAGAAGTCGCGCCATCCGGTTCACAAGAGATTAATAAAAAACGAGAGAAAATCTATGTATGGCGTCCGACGCGGGCCGGAAACCCTTAAAAGTATGACTTACAGAGACGGGTTAAACGACAAATTTTTATGGTCCATCCGTACGACATCTTGCTTGACGCGTTTGCGTTTTACGGTTCTTCTGCTGTGTCTTCAAAAGCCGGTTTTGCTACCGCGCAGAGAAAATAAAATTTTTGATATGTGTGCGCTATTGTCGCACAGTGCGATGGGCGGGAGATAGTGGTGTGCATTTGATGTCCGCAGTTCGCATGACATCACGCTCAGTAACGTGACAGAAGTCGATTTCTAAATATCGATCCGTATGAAAAAAGCTGCTCGCGAAATGGTATCTTCTATATTTCAATTAAAGATATTTGTGCATCGTCGGATGTGTTAGTTTCGACCCTTCGAAAGCATTCCGATGACGAGATCGCAAAAAATGAATTCCTGACAAACCTTTAATCTTAAAATTTACTCTGTGTCTCAATGTGTCGGCAATTAACTTACATTTCTTGGAGAGGTATCTTAAAACCTATTTAAATTAGATGGCTGCACCATAAAGCCAACTATCTTTGTTTATCGATGCCATTTTATGATATTACTCATCAAAGAAAAATATCATGCTGACGAAGAAACGAAAAATTCATCGACGTAGAATTTTTACTGAGAATTTTAAGAAACATTTAAAGTAAGGATATTATGCGAATCAGATATAATCAACGTACATATTTTATTTGAGAAAAATATGTTTAAAATTTTATATCATTATAATCGTTGTTGTTATTGTAAAATATAAATGATTCCATCCATATTAATGACGAAAAATAACGTTTTATTAGGAGTTTCAAAATAACAATTGTTTACTTTTATTTGACTATAAAGAATTTACAAAATTTAAAGTCATACCTCGCCTTTCGCGACCCCGATTCCATCGTTATAGCGCGAAGCAGGCCCGCGCATACCAGTTGTTCAAAGACCAAAGGTGGCCAACAAATGAGGCGGCCTGACCATAAATGTAGTATTATAAATTCCATTTTTACAGGCATGTGAATTTTAGTGAAGCCGTCTGTGAATCCTCAGAAAGTGACACACCCATGCTATAAAAGAAACCCTCTAGGACGGCAAACCATTTTCATCACTCAATCGACGCTTATTTTGGCGTCGTTATTTCGAAATAAAGGTGACTTTCCAATTAAAACTTCTATCTGATGTATTTAGGATTTAATTCATACAGGAGATATTTACATTTTTATCTGAATATAATGAAGTTTTAGTTTTCTATCTAATTTGAAATTATCGACGAAGATAAGTTATTAAAAAATGTAAATATTTGCTCCAGGCATTGATGGATGGAAGTCAACAATAAGCTGTTTTTCCCCGTTGAACAGGCTATTGTTATTATACTACACTTTAGTTTTCGTGTCTATGGAAACTATACTACTTGGCGTAATGACCCCGTTTTGCGAGAATTTTCAGAAACCTATCTGTCGCGTAAAGCGGGATATGGCTGTATTTAATCAGCAAAGGGGAAATGTGCATAAGTTTATTAAATACAGATTTAATGGCAATTATTATGTACACGTATATTTAAAAATTTATTTGGTAATTCTATATTTTACTTAATTAATTTAGAAATAACCTACGACGACATAAAGTAATGTGGATATAAACGCGCAACTACGGATTAAAACTCGTGAATTTAAGTCGCGTGGTCGCATTTCGATAGAAAAAATACTGAAACATTTTCACGATGCATGTGTTAGAGTACGATAACGAGTTTAGAATGGAGAGCGAAGAAGTGGATGGTTGGACTGAGTCTTCACCCAGTTTATTTAGTAAAATAAGAAACAAATAAGGAAAGGTGTAATAGAAAGAGTAAGGGAGAGCCAATCTCCGAAGAAAGCGATATAAGCTGAATATTAAAATGAAAATTACCAACATTATCACAGAGTTTGGAAAAAAAGAATTGAAGGATCTTAAAATGCAACGACTCAAGCCGGTGCGAATAATATTTAAGACCGAAGATTATTTTAAATAACAGGGCAAGTTGGGTTTTTGAAGGAAGGATAAAAAAGTTGGCATCTAGGCCAATCGACGCGAGAAGAGTCCACCGTCAGAGAGCCGTTTGGTGGCCAATGAGAGATATTTGGCGTGCGTCAAGGAGAAAAAATCAGGCAAGCTATAATTAAAAATCTTAAGGTGATGAATCCTCTTTCCATTCGATCGGTTACTTTGAAATGGGATATTTGTGGTGGGAAAATATTTGGAGGAACATTTAGAAACCATGACATAAAATATATAAGTGCAATAAATACATGCTGTGAAAGAACCTTCAAGGAAGCACTCAAATCATTTGAATATTTATTTTGGATTTTTATATAGGTACCGTTCATTCAAACATTTGTTACATTTTTAAAAATTTATAAAACAATAATAGCTTCAAATAAAGCGAGATTTATATCTTTGGTTATACACTGTAAAGATGATTAAAATGAATAATATCTCTTTAATGAATTTACTGATTGAATGTAACCAAACCATTCTAGAAAACAAAGTGAAATCCATTCAAATATATTATAAAAACTTGTTTAAATAATTACATTTTTTAAAATTAAAAGTCTGTGAAATATGGGAAAAATGAACGAGGTTTTCTTTTCCTAATATGCCTGCATTTACCGCATAATATTTGGATAGGTGGACATATTTTAGTTTTTGTTTCGTGACTCCCATCCCTGTAAGGCCCGAGTGGAATGAGTGATGGAGTAAAAGGTTAATGGGAGGCAGGGAATGAATGGCGTAGGTGTGGCGCCGAGTGCACTGCGGCGGAGGTTGTAGGAGGATTCGGATCGCAAAGGGGACTTTCGGAGTGAGGCGTTTGGAAGAGGGATGGAAGACACGACCAGGGGTGGGATGAAGCTAATTTGGCTAGTACCCGTCCCTTTCTCAGCGTAAACACAGGCCTCCTTCGTCATCTGCACTCACTCGCCCAATTCGTGCGTACTCTGAATTTTTTTCCATCGAGTCACTCACCTTGAAGAATATCCCGAGGTAATATCGCTTCTCGCCCAGTTTGAGCAATGGCATCGTCCATCTGTTCAGGGCGCTTGATCCGATGGAACTACCGTAGCCGGACGATTCGTCCACGCAGTTGGCACAGTCTGTGAGAAAGAGGGAGAAAAACATTGTTAATAAAAATATGAAAAAAAATAATTATTTTTCCGTTTACAAAAGTAAAAAGGCGAAAAAAGGAACCTGACGAAAAGTATATTAGGTGACCGATATTTACGTTCACGTTCCCTCCGAGGAAGCGTCAACGTCAGGAGCAACTGGACAACCCAACGCAATCTCTACTATATTTCATCTTAGTAAAATGTATTGCGTTCATCCTTTTTTCACGTTGGTCTTGTATCATAGTTCCTTTGTGGTAACGTGTGAATTGGACCGAGATTCCTAAAAAAATACGCTTGGGTTTGGATTAATGTTTTGTACAAACTATCAATAAAATTTCGGGATCTACTCATGGCTCAGAGAAATATGGGTCTAACTAGCGCGATCAGTATCTGAGGAAGCAAAATCGGGAACATAACTGGAACAATATGCAATTTTTCGTCTTTTTATCGTTTATGTGCAACATAAACAGATTTTACGTAGCTTGGTTGTAATTTTGTTCAAGAGGCAGCGAATAATATTAAACGAAAACAACACTTAGACGCTATTATTACGGAATCTATCATAAAATTAATCGGAAAATTTAACATTAAAATTAAATAAAAGATAAAATAAAATACGATTCTACGAAGAATTCTTTCGCTTTTGAGACGCAAAAAATATTTTATATGGACTCATGGTTCGAACAACCTTCTGCGTGTCTCTCCGAAAATATTCCTTCTATTTTTGGGCACCATTAAAATTTTAATTCCCACAGTCTCTCATCCTCTCTCTCTTTTATGTTCGAGGTCGTAATTCGCCAATTCACTTTACTGGCAATAATTATTTTTCTCGTGAGTGTAAGAGAGAGAGAGAGAAATCCTTAAGAGTTTTCACCATCTTCCATTTGGTCATCTCGCCACTTTCACCCTCTTCCGATCCAAACCAATTCGTTTAATGGGCCAACCCTACGCATATTATGCATTTCGCCGTGAATTCTCGAGTTGCTTTCTCCGGCAACCCTCCAGGGCACCTTTCGCAACGCAGTTTGATTCTTCGTACGTAAAATTAGAATTTGGTTAAGCTGCTCGCAATGGAAACAAATTGATAAAAAGTTTGCCGAAAACATAAATATTATTTGAATACGTGGATAAAAGTATTTGCGTGCGGGGTGAAATTGATGAGATTACTAGATAAGGCACGAAGGCCAACCGAGAGGGATATGTTAAAAAGTACTTTTGTATAAGACATTCTTCCGCTTGAAGGATTGAGGGAGGAATATCTTAATAAATATTCGTGAAATTAAAAGAATACGTACGTCTGGCTGGAAAATCTCATTACTTGAATGAAAAACTTGGAGGAAAATGCGGACCTGAATGTTCCAGCTGTCATATTAAATTTTAATTAAATAATTCCAATAATAAACGTATTTGCGTGCGCGATGAAATTAATGGTTTTATTAGATAAGGCACGAAGACCAAGCAACTCTATGTATATGTTAAAGAGTATTTTTGGATCGGACATTCTTCCGCTTGGACGACTGAGGGAGTTAGTGGAACATTTTAATAAATATTCGTGAAATTAAAAGAATACGTACGTTTGGCTAGAAACATCTCGTTACTTGTACCTGAATGAAAAACTTGGGGGAAAATGCGGACCTGAATGTTCCAGATGTCATATTAAATTTTAACTAAATAATTTCAATGAAATTAATCTTCGCAGTAATTGGATGTATGCGATGCTTAGCGCTCCTGGTAACTTGATGTAATCATCGCGGGATATGACATTCGTCCGGCCAACTTATAAATAAAGAGAAGTGTAACCGTGAAAATTGGGAGGGCTTGCAAGTGGCCTTCGTCCAGTAGTTGATCAAAAAAGTTAAGACGCTAATGATGATGTTGTTGACAAGATATATGGACGTCGGTGTGAAAGGAAGGCGCTGAGTGCTTAATCAAGGCGGGCTATTTTGAAGTAACGGATCTAGGAAATTAAAAACACGCCAGTGTGCTGCTCCGACTTTTTTGCGATGAGAGAAGATTTTAATCCGTGGAAATAATACATATGGTTTTATTCTGCAAGAATTTCATAATAAAACAAACACACACACACACACATATACTATATATGTGCGTACTATAATCCAAGAGGTTGATTAGCCAGAATTTCCATACAAACAAACAAATATATATGCGTAATTACCATCAAATAGGTTTCGAGGTTTGTAGCTGCCATTCTAGTTGCTCTTGATGTATCAAATTTAATCTTCCTGAATAATTAAGTCGTCCAGTCCAATGATTAGACGAATAAAATGAGGGTGCAATCGCATTTTGATATTGAAAATATGTTATAGAAGAGAAAGCAGGAATTAAAAGCTGGATCTTGTAATGGAATACGAGGTGAACGCCGTATTCTACGCTACAGGGAAGTTCTCCTGCGGAATTACTGTCCGTGTTCTTTAAAATATTCATAGCACTTTGCTTTAGTTCCACGCTAGAAATTACGTCAGTTGTACGCCAATCAAGTTAATAATCGACCATTTATTTTTATTCTTTTACCCGGCCTGGAGAACGTAAGACAGGATAATTGCTTCGAATTTTTTTTACTTCACAAATGGATTTCTTCCGGTTAACGGACCGCTAAGGTTCCTCACCTTTTCTCTAAAAGTCTTAGGAATGATTCCATTGTAACATGAACGTAGCTTGGGGAGAAGTAAAGAGAGAGAGAGAGATAACAACGTTGATTGATGCCTTCCTAAAAGAGTGGCAGAAAGAGAGCTGTAGTAGAGTTCTGTTACTCGCTCGCTGACCTGGTCAATGCTCCGCAGATCCCGAGTCTTTAAGGTGTGGGGGAAAAAGGAAAGTACCGGATGCTGTCCTTTTTTAATTCGGAGCAGAGAAGGGAATCGCAACGTACGTCGTGCTCACGACTGCTGCGCTTCGTGCCTTATCTGAGGACGGACGAGGTCGAAATTGGGAAAATTTGGGATTGAGAGAACAAAAGAATGGCCAATTAGTGCGAGAGAGAGAGAGAGAGAGAGAGAGAGCGTGTCGGCTTTTTCGTATCCAAGGGAAAGCCTATAAACAAATATGTGTTGATGAATAAATATATATTTTGCAATATTTACGCACGCATCCTCACGGGCCGTGGTTTCCATTGTAATTGTAATGGCTTTGAATCGATGGGAACAGACTGAAGGTATTAAGTAAGCCCTTTTCATAAATTAATAACTTGTCTAATTTACTCTATTGCGATTAGAGCATTGCCATTTAATTTTTATTTGGGCATATTTTACCAACAAGTTGCATTTTTATCTTAAAATAAATCTTTAAAATACCCCTTTTCAATGAGGTAGAACTTATTTAGAGAACATATAGCAGAATTTGAATTTGGAATAAAAGTGAAATTTTTATAAAACTTTAATTTAAAGGAAAATAATTGCTTTTAGGTGAATAATGGCAATTATTAGATCGTTTTGGATAAGGGAGAAAATGAATGTCGTAAAAACAGGAAGTCATTCTCACCTCACATTTCTCTATCCCCTTCACCTATCACCTCTCTCCCGTTCATTTCTCTTTAATACTCTCCCTTTACTAAGTTCATTTCCCTTCACTTCCTCACTATCCCTATCTCTAACTCTTCTCATCTTACCCCACCCCACCCCTCACCTAGCTCTTATTTCACTACCTCCCAAGCATCCTCTCCCAACCTCCTTTTGCCTAGTACGCTCACCCATCACTAAAGTCCTCCAATTCCCTTTCCTTCCCTCTCTCAAGCCATTGCTCCAGTTAATCTGCATTTCTCCATCTACCTACTAATCCCTAGCATCGACTGCTTTCCTCTGGATGTCGTCGCCTACGTACTCGAAAACCCGTCCGTATTTCTCCTTTCTTACAAATGTGCGTATCTCTACGAGTTTTTTTCTTCGATCCGATGTTATCATCTCATCTTTTGTAGTGTAATTTACTTTGGGAATAAGCATACGGTGGGTAACGAATTTTGCTATTTGCTTTAGAAACTCCCATTTATATTGTTTTAACTGCTTTCCTCGGAGGATTGAAATTATATTGGGTTGAAGATATTTTATTAAGGATTTATTTTAAATCTTTCAAGAATTTGTTTTTGTCAAAGATTTAATTTTTTCGTTTGAAATCATTTACCGTGCTTAGAGATAAACGGTTCTACAAATGAATATTTTCCCATATAAATTCTCGGTGAAAGTAATAATTAAAAATGCAGTGGCATAAAATATGAATCTGGAAAACATTAAAAAATATGAGTGAAAGAAATTCACCTTTTTTTCGAGTTTAGTTATAAATGCTGCCTTCTTATTAAATCTTTATGGAAAGGAATAAAATGAAGATTATCAAATACTTTTTCAAGTGAACACGATTTTGACGTTTATCAGCATTGAAAGATCAAATAATAGTGAAAAATTAGAAAGTTAGTCAACCAAATTTTTATATAAAAACCAGTGACGATAGATTGTATTACTTTTTATGAGAAGCTTCTAACTCCACGTAATTTACGCTTTCTCTGTCTCATTTATGGCCATGATTCGGAAGGTTAAATCCGAATGGAGCGAATCTCTTCCGCCTACTCTACGGATGAAGTGACGTTTGCAATACTTCGGTATGAGTTCGTTCCACAACATTTCTGTAGCTCTGTTTTTCTTCCTCCTATCGCTGGTTTCTTAACCGCGGGAGCAATTTGTTTCACTTTTGTTCTCCGTTTCCCCGACTCCACTTCCCATTGCTCTATCTCTCCCCCGCATAGGAAAGATGGAGGGGGAGGGAGAAAGAGTCTCCCTCATTCCATCTCCATTTTCCTCTCTACGCTGACTTTTCGAAAGGGAGCGAGTTACTGATCTCTCCGGAGCTATGATCCGATTTCCTCTTCGAATCTCGATAATCTACGGCACACGCTACTGATTTCCTGTTTCTTCGCGAGATTTTTTTTACCGAAAGCGTTTCCACGTAAGAATGATCCTCGGATGGAAGTCGCCGGTGCCGTCACTTTCGTTGCCGGTTGAAAACAAACCGCTTCTCGCTAAATGCGCCGCGCAAAGATCTCGAACTACATTTTTACGTCTAATTAGTAGTTTTGTTTATCTCTTATTTTGTGACGTCAAGATATTTTTCCTCCAAGCGAGGCTTTTAGATAACTCAGTAAACAACTACTGGTGCTTTAGATTTTACGCTATATCTATATAAATTTATAGCAAATAACATGAAATTATGTATAGTCTAAAAAATAATTCTTTGCTCATAAATGGAAGAACATTCTGTCCAAAGTTTTTTTTTAATCCTGAAATATCCTTCAAAGAAAAGAAGACGGATATTAAGGTGAAGTACTCGTTTAAAATATTAGCTTTAGCCTGTAAGCATACTAAGCTATAAGGAGAGGTCAAGGTATTTCAAACAAACTATATAATTATTAGTATCGCATATAATGTACGTTTATAATATAAGCTTTCAATTTATAAGAGTATTATAGGAGCTGAAAACGCTAGATAAATATGGAATTGAAAGAAAACGTTCTAGTTTCAGAACAACTTGTTAAGTTTTGGTGACACAGGAGGGTGGGAAAACGATAGAAAGACAAAAAAGGAGTGTTTGGAAGAGCTGGCGATGAGTTCTTCATCGGAGAGAGATTTTCTACCATTCAATCACTATCCACTATTTTTACTTGACAGTTTATTAATAGCTGATAAAAATATATAGAATATGGAAGACATAAATACTGTTGTCAAATGATCTCGTGTGGAAATTATTCTTAATTTATATTCGCATATTTTTGTATCATTTTGAATAAAAGATTTAGCTGCAATGCGAGAGTACAGAAAATATTATAAAACTATAAAATTCAACAGAGGTAATATTGTGCAAAATGAAAGAAATTCTACCTTTAGCAGTTAAATAGGATGAAGTGAGCGTAAATGCGAACAACTACAATTCTGACTCTTTAATAGAAAACCAATAGCATCTAGTCGTATTTTCTTTTGAATACAAAAGTGCGATTAATCTCAACATCGGAGTTCACTTAAGTGCATCTCCACTCTATCTTACTATAACCAATATACGCTTAAGCCTATTTTTAGTTACAAGTTATAAAAAACAACACTTGCAGATCCCTCATTAATGACCAGAGATGATTCGTGTTGGAGTAACATTTTCAAGTAATTAGCAGAATGAAAAAGTGCACTATCGCCACGGAACCGAGTGTAGCTCATTAAAAAAAGCAAAAAAATAGAAGAGACAAAGATAGGCGGCACACAGCCGGGTTTCAGAGAGAAAGAATGAGAGAAGAAAAGAGGAATACGGAAGAAGAGATATGTGAAAAGATAAGAAGAGACTAGAGACGAGAGGGAGGTGACCGCAAAAAAGAGCAAAAGAGAGACGGAGGAGAGAAGCGGTGAGAGAAAGGAATATAGCAGAGAGAATAAAGGAAGAGAGAAATGAAGACCGTGGTGAATTTATAAAAATGAAGATTGAGAAGAAAGAGTTGACGGAACGATGACGAAAAATTCTGCCTTTACCGGAAATAGAAACCGGGTCTTCATCTTGCTAGGAGTATATTTTACCAATTAAATGTCATGGCAGACTAATTCTCGCATTTTCTTGTTGAGATAGGGTTAGCAAAGCTAGTTACAACATTCCCAACAGATGTACTCGTTGATGAACGTCAAAATAAAACCCAATAACACAAAGTGAGATTGCCAGTCGAACACGACGGGTGGTGTAGATCTTTGTCTATGCAGATATATGCTGTATTTTAAGAGATAATAGAACATCGGAGAAAAAATCTGCCTTGCTCGGAAATCGGACTGGGGACTTCCACTTGCCGGACAAATATTCTACCGATAAATTATCTAGGAACTTTCCTGTTTCAGAATAGGACTATTTTCTGGTTACAAGATTAAGAGCAAAGATGGCATTTAGGAGATACAGAACGATGCCTATGTAGGAGGAAGGAAAATTAGAGAGAGAGAGGGACAAAAAGGGAGGAATAGCAGCCGTTGCAGGAGGAAATGCTATCTTCGGAGAATAGGAGGATACTACGAGAGGACAAAAAAGAGATGCAAAAACCCGTTGCAAGTGCAACGCGAGATGCGTAAGTTATTGAGGGCATCGACAGGACCGTAATGAGGGGAAATGGAGGCGGGAACAGGCAGGGAGGATAGAGCGAGAGAGAGAGAGAGTAAGAGAGAGGAGCGTAATAGGTGGGAGGAAGATAATGAAACAGCAGGGGTCAAATGGAAGGAGAGGATCAGCGGTAAGAGGAATGGGGTTCTAGGTGGGAACATGAATGAGCTTACGGGGTGGGGGTATTAATCAGCGGGATTAGCAGGCAGAGTGAGGAGGGCTCGAGATGAAATCCGAAGGCATACGTAAGTGGATGCTGAATTGGAAGATGCACAGTAATCGATAGCAGTAAAATGTAGCGGAATATCGACGAAGAAAGAAGTTTAAAGAAAAAAAAGAGGATAGGAAAAAATTGCCTAGGAATCCATAGTTTTTACGCCATGGATAAACGTTTTACGCCGAAGTACGTTCATCATACATTTTGGTGGATATTCTGCCCATAATATACCGAAATACGATTTTCAGTGAAGCACATATCTTATTAATGTAGGGATGAGAAATAGGTTTTTATAGGCGTGCCAAAAATGCGAAATTTCTGTTATATATATATAGTTCCAGGCGAGCCATATATTTATTCATTACAATTAACACCTCTATTTATATAATATTAATATGGATTTATTTGATATAAATTTAAGTGATAAGGGTTTAAGTTTGTATATTTATAATTTTCAACCTGTCCTAAGACGAGAAGGAAAAACTACTCAAATATACAAGTAGGAAAAGTAGACTTCATAAATAGAGGACAGAGATTTCAAAGGCGTTATTTATGGGAAATGCGTATAAAACGGAATGGAAAGATTGGGTGTTTCTTGAATTTTTATCTCATTGTCAGAAACTATAAGTCGTAATTATTTGATCCCGCGGACATTTTTGTGGTAAATGCTGTCCTCTATCCGAATAATTTTTTAAATCTATACCTTAAAGATCATATAAGAACTGAAGTGAGAAAAATATGGATTTATAATTGTTGTTTGCCGATAGAATTGTCGTAGCGATCGATCTAAGTAACATATGTGATATTGCGCTTGGAATTTTCTCGAATGTTTATCTCTGAAACTATAAGTCGTAATTATGTGGTCTCGCGGACTTTTCTGTTGTAAGTGTTGTCCTCTATTCGAATAATTTTTGAAATCTGTACCTTACAGATCATATAAGAGCTAAGGAGAGAAATATGTGGTATTTAATTGTTGCTTGACGGAAGCCATTTAACGAGATACGTTTATGTTTATTTAAGTGCTTATGTAAAGTGGAAGTTCTAACTGACGGATACAGTTAAAAATCAGAATTTGTCGATAAGTTTTAGTAAAGATCACTAATACTTCATTTAATTAAAATCCACCCAGTAGTTTCGGAGATTAAATATGCAGACGGACGAACGGACGGAGACGATGTGCCCATAAGGCGTTCCGCTACTACCGCTTCGCTCGTAAAGAACGCTTAAAAATTAAAAAAATGCGAAAATTAAAATATTTTATTTACGTATTTATTTGTTTGAACATTTTGGCTCATTTGTTAAGAATGTTCTTTGATGTGAAAAGTTCAAGGAGATACTTTCAGAAATACTGTTGGTGCCGTTTATTTGTCATATCTTTACGACTACATTGTATGTATCAAAATTTTTTTAACATCGTGTGACGGACACACTAATACTACGCGAGACCTCGCGAGTAATGATGCGCACGTATTCAGATTTGAGTTCAGATGGCTAATATCTGTAATTTAATATCCGAAAAAATAATATGACAAAAAAATTACGCCATGATCGCAAAATTTTAGCGTGCCAATAATATTTCATGGCGTGTCACGTTTGCCGTCTATTTGCCATCCCTGTATTAATATATTCATGCTATTGAAAAGAGATTCTATCGTCATAAATGAAGAAAAATCACAGTCAAATCCATTTATATATAGAGCTTAGGCCTCATCTTTCCAGTCATATCAATCCATATACATATGCACCACCTGAGTGAAGTAAACAACATTTAGCTGAATATGTTAGAAGGGTAAGGGTGATATAATGGTAGAAAAGAGAAGAACAAAGAAAGCGGAAAAAAGTAAGAAAGAAGGACAGATAACAAGACGTTGGTGAGGATAGGAGATAAAAATATCTCAGGTAAACTGTGTTAATTATGGACCAGATCGAGTATCTCTTCGAAGTTATTTGGAAGAACTAAAAAAATAAAACATCTAGACCTTATTTCGTCCTATTTTTTCCGCCTCTCGCGTAATGATTTCCCACGCCTTCCGGGGAGCTCCACAAATCCCACTCGCCCGACCATTCATTCTTTGATTCCGTGGCGTCTTTACATCTCCGTCGACTTCTGCCTTTCCTTTTTATTCCGTCTTGAGATGCGTGTCACCCCATTCGCCACGGAAGTCCTATCTCGGAGCATCTTGCGGAAGCTCTCCACCGCAAGAGCAAACCAATGTACCGCAACGATTGCGCTGTCACTACCGCAGTCCTACGGCGTAAAAAGTGCCCTCTTCCTTGTTAAGCGCGCAAACAAAAACATATGCCCAAAAATTTAAGATACAAGGCGAAATAGTTTAAAATGGATTTTGTCATATACTAGAACAGCTGCCTCTAACCATTTCTGTTGAAGTATATTTTGGAGCATATTTAAATAATCGCGTATCCCCTGTTGTATTTTATAATCACACTGAATTAATAGTGTAAGCTTGATATTGTTTGCATTAAAATAATTCATTAATTTTATGCCATTCATTAATTAGCGCGCATGAAAATATCATCTCGACAGTGAAAAGCAAGATAAAGTATGTGTAATTCCAACGCACCAAAAACAATTTTTGTAACGCGATAAGCAAGAATCATTCCAGGAAAAGACTATATCAGTCGTTAAGTTGACGAGAAAAGATTTTCGATAAATAAATATGCCAGTGTAAATGTTAATAAGGATTCAGTTTTATAGCGCTAAGAAAAATTTAAAATAGTTTATTAAGTTTGGCATGCGATTCATTTATGAATTAATTTCTATAAAAATTAGAATTGAACCGAATCATATAAGAGAAGCTAATAAGATTGAGCTTTTCATTATTTTTCAAATTATTCTGCATCATAAAGCCCGCGTATTATTTTTAGGAGTTAGGTAACATATCTATTTATTTTTTTAATTTCATAAGTCTATTTGTAAACTCGATCAAAGTTCCACATTAAATGGCTTCGTTCGATCAACCATTTAGTCTATGGTTAATGGTACATGTATTTCGGTTCCTTATAGAGGCAATAGCACTCTTTGTTATTAATGAGCCAGTAATCACAGGATACCATTGCCACAATCGACAAAAAAGCGATCAGGTTAACCGTTACGAGCGTGTTCGTTTGGTCTGACCTGTTTAATTTTTCGGTTTGGGTTTCTATCGGAACAAAACTCGTTTCTAGCGGCGCTGCTTATTACTGTAAACTCTAATGAGAAAATATATCGTTTCCAAGGCTGTCACGAAATTCGGTGTCTATGATTAAAGTGTCTGCTTTAAATTCGATTAATAATAAATTACCCACCATGTAGCGTACTGCAGATAAGAATCCATATATCTTTAATGTAATTTCAAAATTAAATGTATTTTTAAGATAATATATTATATTCTTTTCATAGCGTTGGAATATATAATTTGTCTTAGTGTATTATTTTTCTGGGACACTGACAATTTATCTTTGATAGTACACACAGCAGATGAAAATCCATATATCGTTAATATAACTTAAAAATTAAACAAATATATTGATATCTTTTCTTTATACACAACATTTTCCTGAAATAAAGAACTTGGAATCCACTTTAGAATATCAAACACTTGGTAAGCGTCCACCGTTTCGTCGCATTCCCCTTCAGTCTCTTTCTAATTCATTATTATATCCTTTTTTCTTCTTAGGTCATCTGTATCCAAAGAAAATAATTAATATAAGGAAGAAATGAGTGTTCGAATGGTGCCGGAAAGACTCGTGGAAAATATGTAGGCGTAGAGATTTGGCAAGGTGTTAGGCGCACGGAACGTAAAGTGTTGTCTAGTTTCAATAATTCCAACTTAAATCACTTGAATTTACTAAACTGAGATCACACTCGTTTCCGTTTTTAGCGTTACTATACGTTGAAATTACTGTGTGTTAGTGTAATTTTCTGCAACTCGGACAAATTTTTGTCTTCCATTGAGATTCAATTTATAGGGATGTAACTTTTTGCGAGTGTGATTGGTGCGTCCAGCATCGACGGTCCCAGCCAAACGATATTTCTCCACCCGAAAAAATCACACCGTTCCGAATAATCACGCCTCCCGCTCTCGTGAATCTTAATCTTAGTTCGTGAAATTTCGAAAAAAAAAAGCATCAGCTATTTTACCTTAACACCGCGATGGGTAATAGAAAAGCGCGGAGCCCG
Source organism: Tanypteryx hageni (assembly GCA_028673005.1). Classification (NCBI taxonomy): domain Eukaryota; kingdom Metazoa; phylum Arthropoda; class Insecta; order Odonata; family Petaluridae; genus Tanypteryx; species Tanypteryx hageni. Next base: position 63,571,543 of record CM054115.1, on the reverse strand, counting down.
CCAGGTGGCGGGTGAAAGTGTATTTGGAAACCTCGGGAGGAGAGATCTGTCAGTTTTTCATTACGAAAGAATGAGAACCGGGGTTATGGATTAACATAACAAATGCGAGGATAGAGAAGGCGAGAGAATGGAACCCTCAGAAGAAGAGAATTTAGGAGCAAGCTGGGTGAGTAAGGGCGGGGCTTGCTTTGCCCAACGTTGAAAGTCTGCATGAGGAAGGGACACCCTTATAGATAAGTAAGGATAGAAAATAGACTCTCCCTATCTATATTAGAATAATTACTTCATATGTCGCTCCTTAAAATATACAGCCCAAAAATGGATGCGGTTAATAGGAATTTCGTAGAGAATTATCGCTGCGGCATATTGAGCCAGAGGTCTCGGGGACGCTTCGCAAAGCACTTAAAGAGTTTCTTTGGAGTCTAAGATGCGAAAGATGCTCAAACCTAAGGTTATCACTCTTTACGTAGGATTTATTAAAATAAATCGGAAAACTAATTGCGTCACAACATTTTATAGGAAGGAGGGATCAAAAGAGGGTCTATAAAATAATCGCACAAAATGTTGTAATCATGTACAGGAGGCCGCAATTTCAAATTTTTATGGCAGTTACTGTTTTTCATACGGAAAATATCCCTTCAATCAGACAAATTGTGAATGATACTAGAAATCATTCTAAATTAAAAGGAAAATAGTGTGTCTCTTTCAACTAAAATGAAAACACTCGCTAATTTTAAAAAATGAGTCGTTCTCTTCCATTCTCTTCTCTTCCATTACCAATGGGATTTCATGAAATTTTATCAATTATGATTGATGGAAGCGAGTGCCCAATAACTTCCACGTGAGAAAATATCCTCAAACCTTTCGCATTGAGGCTAAGGAATATACGAAGGACTTAAGCAAATCGTGAATACATCCAAAATTGAGGAATCCCGGATATTTCTCAATCCGGCCGAAATCCGAACGAAGCTTCCCGACCCAGATCCGGAAATGTGGCAATCCTCTCTTCCATCCTCCTAGGATCCGTAATCGCTTTCGTCTGTAGATTAAGTAGCGCAGATAACTCCTCGCTGTGGGAGGGATCGTTATTTAAGGTCAATCCACCCGAGAAACGTCTTAAAGCAGTTAGTTATCGCGGCACTCGTGAAAACAGTCGATACCATCTCCGCTCAAACACTTCACGCGGAGAATCTCACTCCTCTACTTCCCTCTTTTCTTGGGTGTTTTCCTTTGGCGGGATTTTTTCTGCGGTGACTGAGAGCTCGTAGTTTTCTCCTCGCACACTTTCCGCTACAGAAACTATACTGATGTTTTGTATCTCACTTGCTCATTAATATGAAAGCATTAAAAACGTCGAACTGTACCATACCTTTATCTCCTTTTGACTTAAACTCTTCAATGCTAAAATTTTACCCGAAGTACAGTGATCGCTTTGGTAACGACATTTCGCAAAAGAAGTTTCGGTGTTACGACTCTATGACACATTTTGCCTCCTCCGCACTTAACGACGCGGGTAATTTGAGGTTACGACTCTTGGCTCCGTTCTTCGCGCGTCACTGGTGACAATCAGCTTGAAGACGGTGCATCGCACCACAAACAAATTAAAACAACGCTTGACGCGCGTATCCTGCGTGGATTTGCAGTTCGTTTTATTGATCGCGTTCTTTCGGACATCGGCTTTCGCTTCCTTATCTTCCGCCATTTCTGCTGAGCGGCTATACATTTGTTTAAACTTTGCTCTTAAGTAATTAACCACATTTCAGAAAATATTCGGAAAACGCGCAATTGCTTTTGCTTCAAAATCTATGGTCTGAGGTCCTTCGCCCACGTTAGCACATTGTAGCAATATTCCAATGGGGTCTCAACATTCGTATAACGACTCATTTTCATTGAATGGGAGGAATGGCTCTATATGACTAAGGATTGAATCAAAGACGGGTTTACACAATCTCTTTTACTCCCGAAATCGACTCCAACGATTGAAGATAACCGGGAAAATTGGATAACTACTTTCCTGAAAGGGAAGAGTGTTACGTACTCTGCGTTATGGAAACTGACGTCCATTTATTTCGGCGAGTCTCTTAAGCGTGACCTTGTAAACAGACGCCCCCCCCTAACTTCGGCTTAGGGAGAATGAGAGGGGAAAACAAAAGGATCCACTTTAATAACTTTCACCTTTAATCACAACTTTCTGTTCCATTTTTTTCAACGGGAAGGGAGTGTACGTGTCGATGCGTAACGCATTTTTGATCGAGACCTTGGGATATTTTATAACTTTCAAAATACGTGTAACCCTCTTTAGCGTTGCAAGATCTTGATGTAACTTAAAATGACGCAGAAAATCCCGTAATCATTATAGGATGTGCGTAATACTGAGGTGAATTTCGTTTACAAAGTACTCGTTCTTCCATGTCTACTTGTCAAATCGCTAATTCTGCAATATTCAAAGTTTAGCGCGTCATTTGAGGCAATGGAGCTTAATATCTTTCATTTCACTTAAAACACATGACAATTTGTGATTAGAGAGTATTAAAGCTCAATGGAACACACACATATTTCATGGAAACGTTTCATTCCCAAAGGAGATTGGAACATCATCTGTATGGCACAAGTTGGACGACCAATGAAAAACAACTTCGAATTCTGGTAACGAGAACTGATTCGTCACAGAGTTATTTCTCGGACGATCTTTCAAGAAAAAAAGCGCTTGGTTTCGTGAAGGTGCTTTTATAGCTTCTCACCGACCAAGCACGATGTTTCACGGATTTAATATTCAAACAACAAATCAAGTTAGCGCCGTAAAAACTGGCTTTCAAAATCGAAAGACTTCGAATGCCTATTGAAAGTCGGAATAAGATGTCAAAGTATAAACCACCATCGGCGTCGGTGATTTTCACTGTTGCTCTCAATCTGACTTCTCTGAATATATCATTGTGTTATACATTTAAATAGAATTAAAAATCCCCCTTTTTCATATTTAAATAGACACAAGAAAGTGATTAAATCCAAGATAATAGCAATAATGTTTAGTCTAGCTGCCATCAACAGCTAATGCGAAGCTTTTGGGTTTTAGAAAACAACTTTAAAATCGCAGATGTATTAAAGTTTTCTCATGCTAGAAAGTAATGAAATACTATATATTTTTGAATTGACTACATTTTTTATTTTCGGAACGGAAAAAGTATTGAATTAAGTTAAAGTTAAATTATAAGCTTGCGTCATTACTCTTGCGGCTATAAAATGGAGCTGAAAATTATTGTGATAAAAATTTTGACGTTCTAAAATTTACTGAATTAATGTTGTATATGGTTGCAGAAAATTACCGTTACACCATCTGACAATCACTGTTATTGTGTAGTTTTTATTTGCACATTGTATATCCGTATAATCTTAACACGGCATCAAAGCGCTACAGAATTGTTGAATTAGAATATACTTTGGTAACCTTGATGATTCACTCCCGTATGATAAATAAATAAATATCAAACATATAAAACAAGCGAATATATCAATGTGCTTTAAAATAGTAACGTATGGAGAAAACCTACTTTTCAGCGCTTAGTTATGGTTTTATATTCTGCTGTGGGTGTGGCCGTTTGTGACCGACCATTTTATGCACTTGCATGCAGGAAACATAAAACACGCTGTATTTGAGCTGCTTGAGTATGAATAGGAACGTCATCAACTATCCCCGTTTTGAGTCTAATTTCTCAAGTGAATTAAATTTAATCTTTATATAATCTATCCAATTGTGACTGCTCGTTAAAACGCGCAAGAGAATCTTAGATGATGTGCTGTTCGGTACGAATCGACTACTTACAGTGATTTTCTTTCTATCATGATGGAAGTCGTTACTTGGGCGTATCGAGCAGTTTAGCACCATCATATCAAAGCTCCCGATCTCTATAATAGCTTCTTCAGGGCCACCTAAATACGCAGGTGAATTCTCTTTCCATCGTTGCTTTGATAGCTTAGTTCCATTCATATCCGATGAATGTAGGTCATAACTTGAAAGTAAGACCGCCACCTTTCTAAGGGTTACAAAACAATTGCGTCACGAAAATGTAAAAGGAAAAAATTATGCGTTCAGGAATGCTTCCTTTCTTTTGAAAGACTCTGTCGGCTTTAGGCGAATATCACAAATATTTCTGAAACGATATCATAGGCGTACGCAATCACTCTAATAAGCAGAAATTTTAAAGCTCAAATGAAACATTTATATACTTATCTAATAGATATATTAAAGAGAATTCTGTCCTTTGTGTGTTTGCACAGTTTGCACGGTTTGCACAATGGCAGCACATTTTTCATTTGCATTTTAAAATCACTTAGAATTGCGATATGAATATGGGACTTGCACAAAACGACGCCTAAAAGAACGGATATTAATTTTTTAGCCATCGATTTTCGAATACCCGTCGAATCGTTCCACAAATTTGTTATTAACACGAAAATTGGGCTAAATTTTAGACGACAAAATTTCGTCAAGGGCGACGGCATTGTTGCTGATCTAGCAAAATTATGACTATATCTAAAAGCAATAACATGAACTTTGATATTGTATTTGAAATCAATTCTGAGAACTCTTCTTATATATTTTGTATGCGTTTTAATCGATAGGGTAGTAATGATGGCTAAATTTGAACGATAGATTTGTTTATTGCAGTGCCATTTCTAAGGCGTGAAAGAAATGCGAGCGAACATACGACCGCTAATATTTTAATAAGCTTTTTGTTTTGTTTACCTTGACGACGAAAGAACTTAGGAAGTGGCTTTTTTAATTCACACATTTTTGTAATCACTATAAATGCACCGGCCATGCGTAAAATATCTTGCTTAATTAGCGAAATAAATTAATCATAATCATTGTCAATATAGTAATTTGCTTTAGACTGCCCAATAAAATTTGAAAACGAAAAGATATTTTCAATGTACGCGTGAAGTATCTTCCTATTTTAAATGTTGAGCTGTCCATCATTACAATGCATTGGAATCGTTTCTGAGCTAAAAGTTTTTACGTACGTGTATATTTGTTTTAAATTTACATGAAACTTTTCAGATAAATTTTCAATCGGTTTTTGTCCTTCATGATTTTGTTTCATTACAACCTCTTTATGAAATGTCGAAAAATCGGAAAAAATCAAATTTAAACTTAACTAGTTAAATAAAATAAAATGATAAATTTACTTTAAAGTTTTAATATTTTTGAGGGTGGATTAATTTGTCTGAATAAAGGACAAGGGGAATTTTTCCTAAAAATAAGAAGTTCTCCTCTTGATTTAATATAAAATATCGTACAATTCGTGAAATAAAATTAGTCATCATTGATTTCACCCTTTTCCTCAAATACAAACTAGAACTATTTTAACCAAGGAAAACATTTAAAAACCCTATATTTATGCCTCTGACTGCAATGAAATGTTGAATATGACATTGCAAAAGGAACTGGCATAGCTGCCCGTTAAAAATGAAGAGTTGGCATGAATGAAATATTGAATTTAAATTTTAAAAGTTCAAGCTGTTGACCTTAGCTAAAAGTCCATTCAAAATAGCAACGTAAATAAATTAATCCATGGCTTATTGTCAACATTTAATATATCTTGACAAAAAAATGTATCATTCCGTTATTATTATAATTTGGTGATTTTAAACGTTGGTTCAAGTAACATCCGTTTTCTTTGGACAACATAACGTACACTCATTTCCAAAAATATTCCAACAATTTGAGCGGTGTCGCTTTTGCTGCAGACTGAATTTTAACTTTCAATCTACGTGAATGTTATGTTAGTGGGTGAATATGTATTCCTGTCGTGACGAGTTATAGAAAATTAGAGTTACGGAAATATATATTTTTCATTTTTCTCTAATTGAATTAGCATAAAATTTATTCCCATAAGCATATAATTCTAATTTTCAATATCATGCATATTATGAAAACATCATCACCAATACTTTCTTCCGATAATATGTAAGATTTTACTATATCCAAAACATTAATTGCATCACGCACTGTGATTGAGGGTACGTGACGATTAAATTTGGGTTATCAACTGTAGAAAGGAGCGAATAGGTTTGTTTTTCTCCAGGACTATTAGGGATCACAATAGGAAAAGCAGCCCTGATAGCAGTGACGGTAAAACATGAAAAGTATTTTAATGTTGTGTTTCGTAGTTTTTCGAGAAATTTTAACTCTTTTCAATTGTTAAATATAATGGCGTCATACCTATTTCTAGATATAAATTATCCAAATACACGCTAAAGGCATGGGTGATGATGCCATAATATTAACACAAAATATCATAATTTTTCCATAAATTTAATGTATAGGGCATTTTCTTAATGATGATTATTCTTATTGCGCATGCAGTGCAATCTGAGTCACTAAACTCGAAATACAAAATCTTGGACACGAGCCAATTGCCAGAGAATTTGGAAATGGCGGATAGTTGCCTTAATTTCACGGAAAATTATAAATATACTGCTATTACTCATGGAATTTATTATTTAATACATATAGGCTCCACGTGACTGAAGTGATGTTGCCCTGGAGATTGCGTTGGTTTATTTACGAGTTTAGATCTTGGTGTATGGTGATTTTTTGAAGCGCTTGCAGTTTGCAAGCACCGACTACTCGTATATTTGTTTCTTTAAAATCTTTTTCGCTTTATATCTCTGCCCCTATAAATGCTACAAGGCTAAAATTTCGGGTATATTCTTATTTCAGATGACAACTGACGAGAAAATTCGAAAACCACAAAAAAGGTAATATTTAAGGGGTCTTTTTAATCCCAAGGTTCCAATTCAATACCCCATAAGAAAAGCATGGGATTCAGTGCAAGGCTTTCAAAAATGCATTTTAAAATTAACTAAAATTGCGGTACAAATTCGGGATAAAGAACAGTTGTCTATTTGAAAGAACCGAGTTCTTAATTTTTGAAAGCAGAATTCAAATACCTACCGAATTAGCGTAAATATCTGCTTTAAATCGGAAATAAGTGTGAATTTTTCCTCTCTTCAACAATGGAAATGTATGAAAACCATGGACGCGACATTATTGCTTTTAAAGGGACGTTTAATGCTCTGAATGGAAACTAAAGACGTTTTAATGCTTTTAAGGGAAATTAATGCCGTCATAACGAATTATAGTGAAACTTCCAAATATTTTAAGAATTTTCCTATATTGAAATTTAACTTTGAAAATTCAATTTATAATCTAACCAATTTTCCATAATCCAAAAACTCATCTTTAAAATATAAGATGACTAAAAAGGAGAAAATAAAATATTAATTTTTTTTCAGTATACACACTTATATGCGCTAAAAAGTAGAAAATAAAATTTTCTGCCCTCAACTTGAATTAAATTTGGTGTGCCCTCCCCAAACAACCTCTCACGCTATCATCTCGATGCAAGAATGACTGTTATATAACAAGGGCGAATTATAATAGTACGTTCAAACGATCGCCCAGACGCGGAATAATCTTTATTAACTCCGGTCGATAGGCAAGAATACGTCGTATTTTATACAATAATAAACCCTGAAGGCTGAGGTGGCGTCACGACAGGAAAACATATTTACCGACTGGCATAACATTCTCGTAGATTGAAAGTTAAAATTCAGTCTGCCGCGAAAGCAACGTCGCTGAAATTGTTGGAATACTTTTGGAAATGAGTGTACATAAAAATACGGTTGAAATAAAATCAACAACCTATTTGTCACAATTAAAAAAACTGAATTGCGTGCGTCAATTGAAAATCGAAATTACGATGCATATATCCAAAATAACAAAATATTAAATTTATTATAAAATAAAATATTAAGGCTAATGTTTTAATTTACAAAGAATTCTTTAAAATTTCAATGTAAATGCTTATCGATTATTTCTTGCGTCACAACGTGAGTAAAAAACTGTATTGTTGGCGCTCGTCTTAACAATGCACAAATGCACTAATTATAGACAAATTTAATCTGCAGAAATCAAGAAACAGCTTATCAGTTATTTAGGTAAACACGAAATACAGTCCCATGTCTAAATGCAATTTGGTATAAATAATGCCACGAAGATAGCAACGCTACGATTTCCCTTAACAACGACAGCGTGAAAGAATAACATACAATTACCAAGAGATAGTGATCGAAGACGTACCTAATGAGGCCAAAAAGTTATATTTTAAACTCTAATAAGCTAATAAACTCAATTTAGAAGATAGTATCAATCATAAGTTATAAATAAGGTATTGCAGTTACTTTTAGTTTCGACCTTCAAACGTAGGATATAAAAAAACAGCGCGAGACTTTCAAAATTGCCTCTCCGTTTTTTCCGCCGTTTTTTGGAACGGACTTTTGAAAAAATGGGAGGATTCCAAGGACCTTGGTTTGGGAAGAGATTGGAGTCGAAATCATTCCATGGCGAATTACTATAATGGGTGGGCATAGCGAATCAAGGTTTCTGCTGCTCATCATCTTGACGATTTCTCTCTCATCTCTCGGGGATTCTTAATTTATACCTTCTTTTCGGATTTTCTGTCTCTTTATCATCTTCAATTTATCATTATGTCAGAGTCTTTCTGCGTCTCTTTCTACTCGCACATATAACTCAGCCCCTGTATATTTCTTCTTCCTTTATTCTATAAGGTTAAATCCCGATTATCCGTGACAATTGGGACCGAGGTAGGAACGGAAAAAACGAAACAAAATGGGTAATACGAATTTTAAAGGTATATTTCCTTAAAACATCTGTTAAATATTGTTCAATTTTTTTTATATGTTAAAAAGGTCATACGCCGCGATTACTCGAAGAATATGATATCTGAGCAGAAAAATTTACAATTTTATTAAATACTTAGGTTCACGAAAATACACAAAAAACCGCTCCGTAACATATGAGGTTGTATTTGGCATTAGCGTTATTATGAATTAATGAGAAATTAATTAACCATAGAAAAGGGCGAGAAAATATTCGCGCAAGAACGAAGCTCTGAATTGATGTTATCGATAAAAATTGAAACACTTCAGGACGCACTTTCGCCTGATAAATCCTCACACGAACAATAGGGTTTTTTTACCTTGTATTTTAACATCTTTTCCTCTATTTTTTCTTAGTTCTCTTTCCTATTTTCATACCCAACTCACATTTTCCCATTTTTACTATCTGTAACTCAACCTTCCGTTTTCTCCCCTTGTTTTCCCCTCTTTCTTCAATTTTTTCTCTCCTCTTCCGCTTCAATCATCATTTCAGTTTCTCTCTTTCGTCTCTCTCCCCATACATTTTTGCTCGCCTATCCTCTTCTTTCATTCTCTGTTTTCTCCCATAGCTTTCTTACTTTTTCTTCCCATTCCTATATTTTTGATGCAATGTTCTCATTCCTCTCCATCAGTTTCTCCACCTCTCTCTCTCCCTTCTCTCTCCGGCGACCTTGATCCATCTAGGTTGCTTTGGATCTTAGTGACCCGGTTTCACTCTGCCGCCCCCTCATTCCCCCGCCCTCTTCCTCCTCCTCAATCCTCTCTCCATCTTTTATGACGCACTCACTCCTCGTCTCTCCTTTCGTATCCCTTTATGTCGCTGGCCCGCCCACACATTTTTCGGATTCGAGCGATAAAAATCGCACGCGTGTGTGTCCCAACGCGTCCGCGGCGCTTTTTTTTATCGAGTTTCGAATCGAAATGAGCTCTTTGGTCAAAATTTCGATTTTTTCAGCGCTCGTCTCTTAACGAGTCCGCACTTTGTGTCTGCTAGTCCTTAAGTGGTAATAATTTTCTGTTTAATCGTTTTAAAAAAATTCGCTTTACAAGGGATGTTTCTTAGAAAATGTTTGATTTTAAACTGATGGATATTTCGTATATTTTTCGCCGATGTTTGGAAGATTGAAAATTTTGAAAGGATATCTCTCGATCTAGTAAGGTTTTACGATTTATAGGTAATATTGGGTGTATATCAAGCAATACCACGTGTTAAAATTCAAAATATTTATTATAATTCTTTGGATATTTTACCGGTGATATGCTGCTCCTTCTATTTCGCTCACCGACACAGTAAATGACGTAACGAGTTATTTTAAAACCCATGTGATCCGGTTCGCTAAATATTTTTTACGTATATAAAGTAATTTCAGCAGTACAATTATTTCAGCTTACCGCTTCACTTGTCGCAATTTCAATAATATAGTTATTTTTGGAGGACTATTTTGCGAAAACTTTGAAACGCTAAAATTAGTAAGGAGTCGCCATTGCTTCGTATAGTTTTGTAACGAGCAAGAAAGAATATTTCCGTAACGTTTGCATAAAAAAATCGTGAAGATATATTTATATCACACAAACTGCAACGCATAAATAGAAAGTCAATGTCACTCTTGAAATCTAAGTTGGTACTCCTCCGTGCAATACTGTGTTACATAACATAGATTGCAACTTGATTATGCGTGGGCGGAGCGACTTGAGGTTTTGGTATGCTGGCTTACAAAACGGCGAATGAGATTATTTTGCTTCGCAATTTCTTCGTCTACCCTCTCTACCCCTCTTGGCTCTCGCGATTCCCGCGCTTGCCTCCTATTGGTGGTACAGTTTCCTCGTTCATTTTATATTCTTCTCGCTAGCTGGCGCTCTTAACAAACACTTTGATCGGAACGTTCGGTGAGAAATTATTCCCTCCTCAGAAATTCGAAGTTTACAAGATGACGACACGTTTAAAACATTTTACTTTCAGAAATTAGTCAGTCAATTGAATAAACCAGATCTAGGAATCCAACAAAGATAATTTGAATGTAAATGATCAAAGAGGATTATAAATTTCACTAAGAACCAGATATGTCGCGCGATAGTTCGGGAAATATTTAAATGGAAGAAATAGTTCTGATATGAGGGCATCACCAAAAGTAACAATTCATCAGTCAATTAATGAACTATATTCAGGAATCTAAATAACGCAATTTGGATATAAACTAACGCGGAAGATAATAAACTTGACTGGAAACCAGATATTCCTGTTCAAGTTGTGAAAATATTCGAAAGAAAAAATGAAATAGTTCCGGGATGAAAGCATCACCTAAAATAAAAAGTCAAGAATAGGCTTGAACAGTGATATCCTACTCGAATGGGCTAGACTCCTTGTCCTATAAATGCTGCTAAGCCTTTTAGTTTGCCAAAGAACTTTACATAATGATGTCGCAAAGATCCGCATAGCTCTGCTTTGTACTCAGCATTAAAAAAAACAGGGATTCAAATGAAATGTTATAGTTTCAGTTAACATTAACTATCTTCCACATGAATGTACATTCATGTACGTTGACGTGTTAATGTATGCACATTCTCTCTGCATGCTATCCATCTCGAATAGGTTCGTCATATACTTACAAGGGAGACAATCTGGTTTTAGTTCAACCTTTTTCTCATAAAGTTGGATTTACTAAACCTTCCTTATTTTGACGTAAAGTGAAGATTTACATTCGCGAGGATTTTAATTGTAGTCCTTCAGGTTTACGCTGCCTTCCCGAGTTCCTCATACGTAAGTCATGTCGATGATTATAGGGGTCCGTTTGAATAGTTCCGTATAACGCGTCTATTTTTTAACCTGAATTGTTTCTGGAGCGCCATAAATTGTGTTACGGTTAGTTTCGACACTTGCCTCTTAAATTAAACTCGTTGGTGGTTGCTTGGCAACAGAAATTCGTACCGGTGGTTTTTGCTCCTTTCACGTATTTGTTTGGGCGTTTTTCAGCTAAAAATCTCTTTTAACATTTGACACCCCTACAAAAAGGTACTTATTGCGACATGATTAATTTCTCGTCTTTTAAAGAGTGCGAAAGTAGTCCGCTGAAAAATTATAATCAGGATGTTTTCGTACCTTCATACCAGCCGATACGCGCGGCGCGGCCTGTTCCTAAGGGTACCGCCGCTTGAAATGCACCGGTTTCAAAAACTATCCATAAATCAAACCTAGTTCTACGTCCGCCGCCGTATCGCCTTTCTTTTTGCACGAACGAGACCGCGAGCGTTTCGCTCTGTCTACGTGCGGAGATTGAGCGAGTGAAAACGTGGACGAGCGATGCATTCAACCCAACAACCCTCTCTCTCTTTCTCCAGCTCCCAAGCTTTACTCAGCGCGCAAGTTACCAAGAGGTTCGTACATACATTCAACCCTTCCTACGTTTTCCCACAAAAATAAAATGATATCGCAAAACTTCGCACTGGCTAATGAATCTCGCGTTTTTACGGGAATTTAATGTAAGTAGTTTTTATTTAACCAATTTTCAAAAGAAATTTCATGTTCATTTAAGGCGCCTGCCGGAAATCTCTACCGGTGAATTCGACCATGGAGATCGTGGAGAAAGTGGCAATGAGCAGGGAGCGAGATAAGGGTTGTTATTGGGGTAGCAGGATATTGAGAGAGAGAGAAAGCAACGGTGAAGTGTAATATAAATATTGTTTAACATGACGAGGTAATCAGTAGTTCTCAACCTGGTGACGCGAAGATTATTAAGGGGCGGAGGGAATATTTTATAAATTCACGGTATGTCACAGTGTGGCTTAGAAACGAAAAAATGAAGCGAATCTGTGCGCGTGCTTCTTTATATGTGCGAAGTTTTATCTGCATGCAGTAGGGGAATGCAATTTATTTTTAAAGTTCATTTGAAGAAAATGGAGCTTGAAATGCCTTGACGAAGATAAAAAAATGCCGAGAAACACGGATGTGGATAAATATGCGTCTTTATTGAGCGAAATTCGATACAAGAAGGTCTCCTCCTCCGTCTGAAATACGAGCCTTCACTTCAAACTGCTAGATGGCCAAATATAAAATTTCGAAACCTATGCCGGGACTCATGTCGCAGTAATGAGCCTTAGTATTTTGTCGAAATTTGAGGTCTATGCTCGGTACTGCTTTCAATAAAAAAACGAAAACTATCGTACTACTCAATTCAATGCAGAATTATTGAATTTGCCTTATGGCATTAGACTAATTAACGCATTAGGTATCTCCAATAGCTTAAAACAGTTATAAGAACCAAATGTGTATTTCGGCTACAAATTAGCCGTGATCGTTGGTGATTCACCGACACTTGATTCTAATAAATAACCCTTTAAGAGCTATTAGACTATTGTGCCACCATTCCACTATTCCCGAGTGTTAAATATTTTCGTATGCTACGTTTCTCTAAGTAACCCCATTTCTTTATCCTCTCGTCTAGTCTGCGTATTCTACATATCTACAGTAGAGTCAAAGTGATTGAAGAGCCGCACTTTTTAACCGGCAAACCACATGCGGCCAGAGAGCCGTATGTTTCAACTCCATCTTCTAAAACATTGGGAAGCGATTGAGGAAAAGAGAAATGGGAAGAGGGTGTAAGTTGCTAACGTGTAGGATGGACAGAAGGTTTTTATGCGAGTGTTAAAGAAAGACACGAAAGAGTCCTTCAGTAGTTAAGGCAACGGACACCGCATCCGTATTCGAGGCGTGACGCCCTTCGGAAGATTCCCCACCCACCTCACTTGTGATGGCCACGAGGATTGGTTACGGCAGGCGCCCTTTGATGCGTTACTAAGGCGATGGGGAAGGCGGAAATGTGGCGGATGTTATTTGGCCCAAGAGAGGATGTGGTAAAGAAGAAAAATGAGAGAAAGGGAGAAGGAAGAGAGTGGGTTGAAGATAGCAGGAAGGTAAATAACGGGGACGGAAAGCGAGGAGTTAATGGTGGCGATGGTATTGAAGTTATAATGCAGTCGCATTGAAAATGGCTCCTATTCCCTTTCGGAGTGCTATGAAGTGGAGATAATATGCGACAATTGTAAGCAACAGGATGATTTTCCGTAAAGTGGTCACATCCCAGCGTTGTTGGGTTCCATATATCTACTTTTCTACAGCATCAAAAACATGGACATAGCCAGATGAGGATCCCGCCAAAATTCAATTTGTTCATCCGTTTAATCCCACCTTTGAAATACTCAATGCTATTCTTTCGGCGACTCCACTGTAGGAATAGCGTGTACCAAAAGTAAAGGGGTAGGAGAAGAATAAGTGCAGGATAAATAGTTGTGGAGTAAAATGTAACTGAGGAAAGAATGGAAGGGTCGAAGCAATCGGAAATTAAAGTAAGAGGGAGATGAGGGAGTGAGACGGAAGGAGGAGCCGAACGAGTTGGGGCTTAAGAGCACGTGGGATAAGGAAAACGCGATCGTGATTTGAAAGGGTTGAGACCGTTAGAGCAAGAAGTGCGAGGGTAATAAAGGAGTGTTGGTATTTACAGGCTTTGACGTTAATTAGTCGCTTGATTTTCGCAAACTGAGAGTTAATGTCACTTTCAGTTCCGCTTGTGCGGCGTGGCCTTGACGGGAGATCAGAAGGTGGGACAGATACCGTAGGATGGATGGTAAGATGTAGGTGATGAAATGATTGACGTTGGAATGGTTTGTCTGTCCCTGCAAAGAGACGGGAAATTAAGATAATTTAAGATGAAACGGCATAACTGTTTGGATTTCCATTTCGTGACTTGTTCGACATATGTACTCGGACCAGTAATGATTCCGCTAAGGGTGCTAGATTTTAATTGGCCAATACGCGTGCAATTTAGAAACTTTTATATTTAACACGTTAGTACGAATTGTTAATCACACTTTTTATACCAAAGCAAGATTGACTCAATTTGATTTTTGTGGCAGCGTTTCCCAATTCATTTTTTAATCATCGAGTACTAGATCCTTTCGATTTTCTAATTGAACAATAGTAAATAAAATAATTTTTGTTAAAAACAAAATTGGTTATTATGTCCTTTTTGAAATTACAATTTCATTGAAGGATGGTAATCTTAATAAGTTATTATAGTAAATGCAATACGTCCTCCTTTATTTCACTCCCTATGCCACATTTCTTCTCCACATAAAATTACAAATGATCACAGATGACGCATGTTTTGCAACCGAAAATCTCATTTCATTATCTCAACCTTTTATGGTTATCCGAGACGATTTGTCAACAATTTTGGCGTGGCTTTAATAAAAGAAAAATAAAAAATGAAATTTTTCCTTAACAACATAGAAGTAATAGTAACAAAAGTATGCATAAAGGTACCCATTGCTAATGAAAGCTCTTCAGAAGCTGATCTCAAGGAAGTCTTTACGCTGACGAAGTCTCTTAACCACATAAAAGTCTAATTTATTATTTTATCTGCTGTTAGCTAGGGAAATTCGATGCTCTGAATTCAGTCCGGAAAATCGAGATATTATATCCATGACACAATCCGTTCTATGAAAACAATTCAAAACAGAAGTTATAGAAAATTATATTTTCTAAAACTTCGATAAGTGTAAATATTTACGTTAATGATGCCCAAGAGGAGATATATGGAGAAAATGGGAAAATGAAAAGCTTAAACCTCCACTTCCGGTTGACTGATTTTACCCAAAATATTATTTAGGCAGCCATAGGGCGCTATTTTCCGTTTCGTTTGCGACTGAACCGAGTGAAATTAGGAGAGCGCTATCGTGTTCGCCAACAACAGATTTCGGATCTCTGTCTCCCTTATCTGCGTCACTTTTCCCTCGGTCGGCCTCTCTCCTGTTTGTCAATCAGTAAGAAACCGATCTGACCAACAAAACCTCAATTTACCAGACATCTGATTGGCGGGTTAATCGTGTCGATTTGGGCAGGAAAATGGAGTTTCTCCTCATTCTGGAAGGGAAAGGGAGATAAGGACGGCTGTAAGGACCTAGAAGAGCGAGAGTGCCCGTAATGATATGAGAGGTTTCTTTCGTTCTCTCCCAAAAACGCGCCAATTTCTGAGAAAGTTCGATCGAATTCTGGGAGTGGGAACGCCTAAACTATTTCCAATATCCGCAAAAAATATATACCGGGGAAATGGTCAGGTGCGCTGTTTCTCGCGGAATGAAATCGATAAACGCTGGAATCGATGGACCAATTGGCAGTTGATTTTTTCGCTATAAAGTGAAACGAAAATATCCGTTTCGTCGGTTGTATCATTTCCGCGGGGACCTTCCCGACAATGTCGGCATTTTTACCGCATTTTGTTCGTGATTTATGTAAAAAGGACGAAACATAATTTGGTCTCATCTTACACAGGCAAATCATTCCTGGGAGTCAAGCGCCGCCTTTGTTTGAGACGGGTAGTCGGTAAAACTTGAAAAAAGCAGTCGTCGAGGACCATATAAAAATCGCTCAAATGGATAAATTTTAGCTTGCAAAAACATAGGTCTCGCCATTATTTCTGGGAACTTTTTAATTGTGTGTGTGTGTGTGTGTGTGTGTATATATATATATATATATATATATATATATATATATATATATATATAAGCTTAAGCTTGCGTGTGTGTTCGTGTGTTCTACGTGTCTCTTCGACGCCCCCAGCGGCCTGCCAGCTTGGTCCTCAACTTGGTGAGTGTCCGCTGGGCTTCCCTCAACACCTTGTTGCCACCCTCATCACTACCTTTTCTTTTCCTTTAGTTAATATATATATATATATATATATATATATATATATATATATATATACGTTTTCCAACGCTCAATACGAAACTGAACCGTCTTGCGAGCATTTCAAATTCTCCGTTAAATGACATTTATCGCGAACTATAAATGTTCGTTCAATTTAAGACTGATTTTCAATTATATTATTTATCTGGATATATATTTTATCTGCTTTCAGCTATGCGGTTTTTTACGACTCTTTCAGAACGAGGCGAGGCTTCGATTTGATTCGAAGTGACGCCGCCGAAGGAACGCCACCGAGGTCATTTTATCGATATTCAAGGTGACGGCGATTTGAAAAGGCAGTTATCAATTAAATAGCAGCGTTTATATATCAAACTCGCAGTTCCGTTTCCATGCCAACAATTTCGTCCTTACCCTTGACCTATCCGTTTCTCTATAAAATGTATTGTCTAAGTATCTGAGCAGTTGGCCGATGCCTTTTTGTCTAACCAGAAGGCAAAAAATTGCCGAGTTGAAACGTATCGTGCCGAAGGGTGTAACGCCTCATTATCGCTCTGAAAACAACCATACAAATAGCGTAAAAACGCTGGTTGGTCACGTTTGAAATCGATTTTGAAGTTGTTGGCTGAATATCGCGCGAATGTACACAGATGAAATGAAAAGATTAATTGGAGTGAGCTTATAGGAAGGTAAACGATAACTATAATGTAAACTTGTGACGGGCTAGGGTTTCTCGGAGAGGAAAGGGCACAAATGAAAGTTACACGTAATAACACAAACACCTTTAATCGCCTGGGGCGCACACTACACTCCGTAAGATTCCACACGAGAAGAGAGAACTGACGCGCACCCTGTTGGCTGCGCGCAAAAACAAAATAAAATGAACAGCAAAGTCCGTTATCGGTCTGGTCTCGTTACAAACTTCTTTTCTGTGGCAATGAGTAATGTCGTCAAATGTACGTGGAACATATTCTAATGCTATATAACAATTTTCAGCGCACGGAGTCAATTTACAACCTTTTAGCTTCGAATCGTTCATTTATGGGCTTTTCCCACAAAAACTGATAATTGAGAGTTAAAAATGGCACTTTATGAATAATGCAGAGTCTACCTTGGTATGATTTGGGATTCTCATCCATGTTCGCAGTGAATTTTCTTGTCATTGGTTCGAATATTGTTGTAAAAATTTACTTTATGATCGTAGCATTAATGGTTACTACACTCAAGGTAATTGGTCCTATAATCACAATCAAAATGGTGATAATACATGGTGCAAATGTGGAAACAGGTCTATGAGTATGTATTTTAAATTAATATATATTAATAGGTGCAGAAAAAGATTGAGAAAATAAATTTAATTCCTTATAAATTTTGCGCGACTGTTTCAATTTTATCTACAAAATGTCTTTTGGTCTTGCTTAAACATTTTAGGCTTAAAAAATTGCCTGAAAAAGCAAGGAACATTTTACGAAACTTTTAATATTCTACGTATTTAGTCCTTTCCAAGACAACATGCTGCCTATCATGCCCAGGGTTAGCACGTCGGAGACATTTTAAAATTTCCGAGAGTATATTTGTGAACTGTCCGCATCGCCTGAAAATGTATCCTTGGAAACGCCTTCTGTCGTTGCACAACTTCCTGGTGATACACGCAACGACAGACGTCTCGAAAAGAAATAGAAGTCACGTCCTATGAAACTCCCCGCTGAGCCAGAAAAAGTGCTGAACGAACTCTGTCTCCGAATATTTATCGGCCTCTTACGTAAGAACTCGAAAAGTATATTTGAAAAATAATAATAGCCGAATGTAATCCGATTATATGACACTCGTGTCGAAGAACTAGGACTAGATCTTAGCATGCTTTCACGATGGACAATGAAAATTTTATATCCTCCCTTTTTTAAGAACTCGTAGAATTCTTCTCTCGTTTTTCGTGTAAATCACTTTCATGTGAATATGTGCCAAGTACTAATGAGATTAAATAGAATACAACCCTTTAAACAGAAAATGATAGGTTAATTAGAGATTATTACAAATTCATATAAGGGAAATTTCTGTGAAAAGTTTGTTTTCCAAATTCCAATTCGGGTGCCAGGATTATGACGGGATTTTATTTCTTATTACCCCACACACAATATAATCGCACATTTTAAAGGAAATGAATGTGGGACGGGGATAGTTGGAGGGAAAAAAGTGTGAATAATATCCAGAATAGAACTACGTGATCGAATTCAGCGAATATAAGACGCAATATGACGAAATATTTCGGCTTCAAAAAGTATCGAATTTTAAAAAAATTTCTAAATCTTAGAATGTGCTATTTTTTAAATCTGTACAAGTTTTCGAATGTTATAATTTCTTAATTCCAACAATTTTGGAATTAAATTTTTTTAGGAACATTTAACAAATGCTGTTCTTTTTGGAATGACGAGGATTCCAGGAATTTTTTAAATTCTTAACATTTGTGGAAAATTTAAAATATATGGAATTCCTGAAATACACCGCTCCCCTATTGTAACGCCGTCTGTTATTCCGATTCTTCTTTCCTCCCCGTTTCTTGGAAAGAAAGTCTTGTCGTTTTTTCAGAGTACTAAAGTAAAAAACAAAAAATATTGATTATTTAAAGAAACAAATTGTAGCGAAACCGAATGATATCTCGCATTTGTGCAATATATCTTTTGCAGACCCTTTTTTCATAAAAATTAAATGAAGTTACTGACTTCATATGTTTTAAAAAATTTAGTTGTTTGCAGAAATTAAACAAAGTTAAAAAATTAAAAAAATTATATACATGCTGTATTGGACAATACGATCGTGTCCTCGTTTATACCGCGGTTTTCTTATAACGCGGATCGGAGCGCCTTCCCCGAAACCCACGTTATAACCGGGGAGCGTGTATATGGAATGCTCAGGATATTCGAGATTTAAAATTTTCCAAAGGTATGAGATATTAAAAAATTCCGGAAATTTCGATAATTCCAAAAATTTCAAAAACTCGCAAAAATGACTGAATTTTCCAAAGATGTCCTAAATGCTTGTCATGGAGCAAAATTTAATTCCGTTGCTGTCACTGATAAAATGTTTACTAAAATTATTACAATGTTTTACAATTACAATCTTTGCAATAGAGAAATTTTAGGGCGCTAATATTTGTAACTATAATGTATTTTCCATTTTTTGCCTACTTTCCAGAATGGAAATAGGCTTATAGTTTGTTCATTGTGTCTGCCTGCCCCCCTCCCCTATTAGCTTTTGAAACAATAGACCGATTTTCATGACACTTGGTGGAAAACTCTTGCTACCGGAACCGAGCTCCCGAGGATAGTCTTGCGAAGATTGAAAGTCCTGGGTTCTATTCCAGGAACTATCCTTCCCATTTGATTTACATGAGAAATATGAAATCATCGTGCAGGGAAATTTTCTCTTGCACATTAAAATTTCTTAGAAATGTAATATCGGAGCGGGATTTGTACTATTCTCTGAGCAAAGGAATTGAGATTACCTAATTTTTATCGTTGAATTTTGCTTATCGATCGTATTTCTTCGAATTTCGCGTATATACTGACGTTTTTGCAGTTGTTATCACTCATTACGAGAGTGTTGCCATTGCAACAACTATTGTTAGAATCAGATTCGGTATTGTCCAGTACATATACGCGTAATTTTTGCCACACAAATACGTGTGACCAATTTAGTTTTCCGTTCTAATGTTATTATTATTTTATAACACTAAATTATAAAATTTGGGAACACAAAGAGCAACTCATCCGCGGTGATTTTAAAATTATTAAAGCATCACATTTAATATAAAATAATTATGCGGAAAGTAGACATCATAAGTTCCGTTTGGATCATCTTGTTAGTTTGACTTTTATGCGTAGCAGCATGAATAATTATTATATTCTATTGATATATTTTGTTGTAAATAATGTTCGACTCCGGCATGTACGACCCCTGAAAAGTGCACACAAAAATATATATAAGAAAACTTTTTGCTTCAATGGTAAATCTGCTACTGCCACAATGGCAGCCCTTTAGCGGTGCACGAGTTGTTTCTATGTAGGTAGGGCCCTGCAAGTGCACATAAGATTCGGACGTTTTAATGTGATATTGATATCAATTTATTTTCAAAATTGAAAGGGTAGAAATTTTGAAAATGTGATTCATTTATGTAGGCACTCTTTCAAGTAATTAAATAGCTTTACATTGAATCTGTGTTATAAAAGAATTCGAAAAATATTAAATCGGGTAAACTGGACAGCATTAGAAACATATCAGCAAACTTATAGTTTGCGACACAATATGAGTACATCTTAGTTTGATTCATGGATACATAAATGAATATCACATTCCCCCATTAAATATATTTGCATTCTGAACGTACCTAGAGCTCAGTTGAAGTGATCCAGAATATTTTGTTGTTATCTACTACCATTGGATACCAATATGCACCAATTTATCACGGACAAGGATGACATTAGGCACAAATTACGCCCTAATATCTACAATTAACCACGTAAATGGCAACTATAAAATGTGTCCTTGTAGGTGAAATCTCTTGTTATACACTACACCTTTTGGCATCGCATAAAAGACGTTGAGAAAA
The DNA here is from genome assembly GCA_028673005.1 of Tanypteryx hageni. NCBI lineage: Eukaryota > Metazoa > Arthropoda > Insecta > Odonata > Petaluridae > Tanypteryx > Tanypteryx hageni. The sequence continues at coordinate 63,550,496 of CM054115.1, read as the reverse complement.
AATGGATAACCACCCTCTCTCTCAATTTCCCACGTCCCCAAACTGCTTCTTCGGAGGACCCGATTGGGTTGTGAAAGCTATAGCGGCCTTTAAACTCTCTGGAGATGCCACCGAATTAATATGTCGCTTCCGACAGAGAGAGCAGAGGATATTTAGCAGAGGATATTTAAGGGATGGGTAAAAACACGGTACACGGATGCGAGTGAGAAAGAGCGAAAGGGAGTGCTCTTCAGGGAAAAACGACGTGGGACGTCATACGTAGACGTGCGAGAAAAGACCGCAGATGTTGGAGGAATAGGGAAAAGCAGTCTAACCTTGATAAGTCGAAATTCTACAACATGAAAACTTCGATGAGTCGAAATAGCTCATTTTTACCGTTCGTACGTATTTACAAATACCTTTGGAATAAAGTCCTATAGTTCGACATTTAGATGAGGCGAACCTTTTTACTATTTCTTTTGAGGTCTGGGTAAACGAGGCTTGACTGTATACCTGATATTTAGACTGCTGTAATCAATAAACCAAGTTAGTAATGTTGTCGATTGATAATACTAATCAATCGAAATATATAAATCATTTGTTAAAAAGAGACAGGATCGTTATAACCTCCATATGGAGAGAATGTAGTGTAATGGGGATTAATTATGCTGAAAGATAAATCAACGAGAAAGAACTAATGAAAGGTAGGTAATAAAAATTGGGAAAAACATTGTACGTGAAGAACTGCACTAATTTACATGTAGAATTAGGGTTAAAGCTTTTATTCCTACGGCCCTGAAGGAATTATGTTTCTTAACTAAAAATTGCATTTTCCATAATATCACGCACGCAAATACGGTTTATTTAAAATTTTTAATATTTAAAAATTTTGCTGATGAAAAACTGCTTTTTAAAACGTTTTTAAATGCACTAATAAATGTTTACAAAGCTTGCAATATTTCAGTCATACTAACCTTGCAAATATATTTTACCGCCCCTAGATTGGGGAACACTTTGGATACCTAATGACCTTCAATTGTTAAGCTCAACTCATCGATATGACATTGAAATTATTTTTAAAATCGTAAATATTAAAAAAATATTTTTAAAGCGGTAAAAAGTTTTCCTAATCCCGTCCAACGAATGAGCGAAACAGTGAAAAATTTATTTTGCAATCAGTTTTTTTTTAAATCTGCACACAGTGATGATTTTTATACATTGGTCTGGGAATAGTTTCGAAACGGGTGCTGGGTTGTATTGCGAGTTTTAGCGCCCCTGGGCTAATACCTTCGAGAGAACCTTCTTTCTCCCTGAATCTTGCGTCACTATGTTAACGTTAGGGGTCTGAACTCGGGCAATTAAAAACCCTCTAATAGCTCGTAAACCCAGGTCTCAAGCATATATAACCCATACGTAAATCCTTCTCAGAATGTGCATATAATTCATTACAAAAAACTTTCTTCGTGGGCAGGACAATCTTTTGGCGAGCATTTTCTCACCCCCACTTTGGAGAAGACGATGTTGACATCGTAAAAAATAGATTCAGATATGGATGGTCCACAAAGCAGTCCGCTAAAAAGCATTTTAATGGATAGATGAGGTAAGGGGAATGAAATTTTGATAGCGGCCATTTTAAAACAAGAGCGGCATTTGCTCGAAAGTTTGAAAGGAGAGAAGAGGTGGAACATCTGCGTTCGCTGAGTCGTTTCGTATCAAGACAATTATTTTCCTGTCGGAGGCAATGGCACTCGTAGTGTGGGTGCCATTACAGTGGTCACTGCCTCTTTCTGACCTTGAAAGTTCATGGAACCGATGGCGGGGTAGGTTTGGGCAGGGTTAGAATGGGAGAAGAGGCGGAGGAAGAACGCTTGAGGGTCGAGAGGGGTTGGGAGAGGATGTGCTGAAGCATATTTGCGGTGGACAGCGGTGGGTGTCACGCAAAGTACCCAGATGGATGTTCCGGTTACAAGCTAGGAAACGCCCAAGATTATTCCAGAAATCGTCCCCTCGGTTCTCAAACAAAATAAGTAATGCGAGTCTTAATGGACAGCCATGTGGGGAACGAGAATCTAAATCCTAGGTTGATGGCATAACTTGAATCTTAAATAATGTACTTACATGCAATAACACAGTGTAAGCCTGCATTATCACAGATTGAGCGATTTACAATAAATATTATTAATTAAAATTCTTGCGCCATGTTTAACTAATTGGAAGAAAGATATTTTAAATAGTAAACCTAAGCACACTTTATATTGATTGCAATGCGCTTTTTGTGCTATAATTCTTTGTGTGGATCTCTCTGCATCATACTGTTGCATGTACATTCAAAATAACAAAAAATCTAAATACCGCTAAGAAAACTATTTGAAACATACATTCTATAGGAATATACTGTATTAAATAGTTTAAATGGACAAAATGTTTGGATGAATTCCAACAAATAATTATCTATAATTATCTGCCATTAATAATAATTTTCATAATATTTTTTTAAGTTTATATGTCGCGATCTGTTTTAATTATTAGTTTTCAACCGCTAATTTTTAACACGTTTCAAATTTATATCGTTCTTAAATGATAAGACCAATATTTTAGAGATCTTTCTCTTATTCTATATAACTTATATTTATAAATGGCCCTTTCTTAATTGCATAAATGATATCCTAATTCTGTCCGTCCGTCTGTCGGAACGCTGCTTTGATTCGTATAGAGTGAAAGCTTAAGCTCGATCGAGATATGACTGTCACTATCTTTTAACGTGTTTTGACAAATTTTCCGACTAGGTAGAAGTTTTTAATTTTGTAGGAACGCTTGATTCGGATATTACAAGGCAATGACGAAACAAATTCGAAAAAAGATTCAGATTCAACTCCAGGATAAAATTTCTATTTCTCATAAGATAACAGGTAAAAAGCGATTTTTCGACTTGCAGGCTTATACTCATTTGCAAATTAAAATTTGAAAGAACTGACTTACGATCCTTAAACCTAAACCGATTTGAAAGAAAAATAAATTGTTTCTTATTATTATCATCGTCTCATTTCGCTTACGGTTAGAAATTGCACAAGTTGTACGTTTAAATCATATTTATTGGAATATTTTAAGCTTTTTAATGATATGTTGCCTTGCCGACCGTGTCATTGTTAAACCTCGAGATTGCATTGTCGTCTCAATCCTTATACTAGATGCGTAAGGAAATTGTGCTTTGAATGCTTTAATACGAGAGAGAGAGGAGAGAGAGGAAGAAAGAAAGGAAAGAGAGAGGAAGAAAGAAAGGAGAGAGAGAGGGGGAGAGAGAGAGGGAGCGAGACAGAGGAGGGAGAGCGGGAGAGATAGATAATGTTTTTTATTGGGGCGAGATTGAGACCAGGAAGTCTATTTTTCCAGTGGAGGAGAGAGGGGGAAAGAGAGGGAGAAGGATGGGAGAGAGGAAGAGGAAAAAGAGGAAGAATGGGAAGTGTCTTAATTTAATCCTTAATCCACGCATACTCGTTATATTTGACAGACAATAATGCTAGTAGTTAAAAATAAAATTTTTAGTGACACAAAATAATAAGACAAACATGGATTTGGTTTTACGCGTATGAAGATTAGAATAAGTAACGGAAAGCATTTAAGACGTAACTGCCAACAGTAAAGCATTTTATAGAGATATGAAATTAGAAGCTTCTTTAAGAATTCAAGTGTTATGACCGTCCTTCTAACTAATATGCGTTTACGAATGTAATGAGGTGTATAAATATTTACGGGGGTGCGTTTATTCGCATCTGCGCAATAAATATATCCATTGAATCAGTTTTTACCAAGCCTTTTCCTTAAAATTGCTTCGTTTAGTGAATATTTGCGAAATCCTTACTCCCAGTAAGAGCGGCGTAACAGGAGTTGATAATCTCGCTTTTTACAAGCTTCAAACCAACACAATGTCTGCACGAGCCGCACGCCTTCATACCGACTTTTGCTTTCCGTAGATCGAGAGTTTTGAGATACGCTCGAGTGTTTTTCGTTGTCGTCTCACGAATTTGGCATTTACTCTTTTTAGTTAAAGGCGTGTATTAATTGCACCCTTGAGGCGCTCTCTCACGAAAATCGTTAAAAAATGAGATATGACTAAAAATCAATTAAAAGGTAAAATATCTCGACTTTTCCCTCGGAAGTGTTTTTTCCCATGTGTTCAGTTTAACCTTTTTAAGGGCTGTAAAAGATTTCAACCGAAAGTGTTTGTTCATTTGTCTTAGTTACTAGCGGTTTAAACATTAAAACAAAACATCCTGCGTAATGACGATGATTGCAGCAAATGTTTTAGTTGCTTCTACTAAGTGAAAGAATTTTCTAGGGTTACAAACGTCTGTCATTATTAAATGGCTGCCTCGAACCTCGAACCGCAGTCCAAGATGGGGTATTATGTGATTTCACCTCGAGGACGATTTTACCAATTTAATTGATCTAGCGTTTTTTTAAGGTCGCAGCTTTTACACATCTTGAAAAATGTTATCACGGGATTGAAAATTAGACGGAGATCAGTGATGAAAATAACTCCAATAGCTACGAAGCAGCTGGAAAACTTGATCCACCTGCCGATCGATGGAAGCTGAATTGTAGACAAAAGACGCATTTGATTTTTCCGATCGTTTTTGTCTAGTGCAGGTATTATCTTCATGTTCGATTGGATAAGAGCCATTAGATGAGTTCCTTAGTTCATTTTTGGAGATTGAATCAGGTCGAATTTTTTTACTTTTCCGGCCAAAGACGAGCTGTTCTAAATTTTTATTCATTTCCATAATTTTTACAAAAGTGAAGATTCTCCAACCTACGTATAATGCGTGGGAGATTATTCTATGTTATGTTGAAATTTCTTCAAATTGATCAGCCTCCAAAAATCCGATTCGAGAGGATTAATTTTGAAAACTTTCCCCGGAACGGAATGTTTTGAATCCACAACTCGAATTTTTCGCTGATTACCATTTTCATATTCGGAATTCGAAAGTGGAACGTATCAAAATTCTCGTCCCTCACGATAGATTTTCTCTTCGGTCCAGTAGTTCCGTCGAGCGAAGCGCGAACATTTGAAGAATCGCTTGTTTATATGAGCAAATGGACGTTGTGGGTTTGTTTTTTTCTGATCGTTGAAAAAACTCCTTTGTTCCGATTCGAACGCTCTTGCCCCTCGGTGCCCGTCCTATTTTCTTTCAGCTTCAAACGTAATAGAGCCATGCATCCTCGTCCATCTTATACGAACGCTAATATGCTATAGTTATATGTATTGAAGAGTTTTTTTTTGCTCTCGAAAAGTAATAGGGTAAATTTCTGGAATGGTAAATCGAGTGTGGTATTTTTCCTCCGGCATCCACGTTTCGATTGGACGATCGCTACGGCGCAACAATGAGAGCGTGACCCGCGCTTTCCTCAAACGGATGGGAAAAGGATTGTAACGACCACGGCTGGATTAATCATGCTTTGAGGCGGTCGTGAATTAAAGGGCCCTTACTTTCTTTGCATGTTTTTTATTCCGAAGAGGAAACCAATATTTTTAAAATTTTGGATGAAAAATTACGAGAAAAATCAATAAATAATATCGGCATCTTCGACAAAGTCACTTGATCAAATAGGTTAGCCTCATTGGATGATAAACTTTGCTAACGTTTATGATCGAAGACTAGATTGGTAGACTGCGTTGCGAAAGAAATTATGCGTCAATACTTACGCAGTTTGGAGTTAACTTTATGTTATCATCAACTGACGGTTATTTTTAATTAAAAGATATATTTTGGTTGGCATTTTTAATTTTTATAATGTTATATTTAATATTTATTTGAATAATTTGTCGCTCGACGCAGTATTTTTTATTTAAAAAAATGAAGTAGCTTTCATAATTAGATTAAATTTCTTCAGAAATTTTTTTCGCTGGTTGTATTTGTAACTAAATGCGTGAACTTTAGTTCGTAAAAGGTAACTTATTGCTTTAAGAACATATAACCAATATAAATAAGGGAAAGGGAAAAATATGTTGTCATAATAATACAGGTCGAAGATATTCGTAAATGAAATGAAGGATATTATTCGACAACCAACGTATATCGTACGGAGGGATAATGACGATAAGATTCGCGAAATAGATAGTAGGACGGAGAGGTATAAGGAGTCCTTTTTCCCTAGGACAATACGTGACCACAATAGATAACTGTGAATAATAATTAGTTAGGAACTTGGTGCGCGGCACCCCCTGCCATCCACCGTCAAGGTGACTTGCAGGGTAATATGTAGATGTAGATGTAATGCCCAGCAGTTCACTCCAAATTAAGCGTCTTTTAAATATTGTATGTTATGACAAAAAACATTGGTTATTCTTTACTAAAACCGACTCAAGAGGCTATTTTGAAATAAATTTTAAAAATATTCAATGCAAGACCTGATTAAAACTACATATATTGGTTCTAGCTCAATGTACAACTATGATTTTTCTTCGACGTCCAACAAGTACTTCCTTTTCGTGGTTAAATTCTTTTGTCAGTTAAATGGAACGTACGTAATAAAATACTCTGAAGGAATTTTTTGGGAACACTGCGATTTTTTTCTCTGAAAAGATGGTTTGCTTTTATGGACGATTCCAGTAAACGGCGTTCCGTTTTATAAGATCGCAGCAGGTGAGTAGATCTAAAGGACTTGAAAACTAAGTCTTTATTTTAGTGCCGAATATAGCTTTAATTGTTGGAAGTCCGTTTAATGTGTATTTTCCGAAAATTTTTGCTAGTAAAGGATTATAATTTTATCTCATTTTGGAACCTATGTATCTTAAAATCTCTTTTTTGTTCAATATACAAACCCAATTTTGTTTTGTAATCTATATAATAAAGCAATTATTTATAAGCTTTGGCAATTTTTCAGAACCTAAACCCATTATCATGTATGATAGATTATTTGTTTTTACGGATGTTGTTAGCACAAGATGGTGTCAGCAATTTCCATTATATTAATTTTCGAGCAGCGTTCAAATGGTGGTTTATTGGAATCTTCATTTCTTTTCTTTTAGATTTATCTTGTTTTTATCCTCAATCGTATATCTTGTTCTTCTTATATATCTACTATATTTTAAGTTTTCCTGTTCTAGTTGCGTAGACCTCACATGTGCAGCAAGTTTTGTCTATAGTATGGGGCAAAGTAATTCTACCTGTCTTGGTTACCCTTCAATATAAGGCGACGACTTCATCTATTTTCCCCCAGAGTTGCTCTATCTTCTCCAAATTCCATTTTACTTATTTTTCACGAAAGTTTCCTTTTAGGCATCATTTTCAAATAAAAAATTTAATTATACAAAAAAAAATTCGGTCTTCTTTATTCGTGATACAGCTTTATTCTGAAGCCCGTGTTTTGAGTTAGCTGCGCGATGAATACCATTTACCGTAAGAGTAAAATCGAACTTGAACATTTGTTAACCTAGAGCTCATTATCCTTCAAGTACACACTCCCGCCAACCTTCACTCTTGCACCCGCGCCAATGACATCTCATGCCAGAAGTTGGGATTTAGACTTTTAAGGAATGTAAAGAATCAGAGCTATTAGAAAAGATATAAGGATAAGAAGTAGAGGCAAAAGAGGATGAGATATAAACGGAGAAGAGACAAAGGAGAGAGACAAACCCCACCTCGTTAGGGATGAAATTTAAGACCGCCGGGAGAGGATTAAAGAGCGGAGGATTGCGACGTAGAGACAAACGGATGGGAGGGAGAAAAAAGTAGGGAGAGAGAAAGGGAGAGTGGTAAAAAAACTGGAGTTGTGGGAGGCTCTTTGCCCGCGTTCTGTCCGGAACACTCTCCGAAGGTCAATTTTCGGGTGTTCGTGATTGCCCCGGGGGACTAAAGCGAGCATCGGCCAATGAGATCGCACTCCGCACGGATCCCTTACCACCCCTGCATTCTTCTACTCCACCTATATTACAACACACTCTTCCTTCTCTCTCTTTCTCTCTCTCCCACTTACACCATCGCTAAAAATTCCCGCACAGAAAAAATATGCACCCTCACCCTTTTCCTCCCTTTTCTTCTCCCCTCTCTCTTCATTGCTCTCCTATAGCTCTTCTCCATCTCTATTCCCACTCTCATCCTACTCTCTCTCTCCCTCCTCATTCTTTCGCCCTACTTCCTCTCTCTGTCCACCCCTCTCACTCCCCTCCCTATCTCGTTTACTTCTCTTTCTCCCTCTCTTTCTCTCCCTCTTTTTCTATTCAACATCTCTCTTCTCTTTTTCCGCCTCTACTTTGGCCCTCCGTATTCGAGACGGGGCGTAGGAGGTAATCCGTGGGAGGGAGAGAGTGGCCGAAGAGGTTGATTTCGAACACCGGTATGGTTTGGTCCCCCTTCATTAGACGTGCGTCCGCGCTTGCGTGGACGACACTTCATCTGCGTCGTATGCTCATTTTAAGGTGTGGCGTGGTATGTCGAGTGTAACGTCTCCCTAAAATTCCCTGTAGTGAAATGTTTTTTTTAGACAGGAGATAATTTCCATATCAACGCTATTAAAATCGGAATAATTGGCTGCTATTATTTTTTTAAATTTACTTTTAAGTCAAAGGAAGTTATAGGAGGAAACAGCCGTTCTCAGTAATGATTTACCGATCGTTGAATGCATTACAAGAGGATGGCTCGTTTGTCTGGTTTGCATTTGAAACGCGCATCTGGTTCCCTCAAGTATTTTATCCTTATATAGAGTACTTATATATTTCTTTGGATGTAAGTCATAAGGCGAGCTCGACCATTCATTAAAATAACATTTTTGTTAAATTTGGGAATTAAGAATTCTAGGAAACAGGCAAAGATGAAGCTGAAGATCATTAATTCCCGATATTAAATTAAAGAAGATGATAGCTTTAGGATGAAGAATGGATTTAATGTTAATCAGAATAGTTGAGAACGTTAAAACTGGATCTAAAACCAAATAAATATTTGTGACTAGATAATTACCCGGGCTTTCCCCCCGATTTACAGTTTCGAATTTTTCATGCTCATTTCACTCGCTAATATTTTCATTCAAACGCAAGGTACTCTCGAGATAAGTCTCCAATATTCTCCGTTAATTGGTATAAATAAAGTAAATATAGATGCAAATTTGATATTTTGCTAAGAAAATTCAAAATAAATTGTGTAATTTTACCAAAAATTAACATGGTCTCTATTAAGGGTATGATTTTGATGCCATCTCCCTCCCTTAAAAATTAAAATTAATATTCTGGCCCCGACTTGCACATCCTCAGTATTTTTAGTATGTGTACCATTTTTTAAGTCTATAAGTTTCTTGGTTTTCGAGAAATAATGTAGGATATGATTTGTATGGCACCCCCTTCCCCTTTTCCCATTCGACAAAAATAAAAATTCTGGCACCGAAGTGTACATCCTCACGGTCTCTCGTAAATGTACCAAGTTTTAGGTCTCTAAGTTTCTTGGTTTTTTAGAAATGCTGTAGATATGATTTCTATGCCACGCCCCTCCCCTTCCCCCACCACCACAAAAAACAAAATTCTGACACCGAGATATACATACTTAAGGTCTCTTTAGTATGTATAAACGTTCTAAGTCTCTAAATATCTTGAATTTTTAGAAACGCTTTAGGATAAAATTTGTATGGCACCCCCATCCCCTTCCCCCAACCCGCCAAAAAATAAAATTCTGGCCCAGACGTGCACATCCTCATGGTCCCATTAGTATGGGTACCAAGTTTAAGCATCTAAATTTCTTTGTTATCGAGAAATGCTGTAGGATACGTTCTGCATGGTATCCCCCTCACCTTCCTTCACATTCTCAAAAATAAAAGTTATGTCCCAGAGGTTCAAATTCTCAAGGTCTCTTTAGTAATTGTACCAAGTTTTAAGTCTCTAAGTTACTTGGTTTTTGAAAAATGCTGTAGAATATGATATGTATGGCACCCCCTACCCTTTCCCAATAATTCTAAAAATCCAAATTCTGGCACAGAGGTGCACATACTCATGGTCTCATTAGTAAGTGTGCCAAGGCTTGTCTTGAAGTTTCTTGGCTTTTGAAATTCCCTGTCCACACACGCCACCTTTTATTAATATAGATAACGAATGTAGTAATAAAGTCTTTAGTAAATCCTTTCTACGAAATCAAACGTCTCCACACTTATTTAAAACAAATAAATGAAAAGAGTAAGAATAAATCCTTGGCTATTTCATTATCGGTTGAACCCTTGCTGCCCAGTGAGATTTAGATTCTTGCCAAACTTATGACGTTCAAGTCCCTGCATTTGCCAAATGATCTCAAATATAGGTAGAGACTAAAAAGAATAATCTTAGGAGATAAATTCCAAGTATAATCGATGAGACTTTCCACATTCTTCAACCTATAAAAAATTTTCGAGTCACAATAAGTAAAGTTCGAATCAAGGAGTAAATCATATCAGACGAACGACATACATTTACAACGTCTATTGCACTATTCTCCGAATACGACGATTGTTGAATCCATCGAGTAAAAATCTCAAACAATCACATTCATGCTCTTGGTATAGCCCGAAATTTGTTTTATCCCTATCCTACATTTAATTCGCATTTAAAGATGATAAAGAGATCCATTCATATTCAAAACTACTTTATCTATAAAAGCCTCTTTACGATAATAGTTGATAATACCTCACCCGTTAAGCGCAAACGAAGTGGCATCTATTATAGACAAGGAGAAAGTCCTTTCAAGTCGGACGGGCATTTTCAAGTGGAGCCATCGAAGGTTCTCCAAATGCTAATGCTTTCCGTTGGCGTCCAGGTGCTTTCCGATCTGTCGGCAAGATTATCATCACCTAGCGAGGCACACAGCCAATTTGCAGAGAGGAGGAGGAGGAGATGCATTGTTCTACAGGTGAGAGCTGCCGGTACCACGACCAATGATTGTTTCCACTATATAAGCGACAAGTTCCTTCTTCCTTCGCTCAGGCGAGGAACGATTTCGACCGGGTTCAGATTCAAAAGATCGAGACGTAAAAAATCGTCTTCCGCAGGATTGTTTATGCCAAATTGAACTTCTCCTCGGAACTGATTCTTCATCACTCGTGTGCTGATATAATAAAATCTTCATAAGTTAACGATGCTAATGTCCCTCTTACAGCAATTTGTCTCTTGAGGTACGAATTCACGTGGTAGATACTCTCAAGATCTTCACATTTAAGCTATACTCAAAGTAGAAAAACCTAAAATGTATTGTCAAGCTCGCGCTGTGGTTTGAATACATTGAATTCCTGTAGCCATAAACTTTTGAGTGAAACAAATTTGCATTTTAACTTCAAATTATCCGACCTCGCTGGTGATTTATTTTAGGATCAACGATCGGTGAATTGCCGCTGAGGACGGCTAACTTGTAGCTGAATTGCACATTTGGATTCTTCAACCGTTTCAAAGCAACAAAGAATACAGAGACTATTATGGTCTCTAACACGATATAATGCAAGGATATTCAATACTTTTGCATCAAACTGCTATTTTGGTGGGAGTCAGTGAGTGCCAAGACGAGAAGACCGCTGCTTTAACTGTAATAATGGCAGGCCGATAAAGATGAGCCAATGAAAAGCATTAAACTACAGTTAATGCATGAAGATTGGTAAGAAATTACAAGAGAAGTTAAAGCAAATATTTACGAAGACCTATTAGCGTTACTGAATTACAGGACATTCAACTATTTCAGCTTAGAAAAACAAGAAAATATCGTTCTAGCGTGATTTACTCTTGGCCTACGAAGGATATTGACATGGATTCATCCATTTAAATTAACAACGCAGCATTTATTTTCATAAATCAATCATCGTTCCAGAATGTGGAGATCCCAATCCCGATTACGAGGCGCGAACATCTTTATTGTCGCACTTTCAGGGATAGCCTACGTCTTGCTTCCATCAACTGCATCTTGTCACTTTTCATTCCCTTTCTTTCGGCACGAGACTGGTAGTAAGTTTATCAATGCCACTCAACTCTGTCTTACACTCCTTGGCTAGGTGTATTTCCCGATGTTGCCATCCTTCTTCGTCTTCTTCTCTTTCACTTACGTAACATCACTCATCCCAAGAACTCACTCGGCAGTCTCAGCATTTCTTAATAACCCCACATCGCCATTATTCCATCGTCTCTTTTTCATGCAAATCGCCGGTATTCTGTCCTCTAACGCGGCATTTGAAGTTATGTACTCTAGCAAACTCAAAAGAGAATCATCGATCTCGCCTCATTGCTGGAATCAAATTTTCCAGACTCTACTCAATGCACGTGAAAATGCAAGAGGAACCAGATGCGCAATTTGGCTTCGAAGCAGCCGTCATCAGCGTCGATTCGCAAGTATTAGATTGTTTTGGGCCTTATATGGATGTTGGGGAGAGATATTCCATCAAATCACTAGCCAGGTGGTGGTTTCCTTCATCCTCTCCAAGCCTTCAAATTGCATTCTTTAGAGGCGTTTCCTCTTCGAATCGCGTACTATTCCACATAACACAACGTAAGAACTACCGGTTTCGATGATCACCATCTTAACCTGATGTTGGTGATTATTCATCAAAACCGGTCGTTCTTATATAGATATAGTGTTATGTGGAATAATTTAAATTGTGCTTAAAACTGTGTTGTTATAATTTGTTTTTGCTTTTAATTTTAACAACGCCATTATATCCATATAATGAAATTCCGCGAAGGCTTGTATAATTTACTATTGGGGTCATAAGTGTCTCCTCACATGGAGTGTTATGTTCCTTATTCTAAGTCACAATGAAATTATTAATGTTCTCTTATCCATATCGCTACAAAGTCCTTCATTTTTGAGACGTTGTTCCTTTGTCACGGTCGTTTCCAACGTGCGCAATACATTTTACACGACGAGCGAAGCGTCGTTATCCGCTTAATGTTTAAACAAGGGTTCAATTTTTAAGTTAACGAAAGGTTGGCGAATTTTCGTTTTCGGCATAATAAGAAAGTCGCAAAACATTCGCGAAATGCTGAGGAACTTTTTAGTTTTGTCTATTTTTAGATTTCTTATGTCAAGCGCCCTGTTCCAAGGTTAGAATGCAAGGTCGTGGGTGTGGTTTGGGTAAGGCAATTTTAATTTTTTTTGAAGAAATAGGTTGGTCTAATCGTCTACCTGATTACAGAGGTTCACTGTCAAATTTAAAACGTGTTACATAGGTATGCTAGTCGATATTATTCGTTTGTATCGATGACCCATGTACTTGTATCCACGTCAATTCGCTTTACTTAATTAGGATTTTTTTGTGTACTTGCTAATATTTTATAAGTGGTTTCATGTCGGTTAATTCGTCTTTTAATGAGCTGTGTATTAAAAATACCGGAGCAGGAAAGAAATTGCAGGTCCTATTGATGAAATTAAAATTTCGTAAGCTTGCTTTGCCCTCGACAGCTTTAAAAACAACAACAACATACCGATGGATTCATTTTATTCGAAAATCCCGATTTTTTTGCGACGTCACATCGATTTTTCGATATCGGTCGACGTGTCGACCATTTCTACGCCATTGGGTGCAAGAGGAGTTCAAACTGTATCGGATATTTTTCTGTTGCGGTTGCTAACCCAATTCTGCCGTCAGTGTGCTTTCGTGGGTTAAGTTTTAAGTGTTATATCATTCAAGTGTGCAAATATCCCGATGAATTGAATTCTAGTGTCCGAATACAAATAAAATTGACAAAAGGCGTGCGGTCCGCGTACGCGGTGGCAAAGGGGGGGAAACGGGAGACTTGATTTGCGGCTTTGGGGGAGTGTGTGTGTGTGTTTGCCGAGGTATTTCTCTCTCTACTGGAAGTAGGGTCATCGAGCCGAAAGCTGTCTCTCTGAGAAGAGCTAAATCAATTCTCGAATATTTTTGTCGTCATACGATAATTTTTCGCAACGATCGCTGAATAATTTTTGCGCAAATATCGCCATATATTCGATATTATACTTATGCATTCTTGCTGCCGTTGTAAGATTTGAAACCATTTTCATTTTCAATTCAATGTTCAGGGCGCTTATTTTACCCTTAAATATTTTCAAAAAAATGTGGGTCTAATGACGATTATCCAGTTTTTGAATTCTAAATATAGGTAATAAAATAGTTTTTAATGACTAGCAATTTTTCTTTTAATCCGAGAAGTGTAAAAATGTTAACCATCATTTTTTCCATCTTTAATCGGACATGATGCGATTCCAACTTATATTTTGGTTCTTTATTATTTTATAACTAAAACGCTAGGACAAATAAAATCTTCTCCATTGGATAAACAGCAGAATGTTCTGCGATATTACCCTGGATTTAATTATCAAAAAGTCAATAATTGTAACGATAAGAATTTTTTACGATTATCCATTACTGTATTAATTCAGGAGGGAATTATCGATTTCGTCTTATGGCTGAAAAATCTGAAGAACAAGTACTAAAAAAATACTTGTCTCAGGTATCTTCAATAGCAACAACAAGGTTATAAAAGGTTATAACCTTGTAGTGGCTATTGGAGTTACCTAAGATAAGTATTTTTTAAGTGCTTGCTCTTGAACCTCATTGTATTTGTATTGAGGATGTGTTTCATTGGAAGGCTTAATGGATTTAATCAAAAAGTAAACATCAAGCTGGTCTTATGACTTGAATCTATTAGATAATCAAGGCATTGAAAGCATCTTTCTTTGGATTACCACAGAGCACCTTCAACTTCTAGCTGAAATAAGCATCTGCTTTATTCATTCTTTATATTACTTTGACAAATAAAATCCGTGGTAATTTTCACAATTTTTTCACTCTAATGTACCAAAAAGGATTATTTAGCCCCTCTAGTGTACTCGCAACATTTTATAATTATTTTGTGTGTTCGGTACTGCATTGAGGAACAGGTGCATGAAATAAACAAGATGGAAAAGTACACTCCATAAATGAAGTACACAGAGATTTCAAAGGCGTTATTAATGGGAAATACGTATGGAACGGTATCGAAAGATTAGGTGATTCTCGAATTTTAATCCCCGAAAATATAGTCTCGGGGTCTATCTTGTAATAAATGTTGTTCTCTATCCTAATAAATTTTTATCTATACCTCACAGATTATGTAAGAGAATGGGAGAGAAATATATGGATTTTTAATTGTTGTTTGCTGAGAGAACCATCTTCGCGATCGATGTAAACAAAATATGCGATGTTTTTCTCGGGATATTCTCAAATTTTTATCTCCAAAATTATCAGTTGTAATTATGTGGTCTCTGAACCATCTTGTAGTAAATGTTGTTCCCTATCCAAATAAATCTTTTAATTTATACCTCGCAGAACATATAAGACAATGGGAGAGAAATATATGGATTTTTAATTGATGTTTCCTGAGAGAACCGTCTTCGCGATCGATGTAAACAAAATATGCGATGTTTTGCCCGAGATTTTCTCGAATTTTTATCTCCGAAACCATAACTCGTAATTGCGTGGCATCGCAGACTTTCTTCTAGTAAATGTTGTTCTCTATCCGAAATTTTTTTTTAATCAATACTTTACAGGTAATATAAGAGCTAGGGAGATAAAAGTTTTATATTTCAATGTTACTTGACGGATGCCATTTAACGAGATACGAGTATAAGTTTATTAAATTAATTTTGTAAAGTGGAAGTTCTAATTGACGGATTCAGGTGAAAATCACAATTGGGTGATAAATTTTAATAAAGATCACACACACCCAATTAAATTAAAATCCGTCAAACGGTTTAGGAGATGAAATTTACGACGGACGGACGGACCAAACGTGCCCATAAAGCGTTCCGCTATTACCGCTGCGCTTGTAAAGGAAGCCTAAAAACACTAAAAAATTATTTTACTCTTTCCGTTTTACTATTGTCGCGTTAAATTTTCCTTTTGGAAAAAATATGAAGCCACAAATTTTTATGTGTTCTATTTATGGCACCTGTTCCTCCATACTCGCAACATTCTTAAGATATTAAAAAACTTCATCAAAGCTTCTGTTTCCGTTCCAAAATGTTAACGAGAAATGGAGGGGATAAACGCCAAAAACCGTTGGGGAATTCGATTATCCCTCGCGAATCTTCAAGGTAACCCTGTTTACTGTCAGTCATCGTCTGCTAAGCGTATATGACACCTTCGCAAAAACAACAAAACTTTCCCTTCCATCTCCTGTCAGGAAGGCGGGTAATCGAGTTGCCCATTGTGCCACTACAAGAGGTGGGGGATGAACGAGAACACTGTGTACTCAAAAGTGTTTGGGTGCTTTCCGTCGCCGAATTTGGGAGAACGGACTTCGGGCGGCTTTTGTCTGCGCCTCACCCCATTCTTTTGCGACGGGACCATTAATTAATAATAAAAACGATGGTGATCCGGCCGATCTGCCCACGACGGCTCAAGAGAAACAGCTCCTCCCCCTCTCAGAGAAAGAAAAGACACTCGTGGCATTGATTGAGTAAAAACGTGGCAGAGATGTGTCAAATCTTTGAATGCAGCAGAAAAACACATTACTTCACTCGAGATTGATAGTCACCGCTTGTGTAATCGTGCTCGACTTTTCTGTTGCCCGAGGTTTATCTTATTATTATGCCTGTCCGTGGTTTTCGTCGAATATGACATCTTCTTCCATTAATTATTTCAGACTTGGTTTTCTTGTGGCTCATTTATTAATTGACAACACCTCATAATTGCGATACTATGGTTGACCTCAAATTTAAGAACACTTCGCAAAGGTCCAAACCACCTGCTCTTTTTTAATAAACGACCGGGGAATTATCACCGAAGACGATTGCTTTGTAGCCTGAAATACGTATGTGGTTTTTGCCAAACGTTCTTTGGCTATTGGAGTTATTTTAATTATCAACTGGATATAACCATTAGGTTGATTCATTTATGGGTTGAATGAAAGATATTTGCTAACATATTAAAAGTAATTATTCGTTTATGAGGTAACAAGCAGGTTATTGAGCATCTGTTCAGAGATAAATAATGGAGCAAATATCTCGCTCCATCGATCTTACTCTGTTAACCTTCTCTAATCTTCATGTACCAAATGCCACCGGATCAAAGGCCAAAATAAGAAAAAGTTCAGCTGAAATTAATGATCTAATAATCAACCCCTCTCCACCCCTCAGACCTTTCCTGCCCATTTAATTTTCCTCATTAACCATATCTCAATCCAATTTCACAAATATATTCGCAATAACACGTACGTCACTTCCTTTGGACTGGAATGAGTTGTCTAAGAAGTTGGCCTCGCTGAAAGGAATCCTGATTTTGTAGCCTGTTAATAAGAATAGCCTTTACCTAGTGGCCAGTCAGATTTTTCTTCGATTTTTTTTAGATTGACGTCGCTTCTAAAAGCTGTAATCTGCCTGCGAATACGTATAATTTTTTACATATTTTAATAACTTTAGTGTGTTTGTTTTGTAGCTATTGCCAAACTATGGATAAACTGCAACAAAAACTTTTTTAACTGACTTATTATTATTGTTTGCGTAAAAGACTAAAAGGTAGATATTGTATGTCATGGCTTCACAGATGGAGGAGTGTACGATCGAATCAATACAATTATAAACTTAGGGAAAGATATTAACACAAATTATAACGATTACTGAAGTTACCTTATCGAAATGTTCTCCATGTTGGTTTATCTAAGATTCGAGTTTTATTGTTTCAGCTTCATCTTAAGAAAGATTTTGTCCGTCCAAATCTCCTCATCCACCTTTCAATTTAAACCTTTTTCCCTTTCCTCTCCCGACAAACTTTACGTCTTTCCAATCCATTCCCACAGTACTCTCCTCTTATCTTCTTGGCTCCCAACTCCGCACTGCGTTTTCCTCCCTCTCCTTCTTCCCTTTCCTTCTCACTCGCTCCTCCCCTGTCCAACACAACCCTTTTCCTCGGCGTTAAATCTCACGCGCACGACCAGATTTAACCTGCGAGATTCTTTCGAAAAGTGTCGTCGGACAGACCGTGGACGCTTCATAAACACAACTATCTGTCGCCGTCTGTTTCGAGGAAAAAACAATACCGTGCTCGCTAAAGAAACACGTAGCCTGCGGAGCTGGTCGTACGGAGCGTTCTTTATGCGCCGCATAAAAAGAAAGGACCTCATAGGAAACCGTGTCGCGCGAAAAGCCTCCGTTGGAAAACCGCCATTTCAAGCGCCGTTGTAAGACATGCTGTACAGATTCGGGCCTGATTTTTATCACCGTTGGAATGACTAGAAGAGGCGATACAAAGTTCCCGTTTCACCAATTTTGAAAAACTAGTTGGCAAAAATCCTTATGTTGTCCATAACGCTGCGTGGACACGTCCTCTTAATCGTGGTTCTCGAAAAGAACTCTTCGATGCGGCGAACATGTATCTCTTTTCCGTGTCTCAATCCAAACTATCCTATTTGTGGAATGACTTTGTGAATTACCGTCTTTCACTCTGTAGACTAATTAAGGACATCGCGAATTAATGCGTTTACCGGGATCCGCACGATATCTAGATGCTTAATTGCACCGTGATGCACGGGATTTCGTCACTTCTCCCGACCGCTTTCATCTCCATCCCGCACCTAGTCCCTTCCATCACACACCTTTTCTCCTCTCTCTCTCCCTCCCTCTTTCCTTCACACTCCATTGCCTACTGCCTCTTTTGTGTTTTTTAATCTGCTAAATAATCGTTTTGTGCATCCGCCCGTCACGCTTCCGTGGCCAGAGAACTGTTTCTACGCCGTTTAAGTTGGAGCAGCCAAATTTTGAGGGATAGTTCATGTCCGTAAGTTCTTCCCGCGGTTGAAATTAAGAGACTCCAGAGCCAGCCAAAGGGGTGTAGTGGAAGGCACAATGAATAATAAAACATTAATTTAGTGAGCTACTTCTACACCGTTCAAGTTAGAGCAAGTAAATTTTCACGGTATTTACGGCTACTGACAGTGAAAACTCCTATTTATTTTGTGGTCCGTCCGTCTGTCCGTTTCCCTTTGGCAGGATTTTAAAAAACCCTTATTTACTACCTATACCGGTCCGTTACTACGGCAATTTATTTGTCTTGTTTACGTTGCTACAGTAAAAAAACGCCCTTAATATCCGATTTATCAGCTCTTTCCTTATTATCACTGTTATCGTTTCCCAATCGTGACAAAAATATTTTGTCATGCCGAAATGTTCCGATATATATATATATATCAGGGCTTCATAACCAGGGAGGCTCACCTCCTCAGGGGAGATGAGAAAGAGATCCAGAGGAGGTGAGGAGACGTATTGTAATCAACATGGCGCCTGCGCGCACTCAGCAATTGCGCACAAGCGCTTGTAAAGGTATGAATAAATTATTTCTAAGAATAATAAGTACGATTTATTTAAGTTAAATAATAAGTAATATATTCCTTCCCGTCATAGTGACAGGCTTATATACTAGTACAGTGGTCGGCAACGTTTTTCTGTTGGGTGCCACTCCTTCCGCGCGTGCCACTATTAAATTTATTTTGTCCGTAAAGTGGATTGGGTGAGCCAAAAATCTGCCAAAAGGCAGAATGACTATGATGAACGCTTACGAAAACTTATTATACGAGGCATCCTGAATATAATGCTATATCACTACAGTACGAAATATATTTATAATAAAAATAAAATTCTTTTAAAAATACATGTTTGCAATTTTTCTTTAAAATATCGTGTCATGTAAAATCCCTTCGCGTGCCATAGGTGGCTGACCCCTGTACTAGTTTGTGCTATAATATCCTAAGGGGGAGGTGAGGTCAAGAATTTGATAGGTGAGTCAAGGAAAAGGTAAGGAAAAGGTTAAGAACCATTGCAATAGATGGAATCGAGTTCATATTCCACTTATGACAAAATGATCATCCATGTCTTCTAGAATTCATAAAAGCAACAGTTGTTTCTGGCATTAAATAAACTAAGAATTACTAAGTGGATTGCTTGCAGAAAATAAAAATAAAAAACGTTTACCGATGTCTCCATTTATTAGCTGTTTTACGTTTGTTCTTTCATTTATGTATTTATAATTGTTTTCAATTTTATTAATACCATTATATAATCAAAGATAACATTATTTAATTGCAATTTTCTAGCGACCACACCAGCATTTAAATTGATTCCATCCTTGTTGTTAAGCGAACCAGAGTAGAAAAAAAAATTTAATCGATATATCTTCAATAAATCAAAATTTTCATAATTCTATTATTTATTGTTTTCTAAAACATCCATGGCGAAACACGTCATAAGATCGGGAAAATTGAACAATGGAGATATCTCTGACCCTTGCGGTCATATTAAACGTCGAAACCGATTTTCTTAATAAACGCCTTCAAGAAAAAAACTCCGACGTTTCGTCGCCGAAGAATCGAATCTAAGACGAGCAAGCGGGTCACGGCCGACCGCTATTGCCCGCCATCGGCTGGTAACTTTCGGTGGTCGCGCTAGCGTGCACGTTGCAGTCACGAGCCCTTTTATTACGCTCCGCGAAACGATCGGAACTCGGAAATTAATCTCCTCGAGCGAAGAAATTCTCACGTTTCGGGAATGATTCCGAGAGGGAATCCGTTTCTCGATGGAACGACATCCGTCACGAGTCCTTGGAAGGCATCTGGACGAATCGTTCTTTTTCTTTCGATGCCGACTCCGATAAGGATCGGCGGATCTTAATTGGCAGTGAAAGCGGTGACGTAAGCCTTGATCCACGCCCATGCTGCTTCGGACTGGCATTTCCATTAAAGAGAGGAGGCATCCGATTGGTCGGTTTTTCCATTTAATGATTTATGTTGGGTAAAATTTTTTAAAAATAAACCGCATCAAAATAAGAGTTGAGACTCTTTGGAAATTAACGAGTCAGAAAAATTAAGGGACGAGATAATAAACTGAGCGAAGTTACGAAGTGTGGTTTATACGCGTAATTTCCTCCATCGCGAAATTATCCCATCTTTAATCATGAGGTAGGTAATAAACGATTATTTTTGCACCGCGTAATTTACCCTCTTTTGCATTGGGAATATGTTTCTTCTGATAGTACACGCGTCCAAATGTAGAGTTTTGATCTCATTTTAAACAAATTTAAAAGAAATAATCTCACTCTTATCGTGCAGAAAGAGCATTTAAATCGCCCTGAAACAACTTGACGGCTCCTTTATTTGACACGTTGGTTATCATTGTTTACGCTGCCTGACCCACTTGAAGACATTGCCGAGATTCGATAAAATAAAATAAACTGTGTTCTTATAAAGCAGTTTGTGTGGGGAAAAAATACCAGTTAATTTTTTAAATTGCATTATTGGTATACTTAATTCTAAAAAAGACTATTTTCTTACTATAAGGAGGAAAATCGCGTAATTTCCCCACCCTTGCCTTAAGAGTTAAAAATCGCATGAAAAAGTGGGGCAATTATGTGAATAAATACCATATATGTATAGGAAGAGACAAGCGCTAGGATCAGTCATTGAAAAGAAATGTGCCACATAATTGCAGGAAAGTCCTCATATACAAAGCAACTGGAAATACAAGAAGTGAACGTGAGACAATTTCGCTCGTAGAGAAAACAAAAGAATATATGCTATCATTTAGTAACATAGGCATGCAACAGCTGAATAATCCATATGAGCATTTCGAATACCAACTAATCTTGAAGTGTCAATTCCTGGATAATTTATTCTAATGGAAAATTCGCATATGAATGGCTGAACCGTTTTACGGCTATAGAAGACAATGGATGAGCTAAGACCGCTAATTGTTCTTCGAAAAATAATATGAAGCAATTTCGTATACTCAAATAGCGTAATCAAAATGTCTATGTATGTCGACAACATTCACCTGCTTCGGCTATTGAAGAATTATATATGTATAAGCTTAGGTGTATTCAAGATATTGGCAAAGAAATGATCGTAAAACTACTATGTCTGCGATTGTAGAAATTCATTAAATGAGTATGGTATTGACTGGACCGATTTAAATTCGTCATGCCGATTCGTACGGTTTCATTTCACCGTTTGAACGTGGACTTATCCAATATGATATGCAGCTTCAGTAGCCCGCTGCCCTTCCTGGAGAACGGTACGAGTGTGTTTTGTGTCCCTGGTACAGCATTGCTCCTTCGGTTCCGAGCATTTTGGCGAGAATGATTAATGCGCTACAACAGTGGCCCGTTCCGCATCGATTCACCTAGGTACTTACTACTTATCAGTCAACAGGTACAGTTCAAGAGAGCCGACGTTTTAGACTTCATTTATTCCGCTTTGAATGTTTGGAATCGACTCACCTGGAAAAAAGAGATAAAATATTTATTTAAAAAAATTTCATTGTACCATTGTACAAAGAAATAAAACAGGTATAATATTTATTTAAAATTACATAAATATAAAGAACGATGAGAAAAAATTAAAATACCAACGCAGCGATAACTAAATAATTAGATATTAATTTCGCTCAGTAAAGTTTTAACTCATAATATTTTAGAAATAATGTACACCATAAAACCTTGTTAAATATTGTTATTCTCTTAAAATTTGACATTTCGAGATTATTATTACAGTGCCGTAACTAGGATACGGCGAAGGTGGCATTTGCCGTAGGAGCCGCTTGTAAAAGGCACCAACATTCCCACAAAGTTAATATTCTTATAAATAAATATTTATTTTTACTCAAATGTTAAAGTTAGTTTTGATACAAACGCTATTGTACTTGATTAAAACGCAGGAAAACAATATTCTACATAACCAAGGGAGTATCCTAAAAAATTTTCCATGGGCGCCATATTTCCCAGGTACGTCTTAGATTATTATTGTAACTGTTACAGACCTTAGAAAGCAAGTTATCTCATTTTAAATGAAAACGGCCTTTTTTATAGTAATTACATGATGTTCCAACTTTTAACAATCAACGCACGCAAACATCTATGATACATTTTGTTTAAAGTGGATGAAGTTCTCCATCTACTGCTTAAAATTTCCAGTAGCTATTAATTTTTCTTTATTTTTGAAGACTACATTTTCTTGAATAAGAAAAATACCAGTATAACTATATGCCGTTAAAATTCACATTGAAGTAGCTTTCAAAAGACGTTTAGTTAACGCAGGTATATAACAATTTTTGAAACGAGAAAAAAGTCTGCTATGACCGGGAATTGAACCCGGGTCTTCCACTTGCCGGGCGGATATTCTACCCCTGAACAGAAACGAGAGAAAATGTTCTGCTACGATAGTTCAGGGGTAGAATATCCGCCCGGCAAGTGGAAGACCCGGGTTCAATTCCCGGTCATAGCAGACTTTTTTCTCGTTTCAAAAATTGTTCCAACTTTCACAGCTTATGCCTGTCTGCATAGGATCTTCGGATCATATCATTCCATCAATTGCAGGTATATAAATTAAAAATTACTCCAATATTACCGTAAATATTTAGATTTTGGGCGGAGATTTCACAACAATTGCCCGGGTATTTCATGCAACTGGCTGTATAATTTAGTAATAACATGATTAATAGAGCATATTTTAATGAAGTTACAGCTTTCACCTAAATTCTAAGTTAATTTTTAAGGAAAGTAAATTTGATTATTACGGTCTCATTCAAGGCTGAAAATGCATAACTAATTTGATGTTTCATGAAAAAAGAAATTTCTGAGGTTTTCTATTGCCCTTTAATGAGGCTAAAGGAAAAAATTAACCTGGAATTTCTTTATCATTATCATTATCACGCGTACCGTCATTTTAGAAAAATGCGACTAAGATTGGAGAATAAAACGACAAAGAAATCGATTGCGTAAAAATTAGTGAAATCTGCCTTTTGATTATTTGTCACTCTTTCCTAATGTTTGATGAGACTTATATCGATTTCAATTATATACTAGTTAGCTACCAAATATAGGAACTCTATGACGTTTTAAGATTATTTTTGCGTGTTTAAGTAACTGGAGGTTTTAACTATGCTTTTGTGTTAATTTAACTGGTTAAAACTCACACGTAATGGAGATCCTTAAGAATTATTTTTTTCCTACTTATTTCTGAGAAATTCAGTGAATTTCCCTCGGCTTAGAGAAGGAAAAGCGTCACAGCCGTTAATTAATCCGAAGTCGTATGCTCGTAAATCAGTTCTCAAAAGAAAAACATTTAATTATCCTTGAGATGAACAATTTATGTCAGAGTTGATCCGACCAGGAGCTGTCGCGAACCGTCGAGGTGTCCGTGGAATGCAAGTTCGACTTCGAGGAGCGATTCACCAAAAAAACGCGAAAGTTTTTATGCATCGGCGAGACGAGATATAGGGCACTTTCCCGCAAGCGGCTAATTTTACCGCGGCGAGACGTTTTTAGCGGCATATCCGTTTGAGAACGCCTTTGAAACCACCCGAGGATTTAATCTCACGGCGAGACCACTTAAAAGCGTTTCATTTTCATCAAAAAATATAAAACCTCTTCTTCGGAACCCGCCGGAAATTTTTCTCCATATTTTTTTCACGAATCTTCGCCGCATGATTCACGATTTTAATGCGCCCGCTTTGTTAGTTTAGTTCCAGATTTTTACGCGCGTTTCCGCACCGGCGTATTTTTTACGCCACGACGGCTTTCCCGTCCGCCTGTTAATCAAACGTCGACGTGCCCGCAAGACAGGAAAATGAAAATAAAAAAACTGCGTGCCTGGGCCCTGATTTATGCGATCGCTCCGCGTGTTACATTTTTTTTTCCTTCTCCGAGCAAAAGGTGGGGGAAAAAAAGACGAACGAAACTGCGAATCCCGTTCTCCTCTGGAATCCAAAGGGACAGAGGTCATCTCGAAATCTTTCGACTCCTCCCATTCTTTCGGGCGTTCTTACGACCCCCTTATCGATATTATTTATATTGTTTTAATTTTTTTCCTTACAACATCCGCTGACAATCGTTCGAATTTCTTTTTCATACGAGACTTACATGGTATTTAAGCCCCGAAGGTTTGAAGGCGTGAATGGGGGACCCCGCCCAGACCAATACGGACCGAGTTATCAAGTGGCGGGATCGGCCCACCCTATCGTGTAGCCCGTGCAGTAAGAGTTATAGTGAACAATACGAGAAAATGGCGGGGGAGGAGAAGTGAGCAAAGGAGGGAAGGATTCAGGGCTATAGTAAGGGAGGGGCATTGGGGAGGTGTTAAGGTAGGAGGACAATATAAAAAGGAATTTTTGTAAATAACTTTTTGATAGATAATACCTATGATAACAGTTCTTTATTTTTTATTGTTATTTATGGTAACGTGCACTTTTATCGTATTTCGGGAAAACGAGAAACTTCTGTACCTGAGCGTTTTGAAATTTGAATCGCAAATCCGGCAATAATACAAGAAGTCGGTGAATCAGAAAGTTATTTTTTTCCTTATATTGTGGTAGCCCTGCTTTTTAGATCCGTTCTAAACATGTTCGTTTCGTTTTTTCATTCTATACTCGCCATACAAACGAAATTTCTTTGAAATCGATTCAGTCAATACCTTCAAAGTTTGTAGTTACAGAAAAATTCTAACCTTGATATTGTGGTAGCCCTGTCTAGTAGACACGGTTGAAGTACGCTGTTTTGATTATTTAATTATATGAATATTATATATATTATATTTGGTTAAAATCCATGCTGTCAGTTCTCTAGAAATAGGCGTTAAAGTATAATTATTTTACTTTTTACTGTGGTAGCCCTGCTCTGTAGTTCCGCTTTAAACATATTGATTTCATTATGGTATGTTGTAAAAATTTTATATAGAAAATTTAGTTAAATTCGGCCAAATCCTTCCAAATCCATAATTACTGAAAGAGTTTTGTTTATAATTGTGACACCCCTGTTTGGTTGATCCTGTATAAATATGCTATTATGGTTTTGTATATGTATTTAAATTATAAATATTAAATTTGGTTAAAATTGATACGGACAGGTCAACACAAATACTTGTGAAAACAATTTTTTTAATTACTTAAATTCTGGCAGCCCTGATTTATAAATATATACTATACATATAGATTTTAATTTTATATGATACATGCCTTCTTCACACAAAATTTCGTTGAAATCAGTACAGCCAATTCCTTCAAAATTCATTATTACCGAAAAGTTAAACTTTGCAATTGTGGTACTTTTGCTTAGTCGATCCGGTCCAAATATATCATTTTGGTAATTAATTTACGTGAATATTTTAAGTACCAAATATGGTTGAAATCGGTTTAGCCAATTCTTCCCTGATATATGCATACGAACGGACAGACATCACGATGGTAATAGTGCTTTTCAGCAATTACGAAAAGCACTAAAAATGTGCGGATACAAAATTTATTGGCAAAAATTCCACGCATGTGCTGTATATGAAGAGGTGGAAGGCACGGGTTCGATTCCCGGTAGATGCAGAATTTTTTTCCTGCTTTTTCAAAATTTTATTGCGAACGAACGAAATGCCGCCACTTGTGATTTTTGAAAGCGTCGCAAATCATAGCTCGTGACCTTATTTTTTTAATTTTAAGGCACGTATCACGCTTATATAAACAAAACGAATCGAAAATTGATTCGGATCTTATAGTAAGCCTTTTGAGTTTTGCGAAAAAATGCGTTGCGCATAAATTTCCGCCTTTCGGGACGCGGGCATTAATCTTTCCGCTTTTTGATCGTCGACTTCGAATTAATAAGCTCGCGATAGACTTGGATAAGAACGTGTGAGGGAGGGAGGCGAGGACGGAGGGGGGAGGAAAGTGCGCGTGCAGGAGGTGAAGGACGTAGGTTGGCAACACTGCGAGATGCGGAGAGAGAGAGAGTGGTCAGAAGTGCGTAGGGGCCGCAGAAACGGGACGAAAGGGAACCATTGTGTCGAGAAAGTTATAATCTGTGCGAGAGAGCGTGCGTGAAAGTGTACAAGATCAAGCGGGGATTATTCGTGATTAACATAATCCCCCGAGTGAACACGATTTTTTTCTTTTTATAAATCGGAGATTTTAATTTACAATTATTTCTGTCCGATAGAACAGGTTGTTGATAGCGTGCGTTTATTTAAAGGTATTTTGGTACCTGTATTTATATTGGTCAGTGGATTTGATAAGTTTATGCAAGTTTCGAAGTCTTGTAAAACACAATAAAGACATGTATTTCATTCAAAATTTTATTTGTAGACTATATACAGGTACAGATTGTACAAGAATTTTGGTAACCCAAATTCAGTCATGTTGTGATAAGAGTCATGGTGATTCAGAAATTCTGCTTCGCTGGGAAACAAATACCAATAGAATTAGTTAAACACTTGATTGATATCTAGTTGCATTCTGGAATTGTCAAACTCCTGAATCCAATATAACCGTGACTCATTAACATATTCAGACGTAAATAATTGTGCTAGCCATGTATATATGTGAGGATAATATAGTACAGAGACGATGACCTATAGTAGTTTTCATAGTTATTAAGCGGTGAATTATTAGAATTGTTAATTCTCATTCACACATATGCTAACCGGTGAATACAAAATTGTTATTTTTGCAGGACTACAAAATATTCAAAATGACCGAGTATAATTTCAAGAAAAAAGTCACCAAGCACACCTTACGGCTTAAATCAAAATTTAAAACAGTTCATCCAATATTCCAAAAAAGGTTGCGTAAACCAGATGCACATTTAGACTACAAAGTAACCTTTCATCAGAGGTGGTTCACCGACAGTAGATCCTAAAACATTTATCAAACTAATTCGCATTTTTTAAATATTTTAATCGAACCAAACTTAACGGTACTCCATTTTTCGACGTTGATCCAATTTAAAGGACGGTCTGGCTTTGCAAGCATGTGTTGCTCTGAAGGTGAAATGGTTCAAGAGACACGACTAAAATAAATGGAGGGCGACTGTCTCGGCAACAAGTCTTTCCGTTGATGCAATGAATGGACCACGCCCTTAGAGCCTAACCCCCCCTTCTCCTACATCTCAATCCATCTCCTCCTCTTCCTCCGCCTATTTCTCTTCCCCAATCCCCTCCCCGTCCCTTTCTTAGGCCGTTTTTCCAGTTGCAAACTCTTAAACTCATCGGCCAAAAATTCGCGTTTGCCCGTGTTTTTCTCCGTCCCGACCGTCATATGCCGTAAGGAAGGCCGAGGAAGGTATTTGTCATCTATTTTTCAAAACTTGTACCTCGTCGATTTCGTGTTTGTTTTTCAACGCGCGTCCATCGGAACGACCGTCTGACGTAGGTGCGAGCGGTTTTTTTTTAATATCAGCTCGGTTAAGAAACGAAGATGTTATCTTTCTAGTCATTTTCTCCCTCACTTTTCTCCGCATACCTATTCTCTTCTTTTTTTCCTCTTTTATTTTCATATTATTCTCTTCTCTCTCTCTCCTTGCCTCCCATCTACATTAACTCAAGGCCCAACTCGGACCCATAAAACTGCAATTCTGTGAAAATTAATGCGGAGGAATAACACTAGAGATGTGCTACAGTATATGCATAATTTACGTGATAAATAAATAAAGCTTCATAGTTGCTTCCACCTGAATTTTAGCCTAATTGTGACGATTGGAGTTAAATAAATAAGTGACTAAGGGGCGGCGGTGTGGTTAGAGAGTTGCCTTCCAGGTTCGAATCCGGCGGAGGTCGAATTTTTTTAAACCTGGGATCGTCCCGTCCCCTACTGGTGTGGTTTGAGGAGTCAGCGCTCCGTCCTTCAGAACGGACGTTGAGCAGTTTTCCCCCTTGGTACTTTTCATAAAGAGTAGGCTAATGCCGGATAATCCCTCCTCCCTTCCGTGTGTGTACGGTGTGGAAGGGGTTGTGGCTATAATAATCCAATAGGCTGATTATCTATAAATACGAACCAACAACAACATTAATAACTAAATAATCATGATGATTTTCTTCCCCCAATCTGTTGGAAAGAAAATTCACAAAAGCTAATCAATGGATGATTTGGGTGGAGACCGTTATCGAGGCGGCGGAGGACGTAAGAGGAAGGGGCTGGGTGGTTCCAAAACTAGTTTTATCATCCTTCCTTGTAACTTCCTTCTAACACTGAATAGACACCCGGCGGCGGCGCATCTATCCTTGGTTTTTCACGAGATCGCCTAAGGCACCTCTATACCACTCCCAAACGGCCTCGCACCCTCCTCCTTGCACCCACACCCACCCGTCCTCCCCGAAGCGAAACCCCTCCCATTCCCGCCCACGGCTTCTCTTCAAGGTCACAGCTAATCTTGGGCACCCATTTGCCCTGCTATTGCGGACCCGCTCGTTTCGAAAATATATTGACTCGAGAAAATTCGGAAAACTATATATTTTTCAATTGATTAAGAAATTAAATCTGAATATTTGAATATTTAAAATGTAATTTACATTCTTATTACAAATTCCACAGGCGCTGTTTCTCTTCTCGGAGATTGATTGAAGGAATGCGCTTTTCTTTGGTGGCCATTCATACAAGTGTAGAGATTTCGAAACTGGGGATTTATTTGTATTGGAGATACGCCAGTGTTACAGGTATATTAACTTGAAGTGATAACATTAACGCATATCAGATTCGACATTATAATTATTTTCCTGACAGGGAGAGCATCTTCATATTTTTCTACAGTTACTGTCTTATTTGCTGTGTTCTGAGCGAATCATAAAAATGTTTATATTTTTGACAAAGTGTATGTCATTAATTTAAGTGAACTATTTTTATTTTCCCTTTACTCGCAGCAGACACTATAGAATAGGGTGCAGTTTTCATCATGTTGGAAGAATATTACTTGGGGTTTGACAAACATGGCTATAAATACTACATTTCCGTAAAATCATCTCAGTCAATTCTCGGGTCATAGAATAAAAAAATGCCAATAGGAATACACATGGTTCTTTCATTAGGTCTCACCTAATTTTCTTAGAGAAAATAATGGATTTAAGGAATTTTTGAGCTGATAAATGGCAGTCAAAAATTAAAAGAAGTACACCTTTTTGGTATTAGAATCATTCCACCAAAATCTCTAAGGATTTTTACAATTGCAATATTTATGTTATATCCTGGGCATAAAAAATAAATACCGCAGTTGCCCGATTATAAACGAGTTTTTTTTTAATGTAAACCGAAAAATTCATACACGCCTTATAATTGCAACCAACCTATTTCTCCTCTCCCTCTCACCCCCAATAAAATTCAATCCTCTTATGTTCTGTACTCTACTCTACCCTTAGATGACAGCATTACATTTCAGGGCATCGAACCGGAACCGAACCGAAAACCGAACCGAAAACCGAAACCGAAAAAAACCGTTATTTTAGTTGGAGTGGAACCGAACCCGAACCGAAAAAAAAAATTTTTGAACCCGAACCGAAACCGAAAACCTTTTTTTATTTCGTTTCATTTTTTCGGTTCGCACAAACAGAGGGGGAGAAAGAAGGGGTTTTCCTTTTGCATTAATACGAGGCTTTTTTGAAAGCCTCGCCTTCAACAACGGATAAGGCATAGGCTAATGGGTTTCTTGAGAATACATGCTCCCAAGCCTTTAGAGAGATGCATCTTTGTAATAATATCTGTCGGTTCAATGGTGAGATGGGCATCCCAATACATAGAGAGAGGGTCAAGGATACGTTCTGCTGAGGTGTTTCAGAACCCTGTTAAACGAGGCTAGTGGAAAGGGACGTAGTGGTACATTGAAGACAGTCCGCTAATCGTCTTGGTACCCTACCCTGTAGAGCGTTCTGGGTAAGAATGTTTCACGATTCTTAACTTGGATTTTGCTTAAAGTTGGAGGTTATTGTGCCCCTATTATTTCATCCCTTCTCCATATGCATTGAACCCTTATATTTTGGTAGTCTTTCTCTAAAGCTTATCCAGGAAGGATTGCTCTACAGTCGTACTTTTGAGGTATTCTTACTTCTGTTATCCTATGTTGCAGGTTAGTAAATTTCTATTTACATGTGCACACATATTAGCATTCGTTGCTTAAAACTGAAAAGAGATTATGGATTAATACGAATTTGATATTTTTAGTGAAGTATTTTGCAAAAACGCACATTAGAGACTCCGCTTGAAGAAAGACAGTTCATGACGCGCCGAATATGTAAGTCTAATTTTTTTTCTGTGTGTGTGTTTAATTTCAAGAGGATATTTAGTACAGCGATGTAAATTTGGTTTCGTCTACATTTACCATGGAAAAACGTAAAAGTCTCTCCTGACATGCAGACTTCTTGGGTTATTATTTTAAAATATACAAGATAATGACGCGATATTTGCATGACCATAAAGATAAAAGATTTAATATAATCGTCGAATTTTATCGTTCGGATATCTTTTTTTGTCTTCTTGACTTGCGATAGTGAAGGCATATTTGGTTTAAATAAAAAATAACATTTTTCATTAATAAAGATTATTTTGTAATTCTCTTGAAATTTTCCCTAAAAACTTCAAAGTCGGAGTGAAAAAAACCGATTCGTGGTTGCTGGAGGGAAACCGGAACCGAACCGATTTTTTTTGTTATGTGTGAACCGGAACGAAAACCGGAGCGAAAAAATTTCGGTTCGATGCCTTGTCTGAAAAGCAGCTCAAAATTACGAATATACCCAATACAAACCCTTCTCCGATGCGAAGCAGTTGTTAACTAACAGTGTATTACAATCATATTCTACATGCTCTTCATATGTTTTCTTGGTTATGCGAGTTTAGTGCTTCAGTTTTTTTGAACTACTTCGATATGACTTCAGCAGATATAGTTCCGTCTCTTTAACTAGAAAAGTTACCAGTAAAAACATTTAATTATAAATAACAGACAATCGATTTTACGGTTGGCGAATAGTAAAGTGAATCCCTACATTGCAAAGTTTGCCAGTTTAAAATTATTTGGTTTATATTATAGTGCGGCCGCGATTAAGTATAAACCATCAAGTGAGACTCTCGGATGTAGAAAGTTTGTGCATCCCTGGTTTATATTATCATGGAAGCCGTTCTTCAGACTTGTGTTAAGAGAGCAGAGAGAATTATTCAACTTCGTTTCCTCACTGATACCGATGAAAGCTCGAGGCTATTAAGACACAAGCAGATACGATTACTTAACAACTATTCGTTACCAATAATATTCCATCAAATTATTGATAATTTTAAGAAAATAATTTTTCCGTTGACAAACAATCCTCCTGCATGCTCACTAGGCCGAGTTATGCACAATAATCACCAGTTTCTTTTTCTTGCGTTTGTAACTCCCTCTCTGTGAGTTACTCTCCCTTCCTCTTTCTCCTTCTCCTCGCAACACGCCAAAACGATATTTTCGCATGCCTCGATGATATCTTTCCCTGTCGTGCATCACGTGACCTGAAGGTAAATGGAGAAATGATGTCTGAATACCCAGAACGTTTGCCGGTTCTTGCGGTTTTATTGAAATGCCTCCTAATTATCCCTCTTTTGACGGATGAGGGAAAGGAAATATTTTTTTCGCGCAGGATTACAATGACTCGAAATAAGTCGCCGCTACAAACGAATATATATTTTAGGAGGTGAACGACCAAAAATGTCGCAACGAAACGAGTATAACATCCTGAATTTTCGTCATATTCAACGCTTATTTCAATTTTGTATCCATGACGCAAATAATAGTAATTCCAGTACCGTTAGTTTCCCAGGACAAGGAAAGTAGCTCAAAACAATTGCTACGGGCGAAATTTCTCCAGCAGCATATGTTATGTGGGAGTTTTTCAAATTTATCCACAGCTATTAAAAATACATTATGTAATTTTAAGCGTCGATTCCGGGAAAGGTCTTCAGCAGTGTATTTTTTCTTTCGGAGGATTTTGAGAAATGGGGTATCCATTAATTTTCTATAGTAGAAAAGGCTAATGTTTATTTCTATACCCAACACCAACAACACGGTTTGTGTTGAGGAAAATGGGTGCCATGTTACTTTTTTACGACCTGCTGATTCTCTCTTGCCTACGAACAATCGATATCTGAGAGGTAGTGCAATGAATACTTGGTCTGTTAAAAATTTGAGGAAGAAAGGTGATTTTCCCAATAAAATTACATTTTTACTCATTTTTATTGACCGACTCAATCATTTTATAGCTGTAGGTGTTACTTGTATCATATATTTAATAAAAACTTTAATTCGACCTGGCTGATTTACTTGAAACGGAAAAGTGGTGTTGTATCAACGCTAATAAAGTACCTACTTGTACTTTTGATTCGGAATTTAGTGAAATCAGTTCAATTACAACGAAAAAAATCACTCGAGTCGCTTGTATCAAACATCTTCCTTTGGCGCGGTCGCCTTTTGATTTCGAAACGAGGACGGGCGTGACCTCGGGGATCTTAGTAACCCGAGATGTTCACAGGCGATCCGAAGAGATCGTCGAATCCCTCGATTACAGGGCCGACCGACAAACGGACCTGTCTTGGCGAGGGTTAGATTGCGGTAGGTCGGTTGAGGTCGGTCTCACGCACTTTTCTATCAAGCGATACCACGATCCCTTCATTCCGGCGATATCGGACCTAAACGATAGCCATATATTGGCAGTGGAATTTTTTTTAGAATTTTCAGCTTTTCCCTAAACGATAGCCATATATTGGCAGTGGAATTTTTTTTTAGAATTTTCAGCTTTTCGAGCGTGTTAAACGCTCCATAGATAAAATAAACTATTTCTAATTTCTCTTTTCAAAAAGTTAGTAGAATATTAAGAAAAATAGCAAAAAATTACATTATATTTCATCACTCATGCAAAACTACGTACGCACTTTAGATACGCAGTATACGGCAGCAGCGGTAATTCACAGATTCAGAGAATTTTCTTTATTGAGCCATATGTACAGAAGGGAGGTTGAATAATTTATAGCTAACGTGATGCCCTAGCAAATACATGGAAGCTGAGTGCAAAATCCATTCAGGAATGTGGCAAAAAATGAAGGAACGATGATAGCACGGAAATTAAATCGTGCAGGTGGGCATAATGAATTATGTGTATGTGAAAAATAAATGCCATTTTTCTTTGAAATCTCCAAGTGATTGCATAAAAAAGTCATCGTAGGCAATGGTCATTTGGGAAGAATAAACCTGAAAAAATTAATCGGATATGATAATATTCGAAAGAAGAGATGGGCAGTAAGTAAATATGCGTATTTGAGACGTAGTATGGTGAGGAAAAATGCATTTAACCATGGCATGTGGATTATTGTTCGATCCAAGTGATGGGTGTGCTATCCGACATTTTAATTGCTGGCATAACAACAGGAATTATTTGTAAACATTTTGAAGGAGGTATTGTAAAAAATTTGAAATTACGTCCTGTTTTCACTTGTAAATGATTATATGTTTATCGAGTCACTAAGTTCTATGATATTTTCAGTATTATTTTGGGCGTTCAAAGAAACTGGAACGTAATAAATTTAGGGAAAGAACATACCGTAATTTCATATGGAACATCAAAATTTGAATAAAACTATGCAGTAAATTGTTTGTGAATTGGATTAACTTGCAGCGTTTGCCGCTCTCACAGTCAAAGCGAAAATTACTCTATCCTACCTCATGGATATAATATTGAAAGGCTATGAAAAGTAATTTCGAATCGTTGCTTAAAACGAAATACAAATTTGACTCAATGTCCGCCCTCCTTCGAGTAAACTGCACAGCATTTCATAAGACATCGCTTTCCTTCATTTATGTTCTAATAGCCGTTACTGGCGATCGAAATGACATTTTCCGTTACTTCACGAAGACAGCCATGCACGCGAGCACACATGCACGCGAACACATAAGCACAATAATCTACAAAGATAACGTTCTCTCGTGCACCTTGATCACAAACACGCGCAAACGTACGAAAAACAACGCATACACAAATGCACGCACGCTTACGCGCACACGCATGCAATAAGCGCATAATTCCATCGCCGATGACCCCGCTATAGAGGGACCTTGGTCGCGGGTGTTGCCTTCTTAGGTCTCCGCTCGTATCGGTGGCCTCCAGCCCTCACCGCGGCCTCCGGCTTCACGACTTTCAATCCCACCCCCGCAGCTAGCAGACCACAGGGGAGATGAGGTTCTGGAGTGGAAGGGGAAAGTTCCAATCCGCCTCATCGACCCCTCTCTCTCTGTTTCTACTCTCCCCTCCGCCCCCTCTTGAGAACTCCACGGGTGTTGCACCCCTCTCCCATTGTTACGTCGTCATCGGAAGTTGGAACGGAGAGGAAGTAAAAATGGGAAAAAGAGAAAAGGAGATGTAAGTGAAAATGAGGAAGAAAGAGAAGGGAAAAATAAGGAAAACAGAGATTGAGGGAAGGGAGATGAAATGATCCAGGAATAGAGAAATGAGATTCGGGAGAGTATTTAAAGAAATAGAATGGAGAAATAGGGAAGGTAATTCCAAATTAACGGAAGATAATAAACCGGGTGTAATGGAAGAAAGGGAGAAATAAGAAGAAAAGAGCGATAAAGAGATGGACAAGTTTTTTATAAGCGAAAAGATAGAAAAATAAGACGGAGAGTATAGACTGATGGGGTAGTAAGTCAGAAAGAGAGACTAGATAGGAATAGAGGATTAAGATTATCAACGATAAACGCAGAGAGTGATATACGATATATATGGTTAACCTGTTTTTCAGCACTTTTCGTACGCGAGTCTGAGTCCCGGGCTCGGGTGTTGATCGCGCCGGCGTTTGGCGTTTTTATCGGCTTTTAACCTCCTATAAGCTATATAACATGGATTTTCCTCAACACGAACCGTGTTGTTGGTGTTGGGTATAGAAATAAACATTAGCCTTTTCTACTATAGAAAATTATTGGATAACCCATTTCTCACAATCCTCCGAAAGGAAAAATACACTGCTGAAGACCTTTCCCGGAATCGACGCTTAAAATTACATAATGTATTTTTAATAGCTGTGGATGAATTTGTAAAACTCCCACATAGTCCAGGTCATCCTATGCTGCTGGGGAAATTTCGCCCGTAGCAATTGTTTTGAGCTTCTTTCCTTTTCCTTTTCCTGGGAAACTAACGGTACTGGAATTACTATCATTTGCGTCATAGATGCAAAATTGAAATAAGCGATGAATATGACGAAAATTCAGGATGTTATACTCGTTTCGTTGCGACATTTTTGGTCGTTCACCTCCTAAAATATATATTCGTTTGTAGCGGCGACTTATTTCGAGTCATTGTAATCCTGCGCGAAAAAAATATTTCCTTTCCCTCATCCGTCAAAAGAGGGATAATTAGGAGGCATTTCAATAAAACCGCAAGAACCGGCAAACGTTCTGGGTATTCAGACATCATTTCTCCATTTACCTTCAGGTCACGTGATGCACGACAGGGAAAGATATCATCGAGGCATGCGAAAATATCGTTTTGGCGTGTTGCGAGGAGAAGGAGAAAGAGGAAGGGAGAGTAACTCACAGAGAGGGAGTTAAAAACGCAAGAAAAAGAAACCTGGTGATTATTGTGCATAACTCGGTCTAGTGAGCATGCAGGAGGATTGGTTGTCAACGGAAAAATAATTTTCTTAAAATTATCAATAATTTGATGGAATATTATTGGTAACGAATAGTTGTTAAGTAATCGTATCTGCTTGTGTCTTAATAGCCACGAGATTTCATCGATATCAGTGAGGAACACAAATCTGAAGAACGGCTTCCATGATAATATAAACCAGGGATGCACAAAAACTTTTGTAAAAAGATTGTTTAGTACTAAACATGTGTTGCAAAATCCTCTGCGGGTCGCACTTTGTGCATCTCTGAGATAGACCATTAAATATTGAATATATAGACTATAATTTTTGGTTGTGTTGTTTTGTTACTAAGGTACTAGCAACAAGCACCTTGTTGAAAATTGCATCGAATCTAGTACATAAGAACGAAGTCTTTCTCCTTCAACTTTTATAACATGATTTTCATATAGGGTGGCCAATAAGTCACTATACAGTCTATTAACACTATGTCAGGAATAAGTCGGTGTAAATGGATCCCAATTTGTATGAAGAAGATAGTTTTTATATTGTTTCTGTTCATGCATTGTCTAATTATTTCATTTGCTATTTATTTATTTATTTGATATTTATTGTTGTTTTGTCTCTTAATAAACATTTGTGATATTGTATAGTGACTTATTGGCCACTCTGTATTTAAACCTTTCGTTTCATTTATTCCCTACAGTATTAATTGAAAATGAACGCCAGACTTGTCTCTGTAATATAGGTTTCCTCAAATCTTGCCTTATTATGCGGTTTTTTATAACAGTCGTGAAACGCGTCTCACGAACCAACTTGATGCGTCTGTTGATATAATACTTCAAATTCTGCGAAAGTATTGGAAAAATACGTTTCGTTAAAAATAAAAGGATTAACGTAAAGGATATTAATAATCAGTTGTTTGAATAATGTGATGCAGTATCCAATTTAGCGGCATCAAAGACTATGTTTAATAATTACGAATCAATTAAAAAAATTGCGCTAGCTTTATTGCTGTCATACAGCCAATTCATTTGTTTACGTCCCATCCACAAAGCTCCAAAGTAAAAGGTTAAATTCGGAAAATATAGGCCTTACATTAGTGAAAGAGCCTTAACGGACGCTAACAAGCTCTCGCTCGAAAGATACTAAGGAAAAGGAAATTCCAGAAGATTTTGTCACGTGGTAAACAATGGGTGTCAGTGGGAGTTTCTTTTTGGATGAAATGTAAATTGCCGAATCACGCCAAACAAAACGATAAACGTATGAACAGAAGAATTTTCTCGTTGTTATAGTTACGAAAACAGGAAGGATAATGTATTTGGTGATTAAGATAATTTTATGCAAGTCTTCGATAGTAGTTACTACGACATTCCTCCAATTTAATAAATACAACTTATATTGACCAGTGTTCCTTGCTTCCAATTATCGTACTCTTTATTTGTGAAAGGGTTTTTTTTAAGATTCTCCATTTGTTCACTAATAAGTTAATACATTTAAAATTAAAGTTAGGGTTTTTAGAGGAGATCACTCTTAAAGCTACATTAGCTCCTTTAACCAATATTTTTAGTCAATCTGTATTTGCAAATGATGAATTAGTAGGTTATAATTAGTTGACTGCCCACCAGCACAATAATTTAGCCTTGTCATTAGAATAAATATAACAAATTATTGATAATTATGTCAAGAGTATTTGCATTAACACTCGGTTTCGGGAGGTCTGTGTCTATTTCACTACGAAATTGATATCAGGTGATAGTTTTCTGCCCGCAATAAAAGTGCCTAACTGCTCTAAATAAATAATGATGATGTCCTTATATCTCTGCCGATGACTATTTTTGGAAATTTCCTGGTCCAGTTGTACAGCTGCTATAATTCTACCATAGTTACGACATTCACACAAACTATATCCAGAGAAGCGTCTAAATATTTACGCGTTAATACATTCTTTCAGGTACAAGGGCCCGCTTAACAACCTAGGGCAAGGCTGGTTTATGACATCAGGGGTCGCCGCAGCGCTCATAACATTAGAAAAACATGTATTACAAATAGCGGAGGAATTTTGTAAAACTCATTCGTGTAGTAATCGTCAGTTAGTAGAATGCATTTGAATTAATATCCGTTTTATTTAATGAAACTTCAATCCAGGGACAGATCCAAGTTATGAGGAGCCTAAGGCGATTTGCTTTAGTAAGCTACCTTCGCTCATCTGTTATTCCAATATGGAATGAAGGTCCTAAAGTAGTGCCTAAAAATGAAGACCTAAGCCTATAGCCTTAATGAACCTATAGATTAATCAGGTCCAAGTTGTATCTCGTTAGTGTTTAACCGCTATATCAGTTCCGACCGTAATTTTGCTCTGTATATTCAACGGTCGCTTTAATATTTTAAAAGTTGTTTCACAGTAATTATAGCTAATACTGTCCTCGGTGTGACAAACTAAATTCATTTAATATTTTATGCTTCGCATTTTTTACTTTTAAGGTATTTTCTGCAATGTGTTTGAGATAAATAACATTATCACAAAATTTATCGACCTTTGAGGTAAGGGTTTAATGAAAATTATAATGGATTTCTGAGATTTACTCCACACTCGCAAACTACACCATATTCCTGTAACCCATTCTACGCTGATTTTACAACTATAAAGCTATGAAGTACTATTTAGGCAATATCAATACGGAAAAACTATACGATAATCCAATCATCTTAACAGTCATAGTTAATTTAGAAATTATCTCCTTTCTGCCAAATGTTTTCACGGAAACACTCTTACATCCTACAGGCGTGAATTTATCTGTTATCAAGAGCAATTAATTCTTCTAGCCACATAATCCTAGATATTATTACTGTTTGAAATTCTCTTCAAAAGATTCCATCCACTACAGTTCGTTACTCAAATTTGACGTCATATTCGAAAATGCAAATCACCAACCCACCATGTTTTTGCAAAGTTGATATTTTCGTCAGGAATATAAAAACCGCGATAATATCCATGGCGAACAAGGCCTCGTTAGATTCCTTTGATCATCGCATCTCTCGATCCACGCGTTCC
Source organism: Tanypteryx hageni (assembly GCA_028673005.1). NCBI lineage: Eukaryota > Metazoa > Arthropoda > Insecta > Odonata > Petaluridae > Tanypteryx > Tanypteryx hageni. The sequence goes on along the minus strand of CM054115.1, from coordinate 63,511,130 downwards.
TAACAACACTCCGCCCAATTAAGCAGAGCGGATTACGTAATAATTCCCACGGAAGTTCTTTCAAGCTCTTTCTGCCACGCCCTGTCTGCCGACCCAACTACACAAACAGTTGTAATGGCCGATAGGAATATGACACGTCAGAAAGCGAGATACACAAAAAAATTCTACCCGTGTGTATGTGATTCCGGAGGGAACTTGTTGCTGTTCAATTAAAGCGAAAGCCTCGATAAAAAACCAGTTCAACGTCTTTTCAGCACCCCTGTCCCTCTTTCGTCGCTTTATTGTCGATGCAAACGTCACGTTCGTGTTTTTTTCGTCTTTTAAAACGTGGGGACCTTCTTTAAAATACGCCAGGACTAAATTTTCCGCAAAATTCTACTCCTCCTCGACATTCTATTTTGGTTATCCATGTGCCTGCTATTATGCTGAAATTAATAATATTTATGTTACTTTAAGAGGAGTTCCTCCTTCAAGGGAACATTGTGACATGATCCTAAGAAATGTCTGCAAATTAGGAGACGATCGACTATCGGAAAATCTCGTTGCCGATTCTTCCTGCTAATATCAGTCACGATATTGCCTGATATCAGAATATGATAGGAAAATCCATAAATCATCAACAAAAACAGTAATACTTCGTAAACTAGTAACGAATTCATAAGTTTTTCCATAAGGTTCTTGACTGTCTTTCTGCCGTCAACGTTTATTTTTATCGTGTATACATTAAATAGCTCAACTTAGCGTATGTATGTTATTCACTATTTAGCGGTAGCGTAATTCATGAGGAACTAATCGGAATTTCGGCCAGACTATTACTTCGCATACGGTTGGTTCCTGCAAATTAAATCATTTCCTCCAAGACCTCTATACCATCCACCAATTCTGTGCTACCAACTAGAGAAACGCGAGAACGGCTACGGACGCCAAAGCGAAACCATTTGCAAAAGCACACACCTCCCTATCCTTCCCACAAAAACACCTCAAATCATGCCACATCGGGTTAGAAAAGCACCTTTGGCATAGACTTCTGAAGAGATGTTCTCCGTCTCTTCGGTGTCCAGGGCTTCATCCCCACCCCACCTCCTCCCGCTAACCCTTCCGAACCCATCCCCGAGTAGGTTGTAGAACCTTGGACCCCCATCTTCTACTTCCTTCTCCCCTCTCCCCCCCAACCCTTCTTCCCTCCACCCTACTACGTCTCGTCTTCCTCCTCCTTCGTGTACGCCTCCCTCTTCTCCTCCGCCTCCTCTTCCTTCTTCCCCTCCTCCTCCCCCTTCCCTTCCTCCGCCCTCCTCCCCTCCACCCCCTCCCTCTTCCACCCCTCCACCCCCTCCCCCTCCTACCCCTTCTCCTCCACCTCCTACCCCTTCCCCTCCACCTCCTACCCCTTCCCCTCCACCTCCTCCTCCCTCCTCCCCGCCACCCCCTCCCTCTTCCCCTCCCGCTTCTTCCTCCTCTTCCTCCGCGACGTCGTAGTATTCGTCCTCCCAGGTCGCGTCCTCCTCTCTTTTTTCCCCTCCTCCACCTCCTCTTCCAGTGGTACCACCACCTTCTCTTCCTTTTCCCGGCAAATCCAACTCCCATCCTTCGGCGGGGGCCGCAACCGGCCACGGTCTTCGGTGGACGTGCTGGTGTTGCCCTTGGCGCATCTGCAGGGGCGTCGCTTGTGGGAATAGCCTCCGGTGGAGGAACTGGGCCAATATCTGTTCCGTAATGCGGTTTTGCTTCTCAATCTCACCTGTGTGTGCGAAGGGAGGGGTGCGGCGGGGGGATGAGTGGAAGGGGGAGGGAGGGAGCATGGGGAGGAGAGGAAAGAGTAGGGAGATAGACGGAAAGTGACATAGAGTCGGTGCGGTAAAGCAAGCGTAACACCGCTCGTGTGTTTTTTTTTGTGGAAGAGTTTTTCACCGTGAGATGATGGAGAATTAAGGTGATAATGATTTATGCGTGGCATAGTTGTGATTTTATTAACGATATGAGTTTTCGGATTATATGAGATTAGATGATTAGACCAGAGAGATGTTTAGATGAGCACGCGAGTGACGGGAAGAGGAAAGAATCGAGCAGAAAAGCATGGATTGAATCAGGATTTTCGTGGAGCAAGTAAGGCGTGCAAGATATTCAATATGATAGAATCACGTTTCGTTTGTTTTTGGGGGATGGCAGCGCGCAGGCGCAGGAAGCGTGCGAAATGAGTGATAATTTTTGGAGGAAGTCGGATTATTTGAGAGCGGAAGAGGAAATATTTTATCGTTGGGATGAGATTTTTATTTTTTTATCGGATGTGGATTAGATTTACGATCGTTTTAAAACAAATGAATGATTGTGGTGATAAAAGAAAGTGAAGGCGAGATTTTTGATGGAAGAAAGCAGTGATTTGGATGGAAGAGGATTGGAATTGGAATGGAAGAGGATAGGAGGGTGGGCGAGAGGATGATGCTGTAGTCTACATCCTTTGCAAATCTTTTTTTCTACATTGAATGTGAAACTTCGTCCTCTCCAACTCATCTAAATTAGATTCCTCTTCAATTTCAATTCCTTTTTTTTAAGTTCAAAGCCCATTCGATTCTAAAGATATACTTCTTTTTTTGGTGAACATAGCGTGAACTTCGTGCTTGTACATAAAGTAATTTCAGCCCAAAAAGTATTGGTTCAATGAAAAACGAAGTTTCACATTGTCATACATAGCAGCATATCAACATGCCTTAAGTCACTAACATTACAAAAAACATTTCATAAAACTATCAAACTCTCTATCGTGTGAGTCGTTTTGAGGATAGTTCGTTTATCTTTTCATTGAAATGAGTATGGGTTATGTTATGAATACGTTTTGGCGTGTCTTTGATGGAACTTTCGTAAGTTTTTTATATGATTGAAGCTGAAATTTAGTGACATATATAATCATTACGACAATGGATGTTGGTTGGAATTAAGTTGTATGGAGCGTTGATAGAAAATTATTGAAATTAGACTGTATATATACCGTCGTTCCCTGACAAGGTTTCTTTTCTGTAATGGATGGAAACGTGCTAATGATTACAAGTAAGATCGGACGTTTATCAGAATAATGCCTGTGCCTTATTTGCCATAGAATAGACTAAATAAAAGTACCGAAATATCACTCGAATTACTCTCAACGCGCGGAACATATCGTAATTTCAAAGCTAAGCTGTAAAGACCCATTTACCAAATCAATTCCTTTTATTATGGCGAGAATACGATGGAATCGTTACGCAAGTAAAGCTCCGTGATATATTTTAACTCCTTAACGTCATGGATAACCCCTGAAGTTTTTATGCACTTTTAACCAATGCATCGCGATAACCTGTATATCCCTATTTTCATCTCAAGGAATATAAATCGCATCGTCGAATTAAGAGTCCTTGAGCACATATTCTTTTGATATTTCATCTCTCGGATGAGAGAAGTTACAGTGTAGTTCCCATTTGCTCCGCTCGTCCCGACGGCGCTTTTCGCCGTCGGCTTTTTATATTAAGAGGAACAACGCGAAACGAGTTGAGAGCAAGTTCTTGTTTAAGCGAGAGATGGAAAGAGAGAGAGAAAGTGAAGATGCGCATGAAAAAGAGAAATCAGCTTGTTATTTTATAGGGTCCGCAAGCAACAGTATCTCCTTCCAAAAACCACTGTAGTTTTCTTAAACTTTCGCCGAATGAGTGGATTCACTTGGCCATACTTGGATGAAGAGCTGCGTTCTGCGGCTTTATCTTTAACCGCAATAAATCTCGCGAGGCGAAAAAGAAGATGAAACTTTTGTGGAAGACATTTTGAAGCAATGATATAATGTGAAGGTTTACGTAAGCGTTATGGTATGCCGTGTTGCAATTACCAACTTTGGTCCGAGTTTTCGTGTTATATTATCGTGGGTTTTGCATTCATAACGGTGCTTGATTTAAAAATAAATATGCACCATTTGCTTAATCACTGATCTTATCCTAAAATTAAAGTTGAAATGAAAACATGCAGCGTATATCTCTAACCATCACTACTAGTAATGTAATAACCCACATATAATTTATAATTAAGATATAAGAATAAAGCCTTTGGTATCAAACTCACGACCACGAGAATGAGTTTCAATTTGCAATTTAAATGAACGAAAATGTGATTCGGTGTGTTCTTTTTCCAGTAATGGATTGCGTGGATTGTGTGATTGAAATGGTGTGATCGACGAGGTGAGAGTTCCGTCGCGTTTGGTGTCCGTGAAGGTTAATAAAACGCTATTTAAATGCCGCGAGACCCACTCTCATTTGTCCGGATTCGAGGCATTTCGCCGCGGTATGCAGGTCGCCGTCTGGTCCAAGAGTAGCCTTCCTCCGCGTCCCGTTCACCTCCTTCTCCTCCACTAGTCTTCATCTCTCCCTCTTTTTATTCCTTTTCGTCAATCCGCTCCTTCGCCCGATCCTTTTTCCTTCACTCTCTCGATCTTCCTACCCTTTTGTTTTACTTTCTTCTCCCCCACTTCTCTTCTCCCTTTTTCCCCTTTCCTTAAAATTTTCTCCCTATCTCTCTTTCGACTCTCTCTCTCTCTCTCATCCCCTCTCACTCCCTCCTTGCCTACTATCTCCGATTCCATTCCTGCTAATCTTTACCTCTGCCATTCCCCCACTAATCTCCTCCCACCCAACCCAACTCTACCTCCGCCCCCTAAAAACTCGATTCCAACGCACCCTGGTGAGCAGCTTTCTCTCATCGGCGGTCAAAGCATCCTCTTCATCCTTGTCCTCTTCGTCTTCTGCTCGTTTGGAAGCCCACTCCTCAAAATCGTGAGTTCTCGCTGGGTATGCGCCGTGTTTTGAAGAGGAAACGGGTATTTCCACTGAGTTCTTCGAAACAGGCGAAACGTTCCGATTAATGAAAGATAATTCGATGATGGTCGATTTACCGCTTGGTGTTCCTTATAAGTTCACTTGGTCTTGAAGCAAATGTAAAAAAATAATGGCAAGAATTCGTGCTGCTGCGTTTCGTTTTCTCACCTGTCGATTATCTCATCAGAATGATGCGGCTATCTTGTTTTACACCTCTTGGTTTAAAAAATCCTTCACTGATTTTTGTTTAATTTAGTTTCAAAATTATTTTTGTTAGAGGATCAAAATCAAGTGCTACAAATCATACAGTATATGCATTCATTGGTTAGTAATTAAAAATTGAGGCTACTTGATAGAGGTTTTCCAATTCTACGCTCAAGAGTGTGCGTAATCAAAACCAATTAATTGAAGTGATATAGGTGTTAGGAATAGTTTTTCTAAGATACACTAAATACTTCTACATATTTGTTAACAGTTACTAAGCAGGTTTGTATGAAAATAAATCATTTACGTACCTTTAAGGGAGTTGCTTCAAATTTCATCACCAAAATAAATTTCGCCTTGGTCTATGATTTTTGTTTGAAAAGAGTTAGCTGGTACAAATAATAAGAAATTACTATTTTTGTATAACTCTCGTCAGTCGCAATTGGAAATAACGTAATGTGTGCCTAAGCATGGCTCATTTTTCCAGACGTTATCCAAATAATGCAATTAAAATTTTAAAATGGAGTTATGGAGTAAGATAATTAGCAAATAAACCAACCTTAGAAAAATCCCCCTGAAAATGTTTCATTGATGATACTGTATAAGTTTCGCTGTATATTTTATGGCGGTTCAAAATCTAGATAATATCATTAATAAATGAATTCCAAGTGGAATTTTACTAAAATATTTGTTTGTCATATTTGCTGATCATCTAAACGCAATAAAAAAGTAACTTATTTTTCCATGAAGTACGTTGTGAATCAACTGCACATAAATGTATAATTCATTGTGATTAAAAGGTTCTGATTAGACTATTACTTTGAAAACATAAGTGCATTATAGGCACGTTGCTCAGGCTTAGTTTTTGAAGAATTTGTCGAAACTAGAATCTTTTTGGAGTGTGTCTGAATATCTCCTATAGGCAATGTTTCTTAACGTGAAATCATCTAATTCACTTGTAAAATAATGAACATAATAAAGAACCACGAACATAAGAATGTCATATATGGAATTAAATGGACTTCATTAGTGGTTTTTCAACTCCTCTCGGGCCAAACAGCATAATTTAAAAACTGAACCTGCTTGTCAAAATGTAGGAGAGAAAAAAAGGGGTCCATCGAAAATTTTTATCGCTGTTTGTATCACTTAGGTTTTTTAAATACCATATCATCGTGAAGTAAATTGAGCAACACGCAATCCTTTGATTAAGACGTGTTTCTCGTCCTCGTCCAGCACGAGTTAATAATATGTGTTCGACAACTTCGTTTATGTGTCAGATTGAAACTTGGTGTAATTTATGTCAGTTCTATGCTTCGTGAAGTTGTTTAAACGGGCGATACAGAAACAATTCCGTATTTATTTTTAAAAACGCTATGACAAAAGATTGTCATAAGAATTTTACATACAAGTTACTCATTTTCGCGGTAAATCCTTAGGAAAGTGACAATGTATAAAGATAGGATTGTGAATTCTTTGAGAAAATCGCCACGGATTCCTAATCGATTCCATGAGATCATTTTCGGTGGAAAATTTTAAAGAGGATGGGGGGAAGGAGGAAGAAGCGGAATTTATTCGACGAGCAATTCATCGCAAAGTTGGGAGAGGAGAGAAAGAGACCTTGTGGGACTCAGGGGACCGTTTCCGTGTCAATGGGTCGCCGGAGAGACGGAAGCGAGCGAGCAGAGGAAGATGCGGGAGAGTGGCGACAGTGTAAAATGTTATGAAGCAGACGGAGGGGGAGGGAGAGCGGGGGGGAGGGTGATGGACTTTTAACGATTCGCCCAAGGCTGGAGAAGGTGCGGCAGGATGGTATTGGGGGAGAGACGGGCGTAAAAAAAGCGTACGTATTCGGGGATAGAGCGGGACCTGCTTTGGGAAAAAGTTCTCAAAACTGGCCTCAGGGGGCAGGCGGTGACCCAGTGCGGCTGGATATTATCCGTGGGAAGGGTATGGCTGTTGGAGATGTTTCAGCAGAGGCAGTAGGGAGGTGAAGGGCGGAGGGGTGAAAGAAAGAGATGAAAGTTGGAGGAGGAAGACAGGAGAGGCAGAATGGAGGAGGAGGAGAGAGGGAGGGAGAAAGGGAAGGACGGAGGATTGGAGGTGCGAGGAGAAAAAGAGGGAAGGAGTTGAGTATAGGTCAGCCATTTCGTAGGGGTCTGTTATGTATGGGTGTATGGAAATTGGGGACCAGAAAGGGGAGGCGGCTATAATTTAATGTTGGGTTAACACTCTTGCCATAAAGGTGGCGAGTGGCACTCAAATATGCATCGAAATAGCGCATGTGCGCGAAAGGGTGTTGTACAAACCTAGTTTTTTGAAGAAACTACTCTTTTTATAGCCCTGTGATAAAAAACTGGATGCGTCTGTGACCCGAATGTCTATAATAATATGCGTTTATCATAAATTATTCTAAATTAAGGTAACATTTATTGAGGTGTTTTAACCAATTGTTAACCAATTGTTTAAACATTATGGATTTCGAGTTTGAGACTTTTGTGCGTATTGATCGTAACTATTGATGAAACGGAATTTTTAAAGGTTTATTAAAACATTTAAATTTCGTAAGTACTGAAAATTTACTTAAACGAATATAATCTGCTACCTTAGTTGCACGTGAGTTATTTGAGAAAATGTTCAAGAACAAGCAATTTAAAAAATGTACTTGCCTTAGGTATCTTCAATAGCTACAACATGGTTTAAAAAAACCATATGCGCATTTATGCCACAAAGCAGCCGTCTTCAGTGGTAATTCACCAAAAATAGTTTCTATAAGACGAGTTCGATTGTCCTCCGTTGAATTAAGAAAATCTTGTTTGTACCGTTATTCGTAAACGGCAATACGTTGGCCGGGTCATCATCATGTTATGATGCAAGGATTCCTAAAGTATGAGTAAATCGCCTATATTTTATAATAACTTTTAACATATGTTTTATGTAGAAATATATAAAAATTTAGCATAAAAAATATTAATTTCGGATGACGACGTTCTAGAACTGTGATAATAAAAGAGCTGATTTGTTTTAAATCCATGTTGCTTTAAATTTAAAACATCTTATAATTCTTTAAATTTCTGTAGTACTCTATTTAATGAAATTTTATAAACAATAAACAGCAACCTTGACTTTACAACTCTGACCTGGATAGGTAGATATAACCATTTGATAACCATGGAATGTAGAATAACGAGAATAAAATAAATATTTTAAAAACGCATTGATAAACGATCTGATAAAGGAATAACATAGCGGTAGCTAATCGTGTAACTGTAAATTTCAGTAATGTTTGACGATTTGGTGAACCTGCCACTTGATCGAAAACCGATTCACCTTCTCACTTCTACGGTAATTCGACAAAAATGAAAAGAAAAACACCTTTAGAATCCATGGGCCAGGAGTGGCTGCAGCGCGTAAAATAAAAGTGTTTCGTTTTTGAAGAAGTTGTCGGGTAGTTGGTGGCCATGGACAGCAGCGGATAAGAGGATGCTAAGAGTAGGTGGGGGTAGTTAGGGAAGGAAAGAGGAGAATGAACGGAGAAAATGGAGAGGCAGGAGGAGAGGAGGAAGGGATAGATGGTAGAGGAAAGAAGAATGAGAAAGAGAGAGAGGAGTGAGCAGAATTTAAAGACTCGCTTGAGAGCGGATTTCGAGATGCCAGTGATGTTTACTATGTTAGCCACATATATACACATGTTATGGTTCAGTGCAATTAAATGTTTGACACGAATGCGTTCATTACACAATTCTAAAGTGAGCAACTTTTGTCAAGCTAATATCTATTGAGTTTATATCTTTTTATAAAATTTTGATGGGAAAAAACTGAAAATATTGTGATTATTATATGAAAATAAAACTTAACTCATTGCTGATTTCTAACTTATTTTCATTAGTTTTCCGTAAAAATTGTCATCCATTGCTTCTATTTCATATTTGTGATAGTTGTGATTTTTAGGTTCCAACTCTCCTGTAAATAAATCTGAGGAGGACGTGAGGTTTGAGTCATATGACTAGTTTGTATTTATGAAATAAATCTCCTACGTTGCTGAGTAATGTATCCTTCGTAGCATTTAATTTGTCGTTATAATATAGAAGAATTAAACTAAAAAGTGTACTCCAGACATATTTGCAATCGATTAAATATTAAAAAGTAAACATTATTAAGATAAAAAATTAGATTTGATGCCGCTGCTCAATTTACGCATATTTCGTATGTTTTTGATGTTATTTTTCCTATATTTTATTATCTACAGCTTTTAGCTTGAGGAGAAATATTTTTGCGTGCATAAATCATTACCAAATCAACCTCAATGAGGGCGGCAGTTTGTTTATTGCCGTAGCTAATGGTACATTTCGCAACGTTTTAATTGATTAAAAGCTCTTCAAGCACTACCGAAGTCGTGAATCTTCGCGATACGAAAATCAGGTTTCGAATTTGCATTAATTTGAAGGTTAATACGCGGGTTAGGCTCGAATGATTCACACGGTGTTGTAAAAATACCAAGATTCCTCAAAAAATCATTGCGAAATAGGAGAAGGGTGCCTTTTGGATTAAAAAGGTTAGGTCACCCTTGATTCTCCATCGTGGAGGCGAACGTAATTTTTTACGTAAGCTGTTCTCCATCTCCACTACGGGTAATGTATACGAGGAATCTTTGCGGAAAACCGGGTCAGAGGTTGGCCCATTAATTTCGGGAGGGGATAAGGAGAGATGTCTATAAAACGGTGAGTATACACGCTAAAGGGGCTCTCGGGAATGTAGAGGAAGGAGAAAGGAAGAGAGACGGAGGGAAAGACAGGAGGGGATATAAGAAGGTTGAGAGATGGAGAAAGGTGGAGATAAAAGGGACAGAGAGCATGGGAGGGAAAGTGAGGATGAAGAGAAAGTGCGGAGTGAGAAAGAAAGAGAGAGAGAGGGAGGGTAGTGATGAGAGAGAAAGAGGTGGATCTGGGACAGGTCGGAGGATGCAACTCCGTCAAGTGGGTCACACACTAGGAGTCTATTCAGCCTCACTGGCAGCGTCTTTTCCTCTTGATCCGTCTCTATCTGCATCCTCCATCTTTATCCTCACTTTCACACGCTCCGGTGGCGGCGGAGTGGTCCCGGATTCGAATCCGGCGGAGGCCAGAATTTTTCAACCTTGGATCGTCACGTCCCCTACTTGTGTGATTTGAAGAGACCGCGCAAGTCGGAAGGGACTTTAAACAGTTGGCCCCCTTGATGCTCTTCGTTAAGAGTAGGCGAATGCCGGCACAGGGTCCTCCCTTGTGTGTGTGTTCGATGTGGAAGGAGTTATGGCTATAATAATCCAAGAAGTTGATAAGCCGTGAATACAAACCAACAGCAGCTCTCTCCATCTCTTTTCCATTTTCGTTCTCCTCCTTGCATTATTTTCTCTCTCATTCCTCTGTATTTTCTCTTCTTTTCGCTTCAGTCTGTCCACCAAGCGTGAAACACGGCGATGTTCTTGTGATTAATTAATAAATTTATCCTCAGTGGTATGCGGAGACTTCTGATGATGACAGATATTATTTCTTTCTCTAGCGAGAGCATTCGTTCCGTGGTGTAAACCTCATCACTTTGGTCAATTAATCTTATAATTTTCACCCCAACACCGCAAATGTGATTTCAACTGTATCTGTTCGGTTTCAATTAATTATGTATTTATTAAAGTGGTTTATTGGCGTAAGTCTCCACGAATATTCATAAATTCCGACACCAACTCTGTCGATTATAATACGTTAGACGACAGTGACATGAAGAGGCGTGAAACTTGGAGCTCATCGCCAGTTTGGGGGCACATTCATCCTTAACTCTTTAAACAATATGCCTTTATGTGCGCGGAAATAATAACTAACCATCCTTCCAATACAAATTTCAAATCGAAATAAAACGGTACGTATCCACACTGAATTAAACATCCTGTTGGTATTAAATTCGCCATTCCGCAATAATATACGTCGCGCAATGGTTACTAACTCGCAAAGCTTGTAAAATAAAGGATAAATTGATACAAATGATAAATATCGACGACGTATTGTTTCATCGAAACAGGCTGATAGTTGTTGGCCTGTCATGCAGAATTTGACGTCCGTCTAACACGTATTGAGTACCTCGTATCATGTACTATAGGAAAAGAGCCTAGAGAGGGGACAGATTCCAGCGCGATAAATTAAGCATGAGTCGCGAATCTTGTCCACCGCGTTCCAAAGGCTTCGATGGCCTCGTTCCGGACGAAGGTGTTCGGGTCTCAGCGGTCTTGCAATCCGCCTTCAAAGAGACTTCGGCTTCCAGTCGGGGAGAGATTGACGCGAAAGGAAAAGATCGCATCGTTTAGGAAAACATTCGGCAATGCCGTATCATGCTCGAAGTTTTCTCAATCTCCTCTCAATGTCTTCGGGCTTTTCCTCGTGAGGACATTTGAAATTTGAAATCTTCTGTTATCCCTTTCGGTTTTTCCGAGATGGTGTAAGAGAGACATCTGCAAAATTACCCCCTTCTGAGAAGCAGTCGGTGAGATGAAGGGTCTAATTTTGGGCCCTTATCTTCCGCCACGTCCACGTAACCTGCCGGTTTTTAACTTTCTCCATCTCGCTCGTATCGCTGCTTATGTTCCTTAAGGTATTTTGGGATGCTGGGAGAGCCCCTGCTGCGACCTTTGCATGTGTTACGGTAAAAGTACTTAATCGGAAAATGTGTACATTTACCGGTAAATGTGCACATTTACCACCAATCTCGGTAAATGTAAGTTTAAGTTTCCAGAAATACGTATCATCCGTACATTTCTCGGTAAATGTGCACTTTTACCTATGTGCCTTGGTAAATGTGGAAATGAGTAAGAATGAGAAATGCTTCACTTTAGTAATTACGTTAATTTATAACAAAAGTCATCGAGGGTTCGGCTCCACTGGTATATATTAAGATGAACGCTTCTCAACCCGAGGGGGGGACACAGTGAACGTGAGGAGGAACCAGAAACACTTCGACTAACCTACCCAACCCGGTGGGGCCGAGTAAAATTTGCCTTCATGTTCAAATTTAGTTTAGTTGTGCACATTTACCGTACAACACACATTTACCGTACTTCTAAACTGCGACAAATGTTCGCGACGCCGCCATGTTGTGGCCTGTGTTGCGACTTTTATCCACATTTACCAGTGTCTCTAGGTAAATGTTCACATTTCCCCAATCCAATCGGTAAAAGTATGTTATACTTACATTTACCGAACTTGGCGGTAAATGTGCACATTAACCGGACTACGCACATTTACCGTGACACATGCATTTCGGTTCCCACTCAACCGTCAAATTGGAAAAACGATATTCGGTTTTATATTTCCGTGGTTTAAGCAGAGGATTACATTTGCGCCAAAGTTAAGAATACACTATTATAAATTGTTTAGAAAGAAATTCTGACGTAAGGCCAACTGTAATGGTTGGCTTTATTAGTTTATTTTTTACATTTTGGACGTTATTCAGCATTTAAATAAGCCTGCTTCACAAAACACCATAGAAAAGTATCACATATGGATTTTTAAACGACTATTTATATAATCTATGTGCGCCAATAAGTGTGTGTGAAAAGACAAGCTTCTGATGAATACGCGTGGAGATGCAATCTCGTTGCAGAGCAAATAAAAAGTTAAATGCTATTGTAAATATCTTACATTATAATTTCATACAACTTTAAAAAGATTTTTACATATTTGAAAATCGTCTATATTCAAAGATGACAAAATTTGCAATAAAATAGTAAAATAAGAAGAAATATAAGTATTAGGATCCATTCGTTTCAGTGCATTGTAATACATGTTTTCCTTATTTTCTTTTTTTATTGCAAATATGGATCTCAAAATTGCGCCTAACTCGGTGAGCAATGTGAAAAATATTTTTAAGTCTGACGATAACACTTTAATTCAGTAATGTTTATTGTTTCCTAATTCTATATTATATGATTCTACAATCATGTGTGGAAAAGAAGCGAATTAAAAAAATAAATGTCTGCGCAATTATTCATTGTAATTACAAAAATCAATTGAAATTCGTATCTGAATCTTAAATCGCATATATTCCATAAATAAGCTGCTAACGAGCGCTTGATTTGCAAATTCCTATGCGTGAAGTTGGATGTGAATGTATCCGCTTTTCTTTTCTTTGTCCAAAAGCCTCGTTTCCGCAGCATTGATTTTGCCTCCCGATTAAAATTTCACGGTTTGTTTCACTCTATTCGCCACGATCAAGGCTATTTTCACGTCCTCTAAACCCTCTAGACCAGGAGTGGGCAAACCTTTTACGTGGCGGGCCGCATTAACAGTCGCAGCTTCTTAGGCGGGCCGCATAAACAGACGAAAATGCTTCGGCGGGCCACGTCAGGGTTCACAACGTAAGTAATGTGAGGTAATGCGAGGGATCCTGTTAGTGAAAATCAATAATAAATAATATGTTATCCCCATAACATCACTGGAAAAGGTTTTCCGGAATTAATTTTAAGCTAAAAATATGAAATTATCTCTATTTTATATTACGGTTCGCTTTCATAATGGCATCGCGGGCCGCAGTTTGCCCACCCCTGCTCTAGACTCTAGATTTCCAGGCTCCGTTCAAAATCCATTTACACCTACGTTCCATGTTTTCAGGCATCTAATTTTAAAATATAATTCGCGGAGTTCCCGCAAATTAGAGAGTGCGACGAAAACTTTTGCAGTTAAGTGATTTTTTGAAAATTCCGCCGTAACTTTCGAAATTTACTCATAATAAAATAAGTTCTCTCGAGTTTCCCTTCGTTTATCGTAATCTCTTTCGCTTTGCTCCGTCTAGACATTAACCTTTCCCATATTTTATTCAATTTCGTATGCGCCACGATAAGAAAAAGGCGCGCATAAGTCATATTGCTCGTCCTCGTTTTATGAAAAACGTTTTTGTAAAGAAACCGACTCAGCCTCTTAAATTTCGAATGAATCACAAAGAGTACATTTAGTCCACTTAAGCGTGCGTTGGTCATATCCCTCGTCCTCGTTTTTTAAATTCTTTAGTAAAGAAACCGACTCGACCTCTTGAATTTCGAATGAATCGCAAAGAGTCTATTCAGCGGAATGACCGAGTGGGAGGAAGAAAGACTGAGGGTAAAATTGAGAAAATATTGGTGAAGAGGAATGGGGGTAAGGAAATATTGATATACACAGTAAGATAGAGAGAGAGAGAGAGAGGGAAGAGAAAAGGGCAGAAACAGGTGCCTGCGTGGGTGGATGATGGTGTAGGTGGCTGAACGTATCGGTGTAGCTGAAAGCTAGGGTCGGGGGAAATAGGTTTCTCGGAAAATTTCCATGAATCGGGAGATGGAGAGGTTTACTTATACCTTTTAAACTTCATATAACGTTCACTGAATGAGCGTAGAATGTATAAATAATTAAAGTAAATTGCTCCTGTTATTTTAATGTTATGGCACAAAAACAATTTGATTTACAATGCATACCATAGCTATCATTATATATAGACGTTCCTTACAGAGGAGGATATAACATATAGGAGGATACGAATGTTTAGGCACTTTCAGATGCGCTGGAGATTCGAAATTTTTTTCTTAGGCAGGATTTTGTGAAAAAACGACTAGAAAAAACGAAAATCTTGAAAAAGTGCAACAATGCGGCCGCTAAAAATTCGCAATTGTTTAAACAAATTCTCAAGGTTTATGTATTTCCGAATGTGCTACGGAGTTGAAATTTTTTTAGAGGTAGGATTTGTAAAAAAACGAAATAAGGATTATAAAAATTTTGATATTTTAATTTGCGTTGCCGTTAAAAATTGTTCAATTTTAAACAAATAGATAACTGTTTAGGTACTACGGGATGAGCTAGGAAGCTGAAATTTTCAATTTATTTACAGAGTAGTACATTTGCACAAATCAACATTTGAATCTCTCCATAAATATATTGCGGCGGCCGTTAAAAATGTTTAAAATTTAAACAATTAGAAAAATATCATTTCACTTCTAGAAGTGCTACTACTTTAAAAATTGGCAGAAATGTGTAGCATTAGTACCCCCTAATGGAGAAAGTATAAAATTCTTAAAATTGCAAAGTTTGGGGATTGTTTTAATCTATTATTTTTACATAAGGGAAAAACGAAAATCGCTGAGGAGGTAAAGTCCTTAAAATTAAAAAATATTTGTAATGATGAAATATCTGTCTGAAAAATGAATTTTTTTTCAAGGTGAGATGATATGCTTGCATAATGCAAGCACCTTCTACTAGTAAATGAATATGACTGTATATATTTGTTTTTTCTAAGGCTATTCGTCCACAATTAAGATTATTTTAACTAAAAACATCATAACTCGACAAATAATGAAACAAAAACAAATGCACCTTAAAAACAGCATTGTCTAAAATGGAGGACCGGAACCAAATGCAAGGTTTTTTAATAATTAAGTTTGTTTTACAAATCCAGAATAATAGGAATTATTATTCTACGGTTTTAATATAATAATTTCTGAAATTTTGAGGCTATGACATGCATAAATGAATCAATTCTTGTCTGTAGGCGTCTTGGAAAGTTTCTCAAAGCATCGATTTTGGCACATTCTGAAATGTACAAAAATTATAATAAGCCTGTTTTTCCTAAAATCATATGAGCAGTTAAGTACATCTATAAATAAAACGACCTGGCATGTTTTCCGTTTATTTATCGTTTGGAATACAATCAGAGCAAACGGGTTAAAATCTTATAACTTCCGTTGTGACATTCATGGGAATTTCCGCTTCCATTGACGAAGATGACCTCAAATTTTGATCCAAACGAAATGTCGCGAATTTCTCCAAGTTTGCTGTATTCCTCCGTTTTCATCGATATTTAACGTGAGGACTCATCCGAGAGTTCTCTGGAAAAATTTAAGTTCTGAATTCTCCCCTATCTTTCAGGTCGTTTCCATTTAGTAACTCGTGATGTTGTCCAACCCTCCATGACCTACTCTACCATTCCTCGTAGCTGGCTGTGATCTTTCTTGATCTTTCCGTGCCTCTTTTTTCTTTCCTGTTGCCTCTTAATAAATCCCTCTGACTTATCGATCGCTAGTAATTTTATTAATTTTGTCACAATTTACTCCACCTAAACTGATTTAATTAATGAACAAATAAAATGAAAAACTTAGTATTTTCCACAGCTTTTAATAATTCACTACGATCCGGCTATCGATACATTTATCACATCAAAACCTTGGTCGTAGTGAATTATTAAAAGCTTTGGAAAATATAATGATTTCATTTCATCATGGAACAGTTCCACAAGATTACGCCCACCACTATGAATTTAGACTTTCTTCGAAAGATCTAAATATCATATCAAAATCTTGCACACTTTATTCTCGAAATATAACGATAATGTCGTTGCATCTAAGATTTGGAATGCAACTACAGCTAAAATAATCACCTCGTAACAATCCGGATAAACTTATCCCATCGTGTACGCCATAATGGCAAAACGCCGTTATTTTGTTGGCGTTTACTTTCACGTCGTTCGCAAAATCAGTAATTCATTTCACCAATATTGATATATGAACGAAAAGACGCAGAACATCTTAATTTGAATGGTTTTTAAAGGTATTAATCGCAATCATCCCGCTGGTTTAACGGTACTCGCACGCATCGTCAACTACTCGATGCGTGAGTTAACGAGCGGAAAATCATTTTCGCACTTTTGCGCAACTCGCACGCAGCTTACTTTTTTCTTTCCCTTGATATTTACAGCGCTCGACGAACATTCCAACTGTTCCTCTTCTGCCGCGAATGACGCAACTTTTGCAATCCCTAGCGCATTAAAAAGTTCGTCGAAAAAGGCACAACAAAAATATCTTCCCTTGCCGGTAAAGTCTAGTTATCCGCTTAGCGTCGGGAGATAGCATTTCTCCCCATGTAAGGCTGCGAAGCATAATAAATGCGATGACGGCTGTTGTGTAGGTAGAGCCACGAAAAAAATTCATCCCTCGTTTCCCTCGCGCGCTACAATAATTCCCGTTCTTATCATAAGATATAAATTGCCGCAACGAGCAAAGACGGATCGTAACGCGGAATAATCTCCTCCTCTCCCCGTTCGCGTAACGCACTCGAGTTTCCTCAGCTCTTACTTCAACGGAGGCTTCACCGCGTTTGCTCAACGAAACCTTTCTTTATAAAAAAATAAGTTGCGCGATAATTACCGCTAGGCTGTTTACCCGCCCAAAGAAGACGGACTTTCTTCCTTTCTTGTAGATTTATTTTCGGGGCGCAGCGCTCGAAGGAGGGGATAAACTTTTGATGAGGCCTCTGGAAGTGTGTCAAGATGGATGATTGTTTTTTTTCCGCCTTTTTGTGATAAATCCAAATACCAAACCTTGGAGCTTTCTCTTCTTTCTCATTCACTCTCTATCTCTCCCTCTCTGGCCGCGCACGTGTGCGTGTGTGCGTGCCGTGTGTCCGTGCATAGACGAGTGAGAGAGGGCTGCGTGGTCTCTCCTCGTCCGCTTCCCACCGAACCGTAGAGTCTCAATTACTTTGGAGATCCAGGTGTGTCCAACAAGCATGCAGGCATTCTTACATCGACCCCAGTGACGCAAACAGAAAGTCTGAATCGCGTTATGTGACCTTAATTTCTAGAGGAATTCATGAATGCAGTATTTGGAATAATTTTGCCGCATTAACCGTTAATTCGACCGCACTGCACTCGAGTGTAACGATTTTCCTTATTTTTTTATGTGAGTGAAACGTAACTTTGCTGATATCTCGCAGCTACTGGATACTGAATCGATACGCAGCTAAGAAAAGTTAAATACATCTAAAATACGCTGAAAAACAATAAAAATAAAAAGTAATATCGTGTTGCCTGAGACAAATGCTGACAAATAAAGGGTTACGAGATGATAATATCTATCATCCCAAGTTTTTGGTATTCAAATGGTCTGTATGCCTGTTAACAGGTTAATACTTCAAAAATGGCAAAATACAATGAATGTCATCCAACAGAAATAAAAAAGTAGCAAAGTATCTATTAATTTACATGAAATCAACAGCAAGTTATAATAAAAGGAAGATATCACTAACATTATCTATTGCTATAGTTGTCTTTTAGGCTCCCGCAGCGAAAAATGGTATAATTAACGCTTGAAAACAATTTATATTTATAATAATCCAAGAGGTTGATCAGTCAAAAATACACACAATTCATATGATTTCGCCAATCGTTTCTTAGCAATATCGTATAACAATTTCTCGTTGCGCTAGTATTCATTAACTCAGGCAACAGCAATTAAACTTAAGGAGAAGACAGATAGTCTTAACAAATCTCGTCACTTGAGACTGATAAAAATAATGCATCAACTTGTAATGAAATAATTTTTTTGATAAAAAACGCGTTGCATTCTTATGAGTTACTTTCCACGGATGAAGTACTGCATAAGGAAAGGTATTTAATTACCATGAAGTGTAGTAATAAAAAACTAACGAATGCTTGTTAGCAACCGAATAACGACCTTAACCTCCCTTCGCAGTTTCTCTCTCGTCCTCTTCCTTTGTCTCGTTTTGCGTTCGAACTATCGACTCCCGCAATAATCTACCCTAACCCTCAAGAACGAATGATGAGGGAACCTTTCCATTTTATCGACTGTTAGCTCCTTCGCAACCATTGTTGGTGGCACGACCGGGAGGGCGAGAGATTCAGCCGAAACAATTGGAGAGGAATTTCCGACGAAATGCTTCCTTGTTTTGGGGGACATCGGGAAAAATGGTCTTTACTATAGCGTCACACCAAGTGCCTTGTTAAAAGTACATTCCTTGCGTTCCGATCCTTGAGAATTCGCTAAAAATATTTGCCAGCTGCCCTCCATAACGCAACTAATTGTTTTCGCTTAAGTAAAGCCACATCTACTTAACTAAAGATGTGTGTCGGTGATTTCAACGCAACGAAAATTAAAAAAAAAACACAAAATAAAGTAGATGTCATTGCTAGTGTTTAGATTTATGTTAATACTTTTCCATAGAAAGTTTTCATTTGGAAAAAGCTGTTACGGAATATCAGACTTCGACGGCGTACTACTAATTATCTGAAAGATGATTTTTAGCTGTGAGTTTACATTTCACAGACCGTAAACTGTTGAAGAGTTTGTGTCACTTATAACGGCAAACTGTACTATGTTAATGTCGCGCAGCAATTTAATCCCTTTAAATTTGATTCAACATAAATTCTGTGCAAATAAAATTAATGATTGGGTTTTCAATTAATAGCAGCAATTGCGTTAATGAAATCTTTCGTTTATTTTATTATGAAGTAACACAATAAATGGGATTGTAAAACATTTTATATAGATTTTATACGATGAGCGCGATCTCGTTGTCTTTTGTTACATATGAATAGGCATCACATGCGAATTTAGAAAAATTCCCTTGTTTAAAGAGCATAATAAGTAGGCAGAGCTCCTAGCCTTCCAAAAGATACAGTGGTACCACAAATAGTGTTTTCTAGAAAAGATAAATGATTAAACTTTTGATTTAAAACTTTAATTCAAATTTTGAAGTATTGGTAAATATTATGCTCCGAACTTGTACTATATCTGTTAAATCTGTTCCTGAGTGGAGACGACAGAACAGGAATACACGAAAAAACGTGTTTTTCGTTACATCACATATTGCGTAGACCAAATTATTTTCGTTTATTATAATGGACGATCAACTCTTCAGGAAAAGGGTTAGGTAACTCTCGGAAAGTGGTTACGCGTAAGCCTTATCTTCGATATAGAGAGGTTTCCCTCGAAGTACCTCGCTTCAATTCCTTTGACGTCTGTCGCGGAAGGCCTTATTCGACCTCTCTTTTCCTCATTCCGAATCCAAATTCGCGGCCTTTCGCGCGTTTTCTCTCCACTGCGCGCTTTTTCAAACACGGGTGCGTTTCCTCCGCTTCCTTATTCGCACCCGGCGTAAACACAACTTTCCAGATGGCCGAAGAACTTTCTCCGCCATTCCTACTATAGCGGTGACGGATAAACTAATAGCAGTCGGTTCATCGACTGCTTTTGAAAAGAAAACAGAGAAATCCTTTGTTAAAAAATTTTAGCTGTCGTTCCAAGCGAAAGAAGGCCCGCAAGAATTTATGTCAAATGTGTATGTGTCGAAATCTAAGCGATTTCGAGTTATTTTCCATTTTAGAAAATATTTAGGAGACTTTATTTAGTTTTGACAAGCCCAAAACTTTTTTATCCTCAAACATGCTAGATCCATACACCAAGAAATTAAATAAAGTCCATCCCAGGATTGAGAAATAGCTTGTCTTTGGTTGGAAACCCAATTTGGTTGTAATAAACATTAGACGAGTAGAGATTTTTTATCAAATGACATGAATTTCACCTTTTTACATGCTTTTCAAAGGATCATAAATAATTATATTTGCAGACGTTAAAAATAATATCACCCATAATACCTCTTTTTGAAAGTCAATGGCCATTCCCGTGGTCATCTAAACCTTGAATAAATGATTTCTTGGATTTTGATACAATATGTCATTCGAAGAGGCATCCATTTAACGCGAATTCCTCCTCTGGGTAATCATATGACCCATCGATTTTAATGAACACCATTCAGATCTTTCCTATTTAGCCAGTTGATAAAGGTTTCTAGTGATAAAATACATAATTACGGATTTATTATGATATTTCGCATCTTTTTAACAAACGGAAACAAGGGAAAAGAGTGCAGAGATTGGTAGGTATATAAATGCCGGTCACGATATGAAAAAAATCAATGAACAACATTGTTATACCACTATGTATTATAAGATACAAATATAGAGAAGAAAATATCCATGTATTTCTGCTACAAAGAAGTAATTTGAATACTTTTAAGATCGATTTGTTAAGAATTAATCAGAAGCAGCATTTTTCCCACTGATGACGACTGCTTTATAGATGATCTGAGAATATGATTTTTCTTAACCTTTTTATAGTTATCGGAGATACCTGATATATCTATTAGAGTCCAACCACAGAGCGAACTTGTTTAGTATTATTTATATGATCAAGTAACGAGGAAGATTTATATTCCACAAACATCTAGGTAAACACTCGTAATGTTTTTTCTTCAGGAAGTATGTACTTGATGTGAAAAATGTTTGTTTATCGGTAGGTATTTCTTGACGTTAATACACCTAAAGATCAAATCGAGCACATTAATAATTCTGTAAATGCAGAAAACACACATTGTGGTTTGTGCAATTTTGTTAATCTGAAAAAATAAAATTCACGAGGTGAAAAAGAAGGGAACATTTCGGCCTACTTCCTTTTGTATCTACTTTTTCTTGAGGCTAATTAGCCCTTTTCTTTGGCATGTGTTTTTTGGAAATCTCTCCGGGCGGCTCCATAAACGTAATCAATTCTAATCCTCGCTCCATTCTCTTCTGCTTCCGTAGCCGCCAATCCTTTTAATCCGATCGCGTTTTGTTTTTGTGCCATACCGTCAAAACGATCGCGCCGGTCGACCGCGTGGGAAACCAACGAACGACAGATGAATCGCTAAACGTGGCTGCAGAAACCAACAGGGAGAATAAGCGAGAGTGATGGAGAGGGGTAGAACAAGAAAGAGAAAGAGACATTTCCGTTTCTTTAGATGACGACAATCTAAGAACTCCGAATTAAGGAAGTTTACTGGAGATCACTAAGGAGAGAGAGAGAGGTAATTAGAGATCGGTAATTATTTTAAGTAAGGTGGATACCGACAAAACGATCGTTTTTAGTTGCGTGCGAATGCTGTTTCGAAATCAGCCCCGCGTTCGTTTTTCTCAAACCGCGCGATCGAGTTTCCTTTTCTTACGAGTGCATTTTTGCTGGTACGCGTTTAATGCTTGGAAACAGTGGGTTTGCTTGGACGGTGCTTTGACGGTGCTTTCGTAAAATCTAAACAGGAAATGCGATATACTTAACGACGGAAATCCCTAACGACCAGCTTACAAAAACGACGGCATGCAGAAGCAGGGCTATCAAGAGGAAACAACCACAGACAACATGCATATTTGAACGTTTACAAATCCAAACAAGGCAAATAATAGTAGCTCGGGTTATATGCATAATTTAAATTAATGACCTTGGAGACGAAAATCATTTTCGTTTAGTTGAAATTTTGATTTATAGAGCCTCGACCTGATTTGGTTTCTATGGTCGAATATTTTTTCCTCTAACACACATTCAAGGTTCTATTGAAGCTTATATTTCAACAATGGGAATCAGTTTCGAATTTGAGACAAAGATTTCAACCTTTTCTGGAGTGTAAAAAATGTATTCATCAAATACCCAAACCCTAACTTGTAAGCATATTAAACCCGAATATATTTTTCCAATACGAAAGCCTTCAAAATATTTATCTTAAAATATATTATTCAGATCTTTGCATTAAAGATTACCTCGTAACGAGTTCCATAAAATCCATACTCATCATCTTATAATGAAAACCACTGATGCGGCCTTTTGAAAGCAGTTTCTTTCCACGTTTAGCGGCAGAAATTGCAGATAAGTGAAATATTTTAACTCTAATCCGATCAAATTAACGTCTCGAATTAAGTTTTCGTTGCGCTTGAACCCTATCGGTACGATCCTTCCACATGGATGAAAAAATCAGCAAAAACCTAGTCCGAAGAAAATAAATCGGTTCGTATTTCTGTCTCGCTTTCTTAAATCAGCTCTTTGAACTGCGCTCGAAATTAGATTCGTAATCTCTGCGTTGTAAATTGGCTAGTGCCTTATTATAAGAATGCGTGATCCGTAGAGCGTTTCTTCCAGCTTCGAGTTGTCTTCCTGTTCCATTTTGGGTAGGAAAAAAATTTCGAACACGCGGCGGTACATGAATTGCGTAAGAGAGTACGGGAAAGATTCAATAAAACTCAATTACGGTCATATATTTTATTCGATAAAAAATCTACCGTTTCAGCGGAACTTTCTTTTTGCAAAAAAATAAAATCTCGTGAATTTAATTTCGACGTGTCAGTTTTTAGGATCTACTTCCGCTCTCTGCACTTATTCTCCGACTGACAGTATTCGATAAATCATAATTGCGCCAATTAGGCAAGTGTTTTATCTTCCAATCATATAGGCCGGGCGTTATATTTCCGCGACATTCGATTCGAATTATTTTCAGAGGAAAAACAAAGGAGTTAAATAAATCCATCATCGGCGGCTAACCTCCGGTGAAAACGCGTCGGTTAAGCTTTAGGAAAAGAAAATAAGTCATTATTAATATTCGTCGCGAGTGAGAGCATAAGGCGATAGAAGAAAGGTGTGAACATCCATGGCGTGACTTTTTAGTGTGTCCTGAATATTAGCGAAAAGACGAAGAAATCGGAGATAAAGGAGGATTTGATGGAAGGAGGAGGGGTAAGAAGGAGAGACGAGGGGAGGGGGGAGAGAGGGAATGGGAAGAGGAGAGAGGGAGGAGGCATGCGAGTGAAAGCACAAACCATTTCTCTCCCCCTCCTATCCTCTTCCCTTTCTATTCCCTTTCTATCCTCTCCCCCTCCTATCCTCCTCCCTTTCTATCCTCTCCCCCTCCTATCCTCTTCCCTTTCTATCCTCTCCCCCTCCTATCCTCTCCCCCTCCTATCCTCTCACCCCTCCTATCCTCTTTCCCTCCTATCCTCTTCCCTTTCTATCCTCTTCCCTTCCAAATCCTATTCCCCTCCCCCTCCTTAACCCTCCCCTTATTCACGATTTTCCCTGCATTCCGACGCGATTTGGAATGGAATCTCCTCAAGTTGGACATGGTAAGGAGAGAAAAAAAAACATTTCCTTTCGCGTTTTCTGCTCCAGCTTCCTGATTCTTTGCGTGCCCACGCAAATGAGCCTCGGGAACCTGATTCCAGGCAGATCGATACTGTTTTATCGACATAATAAAAAATATTTATTTTTTGCGATCGTTTAGAATTACCTTGTCACTTAGAAAAATATATAGAAGTTGATTAAAGTAACTTGTCATTTAAAATAACTTTTTTCGTGTCTGGTTATCAACAGCATGTAAATGAAAATTGAGTTAAGTCTGTTTCCTTCATCTTATGCAACCCGCTAAAATATATTAACTATTTTATTCAATATGTACTACTAAATGAGTTAGCCAGTTTAAAACGGGCTTTGTAATCAAACAATATAAAAACAAATTAGACCATTTTATTATAAAATTATAGTATAGCAATCCTACAAAATTTGGCTGAACTGTCTGAAGAAACGGCGGAGATATTGAGCGTTACAGACAGAATGACTAAGTGTCTAAGAGAATAAGGGTTTATTATTATTATTTATTATTATTCTGATCCTCGTTGTTCTATGGCGACTTCTGGACAGCGAAGCTTTCATATGAAAAAGATGTATGATGTTTGTAAAAGAAATTCTATATTATCAATTATTGTGATGATATTTTAATACCTTGTGCTACAAAGTTTTAACACTAAATTATTCTAAAGGCTTAGTTTCCCATTTTATAATCATACATAATTTTTTTAGTAAGTAATCTTATCCGACCCGCAGAGGCCCTCAAAACAACGAATGTGGCACGCCACAAAAAATTGCATCCCACTGCTCGGGGATATTTAGTTCCACCCGCAAAAATAAATGCAAAAATGCGTATTAGCATACTTTTCAAAATAAATCGGCGGGAAGGGAGTCTTTTTGTTTGTAATTTGAATTCGATTTATTCGACCGTTTCGTAGATGAAGTATTTACTGTTTGCATTAAAAGGCGACCATAATTTACTCAAAAAAACTTGTGCCGCCTTTAATATTTGAACCCGCCTTCTTACCCTCTGCTCCAACTCGCCTCTTAACAAAATGAGAAGAAGCATTGCTATTTATTGTAGCAGAGCGGAAATTTTGCTTGCAAGCTTTTTTCGATAGGTACTTATAGTATGATTAGGTTGAGCTGCCAACTATAGATTTGTACAATTACATGGGAAAATGAGGAAACTGTTTACACAGCATGAAAGTTATTTACAAAAAAAATTTTTATGAATACTTGTTTAACTTCAATATCATGGTTAAATAGCCTGAATATTTAATGCATAATGAAGCGATAAATTTGCCTTATCTCTGCACCTGGTCCACCACATTCTTCGTATTCCCATACTATATGCTTTACAGAAGGGAACATCTCTTTTATGCTCTTTTACCTCGTTAAAGCTTGTATCTTGCAAACGACTGTTTACTCGTGGCAAAAAGTTCACATTTTTTTTATTTGTGTTCTCCATGTTTGTATTTGTCCAAGTTTTCCTCGCGTAATTATCTGTCAGCATGTTTTTTACCGTTGAAAACTTCGATATTTGCGTTTGTCCGTGAGTTTGCTCATGCTTTTCGCACGTCCATATTTGTCCAGTGTTTGTTCTACGGGGTAATTTTTTCATTGCGCTCATTTGTTTTCAACTTTCTCCATCTCACCTTGGAACCTAAATTTATAGTTGGTGAACATGTGCCGCGAATTAAAAAAATCCATTTCTGTGCTAATAATAGTTTCGTAAGCGTCATATATTCGTGTGTGTTTTCAAATAATAGTTTCGTAAGCGTCATATATTCGTGTGTGTTTTCAGCCTCTACGCTTTTAGTATAACTTTGCTAATTAGGTTTTTGGAAGATTTTTCTCCCACAAATTGGCGCAAAACTATCTCAGATTTAACATTATTTATATACAAACGTTATTCTTTTTATATTTTCATTTCTCTCCGTTTGTCATTTCATGTCTGACCTGTTATTTTTGCATTTTTTATATGCAAGCTTTCTTTTTTGTGTATATGGCTGTAGATAAAGATTTAAAAATATACATTTACTGCTAGTTTTAGCAATAAATATATCGTTTTTTAATGATTGGTAGAGTAATGATTAACATCGATTTTATACTCGCACAAATTTTCTCAAATTATATGTTTACATATTTCATAGCTACTCGTCCATCTTTTTTTTAACTCTCATTGATTATTGTGTTCCCAGTAATTCTCTTGAGTGATAATTACAATAAAGATAATAAAAATTGGTCATGCATCGTGGAGTATGTAATTTTCTGCCGAGTCATTTTCCAATAGAAAAAGTTTCTTTCCGTCTTCTACAGTGAAACCTCGTTAAAACCACACAGAAACCGAACAATATAACATCGTAACTATGCGGCGACGTGTTTTTTGTTTTCATATTGAATCTAAAAATATTTATGAAACACTAAAATTTTGATTTAATTTTGGTCTTAATTTTTATATGTATTTGTTTTATAATTATTTTTTATGTATTCAATAGAACCACCTGAATGGCGCTCACGGACCTCATTTTGGGAACCTAGGCCTGTCGAGCCCGTCTTATGGTTGAAAACAAAAAGTGAGAATTTATTTTAGATATATCCAATGGCCATAACAGAAACTTAAGGAAAGTACTTTTTTCTAATGCGTATTCTTACAATGGAAAAATAACCAGGTCGAAGAAATTGCATACATTTCAGGATAATACATCAATATAAAGAAGAGCGTATTAATCGTAAGAAAGTCTTCCCGTTTAAAGGGAATAAACAGTGGAAAGTACTTCGTGATAAGGCCACCGCGATAAATTAATCGCATATATTATTTGTGTTGTGTTCGGTACATGACAGATTATTTATTTCTACTTTATGTAAGAGTAAGACCAAAAAGGCTTAAAATATAATCGTTTTATTCCTCCTTTCTTATTGACTTAATTAGTTAATGGATGTAACACGATACGATAATGGAACGATTATCCAAGTCGTTTCCAACCATAGCTATCCGACGACAGATACGACGATGACAAAACCATTACACATTTGTTGTAGACGCCGGCTTTTTTCTCTGTGTACGCGCGAATTTCTGTGTCCCTATTCGCATCGAGATCGTTCTAAAAATCATCGACGAGAATGGACTCCCCGTGTTTTATAGATTTTCTCGCGTAGTCCCAAACGCGAGGCCAAGCGCCCTTTTTCCCTCCCCGTTCTCAACCCCGCTCCCTTTTCCGACTCTACCCTTCCAGCAAAGGAGAACAACGTGTCGCACAATCCAATTGAAGTGATTTTCTCTCTCTTTCTCTCAAACGCTCCGATTTTCCACTTCCTCGACTTCTATCGGAAACTCTGCGGTTCCCCATGGCAACGAGACAGCCAACCGTCAGCTCCCTCTCGCTCTGGAATTCCATTCCCGATCTTGGAATTGAACCGAGGGAGCAGTTTTAAGCGAATTCCTCGTTCTTAGGGGAATTCACCGGTTTTTTTATACAAGCTTTCCTTATTTTTCCTATAAATCGACAGATTAATACAATTCCACTCGAAAGATATATGTTTCCGTCCTTTTTTCTCATCCTTTATACTCATCCTTTATACTATTTCGAAGAATGTGGGTGTTGGATTAATATCTAGTACCTGGGAAATATTGAGCGAGAAATGTTTATCAGTCTACACGAAAGGGGCGTTTTAATGATTATTTTTCTTAAATGTCAAACTCGTGATTCTGATGGTGCAAATCTGTCTAGTTCAACCTTTTACTTCAATTATGTCCCTTCGCGAGGAGTTAGGTGTTAAAATAAATAATGGCATCGAAGCGGAACCCGAAGCCTGAATTTCTTCTGAGTCTAGCTACCTTCTCTCACGACGATTACAAAACCCTGTTCTACATTTATAGTGTAAGTGAACCTAACAACCAGCATTCATGGCCATATATTACTCCACCGTTTTCCTCGTCCGACGCACAAGCTCGCCAATTATGTCCGTCGCCCCGTTGTTATGGAGCGGAATGCGCCCCGACAAAGATAGGGATAGGCTAAGGGGGGAAATATGCTCGATATTAATTGTAACGGGTAAGAGCTCTGAGCTGAAAGAGAGAGGTAATGGTGAGTGAAGAAGGAACATATATGGTCGCCATCTCGAACTAAATTACAACCCGAAGATTTTGAATGGAAAAAAATTAAGAAAATCGTTACCCGTAATATATGGAAACTGACACTGTTTTATTCAATGTTACATAAATTTTATTCGTTATATAAATAAAATCAGTTTTTTAATCGTTCGCTAATACATTTTGTTTAAGTTTCGGCAAAGATTCTCTTTCCGGGTCGCTTGTAAATTTTACGAAATTAGAGCATAACGCATCACAATTCATTGAATAGAGTAGTTGCAACTTGATTATATTTCCTTTTGTATTACGTCCATTCTTCCACATGTTGCCCATCACCTAAAATACCTTCTTGACATTGGCATCGGATAAATTTCAAAATTCAAAAATTCCCTAAGTGAATCCAAAAGACCGTCCCGTAAACCTGGAGACCTCGGATAGAGCCCTGTGAGATGGTAACATAGGAAGACGAAAAAGACAAAGAATGTTAGTGGGAGGTAGAGAATATAGTTCATAATACCACATAATGAGAAAGGAAAAAGTAAAGGGAGTTTGAGAATTATAATACAGTAAGGTTGGGGAGATCAAGAATATAAGAAAACACTCGAATACAAGAGAAGTAAATATGCAAAGGCCGATGGGCAAAATAGAATTGAGGCAAAGATAATGAAGCAGAAGAGCGGATATAGAGTAGGATAGATGAAAGAGAGAGGGTAAAGGAGATCAAAAATACAGAGAAAGGACTAAAGAAAGGAGAAAGAGAGATGGAATGCGAATGGAAGAAGGTAGAAAATAATGAGCGAGGAACGGAGATGAAGGGTGGAGTCGAAGAAACATTACCAGGTTATGCTGGAGTCACACAGAGGTAAAGAGTTTAACGAAGAAATACATTTTTAAGATATCGTTTAGCGTGCCATAATATCCTGATTTTCTAATTTCTGCTTGTATGTTATTTTTTGTTCCCAGTTTTCCGGATCTCCAAACACATTTCCCCTTTTCAAATTACTAAAAGATTACCTAAATGATACTTTTAAAGAGAATGGATTGAAAAATGTCGTGTTTCGTCTTACGTAATTTTCTAAAAAGATTCCCGTTTGCGATGAGAAGTAAGTTTGGTGATTACAGTCCCCGATTTCATATCGTCCTTGGTGGCATGCATGGTGTCACGCACGAGACTTAATTGCAAAAATCAATTTTTATCCCCGAACGCCAAAAATTAGGGGGCGTTTAATCAAAAACCCTTTCAGCAAGCCCCGCCAAAAGATTTCCGACGGGCAAAAGAAGAAAAAAAAACAACCATTTCAAAAGTCGTTTCTTCTTCACTCGCTTAACCTCCAACGAAACGAATCCGTCCATTTTTCCCCGTCACGCCACGCCATAAAGACTACACCGGAACGTAACCACCTTGATATTTTACCGAAGGAATATTACTCCTACAGGGGGAGGGAATGCAACCCCGCGCTATACGGGAAATCGTGACGATGCCTCTCGTTACAACAATGGCCATCACGGACCTCCGCTTCGATCCTATTTCCTTCAGTACGGAAAGAACGTGACGCTACCACTCTTCGGGAACTCGCTCTGGGTCTAGAATGAATCTCCCTCCCACCATCCCTCCTTCCTAAAGCACCCCTCCTCCCTAAAGCCCCCATCCTCCCTAAAGCCCCCATCCTCCCTAAAGCTCCCCTCCTCTCTAAAGCCCCCCTCCTCCCTCCCTTCTTCGAAAATTTTCCATCTTCCTCTTCTCTCCCGCACTCCCGTCTTCTTCTCACTCTGGCATTCCCAATTACCTACCGGAGGCGTTTTTCGGGAAAGGTAGGGAAGGTTTTGACTCAAGTCACTATATTCGGATCAGCTTCTGTACATCTACGGTCCGTCCCGCAAGGACGGAACGCCGTTCGTAGAAGAATGAGAAAGTTGCTCGCTCATCCGTGAGTTGGTGTTATGAGCGGGAGCAAAAAAAAGATGTCTTCCCCCCACCCACCGAAGTCTTCGCATTCTCTCCTCGTCTGACACACTCCATTGTGGTGGAAACTCCTCTTCCTCTATAATGATTCATCTCTCTAGTTAATTGATAAAAAAGATATTCTATCCCATTGAAACGCCCCTTCGAGAGAATGGGATGGAGGAAGATGTATACCGATTGAGTTTTGCTACGATTTAAAGGCCGGAGGTAGTAGACTCCTTTGGTATGCGTACGTGAATGTTTTATTTTTAACTCTCAAACGTAAATGCTAATGTGAGTTAGAGGATTATAAGAGCTTAGAGCTAAATCGTGGAAATTAATAAGAGAAGTAGACAGGTGATTTCTGTGCCATTGAAACTGCCTTGAGACGATGAATTAATGATTGAAATTGAAATTTTGTTCGCATAACTTATTGTAAGCAAGGATTACTGACCTCACCTTTATGACTAAATCAAATTCTTATTACTATGTTTCTTCAAATGCCATTTAAAGAAGATTTGAAAAACCAGATTCTCTTTTCTGCAAAAAAGCAGCCGTCATCAGTGTTTCTTCACCGATGGCAGTTTATTAAAAGCGAATCAAACATGTTGACGTCTGCTTTGTAGTCGAAATGCGCACCTGATTTATGGCTATTGGAGAAACAAAGTTCTTCAACAAAACCTAATAGCAAATTACTGAGTTTTTGCGTGAATACTTATGACTTTCTCGAGGTGGTTATTGAATAGGCATAAACTATGATTAAGCCGAATTATTCTCCCCCTGAAATCTGCGATTTTAATTTTTTTCTCTTCCTCTCACAAATAATTGGAAATATATACATATCTTGTTTTTATTCCAACGAGTATAAATGTAATTTGGACGAAAAACATAGAAGCAAGACGATAGTTCCCTAATTATTTCAACTCGAAAAACCCTGCGATTTTCAGCCCTTTTCTGTATTGGCGGAGCAAACCAAATTGCGAAATTCTTCCGGAGTCGGCGAGCCGTAAATACCCCGTGTGGTTTTCCCTCCATAACTCCATCGCCACTCTTCAGAAACTTATCCCTTAAACGCTCTCCGACTGTGAAGCTCGAGTGCCCCGGTTAAGTTTTCTCGAAGGCTCGATATTAAATGGGCGATCCAGGGAAAAACAGAGCGGTTCACCTTTTCTAACGAAAACGACAGCGGTGTTGCTTAGATCAGCGATTCTCAACGCTTGAAGAACGCGGTCCGTGGAAAATAAAGCTAGCAAAGCATTCGTGGAGCGAAGAGACCGATAAATTTTACACATTGCTGTTAATAAATAGTTTTAAATGGCCATTCTAAAAAAGAAATATTACCATTTTTAAGAGATACAAATGGAAATGGTAGCAGATCACGGAAGTGTCCTTTAACCATTGAAGCTTGCAATTAAGTTTAAAAACATCTTCCACCAATCTCGGAGTACTTGCGCCTTAAGTTATTTCATAAAAATAATAACTCGATTGATAAAACTCGTAGCCGCTATGCACAATTTTTGTACATGGCGGATCGCGTAAGAATTGGAAAGTTTTTGGCGAGCTCACAAAACTGTCTAAATTGCTGTAATACTGTAAACATGATATATACAAGTGAAAAAATAACCACAAGGATTGAGCATAAAGTTCTAATGAAGATATAATATTATAAAAGTATCATAACAGAATTTCGGGGATCGCTTCCACAACCGCTTCCATACCATAACTTCAAGGGCTAAATTAGTCCACATTTTCTCCTACGTTTAGTAAAAAATACCTTTTTGTAGGAAATCCGAAAAGAGAAGAGAACTCGATAAACGATTTAATCTTTAACGGAAACGAACAGGCGGTCGAATCGTAAGAAGTCACACGGTACTTACAAAACGATTCGCTTATGCAATGGAGGTGGTGTAGCGATCCGGTAACGATCCGCGTACCGCAGGTTGAGAAAAGCACCGGTTTAGATCCAGCTGGGGAAAATCACTCTCTCGGCATTTTTGCCGCTCTCGTGTCGTGCGCCTCAGCGTCGGAGGTGTCAGATTAGGAGGCCAACTCAAGAGCGCGAAACCTCAATACAAGTTATTGACCCATTTTCCTCACAAATTAATGTATCTTCCGTTTTAAAATGCCATACCGAAGATGTGTTGGATGTTCTTTTTTTTTCAAAATTTCACCAGGGGAGGTGGTGGCGTAGTTTCCGTATAATATAAGACGGTGAGTATTTTAATGAAAGAACGAAGGAAATCAAGTTTCTTGTAGGTCCATTTGTGTTTTTAGGATTGCTGACGGGGAAAAAATCGGATAATTCTACCATAATATGAGTCGGGATCGATAAATTTTGGTTTTTATCACTACCCACCTTAAAAATATTACGACAGGTGCCACAAAATTGCCACAACTTCGCTGTAAACGCAAGTTTTGATTTTCAGTCAGAAAATACCGCTTATTCCTAATCATTAAATATATGTATAATTTAGTTTAGTACAAAAATTGAGAATTACGGACTCACGAGAGGTATTTTAGAATTCCCTGCTAACTAATATTTAAAATTATTACACTTTCTCATTTAGAACATTCATTTCGGCTTTCATACGTCAGGTGTAGGTGCTAAATAGAATATTTTAACGTAAATCGTTGCAATGGAACACGAATAGAAATTTCAAAACTTGGAATATAACTATACAATTCTATTTTTGGTTTGATTACCCCCCGTTATCGGCACGTAGATCGAAAATAGGCCAAATAATTTCAATAAAGGACGCGACGCCGATAAAATGACGTCGTTAACATCCCTTCGCTACCGTATTTCCATTTCAACAAGCACGTCGAAAACCGCACGAATAAATGTCGTAAATATTTCCTCCCTTCAGAGGACCCGCCCACTCTCCCGTCGGCCCTCCCACCCTCCCGTCGACCCTCCCGTGGCCTCCGACGACGGTTCTTCTTTCTCTTGCGCCCGAGAGATCATCTTATTTTTTTTCCTCGCCTCCTCTCCCGCTACTTGCGATGTGGACATACGTGCTTCTCTGACCTTTCCCTCTCCACTTTCCTTTTTTCCCGTTGCTCACTCCCCTGACCTCCAGGAGTAGAAGATGAAGAAGAGAGAGCTTTTCTTATCAATTCCGCCTCTTCGTCGGTGCCGCGTTTCTCGCGGCTTTATTCACCGTCGCCGTCTCTTCTCCACTGAATCTTCTCAGCTCTCGTTTTTTCCTCTTTCGAAACCCACTTTCTCATTCTCTCGCACCCGTTCTATCTCTAAGTCCTCCCGCTGGATTTTATCTCTCTCTCTCTCTCTAAGTTTTCTCTCTTTCTTTCTCCTCATTTTCTTCGCTTTTCCACGCTGGATGTTTTGCTTGCTCTCCTACCTCTTTTCCTCTCTACATTTCCAATCGCTTTATTCCTGGTATTTCCCTCTGTTGCCCTTCTTTCTACCTTCCTACCCTTATCTCTGCCGCATTCCCTTTTATGTTTTCTCTTCGTACCTCTCTTCGTTTATCGTTTCTTCCTTCCTGTCTTCCTATTTCTCTTCCTTTCTCCTTTACTCTTTCTTTATCTTCCTCTTATTTATTCTCTTCCTGTTTTTCTCTTTTCACTTCTTCCTTTCTCTATCTTTCCATTTTCGTCTTCCCTTTTCCTCGTTCTCTCTGTCTTTACCCTTATTCGTGGTCTCTCTTTCTGTTTGCACCCTTCTCCCTCCATTGAAAAACTTTTTTTCCAAGAGCAATAAAAAAGTTTGGAAAACCAGATGCGTATTTCAGCTGCAAAGAAGCCTTCATCATTGGTTATTGACCGGTATTAGATTATCGTCAAACTTTTTACACCTTATTTAAAAAAATAAGGGCGAGAAAAA
This sequence comes from Tanypteryx hageni, assembly GCA_028673005.1. NCBI lineage: Eukaryota > Metazoa > Arthropoda > Insecta > Odonata > Petaluridae > Tanypteryx > Tanypteryx hageni. The sequence goes on along the minus strand of CM054115.1, from coordinate 63,477,458 downwards.
ATTAAATATTTTCCAATGTCATGGATAATATGCGTCGTCGACATCTTTACAGTGCTGGACAACACATCCGGCAACATTGGAGATTTCACACAAGGCTCAAACAAACAATATTCCACAATAATTCACCTTTGAAGTAGAAAAAAATAATTTCCAACCATTTCTTGATTTTGTTTAAGTAACTGCAAATGAATCACTGATGATGACTACTTCTTCGTTGCCAAAATGGGCATCTAGTTTTCTTAACCTCTTTACGCCTATTAGAGAAGCATTGTTTTACTTTCTCATATAGGTAGTATATAGAAAAATAAACGGCGCAATATACATTGCACAAACTTTCTCATATACGTATGTATATGCGTTTGGTCGGCTGTATACGTTTATAAAAGAAAAACGCTTATAAATCAAAGTTAACCGTTGCTTAGTGAATATTTTAATGCCACTGGTCGATATTTATTAATTTTTGGGACATATGGCTTAGTATTATTTGTGACATCAGGCTGTACGATTGGATGGATTTTATTCAAAATCCATGTGGCCATTTTTGAGTAAATCGAATTTTGTTTCGAAATATCCTAGAATTGAGTACCCTTAATTGTTGCGCAATATCGTTCATCTCTTCAGAGTGTCGATTATGAATGATATTATCCACAAATATGATATATAATTCGATTAAATTTAACCATTTAGGCTGTAATAAGATTTTAGTAGATCGCGACGGAGGCGTGACGTCATAGGGCTTGGGTAAGTCATTTTAGCGTACACTCTAATGCCACTGGACGCCATATAGTGATTTTAAGAGATATATGGTTTACGTAGTATTATTTGTGACATCAGGCTCTACAATTGGATTGATTTTAATCAAATTCTCTATAGCCATTTTTGAGTAAATAAAATTTTTCTAAAAATCGCCAAGAATAAACTACCCTTAGTTTGAGAGCAATATCATTTTTATGAAAAAACATCTGCAAAAGATAATATATTGCACAAATACGAAATATCATTCGATTTCATGTACGCGTTTGGGCCATAGAACAGCGAACAGACCGACAGACAGAGAGACGGCATGGCAAAAACCACTTTTATGGACCCATGGACACCTAAAACGTGTATTTCCAACAAAATCTCGAAGTCGAATTTTTTCATAATAACAATACTTGCTCAATATACTACGCATATGAGAAAGTAAAAAATTGTGTGAAAAAATCGATCTCGAGATTTTGACGGAAATGCACGTTTTAGGTGTCTCCGAATCCAAAAATTCGATATTCGCCATGCCATTTGTCTGTCTCTGTGCGGTCCTAGAGCCTAGACGGTTAACAAAATCAAATGGTATTTCGTATTTATGCATGCCATTTTTACTTTCTTATATACGTAGTATATTGAGAAAGTATTGTTATCGTGAAAAATTCGGCTTCGAAATTTTGATGGAAATACACGTTTTAGGTGTCCCCGAGTCCATAAAAGTGGTTTTCGCCATGCCGTCTGTCTGTCTGTCGGTCTGTTCGCCGAACTAGGGCTCAAACGCGTACATGAAATCGAATGATATTTCGTATTTGTGCAATATATCATATTTTGCAGACTCCATTTTCATAAAAAAAGATATTGCTCTCAAACTAAGGGTAGTTTGTTCTTGGCGATTTTTTGAAAAATTTTATTTACTCGAAAATGGCTATAGAGAATTTGATTAAAATCGTACCAATTGTAGAGTCTGATGTCACAAATAATATTACGCAAGCCATATATCTCTTGAACACTCATGTATGCCGTCCAGTGACATTACAATGTACGCTAAGCCGTCACGCCTCCGCCGCGTTTCATTCAAACTCTTACTACAGCCTTACGGTTAAACTAAATCGAATGATATATCATATTTGAGGACAATATCATTCATAATAGACACTCTGAAGAGATGAACGATATTGCGCAACAATTAAGGGTACTTTATTCTAGGATATTTTGAAACAAAATTCGATTTACTCAGAAATGGCTATAAGGATTTCGTTTAAAATACATCCAAATGTACAACCTGATGTCACAAATAATACTAAGCCATGCCCCAAAAAAGTTACTATGTATCGTCTAATGGCATTATTTCTGTACAAGACGCTCAGCGCACGCGTCAGAGGGGAGAGTTAATTTCGGGGCAAAAAGTGTAGTGAGATCAAACGTATATGCGTATATGAGAAAGTTTGTGCAATGTATATTGCGCCGTTTATTTAGAATAAAAGCTATGAGGAGATGAACGATATACGGCATCAATAAAGCGTAATTTATTCATGTTCATTTTCACAAAATGTCGATTTATTCAAAAATGGCTGTAACGATTTTTATTAAAATTCACTAAGTTATCGAGATATGTCGTAAACAATACTGCATAAGTCATATTTTTAAAAATGGTTATGTAGCGTCCAGCGAGATTATAATATATCGATTTTTACACTCAGCTCTCCTCAGTTCTCTCAACATTCTCCTCCAGCAATTATGCTTCAGCGCCTATGTATCCGCATAATACATAATTATTATTTATGTATGGTATAACTATTTCGTTTGATTATCAGATATATGACATTATCAATATATTAATACAATTTACGTGCAGAAAACATTTTCAGATGTTTTGTTATTTTTGTAACAGTAGGAGTTCCTTCCAGCCAGGAAAGAGTGTAGCGAGACCAGACGAATACTTATATGAAAAAGTTTGTTCAATTTATATTTTACCGATTTTTTCTTCAATTCGATTTAAGTCATAGGGTGAGTTCAGTAATTCTTTCTTGAACTCTCCGTCACTGTTTCGTGCACCTTCTCTCTCTCCCTCTCTTAGTTTCTCTATATCCAACTTTACCTCCCTCCTCGTGTCTCTCCGGCATATCCTCTCATCGATTCATTTTCGCTGATCTCTGCCTCACTTCCATTCTCGCTGAAAATATTCTCACGACTCTTCTATTCTCGGTATTTAGCTTACTCTCTCGCTATCCCCATCACTGCAAAGGAAGAAGAACGGTTTTCCCCTCTGACGCTGTGACCATCGTTCTTGCCTGAGCGTCGACTCATATTTTACTAGATCGAGGCCATCTGAGAGGAAAGGTTAAGGCGTGTGACACACGGAGACAACAATGGAAACGGTCGGCATGACGATCGAACTAGGAATCTCTCACCTCTCACAATTTCCTAATACTCCCTTTGGTAGAAATACGCATAGCAGAAACTAAAAATTTCGATGATGTTATTGATGTGTTTTCCGCATTAAAATCACGTAGAATAACTCTTTGATATTAAAATATTTATACTTTCTGAATTTAAATTATATTCGTATGTAATTATATTTTTAAATATGTACATTTATAGTGAGAAATTACATCATTTATAGTTTATTTTTATTTATTAGTTGTTCACCCAAAATCCATATAGTAAAAAACATTGGTATTTGAGAATTTTTGGAGGAGGCGTATATTTGGTAGTTTGCCCCGGGTGCTAAAATAGCTAGTTACGGCGCTATATATATATATATATATATATATATATATATATATATATATATATATATATATATATATATATATATATATCGATAAGCAGGCGTTATAAGAATATGAGTTAGCAGAAATTATTTTATGCTTATGTTACTGGCTCCATATGACGTTTTATCATAACGATTCCGATGTTTTTCATATAAAATTTGTATTAGGTTGGGATCCTTTGTGACGTAAACAGCCTCTTCCTAGTCTAGTGTGAGATAGCTTAGCGTTGGCCAAGAATTTACAGATAGAACTTATGAATTTATTATTTTTTCTTATTATCTCTTTTCTTGACTACTGCCGATTAAAAACACCCATTATAGAAAAGACTAGATATAATGAAAACAGCAATTCTAAAAAAGGTGGACTACCCTACGCATGACCTAAACACTTGGGAAATGCTCAAATGCTATTGAAAAAATTTCTTTCGCTATGATTTGCTCATTATCATATTCTTCTTCTTGCGGATAACGCTAATGCCATCGTTAAGGGAGAAGCGTCCGTTTTCTAAAATCCTTATTGTGCTAGTCATTGAGCTTTTGCCGTGATGTCATCATTAAGTACATAAACCAGAAGGATGTTTATTATTTCACCCAGAAATCTTGCGAAGTTCACTGTCTTGTTCTCTCTTTGCCCTTTTTCCTTCACAATCAGCCTTAAATTTTGCTGACGGCCGTTTGCTGCTTTGTCATCCACGCCTAAGCCCATTTGATATTTCATCAGGGTCGTAATCCTTTCTTAATACTTACTTGAATGCCGCGGGTTCGAGGATACATAAATAGCTAACGGCAAACGTGCAGTCGTGAAAGTTTCTTTTCATTCCGGTCCCCGGATTTTCGCTCTTTCCGTTAAAAAAACAGCGGGCGATGGCTTTGTATAGGTCACGGTGAGATGCGCAATAAACAAGTTACGCCGCATATTTATTCCAAATCGAGAAGATTAATGGTATAATCCTATGCAATATGCGTAAGACCACACAATCCGACCGCCAATCCACCGCCGAGATCATTTATTTATATCATTTAAACAGAAGTTGGATCGTTTTTTAAAAGAGAAAGTTAGAGTTTTTCACCCGTTGCCAACAACGTGTGCACTAAAAACGAATAGTCCTCTAATAAATGGATTCTACTACATATCTATTTCAGACATTTCACTACACGTTTCCCTCTCCTGGCCTATCTAGACTAACTGGCGGAAGTCGCGGCCTTCTCCCTTGGACGGATATTCTCGGCAGTCGTGGAGCAACCGGTAAGGCGCTCAAGATTAATTTTACCTTAATAAAAAGTGAGGATGTGGAAATTAAAAGTTGCGAAATGGAATGATGAGTCCGTCGGATAGTGTTCGACGACGTGAGTGGAGGGAATGCGAGAGGACGAGGAAGGCGGAAGATATGGCGGATGGAAAGTTTGCGGATGGGCGCCGATTGGTAGGAATCGTAAAATAGAGAAGGGAATGTCCGATCGAAGTGAAAGCGAGAGAGAGATAGAGGAAGTGTTTCCTTTATTTTTCGCTCGCTCTAAGCTTTTAGAAAAACTAGCGAGTGCGGCATTCTGTTTTTTTTTTTAATTACAGTATTGAGGAATGCGCGACGACGGCGCTTACAGTGCGTATCCAGCCGCATCGATAGTCCGTTTCGATATAATATCGAGGAAAACACTTCGATATCGATACGAATGCCGATTTATTTCGTTTAGTTCAATTGGCAGTATCATTTACGATAGGATGATAAATAAACGGGTTCGTTTTTCCGATTTTCATTTTGTTCTTGAAAGTTTAAGGCAAAATCAAGAAATCCGATGTGGCGGGAGTCGGGAAAATCTTTAAACCTATAATCGATTTTTCCACTTTCTTCGCAGGAATGCGGTGTTTGTTTTTTCCTGCCAAAAATAAATAGGGCTTATATAAAAGCCGATAGGACGGGTGGGTACAGATACGGGTGAATTTTGAAGCATCGCGGGAATTCACATCGATCTGTTTCTATCAAATTTATCGTCGGCGGCTATAATTGGAAAGGAAAACTAGCTCAAAACAGGATTCGAACGCATAATGACTAAATCTCTACATAGATAGAGACGTAGAAAAGATTTATTTCTTGGTCTTTCGCAAAATTCTGTATGAAATGGTTTTTTAATGTGGCGAACCCGAGTTACCAGAAAGAAACCTACATAAAGCGAACTCGGCGAGTTTTTTTCTCTTTTTAACTGACGACCCGATCCCGCCGATTTAAGTATCGTGCCATCAATTTATCGAGTATTAAATATCTGTTCTATCACTCGTCGGAGCTCTATAGCAGTGTTTCCAAACTTTTTGTATGAGCGGTACCCTTTCAACGATAAACAGAATTTCGCAGCACCCCAGACTTGAAACAAGATTTTTTATGTTTTTACACATTTGGACGCATCTATTTGTTGGCACTACGCCATAATTTGTTAGAGTAAAAAATTGCCCTGATTATCTATCAACCCATCCAAATCGTTGATTTATTCGCTGTACAATGTTTTTCGAGGAACCCCTAAAATTCAGCTGCGGCATCCTATTTGAGAACGGCCGCTGCGAACAATTAAAATATTTTCTTCCATAGAAGACACTAGAGCATTTAATTTCTTAATTTTTATCGCCCGAAAAAAGAACATCGGGGACGTGACCGGTTTTCTGTTTTTAAATCCACCGTGAACGACGTCATCGAGCTGCCGTAGCGTTTAGAGAGAGAGAGAGAGAAAATAAACGTCGAAAAGATCCAAAAGAACATTTACGCGTTGCTTAAGGGAGTTAATGTCTCCCCGGAGAAGGGAAAAGGATGAGAGTAAAAGGAGAAAGGACGAAGGAAAACTGTATTAAAAAAGATGGCGGGACGAGGAAGAAGCGGAGGATGGAAAGAACTGTTAAAGTCTGCGCGCGGAGGATGGAGATGAGGAAGATGGTAAAAGTACCGTTTCACCGGTTAACGCGTGTGTGTGTGTGGTCGCGACGAAGGTCATCTGCAGCGGTCCGTCCCACGCACTCGCCTCCTTCCACTCCCTCTTCCCTCCCTCTTCCCTCCCTCTTCCCTCTCTCTTCCCTCCCTCTTCCCTCCATCTTCCCTCCCCCTTCCCTCCCTGCCCCCTCTCCAGACCCTCTTCCTACGGCACCAAACCCAACCAAACCACCTCCCCTCCACTTTCCGTAAAACCCCAAGGGTTGGCAATAGGAGGGGGTGGCGAAGGAGGAGCAAGAAATAATCCTCTCCCTTTCACTTTCCGCCGCCTCGCTGCGTAATCTCCACCCCTCCTCCTCCCACACTTCTTCAGCCCCCCCTCCCTCCGGCGCTCTCTCTCTCTCTTCCTCCGCTGACCTTAAGAAGTATCATCTTTTCAATCCCCTTCTCTCCAGTCATTGTTTCTTCGGTATCCAAGCTCTTAAGGCTGTCTAAGCCAGTATATTACCCCTCGCCATGTCTCCGTAACATTATTGCCGACGTGAATTCAAAGAGTTTTTTTCTTAAGGAGGCGGTTCGCTCTCTTTCTCCTACCGACACCGGTGGGGCATTATAAATGAGAATACATTAGATCTCGAGGGAAGAGAAGACTCGAGTGAAAGATGGTGGGAAATTCCTTGAGAAAAATAGCCTTGAAACGGACGGTTCGCGCCGTTTGTGAAATGCGTATCGAAGGACTCGGATAATTGACGCGCATCCAAATGAGGTTTTGCCTAACGTAGAAGATTTCTAGATTTTAGCGCGCGGCGAGGAATATAAAAATACAATTAGGACGAAGAAGTGAGCTAATAAATATTTTATCTATAAAGTTTGGAAATGGAGATGTTTCAATTAGGGGGAACAAAATGTGAGAGAATGTGGTTAGGAAATATTTTTTTCGAGGAATTGAATGTGTTTTTCGAAATTATTTTTGTAGTTTTCTTAAGAAATAACAGGCCAAAACTATGAAGAAACGTGTTGATCAATAAAAGAGCAAGCGAACCCTGATATACCAAACATTTACAACGCGATTTTGGAAACCTCGAAGATTTTTTTAACCTTATTCATATGCGTTGAAATTATGCTCTACTGAAAATATCGATAATTCTGGTTTATTCAATATTTTCTCAAGATTTGAGTATTGGAATGAACTTTTCTTTTCCGGTACAAGGGATGGATTCGTTTATGAATGAACGATAGTGGTAAACTCCGGCTCGAGAGTTACATGCAATAATGTGTATATGTGTATCAATTTATATCACGGTGTAATAGCTTTCTATTGAGTGAAAGAGGGTAAAATGAATAGAGGGCAAAAAAGAAAAATGGAGAATGAATGGAGATCAGCGAGAGAAAGATAGGCAAGGAGAGAGAGAAAATAGAGAACGGTTTTTAAAAAAGTGGATGGAATGATAGCTAGAAAATAGTATGAATAGTAGTTGCAAATAAAAGATTTTTTAATAAAAGCAGAAGTTCGTTGTAATAAGGATGGAAAATTACAACATAGTATCATCAAAAGGGTATACTAAACTTTCTTCTTTTTTTAATTAATTTTTCTGTCAATAATTAACGTTGATAAAAAATACCATCAAAAAAATCATAATTTCGTCGCTTGATATCGTTACCCAATACTATTTCGAAGATGACGAAATATTTGTTTTAAAATTTTTGCTTGATAAAAATATATGCAGTTACGTTATATGATGCTAAAATCAGGTTATCTCCTTGAATTATCAAATTTAAAAAAACATATAGTACTCTTCCTAGCTTATGCTTGTTATTTTCGTAACGCTTGGGCTTAGCATATTCATATCCACTGACAACCAGTCAGTGAAACTTTCTACTAGAGACACACATAGACGCACCTATGCATTTTGCAGTAATTGAATGATAGCTCAGGTATTGATTGTTCAGAAGTAAATAACGGACGAGTAAGTGAGCGTGAAATTTGTGCTGTAAAGGGCCCGATAAGTACTAGCTTCGCTGGTCGAAGGCCAGCAGGGAAGTGCGTAAGAAAGGAGGGGTTTGAGGAGCAAAAGGGCGCGTAAAGGGGGCGGGAGGAGGAAAGTGGGGAGGGGAAAAGGGGGAGGGGGCGGTGATCTCTCAATGGAAGCGAGATTCCGTCGCTGAGCGGCGAGGGTGTGGGGCAAGGCCAACAGAAGACCAGGGCGATGAGAGATCCCGTGATCCGTATTAATTCATTTCCTGCTTCATCGATCCTTTTCCTTTCCCTCTGGATGGCATTAAATCGTAGATGTGTGCCGCAAATCATCGGGAGTACTTTTTTTAATTCGAATTCGGCGAACGCGCGAAGGCTGCCGATAATGCATTCCGAAAATCGCGCCTCTCCGACCCTTATCCTTTTTTTATACGAATCGTTCGATCCACGTCCAAAGCTATACTTTTTATCTTCTGGAAAGACAGCGACTGGCGGCGGAAATTCTCCTTGACTCGTAAAGAAGCTAAAATTAATGAGGACCTCTCGAGCCATTGTGACGCAACACTCCTATTTTTTCCTCTTAAACTAAGGAATTCTTTTTTTGAGATCATTAGGCTCCATTTCAATGACCAATTAATGGAATAAGTGAGATGGGAGTTGGCAATGAAACTAAATGAAATTAGGATCTCTTAAGACAATCGGAGAATTAATTGGTGTAGGGATGATTAATACACCTTACGCATAGTTTCTACGCCTATTTCAAAGCACTTCAGTATAATAAGGGTAAAATTGTTGGCATTAATTAAAAAGTTCAGCTTATAGATATATGAAGTATAATAGTCTATCATTACTTGCTAAAGCGGGAAGTATTATTCTAAAACTTTTATCCAGAAGAGTAAGAGAGTGTGCTTAACATGTTCTCCTACGATGATGGAGAAATCAGACTTTTGTAATGAATAAGCACAATTGAAGGGATTAGAAAATTTCTACAGATTGATAGAGAAACTTAAATGAAGGTTTCATCAGAAAATCATACTTGGGAAAATATCCTACGTATTTTTTCCGATAACTGTTTTGCCATCATTGAACTCGCTGATCGATGGATTGAAAGATTTCTGGACGCGTTCCATTGAACCTTAGTAGGATGAGGCGTTTCTGGACTTCAATGTCAGTATTGTGGTAATGCTGCCTACGTGCCTATTTAAAATAACATGACCCGACTGATCTTGCATAATTCCCCATCGATTATTTCGTTTCTTCGCCATACAATCATCGGTTGAATTCCCAATCGGCTATTCGTGGGAACGTTTCCTATAATAAAATCCATACTCGATACATAAATATATCGACTTGATGATTTTAATAAAACAGCATTCAATTTTCTTAGCATATTTCGTAACTATGATTATAAACGTTTCAAAATGTGGCGATCTGAATAAAATGGCTTTTGTGTACTGAATGAAAATCCACTAGAGAATTGTTGATAATCATCCTTTATTTCCTCCTCTTTATTTCCTAACACCTTCCTCAAAGAGCTTTAATTGGGCACTATTTCTTAAGGATTTCTGCCAATTAACTACTTCTTCATTCAGCAATATTATAAGCCAGAAGACAGTGATGGAAACTTTTTTTGCCCACGTGCCAAAATTACAAAAAAGTGTCTTTCCTTTTCTAACTTACGCTCCAATTCAAAATACATCAAGAAGAAGTAATTTTATGGTTTAACTATGAAAGTTTTAGAACATATTTTGAGTTCATAAAATGATAGATATAAAATTCAATTTATCATCTAAAAAGATTCATTATCCCAGATCTTTTATACCCGAACGACAATTATGGAGTAACAAGCACCCCGTTCTCGGATAAAAAGTCACGATTTATCAGGAGTTTTATCAACATAATTTATATCTCACTAGAAATAGTCTATTGTGTCAGAAATGGAAAATATTGAGTAGACAGTTAATAAACAATTTTTTCCTGTTGTCTGCCGACCAAAATCGTCTCACCTGCCAAAAGTTGCACGCGTGCCATAGATTTGCCGTCTCTGTTATAGAAGATAATATTATGCGTTGATTAATAACGCCACTGCAAAAGTTTTCCGCGCGACATTCTTCAGGGGAGGAAAATTATGGACATTAAAATCTTCTTTGACCGCAAAACCCTGTGTGCGCTACGGGTGTTGAAATCTCCTTAGATATTAAACGGTTCTCGTGCTAGTCGCATGATGCCTACGCGAGATAGAGACGGAGAAATCTGACACCGCTGCTTTCTTCCTCTTTCTCGCTCTCTTCTGCTATTGAATGCCGTTTTTCCTTTCTCTTTCTCATCCGCCGCACCCTTCAAACATTCATACGAGCGTGGGATCCTCACAGCTTGCGGCGTGAGTCGAAGAAGCGAATAGTGAGCGAGAGGAGAGAATTTATGTCACGTCACAACACAATTGAGATGCATCTGTATTTAGGGGCGTCCCATTGTAAGGAGAATTCCCAATTGAGAGAGCGAAGAACCTTTATAGACACGTGTATGGATGTAACGTAGTAGTAGTGAATCACTTAAAGGGAGGGCTACCCTCCGATGGCGTTCTTCAAATCTCCTTAAGTGGTTTAAATCTCCACCGGATGGCTGTGAATTTTTAAAATAAATCATATTACGGTAATTCGAGGTATGCACATTCGCGCTCGGGTAAATAACGACGCTGCTGCGAGAGAAACTTTGAGGTCGTCTTTACATATATTTTATTGCTGTTGACAATTGAAATAGTTAAGGAACGTTTGTGTAGAAAAATAGTCTAGTGCAGCGATTCCCAAACTATGACGGACTATTACCCGCACCGTCCGGACGCGTCCGCTGCGCCGCTCATGGCTCACAGTCAAATGCCGACGTATCGTTACTCGTCTGTTTGCGATTCCACGTTGCTATTTTAAACAACATTATTCTGAACTGAATTAGGCGAGAAACTCGTTTGTTTCAATTAATTCCATTCCTGAGTATATGAACGTGAGGTAAAAAGACCAGCTGATTGACTTGCCTTGTGATGGATTCGGATTCGGCATCTACAAACTCGAAGAATTTTGGTTAAGGAGATCAGCTAAATATCCCACTCTTTCTGACAAAGCGTTGAAAATTCTATTCCCGTTCTGCACGACTTATCTATGTGAAGCGGAGTTTTCATCTGTTGAAAATTTTTTTAAGTTCATACTTACTATGTGGTACAAAGAAATTTTGCCACGTTTTCGGTGGTACGAGAAAAGAAAAGTTTGGGAACCACTGCTCTAGTGGGTCTTTTTGTCTGATAAACTTAAAATATTTTCTGATATTATTAGAGGAATATGTAATTTTAGTAAAATATTAAAGAAAAAGCGCTGTAATCCAACTGACTTAGGTGAAGTATTCAAATGACAGTTAATATAAATATAATAATCATAAAAATGACAAAAAGACAAGGTGCGAATTCAGACACAAAGCAGCAGTCATCAGCGGTAACGCATCGACCGTCCATTATAGGAATTTTGACGGTTATCGAGTTAACATCGAGGACGTCTGCTTTGTATCCGAAATGCAACTCTCGTCTTCTTACACATTATTTAATATTAAGATTTATAGTTATTATCTGTTGCATTCCTTCTATAATCACTTAGAGAATTCGGTTTCGGAACACAGCATTTGATCTCACGGTAAAATGAATGAAGCGAAACAAGTGTTCACAGAATGTCGTGTTAAACCGGAACTATTTTTCGTCATTGCACAAGTCGAAGCTATGAACGAGCGAGAAACGCGGAGATACCTTTTGCGGTCCATACACACGCATTCCTCAATGGAATCTCACCGCCAACCCCGACTGCCGCCTCTTGAGGTTTTATGGGGCAACGCGCTTCCGACTTCCTCGCTTTAGCGCTCTTGGCATTAACAGGTTGGCTGCGGTGTCGATGATATATGACAGCTGCCGAACGCCGGTCATTTCATCTGCCTCCGGCCTTGATTGGATTTCAGCTCACCGTCTCCCTCCCTAATTCGAATTTTTACGCCTTACTTTTTGTTAGTTTCCGCCGAACTGCTTTCGCTGTCGCCTCTCGTCGCTTGTTTTCCCTACCCCGTTCGAGATCTCATTTCAAACCAGGAATCGTATTTTGGCCGTTCAGTGAAAGTTGCAGTCACCTCAAGTTGACTCCTTTTATATTGGGCATTAGTATTTCGGCTTCTGATGAGACGATATGGTAAGATTAATGGCCCCGAGTTTGTCGGGTTCAATTATTAGTGCCAACAGAACTTTATTGTCGTTCAAATATCACCAGAAAGCATTCCTGTATTTCCACTATGTGTGTATTTTTTCTTGTGTAGGCATTTTTTTAGTTTTAATTCCTTTCTGCAAAAAATATTATTGAAATATATTTTTCAACATTTTTTAACATCAACTCCGCCATCAATTGCATTCCCGTAGAATCTTCTTTCGTTAATATTATATTTTTCCGCCTATTTTTATATTCGTTAGTTTATTCAAAGTATTTAAGTGTCACATTTATAAGCAGCTATTTTATATAAATTCCTTTTATAACTGTATGTGAATATTATCGTAAAATATTCCGTAACTTTAATTATTTCAATATCTATCGGATACAGTTCACAATTAATGGTGAGCATTGAACATTTTTAATGAGTAACTTTCCAAAGAGGAAGATAAATTTAATCTCCACGGGCATTCCGCTTTGAAAGACGCTCGTAGTTGCTTTGCCTCGTCACGGCAAGGCCACGACTAAAATCCCTTCTTCTTCTTCGCATTTAATTACATTGTGAAGAGAAGTATTTTCGTCATAACAAATTGCCCCTAACATACGTTGATTGTTATTCACTCTAAGGTGACACACGCCCATAAACACCGACAATTATAAACACATTATACCTGGAGGTGGAAATAATTCGTGGATATTATTTGCGCGGTGTCCTGCAACTTTAAAACACTTTTCGGTTTGAGCGGGAAATCTTATTCAAGGATGAAGATGGAATGAGGGGTTGGGAATGTGCGAGGAGAGGAGCGATGCCAGAAAAAAAGAATGGTAAGAGAAGATGGGATTGAGGAGGAGTATGAGGGTGAATGAGAGAGAGTAGAAAAAAATGCGGAGGGAAAAAGGTGGAAGCCGTGTAGAAGGTCGAGAAAAAGAACGAAGATGTTCTAGTGCGATGTCTTTTATTAAACTTAATGACTCGCGATGCCGCGGAAGAAAAACGCCGATTCCTGCAACTTACAAGGATTGTTATGTTCTTGTACGTAATAAAAGACAATGGAAGTCATTTGCCTAACGTCACTAAGTTGAGATAGCCGTTACTGGAGAAATGCACAGTACTTACGCAAAAAGTGTAGTAGAATTCATTCTTTGAAAAACTGTGTTCTACGAGAAAATTTGGCAAAACTGCAGGTTTGACGAAGGTATGCTTGGTTTGGCACATATATCTGAATATTTTTTATTTAAGAACTTTCTCTTTTGAATTGAATTGGCCCATTGGAAAATCATTTCATGATCTGATCAAATTGTATATGACTTTAACTCAATGCTTTGCATAAAATCTTTAAAACAACAATTGCTTACCAAAAAAATTATAAGGTTTTTTGCAAGCAAGGTTTTTTCTAGGCGGAAAAAATCAGTTAAAAAAGGATATACAAAGTGTAGAGAGAAAGGGGAATTGATAGAGAGGAATGATAAAATGATAGAGAGTATTTTGGTTTTTGGTAAACTTGTAGGATAGAAAGTAAAAAGGATAAGAGAGGTGATAAAGGATGAATTGAGTAGTACTGTTGTGAAAGAGGGTCAAGAATAAATGGTGGCAAGAGATATGTTCACGAAGATTGCCCTTTTAGAAGAGAAGAACCCTGAAGGTTAGGTTAAGGAAGTTCCTGCGTCTTCTTCAATGAATGCAGATATTTGGGAATATTTTCTCACCACGCCATTCGCACTTCGGCTTTGTACATCCATGCAAGTCACGCGCAGATAGGAGAAAGAGAACATGTTTGAATAGAGGATTGAGCAAGGAGGTCAGCTCGGCGACTGCTTGACCTCGTAATGCTCTCGTATGGGAAGGTATGTAGAAAGATATATATATATATATATATATATATATATATATATATATATATATATATATATAGAGAGAGAGAGAGAGAGAGAGAGAAGGTAGGTAGAAAGATATATATATATATATATATATATATATATATATATATATATATATATATATATATATATATATATATAGAGGCAGTCCAGACTTCCACCACCCTCTTTTTATTTTCCCAAACCCCTCTTTAACGAGCGTCCTTGCCCTTTACGGAGATGAGACTCGCGTTCGATCAAATACTATGATGGACAGGGACTTACCCTCGGACATCTTTCCTTCATACACATCCTCCATGTACCCGTAAGGCCTTCGACGGAAGATTCTGTCTATAAAGGCCTTTGAATTACGACTCGGGGGTTAAGGGGGGAAGAACACCGTCACGCCCACTTGAAAATCATTCGCAAGTTTCATGACCGACGTCACGAATTCGCCTGAGGCTCCGATGGGTCCCGGCTAATTTTCGAGATGTGAGAACAGTCGATTAAATATTTATGCGGAATAAAGTGGGGAAATCTTCGCCTAGTCACTGCCCGCTGTGGAAAGGATGGACCAAAGCCATTTGCGTGACAGTAAGTATCGACTTATCGCCGAAAACGTCTTCCGGCACGTTTAAAGGGCGAGTTGACCCTCTATATTTATTGATTTCCTTCTATTTTAAAATCCGTTGTCAAATATTAAGACGTATTTCATTATCTTTCGGACGAATGCAACTGCCTACTTACTTGAGATGAATTATGAATCTTATATAAATTTAAGAAAACTCATCCATCTTGGATGATGTGTGAGGGAAAGTGTTCCATAAATCGTTGATTAACCCGTTTTGAGAAACTGAGTTATATTTCGTGCCCAGGACGTAAATTTTTGTTTTAAATTAAAAAAAATCAGCAATTCGTAAATTATCTCTGATTAATGTCTTCTTCGTTACCCAGCCATTTAATGTCTACGGGAGTAACCTACATAACATATTGGGTTCAAATTATAAGCTGATTTTGATAATTTATCCACGAGTAACACATTATTGATTTTCATTTATGGCTTGGGGCATAATACGTGAAAATATTAAATCGGTCGTTGCCTCGTTTTATTCGCTGTATAGGCGTTCTTTAGAAAAGTAAAAAAAATGAACGCCTTATGGCCAGGCCGTGTCTGTCTGTCTGAATGTTTCAGCTCCGAGTGGATTTTCATGAAGATTCATACTTAAGACCTTTTGGACAAAGAGTAATAGGAAAATGATATGAATGTTTCACATAAACAAAGCAGGGGTCCCACCTTTCTATGGAAAAAAAATTTTCGTCATATCTCGTAGAAAAAATATTAAATCATATCAAAGAAGGCTTCTAGTAAAAGTTGTAGAATTAATTATTTAACATGATTAGATAATTCACATAGAGCGTCTCTGCCTTGCATGTGTGGACGCATGCCATGTGCATCTTTCTTCTCTTGTTTTATTTTTAAAGCGAAAAGGTTAATATTTTAATGCTGTAACCTCGAAGTTCATTCACGTAAAAGCTGCGTATTTTCAAATCAAACCAAATAAATTTGGATGGTGAAGAAATCTCATCCTGCAGGCCTTTTGAATCCATACCGGTTTCAAGCTCTTTGATTTAAATTATTACTGCTTGCTTGTAAAATCAACGGGGGATCTTTCCAAAGTATGAATTATGCGGGCATCTATCTTTTTTGCGCATAAGGTTATGCCGCACGGTCGCAATTAAGTCACGTTTTTCACGAGAGGCTTTGCCTTGTTCACCGTAATGTGTTCACTTTGCATGCCCACAGTGATTGCACCAAACCATAAAGCTTTCTTCTCCGCTACTCGTTTGACTCTCAACCCATCCCACTGCACGGAGGAGATACATCAGCAAGGTAACAGGCGATCATTATAGCTTCTTGCCTTTTTCATCCTTAACAGGCAGCAGGAATTTCATAGTGCCAATTCCCAACCATCAATCTTAGTGTTTTTCTTCTCCTCTATTCGTGGCAGCAAAATTGAGAATATTCGCAAGAGTTTTAACGCTTCGGATTTTTTTCTGTCATTTTCATGTCGATTTCTGCGTAAATAATTTATGAAATTCGTAGGTAACTTTATTTAAATCATCTTAGGATGATAAAAAACTGCTTCTCGTCTTCTTGTATGTTTCCTAGCTATAACGAAATTTTTTCTTCAAACAATATCTTAGGCGATTTTAACTTATTGTCTACGGTATCAAATCACAAGATTATTATTTTTACCATACAAATTGCATAGCGTAGAAAAATCTATCATACAATTGCTAAATGTGTAGCGTCATTTTTTACGTTATCTGTGAAAATAATAAATTTACTCATTTTTTTAAGTTCTATTCTTGCTGGTATTCAGTACAGTAAACCCGTGTCTAACGCGGATTACTACAGCGTAAATTTCATTATAAAATTTACTTATACGCTGTCCTGTATCTAGCGCGCACCCAATTTTACGAATGTGCGTAATTCGAGAATGAACACTATTCTTTTCCTAAAAGTTTGAAATTTGCGCTACGCGGTTTTACCCAACGCGGCCTTTTCAAAGAACGTAACTCCCGCTTTGCTCAAGGCGATTCGGCATATAATATTATCTGCAACTAACACTTGAGAATACATATTTATATTGGTAAGAAAATAAGATTAAAAAGAAATGGCTCAGGGATCCACTTAAAGCACTTCACTGCCAGGTACTACTTCTCCGCGGAGTGAATTTTCGGTTTATTCTTGTACAGGAAAGTAATTAATTTCTTTTGCGTAAACATTTTCAGACTTTCAGCTTGAGTCATAGCGGGAAAATCTTTTGAACGTGAGCGAATCCGACAGGTGGTGAGGCAGGGCTTTTAGGAATTCGACTGTCGCCGTTTAACCTTTTCGACTCGTTTTGGGAGCGCGATGGTGCTCAGGAGAGGCTCATCGATTGGCCCTTCATCTGCTTATTCAACCCGTCTTCTCACCCACACTTCCATACGCTTATAAAAACCGCATTCTCCCTCCCCCTCCCCCTTTTCAGCCCAGCAAGGACTCCCCGGAGGAGACTCGCACCCGACATCAACTGACGCAACGAAACGACTGGCGTGCCGGTGTGATTCTGCGGCGTGTAAAGGGGGGCGGATAAAAGGATCAACAAGAGAAGAGCGGAGACCGCTATCCGAGTGAGCATTACATCGGGGGGAGGGAAGCGGCGTCGCGAAGAGACTTCAACGCGCGTTCGATATTCATATCCGTCGCTCTTGAGGAATCGAGCTCAACTCCATGGTCACGAGCGCACATTCTCTAGCAATACGAAAGCGGAATCTTGTCCACTTGTTCTTTGTCATTCGCACTCTTATTGTTACTGGAAGATTTCATCTGAAATTTTACGGGATTAATTTATTTTTTTAATTTTCGCTGAATTTTACATAATCGAATTTTATCTATACAGGAGTCTGACAACCAAATCCATAATTATGGTTACAATACAAAAGATAAATGAGAAGGAGAGAATCACTTTGTAAAAAAATACAAAGCATCTATCTTCAGTGCTGCTTTACCGAAAATAGATTCTAGAAAAAGTATATTTTTTTAAGTGCTTGTTCTAGAAAATTTTCAGCCATAAGACGAGCTCTATAATTCCCTGTTGAATAAATCGCAACTTATTGTCACAATAGGTACATCCAAAAGGCCAAGAAAACCAGATATGCATTTCGATTACAAAGCAACCGCCATCACCAGTACTTTTTAGATATTATATTTTTTAGAATACTATTAGTGATAACCAATTACGAAGGCTGCTTTATAGATATAATACGTCTTTTGCCTCCATAACCTCGTCATGCCTATTGGAGATAAATATTTTGCCGATTTGATTTAGTCATAAGGAGAGCTCGAGAATGTTCTATCGAATGAAATCATACCGTAAACAAATTGCTAAACTCGTTTAGATATTCTCTTCGTTTTCATACTCAAAAAGCTTTTTAGGCATTATAACATACAACGTTATTTATCTAAATTGATAACGCCACTACATGAAATTCAACAGCATATTGTGTATTGCCGCAGATAAGGAAAAGGTCATCAAGCATTAGCATCTCTCCGTTTTCCGAAACGTTTCATCAAATTCTCCTGTTTTGTTTGGCATCAATCCGCAGGTATGTGTTTCTTAATATCGGACTTATTTTCGATGGAGGTGGCTGCGTAGCCTTGATAAGAAATGGTCTAATAAATTATATCGCCCCTTATATAGGTTGAGCGACTTTCACTCTGAGGATAAAATTTTCATTTCTTCAATTGATAAATATGAGTTAGTGTTTCCCGTTGCACTTGCTTCCGTATTTTCATTTCGAATTGGCTCGGCGAGTTTTAAGACGTGACTAACCGATTTTAACTATCATAATTTCACTAACATTTAGTCTAGTCTAGTGAGAAGTGACATTAAAATATTCAGAATTATGATTTTCCATGTTTTTTTTGTATCTAGTAAAATACACACCAACAGTTGTTCCTACGTGAAATTCATATCCATAGATTCGCAGAGATTGAAATTATATTTATATTTCGTATTGATATTTGCTATTCCTGCGAGCAAGCTTTCCATTTATGGTTCAAAATACTTTACGTTTAAAAAATAAAATATACTTTATAATTGGCGGTTTTAAAAATATATAGCATATATGGTTAATATCAACCTGTAATACTACTATTTCGACTCGTTATTGATTTATGATACAATTACTTAAAAGTGATTCAAAACTTGTTGGTGGTCCATCAATATCTGAGCTTTTACTTTTCATTTACCATTTCCCAGTTTCAAGTCTTTTAAATTATTTAGTAATTATTCATTATTGCCAAACCAGCTCTGTAATAAGACATCGGTGTTGTTTATTATTCCTCTCCTATGTACGTGCCATACAGTTGCACCTGATGGCTCATCTCGATTTTATATTTATCTCAGGCCGCAACAGAAGATGGTCGCTAACCGTGCGGAAAGCCTTTCTTCCTCTTTATTACACGCTGCATGACAACAATTTATCCGTTAGGCACGAGGATTTCCGTTCCATGTTCGATAATGAACGAGGCGAAGGACGGGATCGAAATTTTTCATCCTCGGACAATTGAAACCCGAAATGCAACTGTTAACGGACTCGCCTTGACGAAATCCGTCCCTCGATTCGGACAATGCAAACGCGCTCGTAGAATTTTTCGTATGTTTTTGGGGTCGACCGGTGGCCGGGTTGGGAAGACGTTCGTTTATTTTGCGAAATGTCCTTTTCCCCGCGCTGCGGCGCGCGAATTCGGATGTTTTTCGTAACCGCCGCTCCTTCTTTCCTATTTGCGAGCGCGATAAAAACGCAAAACGCCGTATAATGAATGGCATGCGCCTAAATGGCGAGACGGGACGGGCCTCCTACGTCCTTGCTGGACACCACCTGATCACCTTGGCGAGCGGGTCACACACGCGAATCTAGGGGATCAGTGGAGTTATTCCCTATGAACGGCGCTTCGCCCCCGCGTATTAGTCATGTTTAAATCGGGAGAGGGTACGTCGTGCGCCGCTTTATGTTCTTCAGATCGCTGCCAGCTATGATGATAATTTTGATACTTAATAGCGTGCGCAGAACCTCCGCGTGCGGAAAATGTAAGCTTTAAGACCAGGGGCGGACTGGTAATATCCAGGGGCGGACTGGTAATATGGGCGATTGGCCGATCTCCCGAAGGGCCGGTGCCCATGAGGGCCGACTGGGTATAAAATTTAAATATTGTAATAATGTTATTGTATTACAATAATAATTGGTTTAAATGTAATAGCTCCATTATAAACAAATTTTATTATTTTTATTAAAATATTTGAGAGACACTATTCAACGTATTTTCATCCGCATTTTTATCGATGAAATAATGAGTTCTTACAGTGATTAAAATATAATTTAAAAAATTGGGCCGGTGCGGTGGCATAGTCGCCTGGGCCGGTTTAGTATCTGCAGTCCGCCCCTGCTTAAGAGTATATAGTTAATCATAAAGTCACAATCCCAACGTATGCCTTTGTAAAAACTTCAACATTCGTATTACAGTGAAGCATAAATCTACTGTCCACGAGTGTCAACTGCTTTTTAGCTTTACATTATCATTAATTCCGAACTTTAACTTTTTGGTTATTCAGAGTGCATTCATATATCGTGAAAAATAGTTATCATTACTTATTTTACGTTAGCCTTGAAATAACTTCGCTACGAATTTATTTGAAATACAATGAAACTTTCCTTGGCACATAAAATTACTTTTCAAAGATATAATATGTTTTCTAATATTAAATATCTGTCGAATCATAATTTATTGTTCTCCGCTTTATTTTTAACCCAATTTAGGTGCGTCGAAAAAATAACACTTTCTTTGAAGTTTGGTCTTAAATTCATGAGCGACTTCATTTTGAGGATCGGATTTGTTGCAGTGGTTAGTAGAAAGCCTTCCTCTCAACATTAAGGTTGCGAGTTAGATCCCGCCGCGGGCTTGGCCGCGTGAGCTCGTCATTGCTGCTGTTAACGAGATCATTTCAATTGGCCTTGAGTGCTACTTATGAGCCAATGATAAATGAAAAAAAATGATTCTTTATTTTGAGTGCATCAGATGTATGAAATGTCTCCCAAGTCCTCAACACTATCTGATCGTCGCTCCTATAATTTGCAATTGTCTTTTAACTTTTTCACTTTCCTCAGCCGAAATACATCTATCCCTCGTTCGCTAGGGCTTCGTAATTAATAATGACCTACTTTCATCCCTAACTTTAATTGGAAGCATGACGGCCGTTGATCATAACAATAGAGACAGAGAGATTGAAATCCGAAATTGAATTTGAAGAATACTCTCAGTCCTAGAAGGTTGCTTGTAATTCGATTTCACGTCTGCCTGATGTTGCTTTTCTTCTTTCTTTCGACCATCATATTCATTCCTTCCTCTCTCTTCCCTTGGTCTGTGTACTTCCTCACCCTTTTTCTCTCTCTCCATATTTTCTATCTCCTGTCTCTCACTCGTTCGTCGCTTGTGCCATACTCTCGTTTAGATGACTTCTCTGGCGCCTCGAATACTACGTAAACAAGCGTTTCAAAATTCAAGAACAAGCTCTTTAAAAAATACTTGTCTCGGGTATCTCCAATAGCCATAACAAGGTTAAAAAAACAGATGCTCATTTCGGCTACAAATTAGCCGCCTTCAGTGGTAATTCACCGAAAATACTCCAAATTCTTTTTGAATCAGATACCAGAGACAAGAATTGTTGAAGTGTTTGTTCTTGAAAATTTTCATCCATTAGACTAGCTCGATAATTCCTTGTTGAAGCGTTTCAAACACGAATCTCACGTTGTAGACTAGGCTGGATCAAATGACGTTCTTTGCCTATGCGTTACATAGAATATCGTTAATACAATGGCGGATATTTCAAACGTTGACGGAATCACAGCAATTAGTAACTATTGGAGGATCTCAAAGGCGTTATACGGTAATCAGAGAGCATAGAAAAGAGGTGTTGGGACTAAAAATACAATCAATAATTATTATTACAGAATATTCTCACACACCATAACAAGGGTTTGAGTTTTTAGCGTCAATTTTGTTTAAAACGATCTTGATTCATAGAATGGCAAAGTGATTACGGTCTTATTCTAAAATATATTTTGGTTTTTAGGAACTATGGTATAAACCTGTAAACGATGTTAAAGTTTGGTAGCTGATGAAGACAGAAATGATGTGGCTTTTTGAGATCGTACTCTTTCTCAAAGAAGGGCGCCATGGTCCGAGAAAGCGAGCATAAAATAAATCATGAAAAATAAATTCTTCACTCTGTCCGATACTCGAAATTGCCGAATTAGAGTAAATGCCTTGTTCATTTAATATTAACATCAGACAACGAATGGAATTTTGGAATGAATTTTGATAAATGTCCCAAAGAAGAATCGATTTTTAAAAAGATGGTTTTTGGAGAAGAAAGTAAACACGAGTGAAATCTCTAGGTTTAACAAGACTTTTGTCTCCTAAAGCCGAGTTTCAGAGCTCAAAAGCAATAATAAGATCCTGTCGCGTATCTGAGTGCCCTTGCATACCACAATAGCGCTTGCGAGCCAAATTGGTCATTGTAGAAAACTAAGCTGATATCCAAGGCTACGTGACGACAAAAGGATGCCGTGCGACGTTTGCTACATCCAATGAGCGTATGGTTCTTTCCTATCTCTTATAAAACGGTATTATAAATTCTTTAAGCATTTCATTTAAATAATTTTCGTATTTTAGCTTCTTTCACCATCAAATATTTCGATTTTAGAAGCAATGTAGATAATTTTCCGTTAATTCTACAAATTTATATTCATTTTCATCGGAATCACTCGTATATTTTTTTCGGTTTGAGAATATTTCAGCCATTTTCGACATCGTCAGCATATGAGATTGAATGCACCATCAATTCATGAGGAAATACACGGACGGAATGCTAAATGTATCCAAATTATATATCCCTTCTCCTCGTTAGGGCCTCCCCTTAATTAGTATGCATTAAAGATCTAAATTTCTACGTTACTTTCGTTTTCTCAAAACAATAAGAATATTACCGTCAAGGTTTACCGATTATTAAACTCGACAATCAATGAAAATGAAAGATCGTGCGCCTATACCTCGAATTACTGAAATATAGAAAAATATTGCATATATTAGAGAATAGATAAAAGTAGGCGAAATCAACAGGTTTTGTTATGAAATAAAAATTTGAAGCACGTCGAACAAAATTGTTTTCAGTACAAGAATGGCGGATCACTTTGGAGAAGTAGATGATGAATTTTGAGGATGTCGATGAAGGGAAACGGCTATCGCAGGTTGAAAATGCTTTCTATTGCTAGGATATCTTATTTTGTTTGTATTCCTTGTGGTTTTTAGGGATTTAACAAATTTGATGGATCTAAAACAGTGTAACTCGTATCAACATGGTGTTAAAGTATAATATCTCCTCCGTTGCATATTTAATCGGATAATCCGGTTGCTATTAATATTTCCTTGCTCGTTAGAGTAAGGAAGAATAAAAAAAGAGGCAGCTGTGATAAAGGTGAGTGGGAGAGAGGCTGTGAGATATTGGAAGGAGGACTGCGAAAAGAGAGGGAAAATGGATGGATGAAAGGAGTGATTCTTAAAATGACAACAGGGTTCATTGGATAGCGGGATGCCTTCGATATTCTGACACTCTCTTTTATTCGACTTTCAAGGATAGGAGTATTGTGAAGGGATTCTCGACCGCATAATCTTTCTAAGGTTAATGGATGCGTTCTGTGAACGTATCGACAGTAGTTTATGTAATTAATAATTTAACCTATATATATATATATATATATATATATATATATATATATATATATATATATATATATATATATAGACTTAAGGAAATGAAAAGGTAGTGATGAGGGTGGCAACAAGGTGTTGAAGGAAGCTTGGCAGGCTGCTGGGGGCGTCGAAGAGACACGTTGAACACACGAACACAAAAACAAAAAACACGCAAGCTTATCGGGCCTATGCCCTTCTTCAGCAGTAGAGTAATATATATATATATATATATATATATATATATATATATATATATATATATATATATATATATTGTCAGTGAACATGAAAATGATAAATACAAATGTGTCAGTAAGTCATAAACATGAAAGTATGAACAATAGCGTCAATTTTTGTCTCTATTCTCCCGTAGTATGTGAAAACGTATATAATTTTATGAAATCACGTGTTAGGAGACGTAACTCCTTTGCATTATAAATCGCAAAAACCGAGTTTCAACACCTTTTAACGACGTCGATTTCCAAAGCAATCATTCTATCTCCTTACAATTAGTCAGCTTTCGTCGTTTGCATCGTTCATGGAGTCATTCTCACCGCGTTCCTTTTTCCACCCTAATCCAACCGCCTTCTCTTATCTCGGTCTAGGGAGGAGGCTTAAGGGATTTCCTACCCCACTAGGAGATGTAGCGACCAATAGCTCAGTTTGTCGAGAGAAGGGGTCGCCCCACTGAACTCGAATCGCGAATGCTAAGGCAGACAGCGACACGGCTTCCTCCGCCGCTCCCTCCGTAATCTTCGATGGATGAAACACGATGGGAGGCAGTAAATCTCTGGCGGAATAAATGGAGGAGGAGAGGTTGAAGAGGCGGCGTCGAGGATTTCGGTGAAAGTCGGCTAATGAGGCATTTGTATACCGTCTTGCTGCGGGTTTGTTTAGAAATTGATAGAAAGAAATGCCTTTGTCTGAATTTTTTGGAAGTCGCCTTGCGAAACTCGACTTTTGGAAGCGGGCTATAAATTTTCGTCGCGTATCTTGGGCATGTTTCGCAATACTTGGATCATTTTGAGCCGCACTATTGCGTGATTGAGCGTGATGAAATCTCTAAATAAAATCTCACATTTAAGCCGCTTATTTTCGTGATATTAATTAATCGCGTCTCTTGTAATAGAATTCGTGACAGAAACGATAAAATATTCATAGGTTGAAAGTTTACTCCTGATAAATTCCCAGACATCCCATATTCTCGTACAAGTTTCCTATGGTAGAAGTAATCCCGCCTTAATCGTAAATTACCACATCTATGGAGACACGTGCCATTAAAAAAAGATTAACTTTCGCAGAGAGCTCTTAAAGCGTGCGGAATGCTTCGAAAAGGTGAAAAACTCGAAATTTGGGCAAGTTTCTCAACCGTGGCCTTAATTTTCCCGTCCTTTTTTATTCATACTCGCACGGATTACTTCGAAGGGACCCAAAATACATCTCCATCACCGTTATTAAATATTATTTCCGCGGAGTGAGAATTGGTACGCTGTGTCGATGCGCGAGACGCATTACGCCTCGGGTTATCGAGGCGTGAGAGAGAAGAGTAAAAGTGAGGGCCCAAATTAAAGGGCCATCCCCCTGAGGGCTCCGATTTCGGCACGCTCTCGAGGTGGATGGTAGGGGGAGAGGTGGAGACGTGCAGACGAACGCCAGCAATTTATTCAAGTACGGATTAAGGGGTCGCGAATCCCTGTCTCCGAGCTAGCGGGTCGACGATAAATTTCTCATCGGATGCGATAGCGAATCATTCGCGGAGAGAAGGATGGGGAGAAATCCGCCGCGGGAGAGTGAACTCTTCGGTTTCCAGGGGCAACGGCGGTCTATTATTTTAGACGGCGAGACGGAGGAAATGGAGTGCGTCTGTTTGCTCGAAAGACGGACTCGTGTCGACGAGTCGATCCCTGAAAAAAAAAGTTATTATTGTTTCGAAGAAAGGTATGGAGATGGAATTTCGCCGTGCAGAATCCATCGAGGAGGCAATAATTACGGCTGGGTTGCGGCATCCCATCACATTAATGGCATTCGTGCGGTCTATTAGATTGGATTCGATCGAAGAGTACTCCAAGACGAGTAATATCATCCCCAGTTTCATCCTTCGAAAAGACGTAACTTACTTTCAATTCGAATTAACCTCTTTCCGTGTCGGTAGACTTTGTTCTTGCGTGTCTTCATTAGTTCATACATTTTAGATCATTGCAGAGTCGTTAATGACTTAAATGTGAAGTCTTTTAAGTTAGATTTGTATCTGCGCCTCTAAAAATATAAATTAATGAGAAGTATGATATCCTTTGATCAAATTTACTATCATCAAATTGAAGTGCAGTAAAATCCGAATGATTCCAACGTGTATAATTAAAATTTTCGAAAATTCGAGGAAGATAATTTACCTTCCGTTTTCACATGTTAAATTCTTCAACTCGAGCTTTTGATGTAATGGACTTTTCTCTTGACTTTGTTGAGATTTGAGCTATCAGAGGTCGATCACATTTAAGAATTATTTCTCTTTGTGATTTACACAGTTAAAGTACCGGTTAAAATGATAAAAATCAATCTGAGATGCAGATTTTTTCAATTTTCCTAGGAATCTAATATACCTTCACTTAATAAAACTTTGTTATTAGAACAAATAACAATAAAATTATGACATTAAATATTAAAAAATCTTAATTTGATATGATTTGAATATGAACACGGATATCCTAGTCTTAACTTTTGGGAACGTTTATTAGATTGAAAAAATACACGCAAAACATTCTTTTTAGAATCAAAGGTCTTGGCCTTAACTTGGCGATATATTCCATCATAAGGATCTAATTATAAAGGCAAACTTTTACGTGCCCCTATTTATTCATTCATGCAACACTACACGGATTTCGACGCTTGGCGTCATCATCAAGTAAAAGTTCGCCTTTTTCATTAGCTCATTCGTTTTTTCATCGAATTGTTGAATTTAAAGGCACATTAGGAAAAAAAGGGCTTCGGTTACCGAATAATCCGTCATTTTGCAACGAAACTCCACCTTCAAAAAAACGTGATATTTCTTAACAGGCCGTACCCGTCGTGTTGATATTACTGCAGATCAGGCCCCTGACTACTTTCCCTTCCCACCCATTCCCACTCCTCCCTCGCACCGACATCCACTCCTTTTCCCGAGAGTGACAGATCACTTCCCACCTCTCGTCGCCTCTCCCGGTTTTTCCTCGCCCTTTCTCCACTCTCCCGCCATCCCGCACCCTTTGCTTTTTCCTACGGCACCTTTTCCCGAGGCACTATGTGGCGCCGCGTACGCGCGCCGCCGTATACGAGCGTGGACGAATACACTCGGACCGCGAAAAGAACGACGAGTTTGCCACTTTGGGTCGTCTGAATGCCGAGTCTTGGGTGCGCCGCGGTGAATTGGAGGGGAGAAGAAGGGGTTGGGAGGAGTTGTCCCGCATCGTAAAAAATATTCTGAAAAATGAGGTCCAGGGAGAATTTCTGTCCTGATTATGCTCCACGTGTCAAAAATGTTAAAGACCTGTCGGGTCTCTCGATGTTATCTTTCCTGTTTGAAAAATAACTTATCTGCAGAAAACAACGGAACGAAAAATGCTGAAAATAAATGCATGTTTAGGCTCAAAGGACAATGGAAGTGTTGAGAGTAAAATCATTTATATGAGTTAACTCACGCTGATATAATATTGAGATAAAGTGAGGAATTGCCCAGATAATTCCCAACAAACGAAGCAAGAAAAGTTTATCATTAGTGGCGGTTTCCCCGGAGAATTATATTTTCTTTAAGAATGCTTCAACTTAATTGAACAATAGCTGAAATTTATGTAGTGATCTGAAAAGACACATTCACTTTGAAGATGTTTAGTGTGTGTTCAACAGGTTCTAAAAACCTGTGATCAACAAATCAACAAATACTAAAAGGTAGTTGAAAAATCTAGGCTGGAAAATAAGAATGCATTGTTTGTAACTTACGTAATTACGAATTGACGTAAGACGTACATTTCTCTTCCTTGAATGATTAGTTTAAAAATGTATCTTTTATCATCAAAGCTCAATTGCTAACGGATGAAACGAATATAGTATGTTTGAAATAGAGCTCCAACGTATTTGCTCTACATACGTATTTCCCTAATTGTATCCTCATCTCTCGCCTTCATATATACTTGTCCTCGTTTTATCTCCATCTGTTTCCCTGCTTTTAATCTGTCTTTCCCTTTGCAAATCTCCCCATCTCTGCGTTCAGCCTTACACCCTTAATTTTTCATTTTTCTCTCCCATCCCTTCCTTTTCTCTCACTTTCCTAATCTCCCACATTTTTCATTCTCCTTTTATCTCTTCATCTTTATTTTGTCGTTTCTCTACGTATATCTGCTTCCATCCCTCTCACCTCTCCGTCTATCCTATTATCTTTCACTCCTCTCCGCTTCTTTATCGCGCTCAATATCTTTAACCCGTCCAACCTCTTTACCCTCCACGATATCTTTATCTCCCTATTCCCATTTATCCCTTCCTCGGCTGGTCTCCATCTGTCTCTCCTGAATTGGATTTCCGGGTTGACTGTTATGCAACCGTCTGTGGAATATCGTGCTCTTTGACGCCGCACCTTCGGGCATTCCAGCATGCGCCGCGGTCTCCCTAGGTATCTCTCTCTCCCCCTTCTCCGCTCCTTTCAAAACCACGAAATACCCCATCCGCGAAGAAGAGAATACACTGGTTTTGTATGAAACGGACTAACCCCGGCTATAAAGAAGGCATTTCCAAGTTTTTTGAATGATAAAAATGCGTGTGCGAGTGGGTTCTTCCTTATCCCATTCGACATCTGTACCTCAGTAGCCTTATCCCTTTCATCTGACCTCTCTCTTTAGGTTTGCAAGGATTACCTAAGGGAATTCATTTTACCAGTCATGCTACCGACGGAATCCGAATGTTTTGTATCACCCTAAATCTCTTTCTCCCCATTTGGAATGCACACGCACTCATACGTTTATATCTGAATTAAATCAGCAGCATATATATTTATATGCATGTGTGTGTGTAGAAAGAGAGAGATATTGACCGAGCACTTAAAAAGGATAGTTGGCAATGAACATTGGAAAAATAAATGACTAAGATCTGAGGCAACAGTGGTTTCAGAGAGATATCGAGAAGCCGAAAATATGACTTAAAGACAGGCGAGGTACAGTAATTGTGAAATTTTTATGACATAGCCTAAGGAGAGGGGTAGGTAGCTTGGAAAGCTGGAAGAATATGAGACAGGCCTTCATCCGGTAACAGATAGAGAACGACTAGGGATAATTATGATGATATTCAAGATGATAGAAAATGATTCAACGCCACGAACGATCACAATTCTTCCTATCTCATTTGCCCTAATACGTTGCATATATTACACGGTGTGAGGAGGCCTGGTTTAATTCACTTTTTTTAAATATATTTTTTTCTATCCAATTCTTCTTATGACCCCTTTACCTCGCAAAAAGATACATCCCTTTCCCACTTGTTTCGGCGATGCTATCATACTTTGCCTCATAAATATTATTTATTGCGCGGAATGTACCGCAATGATTAAATCTCGTTACTGTCGTAAAAAGAAGGAATGCGTTGTCTCATTTGCGGTAGAACGGAAAGAAAACTCATCTCTTCTTTCGATTCTTCTCCACTCCATCCTTACGATTTGAGCCGCAACATAACAAACGGTATCGCCGTTAAAGCGTCAGTTACCTGAATCTTGCGCGAACGTCTCTTACCACGAGGCGCTGCATTGCTTTTATCGACTCGTTAAGATTTGTTTATAAGGTAGGCTAGGTTTCTCGGCGCATGTCTCTTTTTTAGAGAGTGAGAGAAGGTACCCTATGGCTTGGTGCTCGGAAAATAACCTATAGCTCCGGCGCTAACCTCAAAAAATGAAGAAAGCGTTTGCGGCGGAAGGAAAACGACAGCTATTGTCTGGTCGTACTTCACATTTTTTGAGGAAAATTTTTACCGCCGTCTCCGGAGAAATATTTCACTTTCATAAGAGTTATAACTTCGAAAAAGGGAGAGAGAGAGAAAATGAGGTAGAAAGTATGGAAGGGTGAACCTATGCACGTTGCTCACGACAATATTTGTGGCGCATTGCGCCGTGGGCCGACCGTTGCGATCGCTGGAAACCGCAGTGAATGGAACACCGAAAAACTTCCGACCGAGAGATCGCTAGATTTGTTTAATTTTTTAATTTACTTTCGAAAGCTCGAGATGAATTAGATCGCTTCGCCCTTTTGGTTAATACATTGATTCGTTAACGTCCGTCCTTTTCAAAGTAACCATCTCGCTGAAAAATGGTTTGTGTCTATCTAAACTAAAGGTGTGATGTCCGGCATGGGAGTGATAACCGCCGACCCAGGAAAACAAAAATAAAAATCTTCAATTTTTAATTAGGATACTTTCAGCAGCAACATACCAGTTAGGAAAATTTTAAAAAATGTGGAACGATTCACGTTTTTTGACCTACATTTATTATTGGCTTAATACATCTCAAGGCCCTTGCATTTTAGGAATTATTTTAAAAGTTTTTTTGAAGTACGAATTCTCTGGCAACTTAATATACCTAAGGATGACCTGCGAATTACGTATAAATTGCATTTCATTATTTAAATAAATTATATTGGCACTGTAGCATGTTTTTAAATAATTTAACATTAAAATTTAAACATCTCTATCCGCCATTATGATTTCCAAACTCGACTACCCTCAAATACATAAAAAAGCTATTTTTTTAAGATAAAAGATGTTCTAGATCAGAGGTGCGCAACATACGGCCCGCGGGCCAAATTCAGCCCGCCGACACATTTTCCTTTTCCGTAAAAATGCAAGTACAAGTTATAGATATTTAAACAAAGCTCCATTACATTCAGCAGTGACAGATAAGAATTTGAGAGAAATTCTAAGGACTGCAACTACCAGCATTACTCCGGATGGAATGGCGAGAGAAAACGATGCAACATCTCCCATTGAATAATATTAATAATAATATAATAACGCAATCAATTAATAATGCAATTAATAATAATATATTATTAATAATAATATTTGTTTGTCACCTCATTTTTGTCGCATGAAAATTGCATACAAAAATTGTTAAGGTAATTACTGAATCTGCAATAGTATATTTAAATTTTTTATGCGCAAAACTTTCATTGCGTGGCCCGCCTAGGCCCAAAGAAGGTCAATTTTGGCCCGTGTCAACTTTTGAGTTGTGCACCTCTGTTCTAGATAAAACGAGGATCATATTATTATTACAGACTAAGACTAGCTGAGTTAAAACAGCAACAAGTAAATGATAGAATAAAAAGGTTAAATTATTTTGTGTGAAAATATCTTCTTAAAACTTCAAAGAAATGATATGATTAAACATGTTTGCGGCGCTAACGCCGAACGCAGCATTTCATATCGTTCTTTACGAAGTTTTCTTTACCTCTTAAAGGTACGGTTCAACTTATAACGAAATCACTTCAGGTCTAGAACTTATTGCCACGTTACCGCTTGGTGCAAGCTTCTTGATTTCGTTCGCTTGGATGGCGACGAGATCCGGACCGGTATGACGTGTTGCTCTCTTAAGTCGTGGTGTCAACGGACCGACCGTCAGACCTAACTCATGGGTCTCCGCCCCCGATCCGCTTATTTGCTCATTCTCCGCAGATCTCATTATTCTCCCACACTCGCTTCCTATTCCCGTATATCCCATTCTTTACCCCAGAATTTTACTCCTCTCTTCCCTTCTGTCTCTATCTTCCACATTCTCCGTGCATTTCATTCCGCTGTACGTATATTTTCTCGTTTTTCCTTCCTTCTCCTATTTCTGCCTCCACCTCTTGATCACTGGCCTCATTTTCTCTTCTTTCTTGATTTCTCTCGCATTATCATCTTCGCTCTCTGTCTCTCACCCTCCCTCTCCTCTATCCACCTCTTTTTTTACTTTCTTCCCTCGTTTTCACGTACTCTAGTCATTATTTCTACATCTCTTCCTCTAACTCAAGAGTCTATAACACGTGGCTCGGGTACCAAATACGACTCGCCGACCCTTTCGTTACTTTGATTATACTGCGAGTAGGCGGAAGAGGCAGCTTGGAGGGGACACGAAGTAACGAAGGAATACGTAAAAATGTTTTATAATTATGGATGTTATGGCAATTGGTTCTTTATTAAAACATATGTCATTTTCAGTCGTGTGATTATAAGTTGAAACAAAATACTTGGCTCATTATTAGTACATGCGTCCCGTCATATATTTATACTGAAA
The DNA here is from genome assembly GCA_028673005.1 of Tanypteryx hageni. Taxonomy (NCBI): domain Eukaryota; kingdom Metazoa; phylum Arthropoda; class Insecta; order Odonata; family Petaluridae; genus Tanypteryx; species Tanypteryx hageni. The sequence goes on along the minus strand of CM054115.1, from coordinate 63,445,335 downwards.
TTATTGCATGCGGCCCGCCATCTGTTTCAAAATTATCAATGTGGCCTCCATCCAATTTGAATTTGTCCCCATGCTTTCTATCTACTCTTCGTTCTTACATTCCCTCTCCTTTAATTTTTACTCGCTGATCTCTGTCTTCCAATACTTTCCCTCTCTTTACATTTCCTTTCGTTCAGTCTTTCTTATATGAACTTTATTTCAATTCAGTCTGTTTCCCTTTATTTCTCTCCCATTGTTACCCACTCCCTATCCTTTTCTATCTCTCTTTGTCTCACTTATTTTTCTCGCTCTTTCCTCCGTTACTCTCCCTCTCTGTCTCCCTCGCTCTTTCTCTCTCCCTCTCCCGTCCCATCCTCCGGCTCACTTTCCCTCTTTCCGCCCACAACGGAACAAGGGAGAGTGTTCAACTCTCCTCCAACACTTCCCACTCGATACCCGAGGCTACTAAACTTAACCTCTTAGTCTTTCCCTAGTAAAAGTCACTGTGCGTAATGGACACCATTGTGTTGGCGAATGTGAGAATACTTTTGAGAGATTTGCTACTGTTTGCGTGTCAATGTCAATTCAATTACGGCCATCCCAGCCGACTTTTGACCGTATTTCTAACCTAATTGTAAACATTGATATCTCACGAATCGCTTCCCTTCTTTTAATTAAATAAACAAACGAATACGAAAGCTTAAACTTTGATGACTCGTTGGAAAATAAATTAAAACGTATGAACTTGGAATTTTCCTCTTAAATCTAAAACGATTTTTTCCTGAATTAAGTAATCACGTTTTCAGCTGACATAGGTTTTAATTGACGCAATAGATATCTCCAATATCCATAAAAAGCTTATAAAAATCTGATTTGCACGTCAAATGCAAGCAGCCGTAATCAGTGGTGATTCATTGTTTGTAGATTCTAATACATGTAGCTGAAATATGAATTCGTTATCATGTTTCTATTATTTTAGACATAACGAATTTAATGGCAGTAATCAAACTTACAACATCCCTAAATAAACCATTGATTACCACAAATCACACGTGACTTTGTTACAAGAGGCCTCTCAAATTTTTGTATCTTTTAACCAACATAAAATATTGCTCTTAAATTGTATGTAAATGACTCAAAAACTGGTAAAGAGGGAGGGAAAGGGACTACCATTTACTTGCTTTTCCAAAGGGTCGGTGGAAAGCATGATTGGGTTTACCTCCAGAAGATAACTATGGTCGCAATTTTTTAACTCGACAGTTGTAAATAAATTCGATTCTGAGGATATAAGTAACAAATTGTGACTTGTTATGATCCGCGTACATCTTTTATGAGTACTAAAACTTTCTCCAGTGAAAAAAGTGTTACCTTTTTAAAAATCGAAAAGGAAGAGGCGTTATCCTTGGCACAGTTCATCTACCTGTTCCTTGCAAAATTAGGCAAAATTTAGCACTGCGTCTTTGCGCAAAATTAGTACGGTTCTTCCTTCGTTATCATGCGAATCCACCCATCCTCGGCGAGTTTTATGACTGTTATTAGGAGCAACAGATAAAGAGAGCAGCGCTTCACCCATTAGCCGCATTGTGGCGTGCAGGTGCGGAGACCCAATTCATATGAGGGACGAAAATAATCCGCGAATAGCGGTTCCCCTTGTCCTACGCCAGGGGGCAGGCCGCGCAACAGGTAAGTCCGGGTCAGTGACAAACGCCTGCTTTCCAAAGAGTAGACATTCCGCGTGAATGCAGTCTGTGGTTTCGTTGTTTTGCCCACCTTTACGCGAGACATTTCAGGTAACGGTGGACGCTTGACATTCGACGGCATCGTCGACGTTCTTAGAAAAAGTAACCAATATGAGGACTAATTATTCGCTCATCCTACCAGGACAGTTAGGTCTTACTATGACACGATGACAGGGACGTTTGTGCTAATTAATGTTATGCTAGAGACAACTTTTGGGCTACGTAGCAACCTTCACAGATTACTTAGAAGCAAGCACTACTAAGAATATACGAGGAATGGGAACTGATAGACTAGATAAAAAGGAAAGATAACTAGATGGAGCATATACTAAGAAGAGAATGTTTATTAAAAAATTCATTGGAAGGAAAGAAAGAGGAAGAAGAAAAATGGGGAACGACCTTAATTACCAGCAAACAAAAAAGTCAGCGGAAGATGAGACAAGGTTAAGGAATCATTTCAAGCTTGCATCTTGAACCTGTCAGAAACGACAGTACTGAAGAGAAGGAAATGGACTGCATTTTAATCTAATGACCTTAAAAGTGAGTTGTTGCTGTACATATAAATAAGAAAATAAAATAACTAAATAAATAATCGCTCATCAATTTCAGATTGTTGCAATTAAAAAAAATGCATTTCAACAAGAACAGCAACTTGCTAACATTAATGGAAAAGGAGTGTTTATACCTGTGTGAGCGTAAACATCGCGAGGAGCAAAGACTAACCACGGGCAGTAAGACTGGTTTCCCTTTAGAGGTGAAAAACCGTTACTGTTACACTGTAGCCATCTGTAGGGACAACGCGAAAGCTTTGAGGAGCTCGGCAACTTTTCGGGGGCAGAGATTTCTCCGAAGGTCCAGCAAAATTTCGGTTCGGCAATGACCTATAAACTCCAGTTCTTATGTACGTTAGAGATGCTTATAAGTTATCGTCCAACTGAAACTGATTCAGAGCTCATCGGAAAAAACAAATATGATTTTAGATAATTGAGGCAAAATTATCACCAAAACTGCATCATAAAAGCAGTATGAAAATTCGAAGTTGAACTGATTAAAATCCAATAAGGATTTAAAAACGTACATAATAATCGAGAAATTCCTTGTACCGTTTGGAGTAAGAAGCAAACTTCGTAGAATACGTGACCAATTTTTTGTGGAATCGCAAGAATTACATCAGGGCATCCATAAGTTTACATCTGAAAAAAATAAACGTGTCGGTATCGCGACTTGATGAAATCTCTCACTATCTTTGCGCATGTAATTTTTATTCTTTGCACCACTATAGAATTATCAAACTCATCTTATTACCGAAAATAAAATTAAGAATAAGTGCTAATCCTCGAATATTCTTTGTTATTTTTCCAGTTAAACGACATTCGTGCTATTTTCAATAAAAATCTAAAATAATCGAATAATCGTGGACATTGAATTATTTTTTGCGCGATTCTCAATTCTTCCATTAGTCTCGTATTTTATTTCAAGTTCTATTAAGTAACCTATTCTTCGACATTTTTCCAGATAGAGGTCATTCTTGCTATTTTCAACAAAAGTACGAAACTATCACTTGCATTGAGGTGCGTTTTGCATCCTTTGAATTATTTTCTGCGATTCTAAACTTCCCAGTTATGTCGCAGTATGATTTGAAGTGGAGGATGTAAAAATCTTTGCACTAGCGTCTAATGAAGAGGCGCTTTGCGCGAGTCAATTCAGATGAAATACGCCGCGTGTGACCCACTAGAATTGGAGCCAACGCCTGAGGAGGATTTGTTACTCTCTTCCTCACCGACATCCGGATTTCTGCATCTCGCGGAGGCTGAGATCGAAGTCATACGAGCGGTGTGTCTCTAGTTAGGTCTCGAGATACTTTCGTTGCAGAATAGGCGAACTAATTCCTTTCTCTTTGGATAATATTGGCGAAAATAATATCCCCGTTAAAAAAAACTTTAGTTGGGAATTTCAACGACCGAATCAAAAAGTAGAACCCGATATTTAAAAATTTCTTCTGCGGCTTTCTCTCTGTAAAAGCAGCGCCCGAACGCAGGTAAATGTTCGTTTCAGTTTTATCATACGCCTCACTTATTAACTGAGATATATAAGCCAAAATAATTTCGACTGGGAATTTGAGCCGGCAAAATCGTCATGGACGAAATCAAAACATACGTTACGGCTAAAAAAAAAAGTTTAGTAGTAGTCCTGCATTATGAGCCGTAAGCTACGTAAGTAAATATGTGGAATTAAAAATTTTGAATGAAATCGATTAAACGTATCTAAATAGATATATGTTACTTTTCGCTAATCGCCGTATAACCGATCCATCGAAGAACTAGAAAATTGTTTCAACTAAGTATACTTGCTATTACTTTACTCATAAACTTGCCAAATATACATCTTTCATTATCATCTACTATTTTGGTACATAGGAAAGCAATAAATTGCTTCATTATAATCAGTGGCATCATCAAGTTTTTTTCCGTCGATTGTGATAAGCTTAAAGAGAGTAGCGTATTATTAAAAACGTATATTTATGAAATTGTGAATTTTATCCGGTGAATAACCGTTTTTATATATCAGAAGTTCACATAGAAGACAGCCTCATTCCTATTTCGTTCAGAACTGACAATGTACTTTTTTTAATTTTGAGCCCTATTGAAAGAGAAAAGCTGTGACGTTTAAGTTTTTGTAAGTCTTTAATGTGTTTCTTTTGGGGCATTTTCTTCGCGCGATATGTAAGCTACGTCTCGTAACTCGCTGAATTTGACGCGAACGGGGTACCAGAAAAAAACACAATTTCTTGGTGATTTAAAAAAAACGCTCCCTTTAACTGAACTTACCGGTATCTCTTTTGTGTCCCCTGCCCTGCTGCTGTTGTCCCGGCGACGCCAGCGCCGCCAGCACCAAAAGCGTCGCGAAGACACGCCACGCGCAGATGCCAGTGACACCACTTTGTCTCCTGGTACAGGAGGAGGATCTGGACGTAGATGCCATAGCTATGTCCTTTTCTAAAAAATTTCCTTCCAAACAAGAAGCACCGCCTATACTATGTCTCTATTACTAGACCCTGCAGTGAATCCGCCAGCCGCGCGGGCATACGCATAAACCAGTGGGGAAAAAAAAGCAGACACGGTGTCACTCCAACGGGCTGTAATATTCCTAGCGAGATCACCGCGACACCCCTTTCGGCACCACACCTCACTACTTCCTCTCACGGGGCCCACTGGCAGACTGGCTCACTTTCTTCCTACCTGCTACCTCCTCCCTCTCTCTCTTTACCTCTCTCTCCATCGCTCTCCCTCTCTCTATCTCTCCATCCCATGCCCGCTGCCGCCCCTCCACATCTCATACCCTCCCGTCTCTCCTCCACACCGACCCGCCTCCTCCCCCTTCTTTCGTCCCCCATCCCTCCCTACCGCCTCCGTATACTCCCTCTCCTCAATCGTTCCTTCACTTGCCTCACACCCCTTTCCCTTTTGAAACCATTCTTCCCCTAACCACCTCTTACTCCCATTAAAAACCTCCCTCCGTCTTCGCAGCCTAGCGTTACCAAACCATCGCTTCCCTGCCGATCACTCTCGTCTGCATCCATCTTCTTCGTCCCTCCGCTAACTTTTTTTACCCCGGTCCATCTCCTGCTATTTCATCTCGTAAACACCTCCTTTCTCACATATCTCTCTCTCTCCCTGTGTCATTCATCCCATTCTTTCCATATGATTTCGCCATTCCTCTTCTATCTTCTCGTCTTCTCTCTCTCTCATATTCCCTATCCCTCCCTTTTTTCCTTTTCCATATTTAATCACCCGCCATCCCTCTTCCATAAGCTATTACTCCCTTTTTTCCCGCTATCTTGCATTTCTTTCATCTCGTAACGGTCCCTCTGACCATCCATCGCACTGCCCTCCAATCCCGGTTGCCCAAGAAACTAATACCTCCCCTTCAGTCTTCTTGGACATCCCTCTCCCCCCTCTCTCTCTAGCTCTCGACTGCCACCTCCTTCCCTTCAGATCATCACTACACATCTTTTCTCTCTCTCATCCACACACTCCTCACTTTCCTTCTCAACCATCCCATCCCATCCACTCCTTTCCCCCTCCCATCTATTCCTCTCTCTCCCTCCCATTCATTCCTCTCCCTCCCTTCCGTCCCTCCCTCCCTCCCTTCCGTCCCTCCCTCCCTCCCTTCCACCCCTCTCTCCCTCCCTTCCATCCCTCTCTCCCACCCCTCTCTCCCTCCCTTCCATCCCTCACTCCCTCCCTTCCACCCCTATCTCTCTCCCTTCCACCCCTCTCTCCCTCCATTCCGCCCCTCTCTCCATCCTTTTCACCCTCCCTCCCTTCCACCCCTCGCTCTCTGCCTTCCAACCCTCTCTCCCTCCGTTCCGCCCCTCTCTCCCTCCCTTCCACCCTCTCTCCCTCCATTCCACCCCTCTCTCCCTCTCTCACTCCCTTCCACCCCTAATTCCCTCCCTTTTACCCCTATCTCTGTCCCTTCCACCCCTCTCTCCCTCCCTTCCGACCCTCTCTTCCTCCCTTACTCCCTCCCTCCCTTCCACCCCTCGCTCTCTGCCTTCCAACCCTCTCTCCCTCCCTTCCACCCCTCTCTCCCTCCCTTCCACCCCTCTCTCCTTCCCATCCATTCCACTCTCCCTCCCATCCATTCCTTTTTCTCCCTCCGATCCATCCATTCCTCTCGCTCCCTCCCATCTAATCCTCTATCTCTCTCCCTCCCATTCCTCTCTCGCTCTCTCCCATTTACTCCTTTATCTCTCTCCCTCCCATTCCTCTCTCCCTCCCATTTCTCTCTCCCTCCCATTTCTCTCTACCTCCCATCAACTCCCATTCCTCTCTCCCTTCCTTCGATTCCTCTCTCCCCCTCTCATCTACTACTCTCTCTTTCCCCCTCCGTCCTCCGCTCTCGTCACAAGAAGACCACTTTTCCTTCCCCACCTCGCCTTGTCACTCTCATCACATGGGGATCAAACTGGATTCGCACGGGAGTAGAATTGATAATTATGAAATGCACCACGGAACGCGTTTTATGTTAATTGATAATTGGCATGAGACTCATGCAGAAGATGAAGCACGTCATCGACCGCAAAAAAATATGCGAACTCGGTGAAGGGGAGGTCAGCTTGTCTGGCTTCCAATTATAGGGTTGCGAGTTCGAATTTGGTGAGGGAACTGTCGTGTTAACTCGCCTATGTAATTGTTGATATTATAACTCTGATAGGCCTTTAAATGCTGTTAATAAGCTAGCTTAAATAAATAATGAAATAATAAAGGTTAAAATTTCTTATACTTTTACATTCTCTCCTCACTTGGATTGAATTTTTCACGTCCTCTTGCATTCAAAGATAAGCAATGATAAGTCTACATCAACTGAATAAATGACACGTTTCTTTTAGAAACAGTAATAATGCATTTGGGTGTTGTTGCAGAGGAATATTGTCACTATATATATATATATATATATATATATATATATATATATATATATATATATATATATATAAATTAACTACAAAGTTAGAAAAATTAAATTATATTTGACAATCGAAAATAGTAATGTAAAGGGCTATATGAAGTGGCGTGAACCTTTTCTGAGACCACTGACTTAAACTCATTCTTCACCTTAACGTTCACTCCTGCTCATCCCTCACTCTCCACTCTCTCCCCCCCTTTCCTCCACCCTCTGTCACTACCCATTCGGCAGATATTATCCCCATTCTTCATCGCCGCCATCTCGATCTCCAATCGTTAATCTTATTCCGTGATCCCAAAGTTTGAAGATTCACCTAATCAGTTCTCTATTTGCCAGTGATTATTAATACAAAAATATTAAAACGTAATTAATACGTAATTTCAATTTTAGTCGATAGGTTGGTAAGACGTAAAGACAGACGGACAGAAAATCTGAAAGATCCCGAATGTACGCATTCACAAATGGTAGCAGTATGTCAACGTACTTATAAAAACTTCATCTTTCTAGGTCTTGGTATTTTGATTCGGTTTATATCGTTGCATGACGGACTGACGACCAGACCAGTGGCGATCGCCGCCTTCCCCCCTTTCGACGAACGCACTGCCCTCCACTGGGCACATTCTTAAATTCATTTCGCGCAAAATTCCTCGTTTCTACAACGCAGATTAAGTTTGCATGGCAAGGGAAAGAAATAATCTGATGGGGTTTGTAATTTTCAAAATATAGGGTCGTCGGCAGACGCAGATTCAAGAGGGGAGATGGTCGATCGCAACCCTCTCTTTCTCCCACCCTTGGGAAATCAGACTGGCGAAAAGGTGAAATCTTAACCGCGATATTTTAATAAACAAAGGTCATTAATGACTTTTTGGCCAGCTTTTGATCCCACTGTGCATCGGTGCAAAAGTTGTTGTAGGAGACACACACACAGGACCTTTTCCTATGGAAACCAGCCTAAAAAGTATTTTAATTTTTATCTCTCGCCGTAAGTCCACCTATCAAGGAAGAAGAAAGTCACAGGTTACAAGTTCTAACCTGCTGCAGTGCGCATGAGCGTTATCACAGTCATGGTAATATGTATATACTAGTAGTTGGTGCTTGCATTCTGCATGAATATTATCTCAACATAAAAAACATTCATTTTTCATATTTCATCATTACAAATATTTTTTTAATTCTAAATATTTCACCTCCGGAGCGATATTTTATTTTTCACTTATGTAAAAATAATAGACTAAAAAAATCCCAAAACATTACAATTTTAAGAATTTTATACTTTCTCCATTATGGGGAACTAATGCTACACATTTCTGCCAAATTTTAAAGTTGTAGTACTTCTAGAAGTGAAATAATATTTTTCCAATTGTTTAAAATTTAAACATTTTTTACGGCCGCCGCAATATGTTTATGGAGAGATTTAAAGGTTTATTCCTGTAAATGCACTATTCTGTACGTCACTCGAAAATTTCAGCTTCCTAGCTCATCTCGTAATGTTTAAACAGTTATCTATTTGTTTAAACTTTAAGAATTATTAACTGCCAAACATATTAAAATATCAAAATTTGTATATTCCCTATTTCGTTTTTTTACGAATTCTACTTATAAAAAAATTTTGCTCCGTAGCACATTCGGAAATACATAAAACGTGAAATTTTATTTAAACAATTGCAAATTTTTAGCGGCAGCATTTTTGCACTTTTTCATGATTTTTTCTAATCGGTTTTGCACAAAATTTTATTTTAATCCTAATTTATTTATTTATTTATTATTAAAGATACCAATCTCTTTGAATGATTTTATTAATAATAAGTGCATTATTTTACAATAAAAATACATTCATTTCCATTAGTTATCATTATTTATGTGTTCAGAACAACAAAAAACGTTTCTGGAATAGTCAGTTACGCATTTCCACTAACAATTGTTCCAAGTATCAACTTTCATTTCTTGCCGGATAGCTTGACTATACAGCAAATTTATTTGGAAATTTTTTCAATAAAACCTTTACAAACCAAACAAAAGTTTTAATTATATGCCGTATTTGAATAAAATATTTCCCAATATCTATTCCTTCCAAACTTGCACGATCATTATGAATGTAAGCCAAATAGTAACGAAAAATATAAGGAAACAGCTACTGAAGGAGACATTAAAAACACTTTGTAGTACAGAATGTTAAAATGTATGAACGCTAGGATTATTAGTCTGAAAGGATGTTAGAAAAATAATTTAATATAATTAAGAAGAACTTTTAAAGGTAACTCCTATAAAAAAGGAAATTTAATTTAAAAGTTTACCCCATTATGCAAGCCACTAGAACCTCCAGACGTGAAAGTGCACAACGAGACCGAATGCTAAAAAGTCTTTGTCTATTCTCGTTTAGGTGATATGGGACACAATCTCACATCGTGGCGGGCCGCATAAAGGCACTCCACCGAATCCACGTTCCGCATTAAGGCACCGTACCGAATTCGCGGGTCAGCATTCTGTAGCAGTACCCCACCGTTTCATTTTCTTTGGACATTCACTCTCCCCTTTCATCCCAACCCTATGATGTGGTCTTAAATCCATTCATTACAAAAATACTAGATTCGGCATTGTGGGTTAGGGCACTCAAGAAACACGCTGAGAGCGGAAAGAACAAACTTGTTCCCAGTGATTTTTTCTAGAAAAAAAAGGTGGGGATATTCTGTTTTAAAAAAAAAGTGCGAATTTTTTCGTAGTTTTCTCAAATTCAAAAGCATTTTCCGCATTAACGAAACCGATCTAGGTCAATTTTTCTTTCGTATTTTCGAACTTGGTAGATTTTTGTGAGAAAAGGTAATTTTGAGAAATGAAAATAATAAATATATATTTTAGTTCTCGATTTATCTCTTTGCTATTTTTGTCTATAGCTGAATGAGGTCCAAAAAGCAACCAAAATTCCAAAAATGTCGTTGGATAGAACTAACTTAGAGGATACCTAACAATCTCGATGAACATCACTGCCGATGTTGATTTGGTCAACAACGAATATCTGAATGGTGTTACAGTGAGGTTCACCTTTGAAAAACCCCTTTCACATTCGCTTGAGAATATTGGAATCACGTTAAGATTGTTTATTAATTTAAATAATTTGTCCGGAATTCTTTTCTCCTCCAGGTATTCTCGGAAACTCTGTATCAACACTCTTTCATTCAAATGAAGTCTTGTAGACAAATTTCACATTTCTGTCTCAGCAAATGTAAATGATTTTGAATTTCTTCTGGTCACTGCGTCGGATCTAGCACTCGGGCCCATTTCATTAAGTCATCTTCTTCATCCTCAAGCAATCTATTTTCTTTTGATATTTTCAGGTTTTCATAAAAAAATTTGGACAGATTGCTTGCTCCTCTTTTCTATCATTATGCAAAAAGGTACCCCCGGGAAAAAGACGGCAATTGAAGGCACAGTGGTGGATATTTTTTAATATTGTCCGCGGTATACTTGTCTCTCTTCAAATACTTGAGCAAGACGTTTAATCTTATTGCTGCCAATGTACAGATTTTTGTTGCGTTTTTGTAATTCCAGGATCAGCTCGGATAACTCTTGAAGTGCATCGAACGTTAATTCTAAATCTAAATCAAACTAAACTATTGTAATTTTCTTTCGCAATCCTTCATGCGTACTTATATTTATCTTATTCTAGAGCAATCATCCTTAGCATTTATAAAATCACGCACCAATGCGACGTAATCTTGCAATACTGAAGAAACTAAACGAAAGCTGATGCTACCCAACGGGTGCTTAAATATACTAGTCCAATTTTCAAAAGTTGCATTTCCAATGAATTAGCACAGGCTTAAAATTCTCTACTATTTTGGTGATGCATGATACAGCATATATAACTTTTCAATAAATTATTTAATCCGTTAATTCCTGAAATTGTATTGACGGCATCATGGACGGCTTGTTCCAGTCTATGACTGGCACAGCGCCTTGCAATTATTCACGAAAGGTTTTCCTTAAGTAATTTCTTGACTCTACCACGAGATACAAACATTATCGCTGCACCATCACAAGCAATAGAAACTAATTAATCGTTCAGACATTCTTCTGTCATGCCGAAACATTTAAGGTGGCAAATCAAAGTGGTGAAACTACCAGTCGCCGTTACATCATCTAATTCTATCAAGTCGATGAATAAATTTACTGCTGCATGCATTTCATAACCGAAAATCAATACACGGATATAAAAGATTAATTTAAATTTTGAAAAGGGTTGTTACAATGTTTAATGATATTTTTTATTTGGAACTTATGGTTCTGCGGACCAAAATATTTTTCATTTCCTTGTTAATGGGATTAATAATGATAATACAAGCATTTGTAGATTGAAGTATTCGTCCCATATCAACAGCATTAGGTTCTTGTAAGTCTATTTCCATTTCAAAATTATTGAATGATTGATTACTCTTTTCAACTTTAAAGGACGTGAGAAATATTTGGCAGTTACATCTTTTTGGCGAGAGAGGGACATGAGGCACACCTTCGCTAACGTTTCTTTCTTCGCCTCTTCCAAAATTTTCATGGCAGTTTTGTGACCAGAACTTTCTTTTTGTTTAAATATTTTGGTCCTTAAAGATGTCAACTGTTGTTCTCTTGTTATGACAAAATGCGGAATTTCATTATTGGCCCATTCTTTCGAACCCAACCCAACCCAAACCTGCACTACTAACACCACACATCGCTAAAGGAGAAATCATGAACAACTTCGGTAATGGATATATGGATATATTAAAAACATTGGCGATTTTTAGATGACCTGCAAGGCTTAGGCTCACTCACTTTATAGCGCATTTAATGAAACGCGTCTAACCCTCTCGATGGGCCGGAGAAAAAGGAAACAGGTTAGGGTTCCCGGCGTAGTCCATTCCTTAACCGATAGATGGCGGGAGCAACATCAACTATCAAAGGATATAACAGATTACGTATTATTTAAATATGAATACGAAATTCGTAGGATTTGTTAAACATATATGGGCACAATTGGCTAGTAAATATAATTTTAATTTTTGAGAGCTAAAAAAAGGTGAGGATACGGTGAATACCCATATACACTCAGAAAAAGACTACTGCTTGATCGCAACATTCGTCCAGTTTTTATTTATCGGAATGAAATATTGATTCATATATATAACTACATACATTGGCTCTAGGTTATGGGGATTTAACAGGAAGTCACCTTTCTTCCTATAATTTTGAAATTGACCAGCTATTAATTGAACTACGTCTTAGAGACACCATTGCGCGTAGGCAAGGGGGGAATCAGCAGCATTTTTATGGCAGTTTGTTACCAGAATTTTCTTTGTGTTTAAATATTTTGGTTTGTAAAGATGTCAACTGCTGTTCTCGTGTTATGCCAAAATGCTTAATATCATTATTGGCCCATTCTTTCGATATCTACATATCTATATTTGCCTAGATTTCAAGAGTTCAAACTAAGAAGCAGGTACCACAACTAATATTCTTTTTTTTTACACAATCAAACGTTGTTCTCACATAATTCATTCTTTTGCTCCCAAGTCCAATAGAAAGGCCATGCATTTGCAATTTGTTATTCCGTACTTGAAAATGACGAAGATGAAACAGCAACATTTGATTCAGAAGTATTAATTACTTCTTCCGTTTCATCAGATGTCTTCCTTTTCGGCATGGGCGATGAAAATAAATTCGTTATTTCATTCATTTTATAGAAATATGAAAATGCTCCGCTTTATACTATCATATGGTTTAAATGTTTAATTATCACGAAATGAAACTCAAGATTTCACAACTCCTTTCACAAAAATGCTCCACAAACGGTCGAATATGACTTTTTCACAAGTTTTTTACGCCCAACCAATAAAGAGGTTAGAGGGGTAGAGCAGTGGTTCCCAAATTTATTTACTTATTTATTATTAAAGATACAAATCTCGCATATCTCCTCTTAAAAACAAATACTTTTAAGGATCACCTACCTTACCTGAATATTAGTGACGTAGCCAATGTGGGTAATACGTGCTTAAACATCACCCGTCTGGTATGGAAATTAAAATACCTCAATTTTCCGTTAAATTACACGTTTAAAAATATTATAAACATTTCTCATTAAAATATAATCCCGTACCGCGTCGTATAACTAAGTGTAGCCACATAAAATTATCATTTTGCCTTAAAAATGTAATCATTTACTCAGCAATGTATGTGTTACTATATAATCAAAGGAAATGTTGTGCCAAACTAAGGACAGGTGGATGCGGTGATAATGCGCTAGTCGTTATAGTTAAAAATTTATCGTCGTTAAAAAAACTTGAAAAATTCTGCGTCTGAGTTCAAAAAAATTTCATGCAAATTCGTCAAGGATTCGATTGCTTTCTTTCACAAAAATAAACTATGTTAATTTACGCGTACGAGCTTTTCTCTCAACTTCGTCGATTAGTTGAAGGAATCTTTAAATGAAAACTAGATATATTCTACATTCAATCCTAGGTTAAATAAATGAAGGAAAAAAATACTCTTTGAATTGAACCAGTCCCATCACTGCAGACAATGATTAACACAAACCGTGCATTGAAATACTCTGTGAATACACCATTAAGGATTTTTTCCGCGAACCCCCTGAGTCTTCTCGCAAAAACCCTTAAGGGGTTTGGGAAGCTCTGGTATAGAGTAATGACAACGTAGCCACAATTATCTTGTTTCTGCGCAGCGACTCTTTTTTCTATCATGGAACACAGATTCAAGCACAAACAAATGACGGTTATATTACAAAAATACGTAATGGGGGAAGGTGTGAAATCGCAATGTTTAGGAAAATAGGTGGTACTTTCCTGTTATAACCCTGCACTACAATCAACCATCGATAAAGGAGAAATCATGAACATCGTCGGTTAAGGAAATATGAATATTTTTTTTAATTGGCCATTTTTAGATCTGCAAAACTTCGGCTCACTCACTTTATAGTGCATTTAATGGAACGCGTCGAACCCTCTCGATGGGGCGGAGATCGGGAGGGTAGATGTTGAAAAAGGAAACAGGTCAGGGTTCCCGGCGTAGTTCATTCCTTAACCGATAGATATCGAATGTAGTGCGGTCCGACAGAGCATATAGCAAAATACGTATTATTTAATAATTAATACGATAAATTCGTCAGATTTGTTAAACATATATGGGCACGTTAGGCAAGTCAACATAGTTTTAATTTTTGTAAGTTCGGCGTATCCCCACTTATTCCCAGAAAAAAACTACTGATTGATCCCCACATGCGCAGAGTTTTTATAGATCGAAATGATAACTAAACTCCTTGTTCGGCTAGGTTGCAGGTGGTGTAGTGGTTAGGACGCTGGCTGCTACTCGCCCGATGCTTGAAAAGTCATCGGGTACGAATCCTGCGCGGGTAGGATTTTTCCAAGGTCGCCCGGCCCTCTGTTTGTGTGGTTTGAGGAGACCGCGCCAATTCAGTTGTTCCGTCCTTCGGAAGGGACGTTAAGCTGTTGCCCCCTCTGGTGTTCTTCGTAAGAGCAGGCAAATGCCGGCACCGGGTTTCCCTTCTCCCTTCCCCGGCTATTCATTGCACTACCTCTGAGATACCCACTGTGCGTAGGACAGAGGCGAATCGGCTTGGCATTCAAATTCAATTCAACTTCATATTTCATACCGAATATTTCATACCGATTTTCAAAAACTTCATATATTTTTAAAATACTTACGGTGTATTCAAATTGGTTGATTTACCTAAATATTTTTAAGAAATACATTTACGTTTTTGCCGTCTAGTGTACACTAGTTTATTTCCCGGGCACTAAAAATGTACCACGGATGTCACATGCGGCCGACGTGCTGTGATTGAGATTTAGGCACTTGGTCAAACCGAGAATAGGTGTACAACGAGACATAATACTGAATCGTTTGGCGGAAAATTAAGTCTCTAACTCCTTCCGATTTTGAGTTATCGCGTCGGACATACAGACGCCTTTCCATAAATACCACTTGTAGTTCATAGTTTATAAATGGTAAAGAAAGATTGGAAAACAAATTAATTGAGCGTTATAACAGGTTTAAAATACTACAATAAATGTCAAAATCCCTTTCTGGAATATTTTGCATGAATTTTTAAATAAACAATTTTAATAATCCTTATTGTTTATGCGCTAATATGTCTGGATCAACTTTCCATTGCTGAAGAGTAGTCGAAATATTCGTCTCCATTGCAACTATCCGATAAATGCGATTTAAAACGCAAAAACTCTGTTTTAAAAGAAATTCAAGAATTTACGACCAATTATAAAAATTCGGTGATAAAAATTACAATCTGCATTTCTTTCCCTTAGAACAGTATAACCCACGATCCGATACCTTATTTTTAAGATGTTTTAAAGTATTAAAGGAAACGTCCCTGCACGATGGGTTCAAGTATTCCTATGTAAAACAAATAGGCAAAAAACATTCCTGTAATCGAGCCCAGGACTTCAACATTCGTCAAATATAATATAACCCAGAGGTGGACCCTGGCAGTACGAGCCTCATACCACAAGTTTCATGAAAATCGGTCCATTTCACAGTGGGACCAATTCCGAAAAAGTTGGCCAAAACTCAAAAGTGTATCTGCAATGAGAAGATGTTCCTGTTTATGATGAGAAGACATAATCATTATAAAAACAATAAGAAATGGTCATATTTTATCAATATTTCATTTTAAGTCCAAAAAACTGACTTTTTTCTTAATCGCTGTCATTTCCCTCTCCTCATCTCCAATTTTAAGTACATTGAAAACGTAATTACGCACAATTTCTATTTCTTCACTCTGCCCTTTACCCTTTTTCTCTTTAAGAACGTAAAAAAGTTCTCTCCTAGTTGGCCTGAACGCCATAGTATAGAAAACACTGTAAAACGAAAAAGATATTGTTGGAATAATCTGGATTTGATTTGAGAGCATATTAACATAACACGATTCGAAACAACTAGTAGGTACTGAAATTAGAGTACGACATATTTAACAACCATTAACGGCAAAATCCGATGCCGATTACTAAAGTTTCTAATGCTATTGCGGAAACAATGTAGTCTCCGGAGAAGAATACGACCAGACAGAGTAAAATGAAAAAAAAACCTATTATTGCTTTTTCCATCTCGACAACCATACGTTGCAAAATAGGAAAATAATGTTACGTATCATCTAATTAGGTTGAACTTCTTGCTGAATGCAAGCACATATTATATACTAGTGTTTTGATTTTAGTTCTTGTATAAATTCAACTGAAGGAATAAGGGAAAACGCGAACTTACCCCTTGGATTCAAGACTGTGAGTCGATGGTGGGCGACGGCCCGAAAGGAAATTCTCTCAAATCTTGAGTATCGGCCAGGCACTTTTCTTCTTTTTCAAGGGATGTGTCTCACACGCACACTCGAGGTGAACTGATTTAACACATTCAAGTCTATGCCCGTACGTGATATGTGTTAGGTAATTATTTCGCGGCGACTATCCCTTACGTTCGGCAATTCAGTTTAGCAGCTGTCATCTTCAACAATGTAAACAATTTTTGTAAGCACTTGGTAACGGAGGCTCTGATGGAAGCGTCACTCGCAAAGCAGCGAAAACACGTTGTTTTGGATAATCTCGGTGTACTGTTAGTGCATCAAGGAGTTTAAAAACAATTGGGGCAAATATGTGCAGCCAACTTTTTCTCCCCCTTCATTTGCATGAATTAAGGAAATAAATGTTCCAAAAAAGTCAGCCGGGACTCGTCAGGAAATTTTATATATCCATAGATATGATTCATGCATAAGTTTTTTTTCTAAATTTCGCATTAAGATATGAAATCGGAAAATTTTCTCATTTTCATGATTATAAAAGGAAAATATTTTGCACATCGTATACTAGATACATCAGAGTGCATAATAAATCGTGCCGAAGAGCTGCAATCTTTTCCTCGTAAAATATTTGAGCTATTAAAATTTCAAACCTAACCTAGTAAAAGAATTCGCAATAAACCGGAAAGAGATCACATTCAAAGCTTGCGTTCTTATAAGGAAAGAACTATGGCAAATCAATTTTGACGACAGATGTTTTAAATGATAGTTTGATCATTTGTTATTCATTGAACAAATCTTTTTACAGAGATTTCGGAGTTTGAAAAAATGACTTTTTGGCCAGCATTTTCGCATTTGGTCCCACTGTGCATTGGTGCAAAAGTTGTTGTAGGAGACACACACACACACAGGACCTTTTCCTATGGAAACCAGCATAAAAAGTATTTTAATTTTTCTCTCTCGCCGTAAGTCTATCTATCAAGGAAGAAGAAAGTCACAGGTTACAAGTTCTAACCTGCTGCAGTGCGCATGAGCGTTCTCACGGTCATGGTATTATGTATATATGTATGTATAGGTATTCCGCCAATATATGGGTATGTATATAGGTGTTGCGCCAATTTTTCTCCATTCCATAGTGTTCCGCTATTCAAGAAAATGTTGAAAAACACTGTTCTATAGTTTCACTCCTCGACTGTAATATAAATTTTTACTCATAAACAGAAGAGAAATATGTCATCTATTTAACAACTAAAAGCTCGGCTGCTTTGGTTTTTCTTTTATTGGATGAATTCACTCCTATGTTTGACTACAGTAATTCCAAAGAAAGTATACTCATCATGTATCGACCTTTTGAAATTGAGACGAGTTTTCCTACATCTATATATAATAAAATGTCCACGTCACTTCGCGAGCAAATAAAACTAATAATTTTTTAAAGATTTATGTCTCATTAATTATATTACCGACATGACGGTAAAAGTGTCAGTAAACAGATTCAGTTACATCACTGTAAGTATCGTGGGTGAATTCGAACCCCCATGTGTCTCGAACGTATCCTCTCAAATTCTCAATGAATCGAAGGAAATATTTTCGTTGCGACGTCTAAAAAATAAATGAAGTACTTTAGCGCAGCTATTGTTGTCTTCCGTCAATTTAATAATATATATATATAGGTAGGTATAAGTAAATGAACTGCTGATTGGGTCAAAAGAAAATTTTGAACCATAAAAGCGGTATCTAAAATTTTCTGCTACCTCCCTCTGAATTAAAACATCACGCGGTTCTAGCGCATCATTGAATGCAACCCAGCTGATTTTCAGGGAACACATTGCAAAATGTCGACATTTATCTGACAACTTTGCACGGAATTGAGAACTGATTTTCCTTTCCTTTCGTTATTTGCTGAGGAAAACGTGCGAATATGGAACAACAATGTTGGCACTGCTCAATTCCGTCTACTAGTAGATGTGCTCAATGGTTAGTCACGTTACCTAATGCCAATAGAAATAACTGTGGAAGCTTGCAAGTTGGATAGATATAACAGCAGTCCCAAATTGAGCTATAATTTTCTCATTTGATTAAGCAATCCCGCGAATACTTTTTATATTGGTTAATCCGTACATACAAAGTAGCTTGAATTTGTATCTCAAATTCGAAATTTTAAGCTTGAGGTTTTACTGTCCGATGCTTGTAAGCAAGAATCGTTTTTTTTAGGGTGAATGATTTTATTAATAATAAGTGCATTATTTTACAATAAAAATACTTTCATTTCCATTAGTTATCATTATTTATGTGTTCAGAACAACAAAAAACGTTTCTGGAATAGTCAGTTACGCATTTCCACTTACAATTGTTCCAAGTATCAACTTTCATTTCTTGCCGGATAGCTTGACTATACAGCAAATTTATTTGGAAATTTTTTCAATAAAACCTTTACAAACAAAACAAAAGTTTTAATTATATGCCGTATTTGAATAAAATATTTCCCAATATCTATTCCTTCCAAACTTGCACGATCATTATGAATGTAAGCCAAATAGTAACGAAAAATATAAGGAAACAGCTACTGAAGGAGACATTAAAAACACTTTGTAGTACAGAATGTTAAAATGTATGAACGCTAGGATTATTAGTCTGAAAGGATGTTAGAAAAATAATTTAATATAATTAAGAAGAACTTTTAAAGGTAACTCCTATAAAAAAAGGAAATTTAATTTAAAAGTTTACCCCATTATGCAAGCCACTAGAACCTCCAGACGTGAAAGTGCACAACGAGACCGAATGCTAAAAAGTCTTTGTCTATTCTCGTTTAGGTGATATGGGACACAATCTCACATCGTGGCGGGCCGCATAAAGGCACTCCACCGAATCCACGTTCCGCATTAAGGCACCGTACCGAATTCGCGGGTCAGCATTCTGTAGCAGTACCCCACCGTTTCATTTTCTTTGGACATTCACTCTCCCCTTTCATCCCAACCCTATGATGTGGTCTTAAATCCATTCATTACAAAAATACTAGATTCGGCATTGTGGGTTAGGGCACTCAAGAAACACGCTGAGAGCGGAAAGAACAAACTTGTTCCCAGTGATTTTTTCTAGAAAAAAAAGGTGGGGATATTCTGTTTTAAAAAAAAAGTGCGAATTTTTTCGTAGTTTTCTCAAATTCAAAAGCATTTTCCGCATTAACGAAACCGATCTAGGTCAATTTTTCTTTCGTATTTTCGAACTTGGTAGATTTTTGTGAGATAAGGTAATTTTGAGAAATGAAAATAATAAATATATATTTTAGTTCTATTTCATTTACTGGAAAGTTTAAAAAAAAGTATTATATAATTATTATTATAAAATTTAACTAACTCATATTCGTCAAAGATTTATGGCAAACTCCAAGTCTGGGCCATGCCTTCAGGACGTTCAATATCTCGATTTCTCTCTTTGCTTTTTGTGTCTACAGCTGAAAGATGTCCAAAAAGCAGCCAAGATTCCAAAAATGTCTTTGGATCGAACTAACATAGACGAGACCCAACAATCTCGATGAACATCACTGCCGATGTTGGTTTGGTCGACAACGAAGATCTTAATGGAATTACAGTGAGGTTCATCTTTGAAAAACCCTTTTCACGTTCGCTTGAGAATATTGTAATCAAGTCAATATTGTTTATTAATTTAAATAATTTGTCCGGAATTCTTTTCTCCTCCAGGTATTCTCGGAAACTCTGTATCAACACTCTTTCATTCAAATGAAGTCTTGTAGACAAATTTCACATTTCTGTCTCAGCAAATGTAAATGATTTTGAATTTCTTCTGGTCACTGCTTCGGATCTAGCACTCGGGCCCATTTCATTAAGTCATCTTCTTCTTCCTCAAGCAATCTCTTTTCTTCTGATATTTTCAGGTTTTCATAAAAAAATTTGGACAGATTGGTTGCTCCTCTTTTCTATCTTTATGCAAAAAAGGTACCCCCGGGAAAAAGACGGCAATTGAAGGCACAGTGGTGGATATTTTTTAATATTGTCCGCGGTATACTTGTCTCTCTTCAAGTACTTGAGCAAGACGTTTAATCTTATTGCTGCCAATGTACAGATTTTTGTTGCGTTTTTGTAATTCCACGATCAGCTCGGATAACTCTTGAAGTGTGTCTTTCATCATTGCTAAAACGAACACCACTGTTGTAATTTTCTTTTGTAAACCTTCATCCGTACATATATCTATCTTATTCACGAGCAATCGTCCTTAGCATTTGTAAAATGATGCACCCAAGTGACGTAATCTTGCCATACTGAAGAAACTAAACGATAGCTGATGCTACCCAACGGGTGCTTAAATATACTAGTCCAATTTTCAAAAGTTGCATTTCCAATGAATTAGCACAGGCTTAAAATTCTCTACTATTTTGGTGATGCATGATACAGCATATATAACTTTTCAATAAATGATTTAATCTGTTAATTCCTGAAATTGTATTGACGGCATCATGGACGGCTTGTTCCAGTCTATGACTGGCACAGCGACTTGCAATTGTTCTCGAAAGGTTTCCTTTAAGAAATTTCTTAACTCCACCACGTGATCCAAACATTATCGCTGCATTATCACAAGCAACAGAAACTAAGTAATCGTTCAGGCATTCTTCTGTCATGCCGATAAATTGAAGATGGTAAATCAAAGAGTAGAATATCCCAGTCGCCGTTACATCATCTAATTCAATCACTTCGATGAATAAAACTACTCCTGCTCTCATTTCACAACCGGATATCAATATACGGATATGCAAGATAAATTTACACATTTGACAAAGGGTTGTAGCTTCGTCAATGATTAATGATATTTTTGATATATTCTACACTCAATCCTATGTTAAATAAATGATGGAAGGAAATACACTTTGAATTGAACGAGTCCCATCACTGCAGACAATGATTAACATAAACCGTGCATTGAAATACTCTGTGCGTACACCATTAACCAAAGTTTGGGAACCCCTGGGTTAGAGAAATGACAGCATAGCCACAATTATCTTGTTTCTGCGAGGCGGCACTTTTTTCAATCATGCAACACAGGTTAGAGCACAAACAAATGAAGGTTATATTACAAAAATACGTAACGGGGGAACGTGTGAGTTCGCGATGTTTAGGAAAATACGTGGCACTTTCCTGTAAGAACACTGCACTACTAAGACCACCCATCGCTAAAGGAGAAATCATGAACAAATACGGTAATGGATATATGGATATATTAAAAGCATTGGCCATTGTTAGATGACCTGCAAACGCGTCTAACCCTCTCGATGGGGCGGAGATCGGGAGAGTAGATTTTGAAAAAGGAAGCAGGTTAGGGTTCCCGGCGTAGTTCATCCCTTAACCGATAGATGGCAGAAGTAGCGCGGTCTTGCTCAGAACATAACAAAATACGTATTATTTAAATATTATTACGAAATTCGTTAGGTTTGTTAAACATATATGGGCACGTTTGGCAAGTCAACATAGTTTTAATTTTTCTAAGTTTGAAAAAGGTGAGGATACGGCGTATACCCATATATACCCAGAAAAACACTACTGCTTGATCCCCACCATCGCAGAGTTTTTATAAATCGGAATGAAATATTGATTCATATATATAACTACATACATCAGCCGTAGGATTTGGGAATTTAACGGGAAGTCATATTTCTTCCTAAAATTTTGAAATTGACCAGCTATTCATTGAACTACGTCTTAGAGTTACCATTGCGCGTAGGCAAGGGGGGAATCAGCAGCATTTTCATGGAGTTTGTTACCAGAATTTTCTTTGTGTTTAAATATTTTGGTTTGTAAAGATGTCAACTGCTGTTCTCGTGTTATGCCAAAATGCCTAATATCATTATTGGCCCATTCTTTCGATATCTACATATCTATATTTGCCTAGATTTCAAGAGTTCGAACTTTGAAGCAGGTACCACAACTAATATTCTTTTTTTTTTACACAATCAAACGTTGTTCCCACAGAATTCATTCTTTTGTTCCCAAGTCCAATAGAAAGGCCATGCATTTGCAATTTGTTATTCAGCACTTGAAAATGACGATGATGAAACAGCAACATTTGATTCAGACGTATTAATTACTTCTTCCGTTTCATCAGATGTCTTCCTTTTCGACATGGGCGATGAAAAAAATTCGTTATTTCATTCATTTTATAGAAATATGAAAATGCTCCGCTTTATACTATCATATGGTTTAATGTATAATTATCACGAAATGAAACTCAATATTTCACAACTCCTTTCACAAAAATGCTCCACAAACGGTCGAATATGACTTTTTCACAAGTTTTTTACGCCCAACCAATAAAGAGGTTAGAGGGGTAGAGCAGTGGTTCCCAAATTTATTTACTTATTTATTATTAAAGATACAAATCTCGCATAACTCCTCTTAAAAACAAATACTTTTAAGGATCACCTACCTTACCTGAATATTAGTGGCGTAGCCAATGTGGGTGTTACGTGCTTAAACATCACCCGTCTGGTATGGAAATTAAAATACCTCAATTTTCCGTTAAATTACACGTTTAAAAATATTATAAACATTTCTCATTAAAATATAATCCCGTACCGCGTCGTAGAACTAAGTGTAGCCACATAAAATTATCATTTTGCCTTAAAATTGTAATCATAATCACAAACAAATGACGGCTATATTACAAAAATACGTAATGGGGGAACGTGTGAAATCGCAATGTTTAGGAAAATACGTGGTACTTTCCTGTTAGAACCCTGCACTACAATCAACCATCGCTAAAGGAGAAATCATAAACTTCGTCGGTTAAGGAAATATGAATATTTTTTTTTAATTGGCCATTTTTAGATGATCTGCAAAACTTCGGCTCACTCACTTTATAGTGCATTTAATGGAACGCGTCGAACCCTCTCGATGGGGCGGAGATCGGGAGGGTAGATGTTGAAAAAGGAAACAGGTCAGGGTTCCCGGCGTAGTTCATTCCTTAACCGATAGATATCGAATGTAGTGCGGTCCGACAGAGCATATAGCAAAATACGTATTATTTAATAATTAATACGATAAATTCGTCAGATTTGTTAAACATATATGGGCACGTTAGGCAAGTCAACATAGTTTTAATTTTTGTAAGTTCGGCGTATCCCCACTTATTCCCAGAAAAAAACTACTGATTGATCCCCACATGCGCAGAGTTTTTATAGATCGAAATGATAACTAAACTCCTTGTTCGGCTAGGTTGCAGGTGGTGTAGTGGTTAGGACGCTGGCTGCTACTCGCCCGATGCTTGAAAAGTCATCGGGTACGAATCCTGCGCGGGTAGGATTTTTCCAAGGTCGCCCGGCCCTCTGTTTGTGTGGTTTGAGGAGACCGCGCCAATTCAGTTGTTCCGTCCTTCGGAAGGGACGTTAAGCTGTTGCCCCCTCTGGTGTTCTTCGTAAGAGCAGGCAAATGCCGGCACCGGGTTTCCCTTCTCCCTTCCCCGGCTATTCATTGCACTACCTCTGAGATACCCACTGTGCGTAGGACAGAGGCGAATCGGCTTGGCATTCAAATTCAATTCAACTTCATATTTCATACCGAATATTTCATACCGATTTTCAAAAACTTCATATATTTTTAAAATACTTACGGTGTATTCAAATTGGTTGATTTACCTAAATATTTTTAAGAAATACATTTACGTTTTTGCCGTCTAGTGTACACTAGTTTATTTCCCGGGCACTAAAAATGTACCACGGATGTCACATGCGGCCGACGTGCTGTGATTGAGATTTAGGCACTTGGTCAAACCGAGAATAGGTGTACAACGAGACATAATACTGAATCGTTTGGCGGAAAATTAAGTCTCTAACTCCTTCCGATTTTGAGTTATCGCGTCGGACATACAGACGCCTTTCCATAAATACCACTTGTAGTTCATAGTTTATAAATGGTAAAGAAAGATTGGAAAACAAATTAATTGAGCGTTATAACAGGTTTAAAATACTACAATAAATGTCAAAATCCCTTTCTGGAATATTTTGCATGAATTTTTAAATAAACAATTTTAATAATCCTTATTGTTTATGCGCTAATATGTCTGGATCAACTTTCCATTGCTGAAGAGTAGTCGAAATATTCGTCTCCATTGCAACTATCCGATAAATGCGATTTAAAACGCAAAAACTCTGTTTTAAAAGAAATTCAAGAATTTACGACCAATTATAAAAATTCGGTGATAAAAATTACAATCTGCATTTCTTTCCCTTAGAACAGTATAACCCACGATCCGATACCTTATTTTTAAGATGTTTTAAAGTATTAAAGGAAACGTCCCTGCACGATGGGTTCAAGTATTCCTATGTAAAACAAATAGGCAAAAAACATTCCTGTAATCGAGCCCAGGACTTCAACATTCGTCAAATATAATATAACCCAGAGGTGGACCCTGGCAGTACGAGCCTCATACCACAAGTTTCATGAAAATCGGTCCATTTCACAGTGGGACCAATTCCGAAAAAGTTGGCCAAAACTCAAAAGTGTATCTGCAATGAGAAGATGTTCCTGTTTATGATGAGAAGACATAATCATTATAAAAACAATAAGAAATGGTCATATTTTATCAATATTTCATTTTAAGTCCAAAAAACTGACTTTTTTCTTAATCGCTGTCATTTCCCTCTCCTCATCTCCAATTTTAAGTACATTGAAAACGTAATTACGCACAATTTCTATTTCTTCACTCTGCCCTTTACCCTTTTTCTCTTTAAGAACGTAAAAAAGTTCTCTCCTAGTTGGCCTGAACGCCATAGTATAGAAAACACTGTAAAACGAAAAAGATATTGTTGGAATAATCTGGATTTGATTTGAGAGCATATTAACATAACACGATTCGAAACAACTAGTAGGTACTGAAATTAGAGTACGACATATTTAACAACCATTAACGGCAAAATCCGATGCCGATTACTAAAGTTTCTAATGCTATTGCGGAAACAATGTAGTCTCCGGAGAAGAATACGACCAGACAGAGTAAAATGAAAAAAAAACCTATTATTGCTTTTTCCATCTCGACAACCATACGTTGCAAAATAGGAAAATAATGTTACGTATCATCTAATTAGGTTGAACTTCTTGCTGAATGCAAGCACATATTATATACTAGTGTTTTGATTTTAGTTCTTGTATAAATTCAACTGAAGGAATAAGGGAAAACGCGAACTTACCCCTTGGATTCAAGACTGTGAGTCGATGGTGGGCGACGGCCCGAAAGGAAATTCTCTCAAATCTTGAGTATCGGCCAGGCACTTTTCTTCTTTTTCAAGGGATGTGTCTCACACGCACACTCGAGGTGAACTGATTTAACACATTCAAGTCTATGCCCGTACGTGATATGTGTTAGGTAATTATTTCGCGGCGACTATCCCTTACGTTCGGCAATTCAGTTTAGCAGCTGTCATCTTCAACAATGTAAACAATTTTTGTAAGCACTTGGTAACGGAGGCTCTGATGGAAGCGTCACTCGCAAAGCAGCGAAAACACGTTGTTTTGGATAATCTCGGTGTACTGTTAGTGCATCAAGGAGTTTAAAAACAATTGGGGCAAATATGTGCAGCCAACTTTTTCTCCCCCTTCATTTGCATGAATTAAGGAAATAAATGTTCCAAAAAAGTCAGCCGGGACTCGTCAGGAAATTTTATATATCCATAGATATGATTCATGCATAAGTTTTTTTTCTAAATTTCGCATTAAGATATGAAATCGGAAAATTTTCTCATTTTCATGATTATAAAAGGAAAATATTTTGCACATCGTATACTAGATACATCAGAGTGCATAATAAATCGTGCCGAAGAGCTGCAATCTTTTCCTCGTAAAATATTTGAGCTATTAAAATTTCAAACCTAACCTAGTAAAAGAATTCGCAATAAACCGGAAAGAGATCACATTCAAAGCTTGCGTTCTTATAAGGAAAGAACTATGGCAAATCAATTTTGACGACAGATGTTTTAAATGATAGTTTGATCATTTGTTATTCATTGAACAAATCTTTTTACAGAGATTTCGGAGTTTGAAAAAATGACTTTTTGGCCAGCATTTTCGCATTTGGTCCCACTGTGCATTGGTGCAAAAGTTGTTGTAGGAGACACACACACACACAGGACCTTTTCCTATGGAAACCAGCATAAAAAGTATTTTAATTTTTCTCTCTCGCCGTAAGTCTATCTATCAAGGAAGAAGAAAGTCACAGGTTACAAGTTCTAACCTGCTGCAGTGCGCATGAGCGTTCTCACGGTCATGGTATTATGTATATATGTATGTATAGGTATTCCGCCAATATATGGGTATGTATATAGGTGTTGCGCCAATTTTTCTCCATTCCATAGTGTTCCGCTATTCAAGAAAATGTTGAAAAACACTGTTCTATAGTTTCACTCCTCGACTGTAATATAAATTTTTACTCATAAACAGAAGAGAAATATGTCATCTATTTAACAACTAAAAGCTCGGCTGCTTTGGTTTTTCTTTTATTGGATGAATTCACTCCTATGTTTGACTACAGTAATTCCAAAGAAAGTATACTCATCATGTATCGACCTTTTGAAATTGAGACGAGTTTTCCTACATCTATATATAATAAAATGTCCACGTCACTTCGCGAGCAAATAAAACTAATAATTTTTTAAAGATTTATGTCTCATTAATTATATTACCGACATGACGGTAAAAGTGTCAGTAAACAGATTCAGTTACATCACTGTAAGTATCGTGGGTGAATTCGAACCCCCATGTGTCTCGAACGTATCCTCTCAAATTCTCAATGAATCGAAGGAAATATTTTCGTTGCGACGTCTAAAAAATAAATGAAGTACTTTAGCGCAGCTATTGTTGTCTTCCGTCAATTTAATAATATATATATATATAGGTAGGTATAAGTAAATGAACTGCTGATTGGGTCAAAAGAAAATTTTGAACCATAAAAGCGGTATCTAAAATTTTCTGCTACCTCCCTCTGAATTAAAACATCACGCGGTTCTAGCGCATCATTGAATGCAACCCAGCTGATTTTCAGGGAACACATTGCAAAATGTCGACATTTATCTGACAACTTTGCACGGAATTGAGAACTGATTTTCCTTTCCTTTCGTTATTTGCTGAGGAAAACGTGCGAATATGGAACAACAATGTTGGCACTGCTCAATTCCGTCTACTAGTAGATGTGCTCAATGGTTAGTCACGTTACCTAATGCCAATAGAAATAACTGTGGAAGCTTGCAAGTTGGATAGATATAACAGCAGTCCCAAATTGAGCTATAATTTTCTCATTTGATTAAGCAATCCCGCGAATACTTTTTATATTGGTTAATCCGTACATACAAAGTAGCTTGAATTTGTATCTCAAATTCGAAATTTTAAGCTTGAGGTTTTACTGTCCGATGCTTGTAAGCAAGAATCGTTTTTTTTAGGGTGAATGATTTTATTAATAATAAGTGCATTATTTTACAATAAAAATACTTTCATTTCCATTAGTTATCATTATTTATGTGTTCAGAACAACAAAAAACGTTTCTGGAATAGTCAGTTACGCATTTCCACTTACAATTGTTCCAAGTATCAACTTTCATTTCTTGCCGGATAGCTTGACTATACAGCAAATTTATTTGGAAATTTTTTCAATAAAACCTTTACAAACAAAACAAAAGTTTTAATTATATGCCGTATTTGAATAAAATATTTCCCAATATCTATTCCTTCCAAACTTGCACGATCATTATGAATGTAAGCCAAATAGTAACGAAAAATATAAGGAAACAGCTACTGAAGGAGACATTAAAAACACTTTGTAGTACAGAATGTTAAAATGTATGAACGCTAGGATTATTAGTCTGAAAGGATGTTAGAAAAATAATTTAATATAATTAAGAAGAACTTTTAAAGGTAACTCCTATAAAAAAAGGAAATTTAATTTAAAAGTTTACCCCATTATGCAAGCCACTAGAACCTCCAGACGTGAAAGTGCACAACGAGACCGAATGCTAAAAAGTCTTTGTCTATTCTCGTTTAGGTGATATGGGACACAATCTCACATCGTGGCGGGCCGCATAAAGGCACTCCACCGAATCCACGTTCCGCATTAAGGCACCGTACCGAATTCGCGGGTCAGCATTCTGTAGCAGTACCCCACCGTTTCATTTTCTTTGGACATTCACTCTCCCCTTTCATCCCAACCCTATGATGTGGTCTTAAATCCATTCATTACAAAAATACTAGATTCGGCATTGTGGGTTAGGGCACTCAAGAAACACGCTGAGAGCGGAAAGAACAAACTTGTTCCCAGTGATTTTTTCTAGAAAAAAAAGGTGGGGATATTCTGTTTTAAAAAAAATGTGCGAATTTTTTCGTAGTTTTCTCAAATTCAAAAGCATTTTCCGCATTAACGAAACCGATCTAGGTCAATTTTTCTTTCGTATTTTCGAACTTGGTAGATTTTTGTGAGAAAAGGTAATTTTGAGAAATGAAAATAATAAATATATATTTTAGTTCTATTTCATTTAATGGAAAGTTTAAAAAAAAGTATTAAATGATTATTATTATAAAATTTAACTAACTCATATTCGTCAAAGATTTATGACAAACTCCAAGTCTGGGCCATGCCTTCAGGACGTTCAATATCTCGATTTCTCTCTTTGCTTTTTGTGTCTACAGCTGAAAGATGTCCAAAAAGCAGCCAAGATTCCAAAAATGTCTTTGGATCGAACTAACATAGACGAGACCCAACAATCTCGATGAACATCACTGCCGATGTTGATTTGGTCGACAACGAAGATCTTAATGGAATTACAGTGAGGTTCATCTTTGAAAAACCCTTTTCACGTTCGCTTGAGAATATTGTAATCAAGTCAATATTGTTTATTAATTTAAATAATTTGTCCGGAATTCTTTTCTCCTCCAGGTATTCTCGGAAACTCTGTATCAACACTCTTTCATTCAAATGAAGTCTTGTAGACAAATTTCACATTTCTGTCTCAGCAAATGTAAATGATTTTGAATTTCTTCTGGTCACTGCTTCGGATCTAGCACTCGGGCCCATTTCATTAAGTCATCTTCTTCTTCCTCAAGCAATCTCTTTTCTTCTGATATTTTCAGGTTTTCATAAAAAAATTTGGACAGATTGGTTGCTCCTCTTTTCTATCTTTATGCAAAAAGGTACCCCCGGGAAAAAGACGGCAATTGAAGGCACAGTGGTGGATATTTTTTAATATTGTCCGCGGTATACTTGTCTCTCTTCAAGTACTTGAGCAAGACGTTTAATCTTATTGCTGCCAATGTACAGATTTTTGTTGCGTTTTTGTAATTCCAGGATCAGCTCGGATAACTCTTGAAGTGTGTCTTTCATCATTGCTAAAACAAACTCCACTGTTGTAATTTTCTTTTGTAAACCTTCATCCGTACATATATCTATCTTATTCACGAGCAATCGTCCTTAGCATTTGTAAAATGATGCACCCAAGTGACGTAATCTTGCCATACTGAAGAAACTAAACGATAGCTGATGCTACCCAACGGGTGCTTAAATATACTAGTCCAATTTTCAAAAGTTGCATTTCCATTGAATTAGCACAGGCTTAAAATTCTCTACTATTTTGGTGATGCATGATACAGCATATATAACTTTTCAATAAATGATTTAATCTGTTAATTCCTGAAATTGTATTGACGGCATCATGGACGGCTTGTTCCAGTCTATGACTGGCACAGCGACTTGCAATTATTCACGAAAGGTTTCCTTTAAGAAATTTCTTAACTCCACCACGTGATCCAAGCATTATCGCTGCATTATCACAAGCAACAGAAACTAAGTAATCGTTCAGGCATTCTTCTGTCATGCCGATAAATTGAAGATGGTAAATCAAAGAGTAGAATATCCCAGTCGCCGTTACATCATCTAATTCAATCACTTCGATGAATAAAACTACTCCTGCTCTCATTTCACAACCGGATATCAATATACGGATATGCAAGATAAATTTACACATTTGACAAAGGGTTGTAGCTTCGTCAATGATTAATGATATTTTTGATATATTCTACACTCAATCCTATGTTAAATAAATGATGGAAGGAAATACACTTTGAATTGAACGAGTCCCATCACTGCAGACAATGATTAACATAAACCGTGCATTGAAATACTCTGTGCGTACACCATTAACCAAAGTTTGGGAACCCCTGGGTTAGAGAAATGACGGCGTAGCCACAATTATCTTGTTTCTGCGAGGCGACACTTTTTTCAATCATGCAACACAGGTTAGAGCACAAACAAATGAAGGTTATATTACAAAAATACGTAACGGGGGAACGTGTGAGTTCGCAATGTTTAGGAAAATACGTGGCACTTTCCTGTAAGAACACTGCACTACTAAGACCACCCATCGCTAAAGGAGAAATCATGAACAAATACGGTAATGGATATATGGATATATTAAAAGCATTGGCCATTGTTAGATGACCTGCAAACGCGTCTAACCCTCTCGATGGGGCGGAGATCGGGAGAGTAGATTTTGAAAAAGTAGCAGGTTAGGGTTCCCGGCGTAGTTCATCCCTTAACCGATAGATGGCAGAAGTAGCGCGGTCTTGCTCAGAACATAACAAAATACGTATTATTTAAATATTATTACGAAATTCGTTAGGTTTGTTAAACATATATGGGCACGTTTGGCAAGTCAACATAGTTTTAATTTTTCTAAGTTTGAAAAAGGTGAGGATACGGCGTATACCCATATACTCCCAGAAAAACACTACTGCTTGATCCCCACCATCGCAGAGATTTTATAAATCGGAATGAAATATTGATTCATATATATAACTACATACATCAGCCGTAGGATTTGGGAATTTAACGGGAAGTCATATTTCTTCCTAAAATTTTGAAATTGACTAGCTATTCATTGAATCACGTCTTAGAGATACCATTGCGCGTAGACAAGGGGGGAATCAGCAGCATTTTAATGGCAGTTTGTTACCAGAATTTTCTTTGTGTTTAAATATTTTGGTTTGTAAAGATGTCAACTGCTGTTCTCGTGTTATGCCAAAATGCCTAATATCATTATTGGCCCATTCTTTCGATATCTACATATCTATATTTGCCTAGATTTCAAGAGTTCGAACTTTGAAGCAGGTACCACAACTAATATTCTTTTTTTTTACACAATCAAACGTTGTTCTCACAGAATTCATTCTTTTGTTCCCAAGTCCAATAGAAAGGCCATGCATTTGCAATTTGTTATTCAGCACTTGAAAATGACGATGATGAAACAGCAACATTTGATTCAGACGTATTAATTACTTCTTCCGTTTCATCAGATGTCTTCCTTTTCGACATGGGCGATGAAAAAAATTCGTTATTTCATTCATTTTATAGAAATATGAAAATGCTCCGCTTTATACTATCATATGGTTTAATGTATAATTATCACGAAATGAAACTCAATATTTCACAACTCCTTTCACAAAAATGCTCCACAAACGGTCGAATATGACTTTTTCACAAGTTTTTTACGCCCAACCAATAAAGAGGTTAGAGGGGTAGAGCAGTGGTTCCCAAATTTATTTATTTATTTATTATTAAAGATACAAATCTCGCATATCTCCTCTTAAAAACAAATATTCTTAAGGATCACCTACCTTACCTGAATATTAGTGACGTAGCCAATGTGGGTAATACGTGCTTAAACATCACCCGTCTGGTATGGAAATTAAAATACCTCAATTTTCCGTTAAATTACACGTTTAAAAATATTATAAACATTTCTCATTAAAATACAATCCCATACCCTGTCGTAGAATTAAGTGTAGCCACATAAAATTATCATTTTGCCTTAAAAATGCAATCATTTACTCAGCAATGTGTGTGTTACTATATAATCAAAGGAAATATTACGCCAAACTTACGACAGCCTTTGACAGATGGATGCGGTGATAATGCGTTATAGTTAAAAATTTATCGTCGTTAAAAAGCTTGAAAAATTCTGCGTCTGAGTTCAAAAAAATTTCATGCAAATTCGTCAAGGATTCGATTGCTTTCTTTCACAAAAATAAACTATGTTAATTTACGCGTACGAGCTTTTCTCTCAACTTCGTCGATTAGTTGAAGGAATCTTTAAATGAAAACTAGATATATTCTACATTCAATCCTAGGTTAAATAAATGAAGGAAGAAAATACTCTTTGAATTGAACCAGTCCCATCACTGCAGACAATGATTAACACAAACCGTGCATTGAAATACTCTGTGCATACACCATTAAGGATTTTTTCCACGAACCCCCTGATTATTCTCGCAAAAACCCTTAGGGGGTTTGGGAAGCTCTGTTATAGAGTAATGACAACGTAGCCACAATTATCTTGTTTCTGCGCAGCGACTCTTTTTTCAATCATGGAACACAGATTCAAGCACAAACAAATGTCGGTTATATTACAAAAATACGTAATGGGGGAAGGTGTGAATTCGCAATGTTTAGGAAAATAGGTGGTACTTTCCTGTTATAACCCTGCTCTACTGACATCATCCATCGCTAAAGGAGAAATCATGAACATTGTCGGTTAAGGAAATATGAATATATTTTTTTTTAATTGGCCATTTTTATATGATCTGCAGAACTTCGGCTCACTCACTTTATAGTGCATTAACACTCCGATGGCGGCGATAATTTTTCTGACACGGACGGCGGTGATGGGTCCTCGTGGACCCGTACCCATTTTTTTCCTTTTTAACCTAACTACTTCATTCATTCATTTGTGTTCTGTCTTACGACAGGTCCTACCAATTAACTAATTAATTGGCTTTGACTAGGGAATATACATACACGGTGTGGTAGTTTCCCGTTGCCTTCCACACCGGACACACACACAGAAGGGAGGAGGGAAACCCGGTGCCGGCATTTGCCTGCTCTTGCGAAGAACACCAGGGGGGCCAACGGCTTAACGTCCCTTCCGAAGGACGGAACAGCTGAATTTGCGCGGTCTCCTCAAACCACGCAAACAGGGGACCGGATGACCTTGAGAAAAAATCCTACTCGCGCAGGATTCGTACCCGATGACTTTCAAGCATCGGGCGAGTAGCAGCCAGCGTCCTAACCACTACCTCACACACTAAAGGACTGGACTACTGCGGCGGCTAAGTGAGCATTTACGACAGGGAGCAAGGACCGACGAAACTTTGTAACAACTTGTAAGCGTATAGAAACTACTTTTCGTGGTTACTTTATGTTTCTACTCGTGATGCATGTAGAAACACAAAGTAACAACGGAAATGTTTACACTTCTGCGTCATTAGGCTATGAGTCATAGTCGCAGGGCTTTGGGCACATGTGTATATCCTTGAACCGAGGATTCCAGCAGAAAGAAAAGTACCTTCCAATATTTTACGCAAATATGTTTCAACATATATTGAAATACAAATAAATTAATTATAATATCTAAATAATATATGAATAAGTAATAATATATGCAAAAACTAGTGCAGGCACAATACAAACTAGATAATATAAACAAAAACCTCAGTTAAATATTCAGAAACTGAAAAACAGTGAGAATAAGGTTACTGCAGTATGTTTATTTCATACCGATTTTCAAACGCTTCATATATTTTTAAAATACTTGTGGTGTATTCAAATTGGTTGATTTACCTAAATATTTTTAAGAAATACATTTAAGTTTTTGCCGTCTAGTGTACACTAGTTTATTTCCCGGGCACTAAAAATGTACCACGGATGTCACATGCGGCCCACGTGCTGTGATTGAGATTTAGGCACTTGGTCAAACCGAGAATAGGTGTACAACGAGACATAATACTGAATCGTTTGGCGGAAAATTAAGTCTCTAACTCCTTCCGATTTTGAGTTATCGCGTCGGACATACAGACGCCTTTCCATAAATACCACTTGTAGTTCATAGTTTATAAATGGTAAAGAAAGATTGGAAAACAAATTAATTGAGCGTTATAACAGGTTTAAAATACTACAATAAATGTCAAAATCCCTTTCTGAAATAATTTGCATGATTTATTTAAAGAAACAATTTTAATAATTCTTATTGTTAATACGCTAATATGTCTGGATCAACTTTCCATTGCTGAAGAGTAGTCGAAATATTCGTCTCCATTGCAACTATTCGATAAATGCGATTTAAAACGCAAAAACTCTGCTTTAAAAGGAATTCAAGAATTTACGACCAATTATAAAAATTCCGTGATAAGAATTACAATCTACATTCCTTTCTTCTTAAAACAGTACAACCCATTATCCGATATCTCATTTTTAAGATATTTTAATGTATCAAAGGAAATATCCCTGCACGATGGGTTCGAGTATTTCTATGTAAAACAAATAGGCAAAAAACATTCCTGTAATCGAGCCCAGGACTTGAACATTCGCAAAATATAAATATAACCCAGAGGTGGACCCTGGCAGTACGAGCCTCATACCACAAGTTTCATGAAAATCGGTCCATTGCACAGTGGGACCAATTCCGAAAAAGTTGGCCAAAACTCAAAAGTGTATCTGCAATGAGAAGATGTTCCTGTTTATGATGAGAAGACATAATCATTATAAAAACAATAAGAAATGGTCATATTTTATCAATATTTCATTTTAAGTCCAAAAAACTGACTTTTTTCTTAATCGCTGTCATTTCCCTCTCCTCATCTCCAATTTTAAGTACATTGAAAACGTAATTACGCACAATTTCTATTTCTTCACTCTGCCCTTTACCCTTTTTCTCTTTAAGAACGTAAAAAAGTTCTCTCCTAGTTGGCCTGAACGCCATAGTATAGAAAACACTGTAAAACGAAAAAGATATTGTTGGAATAATCTGGATTTGATTTGAGAGCATATTAACATAACACGATTCGAAACAACTAGTAGGTACTGAAATTAGTGTACGACATATTTAACAACCATTAACGGCAAAATCCGATGCCGATTACTAAAGTTTCTAATGCTATTGCGGAAACAATGTAGTCTCCGGAGAAGAAAACGACCAGACAGAGTAAAATGAAAAAAAACCTATTATTGCTTTTTCCATCTCGACAACCATACGTTGCAAAATAGGAAAATAATGTTACGTATCATCTAATTAGGTTGAACTTCTTGCTGAATGCAAGCACATATTATATACTAGTGTTTTGATTTTAGTTCTTGTATAAATTCAACTGAAGGAATAAGGGAAAACGCGAACTTACCCCTTGGATTCAAGACTCTGTGAGTCGATGGTGGGCGACGGCCCGAAAGGAAATTCTCTCAAATCTTGAGTATCGGCCAGGCACTTTTCTTCTTTTTCAAGGGATGTGCCTCACACGAACACTCGAGGTGAACTGATTATTCAAGTCTATGCCTGTACGTGATATGTGTTAGGTAATTATTTCGCGGCGACTATCCCTTACGTTCGGCAATTCAGTTTAGCAGCTGTCATCTTCAACAATGTAAACAATTTTTGTAAGCACTTGGTAACGGAGGCTCTGATGGAAGCGTCACTCGCAAAGCAGCGAAAACACGTTCTGTTTTGGATAATCTCGGTGTACTGTTAGTGCATCAAGGAGTTTAAAAACAATTGGGGCAAATATGTGCAGCCAACTTTTTCTCCCCCTTCATTTGCATGAATTAAGGAAATAAATGTTCCAAAAAAGTCAGCCGGTACTCGTCTGGAAATTTTATATATCCATAGATATGATTCATGCATAAGTTTTTTCTACATTTCGCATTAAGATATAAAATCGGAAAATTTTTCCCATTTTCATGATTATAAATGGAAAATATTGTGCACATCGTATACTAGACATAATAAATCGTGCAGAAGAGCTGCCATCTTTTCCTCGTAAAATATTTGAGCTATGAAAATTTCAAACCTAACCTAGTAAAAAAATTTGCAATAAACCGGAGAGAGATCACATTCAAAGTTTGCGTGCTTATAAAGGAAGAACTATGGCAACAATTTTGACGACAGATGTTTTAAATGATAGTTTGATCATTTGTTATTCATTGAACAAATCTTTTTACAGAGATTTCGGAGTTTGAAAAAATGACCTTTAGGCCAGCTTTTTCGCAGTTGGTCCCACTGTGCATCGGTGCAAAAGTTGTTGTAGGAGACACACACACACAGGACCTTTTCCTATGGAAACCAGCCTAAAAAGTATTTTAATTTTACTCTCGCCGTAAGTCCACCTATCAAGGAAGAAGAAATTCAAAGGTTACAAGTTCTAACCTGCTGCAGTGCGCATGAGCGTTCTCACAGCCATGGTAATATGTATATACTAGTAGTTGGTGCTTGCATTCTGCAAGCATATTATCTCAACATAAAAAAGCATTCTTTTTTTCATATTTCATCATTACAAATATTTTTTAATTCTAAATATTTCACCTCCGAAGCGATTTTCATTTTTCCTTTATGTAAAAATAATAGACTAAAACAATCCCAAAACTTTTCAATTTTAAGAATTTTATACTTTCTCCATTATGGGGTACTAATGCTACAAATTTCTGCCAAATTATGAAGTTGTAGTACTTCTAGAAGTGAAATAATATTTTTCCAATTGTTTAAATTTTAAACATTTTTAACGGCCGCCGCAATATGTTTATCGAGAGATTTAAATGTTTATTCCTGCAAATGCACTACTCTGTACATAACTTGGAAATTTCAGCTTCTTAGCTAATCCCATAATGTTTAAACAGTTATCTATTTGTTTAAAATTTAAGAATTTTTAACTGCCAAACAAATAAAAATATCAAAATTTGTATAATCCGTATTTCGTTTTTTACGAATTCTGCTTATAAAAAATTTTTAGCTCCGTAACACATGCGGAAATACATAAACCTTGAAAATTTGTTTAAACAATTGCGAAATTTTTGCGGCCGCTTTGTTGCACTTTTTCATGATTCGTTATTTCTAATTAGTTTTGCACAAAATCCTACCTATGAAAAAAATTTCGAATCTCCAGCACATCTGGAAGTGACAAATCATTAGTATCCTCCTATATGTTATACTAGTAGAAGGTGCTTGCATAATGCAAGCATATTATCTCACCTTGAAAAAACATTAATTTTTCAGACAGATATTTCAGCATTACAAATATTACTATACTGTAAATAATTTGAAAATTTCAGCTTCCTTGCTCATCCCATAGTACCTAAACAGCTATCCATTTGTTTAAACTTTAAGAATTTTTAACTGCCAAACAAATTAAAATATCAAAATTTGTATGATCCCTATTTCGTTTTTTAAAGAATTCTACATATAAAAAAAATTTCAACTCCGTGGCACTTTCGAAAATATATAAACCTTGAAAATTTGTTTAAACAATGGCGAATTTTGAGCGGCCGCATTGTTGCACTTTTTAAAGATTTTCGCTTTTTCTAGTCGGTTTTGCACAAAATCCTACCTAAGAAAAAAATTTCGAATCTCCAGCACATCTGGAAGTGCCTAAACATTAGTATCCTCCTGTTATATATCATTATTAGACCGCGGATCTTTAGGTAAAAACCTATTTTTTCCTGAGTAGATATCTCAATATACAATTGTATATATACATTTCATTTACATACATACATTTACATACATTTTAATTTGTTTGGCAGTTAAAAATTCTTAAAGTTTAAACAAATAGATAACTGTTTAGGGACTACGGGATGAGTTAGGAAGCTGAAATTTTCATATTATTTACAGAGTAGTAAATTTGCATAAATAAACATTTCAATTTAATCACATATGATATGCGGCGGCCGTTAAAAAATTATTTAAATTTAAACAATTAGAAAAATATTATTTTACTTCTTGAAGTGCTACAACTTTAAAATTTTGCTAAAAAGTGTAGCATTAGTACCTTATAATGAAGAAAGGTTAAAAAATTTTATATTGCAACATTTGGGGATTGTTTAAACTATTAATTTTACATGTGTGAAAAACGGAAAACGCTGCGGAGGTGAAATATTTACAATTGAAAGAATATTTGTAATGATGATATGTCTGTCTGAAAAATGAATGTTTTTTCAAGGTGATATGAAATGCTTTCAGTATGCAAGCACCAACTACTAGTTATATATATCGACGACTCTTACAGAGGAGGATATAACATACTAGTAGTTGGTGCTTGCATACTGCAAGCATTTCATCTCACATTAAAAGAACATTCATTTTTCAGACAGAAATTTCATTATTACAAATAGTCTTTTAATTCTAAAGATTTCATTTCTGCAGCGATTTTCGTTTTTCCCACATGTAAAAATAATAGTTTAAAACAATCTCCAAATGTCGCAATTTTAAAAATTTTACTCTTTCTTCATTATCAGGTTCTAATGCTACACATTTTAGCCAAATTTTAAAGTTGTAGCACTTCTAGAAATAAAATCATATTTTTCTAATTGTTTAAATTTTAATATTTTTTAACGGCCGCCTCAATACATATATGGTAAAATTGAAATGTCTATTTGAGCAAATTTACTATACTGCAAATAATTTGAAAATTTCAGCTTCCTTGCTCATCCCATAGTACCTAAACAGCTATCTTTTTGTTTAAACTTTAAGAATTTTTACCTGCCAAACAAATTAAAATATCAAAATTTGTATAATCCCTATTTCGTTTTTTAAAGAATTCTACTTATTAAAAATATTTCAACTCCGTGGCACTTTCGAAAATATATAAACCTTGAAAATTTGTTTAAACAATTGCGAATTTTTAGCGGGCGCATTGTTGCACTTTTTCAAGATTTTCGTTTTTTCTAGTCGGTTTTGTACAAAATTCTACCTATGAAAAAAATTTCGAATCTCCAGCTTATCTGGAAGTGCCTAAACATTAGTATCCTCCTGTTATATGTTATCATTATGTATCGACGACTCTTACAGAGGAGGATACAACAGGAGGATACTAATGTCCAGCCCAAACTGCGAGAGCTAGAGAGCTCAATGTTTCAGTTTTTCTAGATATAATGGAGAAACCTACAGATAAAATAAGACTTCTTACCTAAGTGACATGAGTTCGACTCCAGAAATTCCGAAAGTTGCGTTTTTTCCCATAAGAAAAGCATTGCGCCATTTTTCTAAATTAATTATGGGCACTTGCCCGTAAGCTAGAAAGATGAAATTTTCAGTGTTGCTAGATGGCCGCAATATCTATTAGGATTTTTTGTCATTTTTGATTACAGTGTCTTGGGTTCGACTCCAGAGACCCCGGAATATCTCCCATAAGTTAGCATGGGAAAACGCAATCTAGTGTGTAGACCAATCTAATAAGTTTAGGAAGCTGAAATTTTGCAAGATTATAGAACTTTTCTCATAACCAACTATAAAAATCGAAAATTTTAAAATTGTAAATTTTAGGGGTTGTTTTAACCCCATTTGAACATTAAAGATTAATAGTTTTTAGGTACTACGGGATGAGTTAGGAAGCTGAAATTTTCAAATTATTTACAAATAGTAAATTTGACAAATAAACATTTCAATTTTACCATATATGATTTGTGGCGGCCGTTAAAAATGTTTAAGTTTTAAACAATTAGAAAAATATTATTTTACTTCTGGAAGTGCTACAGCTTTAAAATTTGGCTAAAATGTGTAGTATTAGTACCCCATAATGAATAAAGTGTAAAATGTTTAAAATTGCAACATTTGGGGATTGTTTTAAAGTATCATTTTTACGTGTGGGGAAAACGAAAGTCGCTGCGGAGGTGAAATCATTAGAATTAATAGAATATTTGTAATGATGAAATATCTGTCTGAAAAATTAATGTTTTTTCAAGGTGAGATGAAATGCTTGCAGTATGCAAGCACCTTCTACTAGTATGTTATATCCTCCTCCTCTGTAAGAGTCGTCGATATATAATAGATATAGGAGTATACTAATGTTTAGGCATTTCCAGATGAGCTGGAGATTCGAAATTTTTTTCTTAGGTAGGATTTTGTGCAAAACCGACTAGAAAAAGCGAAAATCTTTAAAAAGTGCAACAATGCATCCGCTCAAAATTCGCAATTGTTTAAACAAATTTTCAAGGTTTATATATTTCCGAATGTGTCACGGAGTTGAAATTTTTTTATAAGTAGATATCTTAAAAAACGAAACAGGGATTATACAAATTTTGATATTTTAATTTGTTTGGCAGTTAAAAATTCTTAAATTTTAAACAAATAGATAGCTGTTTAGGTACTATGGGATGAGCTAGGAAGCTGAAATTTTCAAATTATTTACAGAGTAGTAAATTTGCACAAATAAACATTTCAATTTTACCATATATGTATTGCGGCGGCCATTAAAAATTATTTAAATTTAAACAATTAGAAAAATATTATTTTATTTCTAGAAGTGCTACAACTTTAAAATTTGGCTAAATTGTGTATCATTAGCACCCCATAATGGAGAAAGTGTAAAATTTTTAAATTGTAACATTTGGGGATTGTTTTAAACTATTATTATTACATTTGGGGAAAACGAAAATCGCTGCGGAGGTGAAATCTTTAAAATTAAAAGAATATTTGTAATGATCAAATATCTGTCTGAAAAATGAATGTTTTTTCAAGGTGATATGAAATGCTTGCAGTATGCAAGCACCAACTACTAGTATGTTATATCCTCCTCCTCCTCTGTAAGGAACGTCTATATATATATAATGATATGATATGTTACTAGTAGAAGGTGCTTGCATACTGCAAGCATTTCATCTCACCTTGAAAAAACATTAATTTTTCAGAGAGATATTTCATTATGAGTTATATTTCTTTCTTTCTAAAGATTTCTCCTCGGGATCGGTTTTTGTCTTTTTGATACGGAACAATAATGGAGTAAAACAATAGCTAATTTTTACAAATTTAGGAATATTATACTTTTCCCACATTAGGTTAATAATGCTACACATTTCTGCAAAATGTTAAATTAATAGCACAATTAGAATTGAAATTACATTTTTCTAAATGTTTAAATTTAAATAATTTTTAACGGCCGCAATAACAAATTCATGGATACATTAAAATGTTTATTCGTTTATCTAGACATAATTCTACATAATTTAAAAATTTCAGCTCCCTAACTTGCCGCCTAGTGTCTAAACATTTACCTATTTGTTTAAAATTTAAGAATTTTTAACTGCCAAACAAATTAAAATATCAAAATTTCTATAATTCTTATTTCGTTATTTTACAAATCCTACCTCTAGAAATAATTTCAGCTCCGTAGCACATTCAAAAGTACAAAAACCTTGAAAATTTGTTTAAACAATTGCGAATTTTTAGCGGCCGCATTGTTGCGCTCTTTCAAGATTTTCGTTTTTCTAGCCGGTTTTGCACAAAATACCACCTCAGAAAAAAATTTGGAATCTCCAGCTCACCTGGAAGTGCCTAAACATTAGTATCCTATACCCTCCTCCTCCTCCTCTGTAAGAAACGTCTATATATA
The DNA here is from genome assembly GCA_028673005.1 of Tanypteryx hageni. Lineage (NCBI taxonomy): Eukaryota > Metazoa > Arthropoda > Insecta > Odonata > Petaluridae > Tanypteryx > Tanypteryx hageni. Next base: position 63,403,438 of record CM054115.1, on the reverse strand, counting down.
ATGATGCGTGTGTATATATGTATGTATAGGTATTCCGCCAATATATATGTATGTATATAAGTGTTGCGCCAATTTTTCTCCATTTCATAGTATTCCGCCTTTCAAGAAAATGTTGAGAAACACTGTTCTATAGTTTCACTACTCGACTGTAATATAAATTTTTACTCGTAAACAGAAGAAAAATATGTCATCTATTTAACAACTAAAAGCTCGGCTGCTTTGGTTTTTCTTTTATTGGATGAATTCAATCCTATGTTTGACTACAGTAATTCCAAAGAAAGTATAATCATCATCTATCGACCTTGTGAAATTGAGACGATTTTCGATTTAAAAAAGCACTTTATTATCCTTTTTTTTAAACATGCATTGCATTTCTACGAGTCATGGTTACAAGCAGATTACATGTATTTAGTCCGACCTTAACATTGTTCGGCTTATTACCCTTAGGTATTATGCCTTTAATCTATATCTTTTTCTATTATGAGTTTTTCAAATTATTTGCTTCCATTATGTTGTCCTTAGCGAAAGAACATTTTAAAGTGGAAAAACCCTAATTTCTTTTTAACAATTTAAAAATAAGAGAATGTATAGAAAGCAAGTTAACAATTATTTACATATTTACATAGTTATTATTATTTTTTTTTTCTTTTCTTCGTTTCAGTTCTTCGGGCCGTCCTTCTTGCTACTGTTTCTATTGTTGTTTTTCTGTCCTCTTTCTTCCTCGTGCTCGGTACCTGCGTAGTTCGTTGTCTCCTGCCACCTCCGTTGATCTCCTGCGTCTCCTCTCGGTGTTCCTGCGGCCCTCTTCTGATCCTCCATTTTTGCGTCCATCTGCTGGCTCTGCTGCTCCCTCCTCCTGCAGTTCCTTTGTCTCCCGCCGCCTCTTTCGATCTCCTCGCGACGTTGGTGCTGCTCTCTCCCTGGTCATCCGCCTTTCCGTCATCCTGCTGGCTCTGATCTGCTGCTATTTTCCCTCCTCCGTCAGTTCTTTTCTCGCGGTCTTAGTTTTTGCCTTGGATTTGTTAATTATGAGGTTGTGAAAAATGGTCTTGTATTTATATCTGAACGGGATTTCCTTCACATCAGTGGTAGGATGTCTTTCAAAGTTCTATTTGTTGTTGTATTTTCTGCCAGCTGTTGTCGGAATATTTTCGTGGCTTCTCTTACATGCCTTTGGATTGTGTCTACTCCCGTTTGTCGTCGTATGTCTGCGTTTGTTGTTAGTGGGTCCTGTGTTGTTGCTCTTGGGTATTTGTTTTGAACGGTCTGTAGTCGTTTGCAATTCGTCTTGCACGTGTTGCTCCATATGGGCACTGCGTATGTCATAGTTGGTCTTATTATCATTTTGAAAATGGTCACTTTATTTTTTGTATTTAGTCTGCTTCTAGCGTTAGTTAATGGCCTTAGTTGTTGCGCTGTCATTATTGCTTTCTGTCTTGCGTAGTTAATGTGTTTGGTACATGTCATGTTCCTGTCTATATGTATCCCTAGGTATTTGATGGCGTTACTCCAGTCAATCGATTGTCCTTGCCAGTTTATTTGTTTGTTTGTCATTTGTCCCATTGTTTTTCGCTTATTTGTGATAACTATGGCTTCAGTTTTGACGGTGTTTATTTTTATCTTCCATTTGTCAGCGTAATCGCTTATTATGTCTAGTGCATTTTCTAGTTTTTTAAGAATTGGTCTTAGTTGGAAGGAGTTGGTATATAGCGCTGTGTCGTCTGCATAAATTTCCGTCTCTACGTCGCTTATGGGGGGAAGGTCGTTAATAAAAAGATTAAACAGCAGGGGCCCGATTGTTGAGCCTTGCGGTACGCCTGCTTCTATTAGTCTTTTGTCAGAAAGCGTTTGTCCTATTTTCGTGTGAAAGATCCTTTGTTTAAGGTAATTTCCAATTAGTCTTGTCAGTTAAGTCGGGAAGTTGTAGCGAATTAATTTGCAAATAAGTCCTCTGTCGAAGGCTTTTTCTATGTCGAGGAGCACTATGCCTATGTTTTTCTATTTGTTACGGTTTATAGTACAGTATTCCGTCAGTCGGTAGATTTGATGGGCCGTTTAGTGTTTTTGTCTAAATCCAAATTGCTCGTCTCTTAGTATGTCTTCCTGCTTCACGTGTCGCATGAGTCTTTCCTGAATTGTCCGTTCTGCGAGTTTGCCTAGGGTCGGGGGTAGACTGATAGGCCAATAGTTTTGTGGGAACTTGTCGTCTTTGCCGGGCTTGGCGAATGAGAGTACGTGAGCGTTTTTCCAGGTTTTGGGGAAATAACATGTTCGATGAATGGCGTTAATTAGCGTAGTGACGTAGTTGATAGTTGTTTTGGGCAGGTACTTGAGTTGTATGTTTCTAATTCCATCTTCTCCTGGTGCTTTAAACGGTTTTAGTCTTTTTATATGGGCTGTGATGTCTCTAGTTGTGAAGTCAGTCTTCCGTGTCGCCGTCTTGTGTTGTGCGGTCGTGGAAGGTCTTAATTTCTCGCCTCACTTCTTTTTCGTTTTCGTGGTTTTCAGTGTAGTTTTCCTAAATTGTCTTTCGTAATTGTTCGCCAGGGCGCTTGCTATTCCGTCTTCGGAGTAAGTCAGTCCTCTTTCGCCATGGATTCGCGTTATTTGCTTGTATTTTTTCATAAGTTTTTTGATCATCTGCCAATAGGAGTTATTGGGTGTATAGTTTTTCTAGTTTAGAGTGCCATTCGTCGTTGTATAGGTCAGTTAATGCTGTCGTAAGTTTTTTACGATTTAGGTTCAGTGTGGCTTTTGTTTGTGCGTTGCGAGTCCTTAGGTGCGCGTTACTTGCATTCTTTTTGTCTTCCAGGATTGTTTTAATTTCGTCCGTCAGGCCCGCTTTTGGTTTGTAGGTTGTTTTTGGGATGGCTGTTTTTGTGGCCTCTTGTATTGCCGTGGTTAGAGCGAAATCACATACATCTATATATAATAAAACGTCCACGTCAATTCGCGCGGAAATAAAACTAGTAATTTTTTAAAGATTTATGTCTCGTTAATTATATTACCGACATGACTGTAAAAGTGCCAGTAAACAGATTCATTCACGTCACTGTATGTATCGTGGGTGAATTCAATCCTAATTTATCTCGAACGTATCCTCTCAAATTCTCGATAAATCGAAGGAAATATTTTCGTTGCGATGTCTAAAAAATAAATGAAGTACTTTAGCGCAGCTATTGTTGTCTTCCGTCAATTTAATAATATATATATATATATATATATATATATATATATATATATATATATATATATAGGTAGGTATAAGTAAATGAACTGCTGATTGGGTCAAAAGGAAATTTTGAACCATAAAAGCGGTATCTAAAATTTTCTGCTACCTCCCTCTGAATTAAAACATCACGCGGTTCTAGCGCATCATTGAATGCAACCCAGCTGATTTTCAGGGAACACATTGCAAAATGTCGACATTTATCTGACAACTTTGCACGGAATTGAGAACTGATTTTCCTTTCCTTTCGTTATTTGCTGAGGAAAACGTGCGAATATGGTACAACAATGTTGGCACTGCTCAATTCCGTCTACTAGTAGATGTGCTCAATGGTTAGTCACGTTACCTAATGCCAATAGAAATAACTGTGGAAGCTTGCAAGTTGGATAGATATAACAGCAGTCCCAAATTGAGCTATAATTTTCTCATTTGATTAAGCAATCTCGCGAATACTTTTTATATTGGTTATTCAGTATATACAAATTAGCTTGAATTTGTATCTCAAATTCGATAAATTAAGCTTGAGGTTTGACTGTCCGATGCTTGTAAGCAAGCATCATTTTTTTAGAGTGAATGATTTTATTAATAATAAGTGCATTATTTTACAATAAAAATACATTCATTTCCATTAGTTATCATTATTTCTGTGTGCAGATAAATAAAAAACGTTTCTGGAATAGTTACGCATTTTCACTTAAAATTGTTCCAAGTATCAACTTTCATCTCTTGCCGGATAGTTTGACTATACAGCAAATTTAGCAAGTTTTTCAATTAAACCTTTACAAACCTAACAAAACATTTAAATATATGCCGTATTTAAATAAAATATTTCCCAATATCTATTCCTTTCAAACTTGCACGATCATTATGAATGTAAGCCAAATAGTAACGAAAAATATAAGGAAACAGCTACTGAAGGAGACATTAAAAACACTTTGTAGTACAGAATGTTAAAATGTATGAACGCTAGGATGATTAGTCTGAAAGGATGTTAGAAAAATAATAAAATATAATTAAAAAGAACTTTTAAAAGGAAACTCTTATAAAAAAAGGAAATTTAATTTAAAAGTTTACCCCATTCTGCTAGCCACTAGAACCTCCAGATGTGAAAGTGCACAACGAGACCGAATGTTGAAAACAGTCCGAATCCACGTGCCGCATTAAGGCACCGTACCAAATCCGCGAGTCAGCATTCTGTCGCAGTACCCCACCGTTTCATTTTCTTTGGACATTCACTCTCCCCTTTCATAAGAAAGAAATTGTCCCAACCCTATGATGTGGTCTTAAATCCATTCATTACAAAAATACTAGATTCGGCATTGTGGGTTAGGGCACTCAAGAAACACGCTGAGAGCGGAAAGAACAAACTTGTACCCAGTGATTTTTTCTAGAAAAAAAAGGTGGGGATATAGTTTTAAAAAAAAAGTGCGAACTTTTTCGTAGTTTTCTCAAATTCAAAAGCATTTTCCGCCTTAACGAAACCTATCTAGGTCAATTTTTCTTTCGTATTTTCGAACTTGGTAGATTTTTGTGAGAAAAGGTAATTTTGAGAAATGAAAATAATAAATATATATTTTAGTTCTATTTCATTTACTGGAAAGTTTTAAAAAAGTATTAAATAATTATTATTATAAAATTTAACTAACTCATCTTCGTCAAAGATTTATGACAAACTCCAAGTCTGGGTCATGCCTTCAGGACGTTCAATATCTCGATTTCTCTCTTTGCTTTTTGTGTCTACAGCTGAAAGATGTCCAAAAAGCAGCCAAGATTCCAAAAATGTCTTTGGATCGAACTAACATAGACGAGACCCAACAATCTCGATGAACATCACTGCCGATGTTGATTTGGTCGACAACGAAGATCTTAATGGAATTACAGTGAGGTTCATCTTTGAAAAACCCTTTTCACGTTCGCTTGAGAATATTCTAATCAAGTCAAGATTGTTTATTAATTTAAATAATTTGTCCGGAATTCTTTTCTCCTCCAGGTATTCTCGGAAACTCTGTATCAACACTCTTTCATTCAAATGAAATCTTGTAGACGAATTTCACATTTCTGTCTCAGCAAATGTAAATGATTTCGAATTTCTTCTGGTCACTGCTTTGGATCTAGCACTCGGGCCCATTTCATTAAGTCATCTTCTTCTTCCTCAAGCAATCTCTTTTCTTCTGATATTTTCAGGTTTTCATTAAAAAATTTGGACAGATTAGTTGCTCCTCTTTTCTATCTTTATGCAAAAAGGTACCCCCGGGAAAAAGACGGCAATTGAAGGCACAGTGGTGGATATTTTTTAATATTGTCCGCGGTATACTTGTCTCTCTTCAAGTACTTGAGCAAGACGTTTAATCTTATTGCTGCCAATGTACAGATTTTTGTTGCGTTTTTGTAATTCCAGGATCAGCTCGGATAACTCTTGAAGTGCGTCTTTCATCATTGCTAAAACAAACTCCACCGTTGTAATTTTCTTTTGTAAACATTCATACGTACATATATCTCTATCTTATTCACGAGCAATCGTCCTTAGCATTTGTAAAATGATGCACCCAAGTGACGTAATCTTGCCATACTGAAGAAACTAAACGAAAGCTGATGCTACCTAACGGGTTCTTAAATATACTAGTCCAATTTTCAAAAGTTGCATTTCCAATGAATTAGCACAGGCTTAAAATTCTCTACTATTTTGGTGATGCATGATACAGCATATACAACTTTTCAATAAATGATTTAATCCGTTAATTCCTGAAATTGTATTGACGGCATCATGGACGTCTTGTTCCAGTCTATGACTGGCACAGCGCCTTGCAATTATTCACGAAAGGTTTTCCTTAAGTAATTTCTTAACTCCACCACGAGATCCAAACATTATCGCTGCATTATCACAAGCAACAGAAACTAAGTAATCGTTCAGGCATTCTTTTGTCATGCCGATAAATTGAAGATGGCAAATCAAGGAGTAGAATATCCCAGTCGCCGTTACATCATCTAATTCAATGAAGTCGATGAATAAAACTACTCCTGCTCTCATTTCACAACCGGAAATCAATATACGGATATGCAAAATAAATTTACATATTTGACAAAGGGTTGTAGCTTCGTCAATGATTAATGACATTTTTGATATGTTCTACACTCACTCCTAGGTTAAATAAATGAAGGAAGGAAATACTTTTCTTCTGATATTTTCAGGTTTTCATAAAAAAATTTGGACAGATTAGTTGCTCCTCTTTTCTATCTTTATGCAAAAAGGTACCCCCGGGAAAAAGACGGCAATTGAAGGCACAGTGGTGGATATTTTTTAATATTGTCCGCGGTATACTTGTCTCTCTTCAAATACTTGAGCAAGACGTTTAATCTTATTGTTGCCAATGTACAGATTTTTGTTGCGTTTTTGTAATTCCAGGATCAGCTCGGATAACTCTTGAAGTGCGTCTTTCATCATTGCTAAAACAAATTCCACTGTTGTAATTTTCTTTTGTAAACCTTTATACGTACAGTCCTGGCCAAAATTAACGCAACACCTCGAGGCGTTCTACGGCGGCATCTGCGCGAACTACGAGCGAAGTCTCTTTCGACGGAATGGCAACCCTGGACAGGTGCAGGAGTCTGAATAGCTGTTATCGATACTCACTTGCCTCTTTAAATGTAGGCCCATTTTTCGTCTCTTTCGTCGGAATGGCAACTTTGAACAAGTGCTTGAGTAGGGGAGGATCCGAGAGCTGAGGGAGTGAGGGAGCGCCGACAGTGTATTTGATAAATTCGGTGCATGGTTTAAGGTTTCTCGGTTGTGTAGCGAAGTTTTCTCGTTGCATCCGAGCTTCCTACTCTCGGAACTTAGGAAGCGATCTTACAATTTAGAAAGCACGGAGAGGGATTAAGTCGAGGGAGAAAAAAACGTTAAATGCTATTTATAATCATTACCGAAACCTTTGTCCCTGTAATGTGGATGAAATACAAATAAAATCATAAATAAAAACTAACAACTGGTGTTTATCTGATATTATATCTTTAATTAATATTCATTTCACCCTCCTCTGTTCTGGATAACTAGTTCCAACCTCTTCGGCATGGATTTAAGAACGTTCCCGCATAATCAAGCGCTTATGCTCTCCCATTCTTCTTCTATTTGTTGCCACAATTGAGCAGCGTTTTGGGCTCTCACATTTTTATTTTTAATCTCCCTTGCCATGCACGCCCAAATGTTTTCAATAGGGTTGAGATCGGGGCTCATAGCTGTCCACACCAGCTGTGTGATTTGTTGCTCTTCAAACCACCTTTTAGCCACCATGCAGGTGTGCACTCGAGAGTTGTCCTGTTTTTAATAAAAAATAAAGTTATAATAGTTAAATAATTATTGCTACATCATTCACAAACACTTCTATTATAGGCTGTATCCTAGGCAGGCGGGCGTCGCGGCGAGTGTAGAGCGGGGGAATACTAACATATCAACTATAATGCGTGTCTTCCGTAGTGAGGATTTGCGGGCGGCGCGGAGATGCTAACTACCCGCCCGCACTTGATTATATATTTGATGTGACCAACTCATGGCTTTCGTCAGACTACATACGATTCTCCGATTGGGTTTTTCGTTGAAAGTTTGGAACTTTATTATATTCAGATTAAATTATGTTAAGCGATGCATTTTATAGGAATAGTTTCCAACAATACTTGTAAAAGATAATGTTCTTTACGTTTATTTGCATACAAAATCTTCATTACCAACGTTTTCATGGGGATAACTGCGGAAAACCGAGGAAAATATTAAAAAACTGAACTCAATTGTGCGTTCTGTGGATAATTATTAAAAACATACGTTGTAGATATTTATATCATCTACATATGTTATGAATCATATTCTTACTGAAATATTAGAGGACATGTTCGAGTAAAATGAGAATATGACGTCACAATATCCCACTTAAGGTATGCAGACTGTTGTCAAAAAGTTATCAGTTCATTGTTGGGTTAAATAAGTTGTGGATGTTAAATTTCGTGAATCGTGGTGATAGGATTGTAACTATTTGAGTTGCCGTGTCCTAAAACGTTTGTAACACAGACATCATCCCATCATCGCTAAATTTATCAAAACGTATTCATGGGATCTCAAAACGTGTATCTCCGTCAAAATCAGGAAATTGATAATTTCCATGAATACAATATTTTCTCTATATACGTCGTATGCATGGAGAAAGTAAAAATCTAAGTTGTTTGTTTTTCCTCGCATCCCCCTTGCATGGCTTCAAAGGAAGTATGGAAAAACAGGCGTCGTGGTGAAGCCATCTGCCACAACAATGAAAATCGCGACAGCCCAAACTACCCGCGTCTACTTCGGACACAACGCGTTGACATTAACGCGGGCGGACAGGCAGCGCAACCCACACACCCATATGCCGTTCACGTAGGACACAGCCGAATAAAAAAAGTAATCAATGGAAAAATCGTAACTTCGCACATCAATGTTTAAATTCCGCAGAATAGAAGACATCATGCCCAAAATTAAGGTAGTTTCAAAGGTCACTTACCTGTTGATAAATAAAATCATCCGCGAATAACGATGTCACTGAGGGAAGCATAATATTATCTAAAATCTGAACGTATATCTCTCCGTTCAAAGTTCCTTCCACCCTCCAGCATACCCCTGGGCCGTCTGCACATATCCATGCCCAGGCGTGAACCGAAAAGCGTCCATTCCTTGCCCACTCGTGAATGTATCTTGGATCAAATCGAGTATTTTAAAGCCGACACACCAGCACTGGACCAGAAGACGCCGACGAAAATGTTTTCTCGTCGGAAAAAATCACTCTGCCCCAGAATTCTTCTCCTTTCCTTATGTGTGCATTAGCAAATTCTAGGCGAGCAGCAATGTGAGCAGGAGTTAAAATTTCTTTTATCGCTGCCCTTCTTGACCGCAGATCAGTGGCCAAGACCAGAAGAAAAGAATCGGGAATAGGTATGGAAGGCGGGAGGAAGAGAAGAATGTTACCAGAGGCCGGCATTTGCCTGCTCTTACTGTTAGAGAAAGATGCCAAGGAAGGGGAGTCCGGTCCCATCTGACAGACGGCGCACCTAAGGTTTCTCCTGAGAATACCCCAAGCCAGCCGCCTCGTTTGTTTCAACCGCAGTGGTTATTCAGGAGTTTATTAAGGCAGAATGGGATAGCATAAGCACTGGATTATGCGGGAACGTTCTTAAATCCATGCCGAAGAGATTGGAAATAGTTATCCAGAACAGAGGAGGGTGGATTTATTATTAATTAAAGATATAATGTTAGATTTATCATTTTATTTGTATTTCATTCGCATTGCCTGGACAAAGGTTTCGGTTATGATTATAAATAGCATTTAGCGTTTTTCTCTGTCGACTCTCTCTCCGTGCTTCTAAATTGTAAGATCGCTTCCTGAGTTCCGAGAGTAGGAAGCTCGGATGCAACGAGAAAACTTTGCTACACAACCGAGAAACCTTTAACCATACCCCGAATTTATTAAATACACTGTCGGCGCTTCCTCACCCCCTCATCGCTCGGATCCTCCCCTACTCCTGCACCTGTTCAGGGTTGCCATTCCGTCGAAAGAGACTTCGCTCGTTTAAGTTCGCGCAGATGCCGACGTAGAACGCCACGAGGTGTTGCGTAATTTTGGCCAGGACTGTACATATATCTATCTTATTCACGAGCAATCGTCCTTAGCATTTGTAAAATAATGCACCAACGTGACGTAATCTTGCCATACTGAAGAAACTAAACGAAAGCTGATGCTACCCAACGGGTATTGTAATTGTATTGATGGCATCATGGACGGCTTGTTCCAGTCTATGACTGGCACAGCGCCTTGCAATTATTCACGAAAGGTTTTCTTTAAGTAATTTCTTAACTCCACCACGAGATCCAAACATTATCGCTGCATTATCACAAGCAACAGAAACTAAGTAATCGTTCAGGCATTCTTTTGTCATGCCGATAAATTGAAGATGGCAAATCAAGGAGTAGAATATCCCAGTCGCCGTTACATCATCAAATTCAATCACTTAGATGAATAAAACTACTCCTGCTCTCATTTCACAACCGGATATCAATATACGGATATGCAAGATAAATTTACACATTTGACAAGGGGTTGTAGCTTCGTCAATGATTCATGATATTTTTGATATGTTCGACACTCAATCATAGGTTAAATAAATGAAGGAAGGAAATACTCTTTGAATTGAACGAGTCCCATCACTGCAGACAATGATTAACATAAACCGTGCATTGAAATACTCTGTGCGTACACCATTAACCACAGTTTGGGAACCTTTGGGTTAGAGTAATGACAGCGTAGCAACAATTATCTTGTTTCTGCGCGGCGACACTTTTTTCAATCATGCAACACAGGTTAGAGCACAAACAAATAGTAGTGATATTAAAAAAATACGTAACGGGGGAACGTGTGAGTTCGCAATGTTTAGGAAAATACGTGGTACTTTCCTGTAAGAACACTACACTACTAAGACCACCCATCGCTAAAGGGGAAATCATGAACAAATTCGGTAATGGATATATGGATATATTAAAAACATTGGCCATTTTTAGATGACCTGCAAACGCGTCTAACCCTCTCGATGGGGCGGAGATCGGGAGGGTAGATGTTGAAAAAGGAAGCAGGTTAGGGCGTAGTTCATTCCTTAACCGATAGATGGCAGAAGTAGCGCGGTCTTACACAGAACATAACAAAATACGTATTATTTAAATATTAATACAAAATTCGTTAGATTTTTTAAACATACATGGGCACGTTAGGCAAGTCAACTTAGTTTTAATTTTTGTAAGTTTGAAAAAGGTGAGGATACGGCGTATATCCATATACTCCCAGAAAATCACTACTGCTTGATCCTAACCATCGCAGAGTTTTTATAAATCGGAATGAAATATTGATTCATATATATAACTACATGCATCAGCCGTAGGATACGGGATTTTAACGGGAAGTCACCTTTCTTCCTAAAATTTTGAAATTGACCAGCTATTCATTGAACTACGTCTTAGAGTTACCATTGCGCGTAGGCAAGGGGGGAATCAGCAGCATTGTCATGGCAGTTTGTTACCAGTATTTTCTTTGTGTTTAAATATTTTGGTTTATAAAGATGTCAACTGCTGTTCTCGTGTTATGCCAAAATGCCTAATATCGTTATTGGCCCATTCTTTCGATATCTACATATCTATTTTTGCCTAGATTTCAAGAGTTCGAACTTTGAAGCAGGTACCACAACTAATATTCTTTTTTTTTACACAATCAAACGTTGTTCTCACAGAATTCATTCTTTTGTTCCCAAGTCCAATAGAAAGGCCATGCATTTGCAATTTGTTATTCCGCACTTGAAAATGACGATGATGAAACAGCAACATTTGATTCAGACGTATTAATTACTTCTTCTGTTTCATCAGATGTCTTCCTTTTCGGCATGGGCGATGAAAAAAAATCCGTTACTTTATCCATTTCATAGAAATATGAAAATACTCCACTTTAAACACTAATATGGTTTAATGTTTAGTTATCACGAAATGAAACTCAAGATGACAAAACCCCTTTCACAAAAATGCTCCACTAACGGTCGAATATGACTTTTTCACAAGTTATTTACGCCCAACCAATAAAGCCGGAGTTTATTAAAGGTTAGTTGGGTAGAGCAGTGTTTCCTTAAAGTTTTTCATTCCGCTGACTCCTTCCGTAAAAATCCAAATCTCGCATGCCTCCTCTTAAAAATAAATATTTTTAAGGATCTACTTCCTTTTTCTGGATATTAGTGGCGTAGCCAATGCGGGTGTTCAGTTAATCATCACCCGTCTGGTACAGAAATTAATATACTTAAATTTTGCGTGTAAATTACACTTAAACAAAAAATGATAAACATTTCTTATTAAAATATAGTCCTATACCGCGTCGTAGAATCAAGTATAGCCACATAAAATTATCATTTTGCCTTAAAAATGTAATTATTTACTCAGCAATGTATGTGTTACTATATAATCAAAGGAAATGTTGCGCCAAACTAACGACAGCCTTCGACAGATTGATGCAGAGATAATGCGTTAGCCGTTATACTTAAAAATTTATCGTCGTTATGAAAACTTGAAAAATTCTGCCTCTGAGTCTAAAAACATTTTAAGGGAAATTCATCAAGGATTCGATTTCTCTGTTCGACAAAAATAAACATTGTTAATTTACGCGTACGAGGTTCTCTCTCAACTTCGTCGATTAATTGAAGAAATCTTAAAATGAATACTAGATATGTTCTACACTCAATCCTAGTTTAAATAAATGAAGGAATAAAATACTCTTTGAATTGAACCAGTCCCATCAATGCAGACAATGATTAACATAAGCCGTGCATTAAAATACTCTGTGCATACACCATTAAGGATATTATTCCGCGAACCCCGAGTTTTCTCGCGAACCCTAAGGTGGTTCGCGAACCCCAGTTTGGGAAAATCTGGGTTAGTGTAATGATAGCGTAGCCACAATTGTCTTGTTTCTGCGCGGCGACATTTTTTTCAATCATTCAACACAGATTCAAGCACAAACAAATGACGGTTATATTACAAAAATACGTAACGGGGTAACGTGTGAATTCGCAATGTTTAGGAAAATACGTGTTACTTACCTGTTAGAACCCTGCACTACAATCATCCATCGCTAAAGGAGAAATCATGAACAACGTCGGTAAAGGAAATGTGGATTTATTGAAAACATTGGCCATTTTTAGATGACCTGCAAGCCATCGGCTCACTCATTTGATAGCGCATTTAATGGAACGCGTCTAACCCTCTAGATGGGGCCGAGATCGGGATGGTAAATGTCGAAAAAGGGAACAGGTCAGGGTTCCCGGCGTAGTTCATTCCTTCACCTTTATTACTAAAATTTTTGAATGTGCCAGTTATTCATTGCACTACCTCTTAGATACCATTGCGCGGAGGCAAGAGGGAATCAGCAGGTCGTAAAAAAAACTTTAAATATGGGGTGCCGGTAGGGACACGAAATCGAAACGAAAGTATCGATACCTTAATCATATGGTGTATCGAATGAAAAGTAATGATACCACAAAAGTATCGGGCTGAAAGTACCAATATTAGTAAGTATCGAATTGGAACAATTAAAATTTTTACATTAATTGAATATAAATAAAGGCACATACGTTTATGAGTATTTATCGAATCAAAACAAGCAAACAATTACATTTATTAAACATAAGGAAAGGCAGATTCGTCTATGAGTAGGAATCAAAGCAAAACAATTAAAAATATTATATTTATTGAAAAAATTAAGGTACATTCTTCAAAGTACAATAAAATCTACACCTCCCACTCCTACTCTGTGTAATCTCCCAAAAACATGAGCTTTTCCAGGCGGCTTCCCGTTAACCGATTCCTGGCTTTCGTTACGGATGCCCCCGCCTTAGAAAAGAGACGTTCTGCAGGCACTGATATGGCAGGAATTGTCAAGTACGCTCGTGCGAGCTTGTAAAGATTGGGGAAAACACACTTCATTTCTTCCCAGGTCTTCAAAGGATCAGAGGAGAGAGGAGAAACTGGTTTTGATAAATACACAGACAGCTCATCTCTTTCCTCATAGGTATTTGTTTTCTTTTTTTGCTTGCCATGGGCCAATACTTTGTGGTGGCTCCAAAAGTCATACTCGGATTCTGTAATCAGTGTAGAACCACTGTCTGTGTCACTGCTTGATACCTCACTTCTAATCAAGGAACGGATATTAGATTGAGCCTTTGCACAAGCCTTGATATCAATGAAATGTATGCTTATAAATCGCGGATCTAATAAATTGGATATAGCTAACAGATGAGACTCCGCAATATGAGCGAACCTGTGATTAATTTCGCTCAGCAGTGTTTCTTTTACCTGTCTAACAACGTCATTTTCCGCAGTAATTCCAATAGCTTGCAACTGTGCTTTTAAGCAATGGATAAGTGGAATCACTTTGCTCAGCGTTACAAATTTTTCCCCCGCAATCTCTTTGGTAATGTAATCCAATGGTTGAAGCAACTTCAATATATGTTTCACAATGTCAAGCTCAACGGAATTTAATGTTAATGGAGCCTTCGGGTTTTCAAGGAGAATCTGATTCACAAATTTTGACAAGGCAACGTATCTTTCTAACATAAAATACACAGAATTCCATTTTGTGCTTACATCTAAAATCAACTTAAGGCGGGTTTTATTAACTTCTACCTGTTTAGCACGAAGCAATTCACTATTTATAACACTTCTTCGAAAAAACTTCACAACCTGTCTTACCTGGCTAATGATTTTTTGTACATTTTCCATAGATGTTACATTTTCTACCACCAAATGAAGCGCGAGTGCAAAACAGGGAAGGTTTTTTCCCTTGCCGAGAAACCTGTTAACTGCACCAACAATATTAGAAGCGTTATCAGTGACTGCACATACTACCTTACTTTTGGGGATAGAATACTTCGTGCAAACAACTTCAAGTTGCTCACAAATGTGAATGCCTCTCCGTGAGCTCCTTGGTTGCAATGCGTTTAGAAACAATGTCCGTGCCGTTCAAATGATGTGCTGTTATACCCAGGAAACTACGGCATGACATCATTTCAGTCCAAATGTCCAAAGTAATTGCAACATTTCCCACACTAGGATCACTTATTTTGTCAGAATAAACCTTTATAATGACCTCGTACAGCTCATCAAGTCGTGATTTTAGTGTGTCGACGCTGGGGAGCTTGTGCAAATTCTCCCTCACTTTTATTACTGCATGTACTCATTTGATTCCATATTGAGAAAAATATACCGAGATCACTAGAAAATCGAAAGTAAAGAATCGAGTACAAAAGTACCCGGTATCGAAAGGAAAGTACCGATATTAGTAAAGTATCGATACTTTTTTCGTATCCCTAGGTGCCGGTGATATAGTGGTTAGGACGCTGGCTGCTACCCGCTTGCTTCTTTAAAAAGGCATCGGGTACGAATTCTGCGCCAGTAGGATTTTTCCAAGGGTGTGGTTTGTGGATACCGCGCAAATTCAGCTGTTCCGTCCTTCGGAAGGGATGTTAAGCCGTTGGCTCCCCTGCTGTTCTTCGTAAGAGCAGGCAAATACCGGCACCGGGTTTCCCTCCTCCCTTCGCCGGCTATTCATTACACTACCTCTGAGATACCCACTGTTCGTAGGACAGAGGCGAATCGGCTGGGAATTCAAATTCAAACTTCATATGTTTTAAAAATACTTATGCTATAGACTTCAAATTCGTTCATTTACGTACCCTAAATTCCCAAGTATAACGCGCGCGTTATACAAGGTTTTTTTGTCAAATTTTCGGAATTATTTAGTGCGCGTTATACATAAGACGTACTAGTGCGCGTTATGCATAAGAAGTACAGCTTTATAAAATAAAATGCCTTAAAGCGTTCAAATACTAACTTCGTGAAATCACTAAATGGCTGAAATCTTTCGAAACTTCTTTCTTTTTGTTCCGTTGATAAAAAAAAATTTTCTGGCATAAATTACCATGCATTTCAATCATTACAGATACAAAATCGAATTTCAGTTACCTAATTATTCAACCTAAGACAAATTAAGGCAGATTCGAAGTTATTAGTTGAAAAAAATGTACGCAATGCCTTTTTAAATAAGATAACGAATTCCAAAACAAAACACATTCACATATAAAAATAAAAAAATCACAAATTCTTCATAAACTTTTATTCCCAATCGATTATTAATTAACATAACCATAAAAATCTTCTGATTCAGTCACAATTTATATCGTAATCATTCAAGTTCTTAACCAATGAGTCCGGAAAATTTTCAAGCGAAAAATTATCGCTTTCATCAGATGATGAATCACAATACCCTCCATCCCCCCATCAACATCAGGGGAATAAATTCCCGATACCCTGAAACCATTAATTATACATTCACGGGTTACATCGGCCCAACTTTTCACAATGCATTAGAAAATTTCAGCATAAGAAGCTCGCTCGCTGCATCCTTCCAGACTTTGTATAGGAGTGGAAACCATCTACCATGCATTTTTCCCAGTGCCTTTTCAATTTGAATGATCTATTTACGGAGATGTCCAGTGGTTGCAGCTTTTTTGTTAGACCTGCAGGAATAACTGTAATCTTGGAATATTTTTTCAATAATTTTTTCGAATCATTTAACTAGCTGAATCCAATGCAAGCAGCGATTTTGGTTTAAAAAATGAGCCCTTCCTTTATCCCCATACCTCAGTTAACCACATTCGCAACATATCGCAATTCATCCAGCCTTTTGGGTTTACGCACACAACAATACCTTTAGGAAATTCCTATTTAGGAATGGTTTTCCGCTTGAAAATTACCATTGGGGGAAGCTTTTCTCCATCAGCCGTCACTGTTAGCACAACAGTAAAGCAGCATTTTTTAGCTCCAGCAGTGCATATTTTTATGTCTTGGGTGCCTTTAACGTCAACTGCAAATTTCGATGGCATGACGAAACTCATAGGTACCTCATCCATGTTCCCTATCTGACTTGGTTCAACGCCCTTCTTTTCCTGCCCAACAAACAAATTAAACTCTTCCTCTTTCACCTTCCAATCTTCTGGTAACTTTTGTCCGGTAGATGTAATTGCTCGTACTGTTAAACTATTTCGCTTCATAAAATGATAACACCAGCAATTACTGCCTTTAAAATTATCAATATTTTTCTCGCGAGCTATTTGTATTGCTTTGCATTTAAGAGACACAGTTGAAACTCCTCTTCCTTCACTCCTTTGCGCACAGACCCAGTCCTTCAATTCTTGCTCCAGATCTGGCCAAAACTCCTTTCGTTTCCTTCGTGCCCTTTTTGCCAAAGGTAGAACACTCAACAAATTCTTTTGGGACCGCCACTCGCGAATGCTGGATTCGCCCACTAAGTTTCAGTAAAAATAATGTCAATGTTTTTAAGGAAAACAAAATATCCCTGAAAATACCTCACCTGGTTTCTGTCCAAGAGGAACGAAACTCCGTACTTTCAGTGCCCTACCTCGTTGATCAAAACGTTACAGCCAGACTGCAAACCACAAATGAATGGGCGATGAAGATCACAGGTCGTCTCTCTGTCTGTGAGTCAACAATGTGTGCCCTCCACATTCGTTCCCACACTCAGATTCTCTGGCTGTTTATGCTAGCTTTCTCTTGCCCCCTGTCGTACCACCCTTGAGGTCTGGTCCTTCTTTTGTTTTGTGTACCTCTACCCACCCCCACCATTCCAACACATCTCATGACACCCTCACCACTTCCTTACACCTCACTCCCCAACCAGTTTTCTTTGACCCTCGAGTGGTCATTGTATCGGAAATAAGAATGGGAAAAATCAGTATCCAAATGTTCTCCTTCGCACAGGAGAGTTGGGGAAGGGCGCTAAAAGTGTAGCATTCTTTAAAAAAACGCTAAGCTCAACGATCCCATGTTCTGCGGGTGCCCTGCGCGTAATACACAAGTGCGCGTAATACACAAGTGCGCGTTATACTAGAAATTTTGGAGATATGCGGAAAACAGCCGAAGGTTGGCCTGCGCGTTATGCATGAGTGCGCGTTATACTTGGGAATTTAGGGTAAATATTTTTTTAAGAAATACATTTCAGTTATTTCCGTCTAGAATACGCTAGTTTATTTCACGGGCCGCGAAAATGTACCACGGGGGCGATATGCGGCCCAAGGGCCTTGAGTGAGATTTAGGTGGATTTACCGCGTCAGACAGGCAGGCAGATCAACCGAGAAAAGGTGACAACGAGACAGAATACTGAATCGTTTGGCGGAAAATGAAGTCTCTAACTCCTTCCGTTTATTAGTTATAGCGTCGGACAGACAGACTGATTACCACAAGAAAACATGCACAGCGAAACAGGATAATGAATCGATTGGCGAAAAGGACGGTCTATATCTGCTTTCCTTTAGAAAGCGTTAGCGCGTCAGACAGTCGGACAATCCGAACGCTTCTGCAGATTTTTTTAGAATAAACTCTAAAAATATACGATCGATAGATATGACACGTAAGTTTGCATTTCACTTTCTTTATTTTTATCCCCGCAGACGTGGAATAAAAACCTTCCCTACTTCCATAACTTTTTCTGGAGGCGGCAAAAGTCAACTTCAAGATTCTGGAGATAAATAAAATTACGTCCTTATCTCGAGTTATCGGTGTAAAAAATTTTTATCGCCTGTTTCTTCATTCGCGGATGAAGATCCGCTAGTTGCGTTTTGAAATCACCTTCGATTTTATTTGTTATTTAATTGCGATAGGATCTGCCCGTTATCTTTTACATCTATTTAAATTCGTGAACTTTCCTAAAAGTTTAATCTACGCAAATCGACTTTGCCCGGCCAACGTCGAGCCACGCCTGCTAATAATTAATCATTTATGTTTTACATCGGAAAGAAGTCATGTCTATTTTTTGTTTGCTATACGTTTGGATATCTCTTAAGAAGTCGTAATCAAATTTTGCATGATGGTTCCTGAGAACAAGGAGCAGATTTTTGTGGTATGTTTGGATACA
This sequence comes from Tanypteryx hageni, assembly GCA_028673005.1. Lineage (NCBI taxonomy): Eukaryota > Metazoa > Arthropoda > Insecta > Odonata > Petaluridae > Tanypteryx > Tanypteryx hageni. The sequence goes on along the minus strand of CM054115.1, from coordinate 63,384,682 downwards.
AATGTGGCCATTTTGATCAAAAATGGCAGACTGGACCTTCCAAAACTGCAGTGACTATACAAAATCAGCAGGATTGTAGAGGTTATAGTTTAACCAACAGCATTAGGATAAAATTAGATACATTTGTTTAATTAAGAGGCTAAAAATTTAAATTGTACATTTATAAATCTCATTATTTTTGGTTCCTTAGAATTCCCCAGCAACGCCGGGTACTTTCAGCTAGTAGAATATATTTAGATTTGAATCAAGTCAAACCCCGATTTAGCACCACTATTTGCCCATCATTAGCATTGGCGTTGAAGCGGGGATGGTGGTAAATCGAGGTCTATTATTGTTCTATGTAATCATAAGATGGAAGTTCTGTTCACAACGATTCATGGGTAATATGCGGGAGTGACACTATATAGAGAAACGTTAAATCGAGGTTTGATTGTGGTCTGACATTTTCGTAATTAATGTAAATATCTCTAATTTCTCTGACAATAAGCCCCCAAACTAAATTCCTGTGTGAGATGCTGAAAATTCTTAACCACTTTCATGATTATTGCATTGCTTATTTCTCCGTTCCCCATAAAATCTGAATATTATTCTTTTAAAATGCATTGGCCGTGATTGTTTTCAGATTCTCGGTGAAAATCAACTTCAATTTTAAGACGCGATAGAGTCAAGCACCCTTTAATGCTAGTTATGTTCAAATCTTCGCCCATAAATGGATAAGTGTTAAATAATGTATATTTGGGTCAGCTAATCACGGCTGTCTGCTTGTTTGCCGAAGAGATTATCAGAAGAGTGAAGTTGGTATGGAGTACGTTCAAACAAAATGTTTTTGCAACAAATGTCCTCCGTGACTCGAAAAGGAGGTTATTCGACCAATGCATTTTGTCTCTCTATTAACTCGCGGATGTGAAACGCGGGCTCTAATCGCTGAAGTCATCTACACACACTGAACGACGAAGACAGACGTTAAGACATCGTTAGTCGAAAAGACGATAAATACGAGTCTGATGCGAAATTTAAAAAAATATCTCTGATTTATTGAGAAATACAGAGAAAAAAGAATAGTTGTGGGCCTTCATAAGAATCTTATCGATTGATATTCCGTCCATAAATCTTGAAAGTTATTAATAAACCCCAATGAGAAGTGTGTTAATGAATATATCACTCACGAAGAGCTATAATGTGTAAAAATACAGCCCATATTAATGTGACACAATTTTTGTTTGTCCAGAAAAAAAGTTTCGTTAGCAGGGTCCGATTAAGGTTATGAGGGATCTAATGCTAATTTTTCAGTAAAGGGGACCGCTCATCTGTTGCTTTAATCTATTACATATGTTAAAGAGAATTCTGTCTTTCTTTCTGTGTGTTTGAACGTTGGCACAGTTGCAGCACATTTTTCATTTGCATTTTAAAATCACTTAGAATTGCGATATGAATACGAGACTTGCACCAAACGACGCCAAATAAATGGATATTCACTTTCCAGCCATTGATTTTCGAATACCCGTCGAATCGTCCGACAAATTCATTATTAACACGAAAATTTGGCTAAATTTTAGACGACAAAATTTCGTCATCAAGGGCGACGGCATTGTTGCTGATCTAGTAAAATTACGTCTATATCTAAAAGCAATGACATGAACTTTAACATTGTATTAGAAATCAATTGTGAGAACTCTTCTTATATATTTTGAATGCATTTTAATCGAAAGGGAAGTAATGATGGCTTAATTTGAACGATAGGTTTGTTTACTGCAGTGCCATTTCTAAGGCGTGGAATAAATGCGAACGAACATACAACCACTAATATTTTAATTAGCTTTTTGTTTTGTTTACCTTGACGACGAAAAAGAAACTTTTTTAATTTACACATTTTTTGTAGTCACTATAAATGCACCGGCCATGCGTCAGATATCTTGCTTAATTATCGAAAGAAATTAATCATAATCATTTGCAATATAGTAGGTAAATTGCTTTAAACTGCCCAATAAAATTTGAAAACGAAAAGATATTTTCAATGTACGCGTGAAGTATCTTCCTATTTGAAATGTTGAGTTGCCCATCATTACAATGCATTGGAGTCGTTTCTGACAAAGTTTTTATGCTACGTGTATATTTGTTTTAAATTTACATGAAACTTTTCACATAAATTTTCAATCGGTTTTTGTCCTTCATGATTTTGTTTCATTGTAAGCTGTGTAAATGCACATGAAAGCCCGAGTCCAGTAATGTAAAAATCCGTGATCAACAATGCCAGCTACCATAGCAACCTCTTTATGAAATGTCGAAAAATCGAATATAAACTTAAAATATGAGGGAGGAGAATGGAAGAGAGAAAAGGAGGAAGAATGGGAAGTACCTTAAATTTAATATTTAATCCACGCATACCCGTCATATTGACGGGCTTTTGTACTAGTGTGGAATAGAGAGGGCCTAAAAATATGATGGCTTAAGGATTAGTCCAATCCTTCATGTAAGGTTCACAAAGAGTAAATTTTATGCCTAAAAATGATGCTTTCTTCTTAAGATGCAAATTTTCGGTTGCAATTGTCAATAAGACTAAAATCTGTATACATTACCCGCAGCCTGTTTTCATTCGCGGAAAAAGCTGTTTCTGGAGAAGAGTTGGCAAACGATTTTGAGCTCACGTAACTAGGCGGTTAACATATACTGATTCACCTCTTGGCTATGCGCATTGGGCATCTAAGAGGTAGTGCAATGAATAGCCGGATAGCAAGGGAGAATGAGAAACCTGGTGCCATCTTTTTAGCCCGCTTTTAACGAAGAGCACCAAGGGGAACTTCAAACCACACAAACAGGCGACCTTGGAAAAATCCTACTTACGCAGGATTCGTGACTGCTGCCTTCTCGAACATTAGGCGAGTAGCAGCCAGCGTCCTAACCTAAACTACTTTTTCACATCAAGCGCGTAAGACACGCACGTTTTCTTTAAAATTTTCAGGTTTCTGGTTTGCCCCCTCCTTTTGGGAGGGAAAAACCCGCATCGTTAGAATGTGAATCCTTACTATACCTTTCCATCCGCGAAAACTTCACTCCTTCAGTAGTTAGGCTACAATGCCAATATAAAGTTTTCAATTTTCCGACTTTGAGGCCAGCTAACGGAAAATCTACGAACTGCTGGAAAATACAATTGGTGGGAAATTCGTGTCTTGATAAGAGGTATATAATTAAAAAAGAATTTTCCAAATGTCTCTTCAAACAAAAAAACTTGATTTTCCGCAGACAGATCGACAGACAGAATGGTCACATTAGAATGTTTTTTCATTTAAGAAAACGTGCTAAAAAGAAAAAGCGATGGATATATAAGCCCTTCCGACAAATTCCTTCAGAACTGCGCATGGCGATACCCCTTTTAAATGGAGCGTAAGTGGCATTTAACTTATTTCTGGAGTCTACTTTCATAAAATTATGAGAAACCGCAATTAAATTAATATTTTTCTCGCATTGTGGTGTTAAAGTAAAACTGTAAAAGTGGTAACAGTGCTCGTTATTCGTGCTGCGCCTACCACATTTGCCGCATTCCTCAGTTTCGGTGACTTGGTTGTACCACGGACACGGTATTAATCATGTTTTTGAAGATGGGAAAGTTGGCGTGCAGAAGCTGAATTTAAAATAGCAATAAAAAAGCGTGTCGTGCAAGTATTCACGGAAGTAATGCAGAGCAATTGGGAAGCACGATGCGCGACTGTTAAAGGTAATCCCAGATAGGAACCCTAATTAACATAATTAAAAACTCGCAAGATAATCCGCGAGATGGATATCAAAACTTTACTTAGCACACCGTGAATTAAGTTTGCGGTATCCGGAAGCATTTTGAAAATAACCACGTAGGAGGGCGTTCAACCAACTTGTAATAAAGAGATTCGTCCCAGAGCCCCAAATAGCTACGGAAATTTTGAAAGAATACGTCGCACATGAGGAAAATTATTTGCCCATACATTAATTCTACTGTTTGGGAGAAATGTGCATTGTCGCGACGCGGCATCCGCTATGAAAGCTAGAGCCTTAGAAGACAAGTGACGAGTAGGTGTACGAGTAGTACATGTAAAGTTTTAATTCTTACTAATATGCACATTTGTCAACACTAAAGGTTTCAATGATTTTTCCGTCTCATAAGGTGACAACCTTGGTTAAAATCAATCTCGAATAAAAATGTAAGATGCGAGTAGGAAAGGAGGAGAGTGCTGTGTAGGATAGATAATTATACATGAACATCGATAAGTTTTCTTGCACGATGAGTACCAAAACGGCCAGAATGCAATATGAATGAATTATTTATCTAGGGTCGGTTTTCAGTTCAATTCTCACAAATATTTTTTTGAAATTTATGTATCGCCAATAATTTGAAACCTAATGTTCGCTCTTGTCGGATTCTATGTCTACTACGGCATAATCTAGAGCTGGAAAGGAGCAGGCGTTAAAGAAAGAACCAAAGCCTCCCTTACCTTTGCTGCAGATAGGTTCCAGCGGTGGGAGACCTTCCACTTCCCAGGGTTCCTGCATCACTGTACCACAAAACGGTCGTATCGCACTTGGCGATGACGGGTAAGATGAAGCTCGTGGAACGAAGGAAGCATCAAGTCGTTTTTGCGGGTAGGTTGAACACAGGCATGGGACTTATTATTAGTCGAAGATTAGGAAGAGATTTTGAAGCATTTAGCAAAGTCTTGGTGTAAGTATATGGAAACGTCTGGTGGGGCAACCGCGGCGTCACGATCGTGCCGCGCCTGGAATGGGAAAGAAGTTTATATTGCATTGGAAAAATAGTCAGCTCAACAAAAATTCAAGTTTATTTCTGAAATATTTTACTGCAGCCACAAACCTTTCCCGGAAGCAAAATCCAGAGTCGGCTTTTAAGGCATGAATGACGGTATGTCTACACCCAACCCTGCGCCCCCAGTTCAACTTACTTATATTTATAAGCATTTTATTTTTCCTTAGTTTATAATATTTTGAACGATATAATTTGCATATTTTTGCCAGATATTACGGAGTAGGGAAGGAATTGCCTCACTCGCCCCCTCCCTCCCTGCGGCCGCTCCTGATTATATATGTGTGTTTTACTCATCAAATTTAATTCACCCTTTCAAAAAAATTTGTTTTGATATTTTAGGAAATGTTTAACATAAGAGATTTTCATGTCGTAATTACGTAATAATACTTCGCCAGAGGTTGAAATTAAACGCTAAAATAGTAATAATGAGGGAAAGCTGCATCACGATAGAGCGACCGCCAGGAATGAAATTAGGGTCGACGAGGCGAAAAGCTTTCCTGGTTGGTCACAAAAATACCCATAGAATGCAAAGTTTTCCATTCTAATGAGCCAAGTGAGATTTCAGGTGATGCAACTGTGAGTGTAACTGACGTTTGCGATTCCAAAATGTCGATCTACCGAATACACATTGCGTCTATCAGTAATCCCAAAGTGCATGGAAATATTATAATTTTCTGGGTAACGCTATTTAACCGAGAAGTAATAAAAACAACTCCAAACAAACGATTAATGAACTAATTAAAATTAATTCATTTTTTAATTATTAAATCAAGCAAAGTTTCGAATGGCCCGTCATGTGAGACGTCTTTTTATTTGCAATCTCTTGCCTACATTTTAAGCGTTCCAATGTAACTACAAAAATTTTAACATTGTGTCAGTTCATTACTCGTGTAATTCTACGAAGAATATAGTCATTGTTTTTTATTTAGCAGCATTTTCTTTTTAAGTTCCAAGGTTAAGCGACGGCGGCAGTAGATTTGCAACTAACGATCCTACACGCTTTATTTCAAGTAATTTTGATCCAAATGCCATTTATAGAACAAATATAGGGCTTTCATCCCTGTTATATAGTAAGAAACTTTAACTCGGCATAAATATTTGTCGAAGAAATCGGCGGAAATCACATGTACGGAGAATTTTTATCTTCGGTTTTGGAAGCTGGAGTGACTACGGCGAAGTTTTTGATAAGAAAAATTCACTCTTTTCCACAATTTGCGATTTGCAAATTTTTCATCGTGCTAAAATGTAATCTTCTTATAAATATATTTTCCTGAATTTTTATTGATATAATATTGTCAATTATATTCGCCAGATTTTCTTCGCTGCGATATTCACGCTTCGTGGAACAAAGCATTAATGGTTGTTGAGTTGCATTTGTTCTCGAAAGGGCTATTAACAGGCGCTAGATATATCTTTTGAACATCTAGTTTCTAAAAGTAAGCTGATTTTTAAGTGAATGGATCTATTGACTGTTCTAGTTTTTAAATAATACTCATCGAGACCTTGTGTGGTTAAAGAATAAGGAGTTCGATTCTCCATCGAAATGTTTCACCTAGCATCAAATGGCAAATTTAATATAGTTTTTATCAGTGGCGTACCAGAAAACCCCCGCCAAAACAAAATTCAAGTCCCGGAAAAAATGTAAGGGCCTCAGGAAAAAAATATGGGCCCACTTTGGCCATGGGCCCCCCGCCGCTCGGGGGCTGCGGGGGTGTCCGCTACGTCACTGGTTTTAATCCTAATTTTTTCCTGATTAAAACTCAAGAGTTCAAATCATTGTCAATTAATCATTAAAATTAAAGCAAATCCAGAAAATAAACGTATCACGAAAAACGGGAATATGTAGCTAAAGTTTGCAAATGTCCTAGATTTTTGGAACGTAAGGTAACATCGAAAAGTTGTGATAAATTATACAGTCACCCAAATCGAGTTCCCAAGTGTACCAGGGAAGATCGTACTCTTTTTTCGTTTCATTAGAAGGCTTTGAAAGGACCCCTTTGTTCGCCCAACAGAATACTTGAACGAAAAATGTAAACCCCTTATGCACAAAAAATAAGTAAATATTGGTGATAGTACACACAGGCACATCGACCCGGTTTACGGAAAAGTAATTCTCTCCAGGGACCGAAGTATTATGCGTGCGGGTTTGCGGGAAAATGGTACCGTGCCAGGGAAACATTTTCTCGCAAACTCGCACGCATAATACTTGTGCCCCAGGAGAGAATTCTTTTTCCGTAAACCGGGTCGATGTGTCGGTGTGTACTATCACCAATATTTACTTATTTTGTCGTGTATAACGTGTTTAAATTTTTCATTTAACCTCACACCAAAGGCAGCTCGCATATTTATTTTTACAGTATACTTAAACACATATATACGTACACTAGTGTGATCGCCCATCAAAAACGACGAGTAAACATGCATTACATGCTAAATAAAGATAAAAATCTTCAATATAAATATGCCTTAGTTAAGCATTAATTCAAAATAGAAGCGTAAGTAAACAAATCAATTACTCATTGTCAGCTCATGATTTAATGATAGACGACGAGTTTAAAATGTGCAAAATGCGAAAAATCTTCGAAATCGTTCTCCTCGTTTTCGAGTTATTCAGCATTACACACAAAGGAACAAATCTTGGTTCCGGAAGCGTTTATTTTCTTCGTTTTATTGACACAGGTACGAGTGTAACGCATCAATCTCATTTTAAAATTACTTAGAAGCATGGTACGAATTCGTCATTTTATAAATACGCATATTTAGTAACTCCAGAACGATCTACGCTCTCGAAGGTAACTTCTTTCCACTATCTCTGTCAATACGAACAGCTTTATTACGCTTGCTTCCTTCTCTCGTTTCACTTTTATGGCAACGAATGCTTTTCCGACGGAATTTTCCCGGCACCCTTCTAAAACGACTATGACAATAAAACGAATCCTGTTCCGAGCTATGTTAACCTATGTACGATTTTTCTGTGATTATTATCATTCTCTCGATGCACTGTGTCGCTGTGCGTGACTTTTTTGTTTCGCATTCATTCACCTGAGGTGAATGTCATCAAATCACGTTTTTTCGTGATTGGGTGTTTTTTCAAGGCTCCGATTTGTTGGCATCGTAAGTCATCCGGAACGATTATAGAACCCAGTCAAATGTACTTTGTCGGGCATGTCTCTACTCAGGTAATGTGTTTAAGCAGTAATAAAAATGGAAAGGTAAACTGGCCACTAAATCCGCTCAAAAAAATAGATTTTCTCTGCCAATAACTATGGAAGAATCGAAAAACTTTAGTGGAACAGAGTTCCGCAGCCTTTTGATAAAGATCACGAAGGAGCCAACTGATAGGCATTTAGATACCCGCACGAATTTAAAAATAATTTTAAAAATGTTTGCCTCCAATTTATTTCGGAACCTGTTTTCTTAAATGATTTGCGCTTGCTGTATATATTACCCCTTCATAACGCCCATTATTGTTAGATCAAGGATTTATTCAATTTTTCATAACGCCCACTATTGTTACATCAAGGATTTATTCTGTTTTTTTATTGACAATTATATTCGCGAAACTAATAATATAAGGTTCAACTTTGTGACGTTGAATCATTCCAAAATGGGAAAAAGAAAAACACGCTTTTTAACAATTTAACTTTGTTAAATGCACTCATGCTGCATTGCAATGAAAGCTAGGTAATTTAATATATACTAGCGGAATTACCCGTTGTGTGATTAAAATATAACTTCTGAGGTGTGTGTGTCTGATTATTGTACGTTTCGAGTAAATGTAATTGTTTGATTAATTAATAAATTCCTGACAGTCATTTGGATTCTCCCAGAAAATGAAGCGCTTGCAATTTATTGCATTCATCAATATACGACTTGATTTGCCACTCTTTAGCTCCGTTATTCTTCCTCTTCGTATGTTTACTGAATAATAATATTCTGCAATTAATAACGTTGCAATCTATTAAGTTTGACATTGCGCGAAGCGAATAACGTAATTATTGCGTCTATTTTAAGGTTTAATAGACGCTAATTCAATCGGAGGCAACAATGCGGGACGCCTTGGCAACACCCGGAAAGAGTACAAAAAAACGATAGAATTTCGAAAAGAAATGCGCGTTTCTGAGAAATTATTTCGTGTAACATCTAATCATTGCAAGAATAAGATATTTTATAGATTTAGTCGTCGAATAAAAAAATGCAGAAATTCGGTCCATATTTCCATATTTTAATGAACGAAGGAAATAAACCTTTTACCTTGAAAAATCGAAAATCCCGTGTAAACGTATGGGAAAATATAATTGCTTCTTTGAGTCGAATCCGAGACTTATTCCGGGATGTTTGACTTTTATAGAGACCACCTCATGGGGGTTTAATGATTGTGAAATTTCGGATCTTAATGCCATTGGGAAATGTCCAAAAATACCGGGACAGACAGACGGACACTTGAGAATTATTATATAAGGATAATTTATTATTACTATTTCGTTCATTAAAATACGTAAATATAGACCGAATTTCTCCGTTATTGCTTTATTCGACGGCTAACACTATAATATATCTTATTCTTGCGATGTTTTGATGTTACATGGAATAATTTCTCAGAAACACGCATTCCTTTTGGAAATTTCATGACTTTTTCGTACTCTTTCCTGTTGTTGCCAAGGCGACTCGCATTGCTGCCTCCAATTGGATTGGCGTCTATTAAGTCTTCAAATAGATCAAATAATTGCGTTGTCCTCTTCGCGCTGTTTATGAAGCATCGAAATTATAGTTGTAGAAATTTAAAAGTTAATAGATAACAATTAAAGATTATTATTATTCAGTAAAATGCGTGTGGGCTATGGGCATTTTAACTATCGACCAAAAGAAAAAAATCTTTCTTTATTTCAATATTGGAATGTGACCTTTTTCGTATGGAAGAGATAATTAAAATTGCACATATAAATTATAAAAAACATGGCATTCAAAATATCAGTTGTCTATATAAGGAGAAATTTGTCTATTACTACTTTTAAACATGCAGATCTCTGACTGACTTAGCTTTCGAGTACCACTAGTTATTCTTGTTATTGTTTATTATTATTATTGCTATTATTTAAAACGTCCCTAAGTAGCTTCTGACCTAAGAGAGGCTGGGAATCCCTGGAGTAGAGATGATATACGATCGTAATTACGAAATGCATTTTTTGACACAACATGACAGCAAAAACCATGGTGTACGTGATTAATTGAATAGCGAAACAAATTCTAATTTTAATAATCTGTAGCCTTAAGAGTTAAGTTCTCGCACGCATCTCAGCTGATCTTCCGTCGAATAAATTCATGCCATCTAATAAATCATACTGAACGATTCGAGTGCTAAAATGTCCTTTTTGACGTTCCTCCGCCCTTGAGGATACAACGTCCCTTTCTTCGCCCTCAGCTCTCGGCAATTTCTTGATTTCATAAATCTTCACGGCATCTCAGAATATATGCGTCTGCTCGGCGTTTTCCGTTTATGAAAATAAGTCGTAGCGTAAGGTTATGGCACGCTGAAGTAACCCACCGCCGCGGGAATATGGCCTTCGCTCTTACGGAGGAGTTCCTTGCGAAAAAGAGTTCGGCTTTTTTGCGAAATGTCTCGCCCCGCAATATCCTTCTCTTCTTGCCTTTTATGTCTATCGGGAGATCTTCTTGAAATCCCCTCTCTGCGGCGCATTTGTATCTGAAATACCGATCAGATCAAACTCGCGCATCGTCCGCAGAAAAGAACGGTATTTTCCAGATCCCGGAGCGCCGTACACTCGTTAAACTCGTCTCTCTTGCTAAATCTGTCATAACAATTTGATCACTTTATTTCGGTGAGATGAAATCATCGCATAACACATTTCTGCTGCACCGTGAGTTTCACTGTTACTCGTGATTTTCTCCTCATTCCATTGGCAGGTAGGGTAATCCACTTGTACTCCTATCGCGTATCACGCAGGGACTTAAATAGGGGAGGGCCTGAGGGGCTCCCCCTTTATATAAGTCCTCGACCCTTCCCCTTGGCTCCCCTGCTGAACGTTATATTTTAAAATACGAATTAATACAGTATTTTATGTTTTTGTTCTAATAAAAAATTAACTTTCATTTGTGCGACTACAGTAGTAGTAGTGACTGGAGAAAACAAGAGGAAAAATAGAAGGTGACAGGAAAAGAGAAACATAGTCTTCGTAAGCTTCATCCTAAATGGCCACAACTAGAGGAGGAAGTGAAAAAATGAATAGTAGAACAGGGAAAGTTAGGTATTGCTTTATCGATCAAAACTGTTATGTACGAGGCAAAAAGAGTTGCATAAGAAAAAACATATTTAGTAAAACTCATTAACATTTATTTAAGCTGTGAAAATCCAGAAAGAAATATTTACAGATTTTTGCTGCATTTGAATAACATGCAAATAGGATCTAGCGTAGACACTAGATATTTTACCAAAGTTGTATAATGTATATTGACCTGAAAATATACCGTAGAACATCTGCTTAGAAAGATGATAAAGACAACCTATATTAAATGTCCAGTAGAAATTAGTCCTATGTATATTTTTATAATAGAACGAAACTTACTTGGTTCCTTATGAATGATTGGCCTATTTCTTGATGCGAGTGACAACTCCGCTGATTAAGTATCACACCAAACAGCTAAAATTTTAATTTAGATTAATCTTAATTTTCAGAAAACGTTCCACTTTCTACTCAACCATAAAATTTTCACGAATAAAATGAAAGGTATTAAACTTCAACAAACACTAAAAAGAAATTTTCTTTCTTTTCTTGTGGTACTGTTTACCTATATTGCCAATTTGAATGGTTAGGTTTGGCCATTTTTTGTACAAAAAGGGAAACTATTTGGCAATTAGATGATAAATAAAGGAAAACAGTTTTAGCGTTCATAGCATGCTTTATCACTAAGATATCGGGGTGAGAAAATGAAGTAGTCTGTGATACGAGGCGTTGGTATTAGCGTGACAAAACTGAGTGTCGGTAGATAAGGGTTAAGAATAGATACCTATAGCCTGCATAGTATTAAGATACATGATGATGTGGCATCTTCAGACCACAAGGCAGCCAAAGGTTTCCTTCAGAGCTGGCTGAATACATTAAGGAAAAGTGATACAAGCCACAACAAACTTTCAATGCAGATGGGACTGGCTTATTCTGAAAAAGAATGCCAAAGAGAACATTTATTTCAATTGAAGAGAAGTTTTCTCCTGGATTCAAGACCCAGAAAGATAGATTAACCCTTTTATTCTAGGCAAATGCACTCGGAGATTTCATATTAAAGCCAATGCTGATTTACAGAGCCCTGAATCTCTGTGGACTAAAAGGCAAGAATAGATTGAGTGTTGTGGAGAGCTAATCGACGCACATGTATCACTGCAGATATTTTTATGGACTGGTTTCACAAATGCTTTTTGGCAAAAGTGGAATGCTACATGGCAACAAAGAAACTCGAATTACTTTTTATTATAGATGATGCCCCAGGGAACCCAGAAAGCCTAATGTGGATGTGGTCTTTCTCCTACCAAATACCATGCCAATCCTCCAACCACTTGATCAAGCCATCATAGCAGCATTGAAAGCATACTACACTAGTCATTCTTTTCATCACATCTTGGAATCCTTAGAAAACAACCCTAACTTGACAGCCAATGTTGGAAGAACTACTCCATACCAGAGTGTATTATTAATATAAAGAAATCGTTAGATGAAATAAACCCAGCCATCATCAATTCATGTTGGAAGAAATTGTTGAGAGAAGCAGTTAATGACAACCATAGTTTTCCTGCAGTGCAAGAAGTAATGAAGAAGATAGTGGAACTGGGCCATCATGTTGGAGGGGAAGGATTCAATGATCCTCAGGTTGCAGAAGTAGAGGAGCTACTTCTGTCCCACAACATTGATCTGAATGAGGAAGAGCTGGTAGAGTTGATTGAGAAAAACAATGGTGAAGATGAATTTGAGGATGAGGTGATGCAGACTTCAGAATCAAAACTTACAGTAAAGACCCTTAACAAAGGTTTTCAGTTGGCCAGGAACTTGTAGATTTTTCTTGCCGAGGATTCGCTCATGGAACAGAGCTTGAAGTTTAAGAGAGAGATTGAGAACATCTTGGCTCCATGCAAGGAAGTGTACAAAGATTTGCTTGTAACAAAACACCACTTTGAGCTCCATTCCACTGCTTGTTAGCAGCTGCAGACCTGATCACAACTCCCCTGATTTTCATCATTAAAGGTAAATGTGTCATATAAACATTTGTTTGGTTTTCAATATTTAAAAAAATAAAAAATATGTTAAAAAATACTATAATTACTGAAATGTTGCATGTTGACAAAAGGAAAGCTTTGATCAACATTAAGCAGGCTTATGTCAGAATTTAATGTTTACTTGTAGCTTAGTTTAATTCAATTTGAAGTGTTGTAATAATATTATTTTCTAAGGATTATGATTGATTTTACTCTATAATTTTGTGAGCCTAGAACCTAACCCTGTTTTACCTATATGCCTTAGGTATTTATTTTACATAATTTTAATGTACACTGTTTTAAGGTGTCCCCCCAATTCATTGCGGGAATTTCGTAGCGTGGCAATTGGTCGCGTGGCAAATTCATCGCAATACAAATTCGTTGCATGACAAGTTCGTCGCAAGACAAATTAGTCGTATGACAATTTCGTTGCAAGGAAAATTCATTGCATGGCAAATTCGTCGCAAAACAAATTCGTCGAAAGACAAATTCGTCGCAAAATCAGGAATAGTTGAGGAATTAGCAGGAAATAACCCATGAAATGCTGTATTACTCAGGTTATTTCCCCACCTTAAATATGAGGAGGAAATTAAAGATTATTTTTTTCTGATATGATCACTGGAGAGATAGGGGAAAACTGCATATTTTCCCCACCCTTGCTTTAGTGTAAAAAAATCGTGCAAAAAGTGGGGCAATTGCACGAGTAAATATGGTATATTTGAATTCAATGCATGGTTCTAGGGTTGTTTCACTTCTAATATTAGAACCACAGTTTGTTACATTTAAAACTTCACCATAGATTTAATAAAGGAGGTTGGAAGATTTATGGATAAATTTGCAGGACCATGCAGAAAAGAAATAGTTATACTAGACAGTACATGAAAAGTAAATAAAAATAAACGGCGCAATATACATTGCACAAACTTTCTCATATACTCATATATGCTTGGTCGACTGTTTACACTTATAAAAGAAAAACATTTATAAATCAAAGTTAACCATAATTTAGCATATATTTTAATGCCACTGGTCAATATTTAGTAATTTTTGGGATATATGGCTTAGTTAGTATTATTTGTGACATCAGACTGTACGATTGGATGGATTTTAATCAAAATCCTTATGGCCATTTTTGAGTAATTTAAAAATATCCTAGAATAATAATATCATTCATCTCTTCAGAGTGTCTATTATGAAATATATTATCCACAAATATAATATATCATATATTATCCACAAATATGATATATCATTCAATTTATTCTAACCGTTTAGGCTGGGGACAGACAGATGGCATGGCAAAAACCACTTTTATGAACTTGGGGACACCTAAGACATGTATTTCCATCAAAATCTCCAAGTCGAATTTTTTCACGATAACAATACTTTCTCAATATACTATGCAGTAGGTTGCACGGGTGCATGTGCACCTCCCAAACTGCTCCAGATAATATTAAATTTTCAGTGCATTAACCAACACAGTAATAATGTTAATTAAAATGTGACTATAGTAATAATATTAATCAATAGTTCTTTAAAATTTAATAAATTATTTGTGTGAATATTAATTTATATATTTTTATTATTAATAAAATAGTATGCTGCATCTCCCAAACAAAATTTCTGGCTATGTCACTGATACTATGTATTATATGAGAAAGTAAAAATTATAAGAACTTAAAAGATAAGTGACAGGTTCTTAAAGATTTCTATTCTGAGATACACACAATATTCCAAGTTCTCAATAATTTCCATGGATCCATTTTGAAATATTTATAATATAACATAAAATGAATGGTAAACGTAAATATTTTGTGCTAGCAATTAGAAAAAGATTCTTTGAAAAACTTCACAAATTAAAATACTAGGTGCTCTTAGATACCAATCCTTTTTCTAAATTACCTAAATTTAACTTTAGAATGTATGTATAAGTAACTTAAAATAGACATACAATAAGTATAAATGCTCATCTGAAGACAGTCATAATAATATAGACTTAATGTACTTATTTTGATCAAATAAACTAGATATCCCTTCAAATCAGTTTTTATATTTAGCAAGTATAAAAATGATGCCACATTTTGCATCTGCTCATTGACTCCAAAAATGTATTTATGCAGCATTAACCCCTGCAGTATCGGGTTGTTTTTGGAATGAAGTAAAAAAATAATGAGGTTTTTTTATTTCTCAGTTTGGTAGCCTGTACATATATGTAGATGTATGTGAATACATTCATGCAAACAATGAATGAAATGGCATGTCTAAGTAAACTCAGGCAAATAAATTTTGAAACGTGATAGGTCCATGAGTTATCTTGGATAAATGAATGAAGACATTAACGGAGTCCTGATTTGTTATCAAGCATGAATGTTATGACAAAAAGATTCAGTGAGAGCAATTCTTTTTTAATATGTGTGTTTATTGCTTTTAAAAAGAGCATGCACCATGGAGTAATAGGGCATATTACAGATAAATGTTATAGACATATATATATAACAGAAATTTGTTTATATATTAGTTCACCATAGAAACAGGTATCTTATTACAATGTAAAGAATATTCACCATGGAAACAGCTATTCTATTACAATTTAAATAATAACAAATAGTTGGGAATGAACTAATCCAACTACTTTCCTAGCAATACAATTTTAATATATAACAAGTAGGGATGGACACAGGTTTCCCATGGTACAGAAGTGCTTTTTGTCAAATTTGTCGTGGTATAATCATATACTAATGTATTTGCTTTGAAATCAGAAAATTATTTTTCCTTATATTGTGGTAGCCCTGCTTTTTGATCAATTCCAAACCTATTCATCTCGTTTTCCCATTCTATACTCACCCTAAAAACGAAATTTCTTTGAAATATGTTCAGTCAATACCTTTCAAATTCATAGTTACAGAAAAATTCTAACCTTGACATTGTAGTAGCCCTGTTTAGTCAACCCGGTTGAAATATTTTGGTTATTTATTTATATGAAGATTAAATATACAATATTTGGTTAAAATCCATTATGTCAGTTCTCTAGAAATTCGTGTGAAAGAAATATTATTTTACATTTTACTGTGGTAGTCCTGCTCTTTAGCTCTGCTTCAAACATCTTGATTTCATTATGATATGTTATACAAATCTTATATGCAAACTTTTGTTGAAATCCATCCAGCCAATTCCCTCCAAATCCATTATTACTGAAAGAGTTTAATTTGTAATTGTGGCATATAGGTTTGGTTGATCCTGTCCAAATATGCTGTTTTGACATTGTATATAAGTGTACATTATAAATATTAAATTTGGCTAATATTGATGGAGACAGTTAAAAAGAAATACGTGTAAAAAGAATTTTTTTATTTCTTGTATTATGACAGCCATACTTTCTATATCTATACTAAAAAATCTTGATTTTTGTTTTTTATGTTGCACTCGTCCTCCATATGAAAATTCATTGAAATAGGTTGGGCCAATTCCTTCAAAATTCACAATTACCGAAAAGTTAAACTTTGCAATTGTGGCACCTCTACTAAGTCGATCTGGTCCAAATATTCCATTTTGGTCATTAATTTATGTAAGTATTCTACGTACCAAATTTGGTTTAAATCGGTTCAGCCAATTCTTCCATGATATGGACGGACGGACATCATGAAGATAATAGTACTTTTCAGCAATGACGAAAAGCACTAAAAATGCTGGGTTTCATTATAAGAAGTTCTAAATTGTTCAATTCAGTCCAATCCATAAAATTACTTTGCACCTCCATTGTACACTTGGAATATACATCCCCTGTCTGGTCCCCTTACAAAATGACATACATCAAATTCATTGATAGGATGCAACAAAGTTTTAAATTGCATTGCTTATAAAACTGGTCAATGCCCTGAAGATATTAATTACAATGCAATTCTAACTTATTTCAATTTAATCCCACTCTCATTTCACAGAACAAAGTCTGACATAATATTTCTATTCAAACTTACAAACAACTTCATAGATTTTCCCTAATTACTTAGCCTAATCAATTTCAGGGTGCCCTCTCATAATGTTTGTGACTTACTCCCATTCTCGTGCAACTACCATAAAACTAACTACACATGTTACAGCATGATAGAAAGGGTCCACAGAGCTGGGAGCATGATGATAACACAAATTGACATCTTCAACAAGCATTCACTTAAAAGATTGAATGTTGACTTCCATAATCATTAGGCAACATGGGTGTCCACTGGGGGGGAGGGGGCAGTTGCCCTCCTCTGGATCAGGTCTGTGTTAAGGGAAAGCAGCCATTGATGCCTGGTTAGGTCAGGGAATTAATGCAGTAATTTTTCTGAGGTCAGGCAAGCAGGTAGGGACCCCCAGAAATATGCTTGAAACAAACCATTAAATATTACGCCCACCAAACCTGACTGTGGGAGTTTGCCTATCTCCTTGTCCCCCCCCCCCCCCCCTCCTCCTGGAAAAGTTCCAGTGGATGAAAATGTTAGGCAATCAACTTAACTTGCTTATTTAACATAACAAATATTTAAAACAGAAATTTTATACTTATTATTAAACTAAGATAACTCATTTTCTGAAGAATTCTCTATATGATATTATTTTCACTAATACATTTAACTCATTTACAGAAAGATGATGTGATCTCTGCTGTCCAGATATGATATTATATATACCCACTAAAATACATAAGTATAAATTACTTTATAGCCTGATTTTTTTATTATATTATACTAGTGGTACCTGCAAAACATTTTGCGAAGTCAGTCAGAAATCTGCATGTTTAAAAGTAATAATAGCCAATTTCTCCTTATAAAATTAGACAACTGATATTTTGAATGTCATGTTTTTTATAATTTATGTGTGCAGTTTTAATTGTCTCTTACATACGAAAAAGGTCACATTCCAATATTGAAATAAAGAAAGATTTTTTTCTTTTGGTCAATAGTTAAAAATACCCACAGCCCACATGCATTTTACTGAATAATAATAATCTTTAATTGCAATCTATTAACTTTGACATTTCTACAACTATAATTTCGATGCTTCATAAACAGCGCGAAGAGGACAACGCAATTATTTTATCTATTTGAAGGCTTAATAGACGCCAATTCAATAGGAGGCAACAATGCGAGTGGCAACACCCTGAAAGAGTACGAAAAAGCCATAAAATTTCGAAAATAAATGCGTTTCTGAGAAATTATTCCGTGTATCATCAAAACATTGCAAGAATAAGATGTAT
This sequence comes from Tanypteryx hageni, assembly GCA_028673005.1. Classification (NCBI taxonomy): domain Eukaryota; kingdom Metazoa; phylum Arthropoda; class Insecta; order Odonata; family Petaluridae; genus Tanypteryx; species Tanypteryx hageni. The sequence continues at coordinate 63,366,397 of CM054115.1, read as the reverse complement.
TATAGTGTTAGGCATCGAATAAAGCAAAAACGGAGAAATTCGGTCCATATTTACGAATTTTAATGAATGAAAGAAATAAACCTTGCACCTTGAAAAATCGAAACTCCTGTGTAAACATATGGGAAAATATAATCGTCTCCCAGAGTCGACTCCAGGACACTTCCGTGAACGAGAATAGTTTTCCTGGGGTCTCCTAGTTGGCAGAAACAATATGGCGTTTACAGCATTTCTCTATGACAAACTGTTCAAGAGATAAAAGGGGAGACGGACGGATGGACAGACATTGAGTATTAATATATAAAGATTGTGAATTTTACAGTGATTTTTTAATGCAATGTGTATGATTATTTCTATATGTGAATTCCTTTGTTACAATTTATGCGTTCTTTGTACGAAGTGAATACATATAGGGGAGGTCGTTTCCGTCCTTCCATCCGCATGTTAAAACTCTGGAACAGCTGGACGTATTTTGATGAAATTTGGTATTGAGAAGTTTTAGTAAAGTTTGTCAATCGTTTTCAATTTTGGTTTAAATCGGACAATAATTACTACCACTTTACATGACGACCTACATGTAGTTTACTATGTACCTCTATTTCAACTTGGGAACCGCAAGATGTATTTGGATGAAATTTGGTATTGAGAAATATTAATAAAATTTGTCAACCAATTTCAGTTTTGGTTCTAATCGAACGATAATTACGACCACTTTACATGAAGACATACATATAGTTTACAACGTAAGTTTCAACCAGGGAACAGTAGGATGTATTTGGATGAAATTTGGTATTGGGCAGTTTTACTAAAATTTGTCGATCTCAAAGAATGCATTTGGAAACTCTGTGTACTCCAGCATGGAGTACACCTTTCCATACTTGTATTGTGATGTCTCTGACTTATCAGAATATGCATTTTATTGTGATATTGTGATTTATTGGAATATATACCTCATGAATGTGCCACTGATAAACAAGTATTCTAAATCTGAAACTGTACCTGATCATTGCCAGAGTTATAGAAACTATATTGATTTCATTGTACCTATACCAAATATTTTACTACTGAAACTTGTTATTGACATACATGATTATTATTTTTGGAATTAGGTGTATGCCCGTAGATATATAAATAAATATAATTTAGTAATTATTTTAGATGTATTTCTTGGGAAAACATTGTATATTTGATATTAATAAATGTATATTTGAATAAAAAGGTTATTTTCTTCAAAAACAAGCAATCCATGCTCACCAAAGGTAATTGGGCATTCTTGTGTCTGACTAAAAACAAATTTTTACACAAATTCAGCAGGGATTTGAATTTAGTCTTGAAAAAATTTAATTTTTTTCAGCTATAGATCTGTTTCTCCTGAGTTCCTATCTTATTTTTAACTAATTTAAAAATGCAGTTTATTAATTTCCTGCACTGATTTCCATGCTTTTTTATGGAGTGTAGAAATAAAACTATGGGCATGGAAATGAATTTTTTGGGATTTTGGATTTTTTCTGTTGGTTGTATCCAATAACTTAACATTATGAGAAAATTTAGGCCTGTAGCCTTTCTAGAAGTACCTTAACATTTATATCTTCCTATATCCTATGTAAGAAGCAGCTAGTTATATTAGATATCTATTAAATATTTCAAAGCATAAAATGTAAGTACCTTTTCAAGCACCTAAATACCATGGAATGGGCCTAGGTTTGGGCTCATCTGGATCCTTAGATACAGTGGCAGGACTAGGCCGGGGCTAGGTCAGCTATAATTACAGTCAAATACAGATTTAGCACTCCCCTATATAGTGCCACCACTGCATACCACCCATGAATCATTGTGAACAGAACTTTAATTTATGATTACATAGAGCAGTGGGGCCCAACCTATGGTCCACGGGCCAGATGCGGCCCACGAAATAGCAATCCGAAAAGTTTAATGCACAAATTCATACATTTTTATGATGATTTTGATATTTAAACTTTCAATATTGAAATGTTAACCATAAAAACCTTATTTAAAATTGATTTTCACTTAATATGGCACCTCAGAATATATAGGTCACTTCAAATTTAAACTCTAATATGGCCTGCTGAAGAATTGGCAACTTCCAATGCAGCCCGCCGAAGGAATCGTAACCACCAATGCGGCCTGCCATGTAAAAAGATTGTGCACCACTGATGTAGACCAAGCATATGGCTAAATGTACTGCCACCCCTGCTTTAACGCTGATGTCAGTAATGGACAGACAGTGGCTCTAATTCAAGGTTTGACTGCAGTAGCTATAGACATAGGCAGGCCCCTTGAGAATCACACATTTGATAACATGGACAAGTCTATGATAATGACTCTAACATGTGAGGACATAAAAATAGTTTGCAAAAGCGATTAATCAGTATTAAGTCATCAAAATCAGTATGTTACTAAATAAATTGTTTCAGTTGGTCACCTTAGTTAAGAGGGGGTCCAACATTTTTTCTTGCCCTGGGGTCCATGGCTTGTTCTGCTATTGCCTAGGTGGGCCTGATTTTGACTCATCATCTTGAGCAGGAACCATCTTCTTGAAAAAAGCTTCAAGATTTGCCTGGTGTTTTTTTGCAGTCTATCTGACGAATACGTTCTGTATAGAAGGTCAGACTTCCTATGACATTGTGCATTACATTGCAACTGCGCTCAAAACTTGCATGTTTCAAAAGAATCGCCACCCTCTTCTTGTTTTAAACATTCAATTAGAATAAAGGACTTTATTGCAAATGATTGCTTGGCTTAGGGGTATGCATTCATCAGAACTTTTAGAATCAGAAGTTTCTCCATTTTTTCTAACAGATTACTATGTGAAAGTGTGAGTTTCTTAGCTGTTACTGCAGTGGTAGATTCAATGGAAATTATTATTTTGTCTTTATTTAATAGAATTGTACAAATTGTAGGAGTTGTGAAGTTAAACTTAGATGTATTACTGCTTTGACATTCACCATTTTCAAAACACTGAATCACTTTAAGCTTTTCATCAAAATTTATCTCTGTAGCTGATGAAGGAACAATTCCGAAAGCTTCTACGTTTGTGATGTTTCTGTGTTTTAGTGTTCTTTTACGTGTGTCGCTTCGACATCCCCGGGGCCTCGCCAACCTGAAGTCGTCTGATTGGTGAGTGCTCACTGGGTTTCCTCATCCCAACACCTTGTTGACATCCATTTATCCATTTTACCTTTATATCTATATATATATATATTTATTGCCTTCAGTCAATTTTCTCTTTTCTGCTGTGATTTGTTTAAATTATTTTTCCTCTATTTACTGTTAAATATTTATTTTTCACTACAAATGAAGCAAAATAACTATGGAGCATGACAATTGAACTGACGACATTGAAACTGAAGACCTTGGATGGTGATTGGCAAGCACAAAAGTATACAAAACCTGCAAAAATGCATACAGTGCATAATATTTTAATTTTACACTTTAGCGCAGTATTTTATTTTTATTAAATTAAAAAACTAAAAATTTGTCTCGAGATGCCAGTTGCACTATGTTGTAATGGTTCTTAACAAACGTGCTAAACAAGGTATGGCTGTATCATGTAACAAAGAAAGAACTGGATGTTTTGTAACGGATTAAGTGGAATGGTTGTAGTTGATTTAAACGCCATACAGGAGGGGGAATGATTGTGCAAGATAAGGTATCAAATATGGAAAATAGGGGATATGTTATGAGAATGTTGTATTTGAGGAGGAGAAGGAAAATGATAACCCACAGCATAGAAAAAAGGAGGTGTTCTTCTGCTGCTGTGATTAAAAATAGTAAGTGCTGATCTATTTAGATAATTTTAGTTTTTAAATGTATTAAAAAGAAGTAGTGAATTACAAAGAAGCATAGGGAATAACAGGTTCCTGAAAGGTAGGATGTTATTAATCCAAAGGTGAGAGAAGTATCTGTGGAGTACAATGAATTACTTATATTAAATACACAAACATTTCTAAATGTAAATGCTTAATAACATAATACCACTTTTGTTGTTTCATTTTAAATAATTTGTAATACATATAGGTTTTATAAAGTTCTTAACGGTAAAAGTTATTTCATCGTTATTTCGCCCTAGAGTTGTAATTTAATCTTACCTCAATGCCGCTTCACAATGTAGTGCATTTAAGACGATTTCTTCCTTAAAACGTAGTATATTAACTAGTAATACATTGGATAATTTAATGTTTAAGGGTGTACTTCTCAGTTACTCATTTTCATTTGCCGAATAATAAAATTTTTATATGAAAAATATCCTCTTTCGTTATTATTTTTTCGTGATTATTCTTATTATTTATTGCAGTAATTTCAAGATGCAAAAGTGGATAGGTGCCTCTTCCTATAACAGTTCATATCTATGATTGAACGGAAAGGGAATGTTGGAAGGTTTAAAGGAGAGATGATTACAACAGGAAATGAATGATTTGCGCGTCCTGAGGGAAAAGGGGATGCATAAAACAAAAACATACCGACGAATGTGTATAAGGTTACAAAAGCTTACGAAACTAAAATCCTTCTATCAAATCGCAAAAAAGGATCAAAAACTTTTACTTTTTATTCCATTAGGTTAGATTAAACTCAGTCTATCTAAGACAAGAAAATTTTCGTCATAATACTCTCGTTACTTTCAGTATCAATTCAGGTTTCGCGGCTGATACGATGGCATCTGAGCATCTCGCTCCGCTCTAAGCTTCCTGTTAGAACCATCGTGCCGTGTTTTACAATAAATTATGGGTGTTGATTTCATTGTAGGGCGTGCAAGGTCCTTGACCCTAAGTTGTCTGTTTTATTGTGCAAAGTTTTGTTAAGAATACAATGCAAGTTGTAGATTCGAACTATGAGGTATATATTTTGATTCTGCGCATTAGAATAGTTGCGTAACATTCTGGTGGAAAGATGTTAGGTTCCGTTTTGTCTGCGCTAAAAAGGGGAAGTCTATTCAATTGGGTTGTAACAAATAGAAGTGTAGTTATAGGAAATGTGAGATGTAGAACTCTTATCGCTATAATTTGCTTTCTTATGTATTATTATTATATTTTGTCGTTTATTTTATTCAGACCAAGCTGAGAGTGTAGTCTGTATATTTGCTCATTTGCCTCTTTATATTAGGCTATGGGAAGTTTGTTGCATGATGTCGATGTGGAGACAAAAAAGGCTACTTTTGCAATGGGCTGTTTTTGGGAACCTGATGTTCTGTTTGGCTCTCATCAAGGAGTAATAAGAACGCGAGTCGGATATACAGGTGGTACGAATAAAGGTCCATCCTACAAAAGTTTGTAAGTATCCAATTTAATCTTGTGAAGGCTCAAAGTGAATAATGGTTGCGAATAAGACGGTCAACTGAGAATTATGCCTGTAATTACAGAGGAGACCATACAGAAGCCATTGATATAGACTACGACCCTACAGCTGTAAAATACGAGGACTTATTGGAAGTGTTTTGGAATAATCATGACCCATCAATAAGAATGACACGTCAGGTAAGCGCCATGGCTATAGTGGCAATGTATAGTTTTGTAAATTATTATCTTCAGCTCACGGATTAGGCTATTATTGTAAGTTTTTGGCAGGATGAGTTGGTAACAGAAACTTCTTTATTTTATGATTTAAAGTTTTGCATTTGATTAAAAATTAAATCTTTTTCAGTATTCATCTTTTATTTATTACCATGATGATGATCAAAAGAAACTTGCAGAGAAGACCCTTGAGGAAGAAAAAGCAAAAGGTGCTGTTCTAACTCAAATTGTGCCTGCTTCCGAATTTTATGAAGCAGAAGGGTAAATTTGTTTTTTTCTTTGCTATTATGGAGTTTTATGGTATAAAAGTGCATTTTCCTAATTTTTTGGTACAATTCGGTTATTCTGGACCCATATTTATTCATAATAACACTATTTACTTTTCACAACAATACAGTTTACGTAGCTATAAATAATTGCTGTTTAAATTGCATAATTTTAATAAAAACTGGGAATCTTGTCTGTTATCTGCCACCCACCCAAGTAATAAGGCTCTCCATAACCAAAGTATGGACAACGCACGTCGTCTGCTAGATCGGGCGCTATATTCTGCCTAACTGAAACGCGTATTTGGTACCCCTATAAATAGGTTTACCATATTTTTTCTGTAATTATTATTTCTACATTATAATTACAATATTTAAATTCATACTTGGCATTAAACCGATTTTATAGTGCGAAAATAAGATAATACCAAATTATATTCCGGGACATATTTCAGAAAAACAGCGCGAACGTAAATACTTTATGATGAAAGAGTATAGGTACTCAATTAGAATAGCAGAGGTAAGTAAACTTTAAACAGCAAATTTTAACTGCGTAAACAACAATTTGAAGATATTGTTCCATGCCCCTCCTACGAAAAAATAAAATTATTAAAATCCTGTATCTTATTGCCACTTTCATTCCTTTTACAATAATTTATGGGTTACATAAAAAGTTACGAAGTCATATTGATGTATTTCATCTAATAAACAAGCATTTATTTATTCCTATACATGCGCAAACCCCATTTCTAATTTGTCAATTACGTTAAGAAACAATTTTTACATAAATAGTACTATAAAAATTTTTATGAATGTTTTTAAAAATGTATTGACATATCTAAGCACTACACATCAAAAATAACATTTTTTACATAAATGCGATAAGTTACACTAAAAAGTGATTAAATTTATTGAACATAGTGAAGGAAATAGATATTTTATATAATATAGAGAGAGATGGAGGCAGCGATTCAGCTTAAACCTGTCTTCGGACAGCAGCATGATGATGAAGATACTTAATAATAATAATACTATACATTATTCCTCAATTTGTCAAGAACATGACGTAGAAACTCATCAAGGACAAAACCAAACAAAATTTGACAATTCACATAAAATTACAATTAACAATGTATACACAGGGTAGAGTAAGAATTTTCAAGTCAGTGAAAATTGGTTTGCCAAGGGACCTACTAGACAGGTTAACCATAGCTTTGGCAGCCTACCATTACAGAATGAGATACCTCACCTTTAAGGATTTCCTCCTTTTTGTCTCTGAGACATTTCTGTTGCTTGCAGTACATTATGTACAGCTTTGGAGGGGTTAACAAGGGAATTCCCAGAATAATCTTTCAGTTTTGTAAGTAAACTTACATCTGAGCACTCACTACTTTCTTCTTCTATTAGTAAAGCAGTTTTGCAAGTGATACAAAATGCACTCTGTTGCAAAACCTGTCTTACTGTTCTGTCACCAAGGTAATATAGAGATTGTTTCTCATCTTCTCCTAACTCAACATTACTTAATTCATCATCATCTTCAATGGTGGAAAATGAAACAGCAGAGGTATTAGCATCTGCAGCTGAATTTTCAGTTCCTGTTTTTATATAATCCAACAGAAAAACTCATCATCGTCATAATTCACTATTGAATATGCCAGAAAAAACAGAAAATGTTATGACCCTTAAAGACTTTTTAAATTCTCTCGGTTTTGGAATCGAATTTTTCAACCTTATGCACAAAAACAAATTTTCGAGAGAGTCTCGAGTAACTCGAGATGCCAAAAGAAAATCAAACCCTTTACTTTTTAAGTAAAGTGACTGGAGATATAAAATAGTTGTAGCTAAAACTACACCTTTCTGTACAGGCTTCCAACTACCTTTTTCTTCTATCTTTATATTTTGAAAGATGAGTTTTCTGCACCAGTCTGATGGTTTATTAAGGCAATTGCTAATCCAACCTTCATTTTTTCAAAATGGTTAGGCCTAAGGCAATTTGCTCTCAACAGTGGAGCTAATTTCAATTCAAGGTCACCTTCAAATAGTTCCTCAATGTATTCAATTTTAACTTCACTGCTGGTCAAACTAAATTCATTTACAATAAAAGGAAGTACAGTAATCGCCTGATCGTCAAATGGTTCCTCAAGTTTTTCATTATATGAGGAGTGTCTGGAATGAAAAACAGTTTTCTGGACGAATCACGTTGGTGCTCACAATAATTAATAACTGTGGAGTATTTATCTACAACAATACCACATTCCTTCCATAATGCCTGGTTCTGACCACCCATATCAGATACCACAGTATCTATACTGAGGCCTAAGCTTTCACTCTTCAAAATCAAATAAAAAATTACTTTCTTTACATCCTTCGCAGAAAATGGTGAGCCTGTGTAATGGTAACCCACAGTCTGCTTCCATCTTATGCACATTCCCCCAAGCATGAAAATTAAGGCATGAGTTGCTAGAGAACACTCCTTGTTAGCTGCATTTCTCAATGTTGCATTACCAATAATACAGCCTACAGATTAATCATATTCTAAAGCCTCATCAAGCATTAGTACAACATGCCTTTCTAATGGAGACATAAGTTGTATCTTGAGCTGGAAGGATGTGAATATTTCTGTCAAAATCCCTGGAATGAATTTCATATTCTCCATCCTACGCCTTCGAGTCCTTTCCCTTGGCAAAGGATAACAACTTTCCAAAATCAAATTGTATCCATTCATCCCACGAGCCAATCTAAGTTTTAATGCTTTCTGAATGGTTTGATCAGACCAACTGGTTACATGCCTTGATGATTTACTCAAAGCATTCATTTGGTTCTCATTGAATAGTTTCTCTATGCTTAGCATTTCATATTTCAACTCTAGATTCTGATGGTGTTTCCTGGCTAGATTCAACTTCAATATTCACAGCAACTAAAAGAGAACGAAGACTTTTAAATTTTTGGTTCTAACTTCTATTTCAAATGTAAATGTACAAGCAACTCAATGTTTACCTGTAGCATAAATCATGACATAAACTAAGGCAGACATACTAAATTTAGAAATTTATATTTGGGTTTAAAGGGTTCTAAGATATTATTCACGTGATGGAAATGTAATACCTTAAATATAAAGAAGTCTAAAGAATATATCCATTACTTATCTATCAATATCCTCAGAGAAATATCAACATGTCCTAAACAAACTCATCACAGAAATATAAGTTAGTAAATTACTTTTATTTGCAGAAATATCCATCAATTGTGAAGATTCAGCAGATGACATCTGTAAATCCAACTCCTGCTACTTGGTTTCCTGAATTTCATAAGGAAATGTCTTTCTCTCTGCAGGTGGCTTTCTCTCTACTTTAAGTGGTATATGGCAAAATATTGTAGGAATTGCAATTGGCTTCAATTTTATGAGACCATCAGCTCTATTCATTTCAAACTGGTCTCTTGTAAAGTGTGCCTGAGTAATAATACATACTATATTACAGGTAATTTTACCAAAAGAATGTGAGAAGTAAACAAAAATAGCGATGTACTATTGCACAGTTTCACACAAAAATAATGTTTTCTGAGTTTAAGATTAGAAAAAAAATTTTATGCCCGATTATGACAAATTAATTTCTTTCTTGCAAAGAAAGGATTTTATTTAGATAATTTTCTTTACTTTCATAAGGAATTTGAAAAAAATTACATTAACCGATGGACAACAACAACATTCAGTTCTACCCATTTCATAAAATCCATTTGTTAATGCTTAAATTTAGTAACTTACCAATGAGAGTTTTAAATATTCATTGAAATTAGTATACTCCATTTATTGTTGAAAACAAATAACGAGGTAAACCGATTAGAAATAAAATAAACTTACATCACAAAACCATGAATCTGCCTGGGACCCAGTCCTTACAATTAATTTTTTGAAGCCATATCTTCATTTTTTCTTCATTCCGAGCACCTGTAGATAAACTATAAACTTTCTTCCCCTTCTCAGGTTTCAAGTAGCACCCAAAAGTACAGCACTGAGTTATAATTTTTCAAAATATTCGCTCACTAAACACCAAACCGCCCCTTCGCTCGTTCTAACTGCACAGCAATGAGGCTAGAATTAGGCCGAAAATGACGGCTGGTCATTCTCAACCAATCAGAAGCCTTGGTTGTCAGCAAACCGAGCGGAAAACAATGGCCATACTTTGGTGATACTTTACCCAAGTTAATATATGCAGCACCCATCTGGTGGTGGGATATGGAACTTGCACAGGATACGACTGCTTGAGCTACAACATACTCCAACTTGACCTCCTTGGTTGGGTAAGTTAGTTCAAGTGTTTTGGTTTCTTTCCATACTCACTGTCCCTCTCCCCCGAGAGGGGTGGGAAGAAACCAAAAACACTTGAACTAACTTACCCAACCCAGTAACAGTCATATCCCACGTGCTTATTCTTTTTTCTTGCAGCTAACCTCCATGCTGTTTCATATCTCACCACTTCATTCTGTTAGGGTGCTGCATATATTAACCTGGGTGGGTGGCAGATAACAGACAAGTCCCAAAATGGGTACTTGGATACTAACCAGTACTAACAGCATTACTGAAATGCAGCGCCCTCATGCGCCATCAAGTGGCAAGATACGGAACTATGCTGCGCTGTACATATCGCTTAGATCCAATCTTCTACTCAACATTTTTCTTTGAATGGAGATTGAACTAGTGTTGTGAGCCTGTGGCACTTGGACTAAACGAACGTCACCCTCTCCATGCCAGCGGAGAATGGGTGTTTGAACAGTCACTTATACTGTTTCTCCTTTTGAGTAGAAGTTTGGATGTAAGCAATATGCAGTTGGAATATATGATACCTCCACATAGTTCCATATCTCGCCACTTGAGGGAGCTGCATTTTGGTGGCGTCATTAGTAACTAAAAATATTTCTTAGCCCTTACCAGCTATGAAACTTTGGGATTTACCGAGACATGAAGAAGAAGCCTTTTCCTTACTACGTGGAGATTGCATTTACAAAACAGTTGAAAGTGAACGGTAGCTTAATAAGTTCTCTTTTCAATAAATGTGGTGTAATTCGTGCTGGAGATTGAAGTCATGCCTGTGGTGCCCACTCTAAATTAATGTCACCCTTTCGATGCCAGTGGAGATTAGGTGTCCGAGGCAGAGCAAACGCCAGAAAAGTAAATATCTATGAGATACACATATATACACTACATAATTTCATTTCTCGTCACCTACAGAAAAAATTTGTGGGTAGATAATGCTCAAGTACCATATTTATTGATTATCTTCTCTTGTATAGTTGAATTTAAAATAGGCATCTGGGATAAACTGTATTGTTGTGAAAAGTAAATAGTATTATTATTAATTTTTAATAGGAGTCCGGGATAACCGAATTGTACCAATTTTTTAATCTAGAATTTGCTTGAATATTTTTATGCAACAGCATTGTTTGATAATCTGTTATGTATATTTAATTTCACCATTTTAAGATTGAGTATTTTGATGCTCATGTTTTTCTTTCATGTTGGTTTAATTTTTATACCAGTTATCACCAAAAATATCGACTCCAGCAACACCCGTGGTTAATTGAAAAAATTGGTCTATCTAAAGGAGACCACAAGTCCATGGTTCGTTCTCATATAGCTGCACGTCTTAATGGGTACATATTTGGTCGAGGTGGAAAAGAAGCACTGGAAGCAGATATAGTGCGTCTTGGACTTAATGAAGAAATTGCAAATTATGTGAGAAAATACTACATCAAATTTGAAGGACGTGGACTTGTATGTTAAGGTGAATAATACTGGGGCATCTTGGAACAACTATGACTTTTTCAACATCACAGCTCAAACTGGTCTATTTAATTCATATGTACCTGTGTGCATGTTATTAATTTTTATTGAAAATTACCTTTAATGATAGGACATAACACCAACATGTCATTATGTACATATTTAGCTGGGACCATTTAAAGCAAACAAAAATGAGGTGTTAATAATTTTGTAATTCATAGTACATTAATTTTCTGGAAAGTCAACATACATAAATTTAGGTGGACACTAGTAAAGGTATTATGTAGTAGAGTAATATTTAGTGATTGCCTTTTTTATCACAACTCTCATTCAACCACAATTCTCACAAAACGTATTATACAGAAAATATTTTTAGAAAATATTTTCCACAGTTATATACTCGAACATGTTTATGAACCAAAGATACTTGAGTAGTATAGATTTTTGTTATTGTGCATCATCAATGGTTTTTGAAATAAGTATGTAGTTCTGCTCAATTTTTTTTATATTTGCATGTTGCTTATTAATATATAATATCTCAGGAAAGCAATATTTTATGCTGAGGTAAATACTTCCAAGTGATTTCATATAATTCTTTTTGTTGTGTATTGTCAGAATTTTAGTACTATTTTAAATTTATTTTTGTGTACTTTGGTGTTGAAAATGTATTAGCCCTTGGTCATTAAAAATATTTTAAACCATTTTGTGATACAGTTTTTAATAAATACTTACCTCATCATCCGTATTTTTCTGTAATTTGTAGCCCAACCGAAAACAATATTTATCCCTTGGTCATGCCCAGATATTATACAGAAAAAACTCTCAAAACCAGCATATCTGGTTCAAGGAAGTAGCCAATTTTTGCAATTATCCAGATTTAAGAAACCTATGCTGACTGAGTTAGTTATATTTGGTAAACAAAATCATTTCTTGCAAAGAAAATACCAGTGTCAGTATTAAATCAGAAAATATGAAATATAAGGAAATTATAAGGTAAATAGGTATATCATTTACCGTACTTAATTTTATCAGCACAGTACAGATCTATTGAAAGCTATGGCACCTAAATGCATGAAGAGTCACGTGATGTAAGGGAAGGTGGCTGTGGAGGAGGAAAGCTTAAGGGGAAGGTGGCTGTGGAGAATGACTGATTGGGTACCCCATGCATATATATCCTCACCCCCGCATAGCTTGCTTTTGAGAATGGACTCTTCCATGCTGAATTCGTGTTTGTGAGCAGGTGTCATAAGCTTTCAATAGATCTGCAAGTATATTTTTCAAACGCATTTGGCAGTAGGGTATTGGAACTTAACACAAGATGATGAAGGGGAGGTTGTCATGGATGGAGGATATAGACGGTAAATTTTTGAAGGGATTTTTTAAGTTGGCTGTAAACAAAAGACATCGTTTTTGGATAGAATTTTTAAATTGCCCCGTTTTTGGAAGGTGGTTTTCAGAATTTTAGAGATTGTTAGGATAAAGGGTATCTATGAGAGAAAAAAGAATGTTTTCTTCCAAATTAAACTTGCAAATAGTCGATTGTTATACAGGTAGTTCCCGCTTAACACGAGTTCACTTAATACGTAATTCGCTTTAGCACAATTTACCATTTGGGGAACCTATTCACTTTACATGAAGAATTCACGGTTTTATACGAGTTGCAACACAATCCATTACTTAAAAATAAAATAAAAAAATGTTGCCATTAAGGCAACGTGCGTATTAATTTATATTTATTCATAAAATACTAGATAATACCGCATTTACCCGAATCCAAGCACTGTCAAAACAGAAAAACGATTTTATGACCTAATTTCTCAGTGACTGTATTTGGCGTATATTTTGAACACGTATTCAGTATAGGTAAACTAGTTCATTCATTAATTGAAATGGTTTGTTCCAAATTTTTTTTAATGATTTTTTAAATTAAGACTATTAATTGAATTCCGGATCGTAAGTTTGCAATAAATATACAATTATTAGGCGTTTTTTACCAACGGAGCGGTATTAGCGGAACGCCTTAGGGACACGTCTGGTCTGTCCGTCCGTCGTAACTTTCATCTGCTAAACCGCTCGACGGATTTTAATTAAATTAAGTATGAGTGATAGTAATTAAAATTTATCGCTCAATTGTGATTTTCAGCTGAATCCGTCAGTTAGAACTTTCACTTCACTTACTTTAACAAACTTGTATCTCGTTAAATGGCATCCGTCAAGCAACAAAGAAATACCAAACTTCTCTCTCCCTAGATCTTATATGATCTGTAAGGTATAGATTAAAAAAATTATTCGGATAGAGAACAACATCTACTACAAGAAAGTCCTCGAGGCCACATAATTACGACTTATGGTTTCGAAGATAAAAATTCGAGAAAACCCCAAGCAAAACATCGCATATTTTGTTTACATCGATCTCTAAGGTGGTTCTCTCAGCAAACAACAATTTCAAATCCATATATTTCTTCCCCATGCTTTTATATGATCTGTGAGGTATAGATTTAAAAAATTATTTGGATAGAGAGCAGCATTTACTACGAGATAGTCCCCGAGACCATATAATTACGACTTACAGTTTTGGAGATAAAAAGTTGAGAATCGCCCAATCTTTCGATACCGTCTCATACTTATTTCCGATTAAGAACGCCTTTGCAATCTCTGCATTCAATTTATGGAGTATACTTTTCAATCTTGTTATATCTTATATATCATTATATATAGACGTTCCTTACAGAGGAGGAGGAGGATATATATAACATATAGGAGGATACTAATGTCCAGCCCAAACTACAAAAGCTACAGAGCTGAAAGTTTCAGTTTTTGTAGATATGATGGAGAAACCTACAGATAAAATAAGACTTCTCACCTAAGTGACATGAGTTCGACTCCAGAAATTCCGGAAGTTGCGTTTTTCCCATAAGAAAACCATTGCGCTATTTTTGTAAAATTATTTTGGGCACTTGCCCGTAAGCTAGAAAAATGACATTTTCAGTGTTGCTAGATGGCCGCAATATATATTGAGAATTATTGTTACTTTTGCTTACAGTGTCCTGGGTTCGACTCCAGATACCCCGGAATATCTCCCATAAGTTAGCATGGGAAAAAGTTATCCCAGTGTGTAGACCAATCTAATAGGTTTAGGAAGCTGAAATTTTGCAGGTCTATAGAATTTTTCTCATAACCAACTATAAAAATCGAAAATTTCAAAATTGTAAATTTTAGGGGTTGTTTTAACCCCATTTGAACATTAAAGTTTAATAATTTTTTAGGTACTACGGGATGAGCTAGGAAGCTGCAATTTTCAAATTATTTACAGAACAGTGCATTTGCACAAATAAACATTTCAATCTCTCCATATATATATATATATTGCGGCAACCGTTAAAAATGTTTAAATTTTAAACAATTAGAAAAATATTATTTTACTTCTAGAAGTGCTACAACTTTAAAATTTGCTGAAATGTGTAGTATTAGTACCCCATAATGGAGAAAGTGTAAAATGTTTAAAATTGCAACATTTGGG
Source organism: Tanypteryx hageni (assembly GCA_028673005.1). NCBI lineage: Eukaryota > Metazoa > Arthropoda > Insecta > Odonata > Petaluridae > Tanypteryx > Tanypteryx hageni. The sequence continues at coordinate 63,351,307 of CM054115.1, read as the reverse complement.
GATTGTTTTAAACTATTATTTTTACATGTGGGAAAAACGAAAATCGCTGCGGAGGTGAAATATTTAGAATTAATAGAATATTTGTAATGATGAAACATCTGACTGAAAAATTAATGTTTTTTCAAGGTGATGAAATGCTTGCAGTATGCAAGCACCTTCTACTAGTATGTATATATATATATATATATATATATATATATATATATATATATATATATATATCCTACGGTTCTATGAAAACTCGTCGCGATCATTTTGTCCCGCATCAATTCGTTGCGGTGAGTTCGTCGCGCGTCAATGCAACGGACGGTAAACTCATTGCGCGTCAATTCATCTCTCGACGAATTCGTCATAGTGTCTCGCCTTCCAATTTGTCTCGCGACGAATTTGTCTGGCGATGAACTGACGTGCGATGAGTTTTTCGAGCGATGTATTGACTCGCGACGAGTTTATCGTGTGTCAAATTGATACGCCACGAATTGAAGCGCGACGATTTGACGCGCGGTCAATTGACCGTGATGTATTGACGGTATATGACTTCGTACTCGAATTTAAGACGACCCCCGATTTTCGAAAGTTTAAATTTGGAAAAACCTCGTCTTGGATTCGGGTAAATACGGTATATAATTTGCAGCCTAAAGTTGAAGTAAAATTCCGCGTAGCCATTTTTGTGACATTTACCACAAATGAGGGACCACTAGACTAAAACACGCGAAATAAGCTTTGGAGGACGAATTCTGATTGTAATGCCTTTTGCGGAAAAAAGCACGCTTGTAGTTGTAGATGTAAAACCAAAAACAATATCAAAACATAAGACGTCATGATCACGAAGAATATCAAATAGCCACCACTAAGTAATGAAAACTTTTTAGATTTGATATTTTCCAGGTATGACTCACAGGCAGAGCTCATCTTTCGTGAATTCTACTTCATGTTTTTCGTCACTAGCGGTTCAAGTCCCGGTGTCGGAAAAAGAGAAACTGATACAAACTATTTGCATTCCATTCAAAGACAAACTGTACACGAATGAGGGAACCCTAGACTAAAACAAGCGAAATAAGTGACGACACTGCCGACCCCATCAACTTTCGCGAATTCTACCATATTTTTCGTCACTTTCACGGTTAAAGTCGCGGAAAGTATTGCGAGAAGTTTTGTATTGAATTAGCAGATGCAATTTATAAATTAATGAATATTCTAAGTCTATTTATGTATAAATAAAAATTTATATATCCACTGTGGCAGGACGATCCTCTCTCGCTCGAACACGTATCTCCCGCATTTTATTTGGTTTCTTATGGGATTTATGTATTCGCTTAACACGGCACTTTTTAGGAAGGTATCTCTCGTATTAAGCAAGAACTATTTCAACCATTCTTACCCAGAAGGCAGAATGACTGCCAAAAAAATTTTTTGGGAGCAAACCAAATGAAAAACCACAATAAAAATATAAATACGAAAACAAATGTTATAACTAATGTTTATTGCACTTGTTATACAAATGAAAGGTAATTTTTTATTAAGAACAAAAATAAAATACCACTAAATTTAAAAAAATATAATATTCGGCAGGGGAAAAGCCCTCCCCTAGTCACATCCCTGTTTCAACGATTATTGATTTTTTATAGAAAGAAAGGCTTCCTAGTATTATCTATTGCAGGGTTTCCCAACCATTTCGGTGTGGTGAGCACAGAGTTAGTTCATAGAACATAAAGCGATCACCACTACACTTTTACAAAAGTGGGAATGATCACAAATGGAATCAAACCAGTGTCAATGCTGTTAGTTATGTCCTTTTTAAATGTTTAGAAAGGAAGCAAGTGAATGTATTAGATCACGTGCTAGGAAAAGTGATTTTATGCACCATAGAAGAGCATGGTCAGGCTGCCTAAGAGCATACCTGCTTCAATTTGGAATTATTCACTTCTTTGAACACTATGAAGCATGACTTGGTGATTGATGTGTATCTGGAATTTTTGCATATGATATACTTAGGCTCCAAAGAAAATCTATTTTTTATTTCTATATTTGATGTTTATTATTTATATCATATTGTTTTGCATTTAGGATATCTTTAATGTGCTGCTGAGGTTCTTTAGTCATTTCAACATTTCCTTACTGCATGAATATTAATGAATGTCATGACTTTAATTTTTATTATTTCATAATTGAAAGTGTTACTCTTAATGCAGAAATAAATAAATATTGGAAGAAAAAGGAATTATAAATTGTTTTTTAATTTAAGCGACGGTCTTGGCCTTAACTTTGTGGTATTCCATCACAAGGAACTAATGAAAGTAAAAACTTTGGGTCTTGTCGGTTATCTGCCACCCGCCCAAGTTAATATTCCCGGAGTGATGGGTTGGGTTAGTATAGGGTGACCATACATCCCGGTTTAGCCGGGACAATTCTGGATTTTAGATGTCCCAGCATCCTGTTCAGTTTAGTATTTGTCCCGGTTAGAAATTCTTTTAATTTTTATTTCATAAATATAGAATAAATAAAACACATTCCACCAGTTATATGTTATTATGCATGCAATCCATTTATTAGGAATTAAAATATCTTTCAATTAAATTTAAATAAGTACAATCCATAAAGGGTGCCTATATGTGCGAGGTGTGCAGCGCACTCCGACAGCTGAGTGCACGAGTTTTGGAGCAATAATTTATGTTTTAGATCACCCTTATTTACTTTCACAAATTATGTTTATCTAAAACATTATATTTAACTGTTATCACACCATAATATTTTCTTGAATGTTGCCAGATATGGATTTAACCATGGTTAGAAATGATACACAACATGGCTTTTCCTAAATGCTTTGGTGAACCAAAATACATTTTTTTCTGGAAAATTTTCTAAAAACTTGGGGCAAGTATTATAGCCCGAAAAATACAGTAAATATGACTCTAAAATACTTGTTCCCATCAATTTTTTGGCCAATTCTGTAATAATTCTGTGCACATAATGTTAGAATTAGCCCCTGGCAGCTGTAAATAAACCCCCTTAGGGAGGAGGGGAGTATGACCAAAGCTTGCCTAAGATTTTTTATCTAAGAAATATTTTACTTTTTACTTGCAATTTACGTGCCGCGACAGCTCATCCACAGCAAGCTTCCATCTGCTTGTTACCCACGTTTTGCCCGACATTAGAATTCTTTTTGCCATATTTAACTGATTTTTTTGGTAAACATAACCTTACCTTGTTTAATCTGAGAGATTTTTCCTCATTGTACTTTAAAGAGCATTATAATACATTGCAATGCTATAAGAAGGCATTTTCTAATTTTTATTAAAAATGGGGGTACAATGAAGGGGGGAGGGTCGCCCCAAATGCTAACAGTTGCTGGCATGGAGGGATGAGGGGGTCAAAAATAGTTAAACATTTGCTGTCGTAATACATGAATGGTCTCCTAGTGAATAAATACAATCTGTAAAATTCTATGTGCCATCAGAGGCGGCTCATGATGTCGAAAAGAAGGGGAGCTTCACCTCAACCAAAATATACCTATGTACCTTACATGTAAACAAACAGTTCATGATCATATTGGATGCCTAAAGTAGTGACTACTGAACCGACCAGTAACTGAAATCAAGTCGTCATCCTTTAGAGCCTGAATAGTGGATGCAGACCTCATGCTTCACTTAACAAGTAAATACACACAATATACACAACTAAGCATAATAATCTTCCCTAACTATATATATCATTTAAGAAATGTTGACACATGAGAAAATACATTGGCCTGAGAGTGAAAGACGTCAGAAGGCATATAATCATAGCCTATATCTTGCACTGGTTTTCATACCGAGAAATGCCTCTTATCAGCGTTATAAAGTGGTATTGTAGAAGCCGCAATTACATTTTTCGGGTTCCTAAAGCGGGCGACAGATGCCTTAGTCAATACGGTTTGAATGATTGGGAGCCCCCTAAATCTTGTGACCCTCGCATTGTGGGGCCTATCAGCATGCCCCTGTTTATACGGTACTTGTGTACTATATGGGCACCCCATACATAGCACCCTAATGGAATGAAGTGACAAGATATGGAACTGCATGGAGGTTACGTATATTCCAACTGCATATCGCTGACATCTAAACTCCTACTCAAAAGGTAACATTATTTTTTGGGCACACAATCTCCGCTGGCATGGCATTGGTGTAGTCCAGGCGCCAAAGGTACCCTACACCAGTTCAATCTCATTCAAATAAATATACGGATACCATTTTGCCAAGTTTCATATCCTGCCACCAGAAGGGGGCTGTATATGGGATGCCCGTATAGTACACAAGTATCATTTATGCTTTCATTTGTTATTAATTTCATCACCTGTCCCAACCACTCCATGAATATTAACTTGGGTGGGTGGCAGATTACCAACAAGACCCAAAACTTTTTTATGCAATTTTTTATTTTCATTATTGTACGATCCAGTTTTTGATGCTTGGCATCATCATCATTGACACCAGGTTGCATATTTGTGAATAATAAAAAGTGGTACAAATAAAGGTTTTCCTTTCACTGGTTCATTATGTTGTTATTTTTCGATAACCATCAATTGTTAGCTGTTCTTTAATAGTGAAGCGGTAGTAGCTGAAAGCCTTATGTGCACATCTCCACCATCCATCTATCCCATGTTTAACCTCCAAAACTACTGGGCGGGTTTTAATCAAATTAAGTATTAGTGATAATTATTAAAATTCATTGTCAAATTCTGATTTTGAACTACATCCATCAATTAGAACTTCCACTTTATATAAGCACTTAAATAAACTTATGCTTGGATCTTGTTAAATAATAATCCATCTTTATTGAGGGCGATATTTAGAGAATCATGTCCATACTTACATATAACCCTAATTTGACAAACAAACATCCATCTCCTAGGTGGGATTCGAACCTGTGACCTTAGCATCCATTGGCTGAAACTCTTAACCACCCATCTACCAAGGCCAACATAACATCTGTCAAGCAACAAATACCCTATTTTTCTCTCCCATGCTCTTATATGATCTGTAAGGTATTGATTAAAAAATTTATTTGGATAGAGGACAACGTTGACCACAAAAAAGTCTGCGGGACCACATAATTATGACTTATAGTTTAGGAGATAGAAGTTTGAGAAAATTCCAAGCATCGAATCACATATTTTGTTTACTTCTAGGGCTATGACAATTATATCAGCAAACAACAATTAAAAATCCATATTTTTCTCTCCCAAGCTCTTATATGATCTGTGAGGTATAGATTTAAAAAATTATTCTGATAGAGGACAAGATTTACCACAAAAAAGTCCATGGGACCACATAATTACAGCGTATAGTTTCGGAAATATAAATTCAAGAACTGCCCAATCTTTCAATACATTTTATATGCATTTTCAATAAAGAATTCCTTTAAATCTCTGTGTGTTCCATTGAAAGAGTACACTTTTCCTTCCTGTTACTTCTGCTAGGGCTTTCCACTGAAGAAATCATTATCACATCAGGAACATTTGCTCTTAGGTTATAATTGAAATTTTTTGTTAAATTTTATTAAAAATGAATGACTTTTATCCCAAATAGACTAAAGAACAATACAGTCAGGTTTAAGAGAATTTTAAAGGCACTGCATTAGTTGATGTATTTTTAGAAAGATTTTGACAAAAAATATGCAGTGGTAGTGGAGGAAGTTTTGACACTCTTGGTAAAAATATAAGCTGATGAATTAAAATATTTTAATTTTATTCTTATTCTGTGGTTATGTTTTGAGGCCTTAACTAATCACTTCATTGGTTCGCCAGCTATGTTGGCAAGGGTGGATCCAGATTCATCCTTGGGAATGGGGTAATCAAAGATGGAAAAATGAACTTTTTGAAAATATTTTAAAAAGGATACAGATGTTGATATGTAACAATGGAATTATTTGCAACAAAATAATTCAGTAAAAAGTAACATTTCTTTGATGTTATTTTTTATAATCTTATCAATTTTTTCGGTGTTCTGAAATCTTGAGTGATGGTAGTTACCCCCATTTTACCTTCCCTCCACCACCAGTGGCCAAAATGAGCGATCTAACTCAACAAAACTGTGTTGATATTCTTATTTATTGGGACATCAATTATTTTATTGTGATAACAGAAAGCTATCGAGTTAGATTTTCACACTGATTTACTAAGTTAATTAACCTATTATGAGGTAAAAATACTATAAATGTCTCTATATTCATTAAACTAAGTAAGTAACATATATGCACGCATTTTATTTGGTGTAATTGTACTAATATCTCAATATAAACAAGAATACAGCTATTTTGCTAACATAACACAATATTTAAGCTATATTATGGCTACTGTTTCCAATTTTTCAATTATCATTATCTAATATCAGGCATAAAGTACATAAAATTATTCATTAACAAACATTTATTATATATATATATATATATATATATATATATATATATATATATATATATATATATATATATATATATATATATATATATATATATAATTTGATCATTGTTTTTAATTACATTTCTTTGTTCTATTTCTCCCTCAAAGTACACACACTGGAAAATTATCCGGAACTGCTATCATCTGAACTAATGTTATCTGAACTGCTGCTATCTGACGCACTTGATACGTCATTACTGCTATCCTTGATCACATTTGCAACAGGTTCTGCAAGAAGTTGCCACACTTCATTGGGTAAACTGTCACTCATTTTTCTCTGCTAACTCCTGCAGCGAACTATAATTTTCGGTGCAAAAACATCCACTGATGTGCTAAGTGCTAATGACAAACTATAAATAGAACATAGAAATATAGACATATAACAATCCAACAGTTGAATTTGAATAGATTTAAGTAATACCACAGAACAAAATACACCTCATAGGTGAAGGCGATTCGAAACGAAACTTAGTTAATGTCAGTTAAATCACATCCGATAGTTACTATCCTCTTCCGGCTCCCGGTAGGTCAATGTCCACTCAACACTGAATGTTTTCTGCCGGATAGGATGGAATCGAGAGTGGGACACCTGCGTCGACTTCACTCGTTGCTCCGCTGTGCGTCTCGTCGCTCGGAAGGCCACTATCGGAATGGACTGTCACGTGACGCCGGTGGTGAAGGAGGGAGGTAATGACGTCAGGCGGGTAATTCGAAATGGTTGAATTATTCCCGATGATTGGTCGCTTTTCTACTGTTCTTGCATAACCATGGGAAAGAGGGAAGGTTATAGGGGTAAGGGGTAATTAGGGTATATAAAGCAGAGAGGCACCACGGGAGGGCGTGTCGACCGTGGCGTGGCGTTCAGTCCTTCGATATCACGAATATCGGCGATAACGAATCGCATGTACGAACATGCAAGTACGAATATCGCTAGTTCGAATATCGCCGCTATCGTATAAGTGCTATCGTATAAGTGCGGGAGTAAAAGGGGGGGAGGAAAAAATCGCCACATCCTCCCTGGGAAAAATGATGAAAACGGGACCAATAAAAGTTTCAATTGGTTGGGGAGGGTAAGTTTCTAAGTCACCTTATTCCCTGCACCATTCCCGGATCATGAATGAAGCACAGAACACACTCCTTCGTTGTCTCTTTCAAGATAGTTTATTATTATTATTGAACACTTATTTGTCAAGACACTTAAAATTGGAATATTACACGTGGTGGATTGCCTGCTCTGGCAATCAGGGTTCGAGCTACTGTCACGGCTAAAGTTCTCTAAAGAAGTCCACTGGTTCGCCGTGATGAAGCTAGTCGGGAAAGCACTTGTCCATTGGAATGTAGTTTTTTCCAGGATAATCACTTTGGGGGTACATAGGGATGATTCACTTGGGATATCATGTCGGCATCTTGCCAAGCCGAAAACTCAATAACATGTAGGAATATCTCCCTCAAAATAATAAATAATCATAATTACAATATGCCAACTATCGTGGCTTAAGGAAACAAAATTGATACCCATCCTTGCCTCAGGGATAGAGTGAGAATAGATTGTATGTCATTGATAACATAACAGAATTAGAATTTCATGACATAACAAAAGCAAACTTTTCTGAGCATTTCCTTCTTGGAAATATTATACATCATAGCATAAACATTAATTCTTAGGCAAGGGCAACTAGTAATCATACTGTTATTAAGCATTTTAAAAGATGATTATTAGGCAGGGCATTGCTTAATCCAGGCATAATATCTCTATTAATTAACAGTGTAATATTTCAATTGATTTGGCCATGTAAGTCCCTTCATCATATCATATTTAAGCACATTAACAAGGTAATATTAAAATCATTAACAATATTATATTCAAATTAACTTGACTGTGGTATATTATTAAATTGGCCCCAATAGTTAAGTTCCTTCACAGTATGCATAATATTATCACTGATATTAAATTCATTAACGACATAATATTCAAATTAACCTGTAGTGTGGTATCTTAATAGGGTAGACATAGTACATAAATCCCTTCATAATATGATATTTAAATTCTTAACCTAAACCTGGTTTCAATTAAACTAACTCATAATATGGTATTACAATAAATTGTGGTATACTTCCTAATACATAAGGTACATATAGACATTTTAAATGTATCCTTAGCCCAATTGGGGTTAGTCTACAAAACTGGTAATTATTACCAAAAAAAAAGAAACATGGCTAGGTTAGGTTGTTTTTTTTGAGCCATGTTTGGACCTTCATAGATGTCCAGAATACCATCTATGATGCCTGGTATATTGCACGCTAAACAGCAATTTTCTTGGCACATGGCCGAATAAGTTTTTTTCAATATGTTTTACCAGATTTGCATCTGGGGGCTGGTTGCGATGATCAGAATCACCGGGCGATGAGTTCGCTACCTCTACGCCAAGACAAGATACATATACAACAAATTAAGTACAATAAAGTTTAAGTTGAGAGATATTTACAATTCTCTCCTTATTTGGGGATAGCTGAAGAACAGCTGTTACGGGAGATATGAACCTTTTGATAGGTGAAGGGCCGGCCCACTGAGGGGTTAACTTAGCAGTTCTATTGAGCATCTTGGAACTAGTAGGAAACCTTCTATATAACACTAAATCACCGATTTTAAATGGGTTCCCAGTATGGCTTTTATCAAAAGCAAGTGCCTGCCTACGTCTGGTCGCCTTGAGATTATTGAGCACTTGTTGCCACAAGGAATGCCTCTCAGAGGGAGCTAGGTCCTCAGCCAGAGCCTGAGGAGGAATTCTCCAGAAATTTGTCAAGGGATGAGGAAGCTCTCTGCCCATAAATATCCTTGCTGGAGTATAGCCCGTACTGCTATGTTTAGCAGAATTAAAAGCAAAGGTTAAACTGGGTAAGAATTCATCCCATTTCCGGTGGTCATTCTGTGACAAGATGGTTAAGGCATATTTTAGGTTACGGTGGACACGTTCAGCTTGATTAGGCTGAGGATAGTAGGGGGCTGTGAAAATTTGCTTAATACCATATTTAAAACACATATCAGAGAATGCAGTGGAACGAAATTGGGAACCATTATCAGAAACAATATATTTAGGATAACCAAATTTAGGAAATATTTTGTTAAACAAGACAGAAACCACTTGAGAAGCCAAGGGAGAACGCAGAGGTTCAATAAAAGTAAATTTAGTAAAGCCATCTATTATAGTCAGGGCACAAGTGCTGCCACTGCGACTTCTAGGCAAGGGACCAATGAAATCTATATACACCTTTTCCCATGGATAAATGGATGGTGAGGAAGACATCTCACCAGGAGGAAAGGTGTTCCTAGGTTTGCAGGTTTGGCAGTCGTGACAACGTCTGACCATCTGCATTATTTCTTGCCTCATATTTTTCCACCAAAATTCTCTACATATTCTTTCACAAGTTTTAGCCACCCCCATGTGTCCAGCGGTGGGCAAACGATGGAAATATTCAAACAACATGGATCTCAGGGCCTGGGGAACCACTACACGTCCCTTCAGTCTAGTGGTACCATAATACAACAAATCATCCTTGAGAAAATAGTTTGGATGGGGGCGTCCCCGTCTAACTGAGTCGATCAGCTGTTTCAATTCTGGGTCAGATGTCTGATGCTCACGAATATTAGTGAATGATAATGGGATTTTATGGAGGAGCATCGAACAATGAATGGGTTTCTCCCTTGATTGATGGTTCACCCTAGACAAACAATCAGCCACCCTATTTTTGGAACTGGGAACATGGTGAATAGCAAAGCGAAAGGACGACAATTTTAAAACCATTCTACCAATTTTCCCTAACTGCTTAGGATTTTCCCAGCGCCCTTGCGGCACCTTGCACGGAATAAAGAAAATCGCGAGGAGATTCGTGGGGGAGTTGGAATCTTTTCACCTTAGTAGTGACGAGTCGTTCTAATTCCCTATTAGAGACGAAAGTTTCCCATACTTTCGGTATTATCTTCTCCCAGGGCACCTTTTGATTAACTACCGACAACCAAAACTGGCGACAATTGGCCGGAAGTTTAGACAAAAGTAATATCAGCAAGTAGTGTTCCGGAATAAGTGACAAAGACAATACATCGGACACCGCGGATATAAAAGTGAACCAATTCTCGGAGGTAGATTCCTGGAAGGGGGGAATTTCGAGTAACAGCTGGTTAGCAACTCTTACGCAATCGGAAAACTGGGGAACCATCTCGGTTTCATCGTACTGAGTGCCTTCGGCGCGCACGGTAGCCTCCGTTTTACCTCGTTCCTTCGACATGTTTGAGAGAGAGAATCAAAGAGTAACAAATAACAGGGGAATTACGTGACTGATGGAATGGGGCGGACGAATGAAAAGTGAAGGAGAGCAATAGGACTAAAAGAGATCGAGTAACCGAGGAATAGGACAAAATCCAAGAACTATACCACAAAAGAACCAGAAAGCATAGCAACAATCAGTTTAGACAATTAACAACCTAATATTTAATATCTCCCCGGTGCCTCCAATTTTGCAGCGAACTATAATTTTCGGTGCAAAAACATCCACTGATGTGCTAAGTGCTAATGACAAACTATAAATAGAACATAGAAATATAGACATATAACAATCCAACAGTTGAATTTGAATAGATTTAAGTAATACCACAGAACAAAATACACCTCATAGGTGAAGGCGATTCGAAACGAAACTTAGTTAATGTCAGTTAAATCACATCCGATAGTTACTATCCTCTTCCGGCTCCCGGTAGGTCAATGTCCACTCAACACTGAATGTTTTCTGCCGGATAGGATGGAATCGAGAGTGGGACACCTGCGTCGACTTCACTCGTTGCTCCGCTGTGCGTCTCGTCGCTCGGAAGGCCACTATCGGAATGGACTGTCACGTGACGCCGGTGGTGAAGGAGGGAGGTAATGACGTCAGGCGGGTAATTCGAAATGGTTGAATTATTCCCGATGATTGGTCGCTTTTCTACTGTTCTTGCATAACCATGGGAAAGAGGGAAGGTTATAGGGGTAAGGGGTAATTAGGGTATATAAAGCAGAGAGGCACCACGGGAGGGCGTGTCGACCGTGGCGTGGCGTTCAGTCCTTCGATATCACGAATATCGGCTATCGTATAAGTGCGGGAGTAAAAGGGGGGAGGAAAAAATCGCCACACTCCTCAACTGGACCAGAAGATACTAGCAAAACGTGTAATAAGTCTGTCATGGTATTCTTTCTGGATGATTTCCTTGTGTGCCCCTCTCTAAACCTTTTACAGTCCTTATTTCTTGCTTCTTGAGCTTCTTCTGACAACTGGCCAAGAGGAATAAGAAATGACTGTATTATTTTTGCTCCATGTAACAGAAATTTGTGGACAGTTACTGGTTTGTTATACCAAGAGTATAACTGCAAATATAATTTCATAGTTTCTTTTACTTACTTATCAAATTGTTCGCAGCTTATGGATAAGTCATTCGATAAAGTTGCTAAAATGGTTGAAAATCGCCAAATTAACTTTTCATCAATTCCTGTTATTTCTGCAGCCTGCACAGGATTTTTAAAAAATCTATGGGCAGTGTTACCATCATTGGTATTTCCATTACCTCCAGGTTTTGGCTGATCCACTAACAAGTCCATCTGTGACCAAAACTTTTCCACAACTTCTGTTTTCTTTTTTTTACCTTCAATTTGTCTTGGGGCGTTCTGACTTGCCAGATTTTATCGTCCAGCCGGTATGATATATACAAAAGGCACTCAAAAAATCTTATCCATGCATGGAGTGTGGACAGTCCAAATGAATTAGCTTCTTTGTCAACCTATTTCATACACTTTTCAATATATGTATTATACTAGCCCCACGCTTCTGTGATGAAGTGTCTGTCAGCGAGTTACAAATTTTGCTGTCAACCATAGTCATTAAAAGTTTGTGATGAACAGTAACTTTTGTTTCATTTATGGCCACTTGTGTTGGTTCAAAGTTACAGAGTTGCTTTTGCAGTCACCTCTCTTTTGATGACTTCTTGGGTTTCTTTTTCAAACAAAATTTTAATGGGGTGACAAAATCTTGTAGAATATGGTCTTGAATTTTGCCACAAAACCATTTTTAAACTTTTGTCCACAGCCTGATCACAAGTTTGCGAATATAGTTGCAGTAAAGAGGTTGAATTAATCAAGAACTGTTCTAACAACATTAGCCAAATGTCTTTGTTTGTAAGTACTTTGTCCATTGCTTCCATCAGATCCCCATTTGAAAACAATTTTCAACCTTTCCTCTCCACTTATTACATGTTTTATCACCTCATCTTGCACGAATATAATTCACGTGATTGTGTGATTCAGCAAAGGCTGTAGTTTGATTTGTACAAAAACATCGGAACTACCGTATCTGCCCGAATATAAGCCGATACTTTTTGTCAAAATCTATCCTGAAAAAAATCACCCTCGGCTTAAATGCGAGCCTGAGGAAAAATTTGCATCCTCGTACGACGCCATCGCTGAAAAATATATTGTTTCCATAGCATACCTCCTGTTGCCCGGAGCTGTAATTTAAATTGCTATTGAAGGTTATTTATATATTTTAACACGTAGTTAAAAGTAAATGGGTTCTTATCCAAAGGAAAGGGTGGTATATAAAACAATCGAGTTTTAACAACCCACCAGGTTCCTAGTATGATTGCACGCTACAGCAAATTCGTTTTGATCATAAATTGCAACGAGTTCTTAAGATACCAACACCGGTCTTATTCGAGGTTTTTACAAATTCTGAATACACTAAGCTTCTTCAACTCTTTGTTTTAATTGCACTTCTTGGTGCTGCAATCGATTTAAAGTTCTGATGTAGCAGTCGTCGTAGCTTTTACGGATCATTTAAATGGCAGGTACGTTAAAGTTAGGAGCCGACAGTATAAAAGAAGTTCATATAAATTTTTCTTGTTTTTTTTTTATATTTTGCTGTAGCCATTGTCATTTTTGTATGCATGTTAAAACCCTCTTTTATAGAATGTATTAAAATTGCGTATACTGACTAAGCAGACGATATCGTCTGCTTAGTCAATTCGCAAAATTCGATGACGACTTTCGATGCGCAACTGTTTAAATTCCGCTAACATAAGATACGTCTGATTCGAAGGTGTGAGCAACGGCGTTAACTGTAATTCATCTGATAATTAACAGCAATAATAATAAAACTTGGTAACCTCTTTCATAGAACCTATTAAAATTGCGTATAATGACTAAGTAGACGATCACGCCAAATTCGATGACAGCTTGCGATGCGCAACAGTTTGAATTCCAGTAAGATAAATAAATATACTTACATTTGATTGTATGGTGTGATCAACGGCGTGGACTATATTTATAATTAACAGTAATAATACCTAATAAAACTTTAAATGGAACGTATATAATTATATAGATGTAATGTATAATGTATTCTAGGTTGTGCGTGCATGTCTGGTACACTTAAGCATAAAATTTACGAAAATACTTTTTTGCCAAAAAATGTTGGAAAATTTCGTGGGGTCGGCTTCTATTCGGGCAGATACGGTAGATATTGCTTCTTCCACTGGATAACAATCTACTTTGGCCCTCATTATGGTTTCATAGGATGGTATAAATCACATTGCCTTTGTTTTGATTGCTTTTTAATCATTTTATACAGTCATTTTACCCTCGACCATTAACGACAATGCTTCCTCTGGTGTGTAAGGAACTGGCGGCAAAATTGGTGATTTGTAAAATTTTTTTATTTTATTAGCTCTACATTGTGTGGTTTATGTTACTTCATGAGTAATTTCTGCAGCATCATGTTTGCCAGAAGCACATAACTTAACTTTAGCTGAATGAGAAAGCTCTTCTTTAGAGTAGGTTGCCATCAGTGATTGCAGTTTTCTTGATTTTGTTCTGGTAGAACTATCACTGAATAGCTTCCTAGGCCTACCTATATTTTTTGAGGTAGATGGTTTTGCTTGAAGTTCATCATGAGGTATTTTAATATCCCCTCTCAGCCATCAAGTATTACACTGTTCAAACCTGTCCTTTATTCTATGGCTTTTCTTGTCTGCGTCAAAAAGATGTGCACTTCGACTTTGACGCGAGATCATTTGCGCTATGTTTATTGGAAAGAATATGTAAAATTATCATAGGAAAGCTTATTTATGCTTAATAAGTTATGATTTTTTAAACATTTTTAGATAGAGAACTTAAAATTTTACGGCGAGTTAAATAGAGGAACAGAACAGAGACCTGTGAAAACCAGCTACGCAGCCGACTTTCACGAAAGAAATGTTGATAGGAGAAACAACATGATCAATCAGTGGATAACTCCTGAAATGATCTCCCTCTCTGATCATCTAAGACAACTTTACAATAAAACACAAACATCAAAATCAGACATTGATAAAAGCCATTATCTGAAATGCAAGAAACACTACTCTAAACTCATCGCAGAGACCAAAAGGAGTCATAATATAAACGTAATCAACAGAACCAGTGATAAAAGCAAAGCTGTCTGGAAAATTATCAACAACTCCATCCCTTCAAAAAGTCACTCTACCATAGATGTTATATCCAATGAAAACACTCGGATAACAGACCCAACACTAATTGCCAACTGCTTTAACAAATATTTCCTCAACTCAGTCAGTCTTTCATCTAAAAATCTGCCTACTGTAAATTCATGTCCTCTTCCCCATTCATGCAGAAACCCTATCTTCCTACATTCCACAGATGAGAAAGAGATAAACTCAATGTTAGACAAAATAAATAGAAAAAACTTGGCTGGATATGACGAAATTCCTTGTTCCCTTTTCAAAGGTGATATCAAGCTTTATCTCCTTTCCCCTTTCTCTCATTTAATCAATGAATCCTTTAAAGCTGGAAATTTTCCTCACCAATTAAAAATTGCAAAAGTTGTCCCAATACATAAAAGTGGTGACACTCACAACATGGGCAATTATAGGCCAATCTCAGTGTTGCCTGTCTTTTCAAAAATATTCGAGTGCGCAATGTATAGTAGAATTCTTTCTTATGTCCATAAGTTTAAAATATTTTCTGAATGCCTATTCAATTTCTTCAAGGGTAAGTCTACTGAAAATGCTATTTATAAATTCATTAACTCAGTTCTTAATGGCCTATAACCACGACAACATAGTTGGCCTATTTTATGACCTTTCCTAGGCTTTCAACTCAGTTGACCATGACATTCTTTTCAGCAAATTGGATGATTACGGTATCTCAGGAATAGCCAATGATTGGCTTAGATCCTTTTTGGCTAACAGAAAACAAACTGTCTTCATAAATTCTACAACCCAACAGAAAAATCTGATGTGGCCACCACATGACTTTCTCCATATCTGTAATATTTCTAAAAATTCCAAATAGGTTACATATTATAAATATTTTAAGAAACCGAGAAAATTTTAGACTAAAGAGAACAGAAATAAACTCATACCATAGCCATCTGATATTGGATATATCCGCAAAGCTCCAACAATTAAGAAAATAAAAAGGAACGTTACTAAGAGATAACTAAGTGTCAATTGTTAACAATAGTCATCGGTAGGTGGCGTGGTGGTGGCACTTTAGGGCCAAGAGCAGTTGCTCGAGTACGAACATGGGAAATACGTAAATCACTATGCTGTCTAGTGTTATAGCTGTGAATAATCAAATTTTCCTCATTCATTTAAATTCATTCTAGTATGAATCAGAGATATCATACTGTATATGCATGGTACTAGCAAAATATTTAATTTTTTGAAAATAGGTCAGCATGGAGTATTATAAGGTGCCTGAGCAATCAGCCGAGAAACCCTTTTTTGAATCTTAAATATATAGATAGCATGCGGGGAAGAGCCCCAAAAAAGTATAGTATATACTAAATGTAAGTAATACTCACCATAATATAGAGTTAAAAGAACATCATCAGACACAGTGGATCTAATAGACCTTATAAGGAAACAGATAGAACTAAGCTTACTGGCTAAATTATGAAAATGAACTTCCCAAGAAATATGTATGAGAATAAATAAAGACTCCCAAGAGATTTGTTCTTTCCACCTGGATAACAGTTTTCTCATTAATATCAACAGAAAGAATTTTACGAGGTTTATTCGCATACAAAAAATAAATCAGCAGTGATTTGTCAACATTGAGGGTTGGAAAGTTATTTTGACATCAATTATTCAAAAGCTGAGCAACCAACTACAATTATTTAACAAACCATAAAAACAAGATGAGGAAAGAATAAAATTTGTATCATCAGCATAAAGTATAGGGTTAATATCATTAGCAAGAGGGATACAGTTTGGGAGATCATTAACATATAACAAAAAAGTACAGGGCCTAACAAAACCCTGAGGAATACCATGAGATATAACCATTCCTGGAGAGACATTTTTACCATTATTTCAAATTATTACATGCTGACGTCTATTGCGTAAGTAAGACTCAATCAATCATTTGGTAGATAGCAGTAGAAATAGACCTGTTTTGCCTAAAACCATGCTGAAATATAGATAGAATTCTACATGATTCTAAGTAGGAGAGTAACCTTCTGTAAAAAACCTTTTCAGATATTTTTCCAAATTGATTGATAACAGATATAGGTCGATAAGAATTGAAATCATGCATACTACCTTTTTTCTTAAACAGAGGAATAACCTTAGAAGCCTTAAGTGATTCTGGGAAGATACCTTGTTGTAATGACCCATTAATAAGAAACAAAAGAGGAAACTTAATAAAGTTAAATGAAAGACGAATGATAAAGTAAGGTATTTCATCAATACCAGAACTAAACTTGGAACCTAGATTCTGAACAATGTTTTTGAGCTCCATTTCATAACAGGGAGAAAGAAAATGGATTTTGAAGAGTTAGGAATATTTATATAATCAGCAGAATCTATGGGAGCAGTAGGTACTGGTAAATGGGTAAAATGCTCATTAAAACTGGATGTTAAAAGTGATAAATCAGTAATCAATTCACCTGAGTGATCCATAAGTTTCAGTGGTGAATTGGAATGTCTACAATTTTTCGAGCTATTTGTAATTTTCCAGGTTTCCTTAGTTTTGTTATCAGCATTTAGAATTATTCTATTATTATAAGTATGTTTAGCAGCATTGATAAAGTTACGATATTGTCATTTCATGAATTTGTATTGAGTTAGTGCTGCAGTATTGTTGCTTAATTTACAATAAAGGGAGAAATCCTTCAAATAAGTAGAGAGTTGACAAATTTCAAAGGTGGACAACCTTTTCTGCATGGCAGGCTCCATTGGTGGTTGTGAAAATTTCCAGGGGCTGTATTAGTGGTTGTTAATACTTTCATGGGGTGTAACGGAAGTTGCCAATGCTTGAGTGGGCTGGATTAGTTTAAATTGTAAGTTATCTAGAGACTGAGGCAGCAAATAAGTGAAAATGAAGTCTAAATGATTTTTTAGGGGTAAAATTTCAATATTAAATGTTTTACAATAATATTTATATTTAAAAAATACGAATGTTTTTTAAATTTTACAGATCTTTTTCATGATAGCTTAGCATGCTGCATAAAATGCTCTTGGGGGCCACATGCAGCCCACCCCTGCCCTAGGTGGTCACCCAGATTACCTGGTTGAATACATAAGCGATTTTGGATATTGTGGGTTATACACCCAATTCTTCGAAAGAACAATTTCAACCCAAACCAAACCTCGCTAATGTATTGCTGTGCTGTCATTGGGTAGAAGTTGTTGTTTTGAAGAATGGAGCGGATAATCCACAAGTTTCCCGATTTTTTAGAAAAAAGCGCTAAAAAGGGAATCTTTCAGTGGTATACCTAGTGTTTAGTCTTTGGCTGCCAAATTCTATTTGCCTTACAAATATGTATGGACAACGGCACAACTATAATCAAGTTAGTGTTAGCAGGAGGAATTAATTCGTCGTGGAAGGAGTGATGGTATATGAGTGTTATATGAGCCATTAATTAATGAGAAAAATCCAATTTGTTATGAATATTAAGGTAGGCATTATGGTAATTCTTAAAACAGACATTTAAATACCTACTAAGGATTGAAAAGCTGTTGAGAAAGGGAATACTTAAACTACAGCTAAAAACCTGCAAGAATTTATTTAAGAAACAAATAACCTTATGACATAAGAATGAAATATACCGGTATCTTCCAAAATCAACGGCAGAGTCGTGGTATACACTATTAGTTAAATACGATAAGGATAAAGTTCATACTAATGTAGAATATATTTCAAAGACTTTTTAAAACGAAACAGTTAACCGTTAAAATTACACCGGCATATTACTTAATACACCTATCCACTTAAAATAAAAAAGATAAAACTTGTGGTAATGTTTACTACGAAAAATTGGAATTATTTTTACTATTTATAATGCTACACATAATATGATACATTTTTAATATTAACAACTTAGATCGTTTTCACCACGGACGTATAGGGCTTTGAGTAGCATGTGTTAAAATCCATCTATATTTTTCTTGCTTCTTAAATCCTGCTTGCTTGTGTCTTGGATGAGTCTTGCACATAACATACATTCTTTCATCACGCACAACGAAGTAACAGTCTTTACATCTTCGTTTCACTCTTCCTTTGTACTTGAGACCTCTCTCAAACACAAAACACAACGGACGAGGCAACAACAACCGGTCAGTCAGTTGCCGATCAGCAACTAAGTAGTTTGATTCTCTGAATAAACTATGATAAGCCTTATTTGACAAATGTGTCATAAACGCACAATTTTTCCAGAGAATATTCGGTATTTGGATTCTTAACAGAGATGATAAAGTTGAAGCGATACTCATCGTCACTGAAATCAAAGTTAGTCTTATTTATAACATAATTTAACAACGCACAGAATTTAAATAATTATTCATAAAAATGTAAATCGTTTACCAATGATGTGGACAAGAATGAAATGAATCTTTCAATTCAAATTAAATAATACACGAACTTAAGGTGACATTACGCATCTCGATGTTTTTTTTTCCAATTACATTGTTTTTATATTAGTTTTCCCTAAGCGAAACTAGATGTCCGTTGTACTCATGGCCCTTAAGTCCTCAAATGCCCGCCGTCTCATTTTAACAAAACCATTCAAATAATAGTAATGCAATGATGTTAGTGCCTCTGATTTTAACTGAAGAAGAATATGCACTTGTTCCAGAAGATATTGCTAAGAAGATCGATACTTACATAGAAAATAAAGCAGAAAATTTCAAAAGGTTTAAGGATTTCCATGACAAGACACAAGCCGAAAGTGGTAAGCATGTAGAGTTATTGAATTTACGCCTCGTGGTTATTTCATTCAAAATGGTATTTATATTCCGCGATATAGCAATATAAAGAATAAATCTAGTAATTTTTACTGCGCATATACCTGAATAGTTTCTGTATTCAATGAAGTTTTAAATCTTGTTTCTTCGCAGATGAAAGGGTATCAAAGCTGGAAAACCTCGTTTCTGAGGCACAGAGAGATCTTGCAGATGCAAAAAAAGAATCGAGTGCTGCTGAACGTAAAATTGAAGAATTACAGCTTAACCTAAAAGAAGTGAGGGATGAACTGGAGACACTTCGTGAGTTATCCAAACGGTATGTTACCTCTCATATTTACGAAGCTTTTAGTAAAGATTATGAGGAGTTTGTACGATTTTTTCGTTACTTTAGTATATATAGAACTATAATATATATTATATAAAACTATTTAATGAAGTATGGATTTTACATAATTTTTGTATTTCTGTGTAATAGGGGTTCTACAACTGCATTTCATTTTCCGTTTTACAATCTATTTTATGTATTTGCATCTCAAAATAAACGTTTTGAGTTATATAGATAAATGCGAAGAGTAAGTGAAATCTTCAATGTTTGCATTTAAACAATGACTACCTTCATCGAACAGGACTTTCATTTTCAGTGTCCCGAAATTATTGGCTTAATAAGCTCGTTATTTAAATAGCTCATCAATACAAGAAAATTTCACACGTGTGTATGAAAATTTCTTATATTGGTATATGAATATCATTTCTATTAAATATAAAGTTTTAAAATTATAAAATCTTTTCGGTTTCTTCAGTTCAGTAGTTCAGCTTCCATTCAGTTGATATCGATACCTAGCTATAATTGATTAGTGTTTGTAAGTAATCATTTAAGATTTCAGTAAACAATATATTTCATAAAATTTTATATCGGATTTTCCTGGATCATATTTGGAGTAGGTGTCTGTCCTATTTGATTATTTTGGTATCTCTATCTGTAGCTTTTCGAATAATTAGACCAGTGACCTTAAATTTCCTCTGGTCATTCCACTTGAGACATTCAGATGCATTGCCCAACCAAATCATTAAGTAATTTAGCAAACTGCTAATTTTAAATAAAAAACTGATGTTAGCTGTGTTTTCCTCGAATCAACTTTTAACTATGTCATGAAATTATATTTTGGTTGCTTTATGTAGAAGCAAACAACTTATAGATAATTTGTTTAAAATATTATGCTTATATTATCTATTAAACTTCATGAATGTATATATTGCCATTTCAAGATGAAAGAGTTTTGTATTTGACTATTTACTGGTTAATTGTATTGTTAGGACTAAAAAGTTTCCACCTCATCCTCTATTTGTAATAATATGAATATATTATTAGTTAGTATGGTTAACCCAGTAATGCTATTACGTATGTGTATATTCTAAGCGTGAAATGAGCAAGGATAAATAGAAAACATTCCTGTTTTGTATTTATTATTTTACAAATGTATGGTAGAAATCAACTATTAATATCATTAGTTAACTGGTTGTCCTAATTACAGCATGTAATAACCACTGTTTCAGCATTGGATCTATACTCTTGTGCATTATTTTCTGTTTCCAAGAAATGTTTGAACAAATTGCCTGCTCTCAGGAATGGTAAATTGAAGGATATATGTTTTTTCCAGGCTTGAAGGTGAAAATGCATCTCTTACAAGGAAACAGACAGCTATGTCTGAAGAACGGGAGGATTTCCTCAGGCGTCTTGAGAGGCGTGACTTAGAAATTGAGAGACTGCATGCTGATAACAAGAGTCTGTCTGAGCAGCTTTTGGCTGCCTCAGCTGCGAAATGCGACGCATTGTCACGTGTTGACATGATTGAAGGGAAGGAGGCCCAACTACAGCATCGGTAAGCAGTGCACATACAAATACAGCAAATGAATCTTGAGTTGTAAATATAAAACAATATGTTGTTATATATCTATACAAGTCCATTTTCATTTGATTTTTTATCTTAAAATAGAATTGAGAGCAATTAAATTCCATTCACATAAATTCTCTTGTATTCAGATGGAAGTGGTATCCTAATGAAACTTAAATAGTTGTCCATTATTCCATGTCATTCAGTACAGCTTCATAGTATGTCTATAAAAACTACCACTGTCTGTAATTTTACGAAGAATTATTTAACTCAACTGAGATTTACTTGAATTGATAAACATAATTTTTCTGTATAATGAATTTTAATTTTAAATTACTGAAGCACTTGTTTGGTCTAAAAATAAACATCACAATGAACGGAACTTAAGTTTGTTATGGAAAAACAAACCTCAATTATATGATTGTTGTTAAATTCATATAGATTGTAATTTTGTGACTTTTATAAATGGAAATAAAAATGCATTTGTAATGGTCTTCTTTGTTTGTCAAAAGTGCAAGGTATATTTCAATTTCTCTGTGTGTTTGACAAAGATAGTCACATATTGTTGTCCTTTATTCCCACAAAAATATAACCTGTCTTTCTTTGAATCAAAAGTGAAAGATATCTGGAGCGGGAACGTGAGATTCTTTCGGAAAGAATACGTTCTTTGGAAGAAACTGTGGATCGTCACGCTGCTGATCTTGGAGAAGCTAGGCGGGAATACACAGCTCGCCAAATTTCACTTGAAACTCAGCTTAATGAATCAAATCAAAAGGTATTTTTTGGAGTCTTTTATAATTGACTTTTTTGAATGTGGTGGCCATGACACTTATGGATTTAACATGTTCATCCTGACGTGAGTCACACTGAGTTCTCCTATGGGGCGGCGTGACACTGGTGATTCACTGCAACTGTTTATCTTTATGTCCATTCATGTGAACCCGGTACGGGGTTGAGTGTTTTAGTTATTCGTCCCGCCACATGCAAGGTATCAAATTTTTTTCTAACTTCTTACTACGTAAATGGGGAAAGTAAAAGTAAATATTTTCGAATTCGGTTACTTTCTATAAGTGGGCATTTTTTAAGAACTCGTGGTGGTTTACTGCATAAAAGTAAAAGAAAATATTTATTAATGAAATATACCATTTTATTTTTTTTATTGTGCATAAATGTTCATAAATAACAAGCATAATATTTTTGTTGAAAATTTGTTTATTATTATTGTAAATTATAATAGAAAGAAAAATATCCCAAGGAATGAATCTTTTCAAAACAATTTAGGCATAATGGTGGCTCTCCTTCGCAACTCGGACAATATGCCCTTATTTTTTTTTACATTTTTGATAGCATATTCACGACCTTCTTTGTGAGACACATTTGTAGCACTCTCTACACCTTTTCCTCGCATTTTTTGCGGGTCCTTCATAGTTTTTGTGAAAGTGGAGCTTCTATCTGGATGGTACGTCTCTCATTTCAGGCATTTTATTTAGAAGCTCTTCAACAATTGCTTCGCAAAACTGCAATTTACTCATTTTACTTTTATTGCTCCATTTATGATGAATTACCCAGGCATTTATGAGCATTGTCCTACAAATTAACTCCAATACAATTTTCCTATACCCCTTTATTGTTTTTAGCAGGGAGGAATAATAGGATGATATTTGGTCTGAATAGTCGACTCCTTTCTTCGCGATATTGTAGCTGTCAACAGCATGAGGTTTCGGTCTTTTGTTCTGGGTTTCTCATTTCTCAACCAAAACACACTTGTGTTTTTTGCATTTAGTTAGCATTTGTACTGGTCTTTTATCAGTCCATTTTAGGAATTTTAAGCCATCCTTATTTTCAAGGCTTATAATTTCACCCCTTTTTTGTTTTTTTTTTTGCTTCTGTTGGCAAATTCTTCCTGTTGCTTCTGACGGTACCACACAAAAACGTGTCTTTTCCAGTAGTTATTGCGCTAAACACACACGTATAAAATTCTGTATGTACAATACGACCTTCAAATAGAAGACCAGTCATTAGTCTCATAACAATGATGCAGGCATGTCCTTTGTTTGTTGAATTCCCAGTTTTTCCAGAATACACCTCCATATTGTATATATAACCTTCTGGAAGACAGAGTTTATATAATTTTACGTCATACTTATGACATTTGCCTGTATGTATTGATGAAATACAAGATGTCCACACCATGGCACCATGCTCTCATCTATTACTACTTCTTTTCCAGGTTTTACAGTATTCTGAAAACATTTTTATTTTTTCTAATGTAACTTTTATTTTGTCCAGGTGGTCTTCAGCCACAGCTGTGGTGTTGTCAGAAATTCTTAAGTATGTTCAGAAATTGGTCACGTCTCATACTTTTTTTAATAAGTATATTTGTGTACATGGGATTATTTGACCAGTAGAGACGAATTTCTGGCACATGCATTACACCCATAATTAGCAATATGCCAATAAATTCGTTCATTTTGTCATGCATAACTGGTACCCAGGCCTGTTGGTGTTTTTTGGATGTTGCTGCTGCAATTCCTTTTATAGTAGACTCACACTGCTCAGCGTACTTATTGGTTTCCATAAACATTAGATTTATTATGTCATCAGTGAGAAATAATTTGTACAATTGCAATGGGTTGCTGCAATCTATATCTACAGGTAAAAGCATCATATCTTCAGCATATTCATTTATTGATAAACACCTTTGTCCCACTGGACCCCATTCTGAGCTGCACTTTTGACTTACTATTATCCAAATTTTCCTCATTACTCAAAGTGACACACGTGTCTGTAGAAGAATCAATCTGGCTAGTAGGATATACATAATCAGAATCAGCTTCTGAGTCAAATTCCTCTGATTCGGAAGAACAACAAACTGATCTCTTTTGTTTATTTGTGTTAGATGGTGTTGCACCATGTGCTAGGTTGATCCATTGAATCTTCTGACCCCATGGAAAGAAGATAAATAATTTTAGTATAATTGGAAGATTTCTCCACACTTATAAAATTATTGTACAGTAATAGTAAAAAACCGTGGATAATTTTGGTTATAACGTGTACGCTTCATGACCCCCATGTTTCAGAGACCCTAAGTTCACTCATTTTTTAGGATTGATTTCATAGAAGTGGTTAGGACAGTAGAGTACGATGAAGCTGCCGCTGCCTTCCCGCAGGAACGTGGCTCCACCTTCCTCCGGCGATAGGCACAGTCGTTCAGCTTTCAAGGTTGTACCTGTGATGCCTCAGGCTATGCAGGCTTTATAGCCAAAAATATTGAAAACCATAAAATACTGACTAATACCAATGACTATTGCAATAAATAATCACAAAATATTATATCATAAACTAGTTACCGTATAAACCAGATGAATACAAACACCTTCACAGAATATTATATCAGAAAATAGTTCACAAAACTTGATGATAAAGAGGATAGAACAAGACGATAGACAGCTGATCGTAGACTGAGATACAAACTTTCAGTGCACATGCACCAGGTTACATCTGGGGGCATAAATCACGGGAAATTCAGGCAACCAACCCAAAAAAAATATGCCCACCTGATTGAACGTAATCTAAAATAAGCCCCCAGGGTGAACGTGTTAATGTGCAAATTTCTATGTTCGTTGTTCAAGCTAAGGCTTGTATTTGTCCGTATTTATTTACTCTAGTTTTACTGTATTTGTGATGTTAGTGGAAATGATTCAATGTTAATATTACCTTAAAATATTTATTTGATATAATGATATTATTTGTGATACCTAATTAATTGTCACTTTGGGATTGTAGAACGTTGCTGGATTATGTAAATAATTGTAAGTCATTCTTTCACATTAATGCACTGTTGCATATATTTTATGAAACCATTATTTCAATTGTAGACAAAAGGTAAAACAAAGGGAGCAATTCATTATGAAAAAAGTTGGGTAAATTCTTACTAAGTGGTAAAACTGATGAATATGAATTCTCCAAAAGTTATTAAATGGTTGTGAAAACCAAATGTGCATTTCAGCTACATGGCAACCATCATCAGTGGTAACTTGTCGATAGTTCTAGAAAGGGAGGTTCTTTCTGGTAGTCTTTTAGCTGAAATGCAGATTTGTTTTCCACAACTCTTTTATGGCATTTGGAGGATTTTGATCAGTTTAATTTAGCCATAAGATGAACTTACCAAGTATTTGAACTTATAAATTGACCTTTATGTAAAAAATAGAATTCTCAGAATAAACTTGGAAATATATATGAAATAATATTAATTTTATCCTGTTGTCATTGTCACTTAACTGTTTAGAATGCTGTTTCACCTTATTGCATTAATCAACTGTGATTTTAACGTTTCACTATATCACTTTAATAAACTTTCATATTCAGCCTTTAATTTATCATCTTTGTTAATTGTATTCTTGTAAAGAAGAATCGCTTAATATTATATTTAAATTTTTATTAAACATTTGACTTGATTGTTCTGTGAATGAATGTTTTCTTTCTTATTTACCTTTATAGCTTTGATGTTGAATTTTAGAAAAAATAATTTTTACTCATATTAGAGAAGACTAAATTGCATATTTTGTAGATTTTCTGCTTAAACCTGCCAATCGGATTCATGAAGCATTTTCATAAGGTACTTACTTAATTTTTCTTTTTCAGCTTCAAATAGCTGAGGAAACAGTAGAGAGCCTTCGAAAGACTTGCAAGGATCACATTTCCAAGGCAGAAAATCTAGCACAAAGACTGAAAGAGAGTCGTGATTCTGAGATAAAGATGCAGGAAACATTTGAGCAGGAATTGAATGCTCAGTCGCGTTTGGCTGATTTGTATAAGAAATCTTCTGAGAGTGCAGAATCCAAGTCGGCTGAATTAGTATCTGCTGTTAATGAGCTTAAGGGCCTTATAAATGAATCCTCTCAAAAGTATGGTGAGTTAGAAGAAAGAACATCAAAAGAGCGTGCTGAATTCGAGGCTAAGATATCTGAAAGTAAAACTGCTATTGAGCTTCTTCAGAAGGAACTAGCAGAAGCCAATGAACTCTTGAAAGCTGCTAAAAGAGGTGAGACTTCTGATGATTTTTTATTGAGCTCTAATGTCATTTCAGTTATTTTTTATTTCTGTATACAGGAAAACCTCATTAATGTTAAACTTAAGAGAACAAAAACATGTTTGAGTTATCCAATTTCATTTTGTCACCAAATTTGAAGTTTAGAGTCCTTGTACGCTTGTGTGGTTACAAATACTGTTGTCATCATTTAGCAGATGTTGGATGGGTTGTATTAGATAAATCACAAAACTTGACACAGGATTCAAGGAATTATCAAGCTTGTTCTATGGCTAAGATGAAACTGATAAATCATAATTCTCCAGAAGTCTTAAAATGGTTGTAAAAACCAAATGCACATTTTGGCTAATAAGCAGCTAACGTCAGTTGTAAATCACCAATAGTGGATTCTAAAACTAACTACTGTTGATGACTGCCTTGTAGCCGAAATGTGCTTTTGGTTTTTGCAACGATTTGAATTTTGCAAAATTCTGATTTATCAGTTTGATGCAGAATGTGTAAAAGATGACCCACACATCTAATGAACGAACAGATATAAATTTAGATGGAGACATCAACGTAAAAAAATGTATCACATGAAAATGAAAGACCATTTTAAAATGAAATGAGTTATTGATGTATTAATTCATAAAACTGTTTTTGAGATATTCGTTAATTTTACTTTTCTTTGAGACTCCTATATTCCTTGAATATGTATTCATTTGATTTATCCATTGCTTTGATGACACTGCCATCTACATCACATTGATTTGAGCACAGCAAGTGCAGTTAAGTCCTCTTTGCGGGTAGGGTGTACAGGTCAAGCAGGCTCTCCTCTTTACCCTCTTTTATTCTGCTTCCTGAAGCTGTTCTGGTAGCAGTCACTTCTGTATTAATTGTAAGAATATCCATTAAATCCATATATTGTCCAGAAGTTGCTACTATGCAATCAACATTAGCGAAATCTTCCAAATGTTAGACTGGCAATTTCAGACCTCAGCTCAACCCAGTCGCCTAAGTGTGTCATATTTTTGATTTCGACCTAAATTTTCTTGTGTGCAAACCCAGCTTTTACAAAGTAATCTGTAATGACAATACAGCATCCCATGCTATAATTATTTCCTCTTGCATTGAGGACATTCCATTTCCTGATATCTACAACAGGAATAGACCACTTCATCTCGCATAGATTATAAGCTACTAACCTCATTTGATATGACCTTTCAAGGGGGTTGATAATTCTCAGGTTTAGAGGCTGCATGTAACTCATGGTGATTGAGGGCAGAAATAGAATGTGTGCGCACTTCAAATCCGTGCTTGTTCAATTTTGTGCGCAACACTTCCATCAGAATAATGCTACTGGTTTGGGAGGCCATTCATTTCACCAGCTGCATAAGCTGCACTTGAAAGACTTTTCCTGTCATCAAAGCGTATTTGTTGCCCTTATAGGGTTATCTCTTCGAAACAGATTTTTTGGAGCTACCATGAATGAGTGGTTTTAATTTTTCACTTGGGTCAGCATTACAAACTAATAACTCGGTCAGTCTTTCTTTTGATTTTACCTGTTGTGGCATCTTTCACCTTTTAATTCGAGTGTCTGATCTATTTGCAAATTATAAAATAACCCAGTTTCATCACAGCTGAAAATATCTTCTAACACAGTGGTTCTCAACCTTTTGCATCTTGCGTCACACCGACCATTTTGTCAAAGAACCTTGGTCCCACCAACAATTTTATCAAAAAAACCTTGGTCTCACTATGATTAAAACAAACCCCACCTTTTCCAAGAAGTGGTTTTATACGTCAACTGCATGCCAGTATTATATTAGTCATTAATGTAAAATTTCAATGACCTTAAATATAGCTGTAATTTTGTTGACAAAAAGTTTTATAATAATTGTATTCAATACTTCACGTCCCATCTAGATGACCTCTGCATCTCACTGGTTGAGAAACACTGCTCTAATACATATTTTTCAAGAATTGGTTCGTTGCTTTTTGGCCAATTATCAGCAGATATGGTATTAAGAGATGATACTTCGCCAATCATGCAGAAACCTACTATAGTATAATGCTTGAGGAAATGCTGAAGTCAATCCATTTGAGCTTATTAGGTCAAGTCCCATCATCTGCACCTACTCATCTGCCTTTTCCTGTATGAAAGTGCCCGAAATTGGAATATTATTAGCACTGGTGTCACAGAACCACTTGAAAACATTTATTTTTAAGTATTAGACACCACTTTTGAACTTGTTTCAAAATAAACTACAGTTTAAGCAGCCAATGGGGACTGCTTAAACTGTATTGTATTCAAAATGTAAATTAACTGTATTTTGATATAACTGCTCTAAAAAGCACAAAAAATCCTATTCTGTTGGCACGGGAATGGCAACAACTTCAAGTTGTCAGATATATTGATCTATTTGATATCAAACTAATAAGGTTTTCCTGTATATAAATTGGACTATTCTGAAAATATATCTATGCATTTAGATTTGTACTGTTAATTCAGTTATGTCAGTTTAAAAAAATGGTGTATATTTTAAAATGATATAGTGGGCTGAGCAATTTAATGTACTAATTTGTGTAATACTTTTTTATATCATGAGGACGACATTATCATTGAATGTTTTTCTATTACTGTGTTGCTCCTCCAAGTTGGATTAGAAATAAACATTTTCTTTTAGAATTATGTAGTTCAGGCTGTTTGTTAGACTAATTTATTCCTATTTTTCTTAGAAATCACCGAGGAGCAACTGGAGATGCTTAGTCCTTCAGCAGCTGCTGCTAGTCGTCTTATTAAATCAGGGTTAAGTCTAACTCAGATTTATAGCCAGTATGTTGCCGTGTCAGAGGAACTTTTTATTGAAAAGCAGCAATGTAAGAAGTTGAATGTCTTCTTGAATGCTATCCTCACAGTAAGTGGATTCTATCATGATATAGCCAACTATAATATAATGAACTGTTTTGTTAATTTGGAAAAGATCTTGCAAATTACAATTCTGTGATATTCTATAAAATTTGGTCGTATTTTTAGCCAAATCATTTTACAAATTTATGGCTATGGATGACTCTCATCTTTTCCATTGGTATACATCTTTACTGTATATAAGTGCTATCTTTATACAGGTTGGCTAATTTTTTATTGTAATACACATGCATTTCATCAAAAAATGTAATGCTGCTATTTTGTTGTACTTTTAGTGTACTGGTTTATTTTTTCATACCTTGTATTAAGTATGTGGGCAGGTGCCAACAGATTCAGCTGTAGATATATTAAACTTTGTGAGGAATTCTGTGGACTGCATATCATAGCTTAACCCTTTGACTTCTTTGAATGCATTAATTCATGAAAGTTTTCTGTGCTTCCAGTGCTGCCATTTTATTCATGCATTTTATTTTCTTTCTTCCGTTGTCATAATCACATTAATGCAGTTCATTTACTAAGCTTCCCTGTTGGCTATAATAATCCAAGAAGTTGACTAGCCAGAAATTCCATACAAACAAACGGTGAGCTTCCCTGATTCATGTATGCTGTTTTATAGATGTTTGGTGGTGATATTCAACACCCGAGTGGGGAATGTTTTGAATTTTTTTGAACTCGGGCACTGTTACAGCTATAATCTTCGCAAAGCAAGAATTATCACAAATTTTACCAGAATAAAAAACATTTCCAACCTTTGATGAAGCATATTCTTGAAATTTAGTTGATGCAATGTGGGCGTTTTTAACCTTTTTTGCTGACATAACTCTTAGAGCAGTGGTTCTCAACTGGTACGTCACAGCTTCCGTCTGTTGTCTACTAATGGAGCTATTTGAATATTACTTTCAGGAATTGTTGGGAAGGTTGTAGGCTTGAAATAAATGGCTAAAAAATAGATAACTTAAAGACTTCTACAGTGTATAGATGGGTATTTAAATGCCACTATGTTGAAAGGTTAATGAGTATTTCAAACAGTTCTCACACCAAGCAGAATTCGTGTTTTTTAATGGATAATTTGTAGTTGTGTAGTTTGTGTCCAAATATGTATGCAGATGTGTAGAGCAGTTGCATTGTGTTTTGTGCTAGTTTAATATTCTTGTAAGATATCTTCCTTTTTTAATTTTACCTTCTTGCGTCTAAGCTGGAAATTTTCTCGATGTAGCAGCACTGTGATTGGTCGGATTAATACTCTCATTTGAGGATTAATCTAATATAGAAATTTTTTTGATAACTCTATAGTGAAATATTTTATCCAGTAAATTTTGTATAAAACGCCTTGATTTTAACTATTCTAATAAGCTTAGTGTTCATTGTAGGAAATAGAAGAGAGAACACCACATTTGCGCTTGGAGAGAGAAAATTACCAGAGTGCCGTTGCAAGTATTAATCACTTGTCCACTCGCTGTGATGAGCTGCTTTCAGAGACTCAGCAGCTCCGAGATGAAGTTACTGAAGCTAGAAAGGCATCCGGTCATTACAGTCGTGAAAATGCCCGTCTCAACATAGCTTTGAAAGACTTGAGCAGACAAGTGAGTTACTTTAAAGCTTCTACAAAGAAACATATTTAACTCTAAGAAAAACGTAAGAATATTATGAATGAATTCACAAATTCTCATTAGCATGAATTAAAGTTGTAAGTTTTAATGTATAATTTCATCTTTAGCTTGAAATTTTTCATCTCTTCAATAATATACGGTTTTAGTTGCTATTATAATGATTGCTTATATATTTTAAAATATTTTGTCCGTTACAAATGCCATCCGTCCCACCTATCCTTGATTATTATTTGGGAAACTGGTTTCATTTGAGAATCAAATTTTACAGTCTATGTTATTTGAAATTTTCAGGTATGTGTATTGCTGAAGGAAGTGGAGGAAGCGCGAGGTGGTTTTGTTGCACCTATAAGGGAAGACCATTTAGTATCATCATCTGGAGAATCTATGGCCTCAAAGGTGATTATCTCGCTTAAAGTTGCAATGGCATATGAGAGAAATGTAAAAGTTGTTTTTGTAATTATTTGGAAATCTATGAACACCATGTGTTATCTCAGTTTTAGTAGGTGTCTTCCATGTGATTTACTGATGATTGATAAAATTTGCATAAAAATGCTTAAAACTTATTATGTTCATTCAATTATACATGCACTACTTAAATAAAATTAATATATACGTAAAATTGCAAAGAAAAAAGAATTTCAATTAAATTTTTTTTAACTATTACATTAACAATCTTTAGTTTTAATATACATAAACTTTGATAATATTTACTAATTTTATTACAATTTGCTTATAGTGTCCAATAAAATTGCAAAATTTATTAGCTTATTATACGAATTTATTAAAATATTATTTATTTCATAATATCATGCCTTAGCATTTTCCTGACAGCCAATGATACACATGGTCAGTTTTGAATGTTAGAAAAAGAATGAAACCAAAAAGGAAAATAAGAAATCTAATGTTGATAAGCTGAAAAATTGCAGATCAATAATTTATTGGATACGATTGTGCAGCCATCTGTCTCATTTTAAGCAAATACAGGCAGTCCCTGACTTATGGGCGACTCATGTATTTCCAACTTTACGTATAGGTTCATCTCCGGGAATATTTTTTATTTGCTGTATCTGCCCGAATACAAGCCAATGTTTTTGTCAAAATATATCATGAAAAAATCACTCCTTGGCTTAAATGCGAGTCCAAGAATAAATTTGGGGTTAGGGTTGTCTGTTAGTCACCTGTAGTTGGCAGCATCTTTCTCATTGCCATTGCGTTCAAATCATCATCGTCTACATAATCATTTGTTGATCCAAAGTCAACATTAGATGTTGAATAGGACAAGTCATTGAAAAATATGTATAAAAAAATCACAAATTACAGTAAATAAATGGGAAATAAAAAAGTTACTATAAAATGATAGTACTATATATTTCATAAAGTGAATTTTTGACCTACGATGAATAAATAATGAATTTATAGAAAAAGAACTAAAAAATGCTGCATTTTAAATGATATTGATGGAAATGAGGATGACGTTCTTTGAGACGATGATTCTGGTGACCAACCTTCCAGGGGAAAAGAAGAACGTGATGTAGAACATACTCAAAGTACCTGATTCAATAAATCAATTTTAATTTTTCATTTATGCTTAAGAATATGTTCTTTCGTTTCTAAATGCTATTGGGTATTTTCTTTCATTTCTCAGGGCTATGCATATGTATCATTAAGAATAATTAGTAATTTGTATTATGTTTCATTAGCCATTAAAAGAAGTTTCTATTACTTTTACTTGGCTATTGTAGTTATTACTATAGCCATTGTAATGTTTGTATGCATGTTAAAATCCCATTCATGGAATCTATTAAAATTGATTATACAGATGATTACACAAAATGCAGTGACGACTTTGGATGTTATACTGTTTGAATTTCAGTAGAACTTTACATGGAACGTGTATATGAAAATTCAATTTCTTAAGGCAATATAAATGCTAATTACATTTATAATAGACTTGGATGAGAAATTATCTTGGTGAGGTCATTACTGCTTTACTGGACCTTTCGTGAAAATGAAGGTGAATGAATGTGGAACATTATTCAACAACGCAAAATTATTAATTGGAATAATACTTCAAAATGTCAACAACTAAACCATTTCCCACTCTTTTATTCGATCTCGAATAATGTATTCAAGGCTGTGCATGCATGCCTGGCACACTTCAGCATAAAATCTACGAAATTTACTTTTTTGCCAAAAAATGGTGAAAATTTTTGGGGGTCGGCATAAATCCAGGGTCGGCTTCTATTTGGGCAGACACGGTATATAATATAAAATTTGTGCAGACATTACTATACATAATTTATTTAATAACTAGATGAATATTATATTATAAATACCTATACTATATGTTAATAAATATATAATTATAATAAAATAATGTATATATAATACCAGCCGATTCATTGCCTGAGAGCGTGCATTCCTGCTTTCACTTGTTGTGTTGGTGTTAGTTTGACATACCGCATTTATTGTGATTTTTTAAAATTTGTATTTGAACGTATATACCAGCTTTTTACAAAATTATTAATACGTAATTTCAAGAAGTTTTCTAACAATGACATTTTTTATTAGCATAGCAAGGAATGCAATGCTTTTATATGGGAAATATGTATCCCAATTGTTTTTGGTGAATCTGAACTTATATCTAAGATTTATTGAAATTTTGAATAAATAATTTTGACGAAATTATAAGTGCATAATATTTATAAAAATGAATTATATATGTATGTATGTATGTGTGTGTATTCACCTTGGGAGCCAAAGGGTTAATTATATAGATGGGATTTTCTAAATGATCCAGGAAGAAGTCTATCTTGGATTTCTGAAGAAAATCCCTACATTAAAATTGGAAGTGCCGACAGATTCTCATTAAGCCCAGAGAGTTTGTGCGATTGTTCCAAACATCCTGTTTGTTTAATTTTTAATTTAATTGTTGTTGCTGTATGTTATGTACCAACATAGCAAAAAACTGCTAGTTATATCACAGCAGTTATTTGAAGTGAATAAATAAATGTAAAAAATGCTCAAGTAAGCTTAGTTTCTCCTGTAAATTAATAGTATCTTGCTAGCTAGCCAATTTTCCATATTGGAAAAGTAGAGGAATCCAAGAAGGAACCCAAAAGCAAATTTCATGAAATTGAAATAATATTGCGCTAAAAAAATTTCTGATTACAGGTTATTGGTGATCATCTTGTTACCTTCCGAGATTTGGAAGAGCTGCAAAAGAAGAACTTAGAGTTAATTTGTGCCCTACGTCAGCTAAGTGAAAAGCAAGAGGAGTGGGAACGAAGGGAGTCTGAGTACAACCTTCCAATGATGAAGGTTAGCATTTTATTAATTCATTTCACGTGGAAAAATACTCTTCTGAGCATTTACTGCTCCCTCGGATGTTAGGTTAAAATGCATTTGTTGAAAGAAATTTAGGAGTGCAATATTTAATGTAGCTATGATAAATAAATATTATGCTATTCTCAAACGTTGTTGCATGGAGGTTACTAAGGGATGACATGAATATTTCATAAATTCACAGCGTGTCATATTCTGGCTTAAAAAATAAATAAACTGAGGAGAACATGTACACCTTCTTTAAATATGTGAATTTTTATTTGCAAGTGGTAGGGATGCCCAATTTGTCTTTAAAGGTAACTCAAAGGTAATGAAACTAAACAGGATGACAAAGAACTGAAAATGGGGTGATGCTGGTAAAAAAGGTTAAGAACCACTGGTCAATGTCTAGGATTTTTTTCTTTTCCACCTATCATATAATGCTAGAAATGTATATCCAACACAAACCCCAGCAGCCACTCCACTGTTTGACATGATGTCTTGAACTAGCGAGCTAAGTGAGAGGTCTGGATGCAAAACTTTGTTTGCAGACTGTATCTGGACAATCAGCCGACAGTCCGCAAACATAGTCAGGAAACTGTTTGCAGACATTGTTTGCCAGCAATGTTTGTAGCTGTGTACAAGGCTTTTAGTTTCCTTTAACATTTTGATTATAGCAATTTGTTCTTGTTTTTTCTTTACTGATTCATCCTATTCCATATTAACTCTTAAACTTTTTTTATTTGTAGAGTTGTTTGGTATCAATATTTAAAAGCTTGTTTTCTAATTTATTCATCCGAAGGATAATGTCTTTAATTTATTTCATCCATTATACATTACATGCTTGCAATCATTCCATTTGCTTGATTTAGGAAAGTCTGGAGAGAGCCACTCGGCAATTGGAGGAATTGAAGCAATCTGAAGAGAATAGTCGCAAGATGTTGGAATCACTTGGGCGCCAAAGAGACATGTATCGTGTGTTGTACTTGCAACAAGTTGGAGGAACTGATGTTATGCGGGAAGATGGTGACGGAGAAGCTCTAGAAGATGGCGGTTTTGCTAACAAAAATGCTTCCCCTCAATCCAAGACAGATCAATCTTGCACACCACAAGCTTTCAAGGTCATTAGCTTAATACATAATTGTTGTATTATTTTTTAATTTCAACTTTCTTGTTGTACAAAGGTCTTCATTCCTGATAATCAGCTACTTATCTTAGTTGCATTTCCACAGTTAGTTTTTCATTGATAAAGTTGGTCAGTTTTTCTATTCTTGGATGCAAATATAATTTTTGGTACAAAGTTTTCTTTTTGACCTCATTTAGGATTTTTTTCATTTACAGAAAGTTTTGCAAATGAAAATGACAACATCTACTCCAATTTCTGGAGCAAATGGTGATGGAGCCTCTCAAGAATTAAATGAGGTTTGTTTAAATATTTGGCTTAGTGGTCAGTGAATGTGTTAGATTTTTGGTAGCTTCTGTAATTTTAATGTTAAATGATATACAAGAATTTTATAGGAGCAATTTTGGCAGATTTTACTTAATATTTATTTGAGATATTTAATAGTATACAATTCTGAGTAGTTGTCTACAATTTCTCTTCACAGTTAAGAGCTAAACTAGCCGAGTCCAAAAATGCTCTGAAACAACTTCAGGAAGAATATAACAATTATTCTAAAGAAACTAAAATAACCAGCAGAATTATGACTGAAGAGCATGATTCTCTTAAAAAGGAAATATCAGAACTAAGGTATGTTAACCAAAAGCAAATGTGATTCCTATTATAAAATTATTAATTATTAAGTATTTCTTAGCAATGTATCTCATAAGTGAAGAAATGGTACCGTTCAAAAAGTATATGCAGTGAAATCCTGATTTAAGAGTCCCACATTTATTGTTTTTCCTCGATTTAGTGTTTTACCAGGGTTTAGTGCAATAAATTTCATTTAGTTGACCAAAACGAGGCCAATTTCATGCATTAGAAGAGGAAATTGCAAACGTTGTGCGTATTCAAAGAATGGACAGTAAACCGGTGACGTGGGATATCATTAAATTGAAAGCCCAAGAATTAGCATGATCGCAAAACATTCCACACCAAGAATTTAAGGCTAATAATGGATGGTGTGTGCGTATGATGCGTCGTAATGGTTTTAGCCTGTGATGAAGAGCTTCACATTGCCAGCGTCTACCTTCCGACTTCACGGACAAACTAATAACTTTCCAGAGGCATGTAATTCGGTTGCAGAAAAGTCACACTTACCTTCTGAGCCAAATGGGTAATGCAGATGAGACACCCATTTACTTCGACATGCCATCCAATTACAGTCAACAAAAAAGGTGCAAAAAATACATTCATACACAGAAGTAGTTCTGGAAAGAACTAATCTGCCTACTTTCCTTTCAATACAATTTTAATATATAAGAAGTAGGAGTGTACACAGGTTTCCTGCTGTACAGAAGCGCTTTTCATAAAATTCGCCGTAGTATAATCATATACTAATGTATTTGCTTTGAAATAAAAAAATATTTTTCCTTATATTGTGGTAGCCCTGCTTTTTTGATCTGTTTTAAACATATTCATCTCATTTTGCCATTTTATACTCGCCCTACAAACGAAATTTCTTTGAAATCTGTTCAACCAATACCTTCGAAATTCATAGTTACTGAAAAATTCTAACCTTGATATTGTGGTAGCCCTGTTTAGTCAACCCAGTTGAAATATGATATTTTGGTTATTTATTTATATATATTTATACTAAACATCTTGATTTTGTTATTTTATGTTGCATGCCTTCTTCATACAAAATTTTGTTGAAATTGGTTTCGCCATTTCCTTCCAAATTCATTATTACCGAAAAGTTATTCTATGTACCAAATGTAGTTGAAATCGGTTCATTCATAAAGAAGATGTTAGGGGAACACACACACGGATACCAAGGCGTTCTCATAAGACTACTTTCCATTTTTTAGAAAATAGGCTAAAAATGATATAAAGCAATTTTGTTGTAATAAATTCAACAGTTACTTACTGTAATAGTATGCAACCCCTGTTTAGTGTTTATCCCAATTTAGTGTTCAGAAAGTTATTTTCCCAGAGAAACATTTAATGGGGTTTCACTGTATATTGCTATTTGGAATAATATATGGATTATGAACAAATTTATATATTCTTTATAAAAATTTTGATCTAAAACATTCTTGATATAACATTTGTAATAGTTACAACTAAGTCATTCTGGTTCTCTTTAATTATCAAGCAAATTTATACTTTCATCTCTAGGGCTCAAAACAGTAAATATGCTTCACTGGCTGAGTTCAATGATGAGCGTTTTAAGATTTTGCAAGAAAATACATTATCATACCGAACCCAGATAGAAGCTCTGGAAAAGAAGAATCAAGTTTACAACTCAACCATTGTGAAACATGAGCAAACAGTAATACACCTGAAAGATGTAAGTATAATGAAGATTGTTATTTTTAATTTAACCTTGTTGCTTAAGTGTTAAATGCTGTTGGTGAATTTCAAGCATAAGAGAAAGACAGTGGTTACCAAGAATTAAATGCTGAATAAGTGATTTAACGAATTAGAAGAAAAAGTTGAAATCAAATGTACATGCAACATCATATGAACAATCTTATATTTAAAATTTCTGGTCATTGTCTTATGTTTTTCTGATTAGCCAGGATTTTATAAGCACGAGCTTTTGTAAAAGATTTTATCATAATGTTCACTATTAATAATATATTTTGTGAATAATGTATTTGTAAAGGTTAAAATTGTGTTAAACAGTCGAGTTTTCATGGTATGTGGAGCATTAAATAAATACACTTTAAGATGGTCATACATACTATTTTTGTGAGATGTTTGGGATTGCTTATTTTTATATCTATTTTCTGCTTAAATTTTTAGGCGGCCTTTGAAGCTCAAACCAAGTTAACAGCTGCGGAGGTTCGCATAGAAACCCTTCATGCAGAGAATAAGATGTTGCGCGAAGCAGAGACTCGTTTGTTGAAGGAGAGGGAGTCGCTTGAGAGAGAAAGGAGAGGACAAACACTGTTGATGACTAATTTGGAAGCCATTCGAGCAAGTCTAGAACGCACGGAAGGAGAGGGCAGGAATCGATTGGAAGCAAGGATAGAAGAGATGCGCAGCGAGATCAACATGCTGCGCAGGCAGTTGGACGAGGAGAGAGAGGCAGTGCGTGCTGGCGTTGCGGAGGCTGCCAGCTTGAGAGGTGCTTTGGAGTTTGAAAGAGATGCACGCAAAGCGGTAGAGAAGGAGAAGCTGGCAGAACACGAAGCTGTTATCACTTCCAAGGAAGAAGTTGAAAAACTGAAGGCTAGAATGGAATCTTTGGCAGCGGGAACAAGAGGACTGACAGAACGTGGTGCTCAAACTTCAGTCGTTGGTATGATATTTGGTGGCAGATTCATTGTAAAATTCTCAGTGTTGACTGTTTGGAAATAATTTCTTTGCTGTAAGCGGTTCGTTTCTACAATTTCTCAATAATTAATTTTTCTAAAATATATTACTAATGAACAATATTTTGTTGCATGCATCACAGCTCTTTTTCTTTTTGATTAATATAGTAAAACCCCTTATTCATACTTTTCAAAGGACTGAGGGAAAAAATGTAAATATTGCAGGAAATAAATTAACTACATCTTATACCCTCAACACACTGAAACTTTTGGTTCAGATAATGCTATAACAATGAAAACTAATGAAAGATCCTAAGGATCAAACATTATGTGCTCATTAAAAAGCAAGAAGTGTGAAGTTGGCTTATACCCAAAAGAAACATATCACAAATTATCAAACAATTTATTAAACATTTTTTTACAAAATAATCATATTTTACAGTTTGCATTTTTTCTCCCTGTTTTTATCCTGTATTTGTTTTTCAACTCTGTAGTCTGTAGAAATTGTAAAAAAAACCCTTGCCTCTATCTTCACTAGAGAATTATAATTCCTCTGTGTTAAAATTGCTGGTATTGCTGCTTGACTGTTGGATGGCATGGGGATTTCAACATTCTTTGCAGGAACCTCAGCCCCACCATTGTTTTTATTTTTCTTGATGTAGTGATCCACAAAAACATCAATTGTCTGAATTTTGAGATAGTTTTGTCCATAACGCTTACAAAAAGGTGAGTCTTATATTTTAACAATATAATGCTGTATCATTACAATACGAAATGTAAGTGAAATCAAAGAAAAACTCTTTTAAATACATATTTTTGTAATTCTTATTTGAACTATTGTGTCATGTAAAATCCCTTTGCATGCCATCTTTTGGCATGTGTGCCATATGTTGCCGACCTCTGGTCTAGATTAACAAAGTGGGTGAATGTTGTTTCTGTTTGAAGTTGATCCCAATCGGCATCTATTTCTTGCACATTTTCATCTGGTAATACTTCAATATTGTCCAAGAAAAACATTCTTTCATGGAGCAGTTTCTTAAGTGGACTCCTTGACCTGTTTATAAGCTAGGGAAACAGTTCAAATCATCCAGCCCACCTGTAGCTACTTCGGGTCTTTGCCACCAACCATCGGGTATATGATCTAATGCACAAGAGTCCTCCAATAGTTGAATTTAAAAGTGTTATTTATTTCCAAATCCGGTGGCTAGAGCTCACTGATACAATTGGATGGGAAAACATTGTTCCTCAAAATCATTAGATGAATGTGCAGGGCACCGATCAACGAACAAAAGGATTTTTTTATTTCATCCAAGCTTTGACTTTTGGCATATACTTAGCAGTCTTGACATTTTTATAGCATTGAGGTTTTTAAGCTTTACCAAGAATTAATGATAGTAATTTTTCAATGCCATCAGCATTTGTTATAAACAGTACAGTAAGTTGTAGCTTACATTTCTTCCATGGCAGTTTTCTCCTCTGAAGCAGTCTTTCCTGGCAACATATTGAGAAACAATCCTGTTTTGTCTGCATTAAAGATATTTTTAATACATAACCTTTGAGTAATTTTTGTACCTGTGATTCTTTCCAATGTGCTGTCACCTCAGCAGCAACACCTACTCTCCTCACACACGGCCTTATAGATATCATTAGCCTTTTCTCGAACCTACTTGTCCATTTACTTGATGCAGTGAAGTCTTCTATTCCTAACCTCAAGGCAATATGCACTGCTTTCTCCCATAACACAACACCATTTATCAGGATATTAGAAGATTTACAAATTGCTCTTTCAATATTTCTTCCATTTTTTAAGTTTTGAGTTCTTCACATAACTTTCTTTTTTCGCCAAAAGGCCACATTGGGTTGCATTTCTTTCAATCACGTCACTATTTTTAGCACTTTTTTATGTATCCAGTTTGTCGGTCCATCTGTACAGACAATATATATGGAATTTTTCAACATGGAGAAGGTGGATAGGATAGATTGGCCTATATGAGAATAAGACATGGTTTAAATTTTGTGGATGCAGGATCAATTACTGGGGAGTAATCAGAAAAAAATAGCCAAGACTTGCAGACTGCAGAAATATAGTCAACCAGCAATACATCACACCTGCTATTCTTTACTCTGCTGCAAAGATAGCAGTTGGTGAAAAAAGGCACCTTATGCAATATGCTCGGTACTTCTTCCCTCACTTGATTACTATTGCATTAACAGTAGAGATGGTGAACAAAGTTCTTTTGGCCATTGCAAGGCATGTTCCAATGTATGCATCAACATGTTCTCTAATACAGTTTTTCTTCACTTGGAAGTTTCTTTTTGTCTATTCATTTTTCCATTTTCCACCGCTAGGGTATGCTGACAAGCAAACTTAAGACAATTCAGATCGGAGGAAGAAAATGAAAATCCATGACAGGCTTGATTCACGACTAGCGATTGGCTGATTTGAGAAAAAGAAGTGAAGGAAGAATTGCAGAGCAAATTACATGTGGTCCTTTTTTCTTGTTTTAGGATTATGACATTACATCTTTGATTGAGGTCCATGGCCTTAGAATATAGTCTATAAATTTCCTTTAAAAGCATTTTATCAATACTATGTAATAATATGTTTCCCATTTAAAAGCAAGGGACTCATTGCTCTGGCAGTTTTATTTCCCATTGTGAAAAATCTGAAATTTTCCCCCCTTTTTTGGATTAAAAACAATTGTTTGCTATCATTCGACATGGATTTGAATTCTATTTTTTTAAATGTAAACCTCAGTCTTTCAGTTACAGAACATTTAATGTCCCGAGCTCCTATCTTAATTTTAATCAATTTAAAAATGCAAAGATATCATGCTTGTTTTATGGGGTAGAATTGAAACGAAGGGGTTAGAAAAAGATAATGATTACTCCTTGAGCAGCTCATCCTAGATCCGTCAACCACCATGTGTAGCCCTCATATAGACTACCCTATCATAAAAATTTGGTTACTCCAAGTTGCAAGATCCCCGAGATATTGCCCAAACAGACAGGCGGACAGACAAATCGAGTACATAAGCGATTTTTTTTCAACTAAAACTCGAACAAATATACCTGCTGGAAATAACGGTCTTAAATAATTGAAGAAAAATAAATAACCACAAAAAATAATCAAAAATAGTGCAAATGGCAGAAAATTCAGTTTTTCAATGATGTCTTTTGTAGGAATTAATTACATTATAAAGTTAAATAAAATGGTGTAAATTCAGGTAAAGCATGAATTCTGATAACACAAATACAGTTTTACTATATCTGTAAAACGTGAGTTTATCAATCAATTATTTGCCTTACCTCTTTTTTCATTATGATGTATTATTATTTGTAAATGTCTGTGGGTGCAGTATAAGTAAGTTGAAGGAATGTTTGTGCAATATTCCACATGATATCATTTGTTTTTTCAACAATAGAAGTAATTTCTCATGAAAGTTGACGGAGAATTTAAAATGGGAGATAAAAATTTTCGGCAGTTTAGAAAAGCTTTTGCATATAAATAAAATGGAAATTTATTCATTTACCTCTCTTTTCTCACTTAGGTTCTTCAGGAGATCCTGGCCAAATAAGAGTCCTTAAGGATGCCCAAATTCGTGCTAAAGAACTGGAAGCTGAGACAGCATCTCTTCGACAACAGTTAGCCTCCAGTCGTGAACACATTACTCAATATTCCTCTATTGCAAATGACACAGAGCAAAGACTGAAAGAAGTTGAAGCAGATTTGCAAAGGCATAAGAATGAAGCTGAAAAAAGGTATTAATGTTGTTTTATCTAATTTTTATCTAGTTTGGGATTATTTTATTGAGGAAAATTGTGGCAGTAGCTTAATTAAAATAATTTTACAGGAAAATTGTTTCTTTAAAATTGTGCAATAATTTTTGACAAAAGTAATGCCATATTATAGCATGTGTAGATGTTATTTTGTTATAAAATTCATTCAACTGAGTACGAGTTTAAGTAATGATGGTGAAATATATGAAACCATAAGACATTATTAGTTATTTCAAAGAAATCATCTTTGTTGTGACTTCATTTTAGGCTATTATAATAATGTAATGTAAAAATTCTTCTTTTCTAGGAGTGAAGAAGCAGCTAATGTTGAGAAAAATCTTCGAAATCGCGTCACAGAGCTAGAAAAGGAAATTACAGAGGCTAGAGATAATGCAGCATCTGAAGTTGGTCAGTTGAGAGTCCAGTTATGCAGAATTCAAGATGAGTTGACATCTGTTTTGGCTGAACTAGAAACTGCAAAGAAGCAGGCCGCTGTTGCACGTGATGATGCTGCATCACATGCTGAAGTAGCACGACAGGCAGAAGAAAAGTTTGCAAGACAAGTGGTCCTGCATTCAACAGATCTCCAGGTTGTTGTCTCGATTTAATATATTGTTATGTGAATGTGATCATGATGCCATCTTTTCTTCTGCTTTCATTAATGTTTATTTCTTTTATATTTTGGAATTGCTTTGTTAAAATTCATTATTTCTCACTAAACTGT
Source organism: Tanypteryx hageni (assembly GCA_028673005.1). Lineage (NCBI taxonomy): Eukaryota > Metazoa > Arthropoda > Insecta > Odonata > Petaluridae > Tanypteryx > Tanypteryx hageni. The sequence goes on along the minus strand of CM054115.1, from coordinate 63,307,894 downwards.
ATAATATCTTTTCCCGGTTTTTTGCGTAGCATTCAATCAGTTATTTAATTTATTCTAAGAATGGTTAGCATTGGTTATAATATTAGTGCTTACTAGATGAAACATGACGGTGCTCAAATTAGCTGTCTTGCAAATAATTAAAAAATTAAATTAAATTTAACTAATTTCAGTCGTCTATATATTGTTTTTTGTCAGTATGTCAGAAAAGACCAATGACAGTTCACATCTATAATAGGCGATCATTTTGGGTCACCGGACTTATTTTTTATTCGAATGGTTATTGGACAGCACTGATCCATGGCCTGTTAACTACGTTATTGAAATTTCATTAAAAGTATTTATACTTCTTTTTTTGGTTGCAAATATCATCTAAAACATGAAAATTAAAAAACTATGAGTATCTAATATAAGCCATTGTAGGAAAACCTAATTTGAAAAGAAGATTTAGATAGAAAATATTAGTGTCATGCAATTTTACCATACCATATCTTATGGCAGTAATACGAACCAATAAAACCTAAAATGCAGGACCGTTGGAGATAGTTTAAGTGCTCGCCACCAGGAGGCACTGTTGTATTTTGACATGCATTTTTTTTAATTATACCCATGCACATTTTTGTTTTCCATTGCATTATATTAATGTTGTAAAAAAATATTAAAATTAAAAAATACGAATATCTAATAGCAGCATTTGTTGCAAAACATAATTTGAACAGGAAACTTTGATAGAAAATATTTATGTTGAGCATCTTTCTGTTACTGCCATCACAGGGCTGAACATGGAACTGGTAAAACCTTAAATGCGGAACCGTCGGAGAAGTTAAAAAGTTCTCCACCAGGGGGCTCTGTAGTATTTTGGAATACATTTCTAAAAATAAACCCACCCATTGCATTAATTTACCATGCTGGGTGGAAGTAAGCACATATCTTATTGATGCTGCAAGCAACGCTTCACTAAGCAGCTTGTAATATTTGTTTGAAAAGTTTTTTTTAGCATGCTTCATTTAAAAGGTCTTAAACCTGTGTCACTATTACCGTATTAGCCCGAATATAATGCGACCCCGAATATAGTGCGACCCCAAGTATTTTGAAAAGAATTTTAGAAAAAGACGAAAAACATTTAATTTTCTCTATTTTGCACATTTAAATTACCTGTAAACTCATGAATTATGTACTAAAGGGGGGTAATGTGACGCCACGTTTAGACGGTCCTCGTTTTCTAATGTTGAGTGACGCGACCCTGCGTGAAGTTGTGCCGGTGCTTTGGTTGCTGCAATTTGACCTTGATCTATTTTAAAGTCTCCTCAGACCCCTACCGAGTATATTTGTACAATGTAGCATCGTAACATGAACGTCCAATTCACTTACAATGTAGCAATTATAAAAATATGCGCTGAAACACACGTCATGAAACGCGCCAATATGCAGTTATTTTTTAAAGATACAAGCATTCGAATATAGTACGAATGCAACAAGTACTCGAATATAGTGCGAATGCGACTTTCAAAGGTACATATTGAGGAAAAAAACATCGCACTATATTCGGGTCAATACGGTAATAATAAATTGTATTGTATTAATTTTTTATTAATCACATTCAGAATATTGATTATGTCTAGCTTGGTTTGGTATGCATGGCATTTTTCTAATAACATATGGTCTATTTTGTATAATTCACATGATTTAAACTAAGTTTTTTTTAGTGTTTAGTATTTTATTTTTGATTTACCATAAAATATTGAAAAGCTGATTTTTTAAATGTTTACTTTTCATTCCCCAATAGACTCTTCAAACATTACGAGAGGAACTTGCCTCTGTCCGTGCTACCTCTGAGCGGTTGACTCTTGAAAATGTGGAGTTATCAGATGCGCTTTCTGTTGGCAAGAAGGGTTGGGAGGAGAGAGAGAGATTACTGAAAAATGAATTGGAAGAAACACGAAAGAGGTTAGAGGAGCTGGAGAATCAAAACAACCTCCTACATGATCAATTGGAGGAACTAGGAACTCGGACTGCAGCTTTGCTTGCTGACCATGAGTTCAAAGTTAGTACACAAAAATTTGCTCTTCATTAAATTCATTCCTCAAAACTGGTTATCTTCATCTTTAATGGAGTGTTTGAAAATTTAAACATTTTTCACTTCTAATCTATATTTGTGGTGCTTTATTATGCTATGTTTAAACCTAGAAACCAATCATTTTTATTATTGTTCCTTTTTGTCTTTCATTTTAAGGATCCAAATGCTACTCTGGACACTTCTGTAACTGAAACAGGTGAGCAGAAGTCAGCTGAGCAGTTGCTCCAAGTTATGCGTTACTTGAGGAAGGAAAGAGCCATTGCCACCACAAAACTTGATGTGGCTAATGCAGAGAATGCAAGGCTACACTCACAATTGGCATCAGTTGAACGTCAACTTGAAGATGCTCGACGTAGCCTAGCTGAAGAAAGGGAGCACTCTGAAGCAACCATATTGAATTCAGCTCGTCAAGGAGAGCTGCTTAGAAAGGTATTAGATTACAGGAATTTTCAGTGAATGTTTTAAAAATTTTATTGAGTTTTTAAGGCTTCTTGGGATCTGTAATATACTTGGAATTGGTGTGAGCGATTATTTTCTCTTGGTGTTACAATGGACTCATGAGCTACTTTGCTATGAAAACCAAATATAGATTTATAAATAGATGTAATTATGATGCATATTTTCTAAAATTTTGAAATGGTAGGCCGACTAAGGTGTATCTACAGAACCATTTGAATTGCATTTTTTCCTCTTGGAGGCAATTTGAAATTACTGATATGGTTTATATTGAGGCAGTTTGTTACTTTTTACCTGTAAAATTAGTATTACTTTTTAGTAAAATTACATCTTGAGTCGAGTTTGAGTTGAACATTGTTGAAAAATTTGAGTTTGAGTCAAGTTCGAGTCTTATGTTTAAAGATATACTGTATTTACCCTTGTACCCTGCACACCCGTGTAACCTGTGCAGCCCTATTTTTGGGCCGATCCGGAGGGAAAAAAATTAATTTAAGCAGGAATAAGTTTAAAAAAAATAAAATCGGGCTCTTCAACGGTTCCCACTCCCTGAAATAAGTTTCGCTCAAATTAAGTATCTTGACTTCAAAATTCAATTCAAAAAGAAAATTTACCGATCCGCGATAGATTCAGAGTTGAGAATTATCTCCCTCTCACCCTACTAGGTGACGTAATTTATTGGGCGATCTCTTTACGCCAATACTAGCAGAAATCTCCACGTCTTTGATAGTATTCTTTTCTGTTTACCTCTTAATACTTTTTAATGTAATATTACGCAACTTTGTCCGCAATTTACTGTTTTGAGGTAATATCAAAGATAACTTTGGCATATTACGCACTTTATCTTAAGTAAAATTACGCACCGTTGTGGAGCTTCATGTATTGCTTATTTTTGACATAATACGGCACTCAGCATCGATAACCTGTACACTAAGGACCTCTCTCGTATCGGCGGCAGACCGGACCGGCAGCATACCACCAGCAGTGGTTGAGAAACACTGACCTAAACATTTGTTGGTTGCATAGATATGCCCATACTTCGTAGAATTCAACGTCTTCTGCATATATAGACATAAATGCAATCATATTACAGAAAATTTACTATTGATAAAATTTATATTACTTGGTCAGAAAACCCCCTTTTTTCGCCAGCGTTCCTGATTTTAGCCTTGCAATGTTTATTTTTTGTAATTCACAATTTCAAAAAATTCTTATTAGATATTTAATTTCTTATTAAAATGTTTTTCCTTGCTTAATTGAAGTTTTGTCTCATTAAGCTGTATGAAAACAACTTGTTTGTAGCTGAAAATTGCAATTTTTTTGTCGAATAGGTTGAGACACTGAATGCATTAACTGACAGTAATCGTTCACTCCGTGCTGAACGAGATGAGCTCCAGCTGAAAGTGCGGGAGTTGATGACAAGTCATGAAACCATGCGTGAGGAGCTGGCTCCCTTGCAAGGGAAATACAGAGAGGCACAGTCTAAATTAGACAACATAATGATGGAGAATCAAGCATTGCGTGGGGAGGCAGCACGTTGGAGGGCACGAGCTAACACCTTGCAGGAAAGGGCAAACAGGATTGCACCTGAAGACTTGAAGAGAGCACAGGTGAGTTGGGTGTACAGTTTCATTGCCAGGGTTATAAGATGCTGCTCATCCTGTCCATTCTGTATTGGCTAAGGTGAGCATACTGAATTCAAAAGCTATAACCTCTAATTGTTTGCTGTCCATCCTGGTAATGTAAAAGTAAATTTTATACCAAGCTCTTTTAAAATGCATTTTTGCAGCATTATGCCTTCCTTGGTCAATATCGTTAATCATTATTGCATTAGGAATAAAATTATCAGTAATTAATGTTTTTGCAATAATTTGTTTTTTGATATCTATTGTAATCAAGAACAAGAATGATTCATATTATTAGCGCATTTTTAAAAAACGTTTTTTGTAATTTAAGAAAAAATTACCAAATTCCCATCTCTGGTCTCTCCTTGGTTCAATGGCACAGGCTGAGAGGGATTCAGCAATGAGACAGGTGGCTCAAGAGAGAGAAGAAGGTGCCAAGCGGCTTCGTGCAGAACGTACTAGGATGGAGGAAGCAGCTGCAGCAGCTACTGCTCAGCTTGCATTGGTTCGTAGTGAGGTTAGGGAGTTGCGTGCAAGCATAGGAAGCAAGGATGAGGAGTTGGCACGTATCACTGAAGACCTGGGAGCAAAGGAAGCATTGCTGACAGAAGCACGCACCAAAGAGGTTCAGGTAATAGGAAATCTGTATCGTAGACTTCACTTCCTTCTCAAGATGATTTATGTTTGATAATCTTTTCTTCCTCACAATTATCTTGACAGAGTCCAAATATTATTTGTCCATATATTATTTTTGTCTTATCATGATGTCTATCTTGATCTATCTTTTATTGTGTAAACTGTATTTCTAATATTTTATTTATATTTGTTTATTTACAATTCAAATGGTTGAATATCTTTCTCTGTTGTTTCCATTTAATACTTTTTACAATCCTCTTTCAGGCTGTTTTAGGTGAAAGTTTTTCACTAGCCATATGTTACTTCTGATTTTATAAGACTTCTTTTTACCTTATGCCTGTATAACATTGGGTTTGACACCCATTGACCACCACCAAAATGTCTCCTTCAATAGAATTATTGGAAAATAAGATAAAAATTTGGCGATACATTGGCATATGACAGACTAGCATCTTTCTAACAGTCACCTGACGATTCTTGCTGAGATCCATTGCAAAAACTAAAATATTTATCACTCCATCATTAATAACAAAATTTCTTCCTATTTATTTGCTGCAATGATTAAGTGTTCTTACTTGCCATATGCTGCATATCATGAGTCATTTTTCATTGTCTTAGTGAAATTTAATGATTATCTCACATTTTAGACCTTTCAAGTTTTTTCATGGCATATGAGCTGCATCATCATTTGTAAACAAAATTTGGGTAAAAAAGTGCAGCTTATATGAGAGTAATTACGATGTCTTTCCAAGGTAATAATTACTCGGAAGAATTTATAGGAATTTAATGACTACCAACATTTTTAGAGATTGAAATGCTGTTTGTGGTAAAGCTAACATTAACTCTGCGGCCCATTTTTTCTTCTTGAATACTAGGTCCAATTAATTTTGTGGAAAATCAAGGAAAACTAATACTACACAGAATATGATGTATTTATGTTTTGGCTGTTATTAGCTCATATTTTTACAAAATATGTTAAGATCATGCATTTATCTATAATATTTGAGTGTGGTCTATGGTAAAGCACTTATTTGTGTGCAAACCTGGCTATCTAGGACACGTTTCCCAATAAAATGACGTCTGTTTCACCTTCCGATTAGAGCACACTGGGCTGTCCTTGTTTGTTTTCCCTTCATGAGCTTGAATTATGTGAAGTTTTCCATTCAACCGTACCTCCTTGTCTTCCAATAAGCATGAAATCAACTCTTTGTGATATCAACATGAATCACAGTAGATTTATTTTGGTTCTTTCTGTTTATGTTATATAGATGATAATTATTTACAATTGTTGCCTCCAATGCTCAAAAATACATTTTTCTTAATCACTTAAGACTTTTTCTAAAACATATCTTCAGCAGTAATGATCAGCTCTGTCGACCCCTCCTATTTGTTCTTTGGCATCACTTTTAAAGCATTGTTTTGCAGTGTTTTGATATTAGGTACTATATCTGCCTGAATAGAAGCCGACCCCACAAAAATTTCCATCATTTTTTGGCAAAAAAGTAAATTTCGTAGATTTTATGCTGAAGTGTGCCCGGCATGCATACGTGGGTTAGAATACATTATTCAGGATCAATGAAAAGAATGGAAAATGGTTTAGTTATTGACATTTTGAAATATTACTCCAATTAATAATTTTGTATTGTTGAATAATGTTCCACATTCAGTGACAATAATTTCATTCATCTTTATTTTCACGAAAGGTCAAATAAAGCAATAGCAACCTCGCCAAGATAATTTTTCATCCAAGTCTATTTCCAATGAAATTAGCATTTACATTGCGTTTAGAAATTGCATTTTTATAATTATATGCATTCCAAGTAAAATTTTACTGTTCATTATCAGCTGAGTTTTACATTTCACACCGTTGCTAATACTTTCAGAGAAGATGTCTCTTTACTTACCGAAATTCAAACAATTAGCATCCAAAGTCATCATCACATTTTGCATAATCATCTGCGTAGTCAATGTATGTAGTTTTAATAGATTCTATGGATGGGATTTTTACATGCATACAAACATTACAATGGCTTTAGCAATAACTACAATAACCAAGTAAAACTAATAGAACCTTCTTTTAAATCTAAGGAAAAATAATACAAATTGCTAACTATACATAGCCCTGAGAAACAAAAGAAAATATCCAATAGCATTTAGAAATAAAAGAACATATTCTTAAAAATAAATGAAAAATTAAAATTGTTATACTGAATCAGGTACTATGAATATGTTCTACATCACGTTCTTCTTCTCTCCTGGAAGGTTGGTCACCGGAATCATCGTCCCAAAGAATGTCATCCTCGCTTCCATCAATATCATTTGAAATGCAACATTTTTTTAACATACCGTATCTGTCCAAATATAAGCGGATCCCGAATTTAAGCCGACCCCCAAAAATTTTCACCCTTTTTTGACAAAAAAGTAAATTTCGTAGATTTTACGCTGAAGTGTGCTGGGCATGCATGCACGGCCTAGAATATATTATTGGAGATTGAAGAATAGAGTGGGAAATAGTTTAGTTGTTAACACTTGAAATATTACTCCAATTAATAATTTTGCGGTGTTGAATAATGTTCCACATTCAGTTGCGATCATGGTACTACTATACGAGGTAGGTCATTCCGGTGGACAAAAACGCGTCCAGTTCGCACATGACGTCACATGGTGTAAGCTTAAAATTTGTATAAAAATTAACGTAAATCGGCTGCTGATATCCGTCTTTTTATTTCTTCACCCTTCCTTATTATAAATAATACATTTATAAGTCATGTTATGAAATCCCGGGATGTTTATTTGTACATACAATGATTTTTTAACAAATTACCGGAATCGGAAAAAGTTCAAGTTTGTTAAGAACATTCGGCATCAAGTGAACTTCGAAAGGAAAAGACTTCTAAGAAAGGTCCCGGACTCATTCATTTCCTGTATGATTCTCACTCAAAGGCCGATTATTCCCAAGTTAACTTTTTAGTTCTCATAATTGATTTCCTAGAATTTCACGTAAATACTGCCGTTTTTATCACTCACTAGCATAATTGCCCTTCAAATATGACGGGTGTGCGTGAATTAAGTTGAAATTGAAATAAAAAATTAATCAAACCAACTTTTAGATGCACTACAAAGTAAACAATAAATATAAAATTCACATAATTGAGTGTTCCAGAGATTAAAAATAGTTATGGGCAAATAGAAATTGCATGACAAAGAAATATATTACGATACACAATTCTTTTATGTCCAAAATTATTTTTAATGTATGGAACTTTTCATTTTTTCTCTTTCCTTCATTATTTCTTCCTCTCTCTCGTATTATAGCATTCACATGCATTCCTTAATGTATATAGTACATATTAGGATTAAGGCATCAATACAATCTCATTATTTATTTTCTTTAAATTGGTCTAGATCCGAAGTTCTTTCTAATTTTAATTTACAAAAGAGTGAAAGTCTTTAAATCGAAAAACCGATTTTTGTGTGTTATCTTATGGAAAATGGCACACCCCTTCCACCAAAAATAAAAATTCTGGCCCCTAGGTGCACATCCTCATGATCCCATTAATAAGTATCAAGTTTTAAGTCTCTAAGATTCTTGGTTTTTGAGATATGCTGTCCACACACACACACACACATTGCCTTTTATTAATTTCTATAGATTAAGAGTATAGCCATTGCAATGACTATTGTTAGACTCAGATTTGGTATAGTCTAGTTTTGCCACAAAAATACACATGATCAATTTAGTTTTTTGCTCGAATGTATTTTTAATATTTTATAACCCTAATTTATGAAATTTGGGAACACAAAGAGAAACTCATCTGCAGTGATTTATGTTCTCTCTTCTCCTGCATGCTCGAATCCATGTTTCTTGAGTGTACTTTTCTTGGGTAAATCGAAAAAATCTCACCCTACCATTACAATTTTTGTAACTGTTGTTACAATCAAATACCGCACAAGACGTCATTTCACTGAGAAAGCCACAGTTCAAGAGAAAACATAATAATTTTCCAAACCAGCGACCACAGTCAATGCTAAATCATAGGCAGCAAGCTCAATCTATGTACCACATGACGTCACATGCTCGAAGCGACGGTCGCCTACCTGGTATAGTAGTACTATGGTTGCGATGATTTCATTCATATTCATTTTTACACAAGATCAAATAAAGCAATAGCGACCTCGCAAAGATAATTTTTAATTCAAGTCGCACACGTTTTACTGTAATTCAAACAGTTGAGCATCAAAAGCCAATATCGCGTTTGGCGCATTCGTCTGCGTAGTCAATATACGAAATTTTAATAGATTCCATGAATGAGGTTTTAACATGCATATAAACATTACATTGGCTATAACAATAACTACAATAGCCAAGTAAAACTAATAGGAACTTCTTTTAATGGATAAAGAAAAATAATACAAATTGCTAACGATTGTTAATGATACATATGCATAGCCCTGAGTTACGAAAGAAAACATCCAATAATATTTAGAAACGAAAGAACAGGTAACAACGGCAACAAAACACGGGTACTGCTAAATTCAATATTCTAGCTTTAATATTTATTCATTAATATTCATCGTAGTTCAAATATTTACTTTACGAAAAATATAGTACTATCATTTGAACGTGACAGCAGTGAGAGATGTGCTGCCATCTATGAGTGACTACGAGACAACCCTAACCCCAAATTTTTTCTCGAACTCGCATTTAAGCCGAGGGATGGTTTTTTCATGATAGATTTCGATAAAAAACATAGGCTTATATTTAGGCAGATACAATAATTCATGAAGAACATCTCCGCCTTGAATGCATACATGCAATTAGTGTGCATCTCTTGTTATTTTGTTCTATTATGACTAATAAGTAAAAAAATAAAATCTAAAATTTACAGGGTACAACCATTATATTTTGCACTGATAGATTAAAAAAGAATTTAAAGGGAAATATTTAGCACTGTTATCAATGTTTTATGTTCATGTTTTTGAGTGGTATCTATATATTAAGTGCATTTTATCAGTTTTTCAGAAACTACCGATGACACTTCACATCTATAATATTTGAAGGTCTCTGGTCACCGCACTGTGACAATTCACCATTATAATTTGTCCCCGAATGATAATTGGAAAACACTGATCCATGGTCTGTTAACTACGTTATTGAAATTTCATTAAAAGTATTTATACATCTTTTTTGGTTCCAAATATCTCCTATAACATGAAAATAAAAATACTGCGAGTATCTAATATAACCCATTGTAGGAAAACCTAATTTAAAAAGAAGATTTAGAAAGAAAATATTAGTGTTGTGCAATTTTACCATACTGCCATCTAGGATAGGAACCAATAAAACCTAAAATGCAGGAACATTGGAGATCGTTTAAGTGCTCGCTACCAGGAGGCACTGTAGTATTTTGACATGCATTTTTTAAAATTATACCCATGCACATTCTTGTTTTCCATTGCATTACATTAATGTTGTAAAAAAATATTAAAATAAAAAAATACGAATATCTAATAGCAGCATTTGTCGCAAAACATAATTTGAACAGGAAACTTTGATAGAAAATATTTATGTTGAGCATCTTTCTGTTACTGCCATCACAGGGCTGAACATGGAACTGGTATAACCTTAAATGCGGGACCATCAGAGAAGTTGAAAATTTCTCCACCAGGGGGCTCTGTAGTATTTTGGAATACATTTCTGAAAATAAACCCACCCATTGCATTAATTTACCATGCTGGGTGGAAGTACACACATATCCTATTGATGCTGCAAGCAGCTAGTTTGATTTATGAATTTGTTGACATTTGCAAATCTCTCAAAGGCCATCAACTTTTACAAGAAGAGAAATATAAGGTTTCATTTTTTAATTTATCTTAAAACCTTCTGTGCAAGATATGTCTTGTCATCTTTATATTTTTCTCTCTGTTGCTATTTAGTTGGTTTCATTTCATTTTTGTAATTCATTCTTATTTTGTTTTTTTTTTCCTAATGATAGATACGAAAGATAGCCAAAAACTACAAGACTAAGTATGAAGAACTGACCAAGACTGTTGAGGAAGAGAAGAAAAAAGTAGAGGAGTTGACTATTGCACCAGGTGGGTCAGGAGAACCATCTCAGGAGGTTAAGGACCGCCTCAAAGATGAGGCAAAGAAGGAGATGGAGATGAAGGTGAAGGATATGGATGAAAAACATGCAGAGCAGCTGAAGGAGGCATCTGAACAGGTTTGGAATTTTTTATTTCTGAAATCTTTTAAGGTCTAATAATGCATCTTCCATTTTGAAGCTTGGATAGCTTTTTGGATCCCTTGGTTATTAGTGTTACATTAAATGTTATAATTTTCGACTTCTTCATGCCTTAACACTAGAATGCCCGAACGGGTCAATTTGACCCGAAGGAGAATTTGAATGCATTTTTCTACTGTAATATGATCTTGAACTCATTTTCCTCTCGTGACTTTTAATCATTTTAGAAGGTATTTACCCGCAAGAGATTTTAATCTTGTCATGACAGTATGTCACGGATTATAAAGAAATTTACCTCGGTCACCTGAACGGGTCATTTTGACCCGAGAGTAGATTGAAACTTATTTTCTTCAACATGGAATGCCAAAATGTTTCCATGTTATCGCAGCTGATGATATTGAATTACTACCCGTTTTTTTAGCTGTTCTTTGCTTTCTTTGATCTCTCTCCCTCCCTCGCTCTCCCTCCCTCTCTCTCCCTTCCTCTTTCTCCCTCCCTCTTTCTCCCTCCCTCTTTCTCCCTCCCTCTTTCTTCCTCCCTCTCTCTCCCTTCCTCTTTCTCCCTCCCTCTCTCCCTCCCTCTCTCTCCCTCCCTCTCTCTCCCTCCCTCTCTCTCCCTCCCTCTCTCCCTCCCTCTCTCTCTCTCTCTCCTTCCCACCCTCGTCAATCTCCCCTCTCCCTCTCGCTCCTAATCATCACTTGATCATCTTCTGTTAAATAAGAATATTTGAGCAATATTGTTGCTAGAAATCAAATATTTAAATGCTTGCATGAGCTGTAAATAAGATAATGTGACCAATCTTCACTTTGATGATTAATATAAGATTCCATTTATGAACGTACAGTAGAAGATTGTTTATCCAAAGATCCAAATAACGAAAACATCCAAACAACCAAAGAAGTATGACAAGGAAGTATTGAATTTTTTATTAATTAATTTATTTTCTAACTAGTAATAATAATAATAATAATTTATTTAATACATACAGGTTAACCCCAATTACATGTATTTTAATAGAATTATTAATAACTTCTAACATACACAATCACAAACATCCATGACCAAGGCGGGATTCGAACCCGCGACCCTGACATTGGGAGCCAGACGCGCTATCCATCCCTCTACCAGGGCTGTCAAATTAATTATATTAATTAATTAATTAATCATACAATTGAAAATTATTTAAAACGTACCTGAATTGAGGAAGCAGTTGTAATCTTTGTTTATCATTCCTTTGTCGTAAATAATCCATTTCTATTCACTTACAAAACACTTGGTGGTGCATGAAAGAAAAATAAAAGTATTTATATTCATTTCTTCATCCTGGATAATCCATATCCTTCTGCTTACTAAGTGTTGCATGCACACGGAAGGAAATTAAAGATATTTTTGTAATTATAGCAGATTTTATTTACTTCAGTTGCTAGGAAGATTGTTTTCATTGAAAAAATTAAATAAATGGCACAATATACATTGAACAAACTCTCATATATGTATACAAGTAGTTGGTGCTTGCATTCTGCAAGCATTTCATCTGACCCTGATAAACATTAATATTTCAGAGATATAACATTATTAGATATATTTTTTAATTCAAAATATTTCACCTCTGCACCCAATTTCTATCTTTCCTTATTGAACAATATTTGATTAAAACAATGCCTTAAATTTGCAATTTTAAGAATATTATACTTTATCCAATGTAAGGTACTAATTCCACACATTTTTGTCAAATTTGAAGTTGTAGCACATCTAGAAGTGTAATAATACTTATTTAATTGTTTAAACTTGAAGAGTTTAATACGGCCGCAATATAACTTTGTTGTAGTTTATGAAATATTTGTTAGTTTCAATGCACTGAGCTCTACCTAACTTTAAAATTTCAGCTTCCTAGCATGCCCAGAAGTACCTAAATATTTATCTATTAGTTTAAACTTGAAGAATTTTTAACAGCCAATGAAATTAAAATATCCAAATTTATATTATTTTTTATTTCGGTTTTTTACAAATTCTACCGGTAAAAAAATTCAGCTTCGTAGCACATTCGGTAATACAAAAACCTCAAAAATATGTTTCAACAATTGCGATTTTTAGCGATCGAATTTTTGAACTTTTCAAAATTTCCTTGTTTTCTATGTATAATTTGCTACAAAATGATTTAAAAAACTCGAACCCACAGCCTATAGTTTCCAAGATAAAAATTATTAAACTTTAATGTTCAAATGGGGTTAAAACAACCCCTAAAAATTAACAATTTTGAAATTTAGATTTTTATAGTTGGTTATGGGAAAAATTCAAAAATCCTGCAAAATCTCAGCTTCCTAAACTTATTAGATTGGTCTACACACTGAGATAACATTTTCCCATGCTAACTTATGGGAGATATTCCGGGGTATCTTGGAGTCGAACCCAGGACACAGTAAGCAAAAGTAACAATAATTCCTATTAGATATTGCAGCCATCTAGCAACACTGAAAATTTGATTTTTCTAGCTTACAGGCATGTACCCATCATTAATTTACAAATATGGCGCAATGCTTTTCTTATGGGAAAAAACGCAAATTTCAGAATTTCTGGAGTCGAACTCATGTCACTTAGGTAAGATGTCTCATTTTATCTGTGGGTTTCTCCATCATATCTACAAAAACTGAAACTTTCAGCTCTCTATCTCTTGTAGTTTGGGCTGGACATTAGTATCCTCCTATGTATCTGTTATATGTATGTTATATCCTCTGTAAGGAATGTTTATATATAATGATATGTTTGGCCTCACTACACTCTTTGCCCCGAAATTAACTCTGTGTGCTTGACGATTCACTGCCGATGATGTTAATAATGCATAGCAACAGAACCAAAGTGACTGACACCATCAACCTCTCACATCGATCACCTCTTGCTAATAAGCGCATGGCATTAACAGAAAAATGCAGAATTTTAGACTAGGGAATCCTCTGGTTCTCCCTCCCCTCTTCTGAGCGTCTTGTACAGAAACCGTCACATGCCTACCAACCTCTCGATCTTCTTCTCCTCTCTTCACTAAGCCCCTTCCCCGCTCTTGCCTGGCCCATGCCCGTCTGTTTTTCACAAGTAAGAGTGTGTGTAGGAAGAGAGGCGAGAAAGAATCTAAACAAGAAGAGTGGGAAGAACTAGATGGTAGCTTAGCATATACGAGGTTTGACTATTTAGTTTCCAGACTTATTTTTAAAAATTTATTTTTATTTTTACAAATTATTCACAATTATCCCCTTCAAAGTACTCCTCTTAAAACTTATACATTTATGCCAACGTTGCTGCCATTCTTAGAAACAGATAGAAATCTTCTTTTGGGCTGTCTTACAGAGCCTGCTTAACCTTTGTTTGAATGTCAGTGATGCTATCATGTTGGTGACCTTTTAAAAAGCTTTTGAGCTTACAAAATAGCCAGAAGCCACTGGGGGCTAAATTGGGCGAATATGGCTGGTGGTCCATTACAGTGATTTGTTTGCTGGCTGAAAACTCTTAGACAGACAGAGCTGCGTGAGCCGGTACATTGTCCACGACTTTTCCTTCCATAATTACCTCCTTCAGAATTAATCTAAGTTACTTTATGGGGTGCTGGTGGTCCGACCCCCTGTTTGTGCGGTTTGAGGAGACTGCGCAAATTCCTTTGGAAGGGGCGTTAAGCAGTTGGTCCCCTTGGTGCTTTTCGTTAAGAGTAGACTAATGCCGGCACCGGGTTTCCCTCCTTCCTTCTGTGTGTATGTCCAGTTGATGACTGCGCAAAATGACCCTAGCCGTCGATGCACTTAAAAAATCAATTACTACTACCAGTTTCTTTATCCAAATGCAAGTCTTCAGCAATCAATTTGATTGTTAGACATATGTCTGAACGTATCAAATCGGTAACTTTTGTAACATTTTGGGTGTTCCTTTGTTAATTGGCGCTGATCACAGATCATCATTGACGTCTTCTCTGCTCTCTTTAAACCTCTTATGCCACAAAAATACTTGTGCTCTTGCCATAGTGTTATCACCATAAACCCTTCTTAACATTTCAAGTGTTTCAGTTGCAGAAATTCCCAATTGAACGCAAAATTTGGTGTTAATTCTCTGCTCAAGATTACGTTCCATTTTCAATCCGCGGGTGAACACAAACACAAACTTACAAACAAACTTAAAAGAGTCAGAGCTGACAGTGCACTTGTCCACTTAGTCATTGAGGTTCCTCTCCACTCCCTCTCCCTCGTCTCACTCCCATCCTTTCATTACAATTTGAGCAGTAAGTCCTGTCTGGAAAAATAATCCCCACACCTCATATTTAGTGTCACTGGATGCTATATAGGGATTTTTTGAGACATGCATCAAAATTAAAAAAAAATCATAAAGAAGAAACTAACCACTTTATTTTTGTTCAATGTCGCTTATCTCAAATAAAAAACAGGTCTACAAAATATTATGCCCCCTATATGCAGAGTATCTGGCGACTTTGTCATAACTTCGGGATCTTATTCCTTAAGTGATTTTGAGAAAAAAATGTCATATGAATATTGTTCCGATTCTCATTTGTTACAGAGCTACGGGCAATTGAAATTATCTCGTACTTTGATTTGTACAACTTAATGGCTGAAAAAATGCATTGTTTAAATAATTATTCATATACATTGTTAATTGTTGAAAAATGTATTATTTGAATAATCATTCATTTACATTGATACTTAATCCATTGTTACAACAATGAGAAGCATGATGCTTGCACAACAGACATGACATAATTTGCAAGTTCGCAGGCAGCATGTCAGTAGAACATAAGCTAGCATTTAGTGTAGTGCGTTGTGACACGTGTGGTATCATTAACTTTCAATAATGCCGTTTACATTTTCAAATGAAGAGTATGTGCATATGTACTTTGTGTACAGGTTTTGCGATGGAAACTCCTTTGCTGCTGTTTACGAATATCGACGACGATTTCCACAAAGAAGAACATCAGATTGACGTACTTTTATTCAAGTTCACCAACATCTACGAGAAAATGACTCAGTTCCATGTGTCTTGGAGAGCTGAACGTCCAGCACAAGTTAATGTGATTGAGGAGGAAAACATAATTCAAATGGTTCAGCGAAGTCCACGTCTTAGTACATGAAGAATGTCTCCCTGCCTCAATGTTCCGCGAATGAGAGTCTGGCAAACATTACACGATGAGGGACTTTATCCATACTATATCCAGCAAGTTCAGCATCTTCAACCCAAGGATATTGCTAGGTGGTTGGAATTCTGCCGTTGGTTAAATGCACACCCCTGCCTGAACCATTACATCTTGTTCACGGATGAGGCACAGTTTACTCGTGATGGAATGAGAAACTACCATTTATGTGCTCGCGAAACTCCTCATGGAACAGTTGAATGCAACTTCCAACTCTGTTTTTCTGTGAATGTGTGGTCTGGTATCATTGGGAACCAGCTGGTTTGATCGTACTTCTTCCCGCCACATCTGACAGGTGCCATTTATGCTGCTTTTTGGAAAATGAAATGCCAGAAGACATTCCTCTGCAAACATGACTTCAGATGTAGTACCAGCATGATGGGGCACTTTCCCATTTTAGTAGGAACGCTATGCTGTATCTTAACAAGAAGTTCCCTAACCAATGGATCGGTCGTGGTGGTGGGCAGAATTGGCCACTGAGGTCTTCGGATCTCACTCCGTTGGATTTCCATGTGTGGGGGCAAATGAAAAACATTGTATATGAAGCCAAAGTGCATATGAGGGAAAAACTTATTCAGCGAATTTTTGATCCTGCGAGGCACATTAATAATGCTGCAGTTCTTCGTGCTGTTTTACGTTCCTTACTCAAACAGGTCAGATTGTGCATCCAAGCTGAAGGTAGCCATTTTGAACAATTGTTTAACAATGGATTAAGTATCAAATGATTATTTAAACAATGCATTTTTCAGCCATTAAGTTGTACAAATCTAAGCATGAGATAATTTCAATTGCCCGTAGCTCTGTAACAAATGAGAATTGGACCCATGTTCATATGACATTTTTTACTCAAAATCGCTTAAGGAATAAGATCCTGAAGTTATGACATAGTCACCGGACACTCTGTATAATACATGGTTCTGAACTGTAGGTAATAGTTGACTGTGTATGCTTATAAAAGAAAAACTTATAAATCAAAGTTAATCCTAGTTTAGTATATATTTTAATGTCTGTGGACAATATATAGTAATTTTTTGGCACATGGGGCTTAGTTAGTATTATTTGTGACATCAGGCTGTTCAATTGGATGGATTATAATCAAAATCCTTATAGCCATTTTTGAGTAAATGGAATTTTGTTTCGAAATATCCAAGAATAAAGTACCCTTGTTGCGCAATAACATTCAGAGTTTATATTATGAATGATATTATCTACAAATATGAGATATAATTTGATTTAGTTTAACCATCTAGGCTGTAGTAAGATTTTGAGTGGATTGCAGCGAAGGCATAATGTCATAGGGTTTAGGTAAGATAGCTTAGCATGCATTGTAATGTCACTGGATGCCATATTGTGGTTTTTGAGACATATGGCTTACGCAGTATTATTTGTGACATCAGCTCTACAATTTGATTTATTTTAATCAAATTCCTTAGAGTAAATCAAATTTTTCAAAAAATCGCAGAGAATAAACTACCCTTTATTTTTATCAAACAAGTATGGAAAGGAGTACTCCATGTCAGAGTACAAGAGTTTCCAAATGCATTCTTTGAGATAACAAATTTTAGTAAAATTCTCCAATACCAAATTTCATCCAAGTACGTCAAGCTGTTTCAGAGTTGGAACAGGTACATTGTAAACTACATGTAGGTATTCATGTAAAGTGGTTGTAATTATTGTCTGATTTTGACCAAAATTGAAATCTGTCGACAAATTTTACTAAAACTCTCCAATACCCAATTTCATCAAAATACCTCCTGGGGTTCCCAAGATAAACAGGTACATTGTAAGTGCATGTAGTTGTTCTTGTAAAGTGGTTGTAATTATTGTCCGATTTAAACCAAAATTGAAATCGGTTGACAAATTTTACTAAAACTTCTCAATACCAAATTTCATCAAAATACATCCAGCAGTTCCAGAGTTTTAACAAGCATATGGACGGATGGAAACGACCTCCCCTATATGCGTTCACTTCATGCAAAGAACACATAAAAAGGGTCTGCAAAAGATGATGTATTGCATAAATACAAGATATCATTTGATTTTATCTACATGTTTGGGCCTTAGAACCACGAACAGACAGCATGGCAAAAACCACTTTTATGAACTCAGGGATGCCTAAAATGTATATTTCCATCAAAATATCAATGTCAATTTTTTCATGTTTACAATACTTACTCTATGTACTGTGTATATGTGAAAGTAAAAACTGTGCCAGGAATTTTCGAAGTTCAAACTGAATTTATGACTTTTTGTTTGATTTTTTTGATAGATTGAATGTTCGTTTATTTTTTCTAGTAACATGGCACCCCTGATTGGGTTTAACTATTTATATCATTTTCTTATTGTCTTTGCCTGTAAGACCTTAATACAGCTCTCATTAATGAAATTCAAGGGACCCAATTTTTCATCTATTCGTTATTCGGAAATTCGCCGATCAGAAGTTAATGGGTGTTGCATAACTTCAGGGGCGTATTGACTGATAGATTACCTATACAGAAGCAATGGGGTTATCCAAATTAAGGCAAATGTGCAGAAATGGCATAATCGAACTGAACTCTGTACTAAAATATGCCCATTACACCTTTTCTGGAAAAAAATGTCACATAAGAGTGGAAAATATTCAAAATGCACCCTCAATGTTTAATTTGCTTCGCTGCCAGCCATATTGGTTTGGAGCACCAACGACACTGTTACAATGCTTTCTTATGGACAAAAGAGCCACTTTTATTCATCTCGTTTTGCAATGTTTGATGGTGGCAAACACCAAATACTACTCTAAAATGTAATCTGTTATTTTTCTTGCATTGATTGGCAGGTTTTATCCGAAAACAACCTCTGCAATTTTTTATTACGTGATTTCCTTGAGCTGTCAACCTGCGCTGGGATGGTCAAATTTCCTCTCTCTTCGACAGCTGCACTTGAAACTTGATGAGCCAACTGTGAGCTTATCTTAAAGCATCTGTTGAACTGCTAACAATTGATAAAGAATATTGACAGCACCACCACTTCTTGAGAATCAACACCAATTAATAACAAATTTGACCACCTTGGCGCAGGTTGCAACATCGAGGAAATCCCATAATAAAAAATTGTAGAGGATGTTTTCAAGGAAAACCTGCTAAACAAGGCGAGAAAAAAATAACAAATTACATATTAGTGTTGTATTTAGTGTTTGCCACTCTCAAACATTGCAAAAGGAGATAAATGAATGTGATCCTTTTTTCCATAAGAAAGCATTGTAACATTGTTGTCTGTGCTACAAATTAAGATGGCTGGTGGCGAAGCAACTAAAACCCACTAATTACCATGAGAAATTGATATTTAACATGTTTTATCACACAGGAGCACCTTATCGCACTTTTGCTCCTTCTCACACCTTGGACTCAACAGTCAAAGGGGCGAGAATGCCAGAAACACAGGAAATAAGTCATCAAGCTAGAATATGTGCTATGATTGGCTTGTTAAAAGCTTGATGCTAATTGGCGCACTGTATTTTAAATCGTTTTCTGCACATATGTAACTGAAAAAAAAATATTTGGCAAGTGAAATTTCGTTCAAAAGTGGTAAATACGAGTAGAAGTGACAATTTTTTCCTTTGTTGCTTGGAAGTTTTCATAGTATGGGAGTACATAGTAGAGAGGTTGGAACTAGGTATTTTATATATTAATTTCACACGAACATCGTCAATTGTTTGTTATCCAGAAGTCTTCGCTGTATAGGATTTCGTGAAGTAGAGGTTTTACTGTACTAAATTTCATGATATTCCATTTTGTAGGAGCTGAGAACGAACATGAGTACGGATGAATGGACAGATTGAAGCAAATCAGCACTCGCACAGTAAAAAAATGCACCTAAAAATACACTTTATTTTGTTGATAATATCATTTAATTCTGACATATCTTGGTAAAAAACACTTTTTTGTTTGATGGGCTGTGTACATCTTGAGACATTGAATATTCGAAAATATCTATTATCCAAAATGGTAAAAATGTTTCATCTTAAATTTTAGACTAGTAACGTCCAAAAGGAACTAGAATCAATCCGACAGGAGCTGGAAGCCTTGAGATCCACTTCTTCTGAGAAAGAGGAGCGCTCCAAACAGATGTTGAAGAATGCCCGACAAAAGATCATACAGCTGACTGAGGCCAAAACTACTTTGGCACGAGAACTTGCTGAAATGCAGAGCCGTGTTGAAGCAATGGAAATGAACAAGGGTGAGTGTAACTGAATTTGCTCTGTATCTTTAGAAATTGCCGTACCTGAAATTAGTTTATCGTATTTAACCCCACCCCGTATTCGTGTGGGGTGCTGTGGGCACCCCATACATACATTTTATGACAGGGTTCCTTTCCTTTGGCCGTTTATGACCCCTACCCTTCAGTAGCTCGAATAACATGTGTTTGGAACCTTTTCTGCTAAATATTTTCAGTTTTCTGTGGTAATCCTTGGAGTTTGGATGGTTTTTCTAAGAGAATGAGGCACTGGATGTTACAGAAATTAGTGCTTTTTTCTCTGTGCAGATGTTATTCATATTTTATTCTGAAATTATGGTTACCATCTATAGAAGTTTTGTTATTTCACATAATTTGAGATTGTCTCTCAATAGTTCCTTCACTGACTACAAGATTTGTAGATTTTATTATTTGTGTTCGGTTTTTGTTTTGAAGCTCCCAGTAGACTATTTCCGGCTGATATTTGACAGAACTATTATAAATATTATAGTGAATTGCACGAATATTCAAATTGAAAAAGTAAAGCAAATACAGCTTTCAAGGTCATGATGCGAAAAAACAGGGTTTCCTCTCCTGTACAATTATTATTTGGATTCTGTTGTGGGATTTCTGATTTCTTTAATTGAACTGACGATATAATATGTTTATTCCTAAAAAGTGTTGACTGACTCATAGATTGACATACGAAAATATTCATGAAAGTGTACCTTAAGACTTTTTCATTTTGAAATAGATTACTAATGAAAAAATCATTTGGAACTTCTCAAAATTCACTTATAAATGATTATAAATAGAACAAAATAAATAATTAAATGAATAATTGTGATATTTCTTTATAACAAAAAAATTTGGTATGTCAGGAGCACCCCATGCAAGTATTGGCGTTAGAAAAATGAACACAATTACTGCAGGGTTAATACCTTTGATTAACAGTATACTACCTTATATACCTGAATATAAGACGACTCTGATTATTAGACGACCCCCCATTTTTAACTCCTAATGAAAGGAAAAAATTTATTATACACACAATGAGAGAGGTTTATTATACCATTGAAAATTGAATATATACGATTATTTCTATGTATGAAATGCATTTTCAAATATGGAATTAGATTTTCTCATAATATAAATTAATACATTGTCAATAAAAACTGTGTCAGACACGCTGGAAAAGTATCCAAGATCGATATGTGAGGGAGAAGAAACACAACTTTTCTCTTAATTTAAACTCTTCTGATCGAAGGTCCAACTAGTGACAAAAGTTGATCAAACATGGGCCTTGACAGCTGAAGATAATTGTGAAATTATTCCGAGTCCATAAGCCTCATTTCCTGAATCAAGTTTTGGTAAACCCCTTTATTTCTTCTTCTCAAAAAAATAAGTTGAACCCACCTCTCCTAAGTCTTTGACTCCTCCGAAATAATAATAATAATAAAAACATAACGCCATCTCACCACTTGATTGTCCATTTTTTCACGCAGAGACACACAGTCACAACTTAAAACAACAAATGTGCATGTCATAGCAGTCAATTGTCTATGCATTCACCAACCCACACATATAAACAGACAGTATCTCCAATGTGTCATTCGCTACATCTGTAATGCGTTCATGGAAACATACCTTTACACACCATGTGATTATAAGACAACTAGCGATTTTTCAGCCATAAAAATTGGAGCAAAATCTCATCTTAAGTTCAGGTATATATGGTATATTACAGTAATATTCCATTACTTTGGTTTATTAGTATTATTCTCTGATATTGCTAGGATTGGTAGCTGTCTTGATTGCTCACGTTTTGATTTCCATTTTGAATGACTGAATTGGGAATATAAATGTTGTTATTCTTCCTGTAGCTTGATGTTTTTTGTTATTGTTTTGTAGAAGAAGGTAGTTCAAGGTTTACAGCCTTGCGTTCCCAGTATGAAGGGAGAATAGCACGGCTAGAAAAGGAGCGTTCCGAGGAACAGCGTGATCGTGCAGCTGAGAAGGAGAGATCGGTGAGGGACACGGAGATGTTATTGCAAAAAGTTTCCATCTTACAGCGTGCATTGGAAAGCAAGCAGGTGAATAAAATCTCAAGCAATTTCAAAAAGAGTGAAGTTATATTTCCTTTTCAAATAATGGTCATTCAAGGAGTGAAATTATGAATTTTCAACAATATTCACGTTTATTACAAAATTATGTAATGTATTTATCGCACCATGTTCAACCATTATTTGATAAATTTTACTTGAGGATTATGTTAATAGTTGCTTCTTTCTATGCTATAAATGCCAAGTTGTGCTGAGAGCAATTTATTGTTAAAACAGCTATTCATATTGTTAATAAATTTTTGCAATTCATTTTTAAAGGGATCTAAGCCTTCAACAAGTTCTGGTTTAGTTGATAAAGCTGGCCTAGAGCCACCACCAACTGCTAATATCAAACCCATGGCTGGAGCACCTTCAGTTTCTACCAAACCTCAACAGGTGAGAGCTAGTGATTCAGTTTATTTCATTGGATAATGTTTTATATGGCTATTTAAATTAGCATGTTGATTTATGGTTCACCAACTTGATAATTTTCAGACACAACAATCTGTGACAGTGGCTCCATCCAGGGCCACACCTTTTGCCAGTATTAGGCCAATGTCTCTTCCCACAAGGACTGTTGCAGTCTTGCCAACTGCTCAAACTGGGCCTAGTGGAAGTGCAGGAGTATCCCATGGCAGGTGGGTCCTTTTCTCCAAAAAAGTTTTAAAGAGGACATTTGTATTAATCTTCTTGATTGTTGTAGTTGGAAATTTAAAGCACTTAAACAATGCAAACATTTTAATATCACTAATTCACTGCATCCATATGATTGAATTAATCTTGATTGAGTGAATTACATTCCAAGTTCAGTTTTTGACAGTGGCGCCCGGTGGTTGTTTCAACTGGTAGGGCCAATATATGTTAAAAAACCTAAATTTATAATACAATAAAGTATTTAATTTTTTACTTACTGAAAAATGTACTGTAGTGAGTAGATGAAAAAAGTGTCATGCAGATAAAATGAGCGGTAAACAAAGTCTATTCGGCGATCTTTCTTGTTAGAAAATAAATCAACTTTTCTGTTGAAGCTATCTATGTTATTTACAAAAGTTTTTTCACACGATAACATGCCTAAAGCACTTAGTCTTTCTTCTTTCATAGTATTCCTAAGAAAAGTCTTTATTCTTTTCATCATTGAAAAACACCATTCTGCTTCTGATGTCGACATTGGTATCATGATCAACACTTTTAAAAGCTTTATTGTCTCTTGAAATGTTTCACACAAATCACCACCCAAAATTAGTGACAGAAATGGTACCGCGCCAGAAACTGCTCTCAATTCCTCTCTTTCGTAAATAACTTGAAGTTCACTCTTCAGTCTCTTTTTTTCCAAAAAAAGGATACTTTTCAATTTTTTTACTGAGATACGTGTCAGGGAATTTTTTGTTGTAATTATCAAATTATTTACCACAAATAGATTCGTAGCCACGAGGTGTCCAGTAAATTGAAATCTATCTTTTATTTCTGTGATTATGTTGGGCGTAACAGTGGTTGAAATTAGCTAGTGAATACTTGTCTTTTATCAGTTTGTGAATGCCATTTAAACATCTACTCATAACAGAAGCGCCATCAAAACTTTGTGCTATAAGTTTATTCGGACTGTCGCCAATTAGGGGGTCGAGTTGTTTTAAAATACAATCTGCGATTGCATGAGCATCATGTCCGTCAGGATTAATGAAATTCCAGACAGAACCTTTCTACCAGTTTTCTGCCTACTATGTAATGTAATACAATGACTAACTGAAATTGACATGACATGTCTGTAGTTTCATCAGCTATCAATGCTACATAATCTGCTTTTTTAATTTCTTTGCGAACATGCATTCCAGCAACTCATTCTGTATAATTTTAGACGTACCTTTAAACAGCTGATTGACTAAGGTGAACTTTTAAGTCTTTATCTAACTCAGAACTAAACTGGATTAACTCACAAAAAACTCGCTTATTTTGTGACTCATCTGATTCATCATGTCCTCTCAATGCTAATTCTATGCCCCACAAAAACGTTTACAATTTATAATCAAATTTAATACGTACCTATTTTTATCTACTTGTTCGTTATGTTTAGATATAGCTAGCCGATAGTGTGAGTTAAGCTGACTTTGAATATTTGTTTTACCCAGCAACGATAAACTCAAAACATTGTTCATATGTTGTTTAGATTTTTTGTGGGCCCTCATTTTTTCCCAAATGTGTACCAAGTTCGAAATCTTGTTCCTCGACCAGCTGACATTTCCTTTGAAAAAACACAAGGAAAACAAAATGCATTTTTTTCATCACACCCACACAGCCAATTGTTCTTCGATTAAGGCATTAAATTACGACACCTTTCCTGTTTGTTGGCACACTGTTGCTTTTTAACTAAATTCAAATTAGGGAGGGGTCTTCCCATTCGTTTTATTTTGAGTTTATCATCATAAGACAATGACAAAAACGGCTGTTTTAATAAAGCACTTATCGTATTCATTGCGGAGAATTGAAACATTCACGCTCACCAATACTACATCGAGCTGCTAGCTTGAAGGCCGATCGAGCCAAACTGAACTTGGCCCCAGCGGTAGATATTCTCAAATGCAGGAGAGTAGGAGATGGGAAGAAAAGCATGCAGTGCGCATGCGTTCCACGTCTTGTGACCGAGCCAGCTAGAGGGTGGCCCAGTTGGAGTGGGGGAACTCCCCGCTGGACTCGCCACCCATTCCTCCCGTAAATTCTCTTACCGACCGGAGTATTGTGCTGCTTCACACATAAGTTTAATACTTATTAAAGACTCAAAAATTAAATCAATCTGTTCAAAAACAGATATTTATAGTGCATCTATCTTTCTGTGAATTTTGTTAGGGCCATGGCCCTATGCCAGTGGCCGCCACTGGTTTTTGATGCCCATCTTTCATTAGAAAAAATATCTATTTAAATGATTAATTTAGATTACAGTTTTTGATTCTCCATAGTAGAAAATAATGACATCCTTGGAAAATTTTAAATAATTGTATGTCCTTGCTATATATCGATGATGAGAAATCATTCCGAGAGTTATTGAATGGATTTACATTCTTATTGTGTTTGTAAATTATGAGCGTATTTTTAATAAGAAAAGAGGAAATTTCTAGCTGCAACAACCACCAATTTCACTTTGTTTTATTTTTTATAATCTACTTTAAATTCATTAGTGACAATTAATTATTTGTTATAAGTAATTTTTATATGGCTGCATAGATAAGGCAAGAATTGTTTTATTCTTGTTTTTCTCATTCTGATAAAAATAGATTGGGTTATAATTTATTTATTTAATAGTTAGCTGTTCAAACACTGTTATTTTATGCATCTCAGCTCATTGTAAACTTTTTACCATTGCATAACTTTTCTACTTGTGAAACATTTCAATATATCATATTTACTCGAATTCACAATTACCCTAAATCTAAGACTACCCCCTCTTTTAGTAGACTGTCGAAATAAAAAAAAGAAATTGTCCTAATTTCTCACTGAATGTATTTGCTGTATATTTCGAACACACGTATCCAGTATAAGTGAACTAGTTTGCTTATTAATCGAAATGGTTTCTTACAAATTTTTGAGGGAAAAAAAACATTTTTTAGTGTATTTTCTTTAATCAATACTGTATTAATTGAGATCCGGATCATAAGTTTGAAATGAAAAACTTCAGCAGATACAATTATTTTATTTTTTCATTTGTTTAAAAAACATCAATTTAATGCATAAACATACTTCCTACAGTTCTACGACAACTCGTTGCGGTCAGTTTGTCATGTGTCAATTCATTGCATGAAAAATTCGTTGCGCATCAAAACATCACTCAACAAAGTCATCGCTCGTCATTTCATTGCTCCCTGCCATACGCCATCATTGTGTTTCAGCCTCCAATTTGTTTCGAGACGAATTTGTCGAGCGATGAATTGATGCGTGATGAGTTTGACGCGCAATGTATTGACGCGCAACAAGTTTGTCATGTGGCAAATTGATGCGTGATGAATTGGCAGCGATGTATTAATGGTATACCACTTCATACTCAAATTTAAGACCATCCTTAATTTTTTCAAGCTGAAATTTGGAAAAAGCCTCATCTTGAATTAGGGTAAATATGGCATGCTTTGTATAACGGGCATATTAAATATTTCTCTAGAGCATCAGAAATTTTTCACAAATCCAAGTGCAGCTTAGTCATTATGTTAATGTCAGCATTATTGTACACTGAAAATATGGAAATATGTTTTTGTTTTCTAATTTTAGCCAAGGGCCAGTCTCAATCACCCCACAGATGGTACAGCCACAGCAAATGTCTAATGTTGTAACAGTGGATGCCCCAATATCTGGCTCTGTGTGTCCAATTAGGCAGGCAACTGTGCAGCCTACTCCTGCCCCTTCAGTGCCAACTGTGGGGACAGTAGGACCAACTGTGTCATGTCCTGACGACCAGGTTATGTCCCATGAAGAGAGCCAAGTGGGTGTCGGGATACCGCATCATTCTAGTGGAATGGAAATGGAAAGGCCTGTGATGGTGGTGATGAAGAGTCAGGTCAGTAGTAAACATTGAAGGTCAACTTTTGTTATAATTATAGATTGTCAATTTGTTGACTTTAAAAAAAATATTTAATATAAAGAATGTGGTGTGCTTAAATACCGTATTTACCCTTATCCAAGATGATCCAAAATCTAAGACCCATCTTTTAGCAGACTGTCAAAACAAAAAAGATTTTATGACCTAATTTACCACCGAATGTAGGTATTTGGTGTATTTTTTGAACACATATTCAGTATAGCTGTACTAGTTCGTTCATTAATTGAAATGGTTTGTTACGAATTTTTGCTTAAAAAAAGAGAATTTAAAAATTTTTTAAATTAAGAGTTTATTAATTGAATTCCAGATCGTAAGTTGGCGATGAAAAATTTCAGTAGATACAATTATTTTATCTTGTTTCATTTGTTTAAAAAAACGTAGATTAAATGTGTAATCAAACTTCCTTTGGTTCTATGACAACTTGTCACGGTCATTTCGTCATGCGTCAATTCCTCGCAGTCAGTTCGTTGCATGAAAAATTCGTCTCAGGTCAATACATTGCACAACAAACTCATTATGCCTCAATTCATCTCTCAACAAATTCATCGCGAGACAAATTGGATGCTAGACACAATGACTGGTGAATGGCAATGGTAGACACTTTTCCACAAAATAAGACGAATTGACGTGTGATGAATTGTAATTTATTGACGGTATATAACTTTGTACTTGAAATTAAGATGACCCCTGATTATCGCAAGCTGAAAAATATCGTGAAGTACAAAAATTAGTGATTCTGGTGCTATATCTGCTTTTTAGGTGCCAGAATGATTTTTTTGAAAGTATTACCTTCTGTAATGATTTGAAAGAATGTTAATTATTCATGTTGTAATATGCAGTGAAATTTTGCCAGTGAGGAAAAAATGTGAATATTTTACATGGCAAACATGAGTTGCATCTTTACTAGTATTATTATAAATATGCCTAAAAATTTCAATTTAATTAGCGGTTTGAAGCGAATATTATTCTTGAAAAATACCTTATTTCTCTGCATATAAGACACATCGGGCTATAAGACTCAACCCGGTTTCTTAGAAGATTTTTCAGGATAAAAAGTATTTTGGTTCACCAAGGCATTTACGAAGGGCCACATTGTGTATTATTTCCAGCCATGATTAAGTCCGTATTCAGCAACATTTACGGAAAATATTCTGGCATGATAACAGTTAAATATAATGTTTTAGATAAACTTCATTCGTAAAATAAATAGGGATGATCTAAAACATTAATAATTGCTAAATAGCTAAATGTGCCCTGTGTGAACTCGGCAGTCATATTAATTAAAGCTGTTGGAGTGCGCCACACATGTCGCACGTATAGATGTCCTTTACTGATAGTAGTTACATAAAATTAAGTTCAAGATGATATTTTAATATAATAGGATTAATAATAAATGGAATGCATATGTAATAATGATACATATGCTCAACTAGTACTTTTTCTTCTGCAAAGTATTTTGCCGCGTACATAACAATTTTGATCGATACCTAACTTCCTCTGTTCTACTGTCTATCACTTCCTCTGTTCTACTGTCTATCACTTCCTCTAGTTGTGGCCATTTAAGACCAACCTTACGAAGATTATGTTTTTCTTATCCCATCAACTTCAGTTTTTCCTCATTTTCTCCATTTACGAGTCATTTTATTTTTATTGAATCGCCTGAAGATTATTACTAATAGCGTAGTCATATTTTTTCCCTTTTGTAGCTATTGTGATCTCAATACCTGTAACATTATTTATCCTAGATATTTATAAAATATTTATGGCATCGACTCAAATTCTACTGTTCCGTGGCATTTATTGTGCTACTCAGTGGGCTCATTAGGAACTATAACATTGCAAATGTGCCAAAATGGTAATCACTCTGAGCGAGCATGTATTAAAGTGTAACAATGAAAATGCATCCTTGGAATTCACATTGCATAAGGTATTACTGTTTATATTAACAAAGTTTTCACTACTATTAATTATTAATAATGTATATTTTATTGTTTTTGCGATGAATGACTGCCAATTATTCCATTTTGGAGATGAGTGTGCTTGTTAGTGTCAGTATTGAGAACAGTAATAATCTTACCTTTGGCATATAAGACGCAGGCTGATTTTGGGGATCATTTTTCTGGAAAAAAGTGTGTTTTATATGCCGAGAAATACAGTACTTTAAATCTGGTTTAAACTTCAGATAAACCATTATTTTTCTAGAAACATTTCATTTCATTAAATGGTTTGTGTTATCGTATCAATTATGCTACCATTCATTTTTAACCAATAAGCCTTTATTTCAACTTTGATATTGGTGATTGTAGTTTTATTATATATGTAGGTAAAATGAGATTGTAACCACCTTTTATGATTTTAGGTGACAGAATCTGTTACTGTATCAGAGGGACATGATCCATCAGAAAGCATCCAGCCTACTCCACCACTGGGCATAATTTCTGGGTCAAGTGTGACACAAACACAAGTGGTGGCCATGGTTAGCCCTAGGCAGCAACAGCAGTCTGTGGATGGAACCATTCCAGGACCATCTGGTATCACGCCCCTTGGAAGTGTATGCGGAGTAAAAAGGGCACGAGAGGTGGCCGTGGAGGGAAGCGATGGCTCCAGCGTCTTGGTGGGTGGAAGTAGGAAGCAGGTGAGGGCCTCCTCGCCTATCCAGCTTGTTCATTTAAATTATGGGGTGTATGATTTATTGTCATGGGAGCTTGTAAAAAATGCATTTTAATAGTTGTATGTAGCATAATTTGATGATTTTGGAACCTGTAGAAACTTTGTTGGTGGTGGTGGGCTTTAACTTGGGCTCTTTTAGTTCATTCCATATTATTTCAAGTTATAATTGCAGTTAAAACTTTTATGATTTTAATATTTCGAGTTATATCTTGCAATGGGCCAACAGAAATTTGGTCAAGAATCAAATTCAAAATTTTATAATTATTGCATTTACAGAGCTTATTTTTTAGATCAAACAACATAGATGTGCTACTAGTGCCCTATATTACTGTATTTACCTAAATCCAAGATGACCTCGAATCTAATCCCCCTTTTAGCCGACTGTGCAAACAGAAAAAAGATTTGATGACCTAATTTCTCACTGCATATATTTGGTATACATTTTGAACACAAGTACAGGCATGCCTTGCTTAGCGCATGAGAGGCGTTCTGAGAATTTGTGCTAAAAGAACAGTTTTTAACATAGCACTTAACCCAGTTGATTTTTACTCTTCAGAAATTATACTATTTTTATCTTGCAACTTATATAATGATAGGACATTTTTACATATTAATTTAAAGTCAAGAAAATGAAGTACCGTATTTACTTGTGTAATACCTGCACTTTTTTCCTCATAAGTTCCCATCAAAAAAGGGGGTGTGGAAATTACACGATATTTGCCCTTTATCTTTTGAGGGTAGGCCACCCACGAAACACCTACTAACACCGCGTGCCTGGCGTGAGATGAGTATGTGTTTTCTTTGGTGGGCACAATATGCCGTGCATTTTATTTCCTCAATTTATAACCATGGTATTTTTTAAAATACATAGAATAATATATTAAGCACGAAATTTATCTGGTATTTTTTAAAATTCCTTGCGAACTGTCAGTAGTAAACCTAAATCATGTAAATTTCTATGTATAGAAGTGTGTGATTTAATTCTCATAGAAAAGGTGATGAAAGAGAAATAAACATATTTTTCATTAAAAACAAACAAATTCGATTAGATTGCCTTTTAATTCGTGAAATGCTCAAATCACATTTTACCGTAAGTGAATTTTATTGGGTTCCTTTTACGTTATGCAATCCTAAAAGAATATCTGTACATACTTTTATTACTCTGTAATATGAAGGAGCGGTGTGTCGCTTGTGATGCCAGAGGTGCATAACAGTATCAAGTGATCTTTTCATAACAGATAAAACGCAGTCGCATGGTTCCTACTGAA
This sequence comes from Tanypteryx hageni, assembly GCA_028673005.1. NCBI lineage: Eukaryota > Metazoa > Arthropoda > Insecta > Odonata > Petaluridae > Tanypteryx > Tanypteryx hageni. The sequence continues at coordinate 63,276,854 of CM054115.1, read as the reverse complement.
AGTGGAGCATCTACATCAAGAGAAGAGCCGGAGGTAAGGGAAGCTACATCATCACAGCGACCAGAGCATGAGGAAGAGGATGATGAGATAATTGTGGTCGACTCTGATGAGGTGGAGGGTGTGGAGGAAGAGGCCGAGGAAGGGCTTGGGGAAGAGGAGGAAGTTGAAGAGGGAGAAGAGGAGGAGGAAGAGGAGGTGGAGGAAGGGGAAGGAGGGCCGAGAGAAGCGATGGAAGGAGAAGATGAGGAAGATGTTGGGGACGAGGAGAACGAAGAGGTAAGTACAGAGGCTTATATTACTCAATGCATCCACATTATTTGAACATGAGTATGCCAGCTGAAATTGTTTTATGTCCAACAATATATAGTAGTCCAAAGTCAATAAAGTGGTTGAGTGAAACAATTGTCTTAGCAAAGTCATAGCTGTGTGAGTTGGGTATTGTCATTTATGTTATGATTTTGATATTGAAAGTTTTTGTTCCTTTTATTAATTATCACATTTAAATTAAACTGTTTAAAATATTAAATTCCCATACTTATGACTGAAATACCTTGCTATAAAGACTCATTCAGACTATGGGACAAGTTGCAGTCAGGTCATGAACCAGTCATTTTAGACAAAATATAAATATCCTATTTTCAATGGGATTTCTTTTGGAAATGTAAAACGGCATTCACACTTGTAGGACAGGTCATGGTCAGGTCTTGTTCAGGACACCTTAGATCGCTCGAGGAGGCAACTTTTGTCCCAAGATCCAACCAGGATTGAAATATTTTTGTCCTTGACCTGAAACTTTATATCCTCCTGCAGTGATTAAATATATGGAGTTCAAGCTCACAAATAAGATTGTAAATCGTAATGCTCAAGAAAATACATGTTTTGTTTTAACGTAATGCATCAAAGTTTCCTTACGTAATAATTTCATTGAGAATTTTTATCCTCACAAAGGCATTAGTTGGTGTGAATGTGGGAGGTGAGATGAGTTGGAAGATATTTAATGCTTCTGAGTAGGACTGAATTTTTATCTATACAATCATTAGCTGTAGCTTCATTTCTAAGACTTTGAATTTGGTGTATAGAGTAACACTAAAATGTGGTCCATTAATTCTGGCATTACTTGGTATGTATTGTCATGGATACTGCTGTTGGAGATATGAAACTTAATTTTATAAAAGCCTTTCATCTCAATTACCACAAAATGGAGAGAGCATCAAAATTCAAATTATAATTTTAATGGAAATAATACCGACTGAAATAGAACCTTAAATTTTATATAAATTGGAAAAGTTCATTTTAATATTAGGCTTCTGTCAAATGAAGAACACCCAAATTGAGAAAAATTTGTTTCAATGCTTAAAAATACAGAAAATACAGTAACATTCATGCTCTCTAAAATAATTTTAAATTGATATAATTTTCCAATTCTGGTATTAATTCGGCAATATTTATATGTGGCATGTTCTAAACAACTCTCACGGCTCTTGAAAAATTTACTGGAAATACTTCTTCCAAAATTCAAATGAAGAACATATATATAAGTTAATCAAATGTGAAACTTGATCATAAATTTTAATATTCCTAGGAAATTGATGAAGTGGAAGGCAGCCAAGGTTATGATGATGATGGCGATAATGGGGGAGGTTACCTTGGAGGCTATGACAGGGAGGAGGATCAGGTGATGATTTTCTCTTCTACCTTAAAAGCCAATACTAAATGTAGCCACATTCCTTAGAAATGTTTACCAGACACGGTCTCCTTCAGCTAAAGAATTTTACTGAGGTGGAAGGAAGGTTATAATAATGAAATCGGATTCTGCCATCTATAAATTCATATTTTTTGTTCAAAGTAGTAGTTTTGATGTAATGATAAGACATTGTTGAGGCTAAAACAAACAAATCCTTAGGTCATGATGCTAACATGCATGTAGCATGAATACTTAATGTTGAATGATTCCCATACAAATTTGGGGAATCATTCACATCCACACCGCTAGCACTTCTGAAGTTATCATTTTAATTTAATTATTAGGAGCTCTAGAGACACTACACTGGCAGATGCTTCACAAAAAGAGAGGAGAGAGTATGTACTGTGCGCAGTATGGTTGTTGATGGAGAGAATGAAGGGGTGGGGGATGGCTCTGACAACCTTAGGGCATGAGTGTGCTACCTATTTCTGATAGCAGGCTGCATTAGTATTTCCAAGTATCTGGGCAGGCCACATTTGAAGTCTTGGATCGTTCGATGGACCATGTTGGACTTTAACCCTTAAGAGGTCATGCAGTATTTTTCAATGTAAGTCGTGCGTGGTCATTTTGACTGCTAGGAAAATTTTTACCCCTTTAAAAATAAAATGAGTAAAAAAAGTTCACCAGTAGGTTTAGTGAATGAATTGTTGATCTGAAAATAATTACCCAAGTACTTTTCATTTCTAATGACTTGACTGAGTAGTGTAAGCCAAAATCAAGGTGCCATTCTACCAGGAGCATGCAAAAGGAGGGATTGACACTTATCCTGTGAAGCAGGCAAAAATGCCTTGTGAAGCAAGGCATGGGGTTGGGAGCCATAGGCACCAGGGGTGGAGCTCCTAGTAATTTTATATTTTTGTGTTCAGAATTCTTAATGCTGACTAAATTCTAAATTTGATTGAGATTGGTATGGTCATTGCTTACTTATTTTTAAAAAACCACTCACAAAAATCACATTTGCCTTATTTTCTTTAGCGGTGTTATTTGTTTCGCATAAACACATTTTACCAATTTTTTATAAATTAATCATGTTCATTCATGGGTAGATTGCATAAAAGAGCAATATGTTGACAATATCATATGCCATGTTTACTTACATATAAGCCTTACACATTACCGTATCTACCCGAATAGCAGTCGACCCCCCAAAAATTTCCACCATTTTTCACAAAAAAGTAAATTTCGTCTATTTTATGCTGAAGTTTGCCAGCATGGCCTAGAATACATTATTCGAGATCAAAGAAAAGAGTGGGAAATGGTTATTTTGAAATATTACTCCAATTAATAATTTTGCATTGTTGAATAATGTTCCACATTCAGTGATGATAATTATCTTCATTTTCACAAAAGGTCAAATAAAGCAATAACAACCTCGCCTAGATATTTTTTAATCCAAGTCTATTTCCAATGAAATTAGCATTTACGTTGCCTTAAGAAATTTCATTTTTATAATTATAGACATTCCATGTAAAGTTTTCCTGTTCATTATCAGCTGAGTTTTGCAGGTCACACCATTGCTAATACCTTCGGAGCAGATGTATCTGTGAAAATTCAAACAGTTGAGCATCCAAAGCCATCATTGCATTTTGTGTAATTGATGCGATGTTCTGGGATGTGATAATTTATACAAACGTAACCATAATTTTTAAATATGCCAGCTGAATCGGCTGTGGGATGGAGTGACGAGCATTTAAATGCTGTACAATATAGGTTAATCCAGGGCTCTCCAAACTATGGAACACAGGCCACATGTGGCCTGCGACCCCATTTAATGTGGCCCTTGAGCCTGTAATAAGTCTTTGATTCACATGAAGTATGATTTCTATCTTTGGTACTACCTACAATTGTTAAAAGACTTGTTCCAGAATGAAATTTATGTCAAAATACCAATCTTGTTTATCTGATGAACATTTGTAATCAATTCTGATGATCAGCAATACAAAACTTGAACCCCAAATTGATAAAATTGTAGCTGACAAAGTACAGTATCACAAGTCTCATTAAATGTATTTCATCATTATCTCAATTTGTTTGTTTATTATTCACTAAAAAAATATAAGTTAGATTGGTCATGTCGAAAAACTTCCTGGAAAATTCGTAGTATACCCAATTCACTAAACCACCTTTTAATATGAAAATAACCTACATTCATATATTGTGCTCCTATATTTTCAAAAAGTTTTTCATGTTGATACTCTGGCCCATGAGCATAAAATATATTGACCAAGTGGCCCACTTGTAAAAAGGGTTTGGAGACTCCTGGGTTAATCAGTCATTAGAATGTGGAATAGTCATCTTTCACTGATATAGTTCTAAGCATATCCATTTGCATAACCTGTCTGCTATATTAGCTTACTATACAGGTAGTTCTCGCTTAACACGAGAGACACATTCCTGAAAAGTGTCGTGTTAAGAGAATTTGTATTAAACGAATGCATAATTACCATAAGAAACCAAATATAACGTGAGAAATACGTATTAGAGCGAGAGAGAGATTGTCTTATCACAGTGTTAAGCGAATTTGTGCCAAGCAAATGCATAAATACCATAAGAAACCAAATAAAATGCGAGAGATATGCGTTAGAGCGAGAAAGAGATCGTTGTATCACAGCGCATATATACATTTTTATTTATACATAAATATACTTAGAATATTCGTTAATTTATAATTTGCACCTGCATATTTGAAACAAAATTTCTTGTAATACTTTCCGCGATTTTAACCGCGAATGTGACAAAAAACATGAAGTAGAATATGCAAAAGTTGATTTTTCCTCTTGAGTGGGGGCAGCAGTGTCTTGTCACTATGTTGGTGAGACCAACCCTGGCAAACCACAGCACAGTCAGAGGCATAATGAATCAGCAAATTTCAGTCTGGGCAAGTCCAAGCAGGGACTACCTGTATATTATATGATTCTTACTTGCAAAATACCAAATGTTATTAATTTGTATGACTTTGTAAAGATACATCATATACCTATACTATTATTAATTGGAATTAAACTTTTAGTAAAATTGGGTCCCCAAAAGCTTATAGAATTATTCTAATAAAGCAGGAAGTTGTCCTTGTTTCCATCTAAGTGTGATACTTATTGTGAGGAAAGATTTCAAGTTGATTTTGTTTAAAGAATTGTCAGAAAATAAATTTATAGTTGATGGTGTTCAAGATAAATTTGAAAAATATGGGGTAAAACTAAAGTTATAACAATTGAAAATTAATTTACCCCAAGTTCTGGGCATGTTATAACCATTTCAGTTGGTTTTTGTTTTCTTGCATCTTATAGAAAAAGGTGCCGGTCTAAAATGCAATCTACATGAGCTATAATCTGTGTTTGTGGGTTGTGTTGGTTAGTGGTTGGCTCATGTGTAGATTGCATATTAGAGCATATTTTTGCATGTAGATCGCATATTTGGATGGTACCAAGAAAAGTTTTGGTATGATATACCTATATTTGAATAGTAAAACTTTTTACAGTCTTTGTTTTTAAGTGTATAAAAGAACTAAATATGGGCAATTGATTTGAGCAATTCTGTCGAGAATTGATTTCTTGAGCTGTTAATGTTTTGCCTCCATGTATATTCTTATGTTTGTAAATTTAAGTAAGATATTCTTTATAGTAGGGGCAACGAAAGATATTGTTAGGGTGCACTCACCAATACTATGTCTAAATAACATTTGTTGATTCCAGATAATTTAGTAGCCATTGCCTTCATATTGTAATTACATTGCCAATTTCATTCTTGTTAATATTTGCATTGATGTTGGCACAAAAATCTTAAATCATGAAAGTTTATTCAAAGTTATGCATTAATTAGCTTGTGTTATCCAATTCAAATTTTTAATAAGTAATTTGTAACGTTTAATTTTAATTTGATTTTTTACCGTATATACTCATGTATAGCATGCAGTTTGAAGACAAAAATTTTTAGGTCAAAAAGTAACGGTGTGCGTTATACACGGGTAACACTTTTGTGCAGTTAAAGTAAAAAATTGAGGTGTACCTAACTTGGCGAGATTCTCACTTTTTGGGGTTATTGAAGGGAAGACCACGCTAATTATTGATAATCCAGCTTATACATATATTAATTAAACATTTCAAACACCTAATTACTTCCATACAATTGTATTTCCATCCTCTCCGAATATTCCACATTTCATTAGCTAATCAGCTGATTGCTGTAGTCTCCCGCAAAATCACCAGGTAGACTTCCTGCAAAACATGTATCGAAAACTAAAAACATAGTATACAAAAATTAAAATAATTTTTTTAGTTAATGAATATAATGTATATATAATTAACAATGGAAGTAATTTGAAACCCATAGAATTCATCTTCCTCATCATCTTCGGCACCAAATAACTATGCAAAGAAGGCAACCGAGATACGCAACAAAATTTAAGATTTCATATTAAATACTGCCATTAAATATCTCGAGCATTCAATATTCTGTAAATAAGTGTTATGTGTAGTTTGATAAGTTTAAAATAAACTGACGTGTTTAAACTTCATTCAACATTTGACCTTGAAGCCTGAAGCATTTTGCCTTGTAAGCCAATTTCCACAACTCTGAATCTTCTTATTTAAAAAATTAATTTTTGGAGGTTTTTACGTAAAGTGGAATTTGCATAGTTCAAGTCTTGCGATACCCAGGAAGGGTCTTTATTTATTTATTTATGGTACTCTAGTTAATACCTAACATCACAATATAGTTATAAATTTTGTTCTTATATTCCACAAAATCTAGGATGCGCATTATACACAGGGTATACAGAAAAGTCAGAATTTTTTGCCAAAAAGTATGTGTGCGCATTATACACAAGTATATACGGTAAGTAGTTATTTAAAAATGTAAGCCCTGTTTTGGTTGGTCATTTGAGTTTTTCAGGAAATATCTTAAGTAGAATGGGAGTTTTTTTGAGATTATGACAAATATAAATCAGTTTATATTGAAAAAAGAACTTTGTTACTACCACAAATTTAATTTAAAAACGACTGGTTTCACTATGATCGTAGCATCATCAGGTGATAAAATATAAAAATCGTTCCATATATATATATAGGGTAAAATGAGGGGGGAGGGAGGGAGACAGTAGGGGTTACAAAGAAAATGAATGGAAGGTAATTGAATAAGCGGTTGGGAAAAGGAAGGGGTGGGAAAGGAAGGCGAAAGCAACATAGTAGCAAAATGTTACAAAAATTTGGTAAAAGGGCCAAAGACAACAATGTTGATACAAAGTATTTACAAAATATTCGGTAAGCTAAATAGAGGAGAATGATTGTGAAAAGGTATTCATTTAAGAGGAGCGAGTCTTCACAAATAATTATCTCGAGCTGTTCAAGAGCATCCAATTCATAAATATAAATCAGTTTCTTTTGAAACTATTGAAAATTCCAATATTTATGTTATGACCAACTTTTTGTTAAAACAGTCAAGGAACACCATAATCAAATGTAATTTGCACATCCTATAATATGTATATCCTTTGTATTAAATAGTTCAGTATTGAAAATAGGATTAACTTTTGTCTTTATTGTTCCAGGAATTGGGCTATGAAGAGGGTGAAATGGTTGATGATGGGGGGAGAGATGGTGTGTCTACAATGGCTGAAGAACAGGAGGCAGAGAGACGTGAAGGAGCTGGCATGTCTTCTGATGATGTGGTTTTTGTAGGTGAGTTTTATGAATGTTAAGCTCTATGGAAGCATGATTTTACCATTGTATTGTTCCTATAATTGTCCACATAACATTACATTTGCCATGTGGAATACTCAAGAATTATCTTATGAAACAATTACCATTTACAGAGAAGTATTTTTGTATAAACAAACAAATTGAACCATTTGTTAAAAGGGCCCAATTGAGCTGCATTAATAGCCATCAGTTGTATTGTGATTTGTTACCAAATGCTTATCTGCTATTTTGAGTATTCTTTATCATTGACATTCATCATTGAGTTAATCAAAAAAATATAAATCTTAAATTTTGTGTTTGTTGTATACTTCTGATATGCTTTTATAGAAATAATGTTTTTTAGAATTTTTCAGAGAACTATTGGAGAAAATAGTTTATATTGTTTATTTTCTTATTGTTGGTTTTGTATGTTTCATTTAAAATGTTTATGCTGCATTTTGTCTTCCAAATAACTCGTGAGTTGGTGTTAAAGACTTGTAATGTATATTTATTGTTATGTCTATCTACATGTTTGTAAGCATAAATTATCTGTTTATTAAACACAATTCTGGATTACTATTGAAGGTATAAACCAGACACTTGTCATTTTTCTATTTTAAGAAGAATTTTGAAATTTGTAAACAATCATAGTATGTGATATTAGTAAATAAATCTGCTTTGTTAATCTTTCATTTTTGATTCCTCTATCCAAAAATAGAATGGTTTTTACTGAAGGTTTAAAGTTTAAATTGAGATATTTTTTTATCCTTAGTTTTTTTAAAACTATATGCACTTATCCACATCCCTATCTAAGGTAATTAATTTTAACTCATTTTATGGCTTAATTGCAATCATTACTAGAAACAAAATGAAACTTTGCTTAATTTAAATTTTGATATAGAGTTTAGTAACCTGAGTACATATTTTCATACTTATGCCCGCTTTTATGCCACCATGTTCTTATACTAATTATGTTAGAACAGTGTGTAAAATTTTAGCTAGATTTACTTTGAATAAAATATTAGTTAAAGTTAGTATGATACTAAATATTTTATTATATCCATCTTTTCAAATGTATTATTGAGAAAAACTAATTTAACGTATGGAAAATAAATACTGCCAAAAAGAATCAAAAATTATAAATCAAAGAAAGAAAAATAGCAGTAGAGTTGTAAGTTTGAGATTAAGATTTGAAAGGCTTGGATAATCTTCCATTTTCTTGGCTTGGTTTTGAGATCCAGAGAAAAAAAGCTGGAAATGGTAGAAGATACCTGTATGCTTGCAATATGTTTGTAATAGAACTGTCAATTGTTCCTTCACAGACTTCTGCTAGTATTGAAGTGAGAGTTGAGAATTGTAAAATCTATATTTACTGCTTAAAAAGCCAGCATTGTAGTAGCCTTTATGTCAACAAAAAATCTTTTTACAAAAATTATTATTTTTGACCATTTTGAATATGCATAATGAAATATATTGTTCTTTAAAGTGTTTTTGTTATTAGTTTGAGTATTCATTTATCACGATGCTGTTTCTCATTAGTGAAAATAGAGGCTATAGCCTTCCAAAAGTTTTGCTTTGATCTATTTAAAAAATGAACTTTATGTGATACATCTTGTTACCTTTTACTAAAACTAATTTCCATTTGCATAGATTATTTATGGAAAATGGTTTCAGTATGAATTTGATTTTACTGTTTGGATTAATTGTGAAAATCTTTTGTCTTCTTTCAACTTCATAGGCCTAATGAAAATTATCTGAAGATTACCATATCTGCCCGAATAGAAGCTGACCTCCCAAAAATTTCTGCCATTTTTTGTTGATTTTATGCTGAAGTGTGCCGGGCATGTATGCATAGAATACATTATTCAAGATCAAAGAAAAGAGTGGGAAATGGTTTAGTTGTTGACATTTTGAAATATTACTCCAATTATTAATTTCATGACATTCAATGACAATAATTTCATTCATCTTCATTTTCACAAAAGGTCAAATATAGTAATAGCAACCTCACCAAGATAATTTTTCATCCAAGTCTATTTCCAATGAAATTAGCATTTACATTGCCTTAAGAAATTGCATTTTATAATTATTCATGTTCCATGTAAGTTTTACTGTTCATTATCAGCTGAGTTTTGCAGTTCATGCCGTTACTCATACCTTCAGAGCAGATGTCTCTTTACTTACCGAAATTGAAACAGTTGAGCATCCAAAGCCATCATTGCATTTTGCGTAATCGTCTGTGTAGTCAATGTATGCAATTTTAATCGATTCTATGAATTTGGTTTTAACGTGCATACAAACATTACAATAGCTATAACAATAACTACAACAGCCAAGTAAAATTAATAGGAACTTCTTTTTATGGCTGAGAAATGTATGAAAATATCCAATAGCATTTTTAAACGAAAGAACATATTCTTAAACATAAACGAAAAATTAAAATTGGTTTACTGAATCAGGTACTATGAGTATGTTCTACATCACTTTCTTCTTATCCACTGGAAGATTGGTCACTGGAATCATTGTCCCAAAGAACATCATTCTTGCTTCCATCATTATCATTTGAAATGCAACATTTTTTGCACTCTTTTGCTATAGATTCATTGGATATGACATTCCATGTTGTCTTGATTCACTGACCTAATTGGGACACTGACAGTTTTTTAATTTTCCAGTGGGAGTCAATGGATGTTCATCCAGCCAGCAACCAATCGCCATACTGTCACCGTAAATTGTCTTTGAAGGGCTTAATTACAACTATGTCTAATACTTGTAGTTGGCTGATCATATCCCCTGGTATAATGACAAGGTCGGTGTTCATTTTCTCTCATAAAAGTTGTTTTACTTGATCAGATGTGTGGCCTTCAAAAGTATCGAAAATTAACATACTGCGCTGTCTCAAAAGTGTGCCTGGTGCTTGTTCCAAACAACCTTCAGCCAGTCTTTCATCAGCTCATTGGACATCCAACCATTCTCCTGACAATGAAATATGACACCAGAAGGAAGCTTTTTCTTGAGCATTTTCTTCTTTTAAGGATCTCATAGAGTGGTAGTTTATAGCTCTCAGATAACACTGCAACGATTACAGTCACTTGTTGTTTTTCATTGCCACTGGACTTCACTAGGAAAGATTTAGAACCTGCATCCGCTATTGTCCTACTAGTAAGCATGTCAGAATATACAGCAGTTTCATCAGCATTATCCATTTGACCAAGCAAATAGGAATTTCTTTTACGAAGTTGAATGACATAATACTGATAGGAAAGAAGTTGATCTTGAAGGTCACTAGGTAGTTTTTGAGAAAGAATTGTGCATCTACATAGAGAAAAGCCAATATCATTGGTCTGGACCACCCCACACTAGCTTTAAAAGAACTTGATATTTTAAGTTCAGTAGCAACTTCCAAAGCCTTCATTTGCAGCAATTCGTGAGTCACTGGCAAACCTTGTCTATGCAAATTTTTAACGTATTCACATACATGTTCTTCAGTTGCCTGAGAATAGCCAGTCTTTGGTCCTGAAAATGCACGTATTGTTGACTTAGCCAATATCAACTTATTTTTCTGCAGTCTCGATCTTCGAACATTGGATTCACATAGTCCATACTTTCTTGCTGCCTGAACATTGTTTCTTTTGCATATTTAATCACCATTAATTTATAATTTGCATTATGAGTATTACGCTTGTTATTGCAAATTTGTGATGGAGATGAATCTTAATTTCTACGTGGTCTCCCATTTTAGTACATAGTTAGATAATCACAGTTTTAATCTCCATCCACCAATGTTGATAGAGGATCATGTGACCACTCAAATAATGTGAAAACCCCATTGTAACAAAACACAGGTACTGCTAAATTCAATATTCTAGCTTTATTATTTATTCATTAATATTCGAAAAATATCGTACTATCATTTGAACTCGACAGCAGTGAGAGACACGCTGCCATTGGTGGGTGACTACAAGACTTAATCTAACCTCACATTTTTTCTCTGACTCGCATTTAAGCCGAGGGGTGATTTTTTAATGATAGATTTTGACAAAAAACATTGGTTTGTATTCGGGCAGATTCGGTAAATCTTTTTGATTGAAAGCTTTTTAATTGAATTGATCAAAACTTTTGCTGTGGTTCATTTTTGTCGCTTATAGCCTTTCTTGCTTTGGATTTACTCCCATATATATTCTCATATGTTTAAAATGTTTTGGAACCTATTTCCTGAATTAGAAGAGTTTGATCCAAGTGATCTCCTTCCCAAAGGGCCAATTGCTGTACTTTAATACCATCTCATAGGTGAGAACTAAGGTTGGATGAGGCAAGATTTGAACTCTTGTCTGTATTCCTAACTACTAAACCTTTCCTTTGATATTTTATTACCTGTAAATTTTAAATTTTTTAACAGAAAAGATTGGTTTTTGTTATTTCTACCATTTCTCGTATTTTAGATGAGCCTGGTGTGTCGTCTAGGGAGAGGATTGGAGGTGGCGAGGTACCTGATCAATCATCTGGCGTGTCTGTGGGCCATAGCAGCAGTGCCCAAATGGTCACTGTCCTCTCTGCCACATCGACAGCTGCAACTGTACCAACATCATCTTCCTCATCCCCAGCTGTAACAGTGGTCGGCGCAACTCCTCGTGTGCCACCCACTTCTGCCTCTCCTTCACCATGTTCCCGATTGCATCCAGGGAGATTTCAACAACATGGGCCACATCATCATCAGCAACAACAACAGCTATTATTGGTGAGGACTTGTGAGAGACTCGTAGATATAAATAAACTATTTTTTTCTAAAACCCTACTTTATCGTCCAATGCCATATAGTGATAGATTAATATGTATGATTGTTTCTGCACAGTTAAAAATTGTTTTTCGTGAGTATGGATTCAAAATTATCTTTTCACCATGTATAACACCCTGTGAGAATTTTGTTGTAAAAAGATGAATGTATCATTTAGCTGTGGGTAAGGGAGTGGAGCACAAATTGTGGCAGTTAGAATTTTGAATGAGTAATCCAGTGCAGCAGTTTTCAATCGCTGATATGTATTTTGGTTACAGTCTATAACCATCTCCAGGGTTGAGTGATAAGATCCACTTTCACCTCTGAGAAATTGGGAGAAAAATTGTCTTGACCAGGAATTGAACCCAGGTCTTCCACTTGTTGGGCAGATATTCTAACCACTTAACTGCCAAGGCAGATTAATCCTTCCACTTCAGAGTAGGTATTTCTTGTGCTGAGGTCAGGCTAGCCAAGCTAGTATCAACTTTCTCCAAATGAATGTCCTCAATGAGGAATGCTTGGAGAAAAACCATTTACATCCCATAAGGTGAGATGGCCAGATAAACATAAATGAAAGTGTTAGTGAAAATTCTGTGCAGAAAGGGATATACTCTTCAGTGCAAGAAATGCCCTAATCCGAAGTGGGGGAATTACTGTAGCTACTCAATTGTAAGCTGACCTTTTTTTACCTTTTCCATCTGTTCATTTAAAAATCAATGTAAAAGTAGTGTTACATTAAAACTCAAATTATAAATTGGGATGGGAAAGAGATTTATATGAAAAATATAACATAGTATCCATTAAACTTGAGTGATAAAAAAGTTATACTCTCTCTCTCCATCCACCTTAATAGGAATCCCCCATTACTAGGAATAGGGTTGCCACCTGTTCAGTTTTACTACGAACAGGTAAATGAAGAATTTTTTCAGTGTTTGGTACCGATTTTGATCCGAACACAGAATGATCAATAATTTCTAGTTTCCATTATTGAACATAACAATACCGAACATTTTTTAATATAATTTGCCAAAGTAAAGCTGTTACTCAATAATTCAATCACTTGAAACACGGTTAATAGATCTTTTCATTCCAAAAACTTTGTATCAGGTGCAATCATAGGCAAATGTCTTACAGTACATCAGAGAAACTTCAGTTTCAAGGTACTGAAATAAAAAGTTTACTGCATTTTCATATATAATTATTATTGGTAGTAATTAACTTACAACTGTTATGCTATTTTGGTAAAATGTCTATCAATTTTATCAAAATGTTCAGTTTTGCTCCTTAAATTTGCAGTAGCTTTATTTAAATGTTCAGTAATCATGTTAGCAAAAGGTGACAATGAAAATTAGGAACATCCCTGTCCTTGTTTGTTTTTGAGATAGGACGGCTGGATATATCAAGTGACATTATTCTTTGTGTATTATAAAAATGCTCCATTTTGCACTCCTGTGATGACACGGAAGCTGTTATGATTTGAGATGAGGACAGTGACAAAGAAATATTAATGGAAGACAGAGGTGTCATCAAATGATGGCACAGTTTGTTGATTTTCTAGACTTTGACTTACTGTATTTACCCAAATCCAAAACGGTTTTTTTCCAAATTTCAGCTTGCGAAAATAGAGGTTTGTCTTAAATTCAAGTACAAAGTCGTATACCATCAATACATCATGGTCAATTGATCGTGCATCAATTCATCATGCTGAAGTCCATGGCACATTAATTCTTCACATTACAAACACGTTGTACATCAATACATCTCACGACAAACATCAATACATCACTAGACAAATTTATCATGTGACAATATCGTTGCAAGACACATTCGTCGTGAGACAAATTGGAAGGTGAGACACCATGACTGGTGTGGGGCAGGGGAATACACTTGTAGGGTTGGGTGTCACCCCTTACCATTTATGTTGGTATTATCGAAATACAGTAAAACCCCTTATTTACACTTTTCTAGGGACCTGGGAAAAAAGTGTAAATTTCAGGAAAAGGAAAAATGGCTAAACTGATTTTGCTTTTAAACTCGCTCATTTGTTACAGTAAGACTAACAATAAAATCAGTGTTAAAAGAGCTAAGTTTATAAAGAGTATATCTATTTATTCATTTACTTAACCAGCACACTTTTCAATAATAGTAATATTAACATATATGCTGAGTTAAAATGCTAGTATAGTATGCTTGGGTTTCCATTACATTTTCCATATTACATTTGTCTGGAAAATTGTATATAGATATATTTACTTCAAGAACATCATACTTTTTCGAAGCTTAAGTAGTGTTAGTTTTTCCACCTCTTGAGCTACAACTATTTTATAATTCATGTTATAACTTCATTGGATTCCTCTGTTAACCTGGGATTTGAAAGAACCTTTTTTCTCAACATGATCAACATCCTTTTTGTCACCCATTTAAAAAATAACAGATGGGTAAAAACTCGCTAAGGTAGGTACAAAGAATATGCCGATGCACTGATAGCTTCAATTCAATGGTTAATGTGTTCAACCGCCGACAGAACTCGATCTATTTTCACCTCACACCCTTATGAAGTACATTGTAACATGTATGCCTAATGTGTCTTCAATGTAACAAGTATCTTGTATTACTTAACAAACGTGCAGAATGTACAGTGATTTTTTGAAACATGATTTTATGATCTTTTAAAATCACTAGTACTCAAATATAACATGGGGGCTACTTATAAAATTTCATTTTTTGGAAAAAAACATCGTGTTATATTCTGGACAATACAGTAATTTAATTTACAACAAATTACAAATTAAATTAAATTTAATTACAAACTGTGGGAGCCAAGGGGCAGAATTTGAGTGAAAAGGGTTAAAACATGATAGCGCCAAACTTTAACATCTTTTCAATAGCATTCATAATTGGTTCAAAGAGTAAATAGTATTTCTGTATCTAGGTGCGCTGTTTATGCTCTGCTAGTGTGATTTACGTATGAGGTTTTGAAGTTTTCATCCAAAATAGTTCATATGTATTTCTGTCTCTAAGTATGCTGTTCCTGAGTAGCATCTGTTAAAGCAAGTGCTGTTTTGAAAAGAAAGTTCATATTTCTGCCCCTATGCATGCTGTTTCTACTCTGCTGCTGTTTTCGAAATCTTCGGCCAAAAGATTTATGATTTCTTTGCGAAGCTAAGTCAAAAAACGTTAAAAACTGGTGGGAACCGCATGCTAAAGTGTTTTTTAAAAATTGGAAATTCTAAGGTAAAATGACGTGAATAGCGGGAAAACTTAAAATGAAATAACGTAAATACAGGCTTTTACTTACATTGGAATCAGGAAAATTGATGGGACCCATATAAAATGTTCTAAATAGCAGGAAAACGTACATTCCAATAATGTAAATACAGGGTTTTACTGTATACACCAAATACATTGTGTGAGAAATCTATAGATATTAATAAAAGGCAATGTGTGTGTGTGGACAGCATATCACAAAAACCTATAAACTTAGACTTAAAACTTGGTACACTTACTAATGGGATCATGAGGACATGCACCTTGGGGCCAGAATTTTGATTTTTGGTGGGAGGGAGAGGGATGCCATTTCCTATAAGATAACACTTAAAAATTGATTTTTCGACTTACAGACTTTTATTCTTTTGAAAATTAAAATTAGAAAGAATTGACGTACGATCTTCAGACCTGTACCGTTTTAAAGAAAAATAAATAACGTTTGTAATTCTTACTGTCACATTTTGCCTAAGATACAAAATCGCTCAAGTTCTATGTTTAAATCATATTTATTTGAAACATTTAAGCTTTTTAACAATATGCTGCCTTGCTGACCATGCCATTGTTAAACCTCTAGATTGTATTGTTGCCTTAATACTCTATGTGTAAGGAATGTGTGTTTTGAATGCTTTAATATGAGAAAGAGGAGAGAGACAAAATTAAATGTTTAAAAGAGATGCAATAGTCCACAATGTTAATGACAAGTAAGCTTTATCAGAGACAGTGCATTCAGAAATAGTGGTTATTGACAAGATGGAAATTTTTTTGGTTAGTTTTCCTGCATAATGCGAACCATTACTCTTTATTCAGTTTTCATGAGAAAATGTGATTTACGTGGAAAAAATACCATAATTTTGTAAGCTTATTTTTATCAATCAGAGGAATGATCCTTAACACCAATCTAAGAATTGTGGTTGCTTTTCATTTTATATTGGTATCAATTGGATGAGAATGAAAGTTTTCATTAGATCAATATACAGCTTTCCCTCTCTTTATGTGTGGGTTGCATTCCAGGAAAGTGACACATAAACAGAACCCATATTTACATGTAAAAGATAGGGTTACGTTCCACATGCAATCCTAACTCCAATCCAAGACACTCTTCTTTCGCTCCATAACTTCTTATGTGCTAAATGCAAACTTAAAACAATTAACACTGTAAATTATAAAATGAAGCAGAGGACCACAAGTGGTGGCTGTTGTGGGTGACATAATAATATAGGTATAAAGTGCTGGAAGGTTGTCTTGGTCCAACCCAAGTTCCGTAAGCAAGGAGACAAAACTTCTCAAAGGTGTTCAAAAAGTATCACACGAAATCTCCGTCTCATCTCCACTCTACAATATCTTCCCCACTCTACAATATCCTCTCCACTCTTTTACTGTAGTACATACTAATACGCACAGCATTAGAGACAATGAGAGAGAGAATGGTTGCTTTGTGGTGTAGTGGAGAACTTTCTTTCATTTGTGTTGCACTGGCCACCTAACCGCATAAGTGTGAATCAAAGGCACATAAAAAGAAATTCCAGTAGCAAAAATTTTGTCGCATAATAGCGAATTTGTATAAAGCGAATGTGCATAAAGAGAGGGAAACCTGCATGTTAATATTTGTATTGAGACAAGTAAAAATTGTATGGTATGTAAGTAACATCTTAAATACCAAGAAATTTATTTAATCTTTAAATGGATGAAGATAAAAATTAATCCTTTTTAGCACTTTTCTAAAAGAATCACTTATGTATTCCATTCATCTGTCCATCTTTCTTTCTGTCTTGTCTGTGGGTGTACAAAATAACTCAAAAATAAAGTTAATTGATGAGGCTGAGACTTCGTGGAATTCCATATTCAAATAACATGAACAATACTAAATAGTATTTTTTATCTATGTTAAACGTTTGCTAATTTTCACAAAATATATGTAAAACACGGCATTCTTTACTCAACAAACTTAAATGTTCCTCTTTTCCAGAAAACTTTTCCTTAGAATTAAATACTATCTCATATATTGCTGAAAAAACAGTTATTCCCCATTTTTAATTTCAAAATTGCTCCATTAAAAACAAAGAAACATGGCCATCAGTTCTTTATGTTCTTCCCAGCCTTCTCCAACCGTCGTCAAATCTCGTTGGCACAAATTATTTTTCATGGGCCATTTATCTTACAAAATTGCTAATCTCTCTCTAACGAACACTAGGTGTTTCAAATCCTGTTCATTCAATTCCCATTTTGCGAAACATTTACTCATCTGCAATCTTTCTTCTTCCTTTACTCCCAAAATCTTACATTTAGCAGAAAAAAGGTCTCAGATTAAATTTCCATGAGAAAATGGAAATTATGCATAACAAAATTAATCCCAGGATACTTTTAGTTAACCAGTTCCCCTCTTATTCTCCACTACTCTTGTCAGCACTTCCTCCCTCACCTAGTAGTCTTTCCCTAAAACAATGTTCAACCTCCTCCTCCCCATAACACTTTCTATCTTGTTCATGACTTCACCTTTCTGTTCTCTCCCACCCACTGATCACCATTGACTCCTATTTTCGTTACCCCCTCCCTCACCTTGAACCAATATCCTTCTTCCCCCTATTCTCACCTCCCCACCTCTCTTGTTGGTATATATTGCCTATTTTTTGAATGCTTGTTACCTGATGATAGTGATTACTCACCATAATCGGTTGTTTTACATATATTTTATATATTTTGTGGAAATTAGCAAAAGTTTAATATAAATAAAAAATATCATCTAGTATTGTTCAGGTTATTTAACTCAAAAATTATGTAAGCTACAAATGCCAAAACTCCAGGATAGATGGTTCTACATTAGAGCTACATATGATACAAATTTGGTGGATCCAGGATCAGTAGATGGGCGTAAATTATATGCACAAATATCAGTTGCTAATAACCCAAAAAGTGTTTGCTCTAGCAAAATGATTTTTGACATGTAAAATGTAGGACTGGAATGTTTTCAATGGATATGATGTTATTATTGCTGCAGATTGGGGTAAGCATCTTGAAACTGAAGAGCATGAGTTGGAAGAATTCATTAAAATCAGATTTGGATTGGATTTATTATCTCCAAGTGAACCAGTTGCTGATCTCAATGCCATAATTGATGCAATTTTCAGAAAAATTCACTACTATGTTGTACAAAGTTTAATTAATTAATCTCTGTTTAGCTATCATAAGCCTCTAGCCTTAAGATTAGGAAATTGTTGATAAATGCATTTTTTAAAAAGCAAAAGATAGTTATATGAAATTGTCGAAAATAGCACCTTATGGTAATTGCTCTGCAATTCTTTCCTCACTTGTTATGACTGATGATGGTACATGGTGTGTCATATGAGATTCCAATAGCACCATATCAACGTTTAGAAAACTTTTTAACTTAAGTGATTGTTTTTAACAATTGTTATTGTAATATATTGAATGTCTTCTGTATCTACTGAAAAATAACTTCAAAATGTAAAATAATTATTATAATTATTAGAGTAGTTTCGTTTGAATTACATATGCTGCTTTAAACTATGTCTTGCCATGTATATTTGAAACAGGTCGGGTAAAATTTGCAAAAATTCTGTAAAAATGGCTGTCTTTATTACTTTCAGCCCCCGCAGTCTTTTGAAGAAAGCGTAGATGACAGTATAGTCCCGAGCACACCAACTCTTTATGTTCCTCGCCGTACTGATGCGTTTGGAGAGGCTGTGAGTTCACCCCAAGTTCCTACTGCGAGATTCACCTTTGCGTCAACGTCGGACAATCAACAACCAGTTGCTGTTGCGCCTGTCTCTGTGACACCATCTGCTGCAAGGACAGGTTTGGAGATTTAAACTACAAAAGTTTACATGTTTTTTATCGTAATATTATTATATTATTTTTCCTTGATGGAAATTATTTTTTATTTGGTTGCTTGAAGTTTAACCCTTCCTCTATCAAGGGGGTAACTCAGTTACCCCAACGATGTATTTCTATCTTTTTAATGGTTATTTTTGAGATTTCATTCATATCCCCTCATGTATTAGTTTTTTTACCATCTAAGATCATTATTTTTGGTTTTTGTGTAGATTTACATCTTCTTTAGAACCATATTTAAACTAAAACAGGTTCGGGGTAACTGTGTTACCCCCCTTGGTAGTTTGTCATTGTTTCATTTTTACTGTGAATGCAGTTCCACTATACATGTAGCTATGTGTGTGTATAATTTCTTTAGTCTATCAGTGTTCAATGCAAAATAATACATTTTGGTGATGAGCAGCCATGTGCTGAACTACAAAAAATTCTCGTGCTAGTAGGTTACATTGAAAGGCCTTTGTAAATCCAAGTTGGTATTTCTGGTTGTGTTCAACATTCAAGGTAACTAAGAACTTTTTATTACAACTGCGATATAATTATAAAATATTAATTATTTTTACAAATATTTATATCAGCTAATACACTTAATGTTTGAAATAGGTAAAGAATTTTTCAAAGCATTTAGGTTATGGGCAGGCATGTGTTGAACTACGAAAGATCTTATGTGACCGTATGTTACAGTGAAAGACTATTGTAAATACAAGTCACCTTCATGTTCTCCTCTGGTTGTGCTTTGCATTCAAGGTAGCAAAACTTTTATTTTGTGAAGTAATTGTAAAATATTCATTATTTTCTTTACAAATATCTATTCTATATTATTTATTTTATATAGATATCCTAATATTAACATATTTATCCCAATTAACAACTATTTTTGACAAATGAATTGTGGGGTTGAACCAACTTGGGAGGAGTAAGTTGTAAAATACCTTGGTAGAGCAAGGGTTAAGATACATGGCCACAACCTTTTAACTTTTTAACCCCTTCAATATCAACCTGAGTACATACTCTGGCTGAATATGCTGTCTGTGTGGTGTTAGTCAAGTACATACTGGAACTTGCATGACATAGATAGGGTTGAAGTCTATTCTAAATCAGATGCATTGCTAAATTGCCGTATTTTTCGAACTATAAGATGCACTTTTTCCAAAAAGATGACTCCCAAAATCAGCCTCCATTTTATAGACTGAAGGTAAGATTATTACTACATTTAGTAGTGACATTCACGAACCCACTCATCCCCAAAATGGAATAAATGACTATCATTCATCAAAAAATCATTAAAATATGCATTAGTAATAATTAATAGTTAAAAAATTCTTAATATGTGCAGTATAACCTTATGCAACATGAATTCTGATGATACATTTCCATTATTGCAGTTTATAGCTTCCACTCAAAGTGCAGGTATACTTCGCGATATGCTGTTTCACGATGCACTTTTTTCGGTTTTATGCTCATTACACTTTCTGACTCTACCTCTTGATCAGCTCACTTGATTCGGACAAATGCTCTTACAAAACCCAGAAAACAAGCAATGAAAAACAACTTTGTTTCATTATATACAAACTACTTGAAAATTGTTTTCATATTCATTTCATGTGTATACAATATTGCACTGAAGAAGTAATTGACGAGTTTCTTTTTAAGTCCAAGGTAGTGTTTCGGTGGACTACAGCTAGTTTTGAGCCCGAGCTCGTGGTGGTGACACATTGAATTTGTGCTCGAGTTTTTACCTTTATAAGTTTGAAATGTTGTAAGCAAAAAAATTAAAGTAAAATACTTCTCTTAATTCATTAATTAAATTTAATGTAGGTCGTGCTCATTCTCTAGCTCCGTCGACTGTGAGAACTATTTGCAGAAGTGCTGGAAAAATTAAAAATTGTGCTCAGGGGGCTACTTCTTTAACATCAATTGTGTTGGGGAGGCATTATCGAAGTGAAACACTGATAGAAATGGAGCGTTTGCTCAACATAAGGATAGAAAAACAAAATATTACACCCGGTTCGTATGATTGGCGGAAGAGGGCAGCACAGTGTAATTTGCGTTTTATATCGTAGTGACGTTGCCTAAAAATTATGTAATGCCCTTCAGTAGGGCAAATAGTATGTAAAGATATTTTAAGCCACTAATCTAAGGGATTGAAAGTCTTTGTGAATGCATTGTATTTTATTTATACTTTGATGATAATTAGAGTATTGTATAAAATACATATGTAATATATATCGCACACTCTCTCTTTTCTCCCTCTTGGACATGGTTTTTAATGGGATTTTTGCATTCGTTTAGCATGATTTTGTGCAACAAGACCTTTTTTTAGGAACATATCTCTCGTGCTTATCCATGATTTTAATCCATTTAGGTACGCATCTCTTTTTATAGCATTGCTCTTATGTAAAAATGTGTTTTGCAATATGCTGATTTGCATTACGCTCTGGTTTTTTTGGAACGGAATCCGAGCGTATTGCGAGGTATACCTGTAATTACAATTTTGATGTGTTTGTAATGTTCGTTGCGAACAATGAGCCTGTTGAATAACATGATTAATAATACCACGTAACATTAGAAATCCAATAGATGTCATAAAATTTTTTACTAATATCTAGGATAAATACTGTTATGTGTATTGAAATTGCAATTGCTACAAGAGTAAAAAGATATGCCTACATTATTAGCTATAAGTTTCTGGTGATTCAATACGCAAAAATGCTCGGAAACTGAGCAGCAGAACATCACTTCAATCCATTCCCACAGAAAAAAAATGATCTATGAATGGAAGAAACAGGAGGAAAAACTGAAGATGAAAAGAAAAGAGAAATATAGTCTTCGTAATCTTGGTCCTAAATGGCCACAACTAGAGGAGAAAGTGAAAAAATGTATATAAGAAAAGACAAATCGAGGTATTGCTGTATCGAACAAAATGATTATGCATGAGATGAGCATACGTATCGTTATCATATGCACATTCCATTTATTAGGAATTAAAATCTCATCTTTCACTTAAGTTTAATGGGTGTCCGTATACTTTCTACGTGTATGCAGTGCAGTCCGATAGCCTAATTAATAGGACTGCTGAGTGCACAGGACAGATTTATCTATACAAGTTTTGAAGCAATTATTTATGTTTTTGATCATACTTATGCATTATGCGACATATAAAGACATAACAATCATTGAAATGAATAAAAAGGAAAAAAATATTATTACTGATGACAGAGTTACAGATGTCAGTTTTTGCAGGTGATTGCTAGGGTTGCACCAAAGGCCCGTGAGAAAAATTCCTCAGTTTGATGGATATCAAGGCATCACCGCAGTTGAAACTCATATTCCAATAATTCTATTGTGATAAACATTTCGGTGGCATTTCTTTCAGTGCAAAAGTTGTGATTTTTCGTCACTTTCCATGTGCAGCACATTTAGGTAAAATGCGCATTCCGAGATTTTTGGGAATATTGTACTGTAAACTCTCTATTATCCATGCATGGGTTATCTGGTTTGTGAATTATCCATGCTGTCTCTCTCCTTATGCCTCGAAATTTTATTAATACTGATTGCAAAGAACTTCATCAATGTGAGACAACATTTTCGTAATCCCATTATATTAATGTCTAAAGATTTTATTATGTGCAAAAATGATAAGTTTGTAAATACATAGAATAAATAATAATAGATGATATTGCTTTTATAATGCTAGTGAGTTTCATGACAATACCCCGGGAATCAGCATGCGACTTCCGTCAGTCAGTTGTTTCTTCATGGCGATGCAGTCACTCTTACTGGTATGCCACAGTAAGGGTGATCGGATTATAGATTCTCCTATTGTTGTTTCACCTTGTGTGCAGCTCATTGTATTGTGGTTTTTGTAGTGATAGAGTTTTATCCCATCCCTTGTTAAAATGGCAAAGAAACGGAAGAAAATTGTTCTTCCTATTATAAAAAAACTCAAATTAATTGTGAGACTTGAAAAAGGAGAATCTGTGAATCAATTGGCAGACATGCAAACCATTCATGATATAAAGAAAAACAAAACTAAGTTGATGGAGTTTGCTGCAGTTTCTGACAGTGGTGCTGGTCCCTCAAAACGTAAGAGTATGAAAAAATCAACCTACGAGAAAGTAGATGCAGGCTTACTTCTGTGGTTTAATCAAAAGCGAGCTGATGGAACTCCTGTCTCCGGTCCCATGTGTGCACAGCAATCCAAGTATTTCCATGAATCACTTGGGCTACTAGGGAACTTGAATGTTTCATCTGGGTGGTTTACTCGATTCAAACAGCGATACGGTATATGCGAAATTGCCATTCAAGGAGAACGCTTGAGTGGTAACGTGTCAGCTGCTGATTCCTTTCAATTTGAATTTCAAAAATTTGTGAAGGAAGAGATGTTGACACCTGCCCAGATATTTAATGCTGATGAGACAGGTTTGTATTGGAAAGGCCTCCCAACACGAACCTTGGCGTTTCAAAAAGAAAGTCATACTCGTGGCCATAAATTACACAAAGAGCGAATCACAGTGTTATGCTGTGGAAATATGGCAGGCAATCACAAGTTGAAAATTACTGTAATGGGCAAGACAAAAAAATCTCACTCATTCAAATGCGCTACTTTGCATGCCAATTACTACAACCAGAAGGATGCATGGATGGACAGAAATATATTCACTGATTGGTTCCACAAGAATTTTGTGCCTGACGTTCGTTCTTTTTTAAGCAATGAAGGACTACCACCAAAAGCAGTGTTGTTATTAGATAATGCTCCCTCGCATCCAAATGCAGCCGTTTTAACTTCTGATGATGGTCTTATCTGCACAAAATTCTTGCCTCCAGATGTCACTGCATTAATACAGCCCATGGATCAAGGAGTGATCGCATCAATGAAGCGACAATATCAGACTGGTCTTCTAGAGAGACTAGCTAAAGAGGATGAAAAAAAATTGGAATTTTGTAAAAATGTCGCTTCTAGATGCAGTGCATGGCATTTCTCAAGCATGGGCCTCTGTGATGGCTGTGACCCTAGTTCAGTCTTGGAACAAACTTCTTCCTGATCTTGAAGAGAATTTGCATGGTTTTTCTGAAGAGGAAGTAAATACTACAAACTCCAATTTGATTAAACTACTGCAGGGAATAAATGGTTTTGAGGATGTGGACTGCGAGAGTCTCAGTGATTGGTATGATTGTGATAAGTTTGAATCTGGATTCCAGCATATGAGTGATGAGGATATTGTCAATGCAGTAATACAAGAGAAAG
Organism: Tanypteryx hageni; assembly: GCA_028673005.1. Taxonomy (NCBI): domain Eukaryota; kingdom Metazoa; phylum Arthropoda; class Insecta; order Odonata; family Petaluridae; genus Tanypteryx; species Tanypteryx hageni. Next base: position 63,252,303 of record CM054115.1, on the reverse strand, counting down.
AAAAAGAAAAGGATGGCGGAAACGAAGAATGCAGTGATGAAAGTGAAGGGACTGAAATTGAATGCATCAAAAATAGTACGGCTCTTCAGTGTGTCGAAACTTGGTTAGATTATATGATTTTGATTACTGCAATGTCATAGCAGCCAGGAAAATACAAACAATCATAAAAGAAACTTCGGAAACTTTTTTCTCTAGATTCAGTCTCAAAAAACAGTGGCAGCTTATGTGCGAGTAAATATGGTATAGGATTTATGTTTGAGAGAACATGAATACTCATTAATCTGTTTGCTCAGTTTTTCTGAACTTTCCATGTTTATTAGTATTGTTATTGATCTGACCCTTAAGGAAAACATTTTCTGACGTTATTATCAAAAAGTTTTATTTATCCTTTCCTAAATTTATAGGAAATAAATGACACATTTCATCTCAGTCAGTAACATGAGCTCAATTTTAGGTGGCTTGGCTCAAGTTGCCTCGGAAGGAATTGATGATACCAGAATGGACCTTTCACAGTTGGAGGAGTCTGGAACTGGTAGGAGTGTTCCTACCACACCATTGCAAGTGTCACCTCAAGGTGTGTTCCCTTTGTAATATTATCTCTTTTGTGTTCCCATGGCAAGATAAATTCAGCAAGTAGAACAATTTTGCAACAACCTGGATTTGAGTCTGGATTTTCCTCTTCATAGATGGTTGCATTAGTCAGTTATTCTGTCATCAGAACTCCATGTTACAAAAGTTTGTATTGGCTATTTTTAAAGTTTCTCTTAATATCTGTAAAAGCAAATAATGTTTAAACCACCATATTTTGTTCTATTAAACTAATGTCATAGCTATGCTATAACGAAGAATATGTTACATGAATGGAAAATCAATGCTGGGCATTATATAAAATTGCATTTTTAAGCCAGTTAAATTAAGTTCCAAGCTCTGCTAAATTAGAGAAGTTTATTATTCGAGCTGAGATCATTAAATTGTATTTCAACCAAACTCTAAAAATGTGTTTTTGTAGATTCAGCAATCTGAATTTAATTGAGATACTTCCTAAATTTGATCCTAATGCATAGTTTAAGTAACTTCTGTAGTCACAGAATAGTTGCATACAAAATGCATGGATCAGTTACCAAGTAGCCACCGGCATTGAAATTAATTTAGAATCGATGAAAAGTAAATGACTGGAGGGTGGCTACTTTGTAGATGAAATATTTGTTTGATTTATTAAATCAGTTTATGGTTACTGGAGTTATCTACATCATGTGCTGCATGCAAGACATAAGATTTCAGTTTTTAATTTTTGAAATCCAAGTCTGCTAATATTATGTATGGCTTTGTGTTGTTTGATTTCATAAGTGATTAAACTTTATGAGTTGATGTCAAAATATGCCAATTACTGCCTATCCATTCTTGCTTAATTTATGATAGAAGTTGCACAAAGAAGGATCTAAGAAAATAGAACAAGTTAATAAAGAACTGCAAAAGTAAATTCCAAAAGGGCTTTCTTCACGTAAATTTTCGGAATCATCAACCTTTTCTCCTTCCTTTCCCACAATTTTTTTATGGATAACTATACAGACATACCCTGCTATAAGACTTAATAACCTATATTGCATGCTTTGCCACTTTCAGGAGATGCGATCCCTGTTGAGATGTCTTCAGAAGTTACACAAACAGTGAGCAGTCAGTTGGAGGAGCAGGAACAGAGGAGAGAGCAGCAATTGGTGCACGGAGGACATGTGGGCGATGGAGATGGTGCCACTTCATCTTCCTCCCTTGAGGCTCCTAGCTCAACAAATCGTGATGAAGGAGGACCAAATAACAGCTCCATTATAAGCAACATTGGCATTCCTGCCATCAGGGTGACAGCAGCTCCTGCAGAGGAAAGTGGCGATGGCCAAGTTGAAGGTGGCAGAGATGATGGAATGGAGGAGCCCGGTTCTGGCCTCCCTCCCTCGCAGTCACAAATATCAGGTAAGGATGTTGTCAAATACAGTAATATCTCATTCAGCAGAACCCCGGTAAATGGAAATTCATTATATCATAGGTTTTCAAACTGTTCCGTGAAGCAGTACAAATGAGAAGATAGATATTGTAATGGTGAACAAACTAGTTACAGTTGTGGGTTAACAAATTACCGTATTGTCCCGAATATAACGCGATTTTTTTTTTTCAAAAAATGAAATTTTAAAAGTAGCCCCTATGTTATATTCTAGTACTAGTGATTTTAAAAGATTGTAAAATCATGTTTCGAAAAATCAATAAATGTGTTGGCATATTCTTTGCAACTACCTTAGCAAGTTTTTAGCCATCCGTTATTTTAACAATGGGTGACAAAAACAGTGTTGATCATGTTGAGAAAAAAGGTTCTTTCAAATCTCAGGTTAACAGAGGAATCCGACGAAGTTATCACATGAATTTTAAAATAGTCGTAGCTAAATTGGTGTTGTTAAAATCCACCGAAAATGAGAAATCAAGGATAACTGTTATGCTTGTAGTCATGGCTGACTGGCATAAACTGACTCCCTACGTAATTTTAAATCATAAAAGGATGCCAAAGGAAAAGTCACCATCAGGTGTAATCTTTCATGCGCAGGAGAAGGGGTGGATGAACGAGGTACTTGTGTTAGATTGGCTGAAGGTTGTTTGGGGTCACGTTATATTCGAGGTTTAGTTGTTTCTTGAAAAACTTACCAAAAATCATAGAGTCACATTATATTCAAGGTTGGTTTATATTCGGGACAATACGGTAGTTATTATTAAAAAGATATTAGTGGACTTCCAGTTGCCAGTTGATATAAAATCAATTTTAATAATGGTCTGGATCTGTTTGCTTGTCTGGAAAGCTCCCCTGTCTGGGAAGGATTTGGCAGGACCTTAAGTGGAATACAGGTATACTTTACGTCATGGATGACTTCCTGAAAAGTGCAACATAAAGCGAAGCAGTTTTTCCCATAGGAATCAATTGTATAAGGGGGGATGCATGCAGGAGTTTAGGACAGTTCGGCACACCCAATTACAATATCCTCTCAATGCTCGAATGGGAAAAAACATGCAGGTAATGGATCCACCGAAAACAGTAATAGGTGGCCATGCAGACGAGAATTTCTCATCCAAGTCAGCAGTAGTGCTGCATCTTGGGGTCACCTGCAATAGGATCGCAACTGCTGCATTTCTTATCCGAATTTTGGATGTAGTTGACTGGCCGCATGAAGTGATTCTCCTTGCGCAAACATTGTTTTGTTATCGAGAAAAATGTGTCATATTTGCAGAGAATTATTGACCAGTGAAGTAGAAAAAGTGCTCATTCTTTAGGATAATAGTTTTTTAGAATATAGAGACACAATAAAGTGAATTAGAAGTACTATTTATATTGTTACCAGGTGATATTCTTAGTTTCTCTAATCTAACAAATATAAAAGCCTACTTCTGTCTCTTTGTGGCTCCCTCTGTCACGCTATAAAAATGCAAATAACTAAATAAAAACCGAGATGTATTTTCGAAATTTGGCAGGATTGCTAGATTAACATATTTTATGGTGATGACGAAAAAATCTCGAAAAAAGTCCTGGCCTCGACTCCAAGTAAGACATTTCCATTTCCCATAAGATAACACGTAAAAATAGACTTTTCGACATGCAGACTTTTAATCTTTTTGAGATCTAAATTAGAAAGAATTTACCTATGATCTTCAGATCTGACCCATTTTAAAGAAATAATTATGAAGTTTCTTATTCTGTTCATCCTTTTTGCCTACAGTTCAAAATTCCTCATGTTAAACGTTTAATTCGCATATTTTGGGGTAATCTTTCCATTTTAACAGGATGTTGCCTTGCCAGCCCATTACATTGTTAAACCTCAAAATCCTATTGTTAGTTGAAAGCATGCTTGGAATGCTTTTAATGCGAAAGAAAAGGAAGGACAGGGAAATGATTTTCAAAGCAACGTATGTAAACAACAGTCATTGCGTTATTTATGAGAAGGAATACATTTGAATGTAGAACATTAATCATTCGCATATTAAAATTACTTAGGAGTTCAAGGCTTGAAACTACGAATGCCTAAAAGAACAAACCTCGAACAATGTAAATTTGAGTTAAAATGACATAAATTGATATACAGGTATTAATTGAATCGACGTAAATTTAGGCGATATAAATCGTGGCATACCTATAACTGCAACAATTTTGATGAATTTTTCACGTCATAGGAATTCGAGACTTGAAGCAAAGAATGCCTGAAAGAATGAAATTTCATTTTCTTGCCATTGATTTTTGAATAAGCATCGAATCGGTCCACAAATTAGTTTTCCTAATTCCAGGAACATTTATTTTCTCAATGTGATTACCATGGGTGTGAACATACCATATTAGTCATTTGAATATTAAAATTACTTATGTTAGAATCATCATAGGAATTCGAGACTTGAAGCAAAGAATGCCTGAAAGAATGAAATTTCATTTTCTTGCCATTGATTTTTGAATAAGCATCGAATCGGTCCACAAATTAGTTTTTAGCATCAAAATTTTATGTATTTTTACCAGTAAATCTTTTGTTGTCAAAGTGATTTGCATTGTTGCTAGTTTTGTATGATTGCTGTATTTTTCCGCATACAGTAAAACCTCATTATTTCGAAGTTCAAGGGACCACAAAAATACGACTTTGAATATCTGGGTTCGAAATAAATGAAATTTCTTATGATCCGCTACTTGAACAGTAAAATCATAGTATAATCTTATATATCCATTCTGCTACAAAACTTATTGAACTTACAAGTTCGTACACATGGCGAATTCATGAACAGAGCTGACGTGACCACTTAATTCATGATTCATGAACACCACCGTGTGTGAAAAATAGGCTCAAGTGAGCATCCAATTTTCCCAGTGTGTATTTTAAGTTACTCTTTTACGCCACGTTTCTGAAGAAAAGACTTTCAACCATACATACTCAGCCAAAAGATTACAAAAATGCATGCCAATAAGACTGGGAAAACGTGTGAAATATTGTATAGATAATAGATAGGAACCATCACGTAGTAATTCTCCCCAATTTCGTTCAAACGTTCCATGCCATCAGTATGGTCAAAAATAATTAATTCTTTATTAGCTCTAGGCAATTTCATACAATGCATTACAATTTTATTTCCAACAATATTACACAGCTGTAATAAAATATACGTGATCTTTAAATAACGTGGTCCTGTGTACTGGGTATGCCACGGAGATCACTGATCGCTAATTTTTTTTTTTTGAAGCAATAAATTTTCTTAAATCTGAAAAACCATGATGTATTTCAAAACTGTAACCTTGTACCTTCCTATTTTTACAGTTTTCTGTTTACCTATATTATACTTCAAATTTTGTGATTGAATTTTCACATAGTTATGCAAATTGTGGCTTCTAAAAACCCCTACTCAATGCTGAGACTAACCAAACCTCTGCACAAAAGCTACTGTGTGGTGGAAGGGAATGCAGGCACTGTTTATCTGCTTGAGATGAATATTTTTTCTTATGCGTCAACACTTGAGAGATATATGGAAAGGGAGAAGGAATGGTCTTCAGATCTGGGCTAATGTTTGGTTCTGCATTTCTTGAGAAAAATATAATAAGAGTGAGAGAGAGAAACACTTATTTGACATCAAGGCACAAACAAGCCCATTCAAAGATATTTTATCTTGACCGAAAGCTTGATCAGAGTGCATGGGAAATGTTTGAATTGCACAAAAAATTCTCTTGCCGCTCTAAGAGAAACATTTACACTGTTATTGTTCATTATTTTTTCTTTGTTACTTTTAATTTCTAAGAGATTAAAAGAGTCGAACTTATCATGGTGTCAACCAATAGAAAAATGCAAGCAATACCTGGTGATGAAAAGTACACAGAAATCCTACTTGAAAGAGATTCGGAAGAAAGTGTTCAGAGAGTGATAGTGAGAATAACATTGAAGATTGTGCTCAAATTACTAAGGTAAAAACCTATATATTTTGGCATTTTTTTTGGTTGAGTGTGCAATTACGAAATCTCATCTATCCTGTCCCTGCATGCTTCTAGCATCTTTGTTTACCCTTATTTGAAGTTTTTTTCCAAAAAACTTAGGATAAAGCATTGTACATTAAGTAAACCGAGAACCTGGAATAAAGAAGGTCTAGTGATGCAAGGATAAGATAATTCCTCTATTTGTATCATGTACAATTTTATTTCACATTGACTAATAAATAAGTAAATAGAAGTTACCTGTTTGGAGAGCAATGTATATTTTGTTTGTGAGAAATGGAGAACAAAAATGCAATGCCTTTATCATGTGCATGCACGAATTTTCAACTTAAACATGCAATATGGGTAAAGGTTTCGAATTAAACGAAATATTCTCGAGTTACCAGACCAGGTTATGGCTTCGAATTTTGTTATAGACACGTTTAGAATAATCCGTACTAAAAAATGCAAAATCCTATTACGTTGGCTGGGGACTGCTCTTAGCTTCGAATTATCCAGGATCAAAATAACGAGGTTTTACTGTAAAAGTTACCCCAAAAATCAGCCTGCGTCTTATGCCCCAAAGGTAAGATTATTGCTGTTCTCCATGTTGACATTAATGAACATACTCCTCTCCAAAATGGAATAATTGGCAGGCACTCATCGCAAAAACATTAAAATATACATCCCCCCTTATAATAAAAGGCTATGTTGGTCCGTTGGTTGGTCAATGTCATGTTCTTAAAACGCGAATTACTCGATCAAATATGCAGATATAAACTTGAAATTTGGCAGAGATAATCTATTCAGATAGGAAATTCCTGTGACGAAGAAAAATTTACAAAAAATGTCCAGGGTTCGGCTCCAGGAGATGATTTGCATTCTCCATAAGGTAACACGTAAATATCGACTTTTTGATGTGCAGGCTTTTCTTTTTTGAGATTAAAATTAGAAAGGATTAACCTATGATCCACTGATCTAAACCATTTTAAAGAAAAAATTACAAGGTTTCTTATTCTGTTCGTCATTTTTTGCCTGCAGTTCGAAATTATTCGTTTAACATTTTATTTAAATATTTTGAGGAAATCTTGCCATTTTATCGGGATGTTGCTTTGCCTACCAATTACATTGTTAAACCTCAAAATCATATTGTTATTTCAATCCTTATGGGTTTATGCATGCTTTGAAGGATTTTAATACGAGAAGAATAGAAAGGCAGGACAGGATATGATTTTCATAGCAATCAATGTAAACAACATTTGTTGCATTATTTATGAGAAGGAATACCTAAAGAGCTGAAATACTATTACTATGTTGTCCGTCCATTTGTCTGAGTGTCAAGCTATTAAAATGCGAATAACTTGATCAAGGATATAGATAGAAAATTGAAATTTGGCAGAAATTTATATAATGAGCTACTCAGAATTTGTTTATATAGGTTTGACATGGTAATTTATGGAATAAATGTCAGCTATTTTGAGGGAGAATATATTTCACTTTCTCCAAGTAAAATTTAGAAATATTTATTTAATGAAACAATATTTTATGTCGACTGAAAATTAAAAAAATATATAATTCACGTTATAGTATGTTCCAGAGAGTTAAAATAGTTTTGGCCTGCTAAAGGTGTCCAGCATAATGTTTAACAAATAATATTCTTTTTGTATGTAAGATTTGTATCTACGTATATCACGCTGAGAGAGATAACTACATATTTGAGGGAAGAATGAGAAGGAGAATGTGAGGGAGAAAGGAGGAGGATGGGAAGAAGTGAGGGTGAAGAATAGGAGGGAGAGAGGGATGGAGAATTGGAAGAAGGAAGAGAGAAAATTGGAGGGAGGGAGATATATGGAGAGAGGGAGGAAAGAGATTGGGAGGGAGACAGAGAGAAAGGGGGGAAGAATGGAAAGTATCTTAATTTTAATACATAACCTGCACTACCCATCATATTTGACAGTCAATTATGCTAGTTATTATAATAAAAGCCTAGATGGTGAGGTTTGTGTGTAACGCTGATGTCATCAATGACACTTTTTAACATGTTTTTAAACTTCCCGATTAGTTGGAAGGTTGAAATTTCGCAGGAATGTGTGATTCAGATATAAAAATTAAATGATGGAAAAAGAATACGAAAAAAGACCCGGATTTGACTTTTAAAGCCAATATAAGTATTAAATAAATAATTAAGTTTAAAGTAAGCATCATTTGTTCTGTTTGGATCATCTTGTTTATTTTTAGTTTTGAATCTTTGACTAATACAAAAATTAAATTTACATAAATTTATTTTAATGAAATATCATTTTGTATGCACCAAAAAGTAAAAAATAAATCTAAAATTTGAGTGTTCTGTAAAGCAAAAATTATAGGCATATGAAGGTTGCATAGCATAATGTTTAACGAACAATTCTTCAATAATATTTTTTTGCCACATCTTTTATTTGCTCAAAACTATTTTTTTTTACTTTCTGGAAGTTTGTGTATAATTATTAGATTAAATTGTATGTAAACTAACAAGTACCAAATTTGAATTTACAGCTGAAGGAGATGATCAGTCAAGAGAAGCCTCGGGTGGTGAACATGATGATGTAACTGATATGGGTGATGGGAGTGAAGGTAGGTTTTAAACTAATCTCTAAATTTAGCCCAGTTGTGTTATTAGAGAAATTAAGAATATGTTGACTAATTAAAAATTATAAAGCATTAATGAAATCAACTGGGGAAGCTGCAGTATTGTGGAATCGCATTAAAGAAATTGGTTTCACAACTCAAAACCATATATGTATACATTTCTTTATAATGGGATCTGTATTAAGCTACAGTAATACCTCGATATAAGTGAATGTGTTCCTAAAACTTCGTTCGTATTTTAAAATTTCATATAACGAATAACATTACTACAATGGCGTGTGTTCCCAATCTTAATAACTTTACGTCTTATTGCATAAACCTTTTATTAATTACTAATCACATTTTTGAAGGATTGTAAATTAAAAAGTATTATTTATTGTATATAAATTGCAATCATGAGAACTTACACAAATAGAAGCAAAAATTGTATGTAAATACAGTAAACCCTCGTTAATCCGGATGAATTGAGGGAAAGGGTGGTACAGATTAGTGAATAATCTGAATTAGTGAAGCAAAAGATGGCCGTAAAAGATGAAAAGCCTAGAACACAAATAAATGGAAAATTATTAAATAAATAAATAAAATAATAAAAATAAAATTTATTAATTTAAATTCCTCTATGACAGGGGTAGCCAACCTTTCTGCATTAGGCTTCAAATCATCTGTAAAATTACTCTTTAAAATCCATATCCTCTGTCTACAAGTCTGCACCCGCAGTAATGCATTAACAGCCTTACGAGAAGGACTTTATTTTTTGTAGTAATATCGAGGTATCTTGAACAAATAAAATATTAACTATTTATAATTTCTTATATTTAAAAAAACATATTTCATGTTTGATTTAATTTGAAAACTCGCTTATTTAAAAAATAATAAATACCATTTTATTTTTTAAAATACCATTGTTCTTAAAAAAACATTTTTTTGCGCCACCAAATATATTAACATACCTAAATAGGTCCCATTCCCGCTCATGTTGAACTAGGCCCCGCAAATAATCACGTCGTCCCTGGTTGAGTGCAGTGAGCAATAATGCTGTCTGTCGATCTGGATTAGCTTTATCCGGACTATCAAGGGTTTACTGTGTTCACTTCCAGCACTGCATCTCTTCCCCACATAAACTTACCAGTTCTTGGTACAAGTGTTATTTTGTTAGTAATGCTAATGTTAGTTATATTGCTGATGGCAAATATAAAATAGATGTCCAAATAAAAAGTTCATTATAGCAAAGCTTCGTATATCAAGGTATTACTGGATATTAATTTTAAATTGTGGTTTGAATTTTTTATTAAGCATTACTTTTTTGGAATTAGCTTTAAAATAGACTCCTAGGAATATTATCTTAGTGCATTTCAATTATTTTTCAGAGCAATATACCGTATTAACATGAAAGGAATACGACCACAATATAATCAAGGTCTATTCAGGAAAAGTCTTTGCAATACCAATTTTTAAAAACATACGGTGGTAATTTTGTGCCATCTGCTAACACTGCCAGCATTACAGTAATGCACATTTTTTTCATTTCCTGAAGTTTTTATTATGCCTATTTTGCACCTTTTTCATTAACTGCGTAATTGGATGGCATGTTGAAATAAATCTCATCTTGTCTGTATTGCCCATTTGGCTCAGAAGGAAATTGTGAATTTACTGTGACACAATTACATGCTTCTGGAAAGCAATAAGTTTTTTCATGTAGTCAGAAGGTAGACTTCGGCAAAGAGATGTTCTTCAGCCCATGCAAAAATCATTACGATACATCATCCTTACCAACAATTATTGACCTTGAATTCTTGCCATAGGATGCCAAGTGGTCGTTCTAATTCATGAGATTTCAGTTTAATGATTTTTCCCCAACACAGGTTTTCCATCAGTTCACACAAATTTTAGTTTCTTCTTCTAATTCATGAAATCAACCTTGTTTGGGTCCACTAAATGATTTCTGTGTTGAGTTTGCACCTTCAAGTTTCTGTTATGCTTGCTTCCATCTCTGCACATTTGCCTCTGTCACATTATATTTCCTCCTGGTCTCACAATTGATAGTTTCTTCAGCATAATGCACCACCATTAGCTTAAAATTTCTATCAAAACTTCGTCTTATACATCCCCTTTTACAGATATGCCTTTCTTCTCTACATGATCTGTTATTTCATTCCTAAGATTTGCGGTATTTTATTTAAAACTGCAAAAAATGATATTTAGTCCTCCCTTCATATTAAAATTTAGCGAAGTTTGTACCAATCATGTGCTCTCATAGAGGATGTACTCTTCAAATTACAGATGTACTCTTCAAATTACAGATGTACTTGTCGTCTGCCACTGGCGAACCATTCGAAAAGTAACAAATACGTTTGAATTGTAACAAGAAAATCTGAAATCCATCATGCAGGGTAATTTTCTCTTGCGCATTAAAATTTCTTAGAATTGTAATATCGGAGGGAATTTTGTACTATTCTCGGAGGAATAGAATGAAGATTCTAATTTTTATCGTAGAATTTTGCTTATTGATTGTATTTCTTAGAATTTTGCATAAATACTGGCGATTTTGCAGTTTTTATCACTCATTACAGGTGTTACCATAGCAACAACTATTGTTGGACTCAGATTTGGTATACAGTGAACTCTCGTTCTAACGTTTTCGCTTCTAACGTTTTTCCGCATCTTAAGTCGAAATTTTGAGGTCCCAGCTAGAGCTCCATTTACTTCCATTATATCTTTTTCCGCTTCTAAAGTTTATCGTTTGTAACGTTTTTCCGCATCCTAAGTATCGAGTTTCAACTCCCCGTCTAGAATTACATCCGCTTATAACGTGAGAATAAAAATTACGAAAACTGGAAAAGGTACATAAACGCCACACAACCTCTATTAAGTTAATTTGTATTATACATAGTTTACGATTAACTCAATAAGGTCAGTAAAAGTGTTTCTTTTGCTTCCAGTATGCCCTACTTAGTTACAATCTATGTACAGAAAAATGTGGCTATGCAGAGTCTACTAGATTTCACTTTCATTAAATTACCATCAAACTTTGTCTACATACATTGCAGCATCTCTACTCTCAGTCTCCACCATCTTAACTTTCTCAGTGGCAGTTCTTTATCAGCCGTCGTCTTCGGTACGCAACAAGCCAAGTTCAGTCGTCTACCGTTGGAACTCTGCTCGTTTGTCTGATTGACATAATACAATCAGTGCATTCTATGTCATTTCTATTTTAGTGACAGTTGCACCTCGTAAGTTGAAAGCTGTAAATTTACGAAGTTTTAAATATTTTAGAGAATTTTACTCTCAGTGCTGTTTAAAAGTTTTTGTACTCCACCCCATATATTTCTAATGGCATCAAAAAGAAAGGTTATAACTCTTGATGAAAAAAGATTAATAATCGAAGAAGTAGATAGAAATTCACATCTGAAACGTGTTGAAATGGCAAGGCGATTAGGGCTGGCAGTGACATCGCTGAACACAATTATGGCTCACCGAACATCGATCCTCAAAGCTGTAAACGACTGCGGTGTGGCTGCGAAAGGAGGAAGAACTCTCGAGCATCACCATACGAAAGAGTGGAAGCATTGTTACTCGAGTGGTTTCAGCAGGCTCGAGCTTCCAACATCCCGATTAGCGGTGTTATAATGCGTGAAAAGGCAATACAAATCGCAAATCAACTGGGGTTTCCTACTTTTACGGCATCCAGCGGATGGCTTGATATGTTTAAAAAGCGTCATGGTGTAGTTTATAAAGTCGTTGCAGGAGAGAGTGCAAACGTAGATCTTGCATCAGTGAATCATTGGATGACAGGAGAGTTACCCGAGAAAATAAAGAACTATGCCCCATGCGATATTTTTAACGCCGATGAAACAGGATTGTTTTATAATTTGTTACCAGATAGAACCTTAACTTTTCGAGGAAAAGCTTGCCATGGAGGGAAGAAAAGCAAGGAGCGACTGACAGTTTTGCTGTGCTGCAATGCAGACGGTAGCGAAAAACTCCAACCACTTGTGATTGGAAAATTCGCCAAACCGCGATGCTTCAAGAATGTGAGGACACGCCCATGTAAGTATAAAAACAACTCCAAGGCATGGATGACATCAAAATTATTCATGGAGTATTTGCAAGAGTTTGATGCAAAAATGGGTTCCACCTCGAGAAAAGTGTTGCTGTTTGTGGGTCGTTGTGCAGCTCATCCACAAGATACTGCCAATCTACGGATTGTTAAAGTTATTTTTTTACCAGCAAATTGCACAAGTCATTTGCAACCATTGGATCTAGGTATTTTACACAGCTTGAAACAGCAGTATAGAAAGGCGCTGGTATCCAAAGCAGTGGCAATTATGGATTCCAGCAAAAGTACACTGAAATTGACAGTTTTAAAGGCCATGCATTATATAACATCAGCTTGGAAAGCCATTAAGACTGAAACGATAAAGAATTGTTTTAGAAAAGCTGGGTTCTTCCGTGATGCCGTTGCTGACTATGAAGAACAAGATGCTCTTCATGAAGTCGATAATGATGACTGGAAGCTGTTGCAGTTAAATGAAATGACATTTGATGAGTTTGTGACCTTTGATGATAATGTTGCTACTTGTGGTTTACTAACAGTGAGTGAAATTTGTGATTTACAACATGATGACTGTCCTGAAAGTGAAGATGATGATGTAAACGAAACTGAACCACCAAGCTTTAAACAAGCTCTGGAGGGCTTGGTTACCATCAAGAGATATTTGTGGTCCCGTATTGGGACGGAACACCTTCTTGAAGGAACTGATAAACTTGAAAAGGGACTCTATGGTATTCACTCAAATGAAAGAAAGCAACAAAGTAAAATATCCGACTTTTTCAAAAAATATGGTTTTCATTTGTAATTGTCATTCAAAATTAGTAGTGATCTTTTTTCTTCAAATAACATATCCTAAACAGATATGGTATGCACCTTGCATTTTTTAAAAACTTTTAAAGATTTTTTCCTTAAAATCTCTCCAATCAATTTTTTACAATTTGATGTCTTAATCTCTTGGTTTTCCTTATTTTATCCATCCGGAAAAAACATTTTATTCAATCGACGCATGCGCACAAGACTTACTTCCGACGCTATGGGTTCACCATTTAGTTTTGATCTTCGATATTCAGCTGTGTGCACATGCTAATTTTGTTCCTGTTATGGGTATGATATTGGAGGTTAACCAGATAAGTTGCTAACACCTTTTCTCATGACTTATCTAGAGTAGTTTTCTTCGTTACAACTGTAGTAGAATCTTCATATTCGGTAACGGTAACACTTCTACCTTTTAAAGACGTGAGAAGAGAAAATTTCAATTACCATTTTTTAATCATTCAATTCTTACCATGGTACTGAGTGCTTTTGATTTTATCTGAATGGTTCAGAAATGTATAGAAAATATCCCCTTACCTTTAAAGACTGACATATTCGTGTTTAATTAGAATAAGAACGAGAGCAAGAATTTGGAATACAATTGAAAATATAAATTTATTTGCGATAAATTAGTAAGAAGGCTTCCACGACGTGCTGTTGACATGGTGGTGATTTCCGAGATTCTGCCGTGTTGATCCATTTTCTGGACAATATTTCGCCGGCGTTCCAGTCGGCTTCTTCAGGTCACTTCGGACCTGAAGAAGCCGACTGGAACGCCGGCAAAATATTGTCCAGCAAATGGATCAACAAGGCAGAATCCCGGACATCACCACCATGTCATTTATTTGCGATGTTTTTCTTATTATAATATATTTGTAAAAACTTCACTTAGAAAATACAGGATTTTACGGGACAGTTGATGAAATACAGGATTTTACGGGACAGTTGATGAAATACAGGATTTTACGGGACAGTTGATGAAATACAGGACATTTGGGCGTCCTGTACAATAATTTAAAATGTGCCGGACAAGGTACTATTATGTGCGAATATCATTATCTCCATTTCCGCATCTTACGTTTTTCCGCATCTAAAGTGGATTTCCCTTGGTCCGGCAAAAAACGTTAGATCGGGAGTTCACTGTATTCTAATACATACACACATTATTTTTGCCGCACAAATACGCATGATCAATTTAATATTCCGTTTGAATGTATTTGTTGTATTTCATAACACTAAACTATGAAATTTGGGAACACAAAGAGCTACATATCTGCGATCACTTTAAAGCTATTAAAGCCAATATAAGTATTAAATAAATGATTAAATGGAAAGTAGGCATCATAAGTTCTGTTTGGATCATCTTGTAATATTCTAAAGAACGAGTTTTAATATGTACGAGAAATTTAGTTACAGCTATAAATTTACAATGAAACGGTGACATCACATTTTGCGTGTTATAGTTGCAGGCGTAATTTAAATATGTAGGTATTAAGTGTTACTGGACTAAATTCGAAAATTTTGATTTATGAATGTTATTTAAATTCCATTCATATCATTCAGATGCTGTTGAAAATGGCTACTTTATTCGTGCCTTTATTAAAAAGTAATTATCTCCAGATTTACATTTAACATTTTTTTTCATAGATTATTTTACCCGTACTTTTGTTACTTCCGATAGTTATGCCTCGGAATATCACATCAAGGAATACATTCTGTAGATAGTTGAAACACCTTCAATACCTCGGTTTCATTTCTTTTTTTCCCGTTTCAAAATTTTTTCCTACGTAAGTAATACTTTTATAATGCGATTGTATTATATACAATCAACAACTGCGCAAGCTAGTCTGATCAGCTGACAGAATTTCCTACAGCCCTATGGATCACTATTGATTGATGGGTAACGAAGATAATTTTTTCGTTGTAGTGACATTTTCTCTAAAATAACGATAGGTGGTACCACTACATACATATAAATATTAACATATTTGTGACTTAGGGAAGGAATGAAGTTGGCCACTCAACGCTTTCAAAATGAAAACTTCTGCAATTTCTGCTATTATGAAAATACAAACGTTAAGGCAAGGATCCCAAAGAGTGAACAAAAAGAATTGAGTTACTGAGGCATATGTATCAAGAAATTCTCTGTAAAAGAATCAAATCAAGTGAGGGCATTAATTGTTACCTATACTTACTGCCGGCGGTGATATTTTTGTTTGCTAATTTTTGGGCACGATTATAGCCAAAAAGGGGGGAGGGGACTATATTCGGACTAATACGGTATTACGTTTATTGAGATCTCAATGGCTACAAAAGTGAAAAGATACGCCTATGCTATTATTTATCAACTTCAGGTGATTGAATATGCAAAAATGCACAGAAATCAAGTAAGTCAATAAAAGTGAACCAAGAGTTATGCAGAAGCTATTTTTTTCTACTACATTTTGTGGATAACCGTAAACATCTGATACAAATTCTATTGCCAAAGACTAATTGCATCTATCGAAATATCATGAAGATGCATCTGTAAGTGAGCAGTGGATTTGAAACACGTACTTCTCAGTAATGGATCTGCATTCAGTTTATTAGGAATTAAAATATCATCTTGAACTTAAGTTTAAGTAAGTACTATCGGTAAAGGGTATCTATACGTGCGACATGTGCAGTGCATCCCAACAGCCTAATTAATACGACTGCCTAGTTCACGCAGGGCACATTTAGCTATACTAGTCTCGAAGCAATTATTTATGTTTTAGATCATCCCAATTTATTTTAAGAATTCATTTTATCTAAAATGTTATATTTAATTGTTATCACGCCGTAATATTATCTGTAAATTTTGCCAGATACGGACTTAATCACTGCTGGAAATGATGAACTACATGGCCCTTTCTAAGTGCATTTGTGAATCAAAATACTTTTTTCCTGAAAAATCTTCTAAAAGACCAGGGTGTGTCTTATATGCCGAGAAATAGAGTAACCTATTTTAATTCCCTACCAAATTTAAAGAGTAATTGGTGTTATATTTTTCAATTAAATTATAAAGTACCTATCTCAGTGAGAGTTCATTTTATTATTATCTGAATAAGGTTTTTCATTGATTGCAAGGGATAAATTGATAAATCGAAGAACTTTCAAAGGGAAATAACTCCTTAAAATTCTTTCATTTACTAAAAAGTCTTTAGTTTTTTTCTTGCAAGAAAATAACAAGAAATCTTTCATGCACGCAAAATAACTTTTAATAGAATTTGCTTTTCTTTATTGTGTTATATAATTTATTTAGTAAGAGTTGATAAAGAATGCTATAATCTTTGCTTTTGAGATGTGTAATGTATTCAATTTTCTGAATTAAAAAATTGTAATCATGCCCTTCAGTGAATATTAAAGCTAATTCTTCCTGCTACCTTTGGTAGCTCAAAGATCAAGAAATATTTAGCATTGATTGTATTCTTCGGTTTAGTTTTATCATCCTTTTTTATGAATAATAAGATTTAAGTAGGTAAATGGTCATAATATTCTTGTTCTTTGGTGCAAGGCAAGTCCTCGCTTTCCTAATAGAGAATAAGGAAGAAAGAAAATTGAATACCGTATGATTTAAAATTTTCCAGGTGTTCAAGAAGCATCATCTTCAGGAGGTGATGCCACAGCTGTAAGGGGTGCGTGGAGGGGACAGCAAACAGCAAGGCGTAGCACGAGTGTGGCACGTCGTTCAACCCGCATGGGATTCACTCGTCGGCAAGAGACTGGTCGCCCTGTTCCCATTGTTTGGAGTGAACCAAGCCAAGGAGAGAGCTCCTTCAGAGGAGGTTGGAAATGTTAAAAATGTTTTAGTTGATATTTTCAAGTTTACATGGTTTGAGGCAACTTGTGGTTAAAGTAAGCTTTAATATTTTTTACTGAAGTTGAAAGTATTTTGTTTTGCCGTAATCAGCGCTCGTTTCCATTTGTTACTTTCTTAAATGATGAGTCCTTCATTGTCTTTGCAGCACGAGAGCCCATTGGAAGCAGAGGACGGAGCACTCAGATACACAGGGGTGGTGCTCAGGAGGTTAGAGGTGGACCTAGCGCGTTCAGACAATCTCCACACAGTCGTAGAATGAGAGGAAAACCTAAGGGTCCATTCACAGCATATCAGATGCGGTATTGATGAAGAAAATATCCTTGGATGTTCTACGATCTTGTTATGAACTATTGTGAAATATGAGAGATTCACAAAATACAGTTGGTTTGAGGTGAATTTTTATTACATTTTGTTTATAAAGTTTCATCACAACTCCAAATATCCAAAACCAAGTAGGTTCATGAATTAAAAAGTGATTGTAATATATGATATTTTAATCATGAATTGTCAGCAGTTTGACTGAAGAATATGAATTTTAAATTGTTATGCTGCTGATACAATTTATATTAGACTAAAAACTTCGTTTGAACTACAATTTTGCATTTAAATGTAACAATAATTTCTTGTGAATTGTTTGTCATATCACAGTCTAATTCATTTCAATAAATTGACATTTTTTAGAGTTATTCTTTTCAATATAAACCAAATGACTCTTATATTTTTAGTGCGCTTTATTTTATAAATGCGCTTATATTTTTGCTCTGTCTGACTGTGCAATCAATCAAATTAAAATAGCAAGTAAACTGTAAGAGATATAAGACAAATTTGCAGGGTCTGTGTGATCTATTATGCTTTCAAAGAATGTTTTCGGAGAAATCAGTAGGCAACGTTTTCAAAGTAAGATCCTGAGCAAATGGTTATAGGTAGTTAAAATGTATTTGTGTGACCTTGAATGCCATCAATAACACTGCATAAGAAATTAAAAAAAAACTGGATAGTAGGAGGTATCTACTAAGGTTACCATCCGTCCTCTTTTACCCGGATTTGTCCAGATTTTTTGTCTAAAATTTCTGTCCAGGCGGATTTTTATAAAATTGTTGAAATGTCCGGATTTTTACTTCCTGCGACATTTTAAGTAAGCACGACGAAGAATGCTGAATTACGTTATCTGATATCTCTTTCGGATACAGAGAGACGATTGGTCAATTCAAATTTTTCGCAGGTGCCAATTAGGCAGGGTCGCGACACTCAATGTTAGAAAATGAGGATCGTCTAACCGTGATCCCTCCGCCGCCTCAGTGCATTTTGGAAACCCTTCCCATGCCCTTCCCTTCCCATTGGTCGAAGACGTTGCCAGGCAACGAGCTACGTAAGCAGTCTCGTCTCCTCTTCTCCTCCTCCTGCTCCCTCTCCTCCCCCTACTCCCTCTCCTTTCCTTCCCCTGCTCCCTCCCCTTTCCTCCCCATCCCTCACTTTTCATCTCACAAGAAGAAAACTGGCAGTCAGTCTAAACAGAAGCTCACAGACGTGCACAGATGCTAATTCAAATGAAACCGCGCGAAATCACGTGAAAGCGCTAGAAATGACGTGAAACCGCTCGAAATCACGTGAAACCAGTCGAAATCACTTGAAACCACGCAAAACCGTTTGAAAGCGCGCGTGACCTATTTCCTCTACTTCCCCTCCTACTTCCTTTCCTACTTCCCCTCCATCGCCTCTAGTTTGCTTTGGAAAGCCTATCCAAAGGCGGTCCTCGTTTTGCAATCTGAGTGCCCATCCCCTGCAATTACGTGTGGAAGACCCTGATGACGCTAACTTCATTACGTCGAAGCATTGTCAACCTATGCTTACTCCAGAATTCACGCATATATAAATAGATATATTTATAAATTTTGTAGTGATACAAAATATCTTTATGGCAATTGCATAGAATATTTGGATGAGCGGCTTAAACCTATGGAATCCATTTTGTGTTTTATGTGGATCACACTTAGTACAAAACCAAATTGGAGTGATGTGGAATATTCTGTTCACTACTTGATCGACAAAGGGGTACCAATTGATGACGTTAAGTGTTTTGACCAATTGAACAATCTCAAGAAATTTGTTGAAGGTCAAATTAATAATAAAGACTTTGAAAACATGCTTGAATATCAAAAGTGGGTAAAATATTTTAGTAATTCAAAGAATATTGAATGCTATTCAGAAATGTTGAAAATTGCCCAGTTTTTCTTAGCAATTCCACCTCACAATGCAAATATAGAAAGAGCATTTTCACTAATGCAGTCAGTGAACAAAAGAAATGAATAGGTTGTTAAGTCTGTGAAAGGTACATATTCTGTTTTTGCAGTGCAATTTCAAACGTCATGCACTGATACATACTTGAGAGGCAATCCAGAGATAATGAAAGGAATTATTTCACAAGACAAATATGAGTGGGCTAATCCAAAACATTAGTAAATATTGTTTACACTGTTTTTGTTTGCATTAATAAATTTGTCCTCTTTTTTAAATTCCGGATGACCTTTTTGTCCTCTTTTCCCCCCCAAAAACATGGAAATGTCCTCCTTTTCTGTGTACAGAAGATGGTAACCTTATATCTACAAAATTTTGAAATTACGCTTCAGAACAATTGGTTATAGATGGAAATAAATCTTGAATTAATTATTGAATAAATGCCAAATAACTATATAACTAAATTTATAAAGAATTTCAAGTTTACAATTATAAATTAATCTCAATAAATGAAATGTGCTTTTTCATATTGTGTCAGCAAATGATGTTCTCATTTTTGTCACTAATATTGGCATTTAATTAAATGAAATCTTCGTTTGAATAAAGGAAACTGAGAAAGTCGCATTGCTTGAAAAATAAAAAAAACTGGTGGCATCATAGTTCTTCAGAAAGCTGAATTTGATTGATTGAGAGTAATTTTGAAATGAGAAAAAATTCTGCTATGACCGGGAATGAAACCTAGGTCATCCACTTTCTGGGAGGATATTCTGCAGATGTTTTTCTTAGTTGGGTCCGGGCTAGCCAAGCTAGCATCAAACAACCCCAACGGACGTCCTCGAAGAGATTCATCGAAGAAAATCCCTCCCTCTCAAATGATGAATTTGCCAAGCTATAGGTCAACTGCGATCAAAATAACATTTTGGGTGTACAGAGTGGTGTGGCCTAATCCCTCCCTCCACTTGGAACCCTCCCCTCTCGCCCTTCCTTACCGCATGGGCTATCGCTGTCTCGTCATTTTCTAACATCACTGCTGCCAATTATTCGCAAAACTTCATCTAGCCAGCAACTGTAAATAGTGAGAACAGACAACCTAAGGAGAAGGATGGGCTAGTAGTAGGGTGGGGGAAGTCAAGATAACCGTGGGAACTTCTCCTCTGTGACTGAGGAACATCTCCTCTGTGTGCGGCCAAAATCCGCACATTCTTATGTTTGCAGTATACCTATAGATATTGATGGAATGCAATGATCATAAGACCTTATGCAAACAGGCATAAGCTGTTAAGTTAGGAATAATTTTGAAATGCGAAAAATTCTGTTATGACTGGGAATCAAACCAGGGTCTTCCATTTGCCAGGCAGATATTCTACCAGATTACTGTATTTACCCGAATCCAAGATGAGTTTTTTTCCAAATTTCAGCTTGCAAAATTCGGGGGTCATCTTAAATTCGAGTACAAAGTCATATACCATCAATACATCATGGTCAATTGATCGTGCATCAATGCACCGTGCTTCAATTCATGGTGCATCAATTCGTCACATGATTAACTCTTTGCATGTCAATACATCGCTTGACAAACGCATCGCGCATCAGTTCAATGTTAGACAAATTCGTCACGTGACAATTTCGTTGCAAGGCATTTGTCACGAGACAAATTGGAGGCGAGACACCATAACGAATTTGTCGGGAGATGATTTGACGTGCAATGTATTGTCATGTGACAAACTAACCACGACGAATTGATGTACGACAAAATGACGGCGACGAGTTGTCATCGAACCGTAGGAAGTATTGTACGTTTAATTGTTTTTTTTAACAAATGAAACATAAGAAAGTAATTGTGTTTCTCATTGCAAACTTACGATCCAGAATTCAATTAATAAAGTCTTAATTTTAAAAATACATTTTTAAAACTTTTTTATTTCAGAAAAAATTTGCAACAAACCATTTCAATTAATGAATGAACTAGTATACCTATACTGAATATGTGTTTGATATAAACACTATATAGAGTCAGTGAGAAATTAGGTCAAAATCTTTTTTCTGTTCTAACAGTCTGCAAAAAGAGGGAGTCGTCTTAGATTCAAGGTTGTCTTGAATTTGGGTAAATACGGTAATTCTCCCATTTCTGAACACAGCTTATGCCTATCTGCATAGGATCTTATGATCATTTCATTCTATTAATTTCTTCATTGATTGGGTTTGATCCAAAAAAAATCTGTTAGGAGCTGTGCCATAACAAGGAAGCTGTGATATAAATTGATGTTTTTGATATAAATTTTTTACAAAGTATTATTATAATTCTTAAAAAGTGGTAATTTAATAATTCATATTTGGTACAATTATTATTTTTTGTAGATATTGAAGTTTAGGGTTGTCTGTTCACTTATGCCAATCTTCCTTGCTATTGCACTGATTAGGAGAGATGGTTTTTTACCCAAAGGCAATGGTGATGCTGTAACAGGCGAAACCGGTTCATTTAATTACATTCCTTTTTGTGTGAAAAGTTGTTAAATGCTTTGATGAGTTTTGTATTTTCGAGCATAAAAACGCTTGATGCTTCCCATCGTATGTTCTACATCAGTGCCAACTTTTTTCATGTGTCCTATGGATAGTTGAATTAATTTCTTGGTATCAATGCTCCTTGTCATCTATTGTTTTCCTAGAAATACAAAAAAATCAGTTTGTAACTCTTTGTGGATTTTCTAGTAGCAAGCCTACTATGGTACTGCTCTACATAGCACTCTTAGCCCTTAATAATTATGGAGATGTTCTCAGATATGTTTGGGCTTAGTATACCAGTGTTCCTGATACATAGTGTGTTATTTTACTTGAATAATTTTGATTATAGACTGTAGATCAGATATCAGAACATATTTAAAGTTTTGTTTGCATACATGAGTTCGAGGGTTTTCTTTATAAGTAAATTAATTTCAGCTTTGAGGAGGGTGCGGATTTATGTAAAGTTGTTGTAAGGGAAATGCATTTATGTTATTGAAACGCACTTGTTGAACTGAGAAATTGAAGTCACTGAAGCATGGCATCGATTTGAGAGTGCAATAAGATGGAAAGAAAATTGTGGCTATCACTTTCTGCTGAAGCCATTAGTTTACTAATATATGGTCATATGGAATTAAGATATTTCCTATTGTATGCAATCCATCCATCCATCACTACTCACAGCCAAAACGGTGTAAGGCAAAACAGAAGTGACTAGGTATGTCAGGTTACTCTAAAACATGTGATCTAATAATCTCTAGTTTAAATGTGCAGTGTCTGCGTAATAAAATACATGAGGTTGAAGCATCCATTAGTCCAGCAAGACCAAGAAAGCATGATGTGCTTAAGGTTATGAATTTTAATATTCAGTGCTTTAGAAACAAGGTTGATGAGTTTGAACTACAGTCAAACTCGGATATAACGAGCGCCACGGGACCGTCTAGTTTTGCTCGTTATAGCCGTTAAACTTAATATCCGTGAAGGCAAAAGCATGCATGCGTATGGTGAAATAAGAATAAGAAGTAAAAGTGAATATATAAACAGAAAGTTTATTTAGTAAATTTATGGAAAAACATTAAAAAGGAGAATAAACTAGAAAATTTAAAATAAACATTTGTACATATAAAATTTACTCACAGCTGCATCCTTAATCACTCCCCTTTTTAGAAAAATAACTTTGAATGGTAGCCTGTTTCATAGATTTCACTTTGAAGTCTCTTAAGTTTCCTCTTATTACACTTATTGCACTAAAAACACCATCGGAAATGTCAATGTTTTCAAAAAATCATTTAATGTTACCACAGCATCCTGAGCTTGAGAGTAAGTTGGCACGGCTTTCGTCGGGATTGTGTCTTCGACACATTCAACAATGTCTTCATCACTGTCTGCTGTGTTTTGTACTGTCTCTATTATTTCACTCTCCGTAGGAATTCCACTGGTAATCAAATCATCATCAACATGAACAAAATTGTCAATGTCATTTACATGGTCAAAATTTGCAATTCCATTTTCTTTAAGCCATTCTGACAGAGGTAGATCAACTTCATCAACGTTATGGTTATCAATCGAAAATTCTCCCGATATTAAACCAGACTTCCGAAAACAGTTTATGATCGTTGTAGGTGAAACATTGTCCCATGCATCTGTCATCAAATGAATTGCATCCAACACAGAGACGTTGCCATCTAAACCTCTTTCCCTCCTTTCGATCAACTGTAGAACAAAAAATCGCTTGAAATGGCCTTTAAAACTTTTAATTATCCCCATGTCCATTGGCTGCAAAATAGAAGTCGCATTTGGAGGCAAAAACACCAGTTTTACATTGGATAACTCCTGCATATGTGGGTGCGCAGGACAGTTATCAACAAGGAGTAAAATGTTTCTATTTTTCCTCCGTAACTCGTTGTTCCACTGACTTACATATTGCTGAAAAATATTGGAAGTCATCCATGCCTTTTTATTAGCTGCATATTCAACGGAAAACTTCTTTACATTATTGAAACAACGTGGCTTTTGTGACTTACCAATAACAAAAAGTTTTTTTTTGTCACTCCCATTCATGTTTGCGCACATTAAAACTGTTAAACGATTCTTAGGTCTTTTGCCACCAACAAATTTGTCACCTTTGAATTTAAACGTTGCATCAGGCATCATGTTGTAAAACAGTCCAGTTTCGTCGGCATTGTAGATGTCTTCTTCTCTGTAACCTTTTCGACACTCCTCCCAAACACTTTTCACCCATTCACTTGCCGTTTTTGAATCTGCTGACAGGGCCTCTCCACTGACTTTCGCATAAACAATGTTATGCCGATTTTTAAAACGATCGAGCCACTCATTATTGCATGTGAAGTTTACATGTCCTAACTGTTTTGCAAATTTATCTGCCTGTACCTTTAAAATGGGGTCGTTGATGGGGAATCCAGCATTTCTCTGCCTCTTAAACCACTCCAGAAGTGCTTGATCAACAGTACCCAAGTCGCACTTCCTCATTTTCTTGTTCGTTGTTAGGTTGTTCTCTAGTGCAGATAAAATCCCTTCTTTGTTTTTCCATAAGGTTGAAACCGTAGACGACGATAAATTAAATTTTTTGCACACTTCAACATTTTTTTCACCACGTTCTAACTCTCGAATAATATCAACCTTTTCGTGAATAGACAGACACTTCCTTTTATGTACGGACATGTTACTCGTTCAAGGGCAAAATCTCAACTGATTTTTGTGATCAACGCTATGAACTTTCTTTGCAAACTGCGAGCATACCAATTCCAGGAAGAGTTAATGAGGAGACGGATTAAATCTGGGATTTCCCATCTTTACGTGGGAAAGGGTGTTGGGTGCATTCGGCTGAGCGACGGGGGCGGGCGCCATTGTACATGCCCTTAGCCCCTTACCCCCCTTCCAAACACAACCTCCTGGCTGTAAAAGAGCTGGGGGTTGGGAGGAGAGGACAAAGGACCTCCGCGGGTGCCACTGTACCTGCAAGTTGGGAATTCTTGGTTTGGACGAAGGGATTATTTTTTAACAACAATGCCGCGGTCTTTAACCTCCCCGAGGGATAGGGTGTAGAGGCTGGACTCGAGAACACAAGGTTACATATCTTGGGTCACTATGAGGATTGAAGGGGCTGACTGCCACCGCGTTTGAGACAGTGAGAAGTGGTCGAAGTTTGCTCGATATATCCGTGAAACGTGCTCGTTATATACGTGAAATATTTGTATGTAAATACTCGTAAACTTATCTTGGAGGTAGCATTTGCTCACTATAGCCGTGACCTCGTTACAACCGTGCTCGTTATAAACGAGTTTGACTGTATTTATAAATCAGCATCATCCCTATGTCATTTGTATCACTGAGCACTGGTTACAGAGTAATGAATTGTGTAGTATAAAGATTAACGGCTATTATTTAGCTGGCAGTTTCTGTAGAAAGTCTTTTAAGTGTGGTGATGTTATCAATTTTGTCAGTGATATTCTTGTAGCCAATAGTTTGAATCATGCTAGCTCCTGCACAGAAAAGAACTTTGAATGTTATGCTACTGATCTTAAAGTCCGTAATAGTCATATTTATATTTTAACTGTGTATAGATTACCCAGTGGTGATTTCTCCGAGTTCATAGGAGGGTTGTCAAAGGTTCTTAATTCTTGTAAGAGGAAGTGTGATTTTTTCATTGTATGTGATGACTTCATTATTGATATTAATGTCCATAATAGAATGCAGTCCCAACTGATAGACTTTTTAAATTCTTACAGTTTATCTCCATTCATATTGGAGCCAACCAGAGTAACCTGTAATTCATCGTCTTGTATTGATAACATATTCTCTAATCTAGAAGTAATTAGCTGCTCAGTCACTAGTTCCGATATTTCAGACCATGAAATCCTACTAACCAATCTTAAAACTTCACCTGTCAGCTCCACTTGCTGCCCCATAAGGATGCAATATAACCAAAAATGCTTCAATACTAACACTGCCCACACTAAGTTTCTCTCACTTTTAGAATCTGAAGACTGGGCTAATGTTTATTTGTGTGACACAGTTGATGATAAGTTTGACTGTTTTTATCATTATTTCTCCATCACTTCAATGAGTGCTTTCCCCTCAGAAAAGTGATAAATACTATGGTATCCAGAAAAAGCAACCTCTGGGTTAATGATAATATTAAACGTGAATCTATGAACCTTAAAGTGCTATTCCAAAGACAGTAATGACAGTTTTGACAAAGAACTTTATCTTTAGCATAAGAAAAAATTCCAAAAATTAGTGACTGAAACAAAAAGAAATTATAATATTAATCTAATTAATAGCTCTAGCAATCATACTAAGTCAGCATGGTGAATTATTAAAAATTGTACAGCTATTTCCAGAAATAATTCTATTGAAACTATTCATATCAATGACCAGATTGTCTCTGACCTTTTTACAATAGCCAATCATTTCAACAGTCACTACTCGGGAGTGATAAATAATCTATTAAAAACCATCTGGTGATATTCATGATCTGTCTTCATTCTCACTTTTAAATAGTAAGACAATATTTCTCTACCCAGTTTACGAGCAAGAAATAACATCAATATTCAGTAAAATTAGTACAAAGCATTCCTCTTGGTGGGATGATGTTCCATGCTCAATACTCAGAGGGGGTGTTAGCCAGTGCCTTGTTTCCCCTATCATCCATATTGCTAATGAATCTCGAAGCAATGGCACCTTCCCCTTGAAATTAAAATTATCTAAAGTTATTCCACTATACAAGCACGGCGATTCATACTTATTGGATAATTTTAGACCCATATATATTTTATCTGTTTTTTCTAAAGTATTTGAAAATATTATGTATAATAGACATATCTTTCTTGGACAAACATAATATTCTTTCCAAGTGTCACTTTGAAAAAAGGGGGAGGAGACTACGGCGGATAGGTGAATTAAAAATTACTAACTCCAAACCGTAAAGTTTACCCAGAGAATCGCTCAAAAGAAAAGGTTTAAGATAAAAAATAAATAAAAATATTTACAAGTTTACTGGACAATGGCCTAACAGGGACTTGTGGTCAAACCAGAGCCTAAAAGGAAAAAGCACGAGCCCTGCACACTTCCAGAGTATTTTTATTTATTTTTTATCTTAAACCTTTTCTTTTGAGCGCTTCTCTGGGTAAACTTCACAGTTTGGAGTTAGTAATTTTTAATTGTGTCAATTTGGCTTCCGGAAAGGCAGATCAACTGAAACAGCAATCGCCAAATTTGTGAATCAAGTACTAGAGGGATTTGATAATCATTGTAGTTTAGTTGGTGTCTTTTATGATCTGTCAAAGGCTTTTGATACAGTGGATCATGCTATCCTCTTAAACAAACTAAATGCCTAAGGTATCTCAGGTGTTGCCAATCAATGGCTCAAATCCTTCCTCATCAACAGGAAACAAGCTGTTACTATATACTCAACAGCTTATGGTAGGAAATTCACCTCCAACCTGCAAACTGTGACAAGAGGTGTTCCTCAAGGATCCACTCTTGGCCCTTTGCTGTTTCTTCTATATATTAATGATTTGCCTTCCTCTTTAAGTGAGGGAAACCTTTTTATGTTTGCTGATGACACCAGCCATTTACTTCTGAACCTTAGCCCTCCTGCTAGTCTTCAGGATGCTGTTTCAAAGATGGAAAGACGGTGTGAAGCCAATAATGTTTTTCTAAACTGTGTGAAATCTACCTTTACTAAGTTTCATTCATGTCAGAGAAAAATACTGGAGACCCCACTGCTAAAAATTGCTGGTAAATCAGTGAGTGACTCCTCTGTTGTTCAAGTCCTTGGTATACATATACATGAATCTCTAAAGTGGGATGCCCACATAGAAATGATTTTAAAAAAAAGTCAGTACATGCTACTTCTTCTTAAGAAGGTTGATGCAAGTTACTAATCAATCTATTGCTCAGTCAGTCTATTATGCCTACATATACACACATTTAAAATATGGAATCATTGTCTGGTGTCACTCTTGCCATTCTTTACATCTATTCAGACTGCAAAAATGGGCAGTTAGAATTCTATCTAAAGCCAAAAAAACGGGATAGCTGTAGGGAATTATTTATCCAACTGAATCTGCTAACTCTACCCTGCATTTACATCTTGTATTCTATTTTATTTATTATAGAAAATTCTAGTCTACTCGGCTTAAAATGTAATAATGATGTACACAAGTACAACACAAGGAAAAAGCAAGATTTTTGTATCTTGTCTCACAACCTCCACTTGTATAGTAAGAGCACAATATATGCAGGAACTATTTTTTAACAAATTGCCAGCATGGTTGAAAAATGTCAACTTCCATGTATTTAAGAAAAGTTTAAGAGATTACCTTATTAAAAATGCTTTTATTCTATTGACGAATTCATGTCTATATGATAGATGCTGAATAAAATGGACTATGGGTTTTTCACGCTTTCCAGTTGTCTTGTACTTGACTTTGTATTTCTGACATGTCCTATATTTGTTATAGCAAATCACCTGGATGAAATAAAATTATTATTATTTGATTATATGTGATGATCAATACAAAATCCTTAACAGATCCACCTTCTGTCAGACCTAAAACAGGGCTAAAAACTATTTCGAGTGACTTGGGTTTCAAAGGGATGTAACTAGCATCCCAACTTTGGGGGAGCAGCATGTGCTGTAGGAGAGACCAGGATGACTAAAAATATTAGGAGGGGCACACCAAAATTTAAAAAAGTACAAAAATAATAATATGAAAAAATGTTTTAACTATTTTTACTGCACTTATCACATAAATGGAAGATAATTACATTTATTAAGAATAAACATGAAATTCTTCATGTATTCATTTTTTATATACAGTATTCAGCAGGTGGGCCAAGAGGTGGCCAGGATTCCCCCAGACCCTCCCCTAATTACGCTCCTGGGGTCTCCTAATGTAGGCAAGATCATTTCATGTAATGAAAATCAGCTACTTACAGAACTGCAAGTACTAATTGACACCAACCGCAGAAAATACAGAAAGGGCGGAGAGATCTTTTCACGATTGAAAAATAATATTTTAAAATATTACAGCGGACAGCTTTGCCCGAAACTATCACTAGATAGAAGCGTGAAATAAAAGCTATTGATATCTCTCGATAATGATTGCTACGTCAAAATGTATAATTTGAGTTTCAAAATGGAAAAACAGCATTCTATAAAAATAATGAGTTGATTAAATTTGAAGTTTCTATGAAATAAATGATACTTTATATATCCAAGTATTATCCTGACATATGAAATAAATTTACCGCACATTTCCAGTCTGACTCCGGCGCCACTGTAGGTGGGCAATTCGGGAAGCTGGAAGTGATGTTACCGGTTGTTGTTGTTCTTCAGTGCGTAACCGCGTAACACTTTCACCAATTACTTAATAGGAAGTTTGTGAAGACTTTGTAGATTCTGTTTCGTGATAAATTATCATAAGGAATGTTAGAATAGGAAGAATTGTTTACTTACGCTTTTGCTAAATGCATCGCGTATAAATAACTAGTCGTAATATTAATTTAATTGTGTTCACTTCACCATAAGTTATAAAATTAATTTTGTTCGATATGAACGGGCTATCGAATCAGCAGGTATGTTGAATTATTTTTGTTGCTTTGAAATGTTTATTTATGCTGCTGTCAACTTCCTCCATTTTCGATGCGTTTCTTGGCCATTAAAATTTTTGTTTTGAAGCGGCCTCTAGTGAGAGTGTCATGTTGTGTGTTGTAGGGTTAAGCTCGTAGAAATGGTAAAATATAACAAATTACATGGTCATGAATATTCCAGAGTTAATGATTGCTGTATTTGTGGATCCATAAGAATTTTTCATTAATTCATTGCATTTTTCATTCATATATACTATAGAGATTCATGAGTACGCAACAAAGTCCTGCAACATTGCAATCAAGTGTTGACAGGGAGAAGATTTATCAGTGGATTGTAGAGCTTTCCAATCCGGAAACAAGAGAAAATGCGCTTCTTGAGCTCAGGTTAGTTCACTGTGCAAGGTTTTATAAAGTGCATGATCTAGTTAAGTATGTCGAAGAGATTTCATTTCATTTATTCCATAAAAGTTGCAAATACAAGGCATTCTACAATCTTCAGGAGTCGTCAAACAAACAGTCACAACACAAAAACAAGGATACACATTAGAGTCATAGAAACACATTAAAATGCATAAAACACTGTATACAAGCATCATTTAGAGCACAAAAAGGAAAAATTATTACATGTCAAAATCTGTTTTTGTCACATTACCAAGTTCCAGCAAAAATACACATTAAAATCGGACATATTAAATATAAAAATGCGTAAAAACACAGTATAACAACAATTTAAACAAGTTAAAATTAAATTTGCCATTGTCACATATTAGGTCTTAACAAAGTTCATATATTCGTCAACTGTATAGAAGGGATTTTTTATTAAGAGGTCAAAAATTCTGTTATTGAATTCACTTTCAGTTTTCCCATTTTGATACTTCTGATGAAGAGTATTATACCACATGATACCTTTATATCTGGGAAGCTTTTCATAATAGTGTTTATGTATGTCTTTGTTGTATGTTATATCTTTTACTTTGGAGATATATAACAATGTTCTAAAGATTAATATTGAAGATAGTGTCATTATTTTCAAATCCACGAAGGATTGTCTACAGGACAATCTTGGCTTTAAATTTGCCATATATCTGATTGCTTTTTTTGCAGAATAAAAAGCTTCTGAAAGTTACTTTTGCTAGTATGTCCCCATAGTTCAATGCCATACACAAAGTGTGGATGAATCAATGCAAAGTATGCGGTTTTCATAACATTTAGTGAACAGTGTTTATTCAAGTTCCGTAGAACATCGAGATTTCTGCTAACTTTTGCTGATACAGGACAGGTATGCAATAATATTGTGTCCCTAGATGAATTACTAAAATACTTCACTGATGTTATTCTTCGGTTTTGTATTTTGATATATTTCAAATATCTCAATTTTTCTATAAGTAATGGAAGTTACTTTTTTTTAATTTTTAAAGGTATTATTCTTTCCAAGTCTCAAGATCAGTCCTGGTAATATTCTTAATAGTTGGAATAGTTTTCTTCGGATTAATATGTTTTAATTTATGTTAATTTTGCAGTAAGAAACGAGAGGTTGTACCAGACTTAGCTCCAACGCTGTGGCATTCATTTGGCACAACTGCTGCTCTGCTTCAGGAGATAGTACACATATACCCAGCTGTCAATCCTGCCACCCTCACTGCTCACCAATCAAATCGAGTGTGCAATGCCCTAGCTCTTCTCCAGTGCGTGGCTTCTCATCCTGAAACTCGATCTGCATTTTTGCAAGCACACATCCCTCTTTTTCTCTATCCATTTCTTCACACTGTTAGCAAGACTCGACCTTTTGAGTATCTGAGGCTCACCAGCTTGGGGGTAATTGGAGCTCTTGTAAAAGTGCGTATACAGTAAATATAATTTATGATGGAAATGTAAACTTAGTAATGTATTTATTGAATGCAATTGTTTTTATTGCAGTATTTAAGGTCATACATACTGGATTTTAATCTACTAGTATAGAATAAGTGGAAGAGATAGAAAAATTAAGAAAGACTGTATGGAAGTTAAGATGTAGCTAAGGAAAGCAGAGAAATTAAATCAAAAAGCTACTAGGGTTTTACCTCATTACTTTTCCTTGTGATTTAGAGTTTAGGAAAGCAAACTTGACAAATTTATGAAATAAGTAGGATCACAATATATTTATCTTGATTTATAATTAATCTCTGTTGCATTAAGGACCCATTAATACATTTGTCTTCTTCACCATGGTGACTTAAAAATCGAGTTTTTTCTCTTTTCCACATGTAATTATCTGTAATTCCAGCATAAGAGTATCAAGTAGATTATTGCTGCTGTACTATTTTTCAATATTATTGTGCAAAATGAACATGTTGTATTATGTGATACTTGGGTCAAACCAGTGAATTAAGGCAGTACAGGCGTCCCTTGCATAGCAATCCTTTGCTCAACGATGATTCGCTGTTACGATGCCATTCTAGTGGGACCCTCTATTGCTCTTAAGATGTGCCTATACAGTTATGACATTGGCACTAGTCTTTATGTCTATCAGTTGCATTACTCAGCTTGGCATCAGTCTTCAAACTTTATAAGCATTTCAGTTAAAAGTTACCATTGTCAGCAAGTTTCTCTGTACCTCTCCTCAGCAATGCCTCAGAACTGTTGTAACCCAATCCACACAGTTCCTACTTATTGATAATCAACCAGATGTTGATTACTTTGTGACTGAAATACGTACTGGTGCCTTGCAATTTTGTACAGACCAAGGAATATCTTTGGTATTCAATTTCATTTCCATAGTTATGTTATTATGTATTATTCAGTTCAGCAATAACTCTTGCATTAAGCAGGCTTGTTGCCAATTTTATCATGCACATTTTAATCTCTTTTAATGCATGATAATCACTGCACTGAAGATACATTTAGTGTCCCTGATTTTATTTTACCTGATATAATCCATTTCTTTCAAAAGCTTTAATGCAAGAGGTAGTTGGAATAGATGTGTAACATTTACTCTTTCTATATAATGTTTAGACGGATGAGCAAGAGGTCATCACGTTTTTATTGACTACTGAAATCATCCCATTATGTCTGAGGATAATGGAATCTGGATCGGAGTTATCCAAAACAGTAGCCACTTTCATTCTCCAGAAAATCCTTTTGGATGACAGTGGTCTCTCATACATCTGCCAAACCTATGATCGTTTCTCTCACGTTGCGATGATTTTGGTGAGTTTTTTCTTTTGTGCTTGATGTCATAATTTTTATATCTTTCCTGCTTTTGCTTCTACTTTTATGGAAGAAATCAGAATAACTTTCATCTCAAGGTTTATGTGGCAACTGAATGATAGCGGTATAGTTAATAAAATGGATACTTAAAAACAGCGATATTTATATTCATTGCATTGTGATCTGAAGATTACAACTTAATTTACAGGAGAAAATAGAATCTATATTTCTAATATGGATACTATTAACCGAATCCTTAAATGAAGGGCGTATAGTTACAAGGTGTCACTTAAAATTCATATGGTCAAAAATATAAATGTAAATGAATAGCCGTATCATTTCATTACTGATGCAAAAAATTATTTATGTAGATAAAAGTTTGAATTATAGCTCATCAATCCTTGAAACACAAAATACCAACATATAACTGGCAAAATTGTGTTTTTGATCATTTCTTCAGAGTAACTTTAAAAAAGAGCATGCTAATTTTTGGAATGTTTTATTTCATAAAGTAGCTTATATTTTAGCTCCGTCTGTCTGTGCAATCAATTAAATTAAAATAGCAAGTAAATGGTAAGAGATATAAGGCTGAAACTTGCATGGTGTATGCGATCTATGCCATTTGTTTCTTTAGATTTAAGTTTTGAAAAATATACAAGGTCGAATAGAAGCCCATTAAAATAAAAAAAATATCTCTGAAAATATAAAAGTTGGAAAGCTGAGATTTTGAATGTACATTTTCACATTGATGTCACTAACAAACAAGGCCCTTCTAACCGATTATGTGGTGGTATATACACAAAAAATAAGATAAGCTAAATTTATGCATGATTATGATCAAATTCTCCTCGGTATGTCAGTTATGCTAACGGGAGAAATTTTCATAGCGATATAAAGCACAAAATATTACTGAATTTAATATTAGAAAACATTTTTATTTATTTTAATTTTATCCTGGTTCATGGATAACACTACTTGTTCTGATGCTATCATTAGTATTGTCTTTCTAAATCCTATATAATAAAGATAGACTGCCGTCCGTGTGTCACACTTCCCTGATGTCATCAACACTGATTGATACTTTTTAACGTATTTTAATGAACTCCCCAATTAAGTAGAATTTGTCTGGAATGCTTGATTTGTATATTAAAAGGCAATGCAGAAAAAATCCCAAAAAAAGACAGGTTCGATTCCAGGGTATAATTTCTGCGTAAAAGTTGACTTTTTGACATTCAGACTTTTCTTCTTTTGAAAATTAAAATTAGAAAAAATTGACTGACAACCTTTGGATCTGGACCATTCTAAAGAAAATGTTTTGAAGTTTCCTATTCTATTCATCTTTTTTCACCTTCAGCTTGAAATCACTGATGTTAATTGTTTGAATGATATATTTTGGAAAATATTGGCATTTTAATGTTACATTGTTAAACCTTGTAATCCTATTGTTATTTCTATCCTTATGGGTGAAAGTATGCTTTGAATGCTTTTAATACAATAGAGAGAAGGGAGGAGAGGGAAATGATTTTCATAGCAACCAATGTAAACATCATTTGTTGCATTATTTACAAGGAACACATTTGAATCTAGAACATTAATCATTTGCATATTAAAATTACTTAAGAGTCATTGTAGGAGTTGGAGACTTGAAACAGTGAATGCCTAAAAGAATGAAAGTTTGTTTTCCTGGCATCCAAAGAAAGTCAAGGTATATTTTTGTTCATTTTTTAGCCTACTTTCCAGAATGGAAATAGGCTTCTAGTTTTGTCTGTCTGTCTGTTCATCCTCCCCTATTAACTTTCAAACCAATAGACCTATTTTCATGAAACTTGGTGGAAATCTCTTGCTACATGGGCCGAGCTCCTGAGGATAGTTTTTGTAGTGAAGGTTGAAGTTCTGGTTTCAATTTCAGGCATTACCCTTCCCATTTGATTTACATGGGAAATCTGAAATCCATCATGCATGGTAATTTTCTCTTGCACATTAAAATTTCTTAGAATTGTAATATCGGAGTGAGTTTTGTACTATTCTCTGAGTAAAAGAATGAAGATTCTAATTTTTATTGTAGAATTGTGCTTATTGATTGTATTTCTTAGAATTTCACGTAAATACTGGCAATTTTGCAGTTATTATCACTCATTATGAGTGTTACCGTAGCAACAACTACTGTTGGATTTGGTGTAGTGTAATTCGTACACGTGTTATTTTTGCCGCACAAATACGCGTGATCAATTTAATATTCTGTTTGAATGTATTTGTAGTATTTTATAATGCTAAATTCTGAAATTTGGGAACACAAAGAGCTACATATCTGCGATGACTTTAAAGCAATTAAAGCCAATATAAGTATTAAATAAATGATTAAATGGAAAGTAGGCATCATAAGTTCAGTTTGGATCATCTTGTTATTTCATGAAATATTTTCCTGTTAAATTTCAATGGGTTCTCTCTAGTAATGTTTTAACGAAAAATTTTTAATTCTCTAGGGTAAAATGGTTCTTTCCTTGGCAAAAGAGCCATCTGCTCGTCTTCTCAAGCATGTTGTACGATGTTACTTGAGGCTCTCGGATAATCCTAGGTAAGTATAAGTGTTGTTAATGTACACATATGTAATACTTTAGCCCTATACCATACATAGCTTTTGATTAGAACGTAACTGTTATTGGTTTGGAATAATGATTTGGAATTATATAATTCATTTATTATGTATTTTACTGTTACATTTTTCAAATTTTTGTAAATTTAATCCACATCATGAACTTGATGAAATTCAAGTTGATGTGCATTTTGTTGGCCTATTATAACATAATTCAATCTTATTCGGTCGTTCTCTATTTAAGATTTTAGAAATTAATGCAAATAACTCAAGAAGTCAGTTTGATGAAGTGTTTACTTTTCCTTTCAAAATAACATGTGAATGAGTGTTCGTTGCTTTTCACTTACATTTTAAAAATAGTTATTATAGAGATATAGTTATATTGGTGATAAAAGGAACCAGATATCATTCAATTTAAGAAAACTTGTGGAATTTTATTTCAAAACATAAAAGAATGAGAAATTTTCAAATCTTTAACAATTAAAAATTGTCTTTGCTGTGGCTACTTAAAGCATGTTTGTTGCATTTGGGATCAACAAATAATTTCTCTTTTCTGCAATATATAGAATAACTAACAAATTGCAGTTGCTAATATGCATCATAATTTGTATGCTCAATAAAAATTCAATTTGGTCAGAAAGGAGTTTAATGTGTTTACTAATTATGGCTGAATGGGAATTAGTCAGCAGTTTTCAGTCTGACCTCTATCAGTTTTAGCAGCATGAATTTGGCTGCAAGAGTCTTTCCTCCATTTGACATAAATGAAAACAAATATGAAATAATTTTATCTGCATTTTAAGAAATCAGATGTAAATTGATGGGAAAGTAGAGATTGTTTTAATTTTTATCTACAACTGATTTCTTTACTTCTCTTTTTGTCTGTAAATTAGTGTATTATCACATTGCCAAATTAATATAATTTGCAAACAAAATAACTTACCATATTTACCCAAATTCAAGATGACTCTTAGAACAGGAAAAAAAATTTATGACCTAATTTCTCACTGAATGCATTTGGTGTATATTTCGAACACATATTCAGTATAGGTATACAAGTTCACTCATTAAGTGAAGTGGTTTGTTGCAAGTTTTTGTTTGACAAAAAAATTTTTAAATTTATTTCTTAAATTAAGACTTGATTAATTGAATTCCGGAGATTGTAAGTTTGCAATGAAAAATTTCAGTTGATACGATTATTTATCTTGTTTCATTTATTAAAAAAAACAATGATTAAATGCTTAACCATACTTTGTATAGAATCCTTTACAATTCTCTTTGCGAATTATTCGAAACACATTGGATGGTGTATGGCATGGGGTGACTCCCCACCCAACAAGTGTATTCTTCTGCCGTACACCGTTCATCGTGTCTTGACTTCCAATTTGTCTCGCGACGAAATTGTCATGTAAAGAATTTATCTAGCAATGAATTGATGCGCAATGTTTGTCGTGCAATATATTGATGTGAGATGAGTTTGTCGTTTGGCGAATTGACGTGTCACGTATGATGCATGACGAATTGATACGTGATCAATTGACGCGATGTATTGACAGTATATGACTTTGTACTTGAATTTAAGACAAGCCCCGATTTTTACAAGCTGGTATTTGGAAAAAAACCCTAGTCTTGGATTTGGATAAATACAGTAGAACTTCCATAAGTCGAACTTCAAGGGAAACAAAAAAATATTCGAGTTATAGAAAATTTGATTTATGGAAATACGTTTTTCTCATTTTTATTTTGCCCGGTAAAATTAATTCACTTTGAGTTATGGAAAATTCGAGTTATGGAAGTTCCACTGTATGAACAGTATATTATATTAGAAAATCATAGCAGATGCAGGTTTATGATATCAATGGAATCAGTAGTGGAAGAATAATTAAATATGTAATATTCTGATGATTTAGCATCTTTTAATTATTAACTTAAAATGTTGTTCAATCTTACCTGTTGTTTCTAGCAGGCATCCATATTAGTATTCAATATTTTTTTTCTGCTGAAAACATGATTTTTTTCTCATTGAATTTTTAAAATAGCTCTTTTAAAAAGTACTATAATCATTATTTTAAATTATTTTTATTCTGTGCCCTCTTATACCTTAAATTTAACCTTAACTTCTTTATCACAACAAGGGCACGTGAAGCTCTCCGGCAATGCCTCCCTGACCAGCTGAAGGACAGCACATTTGCAGGTTGTTTGGCTGATGACAAATCTACAAAACACTGGTTGTCACAGTTACTTAAAAACTTAGAGACAGCAGGTCCCGGTGTTGGTGCTGATCCCCGAGTTGGAATTTCCCCTCTCGCTCCTCAATAGATTAATGGTGGATAGTTTGAACCTTTGGTATATGTTACCACTGATCGCAGTGTGTGTTTTAGTAATGTGATACTCAGTTATAATTAGGGATTACTAAAAAAAGGCTGTTGGATTTTTGTAGCTGTATCGTAACTTTTTTGCCTGCCATTAGAAAACTGGATGCAAACTTGAAGAGATTTTGTGAGTGGTTGATAAGGAGTTTGAGGAAACGTGGTAGGGGAAATTCCTAGAAGAATTGGAAATTTTTTTGTCTTGCAAAAAACTGCAGGCATGTCCCCGACTGTTTTTCTCATCATAGCATGTTTGCTTTTATTTTGATGAGCTGTAATCGATACAATAATTCAGAGAGACGACCATCGAGAGAATCATCTCTTGCAATATGTACTCCCTCAATCATTCATTCATCCCTTTCCAGAAGTGCCTGTGCAGTGATAATCGTGTACAAATATTGCAGAAAATTCTGCCTATTTTGAGGTGGCAGTCCTCATCTTTGATTCTGGTTTGAATCTATTTCGTCCTACCCTCTGATCGTAGGTGTGCAAAAGCTGTGCATGCACAAGAGCAGCTTCGAATACGCAGGAGCTGCATGTGCATCATCGAATTGGGAAAGGATTCTGATGGAGTGGTGGGAATTTTTTAAAACATTTGAAGCTGCTGTTGATGTAGGTTCTTTTTAATAAAAATAAAGTCAAGTGTGTGGGTGACTTACTCGAACCAGTGCTCAATGTAGCATTATGTATATCTTATTGCATTTTCAACTTTGATTGTGAAGTGATACTTTTTGTTAATATACAAATCAGGCGGTCAGTCAGAACAGCTGTCCATGCTGCCGCTTATTTTTTTCTTTTCAGAGAAAGAGGTGGCTTATATTTTTGTTCATTCATGAAACACGGTAACATCTCTTTGGTGCAAAGATATGTCTATTAATTGTTTTGGATAAATCTTGTGCGAAGATGTCTATGATAAGTTATGTAACTGATAGTATTTCTTTTATTGTTTTATATCATCACTTCAAACAAGATTTTTTTAGTCTTCGGATATCATCACTTTTAAAATAGTGTGATAATTTTCGGCCATAAAAGATAAAGAAATACATAGCTATGATTTTTAAATAAATCCTTTGTGACTATATTTTGGTATTTATAATTTTAAGATATTTAAATTTATACTGCCATACCCTGTAACCTTTTATTACTAAATTACAGAAATTTCAAGTTCTTCCTGATATGCTTGTGTTAGGTAACTTCCTTCGAGCCATACATGGAGCTGACTGGTCTTTCCTGACTTCTATAGATGGTTAGAAAAATATTTATAAGTTACAATTTAAATTCATACAATAGAGACTATAAAATTTAATTGCTGCCCACTTATCGTAAATACATAAAAATTAAATCATTACATACTAAAGAAATTTAAGGGAATAAAGATGCATACTAATCTAAACCAGGGTTTCCCAAATGTATTTGACCACGGAATACCTTTTTAATTATAAGGTATGATGGAACACCATTATGACCTCATGGGATATGTACACTTGTATTAAAGTAGACAGCAAAAAATGGTCTCACAGACAAATTAATTGCTGCAAGAAATGCTCAAAATTTGATTCATATGCATTTTATTTACTTTATAATAACAAAAAGAACAAAATGTAAAAATATAACAAAATTTTTCATTTTCCTTTTTTGGTTACAAAATTGACAAAAAAAATAAAATTTTTTGAGGTGTTTTTGTCTTTTTATCACATATCCTCTTAATATTAGGTACAATGTTGCCGAGTCGGATCCTCATATCAGGTGAAGCATCAATTCCATTCCTATATTTTGTATTCGTTGCAGTGTAATATGAAAACCCTGTTTTGCACAGGTACGTGTAGCAAAGGGAAGAAGAAAACGAACTGCATGTTTTTCCAATATTCGAGTACTCTTGAATTAGGCTTCTCCAAAAATCATTTAGCGAAAATTCGTTAAATTTTTGTTTCAGTTGAGAGTCGGACGTCTTATCAACCAGGCTCTCATAATCCTGTGCTACTAATGCATCTGATTTGACTAATTGTAAATTTATTATGAACCAAAGCATTATCGTTGTCATAGGAAAATATTTATTTCATTTATCTTTATCGGCAGTAAAATTAACTTCAATCAAAAAGTCACAGAGTGTAAGAAAACAAAGTTGTTTTTTTCTATGGACGAGGCCCAAAATTACAGTTTCCTTAACAAAGATGAAATTTTATGAAATCTGTAAAATAGTCAAATTCTTTCCTTACATAGACAGATACACCTCATTTAATTTCGTAAAAATATCTGCAAGGTACGCAAGTTGCAGCAGCCAAGAGTTATTTGTCAAACAATCATAGTCAAAACGTGGAATCCATGAAAACAAATAGTTCTCGACGTAGCTCAAAGAGTCTTACAAGTCTTTGCATAAAATTTTAAATTGAAGCAGTTGAGCTTTAATATGATTATTTGTACTGCCTGGTCTAGAACATTTTTCAGAGATGTAGGCATTTTTATAACTGCTAGTGCATGTCTATGTAACACAATGACTACTGGTGCTTTCTGGTACCACACTTTTGATCTGCATTGCAGCCTCGGAAAATTTTTCCCACCATTGTCCTGTCACCATCGCTACATACATCGTTACATTTTTCCCATTGAATTGCATGCTTTTGCATAAAATTGTTGATGCAGTTGAATATTTCTTCACCAGTAGCGTTACTTTGCAAAGATTCACATAAGAGCAGGTCCTCTTTGATAAATACTAGCAATACCGAAAGCCCTGATATGTCTGTGGACTCATCTAGCTGCAATGAATACCCATCACAGATTTTCAGTTGGGAAACCAGCTCTTCTTCAATGTCAACAGCAAGATCCTTAATTCTATGTGGAATAGTATTGTTTGAGAGCTGTATTTGTCTATTTTTTTTACTACGTTGCTCATCAAACGTACATTTCTATATCATTTGCACAAGGTTTGATAAACGATTCTCCAATCGTGTGCGCTTATCTGGCTAGCGCTATATGGTAACTTACTTTGTATGATGCATCTGGTGCACTTTCATTTTCTGACTTGGCAATTTTATATAACGAGAGAACTATTTTCAAGCAAATCAAGGTGTCACTTGAAAAACTTACATCTTTGTGTTTATATGCAGCATGGTTAGTTTCAAAATGCCTTCGAAGCTTAGCAGGGGCTAAAGAACTGTTGGATAATGTTTTGTTGCACAACACGTAATGAGCATCAGGAGCATCTTTATTTCCAATGGAAGTAAATCCAAAAGACATGACTTTCATCATACTTTCTTTTTGGTTTCTTACTACCTACCTGATGCTAATTTGTTGGAATTGGACATTAATTGTTTCATCTTGGACAGCTCACCTCCCAATTTTCCATAAACCGAAGATTCATCTTCACTTTGAAATACTGAGTTTTTGCTTATTTGATTCAGGCAGTTTGAGAACCAGAAGGCTCTGCTTTTTGTTTAAAACTTCCCCCTTTCAGCCACATCTATGGGGAACAAGTTTGTGTAGTATAATTGTTTAACTAGTTCCACCCCAAATTTTTTGTAGGAATAAAAAATTATTTTTACACATTTTATGTAATAATAT
Organism: Tanypteryx hageni; assembly: GCA_028673005.1. NCBI lineage: Eukaryota > Metazoa > Arthropoda > Insecta > Odonata > Petaluridae > Tanypteryx > Tanypteryx hageni. Next base: position 63,210,948 of record CM054115.1, on the reverse strand, counting down.
TGTCTACAAATTTATAATAAACTAGTTTTACATTATTTGGTTCAATTATAAACAAATGTAGCCATATGACAAAATTGATATTTAGACAATAACTTTAAAAAATGTGATATTCCATGGAGAAATATTTTTAGATGAGGTCTAAATGGGATATCGAGCGATCATCGAATAGACGACATTAATCAATTAGTTGGTAAATGCTGCCTATGCATCAATACACAGGTCGAACGTCATGTGTTCATGCATCAGATGATCTTTCATGCGACTTCCTGGCATTCTCGGGTATGGCACACCATTTCTTAAAGGCAGATCATCGCGTAATAATAAGAACTATAAAAATTGTTTAGTATTTTTCTTACACGTATATTTAAAAAAAATGTTATAAGAAGAAATATCGCTAGCATCGATTTTTTTCGCGGAACACCTATTAACATCTCACGGAACGCGAGTGTTTCACGGAACAGTTATGGAAACGCTGCTCTAAACTAATACAGGCGGTTAGATATTGCTTGCATTTATAAATTCCATATGCACGGATGTGTTAATTTATTTTACGTAGTTATTTTAACGCTATATTTACCTCCATTAAAATTCAATTGGCAGAAAAACTCGTCATCGGAGGATTTCTGACAATATATTTTCTCACAAAAATTCTTTTATGTAATTTTGTTTTTCATTTGTTTACCCAGAATTGCAAACTTGGAAAGAAATCGACGATTTCTTTAAGAAAACTTGCTTGCATGGTTAGATCAAAGACGAAAATTCGTTTTGACGTCTAAATTATAATAATGAAACTACTAAGTGAGCAGAAAATGGTAAAGTACAAATGTTTATCTTTATGAAGTCTAATTAGACTATAGAATATGTAATTGGTGTCAGTTTGAATGACTTGTATGGATGGGTACGTTATTGGCGTTTTCATTGTCCCGCACCACCAGGAGTAAAATGTACTCGCAGTCGCTGTGTGCCATGTTCCTTAGAAAAATTTTGAACTATCATAAGAATCCACGATCAGTGATTTTTCTGTGCTCGGAATCTTTTTGCTGTGGATATTAGAAGTTGATCGAACGTTATGATTGCAAGAGTTGCATATATCGGCTATTGGATTCAAACAATCAGGTGAGCTATTTAGTATGTAACTTTTTGTATTATTATAAGGCTAACCTACATTAAGCAAAGAGCATTATGTTAATATTTACCATTTAGAACGTAAGCAAGTTCAGGAAAGTGTTTTATTTAACAAAATTATTTGAAATTTAAATGTGAAGTTTATTAAGTACTAGTTGTTTCTAGCAGTATTGTTATTAATGAGGTCTAGTTATTTGCCCGACTTACTTACGCATAAATATTTCGTCTAAGACTTTTATTTTTGATAGCTTTCAATCTGTTCGCGAGTTGACGGAGCTTTCGGCGTCAAATAGTTAGGTAGGTATGAGCTTTCGATCTGTTCACGAGATGGCGTAACCTTCGGGGTCAAATTGTTACGTTTCAATTCATACGCAAGAGTATGTCAGGTGCAGAACATCGTTTTCCTGATCATGATTTTAAAATATGTTAATATTCTATGCATATAAAAAGCGCAGAGAAGTATGCATTTAACTAAAATTATTTAAAGATGTAGACAGTACAGAAGTTGAGAATTCATAATTCTAATCATCGATTTCATTTATAAATTAGTTCCATTCTTTTCTGCCTTCGACCATTAATAAGATAGACAGCGATTGACGTCCAAAATCTGAAGTCAACACAAGAAGCACGTGACTGTGGGACGAAGCGTGGTTTTGTGTAGGAGTGGTATAGGGGTAAGGCGTGGAAATCTCGCGGATTTTATTGTTTATTGTTAAAAATTGTGCAATATTGTGTTGCTTACGGGTGTAAGGAGAAATCTAAGAAAAGTGGCGAATTGAAGTTTCGAATATATTTAGTTCCAACTATATTTGATTTTCCATTGCATCTACAGAAGACATCAGTGAAAAGAAAGCTTCCTATTGACAGAACTGTGTCAGAGCAACGCTCACATGAAATTTCAAATAACAGTTCCGAGCAAAATGTATCTAAGTAAGTATCCATTAATAAAATCGTAATGAAGGTATTAGTAGTTTACATTATATTAGTAATGACTATGAAATGATTTTTATTATGGTTTATCATAGTGATTTAACATTATACGTAAGTTAGAGGTTACGGTTAGTTAGATATTATACAGGCAGATTGTCTGCATAGCTGAAATAAATTTAAGTTAAATCACTATCTACTTCTATATAGCATGATCTGTAATGATTAGATTACTTCAATTTGTTTTAAGTGCTACATAGCATGCTGCAAAGAAACCTAGGCTGACATAAATTGGGGACTTCCCAGATGACCTATTAATGTCACCAAGCAAATCTAAGAAATGCCTTGATGCTGCTAGAAAAGTCAGCAGAAATTACAGTAAAAAAATGAAATTACTGCAGCAACGGTGTCGACGAACAGTTATTGTTGATAAGAATTTGTTATTGTTGGTAAGAATTTATGTAGACGTTATTCATGTACTTTTAACTTCTTTTTTTGTGATCCTCCTTAAGAATTCAAGTGAAGATAACGTTAAAAAATAAATAATGTTGCTATTCTGCAGACTTTTTTACTTGGTTTGTATTTGAACGATACTTTCCTTTATACCATTTCTATTTACATGACTAATAAAATTCCAACTTTTATATCAATAGGAAAGAATCCCACATCAAAACATTGTTTGTGATGACTATTCCCATATTTCATAAACCACAGGCATTATAGAAAACTATTAGCTCAGTCGGATTCTTGTCTGTTATAATGGAAACCATTCTCTTACAATTTGACGCCGAGGAGTTTTAGCACCTTTTGATCATTAATAAAATATTTTTAAAATGACAACTCGATCAAGTTTATCTGTAGTTCGTAATGGAAATTGTATTCGTATGAAAATTTATATATATGCGAGTTCATCGCCGTATATTTAACAATAATATTACTCTTTAGTTAATCGTGTTTTTAAAACTCGCCGACTGCAATAAACATTTTTAGTTTCGTTTTTTCTTTGGGCCCTTAGTATGTGAAAAGAAGCCGATTTACGTAGTTCAAGTAATCAAAACTTTCCAATAACTTCATGCATATGTTCAACCACCTGAAAGACTTAATGCATGAAGCCGGGCACTCCATTTGTGACCGGTCTCCCACAATCAGCTGATCCAGCCGGGTGTCATGTTGGCTTCACTCCCCAGTACAGCAGGGATATGCCGAAGCGCCCTCTATCTTATTTATGGTCGAAGTTTTCTGCAATAAAAAAACTCCATTATTACTTCATCATAAAATGAACATCTTTGTTTTAACTTCAATAAGTAAACTTTCGATCGAAAGTAAACTGAGGCTACTTCATCTCTACTGTGTTTGTGTACCTATGTAACACCTGTCTATTTCATAGCAGAAAGGGAGCAATCCCTTGCAGTGATACTACTCAGAGTACTCGGTATAATTAGAATTAGTTCAGCCAATTTATTAAACTCTTTAAATGCAACCTTGAGATGACTTTCATGAACTTCACCAATTCATATACGGGTTTGAGAATTTAGAGGACAGAGCACTATGAGTTCATTTTAAAACGTATGTAGTCATAACATCCGTAGAAATCTTTTAATTTATATACTACGCTTTGGAAAGGTTTTAGCCTATGAACTGGTAAAATTTTTCATGAAGGAGGGTAAAACAATACAATTTTGCATAGTAGTGAAGCATATCTTGTGTCAATCTTCATGCATATACTATCAATTATTTTGTGAAATAATTGAAGATAGGTGTTTTTCTCTTCTTCGTCTAATAGACTTCCTCTTAGTCTTTTAGGCCTGAGTTCATCAATTGATTTTTTCAGTTGCAACTGAAACCCATATATCATCAGATCCATATTCCTGATCATACTTAACCTGTTGTTTAATATCATCTATTCTGTTACAACAGTATAATATGGTGCGTTCATAATACGTTGTGTAAGACGTCAGTATAATCAAAAAGTTTTGAAAAAATTTTGAGCAACAAAGTTGTTTTAAAATCTTACAAGAAGGCCAAAAATCCATGTGGGTACTTTTCTGTTATCTCTCCTCCAAAAAATATTTTATAAATTTGAACTTTCTTAGGTCTCCTGCATTAATTATTTTTGTCGAAAGTTAATGTAACGGAATTTAAAAGTTAATTACATAGGATTTACACTAGGGAAAATTTTGAAAAATTCAAAAAGTTTAAAAATTTTTTTTATTTCTCAAATAATTTAATATTGAAAAATCAACTTGTCGGTGGCATGAAGCCTGCTATATCCTTCAGGATAGATTCTAATTGATCTCATATGTTGAGTCGCCTATGCCACATGAACTCTCCCATGTATGAGTCTAGCATGTTGCGATGAGTCCTGCAATGCCTCTTGTTCCTCTCCTCTCCTTTGGTGTGCACAACCATTTCTGGATTGACAAACTCGTGTGTATGATTCACCCTGAAATGAGAGAAACCAGCTGCTTCTATTCCATTGTAGGAATGCCATTGATTTGAAATGATCGTGCTTCCAGGCTTGACATACTTAACGATTAAGGGAATCAGAGTCTCTGCCTTTCGATTCAACAAATATGTGATCTGAAGGTCAGAGTCATGTGATAACCTTGACCACAGGTTTGGATGATGCAATGTTTTTGAAAATACACAGTTGCTGTTTCTTTGTTTGGATATTGCAACACCAACATTCGGAAGTTCATCTTGCAGTATTTAAATTGATGATAGCTATTCAGTCTATTTACATATTCACTGTTACAATGGGTATCATCATAGTGAACTACGTGTAAAACCTGGGAATATATTCTCCCATAAGAGTTTCATACCCCTGGTAATGGCCAAGGTGTGCGGGAAAAACTCGTGACAATAAGTCATCCAGAGTTTACATTGCTATAAAATAGAAAGTATTTTGAAACAATTTAAATATAATGGGTCATTTACAACAGTACTGTTATAGAAAATATATTCATTCCCGTAATTTTGATGACATTTATAGAAGTATTCTTTTTAAATAGATACCCATAAGGAAAAATCCTCCATTACTTGTAATGTTGGTCGAACCATTGGTTGGGAACCACTGATTTAACACATGAGCATAGCAATGTGTAAAAAGTGCTAAAAGGTAAGCACTGATAACTTTTCTCTGCAAACCATTGACATGTCCACTCATAACACGTGCCCCATCATGGGTTTGTCCAACTAATTTGCCCTGAGTTTTAAATTCTTGAACTGTGTTAACAAGATGATTAAATAGACCAATTGAAGTTCTATCAGCACTAATGTCTGTAAATCCAATTAATCTTTCATGAATTTTCTCCTTATGTACAAAATGCAAAACTGTTGAGAGCTGTCATTTTGACATGACATCCGAAGTTTCATCCAGTACAATGGCTACAATTGTTGCTGAATCAATTTAACTTTTATTGCATCTTTAAGGACATTAGATATAGATTTGATAAGATCATTTTGTACAGTGGGAGAAATTCCTTGAAACACAGTTGATGTATTTAAATGATTATCTAAAAGAGGATAATAGCCACAAAGTACATTTAAAAATTCTATATAATTACCTCTATTCATTGAATTCTTAGACTTACCATGACATGGGCGGATCTATCCTTCAAGTTTAGAGGGTAATAACTGAGAAAATGACTATTGTTTTAGGAAAAAATCTTTCATCATTTATCAAATTTCTTACATTACTGGAAGGACTCGAAAAGTTTATTTATAAAATTTTTAGCAACAAGTTGAGAATTTTTATGGTAAGAATTATTTTCATGAAGAACTGGGACACCATCTTTTCTTAATAATTTTTAATATTTTATTAGTGGCTGAGAAACTAGCAGTGGCATGCAATCAGATGAAGCAAGTGAAGCACTACTTCACTAAATGGAAATTTGTAGAAACAGCTTTAATAATATCATCAAATAAAATATTTCTTTTAGAGAATATTCAAAATAAAGTGATTTCCGTGATAACATTGCACTACGATATGTGAAAATGCTAGGGGCGATATGCATAGTCCACAGATTCATTCTACGGGACCTGTCAAGGTCATTTTCTCTTAGAGCCATGCATACGGCCTGATACTAGGAGCAAGTGAAGCAAATCCATTCATGCTTGAGTTGAGACAGTCTGTACGGATGCACGCGCACCCAAAGCGGCAGTGTTGGAGAGGGAGGGGTTTTGGCCTTTTGACACGATGAGGGATGCTAGCGCCATTCAGCAACGGCAATCGGTACATTCTTGGAGTGGATAGTTTTGTCGTGCCTGTTATTGTTACCGAATGTGAATGTGTTCACTTTGTGTGAATAAGCAATTTATGTGTACTTTCATCAATCTTTCTATGTACATTGTATTTTTAATTAATAAGTTCTTAAGTGATCAGTGAGGATTCTTCGGACAAAGTGGATTTTTGTTTAATCAAAGATATTTTAGAAAAGCCATTTTCTTCTCGAGCTTTTGCAGAAAAAACTGAAATTGTTAAGCGTGGAAGACCAACTCCTGATCCTCTGAATTTAGTCTAGTCTAAATCTAACAACATGTTTCCAACAAGTTTTACTCCTTGTGTCATCGATATGCAGTATTCCTGTTTCTACAGTTACAGTGGAGAGATCCTTCTCAACGTTGAAGAGAATAAAAACTTATTCACGAGACTCCACAGGTGAAAGAAGGCTCACACCTGTCGGTAATTTCTATCAAATCCCATCTCTTGGAGGAAATAAGAAACCAGCCTGTTTTCTTTGACGAGGTAGTTAAAGCATTCGCAAACAAAGAAAGATGCATGGAATTTAATTTTCGATAATCGGTGTTCATTTAAACTGATTATAAAGGCTTTTACTAAATGTAAATGTTGAACTCTAAGTTCTAAAAGAAAACACATTTAAAAAGCAATCAATTTTTTATTATTCATCCTTTGAGTAAAGTTGTACAAAAATATTTTGGAGTTACAGCGCTTACACACAAACAAGCATACAAATACACATTCTATTTTATTTATATTGAAATATCTTTAAGAGAAATCCAAGCCTGCTTCACTAATTTCTTCTTCCACTGCATGCCACTGGAAAGTAGTATCTATAAGCATACATGCTGATGTAAACAACCAAACTTAGTGAATAAAAAACAATATTTACAAAAAACACCTTTTAGACATTCAGAGAATATTAGCCAATTAAATTGTTTAAAATGTTTCTCAAAAACATAATACTTTACATCTTTGCCACTGTTTTTATGCCCAAAATATGGAAAAGCTAAATTATCAGCAGGCATCCACTCACACTTTCAAATTCTATACTTATCAATATCACTTTTGTTCACATTAGAAAATTTACCTACATCAATATAAATATTTTTATTACTGGATGTAAATGTACCTACAGTCAAACTCGGCTATAACGAGCGCCACGGGACCGTTTAGTTTTGCTCGTTATAGCCGTTAAACTTAATATCCGTGAAGGCAAAAGCATGCATGCTTATGGTGAAATAAGACATAAGAAGTAAAAGTGAATATATAAACAGAAAGGTTATTTAGTAAGTTTATGAAAAAACCTAAAAATGAAAATAAACTAGAAAATTTAAAGTAAACATACGTACATATAAAATTTACTCACAGCTGCATCCTTAATCACTCCCCTTTTTACAAAAATAACTTTGAATAGTAGCCTGTTTCATAGATTTCACTTTGAAGTCTCTTAAGTTTCCTCTTATTACACTTAGTGCACTAAAAACACCATCGGAAATGCCAAGTTTAAAAAAAAATCATTTAATGTTTCCATGGCATCCTGAGTAAGGATTGTGTCTTCGACACATTCAACATTGTCTTCATCACTGTCTGCTGTGCTTTATACTGTCTCTATTATTTCACTCTCCGTAGGAATTCCACTGGTAATCAAATCATCATCAACATGAACAAAATTGTCAATGTCATTTACATGGTCTAAATTCGCAATTCCATTTTCTTTAAGCCATTCTGATCTTCATCAACGTTATGGTTATCAATCGAAAATTCTCCCGATATTAAACCAGACATTTGAAAACAGTTTATGATCGTTGTAGGTGAAACATGCATCTGTCATCAAATGAATTGTATCCAATACAGAGTCGTTGCCATCTAAACCTCTTTCCCTCCTTTCAATCAAATGTAGAACAAAAAATCGCTTGAAATGGCCTTTAAAACTTTTAATTATCCCCATGTCCATTGGCTGCAAAATAGAAGTCGCATTTGGAGGCAAAACACCAGTTTTACATTGGATAACTCCTGCATATGTGGGTGCGCAGGACAGTTATCGACAAGGAGTAGAATGTTTCTATTTTTACTCCGTAACTCGTTGTTCCACTGACTTACATATTTCTGAAAAATATTGTAAGTCATCCATGCCTTTTTATTAGCTGCATATTCAACGGGAAGCTTCTTTACATTTTTGAAACAACGTGGCTTTTGTGACTTACCAATAACAAAAAGTTTTTTTTGTCAGTCCCATTTATGTTTGCGCACAATAAAACTGTTAAACGATTCTTAGGTCTTTTGCCACCAACACATTTGTCACCTTTGAATTTAAACGTTGCATCAGGCATCATGTTGTAAAACAGTCCAGTTTCGTCGGCATTGTAGATGTCTTCTTCTCTGTAACCTTTTCGACACTCCTCCCAAACACTTTTCACCCATTCACTTGCCGTTTTTGAATCTGCTGACAGGGCCTTTCGCATAAACAATGTTATGCCGATTTTTAAAACGATCAAGCCACCTGTTATTGCATGTGAAGTTCTCGTGTCCTAACTGTTTTGCAAATTTATCTGCCTGTACCTTGATGGGGAATCCAGCATTTCTCTGCCTCTTAAACCACTCCAGAAGTGCTTGATCAACAGTACCCAAGTCGCACTTCCTCATTTTCTTGTTCGTTGTTAGGTTGTTCTCTAGTGCAGATAAAATCGCTTCTTTGTTTTTCCATAAGGTTGAAACCGTAGACGACGATAAATTTTTTACACACTTCAACATTTTTTTACCACGTTCTAACTCTCGAATAATATCAACCTTTTCGCGAATAGACAAACACTTCCTTTTATGTACGGCCATGTTACTCGCTCAAAGGCAAAATCTCAACTGATTTTTGTGATCAACGCTACGAACTTTCTTTGCAAACTGAGCATACCAATTCCAGGAAGAGTTAATGAAGAGACAGATTAAACGTGGGATTTCCCATCTTTACGTGTGAAAGGGTGTTGGGTGCATTCGGCTGAGCGATGGGGGTGGGCGCCATTGTACATGCCCTTACCCCTTACCCCCTTCCAAACACAACCTCCTGGCTGTAAAAGAGCTGGGGGTTGGGAGGAGAGGACAATGGACCTCCGCGAGTGCCACTGTACCTGCAAGTTGGAAATTCTTGGTTTGGACGAAGGGATTATTTTTTAACAACAACGCCGAGGTCTTTAACCTCCCCGAGGGATAGGGTGTAGAGGCTGGACTCGAGAACACAAGGTTACATATTTTGGGTCACTATGAGGATTGAAGGGGCTGACCGCCGCCGCGTTTGAGACAGTGAGAAGTGGTCGAAGTTTGCTCGATATATCCGTGAAACGTGCTCGTTATATACGTGAAATTTTTGTATGTAAATGCTCGTAAACTTATCTTGGAGGTAGCATTTGCTTACTATAGCCATGAACTCGTTACAACCGTGCTCGTTATAAACGAGTTTGACTGTAGTTTCTTTATTTCTTCATCTTCACAAGGATGAATTGGATTTTCCCCAGTTAAAGTGAACAAAGATGCACATTGAGGTCTAAAATTCTCTTGTTTTTTAAAAGGAATTTTCTCGGGAACTAAGTGCCTCAACAGGGTGCTCGACTATGCCACCGAGCCTATGCGTTTGGCCTGTGCATTGTCCTTAGGCTACGGTCGACACTTTTTGTACATTGGAAAATTTCTTGGGGTAATTATTCCCATTATCCCCTACCTCCTGGACCCGCCGTTGCATTGTGACCTTGCAAAGGAAGCTCTTGTTTAGATAAATAGCATTTTGCATCAATGAACCTTTTCAAAATATCTCTATTTTTATTTACTTCTTCATTATGCCGGCTTATTTCAATTTTTCATTAGTTGTAAATTGAAGTGTCATTTATTTGTTTTCCAAACAGTGTAAGATTCAGAAAAGATTGAACATGTGATTGAGATCATTCATATTTTTGCTGTTGCTAAATGGTGAAGATCAGAAAACCCATCCTTATTCCATACATCGTTCTCTTTTGAGAACAATAAGCATGGCCAACAAAAAAGTCTAGATCGCATTTCACAACCAGTTAACCATTCCACTGTTTCATATTATGAAATAGAAAAATGTCTCGTTTATTCAGATTTTGTGTCTTTATGTTTACAAAGTAGATTTGGAAGAACCGGATAAGGCTTACCTTCTTCCACAATTTTAATATGATCACCCATCACATACGTCACCCTACCAAGCAATCTTACTACTTCTTCCCAACTTCGTCATCTTTTGTTCTTGCTATATAAACAGTGGTTTAGTGAATTACAATTGTCATTTTCATTAAAACAATATACATTTAAGATATTATTGTTTTACTGGAATCTTAACATTTTTAACAACATTATTTTACCATCTTTACTCTTTGTTGACAATCATCATAGGTAATCTGTCCGTAGACAGGTCCGTGATTATTCATGGTTAAACCTGGTTCTCCATATACTCCTATTTTCCGCTGTCCTCTTCATATCTTGATAACTCTCTTTCCCTTTCAAATCGTCTATCAGCTGATACCTTTTCCTACCTCTTTCCCTTTTCCCATCTAGTTTTCCTTCTAACACATCTTTAATCATACTCTCTCTCCTCATGTAATGTCCAACCCAGTTAGCCTTCCTCTTTCTGATAGTCTGTATAATCATTCGCTTCTCTCCTATTCTTCGTAGCACTTCATCGTTTTTCATCCTATCTGTCCATTTTATCTTCAGCATTCTCCTCCAAGTCCACATTTCAAAGCTTTCCAAGTATTTGATGTCATTTTTCCTTAGCGTCCATGTTTCTGCCCCATACAATGCTATACTCCATACGTAGCATTTTATCAACTTCTTGCGGATATCTTCCCTTATATTCCCTGTAAGTAGTTGTTTCTTTCTCCTGAAAGCCGCTTTTGCTTTTCCTATTCTAGTTTTGATCTCATCCGTACATTTTGCCTCTCGTGTTATGATACTTCCAAGGTATTTATATTCTAAAACTTGTTCTAATGGCTTTCCCCCAATAGTTATGTTCAGATTCTCTTCTTTACCCGATATTCGAATGACCTTGGATTTTTCTGTATTTATTTCCATACCGTATTTTCTACCTGTTATCACTAGTCTATTTATCATTTTTTGTAGTTCCTCTTCCTTTCTTGCTAGAAGTACTTGATCATCTGCGTATTTTACTGTTCTTATAATCCTTCCTCCAATTTTGAAATCCCCTGTGCCTTCTAAAGCTTCTTGCATTAGACTTTCTCCATATATATTGAATAGGGTTGGCGATAGGCAGCAGCCTTGTCTTACTCCTCTACCGATATTTATTCCGCAGGTGTCCACATTCTCAAACCTGACCTTTACAACTTGATTCTCATATAGATTCCTAATCAGTCTCCTGTCTTTCCAGTCTACACCTATATCCTTTAATATCTTCATCAACTTTACCCAATTTACTCTATCAAAGGCCTTCTGCCAGTCTACGAAACATGCGCAGATATCTTGACTGTATTCTATTGCCCTTTCTGATATGATTCTAACTACTCCTATAGCATCTCTAGTTCCTCGTCCTTTTCTGAAACCCAATTGATGTTCCCCTATTATTTCTTCTGCCTTTTTCTCCAGCCTTTTATTAAGAATCCTCGTGATGATCTTCGATGTGTGTGACAGAAGGCTTATAGTTCTGTAATCTTTACACTGCATTGCCTTTGGCTTCTTCTTTAGAGGGATCATTGTTACTTCTAGGAAATCCTGAGGCCATTCTCCCGTGTCGTAAATCTTATTAATTAATTTCGTGATCGCTTTTAGTCCTTCTGATCCTATGACTTTAAGTATCTCAGCCGGTATTCCATCGCTGCCCGTGGCTTTCCCCTTCTTTAGTTCCACTATCGCCTTTTCTACTTCGCTCTCCATAATACTTGGTCCTAAGTTGTCTTCTTCAATGTTTTTCTCATTTTCCAGTTCTATTTTCCCCTCTCCTGCCTGTTTGCCGTATAATTCCTTAATGTATTCTTCCCATACCTGTGCTACATCCTTTGTTTCTGAGACTATCTTCCCATCCATATTCATAATTCCTTTACCACAAATTCCATTAGACTTCTTATCTTCTAATTCCAGTGCCCTAGCGTACATCATATCATACCGTCCTAACTTCTCCATTTGTTCTATTTCATCACATTTTCCTTTTATCCAGTTTTCTCTAGCTTTATCTGTTACCCTTCTCAACTCATTGTTTATACGCCTATAGTTGGCTCTACCTTCTTCACTGTTAACGTTTTTCCATTTTCGTCTCTCATCCATTTTCTCCAGCATTTCCTTCGTGATCCATGGTTTTCTGATTTTCTTCTCTTGTTTTCCAATCTCTTTATCCAAGGTATCCTTGATACTGGTTTTAATTTCATCCCATTCTATATCAACGGTCTTCGGTTTGTTTTCCAACTTCCTTAGGTTATCTTCCAACTTCATGCTGACTAGATCCTGCCTTTCTTTCAGTTTTTCTAGGTCCCAGGTCTGTCTTTCTCTTCTCGTTTTTCTTATTTGTTTGATCTTTGTACTCACGTCAAGTATTAGAAGGCTGTGATCTGAATCAATGTCTGCTCCTTGCAATGCCTTGGCATTCTTTATGCTGTTCCTGAATCTTTGTTTTACAAGGATGTAATCTATTTGGCATCTCATTCTATCTCCTGGGCTTTTCCATGTGTATAACCTTCGTTTATGGTTTTTGAACCATGTATTAGTCACTACAAGGTCATTATTGATGCAGAATTCTACGAGTTTCTCCCCTCCTCGATTTCTCTTTCCAAGTCCGTATTGCCCGACAACATTTTCTTCCTGTCCTTCTCCGACTATGCTGTTCCAATCTCCCATTATTATGCAGTTTACCTTTCCTCTTCCATCTTCTTCGTAAATTTCATTAATTTGCTCATAGATCTCATCTATTTCTTCATCGTCATGAGCTGACATTGGCATATATACCTGGATTATCAGCATGTCCACTGGGACTGCTTTTAGCTTTATTGCCATCAGTCTATCGTTCGTTGCTATTATCTTTGTCACGCTTTTCATCATATCATTCCTAAGTACCAGAGCTACTCCCCTTTCCCCACTATTTCCTCCAGAATAAACTACCGTGAATTCTTCCAAGTCGAACTGTCCTTCTCCCTCCCATCTAGTTTCGCTTAGCCCTATAATGTCAACTCTATTTCTTCTCATTTCTTCTTTCAAGTTCTCTAGCTTTCCTGCCTTTCTCATAGTTCTTACGTTCCAAGTCCCTATTCGTAATTTACTTTCGACAAATGTTTTCCTCAAGGCAGTCCCCGCCCGGAGATCCGATTGGGGGACTATTTTACCTCCAGATTGTTTTACCTCGAGAGAACTCATATTGTCCAACCATATAATCTTTACTAGGGATTGTAATGTGGTAGTTTCCCTCTTGCTTTCCACATCGCAGTACTGTAGCCGTTCAAATCGTCCTGATCACGCCTACAGCTGTATTGGATATAGACCCAACCAACATCATTTGTTTTCGGCTCTATACCATACTGACAGTACTGCTGCCTACTGCCAGGCACTGATGATAGTTTTTTTTTTTTTTTAAATAAAACCTCCATTCGAGGGGTTTGAACTTTGCAATAGAAAGCCGACACGCTAACCACTACACCACCAGTGCGTTGACAATATTTTAATTTATTTAAGAAATTATTTTTGTTGCCAGGGAAAGACTCAAAAACTTCTTCACGTAAATTGTTCCATCCTTCTGTGGCCTTATTCAGAAAAGCAAATTCGCAAACGTTTGTTTTTTGTGTTAGGTAGTTAATTTTATATTTCTGGTCCTGTCTACTGAAATAAGTGGGACTGTGAATCCTATTCTGAAGATTCTTAAAAGCTGGAATTCCGGTAAAAACGTTAAACATGTTGCCAAGTCTGTTTAACTTTCTTTTCTCTTGTAGATCCTCCCAACCTAGTTCGTTTAGCATTTCCGTTATACTCTCTTACCTACCATATTTCCCTAATATGAATCTAGTTGCTTTCCTTTGAATCTGCTTGGTCTTGTTCTGTAACATGGCCTGATGTGGGTTCCATATGCTAGCTAGCTCTGTATTCTAATGTGGACCTAATTAATGTCAAATAAGTTTTTTCCTTTACTTTTCTGTTACTGTTTTTAAGGATCCTGAAGATGAAGTGTAAGTTTCTATATGCTCTAGAAACAATAATTATGATGTCTTTGTTCCACTTTAGATCTCTATTAAATGTTATTCCTAGGTATCTAGGTAACTGTTTTATCAACTGGCATGCATTCCTCCCTGATGTGGTATGCATAATTTATTTTATTTCTATTAAAGTTTTTTACTTTTCATGGAGTTAATTTTCAATCTATTCTGTACTACCCATGCATTTAGTTCATTAAGGTCATTTTGTAACTTATCGCAATCATCATTATTTTTCACTACCCTGTAGATGATACAGCCATCAGCAAACAATTGAACTTTAGAGTTAAGGTTCTTCAGCATATCATTTATATAGATTAGAAATAATAGGGGTCCTATCACACTTCCCTGAGGAACTCCCGATGTAACCTGTATCACTTTTGATAGATTGCCTCCTATTTTAATCTTCTGCATTTGTTCGCAGAGAAAAGTTTTGATCCATTTCATTATTCTTCATTATGCCATTATTTCACCTACTTTTTTTAAGGAGTAATTCATGACTTATAACATCGAAAGCTTTTGCAAAGTAAATGACAATACCATCTACCTGTTCTCTATGATCGAAAGCTTCTGTTAAGTCTTGGCTGAGTCCAAGCATCTGAACATCACAAGAGTATCTTTTTCTAAAACCATGATGGCATTCACTTAACCATTCTTCCTTTTTCCAAAAACTCCTAATGTAGCCCGATATAATCCTTTCCAGTAGTTGACTCGCTAAGCTTATTAAGCTGATTGGTGTATAATTATTTAGTGACATTATATTGCTGCCGTAATGTATTGGAATCACAGTCACTGCTTTTCAATCATTTGTTATATCACTGTTATTTGGCATCATTATGAATATCCTCCATGGATATGGCACTATATCAATCCCTCCGATTTGAAGAGCTTCCCCACATATGCTGTGCGGACCAGAAGGTTTGTTATTTTGAATTTTTAAGTTCCTCTTGTATATGTCTTTAAATCCCACATTGAATGTAGAATAAGTCCTATCACTTAGGGTGTTTCCTGTATTGTTTTCATTTGTGATTGCTTCAGGTTTTATATGTATACTTGCAAAGAATTTACTCAGCTCTTCAACATTTTCTTCGTTTGCCATCACAACAACACCATCTGGTCTTACTGATGTCTTTATTTCTTCTGTTTTTTTCTTATGTTTTCTGATGTATTTATAAAAACTACTCGAGTTGTTATCACTTAATAATGTGTCCATGAAATTGTTCTGCGACTTCTTTTTTGCATTGTTTAACTTTCTTGAAATTTATTTGCACTTGTCGAGGTATTACTGACCAAAATGTCTCTTTTTATGTACACGACAACCTCTTTAATTTTCTGATGGTACTGTTATAGTACTCGGGATCTGAATTTCTTTTTAAATGTTTTATCGGTACAAATCTATCAACCTCTATTTGAAGAATATTTTTAAAGTTGTCCAAAATTCATTTATTGTTGCCCCTTTATTTACCCAATCTTTATATTCTTCTCACAAGTAACTCGGGAATGCAGCCAAATCAGTCTTCTGATATTGATAAACAATACTATAATTCGAGTCTCTTCTTTTATTATTGGCCCAATTTATGTTTATTTGTACCACCGAGTGGTCACTGATTCCTTGAAGAATCTCATAGCCTACAAAAAATCATATGGTTTGACTAAATATACATCAGTTATATTTCCCACTCGTGTTGGGCTTTTTACTACTTGTGTGAAGCCTCCCTCCCTTATTAACTTGTTTACCAAAAGTTGTGCATGTCCACCTATCCCTTCTTCTCCCGACCAGTTCACCTGTGGCAGGTTGAGATCACCTGCTATTATGGCTGGCTTTCCTATCTCTCGCCCTACACAGGTAATGTCTCCTATCTAGTATTTCAAGATCTGCCCCTGGGGGTTTATACACACCGATTATCTGCATTTTACTCTTACTAATATGTTCCACCAAAGTTATATTAAGCATTTTGTGTGTTATGTCCGAACCCGTTAAATAGCTAGTGATTTCATTAGAGACACATACAAATATACCCCCACCCCTTCTGATCCTATGTCGCCTATATACCATGAAGTTTTCCAGAAAAATTTCCTCAGTATTTATGCCTTCTCTAAGCCATGATTCTGTTCTTATTATTACGTCAGACTCATAGGAGTTTATCAGGGTAAAAAATTCATGAGTTTTAATAATTATACTCCTGCAATTCACCTGAAGAACTTTGAGTCTTACCATTGTTTTGTCCTGTACACAATTTCTTTTCTCTTCTGCATTTGCTCCACCTCCAATATCCAACCCTTGAGCTTCCTCTTTGGCTGTGTCTTCAGTAACATACATGCTTTTGCTTGTTGCTTTACATTCATCACATCATCTTTATGCCGAACTCCCACGGTCTCAGCCCCTTCTTTTCCATCATCGCAGTTTTCCACTTGTTTCCCGATTTTGGCAAACAAACTACATCTCTCAACTTCATACAGCCTCACTGATTTAAGTGTAGTCCATCGCAACCCAAGTTTTCATCTCCTATCCAGCAATTTTGATCTACAAAGCACAACTTTTGCTTTTGGCAAACGCAGTCAATACCCTTGTTTATGTAGTCCACTCTCCTCCTTGGAATGCCCCTTCTTTTAATGCCACTAATAACAATTTTTGCAGCCTTAAATTTGCTTCTAGCAACTGTACACATGTCCTATACTATTCTCACTACATGGTCATCTGTTTTGGCATGCTTCATGTCATTGGTCCTTATATGCACCACACCACTTCTTCCTCTCTATCATCCCCCAAACTCTCAATTTTATGCATCATGTGCTCAATCCTGGAAAGCACTCTACCAAAGCACCCTCTTTTCTGAATTCCTCACCAGCAAAATGAATCATACAGTCATCCATCACTCGAAGAGCGGCTCTGTCTATCGTACCTTTTGTCTTTCTTTCCGGCTTCGGCCCACCTTTGTCCCCAACAATTTGGTCAAAAACTGATGGTAGTTATCCTTCTCGTTGTTCATATAATTTCAATTTCATCTAAATTTGCATTCACTATAATGGGAAAGAAATTCACCCAGTGTTCTTATTGCTACACATAATCCTATAAATAAAAGAGAATGTTTGTCTGTCTGTCTGTGGCAGCCATAACTCTTCAGAAAATAAATGTAGGAGCTTCAAAATTTGGAGGCGGCTTCGGGTTGATCCTGAGAGTTGCAGTGCCAAAAATAATTCAAATCAGCCCATGGGGGTCTGAGGGTCATTGTTGGTCCAAATACTGGTGTTTTAAAAGATATCTTAGCAACCAATTGTCCGATTTTGATGAATTCTCCAATAATATCAATGTTTTGATGAGATACATTTTTGAGCCTAAAATGTATAAAATCGGTCTATGGGGTCTAGGATCGTAATGTAGGGGTCTCCATGGAATGATCAGTCCAAATTTCGGCAATGTCCATCTACCTGTACGTATATATCAGGGAAGATCTGGCTGAACCGATTTTAACCAAATTTGGTAGGTACATAGAATCTTCACATAAATACATGACCAAAATGACATATTTGGACTGGATAGACCAAGCAGATGTGCCACAATTGCAAAATAAAATTTTCTGTAGTTATGCTTTTGGAAGGAAATGGCCAAACCGAATTCAACCAAATTCGGTACATAGAATTTTCACAGAAATTCATGGCCAAAATGCCATACTTCGACCCAATTAACTAAGTAGGGGTGCCACAATTGCAAAGTTAAACTTTTCGGTAATTAGGGTTTTGGAAGGAATTGGCAGACCCGAATTCAAACAAATTTGGTATGTAGAATTTTCACATAAATTTATGACCAAAATATCATACTTCAACCCGATTAACTAAGTAGGGGCGCCACAATTGCAAAGTTAAACTTTTCGGTAATTATGAATTTGGACAGAATTGGCCAAACCGATTTCAACAAAGTTTTTTATGAAGGAGTTGTGCAAGATAAAAAAACAAAAATAAAATTTTTAGGGTAGATATACAAAGCAGGGCTGCCAAAATAAAAGTGTTTGTGTTGAACTGTCCACATCGATTTTAACCATATTATAATATTTATTATGTGCACATATATATAAAGCCATAATAGCATATTTAGACCTGATCAACTAAATGGGTGCCACAATTACAAATTAAACTCTTTCAGTAACTATGGATTTGGAAGGAATTGGCTCAACGGATGTCAACTAAATTTTATATATATGGTTTTTACAAAATACCATAATGAAATCAATATTTTTAAAGCAGAGCTACCACAATTAATAAATAATAAAAATCGTTTTCAACTTAAAAGAAAACTTTCCCGAGCGTAGCCAGGCATTTCTGCAAGTACTACATAAATAAGATGTCAAGAAATAACTTTATACTATACTGTGATATTATAATTAGTGTGTGCTGCTGCACAACTATGTAATTGCTCCATAAGCCTGTGAGATGCAGAAGTAGGTGGGATTAGCAAAGGGAATTAGGTGTCGGTGGCTCCTTAGCACTTATTACATGGTGTCAAATATGTGATGGGTATACCCAAATCATGAAAAAAAATATCATAACATATAATACTAGATTTACTATAAGCATATAGATTTATCTAATTATTGTTGCAATGATTTGTATAAAGTAAAATATCATGTTACCCATTTAGTTTAGGTATCATATGTTTTCTTATAATCTTAAAATTCAGCTTCATATAAACTGACTGATGAGCCAAGCCTGTTTCAGGACACCAAAATCGTGTTTGTTATGGTTTTAATTCGAATTTGCAATATTCTAACAAATGGCGCATTACTACTCTTAGTTACTTCCAGAAGATCGTGCCCACTCTCATTCCACGAAGCTCCGAGAAAATAGGTGTGAAAACGGAAGGAGAAAAGCATATATTTTTATGACCAACCTACCCATCCCTTTCAGACCCTTTTTCTACCCATTCCCACGTGTAAAACACACGTTGTGGAAGAGGGCTTATAACTTCCAAAAACAACTCACTCTCCTCATCATCCTTTCAGAAAATCCTGACTGAACACAGATGAAGTTTCATTCCTGTCATAGAAACATCGTTCTGTACTTGTGGGTGTGATTTTGTATTGTCTTGGTGTGATTTTGTATTGCCTTGTGAGATTTTGTGAAAGTTTCTTTTTGTGTGATCATGAGAATTTCTTCAGGACCAGCAATACTGGAAGCAAGTTATCCCCAACATTTTTACGTGAATCACTTGGAGTTACTTCACGTGAAAAGCCTCTTTTTCCACAAGTGGAAGAACATAATCAACAACTATTCAAAAAATATTATAGTATTCCGAGTCCAGGAGGTAAGCCATTTATTTTATTTCAAACAATTTCTTCTCATATTATTTAAGATATGAGATAATATAGTAATATATTCAGTAATATTTAGAAAACAGTATTTTTTATGATATTTATGATTATTTATTTCTTACTCTATTTCTATCAAATTTGTTACTTCTTCTTACCTTCATATTTTTAATGAAATATTTTTGAAATATCATAATTAAATTTTTCTATTTTTCACAATCTATTATCAATTTTGTATTTCCCTGTTCAGTTTATATTTTTCATCCTCAGCATGGCTTTACAAGGACCTATGAAACCAGATGAAATGAGAGATTATTTGGACATCAACTTTGAAGAGGAAGATGAAGTTGGCGGTGTGGAGGAAAAAGAGGAGGATCTTGAGGATTACAGCAAACATAATTCTGATACTGTGCAAGTGATTAGTTTGAGTGAAGAAAGTGAAGTAGATGCAGAATCGGAACAAGAATTGTTTGTAAGTATGGACAAGTCATTGAAACGGAAGAAGAATTTTCTGCTGACAAATGTAAGAGCAAAGTGACACAATACAGTAACTCAATATCCTTATATTTGGAGTCATGTGCGAAATGTGAAAACTTGAGGCTTTCCATTTATTTTTCGATGACTATTTTGCTCTTGTTAGTAAAAAATACTAATATTTACATAGAAAAAGTTCAACAAAATTTTCAGAGAAGGAAATGCAAAAGCAGTAACAGAAGAAGAAATTCGTGCTTTTCTGGGGCTCCTTTTCATGTCAGGTGTGTTGCAATCAGCTCATCTAAATTTTAATAATTTATGGGCAAATGACGGAACAGGTTGAAATATTTCCCCTAACAATGACATCTTATCAGTTTTTGTTCTTGTTGAGATGCATTAGGTTTGATGATGTTTTGACTCAAGATATATGTAGAGAAAGTATCAAGCTAGCTCCGGTTAGAAATTCATTGATATACTCAGTGAGAACTTTGAAAGAGCATACAGTTTATCAGAATACATTAGTATTGATGAGCAAGTAGTGCTGTTCTGATGATCGCAGCTCTTTTTGACAGTATCTCCCAAACAAACCAAATAAATATGGGATAAAGGTTTTTGCCTTAGTTGATGCAAAAAAATTTACATGCTCAAGTTTGAAATATATGCAAGTGTTCAGCCAGATGGAGAATATTCAGTTGGGAATAAACCTGAAGATGTAGTCAAGCAACTAGTTATGCTGATTAGAGGAGCATACGGAAATGTGACGACAGATAATTGGTACACTAGTGTACCTCTCGCAAAGTCACTTCTGGAGGATTAAAAACTAACCCTAGTCGGAACTATGCGGAAAAATAAAAGAAATCCCTCCTGAGTTCCTTCCAAACAGAAAGAAAGAGGTTCGTAGCAGTATTTTTGGTTTTATGGAGGATTTGACAATTGTATCACACATTCCAACAAGAAATAGAGCAGTAATTCTCATGTCTACAATGCATCACGATGCTAAGATAGATGAAGGTACGAAAGACTTCAAAAACCGGAGATAGTATCATTATACAATGCAACACAATACAATGTATATATTAGATTATGTATATATATATGTATGCAATACAATGCAACAGTGCACTAGTGGGCTCGCAAGAGCCCATTGTTGAATTTTTTAAATTTGCAAGCTTATTGTTAAAATTATCATTTACGTTCTTTACCAGTGAACCGGTAATAGTGGAATGCCTTATGGGCACGTCTGGTCCGTCCGTCCATCGTAACTTTCATCTCCTAAACCGCTGGATGGATTTTAATTAAATTAAGTATGAGTAATCCTTATTAAAATGTATCACCCAATTGTGATTCGAACTGAATCCGTCAATTAGAACTTCAACTTTACATAATTACTTTAATAAACTTATACTCGTGTCTCGTTAAATGGCATCCATCAAGCAACAATTAAATACCAGACTTTGCTCTCCCTAGCTCTTATATGATCTGTAAGGTATAGATTAAAACATTTATTCAAATAGAGAACAACATTTACTACAAGAAAATCCATGAGACCACATACTTAAGAGTTATAGTTTCGGAGACAAATTCTAGAAAATCCCACACAAAACATCACATATTTTGTTTACATCTATTAAATTTTGTGGAAGTGACAAAGTTGTTTCATTACATCTCATAATGAGCAAATTCCATAAGGTTGAGCATGACTGTATTAATGATAGCACATATTTTGTTTATTTCGTCTGCAAAGACGGTTCTCTCAGCAAACAACAATTAAAAATCCACATATTTCTCTCCCATGCTCTTATGTGATCTGTGAGGTCTACATTAAAAAATTTATTTGGATAGAGAACAACATTTACTACAAGATAGTCTATGAGACCAGATTGTTAGGACTTATAGTTTCGGGGATGAAAATTCGAGAATCGTCCAATCTTTCGATACCTTTTCATACGTATTTCCCATTAAAAATGCCTTTGAAATCTCTATATATTCCATTCATGGAGTATACTTTTCCATCTTGTTAGGCGCATTTTGCTTTCACCATAAGCTCCTATTAGCATCAGTTTGTCCGTCCATCCACATGTTCGTTCTCGGCTTCTAAAAAACAGATTCTTATGAAATTTGATATTATGGACTGACAGTCAAAGACAATAAGAAAATCACAAAAATAAATCACATAAGCCAATCATGGGTACCACTTTACTGGTGACAAAAAATGAACTGTTATATCTCATAAACTTTTGATAAAATTAAAATAGCTTTTAAATAAACTTGTAGAACTAGTAATGTAGAGTATTTCTTTTCCTCTACTATTTTATTTTGACAAAAATTTATGAGATATAACGGAGTTCATTTTTTGTCACCAGTAGAGTGGTACCCTTGATTGGCTTACATGATTTATTTTTGAGATTTTCTTATTGTCTTTGACTGTAAGTCCTAATATCATATTTCATAAAAATCCGTTTGGTAGAAGCCAAGAAGGAAGATGCGGACAGACGGAATAACTGAGACTAATAGGCGCCTTATACTAAAAGCGAAATGTTCCTAAAAAAGGGGGTGGAAAAAATGCAAGCCCATTGTTAAAATATTCATAGCTCACCACTGGCATTGATACTTGTGACCAACTGTGTGCAACATACAATGTTGGCAGAAGATCAAAGAGATGGGTGTATTTTTTCATTTTATCACTATCAATGCCTTATTTGTCTACAATGAAAATGTTAAAGAAACAGAGCTGAATTAAAAAAAACTCTTTCGAAGGAACTAGTAAAAAAATCCAAATTTCTTGCTGCTATGATAAATATATTCCAAAGGAACTCAGAAAATGCATCCGTGACCATCATGCCATTGCCGAAGAAGTTCTGTGTCCATCCACTTCAGAAGGACTTAAAAGAGGAAGATGCAAAGTTTCCCCTAGGAGTAAAGACACTAAGGTACCAACAAGATGTGCCAGTTGCATGATATTTGTTTGCAAAGATCACATGTCAACAAAATTCATAGATTATGTCGAAAACTAACAACTGAATAAATTGGGTTATATATTGTTATTGTTCAATGTATTGTTTTGTATAAAATGTTTATAAATATTTTAATAAGTCTTTAAATAATGATATAAATGTATTTTATTACAACTGTTACCAAAATAAATTAATTTTTATTTGAAAAAATGAAAAAAGTGCAGTGGGATCATATTGACCCCACATCACTATAGTCCATTTCAGCATTTCATGCGGGTGAGGCATGTCTACAGTTGGACCCGTGGGGTGAGGCGAAGAAAATACCAGCCAATAAGAGGTTGTAAATTTCCCTCTCTGCTCAAAATTTCTTGATGAGCGCTGTTGCCACGATTGCTCACACTTTCTAATCGGATTTCAGCGACGGCGGAAAGCATGAACGTGCTTCATCCGGATCAATTGGAGCATAGAACTTCACTCGTCAGCAGCTACCGATGAACTGAGCGAAAATGGAAACTTGGCAACATAGATTCGTAGCAAAAGCGAAATAACCCGAATGCGAGCAGAATACTTCGAGCCCCAGCCACACGAGCAGTAGAAACATTATAATTACATAACATTTTGTGACGCCATTAATTAAGGGTTAAAGTCAATAGAAGAAATCTAAACTACCACTAAATCTGTTGTAAAAGAAATTAATAATTCTCAAGTTTTGTGAGCTCGTTTCAGTGCACTTCAAAATGAAAAAAACCAAGCTTGCTCACTGATATTGCCTGTTAAAACCAGGTGGGGTTCAATTCTCTTTTGTTTGAAGAGCTTGTTGGAATCTAAACATGTCTTACGACTGCTTGCTGTGCAAGAAGAATTAGAAAATACTTTCAGCAAACACACCAGAACATCAATCCTAGATGAAGATGTATTTTGGGTATGAATTCTAAAATTAGATGACCTGATTAATCCAATCGTTAAATGGATTACAATTCTAGAAACTGACCAGCCTAAAATAAGTATGGTTCCCGAATGTTTCAGAGAAATATGCAATCCTTTTGAGAAACTACTTCCTTAGAGTCCATTTGACCAAGCAGGAGGAAGGATATGTAAAAAATCTTGAGAAAATAAAAAGTATGGCTGTAAAAAGAAATTTACTATGCAGCAAACGTCCTTGATCCAAGGACAATGGTGAACAAGTATGTGGAACTGAACTAACTGGCGATTTAGTGACAAGGATGTACGGTGATGATTTCTAAAGAGCTAAAGGAGAATATTTTGGAAAACCTTATGTAACAAAATCAGCTCTGTGTGTAGGTCCTGCAGTGTGTGGAAAGGTACTTGTTTTGGCTCAAAATTGGGTGAAGTAGCAGTGAACATATTAGATATGCCACCAACTACAGCAGTAACAGAGAGAGGTTTTAGTACTTATGACATAATTCATATGGCAAAAAGAAACAAGTTAACTGTGGAACGAGCCGGCAAACTGACATATGTCACATAATCTAAAACTCTTGAAAAGAATGGTCCTTGATAACTCGTCCATCTCTCAAGCAGAAAAGGAGTAGAAGAAGGAAGAAATAGAGAGAATGAAGATGTACAAGAGCATGAAATGTTTGAGTTAGACGCAAGTTTCAGGCTCGGAATAAGCTTAATTTTGATTTGGACTATAGAAAATATAAGATCATGATAATTATTTTTTAATATTTTATTTTTACAAAATTTAATTGTGAGTGAAAGATTATTGTGAACCTTTTTTAAATGGGCATTTATTTTCTTTTAGTTCAGTAAAAACTATCAAGGCGAAAGTGATGGATTACCTTACCTACAGTATTCATAACTAATATGAGTAAAACTTATTGCAGTCATATTAGTAATATTGTATCAATTACCTACTAAAAACCACTTGTATCATCAGTATTTTGTATTTTTTCAGAAATAAAATATTGCAACCTACCTAAATTTCCTGTGCCATTTTGTATTCAAACACTTGAAATATATAATGTAAAAGTTACTGTTAGGCTTTTCATTACATTAATAGTTAAAAAATTAAATTTGAATATAATTTTTATTGTGTAGGAAGGAAATTCTCGAAAATTCTCTTGCAAGAAAATATTCTAGAGAAAATTCTTTAGAATACTCTCGAAAAGATTATTCTCGAGAATTTTGCATCTCTACTTCTGTCTGTATTTTTCTTTCGCTCACCCCTACCTCCCCTGCAGACTTTCCCTTTCTATATGCTTTGCTCACTCCTCTCCCATATTCGTTCCTTTTGTTCCTTCTCCCATTTGCCACTTGGGTTCTCACTTCTTTCTCCTGTCCCCTCTTCTCCGCTTCACCTCTCATCCCATTCTGTAGGGGGTGGCGACTGCTTTAGAACTAACGTGCCATATCCGTAAAAAAATACGTTTTTATGCGCCGAGTGAGTTAATCAATCCCCCCAAAGTTAAATTATAAGAACCCTAGATAATCGGTCGATTCATTAATAGGGTTAATTGGATTTTCATAATTGAGTCATTTTTGAGTACGAGCTGAATTAACCGTTGAAAATCAACGGGACTTTGTAGTGTGATTAAAATATAACTTCTGAGATGTGTGTATAAAAACTTTTATATATATAGTAAATGTAATTGTTTGATTAATTAATAAATTCCTGACAGTCATTGAAATTCTCCCAGAAATGAAGTGCTTGAAATTTATTACATTTGGCTCTGTTATTCTTCCTCTTCGTATAAT
Organism: Tanypteryx hageni; assembly: GCA_028673005.1. Taxonomy (NCBI): domain Eukaryota; kingdom Metazoa; phylum Arthropoda; class Insecta; order Odonata; family Petaluridae; genus Tanypteryx; species Tanypteryx hageni. The sequence goes on along the minus strand of CM054115.1, from coordinate 63,185,018 downwards.
TACTGAATAATAATATTCTTCAATTATTAACGTTGCAATCTGTTAAGTTTGAAATTGCGCGAAGCGAATAACACTATTCTTTCGTCTATTTGAAGGCTTAATAGACGCTAATTTATCCGAGGCAACGATGGGGTTCGCCTTGGCAACACCTGGAAAGAGTACGAAAAAGCAATAAAATTTCGAAAAGAAATGCATGTTTCTGCCAAATTGTTCCGTGTAACATCTAAACATCGCAAGAATAAGATATTTTATAGTTTTTGCCGTCGAATAAAACAAAAATGGAGAAATTTGGTCCGTATAGGAAAATATAATTGTCTCCCGGAGTCGAATCCGAGACTTTTTCAGATGTTTGATTGTTCGAGAGACCACCTCATGGGGGTTTAACGATTGCGAAAGTTTCAGCTCTTAATTCCATTGGGAAAAGTCCAAAAATACCGGGACAGACAGACAGACGGACACTTGAGAATTATTATATAAGGTATTTCTGTTGTTGTCTGTGGGTGAAGGGCTCTTTTATATTCCCTGGTGTTAATTTCAAGTTTTTTTAAACTGCAATTCTACCGGAATTTACGTCATGAGTTATACTATTATCTGCAATACGAAGATGATGTTCCTCTTAATTTAATTTTTTTCCTCCATTAAATATCAAATGAGTTAAAAAAAATTAAAAAGAAAATGCCATCATTAGCTGCACAGGTAATGTGCTGGGACAAAACCTCGAAGTCTACTCAGGCACGCCTACCATAGTCTCCATTCCATCTCTTTTGCATGCCTTCCTTTTCCCTTCCCCCTTCTAATCAAATCCTTGTCTATTCCATGTTATCCCTCTTCTCTTTTATCGAATTCATCATTCTGGTCCATTTAGGTTTTCCCTTCCTCTGAATATCTCGCCTGTTTCCGAACTACCTCTTGCCTTTGAATTCTAACGTGTTTCTCCTTCCGCTTTGCCCGTTCTCTGCAGGGCCCTTTTATCCTATAAGCAAGTGCAGATGGCCCATGGTCCAGGGGTTCTATAAGTTGATTAGATTAAATTTTTAAATTCCTCTTTTTGTAATTTATTTTCTTTATTCTGAAGTTGACACGATAGTGCACATTTGTTGGTTTAATTATTTACCTTTTGACTTAAATAGATATTTCCAAACCTTTCGCTGCCTTTCTGCGATTTCTTTCTTTATTCTGCCTCCTCCTCCATTGAATTCCGTTATTCACTCTCCTTGATTCTATATGAACTATCCAATTAAATTTTAGCAAGTTTCTCCTTAATCCTACGAACTAGGGCATTTTTTATTCGGACATATTTATAGTTGAGGAATGATGGTCAAATTTGGGAAGGGAGTTGATAGCATCAAGTTCGCGAGAATAATGCTTCTACACTGCCACATTTCTTAATTCTAGCAGCCTTTTATTCTTTTTGAGATCTACATTAGAAAGAATTAACCTACGATCTTCTGATCTGAACCATTTTAAAGGAAAAATATAAAGTTTCGTATTCTGTTAATCTTTTTTCGCCTGCATTTCGAAATTCCTAATGTTATACGTTTAATTCACATATTTTGGGGAAATCTTCCCATTCTAGCGGGATGTTGAAAAACCAAGATGACGCGGCGCCAGCCAAATCTAGCCACATGGAAATTGCGCCTGACCTCGACTGCGATTTTATGGAAAATGACACGGCCATCTTCATGACGGTTGAAAGGGCCAAGAAACGGAAACGCAAGTACGAGCCGCTGGTTTTTAAAAATACGACGGAAACTAGCAACAAATACGACCCTCTGATTGACGCGCCAGAAGATACCCATAAGGCAAGTAATAATAAGGAGAAAAAGCCACCAGCAATTGTCGTATTCGACATTATAAACGATGCGGCCTTCGTTAAAACAATACGCCAAAAAGGCGGCAACAACGAATTTACTATAATTAAGACAAAGGACGGGTCAATGCTGCAACTGACCACCATGGCAGAATATAGCTCAGTCAAAGAATACCTAACTGAAGCTGGCACCCAGATGCATACCTGGGCCGGGAAAACGACCATGACAATCAGGTACCTAGTTAAAGGCTTGGATGAGGGGATGGACCTGGGGTTTATAAAAGAAGAGCTATATGACGCAGGAATCCCGTGCGTGGCAGTAAGAGTACTGGCACCTACGAGGAAAGACTTATACGTGGTTACAATTGATAGAAATGAGAGCTTCAAAGTCACCTTTGTGGCGGGGATGAATAAGCTATGCAGCCACAGGGTGGCTTTGGAGCCGTTTAAATACCAAAGGCCGCAGATGTGCTATAGATGTAATAGATATGGACACGGGTCCCGGAATTACACGGCAATACCGAGATGCTGTAAATGCGCCGGGGCCCACGAAGGTAAAGACTGCACCAATGACAAAAAAACGTCAAAGGCAAAATGCTGCAACTGCGGAGGAGAACACGTGTCTTTCTCTCGTAGGTGTCCAGTATATATTAAGCACGAGGAAGCCATGCGAGCAAAAGACAAAAATGACGAAAAACCGCAGAGAACAGATAAACCAACCCAGGTCTCCCCCCCCCCACCATCAGTCTGGGCTCTCCCTGAGAAAAATAAGGTGGTGATCGATACGAAAGAATATCCGCCACTAAAAGATAATGAACCCAAGGAACAGCCCAAAAGGAAAGAAAATATTTCAAGTAATGACTCGGATATTAAAACCCTAGTAGCGACTATGGCCCAGTTCACTGCTACAATCCAGCAGCAAATGGCAGCCATGATGACGCTTATTCAAACCCTGGTTTCCACCATAACTGTCCAACACGGTCATGGACGCTAGGGTTACCCAAGCAAGTGCGATCATCATGGCCCATTGGAACGCAAATGGGGCCGTAAGAAATAAGACACTGGAACTCACCGAGTTCCTAGCAAAACATAGAATCAATATAATCTTAATTCAAGAGACGCACCTTAAATGAGGTTTGGGCTGTTCCTGGCTTCAAATTTTTTAGGAGGGACCGGGAAAGTAAGAACAGAGGGGGTGGAGTGGCGATCCTAGTTCGTGATGGAATTGCATGCGCAACAATTGAGGACAGAAGCTCTGGCTCAATTGAAACAGTAGGAGTCAAAGCGGATACAAATGTAAATGTAAATTTATAAGCATCTACATACCACCAGGGAAAGAAGGGCGCATGCAAGACCTAAACGAACTCCTTAGCATGGACGATGGAGTAATCATTGCTGAAGATTTTAACCCTACGCATTGGGCTTGGAACTGCAGCAAAGATAGCAGGCGTGGTAATTTTATAAAGACATGGGCACGGAATAACCAATTCAGGGCAGTGGTTCCGACAGCAATGACGCGACCAGGATCTAGAAATGCAGGAAGCATACTAGATTTTGCACTGGTCAAGGACATTGAACGAATAACAGTGTCCAAAACGATCCCAGAACTGACGAGTGACCACCCGGTAGTTCTGAGGATCGGGACACAAGTCACCTTTTATCAAGAAGACAACCACCGCATGTGCTACGGACTTGCGGATTGGACTAATTTTAGAAAAATAATTACCGAGTCACTACCAAGCGAAGTGCCTACGATATCCACCAGGGAGGAAATAGACGATGCGGCAGAATAGTTGGGGAAATCCATAAATGACGCAGCGGAAAAAGCAATCCCGCGCAGGGCTAGAAAAGCCAGAGAAAACCTGGAGATCCCTGACGAAATAAAAATCCTCATCCGGAAAAGAAACCGGGTGAGGAGAAAATATCATCGCTTCGGTACTGCCGAGCAAAAGAGGGATCTCCGGGACCTAAATAGAAAAATCAGGGACCAACTGAGACGACTCAAAAGATATCAATGGTCGATCAGATTGGCAACTTTGGAGACTAAAAACAATTCCATATGGAAATACACGCGATCCCTAACAAATTCTGCCAAAAGGGACCCCCCGGTGGAAAGCCCAGGAGGCAATCTTGCCACGTCTGTTGACAAAGCGGAATATCTGGCGGCTTTTTTAGAGCAGATTTTCACGCCCAATGAAGCGACCGAACACACTCCGAACATTGACTCAGAAGAAAGAGAGTCCATGCTAAGAGAAACGCAAAACGAGGACCAAGCCACTCCGGTTTTCTCCACCAAGGGATTGGCAGAAGTAATGAAAAGACTACCAAAAGGGAAAGCAACGGGGAAGGACAATATCCCCTAGGAACTGATCAAACGTCTGCCAATCTCAGCGGGAGAATGCCTTATCTCGATTCTCCACGCAATGGTAAGGATAGGGCACTATCCAAACGGCTGGAAGCACGCGGAGGTTATATGCATACCCAAGACAGGAGGGAGGGTCCTGAAGGCTTCTGATTTTAGACCGATATCCCCCCTTTCCTGCCTTGGGAAGGTATGTGAAAAGATGATTCACCCAGAAATATTGACACACGCGGAAGAGCAAGGTGTAATTCTCCAAAACCAATTTGGTTTCAAGGCAGGACACTCCACAACGCACCAGCTGCAAAGGGTTATGGAATTTATTACTGACGCCTTCAACAGAAATAATGTTTCTGTTGGAGTAGCATTTGATATAAGCAAGGCTTTCGACAATGTATGGCATTTAGGCCTACTGTCTAAATTACTAGCAGCAAAAATTCCTTAGTGGCAGGTAAAACTGTTACAATCTTATATTAATGACAGGCCATTCACGGTAAAATGGAATGGTGCCATAAGCTCGACCAAGAAGATTTCAGCTGGTGTTCCACAAGGGAGTGTCCTAGGGCCACTACTGTTTTCAATTTATACAGGAGACATCCCAACATGTGAGGGGGATTGAAACTCCACCGTTGCCCTGTACGCGGACGACTGTGCAATAATAACGCGAAGCTTCCAGCCGGAAATGGCGGTGCGATATGCCACGAGGCAAACAAAACACCTAATAGAGTACTATAAAAAATGGAGAATCGAGATAAACCCCAGGAAAAAACAAGCGATCCGAAAAATATTATAATTGAAGGTGTGGAAATTCCCTGGGCAAAACACATCAAAAACTTATGAGTAACCTTAGACGAAAAACTTTTGTTTGACGAGCATGTCAGGGAAGTAAATTTAACAGAAGCCGGGAAGAGAGCTCAACTCTTCCCGCTTTTTAATTCGATCGAAGTGTCCAGGGAATTAAAAACACACCTGTACAAAACAATGCTCAGACCGACACTTCTATACGCAGCACCAATCTGGACAGGTTTCCTAATGCAGAAATCATGGAAAGTATTAGAGATTGCGGAGAGAAAATTTTTAATGCGTATAAACAGAACGTGGGGTCGAAATATAGATCTACATAAAAGCCTCAATATCCTACCAATCAGGGAAGTCGCCAAAGATTTGGCTATAAAATATCAAGCAAATCTAGAAAATAAAACAAATGACGTTCTCCGCGATCTCGCGAAAAACAAAGTGTCGGTCTGGGACTAATATAAGAGAGCATTGGCATCCACAGGTGAAGAGGATAAGGTCCCTCCTAAAAAACGGCAAATATTAAATAACATGGGTGAGGTGCCTATTATAAGCCAATAATTTTACATTACGACGTTGAGTAAAGCCACACTGGAAGGCAACTCAGAAATTACATATACCGCGGGAGGGTAAGAACCACAGACAGATTATATGTTATACGTATAATTCTCATATTTTGGGAAAATCTTTCTGTTCTAGCGGGATGTTGACTTACCAACCCATTACATTGTTAAATATGGATATCCTATTGTTATTTCAATCCTTATGGGGGAAAGGATGCTTTGAATGACTAATACGAGAGAGAAGAATGGAGAGGGAAATGATTTACATAGCGTAATTTACGAGAAGGAATACATTTGAATGTAGAACATTAATCATTCGCATATTAAAATTACTTAGAATCATGGTAGAAATTCAAGGCTTGTAACTACGCACGCCTAAAAGAACGAAAGTTTGTTTTCCTGCAATTGACTGGAATACGCGTCGAATCGACCAACAGATCAGTTTGTATGCCTTCTTTGTACGAAGTGAACGCATATAGGGGATGCCGTTTCCGTCCGTCCGTCCGCATGTTACAACTCGGGAACCGCAGGATATATTTTGATGAAATTTGGTATTGGGAGTTTTTGCTAAATTGGTCGATCGATTCCAACTTTGGTTAAAATCGGACAATAATTACGACTCCTTTACATGAAGACCTACAATGCTCCTTTGTTTCAACTCGGGAGCCGCTGAGCGTATTTGGATGAAATTTAGTATGGGAGAGTTTTTCTAAAATTGGTCGAACGATTCCAATTTTGGTTAAAATCGGACAATAATTACGACCACTTTACATGAAGACCTACGTGTAGTTTACAATGTTCGTTTCAACTCGGGAACCATTTGACGTATTTTGATGAAATTTGGTATTGGAGAGTTTTACTAAAATGGATCGACCGATTCCAATTTTGGTTAAAATCAGGCAACAATTACGACCACTTTACATGAACACCTACATGTAGTTTACAATGTTCCTTTGTTTCAACTCGGGAACCGCTGGATGTATTTTGATGAAATGTAGTATTAACGAGTTTTGCTCATCGGTCGACCGATTCAAATTTTGGTTAAAATCGGACAATAATTACGACTACTTTACATAAAGACCTACATGTATTTTACAACGTATCTCACTTGCTTCTCGTTAAATTCTCATCTGAGCGAAAAATATTGAGAACACGGTGAAATCTCAAAGAACGCATTTGGAAACTCTGTGTACTTCGAAATGGAGTACCCCTTTCCAATCTTGTTAACGTGAAAATTTGACTCATTCTTATTGATTCGCATTGTTGCCGGTTTCGTGTAATTGGGTATAGAGCCCTGCATGGGTATGATATTTTCCACCCGTACCCGACCCGCACCCGCAGACTACTAACCCGTACCCGCAGAATATTAACCCGCACCCAACCCGTACCCGCAGGCTTGCACCCCCACGGATGGTCTACTTGTCCGACCCGACCCATATTCATTAACTGTCTTGTCCTCGAGACACAAATCCGTAGCAAGAAATCGTGAAAAAATAAAGATATTATTTCTAAATCAGTCATTTATTTTGTATAAATTAAAATGAAATGCAATTGTACATAAACATTAATTTTTAAGATCGGAAAAGGTATTTAAAGTATTTAAAATTTATTTTTACAAAAACTACAAATTTTACAAAATAATTTAATTGAAAAAAGGAAACATTAATTAATAGTACCATGAGATTTAAAATGACTATTTAAAAATAGGACATCATCTACGTTTGCGGGACCTAAACTGTTTCTTCTTTCACTAACAACATGTCCCGCCAATCAAAAACGCCTCTCTGATGGACCACTGGTCGCTGGTATTGCAAAAATACGATTCGTAAAAATACTTAAATTCGGCAAACAATCCTTTTGCTTATCCCACCATTTCATCAAATCAAAATTATTAGTTATGTCGTCAGATAGTTTAAAGTCGATATATGCAGTCAATTCGTCTGGAGAAATATGATCATTTGCTGTGTCTGATATTTTATACCTTTTCATCGGTTGCTCTACAAGCGTACACGGATTTGGTGTCACGGATTCGATTTCATATCCCTTCTCCTTTTCAATGTTATCAATACTTACTTTAAATTTCTCATAGATTTCATACTTTTCTCCAGTTTTTAACATTTTAAAACTCTTTAGAAGGGGATGAAGAAAAACAAAAATTTTAGGAATGTGCTGAATTTCAACATTTTCTAAATAATAAGTTTTACCTGAAATTTTTAAAAGTTTTATGATGTTAGATTCTATTGAACCTATTTCTAAATGATCGTTTATTTTCAAATGCCACAAGTAAACCAAAAATATTGTTGGATATTTTTCTCCTTAATGCTTTCTGGAATGGATTGAGGTATTCCACTAAATCTAATAAATCTTTCTTTTCAACATCACAAATCATATCATTCATCTTTTTTCAATTAAAATATTGTAAATAATCTCCCAATTTTCAAGTATTGAAGAGATCATACAAAGAATTGAATACCAACGTGTCTTGACGTCTCCTTTCAAAGTAGATTTCTGCCCACCTTGTAAGCATGACCGCGAGGGTAGGCTTTACTAGCAGTAAAAGGCGTGTGAAAAGTTCCTGTGCCTACATTGGCGAGGCAAATTGAATTGGAATTAAAACTAGTTTTCGTACCCGCTCTTTACCCGCACCGGTGCCTTTTGTGTCCGAACCCGACTCGTACCCGCATGGAAGCACTATATACCCGACCCGCAACTTTTGCTGCTGGTACCCGCGGGTCGGGTAAACTGCGGATATGCAGGACTCTAATTGGGTACCATTGACTTGGATTGCTTGGATAATAGCTTCGCGTCGAATCTATTCACGAATTTTCATTTAAAAAGCTTTCCCTTTGAATTTCAACGGGCATCCCCCTTGTTAAAATATAAAAGGAATAGAATTTCGTTGTATTTCGAAAAAAGCGATTTCGTCGACATAACTGTTTTATATATTTTTTTCACATTTTGCTTAAGACGTAATCATATAGAGAAGGGTTATGCATACAGTTTCCGTTATGTTTAAACCTCAAGCTTTATTTTCAAATGACCATCCATATTGAGACAAGTGAATTATATGTAGAATAATTTCATGGAGGAGGAATCATTTGGCTGATGCATTAATTCTCAAGATTCTTTATTCCAGAATAACGTTCGTTCCTTAATCGAGAAAGCTTTTAACTTGAATTGAAGTGATAGGAGAATTTAGTTCCGCATTCGAAAGAATGAACGAACGCAGTACTTTATGAATTTATTCACCAAAATCTGAAAAAATAAAACGAGTTTGTCATACGAAAACGTTACCTATCGATTTCCTGGCTGAAATAATTCCTTTCTTATAAATGATGTTTTATCTGTGGTAAGAGGGATTCATGACCATTGTACTTGTGATGTAGCTTTTTTGGTTTAGATTCAATATCACCAGATATAAAAAATATTTCTATACTAAGACCCCGATTTGCGTCGACTCGATTTGGGTTGTTTCGCAGTTGCGTCGTTTATATATTGATAGGTATGTACCTAAAAACTGTTTTGCGTCGTTGAAACTCGCAGTTGCGTCGTTTTCTCTCCTGGTTTCCCCATCCACCGCGTTTGCCCCGTTCCAAAACAGTTGATTGTTTTGCCCACAAATAGTGATAAGCAAGTGATTCAGGAGTTCGAAATTTTCACTTTATAGATGTAGTCGCAGGAATTTTTTAACGTCCACCTTGCAGCACAACTTGCTGATCATCTATTGATTTTATTACAAATATAAAATTGAATTTCTCCTCAAATTTCTTGTGTGCAATTTAAGACTATTTTTGTTACCTTTCATAAATTATTGCCCAAATTCATTAGCCCCTCATTGACTTTTCATTTTAAAGGCAAATCGAAACGGATATTATTATGAAATAATTTTCAACTATAATTTAAAGAACTGATTACAAAACCGAAAAGTCAAAACCTGAGTCTGTCATCTTCAGAATAGCAAAAATCTCGATAATTTTAAATTTATAATGACAGTTTTTAGTTTAGAACTTTTTACCTTGAATAAATTACGTACCTATTAGTTTAACTTAATATAATGTTTTTATTTCTACATTAGTAATATTATTTACCTTAAATGTATATACGTATTTAAATGTGATTTTAGATATGGAACATTGTAAGGCTAGAACCTAACTTGCTAATTTAAAGGATTTATTATGGCAAATATCATTTCGATTTGCGTTGTTTTTCAAGAATGTAACCCCGACGCAAATCGGGGTCTTTGTGTATTGCATTGACATGATCATCAAGCAGTGGCTGAGCGAGGGGGGAACAGGGGGAGGGGGTGGCCCCCGGGCGCATACTAATGGACCGAAAATTAAAGTTTCTGTTTATAAGCAATAATAATATTATAATATGTGCCGAATTAAAATGCTAGTATTGTATGCATGGGTTTCCATCACATTTCCCACATTACATTTGTCTGGAAGGTTGTACAGGGAGCAAAGGGAGGGGGCGCATCTATGTGACTTGCCCCCGGACGAAGGAGATCCTAGCTATGTATGTACTACACTGTCATCAAGTGTACTGAAAACTTGATTCAGCATGTAATCTTATGGGTGAAAATTGGGTAACACTTGCAGGAAATGCATGAGCTACATTCCTCCCTTTTATATTAGTTTATTTGATGCAACGTGGTAATATTTTTGGCCTCAGGGAATTGAGTTTTAGTTTTCATTTTGGCTTTTCCTCAGTTGTCAAACCAATGTCATGAATCGATTTTCCAGGATTCCTTTTATCGGAAAATAATTTATAGCAACCGACAGAGAACTTAATAACGAATAGTTTCTATATTTCTTTTCCTCATTTTCTGAGTCATCATCTTGAGTCGACTTCAGAGTGTTCCTCTTCTCTGCCATAGCAACCGATGTAGAGCTTTATAACGAATTATTTTGATACGCAGTTTATTTTCCTTTTCCTCTGACCATGAGTGACGCGTACTAATCAGATCCTTCAAAGCATTCCCAAGTTTGAACGACAAAACAACATAATGGGTTTCACACAAGAATAATCAATTACAGATATATAGTGACTGATTTACAGTTGGTGCCGGAGAAACTTTCGGACTCTGATGGATATATCATGCCGAAAAAACGGTCTAATAAATGTCCCTGTAAATATCCAAGTGATCTCAATGTTTGGAATTAGATATTGATGCCCACCATATATATTTCATTCGTGTTCATCCCAACCCTATATTACCGAACATGTCACTGGTGATAACACAATTTACGCAGTTTTATCTTAGTTGATAGGGCGTTTAATAAAATGAGCTTTAACTTTCACTTTGGCGTCTGTCTGTCCGTTTGTACACTTTCTTAAATTGGAATTGTGGCGAAACCGTCAGCGATAGAGAGCTTAAACTTGGAGTGTAGATTTATGCACTGCTGGTATTTTTTTATTTTGCTTCACTGTTTCCATTTTTGTAAGCGTTTGAAGTAAATAGCTCTATTTGATCGAGATTAAAAATTCTCGCCATCCATCTGCTTATTAGAAGAACATCGTATAAGTGAAATTATTTCTTCTGTATTTAAATACGCGAAATTATTCAGCGGTGGGAAAACTACCATATACAGACCTGATCCGACGATTTTATTCAGCTGGTAAATTGCGGAAGGTGATTCCTAAAATTTTTATTTCATATTTGTGAAAAATATGGTCATAAAATCCTTAATTCTTAGTTTTTAAGCTGAAACAACATTCTTACCTATAAGATATCAAAGAATTTGTGTATAATTTCTGATGTTTATTCTTGCCCTGCTCAAAAATTTCATAATTTTGGTAAAAAATATCGCGCAAGCCTTCTTTCTCAGTTTTAACATTGAAAGAATATTTTCATCTTCACGTTACGATAGAATTTTGAAGGTATTTAAAATTCAGACCTCCAGGTAGAACTTAAAACTCTTGATATTAAAGAGCGGTCTTTGCTTCTAGGCTCAATGGAGCTCCATAAATTAACTCGGTACGTAATAAAAAATAATTTCTGGCATAAGAGTGGGCGATGCTTCATTTTATAAACTTCGTTTTTAATCATCTAAGTGCGGGTGAATCGGGTCAGCATTTATAAAATCAATTAGAACAACATGCACAAAAGTTAATTTGTAAAAGAAACTCTATTAAAACAAAAGGCATTTCTTGCTCTTAATCTTCCATATCTCAAATTCTTCTAAAATCCTTTTATTTTTGGAGAATTACGGCTTTTGGTAAGCAAAGTAAATTACCTTATTCACCCGACGAAAGGGGGCGAATCGGGTCAGGCGAAGGGTGAAAAGGGTTAGCCGGAAATTAGCTGACAATGAAAGCAAACAAGAAAAAATATATTAATGCCCCACTGAGCAATTATTTAAGAAAGTTACATTGTGTCAAAATACTTAGTACAATACAGTACATAAGAAAACTAACTTATACATATGCTAATGACAAGGGCTTAGGCGGATTTTCCGCAAATAAACGTTTTCATGCCATTTTCTCCAACGCAAGCTCCATGATACCGTTACCTGTTTTTTCTCTGGCACCTCACCTCTTTTCGTAGATTTTGTGATAGAATATTGTAATTGACAAAATTGGCACCTATCATCTGTGGATAATAGCTTTGCATCGCATCTATTCACGAAATTTCATTTTAAAATCTTTCCCGTTGAATTTCAACGGGCATCTCCCCAGTTTTGCGAAGAATATTCAAGATAAGTTGCATAATTTTACAAAAAATTGCAGCATTTTTCCCTTTTGACAATTTATCGAGTTCCCCATCAGTTTTTCGAGAATGAGGAAGGACTTGGAGAGACGCACACCTGTGCCGCAGCCTGCGGAAGTTTTCCCTGCTAGTCGAATTCTTTTCGTATCGTTTGTGATACCTGCAAGTAGACATTTCTGTTAAGTATCTTACTATATTTCTGCTTTGTATTATGTCACTCCAATATAATTGTTAGCATATTCCTTGTCATTTTGCCAGTGTATTATATTTGATTTCTTGTTGGCAGCAGCAGTGTCACCGAAGGGGTATCGTATCGTTTATCTATTTTCAAGTACTTTAAGGATTACGAGAGGTTAATGTAAAATGAGACAGTTGCGTCTCAAAATGAACACGAGCTTCTAGTCAGAATATGATTTGTGTGGCAGCCCTCTCAACAAAAAATAAAAATTCTGGCCTCGAGGTGCACATTGTCAAGGTCTCTTTAGTAAGTGTACTCCTGGTGATGACGCAAAGCGTCGAAATCTAGATCGAGTTGCCCTAATAAAAGTATTATAGAAATTTTAACAAGATACTTTATTTTTCAATGTGTACCAAGTTTTAAGTCCCTAGATTTCTTGGTTTTCGAGAAATGCTGTCTAAACACATAGACAGACAAACGCCGCCTTTTATTATAATAGATTATTGGTGATGTTTGACGTCAGATTTTTGTTACATTATTGATTTTTAACAGCTGTATATGTAAGATATAATCATTGTCAAGATATTTTTACAAATTCACTTTTATCATTTATTATATTCAATTTTTAGCAGAAAAAACCTAGGTACCTACGAAGGAAGAGCGAATTAGTAATATAAAATTTAATAATAAGAATGAAAATGCTAAACTATAGTTGAGCCGGCCTGCTCGGAAGCAGTCAAATGCCAACTCTGGGGGGAGAGACCTTTGGCCAATGAAACAGCGTAAATGGTCGTAACAGCATTTGGCATTATCGCCTTCCCATCGGTGGATAGGCAACCAGCTCTTCAGCTGCCAACTCTGGCCGCCTAGACTATAGCAGCAAGAAGAGTCGGTTTTGAATCTCAGAAGCAAACTCCTGCAACCTTTAGAAATATATGATTAGTACAAGTGTTTGAATAAACTGGATCCATATATGAATCAGGGCAGACCTCATCCATCAAAAGTAAAAGGAGTTTCAACATGCCATGATAATCAATTTGACCAAAAACGCATTGCTATGCTCACTCGTAGATTTGCAGATCAATTAAGTGATGGAGATCAACCTAAATATAAAGTTAGCCACCAAACTGCATTTAAATTGAAATTAAACCTGTTGCAATATTTTTGAAACACATTGTAGTCAGGTAGGACCTAATCCAATACAGTAAAACCTGGTTAATTCGAAACTCTTTAATTCGAAATTTTTGTATAATTCGAATTTTCTTTCAAATTTAAGGCCCAGTAGGCAAATTTACATATAAAAGCACCTGGATAATTCGAAAACCTTGATAATTCGAAAATAAAATTAGTTTCGTGCTCAGTGTATCAATACGTTTGTCCCTGAATAATTCGAAATTAAATTTAGGATAAAGTAATGGTCGTACAGATTGTGTGTTTGAAAATACAACCATTTCCCCTTACTGCATCTATTATTCCCTTCCATGTTTTTCCACTCACGGTGAGTTTCTCTTTCCTAGGGCATCGGCTGGACGATGAATGGGTGATGATTCTTACCCTTTTACTGAAGATATTTTTTGTTTCAAGCACCATGGGAAGGGGGAAATAGGAGAACTATAGACAATTTCTCAGAAATAATTTACCTCGAACCTTCGCAGCACGCATTCGCCTTGTTCCACTCAAGGGAAAGGATGTAAGCTAGAAAATCGGGACTCGGACACGGAAAGGGAGGTGGGCTGTTGTCTTAATTGCACTCTCCAACCTAGCGAGGGACAGAACAACTCTCCAGTCAGTTTTCTCTGAGTTTTGGTTAGAGAAGGTTCATTCCGTGCTCTTGAGTGAGTGTGAAGAAATGTCGTTTCTTATAAAATAACTTTGAACTACCATAAAATGCCTCCGGTACGCAGTTCATATAAATCTTTGACCGTAGCAGAAAAAATATTGATAACTTCAAAAATTTATGATCCTAGGGTCGGCAAATCAGATGTCATTGCAAATGATGACATCATAAGCAATGCCGTCACAAACGATAACGAGAGAGAATGTGATCATGAATAATCGATTAAGCCACTTCCGTCTAAGGAAGATGTATTTATGGCTTTGGACATACTTCAGCGATATGTGACAGACACCTGATATGTCAGTGACTATATGTGAAAAATTTGGTGAAGTTATGCAACACATCGTGCTAGGGAATCCCCAAAAATTGAAACAAAAACATAAGTGACTACTTTAAATGAGTTCGTTTTGTACTGATGTTTGGTTATTTAAATGACTTCAACTTAACAAGTTTATACAATGTATTAACTATATGGCTGATAATAGTGATAAAGTTAACATTTCTGTTGCTTATTAGTGAAATAAGGTTTTGTGTTCCGTTTTGAAAATGAATTTACTGTTATTCAATTACATATTACATTATAAGGTGAGTTATATCTGTTTTCTTGTATTCTAATTTTGTATTTATTTTTAATAGCTAGTTAGACTGTTTTGTAAATTTCGAATAATCCAGATTTTCTGTAATTCGAAATTTTTTTTCTGTCCCTTGAATTTCGAATTAACCTGCGTCTTAGAATGCATTTTAATGTCTGACCGTTACAAGTCGCACAAATAGCACAACTAATAGCGTATCCATTCTTATCGGCAGTCTTCCCTTTATATTTATATTTGTGGCTTTTAAAATAAAATAATATGGAACAGGAAGTTATCATTTTGTGTTTGTCTACTTTTTAAGCGATTTAGTGATTATTGCGATTATTGAAGCATTAGCAACATTTAATTTAAAACGTCCCTTTGAGGGAATTGAGGCAATGAGGAAAGCCCAAAAGGAAGTCCACAAATTACAAAAAAGAGCAATTTCGCTGAATGATGCTGAGTTTATCATAAACCTTTCCTCTAGGAATATATGTAGTCGCGCTTATCTCTGTACGAGGTTTGTGCTCGAAGTCACTAACTGCTAACATTGCGCGTATTAAAAAAAACGGAAATCTGCAAGCCTTTCGGGAAAGTTAATATAGTATGGCATTATAGTAAGGATAAAACCGTTTTATAAGGACGAAACCTTTTTATTTTGGCATATGATCGCAGTCTGAAATAAAAACAGAAAATGAGTATAGATCGTTTAAAGCGACGACTTAGGTGTAATTACTTCTCACATCACTAACTTTTTTCGAGATCAAAGGCGCGGCATTTCGTCTTGTTCACTTCCCAAACTCAGCAAGGATTGTTTTTGTTGGAGAGGAACCAAATCCAAGCTTCGAAACATCACCACGAGCCGCGACCGAATCGTTTTATTAGTTCCTTTGTTTTGTTTCACATGCTTTATTTTTCCTTCTGAGGTTCGGTTTCCGCGACGTAGGTGTTTCCATGGCTGTTTATGCACAGTCGGAGAGAGTCTTGCGCCAACAGGAGGTACCTGTAGGGCGGAAATATGGATTCCGACCAGCCTTCGATGCTCTTGCAGAAAAGCCTAGCTGCTTTTTCGACGACATTGCGAGATCCTTCGACACCCGCCCTCTCCATGGTCGTGAGACCTTCCTCGTAGGTCGCCCTAAGACGTATCAACTTGTCCAATTGGTTGACGAGGTTCGGGGCACACTCACACTGTTCGCACTTGGTCCCTTTTCCTTTTTTCGGCCTCCTCTTCTTGCTCTTCGATGACTTCCCGTCTCCCTCCTTCTCTTCTTCCTCCACGAGCTCTGCGTTTTTGTTCTGGCCGTTTTTTTGTCCCAGTATCCGCTCCTGAAATTAGTAACGTCATTTTGAATTTATACGTGTTTGCTTATAAAGTAAATACTAGCGAAAGGATGACAGTTTTTCATTCGTAAAATGACCATATATGTTTTTGTAACAACTTAGTCGATTTAGGGTTTTCGTGGTGGTTTGGAATTGGCAAAAGACGACCACATCTCGATCTTATCTCTATATTTGACATATGTCTTTTATTATAATATCTTGCTACCATTATATATTAAGAAACTAAGCGACTGGCCAATACTTTCTGAAAGATAAATCAATTCGATAGCGAGAGTAGCCAACGTCGTTATGAAATTTTTATCAGTATAATGTTTTTTATGTAATACGAACTGATATCTTTTTATAATTAAAAACATATGCCGAATTAGATACCTATACCTTGGGAGCTGTTAAGCTCTTTCAGATTCGTTTTATGCTGCGTAACTTTCAAAATTAATCCTTAAAGTCACCCATGTTGCAAATGTATTAAATTGCAAAGCTCGGCGGAATATTAAATTTGAATATCTGGGCGCTGCGTCATTTGGTTCGAAATCAATTTGTCTGCAAACACGGAGGGGCGTCTTCCGTGACGCACTCACCCTTTCCTCCAGCGCGTCTGCTTCCACCGGGATGGCGCTCCAGCACCCTTCCTTCTGGCACTTGAGCAGCAGTGGCGAAGTTTCCTCCATCCCGTCGTAAGTGGGCCAGTCGCCTAAGCAAGCGCCGCAGCGACAGATGAACCAATAGCGAGATCGTAGGGACCGCTGCCTCTCCCTGCGGGTCTGCTTTGTGAAAACGGGTCCGTAGTTTTCCGGTATGGCCTCGCCGGTTTTCAGAGGCCTCAAAGCGCGGACCACCATCTTCGTGCCGACGAAAAACCTGCGGTTTCCAACGAATGCATTTTTATCGATCCACTGTAAAATATGCTTTCCGAGATCGAATCTAGAGAGCATAAAATGGATATAATGTGGGGGTTGTTAAAATTAAAAACAAAAGGAAAATTAAAACAACAGTTTAATCGCAGGTCTACGCATTCAACATAACATGTGGAATAAGTCGAAGTGTGATTAAACTGCGTTGTTTTAATTTTTATTTTGTTTTTAACGGTTCCACATTACATCCATATTATGGAATTCCACCAAGTATGAAGGTGAATGTCTCCTTTCCTTTTGAGGGATTTGAGTAGTTATAGCCGACATTCTATGAAGAATTATCGAGATCATCTTATGTCTGAAAACAGACTTATTTTTTAATTAAGAGTCAAAACTTGAAAAAATAAGTACTTGGTATCTCCAATAGCCATTAAATGTATGTGAAAAAACTAGATGCACATTTCTGCTACAATAATTTTAGAGCCTACTTCAGTTAATCACTATCTGGTTTTTCATATAGTTGTTATGGCTTTTGGAGATAACCTTAGATAAGCAGGTACTTATTCTTTTCAAGTTTTGATTCATAAGTGCTTATTTTTTTATGCCGAAATTGTGAAACGAATATTACTTTTTACTTATCCAAGTCTTTCTATATTTACCTCACTGGCATAGACTTTAGATTCTTTAATCGAAATGATTCGCAATTTCTCAGTAGGACGCACGCCTATAAAGATTTTAAGCGGCAACAATCTCATTTGTTTTTCAGTGATAATTTTCCGATATTTCTAACTACACTTAAAGAAAATACTGTATATAATTTCTCGAGAGTCTTTTCGCCCGTTCATCCGTCTGTTCTCCTTGTATCTCAAGAACTTTTTCTTAGGAAAATGCGACATTTTGTTTCTACCAGCTAGGAGACCCCAGGAAAATTATTTTCATTTTCATCCGCCATCTCGAAACAAAAGGGCGGCCGTTTAAAATATTTGAAAAACTTTTTTCTGAAAAGCTGAGTTGGAGAAAAAAACTAACTCAACAAAAAAATGACTTAATAAGAGCAGTTTCGAAAAATTATTTTCAGCTTAGCGTGATTAAATGCGAGGCGCGTAGGGCAGTAGTAATCATAAATCTTTGAAATCTTTATCATTATTTTCGTCAATTAACCGAATAACCGTCATTGGGTTACAAACTAATTCAATAAGCAATACTATCTTACAATTTAAAATTTAAACAACAAATTTAAAAAATTGCACAGTAACAATGACAGAAATGAGGAAATTATTTAATGAAATACCTCGAATTACGGTCGTGAAATTGTTTTACATTATTTGCATTTATTTTTAAATCATATGATGACATTCAGGAATTATTTGATCGGACGCCATCGTAGAGCACCGCATGATGGCATTATAAACAAGTAAGGAAAGAACTGATGAATCAGATATTAAGGGTGTTTTAAAAAATTCAAACTACACCCCGCAGGCTACCCCTGGAGTCTCCAAATTTCAACCGAAGGGAGAACTTACGGTCATGAACAATCCCTCAAAATTTGATCGTCCTACTTGAACGGTGTAGAAATAGTTCACCGTACACGGAAGTGTGACGGACGGGAGGATGTACGGACGGGCTGACCGACAAAACGATTACATTAGCGTATTAAAAACAGCTAAAAAAAGTGTAGCCTCCATGACTCGAGCGAGTATTATTCGGATTATCGATTTGTCGAATAAATCACTTGTATGCGCCAGGGTGAGTTGATTGAATTAATTTTTACTGTCTTAAGTTCGAACTATAGAGGTTCGACCTCTTGTTACACTTCAGCAATTTTCCGTCGTATGGCATGACGAATTTATTTTTCTATACTCACCGCGTTACGGCCGGATAGCAATCGTGGTTAAAAAATGCCACCGTGGGATAGATCCCGACACCGAGGTACTGCGTCTTAGAACCTTTGAAGCGGAATTCGCGTTCGTAAAGCGTCTCGAAGATCTCGTGGGCGTTGAACTGGAGCATCTGCAGGTGGTGGAGCAACAGCCTTCCTGCGTACACTTCTTCCTCGCTGCGAAGTCCGATCATGCTTTCCTGGTCTGAAAAAAAGGTTCGAAAAAACGATTAGCCCAGTACGAAGGTAAAGAAACCTCGTAGCGATGCTATGAGATTCAAAGTTGAATTGGCGAGCTGAGTAGACAAGTTGATTGCATTGAATAAATGTGTACCTTCTGCAACCATAAAACTCACGAGGAGAATATACTCGAACATTTCATCTACGATGGTATTCGGAAGGTTTTCGGACTGGACCTCTTAATTCACAAAATACGAGCCGCAAGGATAATTTACTGTTATTTTCCTTCGAAGTAGTACATTTCCTCCAATATGCAGCTGTCTTAGCATTGCGTCCAGTTTCAGAAATTTACCAGAAGCGCTTTTGTGACATTGTTAAGAGTATCCATCACTGTGCCGTTAATCTTGTTGCCCAATGCGAAATTATGTCACTGGAGATCTTTTTTCTCTTTAGGAAATAGGTTAAAGTCGCATGGAGCAAGATTCGAGGTTAAAAGTGGATAGACGGGGATCTCGCGGCGTTCAATCCCTTGGACCCTTATTAGCGCGCGAGATACCTCAAGTCCTCGTCTCTGCGAACACTTCCTCGATTCCTGAGATCACCCTTTCCAGCGGGGTTTTCCCCTGACCGTAGGGATGATTAAGCACAAATTAATCAAAACTTTTTAAATGCATTTCTGATGAGAATGCATCCCTGTTTAACACTGTGCGTAGTTTCCCGACTATGAAAGTCTTGTAAACGGCTTTCTACGGCAAACATTAAGGACGTTGATATTTTTCGCTCCGAGGTACCAACCCACTGGATTTGTTTCCCGCAGTTTCTTCCACATTTAAACGCTCGTGATTGACATAACGAAGTACAATTCAAAACCACCTAAAGGATTTACGGAAATGAATACTCAACCAATTACATTCACGTAAATAAATCCCTCCGATTTATTCTTAATTCTTTATGTACATCCTTTAGTTTTGTGTGTTATATTAAAAAATATTTTGCTCGAAGCTTAATAAACCATCTCAACCCCAGTGTTATAAAAGGTGATTCAGAGAACTTAATGAATTGCTTTATGATTTTAATTTTTCAGACATTTTTATTAACCAGTAGCCGCATTAAAAAAAAGAAAAACAATTCGAACGCCAGCACTTGTTTTCTGTTTTATCGTAATCAGAATAGCTTAATTGGATTTCGCGTTGATTCACGGAAGCATTTTTTTTTTTCGAACGGAATTACAGGAGCAATCCCGTCATTCTTTTTGGGAGCGCACTTTTGTGTTGCGTAGGTTCTCCTTTGAAAGGCGAGTTTCGATCAGCGGAATTCGTTTTTAATCTGCATCGTTTAATTCTTTTGGCGTAATTATTTTTCGCTTGAACGCACCTTTGTTCGGCGCGGCTTTGAAGAAGGAAGTATGACGCAGGCACTTGATAAGGAACACTGCCATCAGCGTCCTCTCCAGCATATCTACGGGAGAACGTTGCTCAGATTGGGTCACGAGGTTCAAGATGGCTCTGTAGTCGCGTGCGTCGTAATATCTCTTCCCCGATCCGGCAACCTTTTCTTCCTTGTTGTCATTTTCAGTGATTGCACTGAAACCAGCAAAGCGTATGCAATTAGACCTTAATGATATAATAAAAATGATATAATTGTTTTGGTCGATTTTGTAGGTTTAAGTTAACTTTTAACACGAAAAAAGCGATTTCTATGAGGGCTTTAAAATTACTTTTTCAAATAACTCCAGTTCTCGCTTTTAACTTTCGTGATCATAGAAATTCTTTTCCTCCTACCCGTAAAATTTAATTGTGATTGTTCCCATTGCTTTTAAATTCTGTAAGTAGAATAGTTTGAAAGGACAATATCGTGATGTACTATGTAGACCAACAGAATTTTCAGGTTCGTCACACTTGCGATAATCGGATTAGCCTTTTCGCCACATTATACAAAATATAAATATTATAAGTAGGACTTAACGTCAATAAAAGGTTACAATAATACACAATAATTTAAATTATTTATTATTCATATATGTAAATCATTAAATTCAAAGATTAATATTTAATCTGATACTTTTCAGTTTATTTGTACAAGTAGTGCACTGAAATTTGGACTGTAGAATTGTTTACGTGTAAAACCCTATTTATAAAAAGTAATATTTTGTATTATGTTGTGAAAAGGCTGTGGTATGTAAAATTTACACAACCAGATATGATAAAATTTAGTACTATGTGATATAATTAACTAATAAAAAATAGTAGATTGAGCATCGGTTCGCCACATATCAATGACCGATACAGCGCAAGTGGTAAGTGGCGGTGGGGTTGGACAGCACTAATGTAGACGAATATACTCCAGTCTTTTTATATTAATTTTTGGAGGGAGATTTTTTGTTGGTATAATGAATACTGCTTTTAACTTTTTCCATATACGAAGTATAGAGAAAGTATTGTTTTGATGAAAAAATCGAATTCGAGATTTGAACGAAAATACATGTTTTAAGGTCCCCTGAACACGTTATGACTTTTCTCGATGATGCCTGTGAGTGTGTCTGTGTGTGTGTCTGTGACCGGAATTTTGTGGGTGCTCGAACTCAATAACTAAGCCAACGCGAAATTTTATATTTGACATTTTTTTAAAGGCTTGCTGATTAGTTTTTTGGTATAACTCGGTCAACCAGAAGTGGGTGTTTAGTCTTGTCACATATCCGTTTTTACTTTCTCCATATACAAATTATAAAGAAAGTATTGTTATCATAAAAAAATCAAATTCGAGATTTCAACGGAAATACGTTTTTTTAACGACCTGCTGATTATCTCTTGCCTATGGGCAATGGGTATCTAAGAGGTAGAGCAATGAATAGCTGGTCAGTTTCAAAATTTTAGGAAGAAAGGTGACTTCCTCACTATTATTTCTTAATACATGTTTTAAGGTCCCCTGAACACTTTTTACTATTTCTATGGGTGTGTCTTTGTGAAATATGTGCTTTAATATTTGATGAATGTAAAAAGATATAGGAAAAAAAGATGTAGGAAATTTAATTTACTACAATGTTTGTTCGAAAAATGTTCCCATATAATGCATTGTTTAAGAGATATTTTAAAAATTAAATTTTTTAGCTGCCACCACCACATCACATACCGGCGACTATTGTAGGGAAAACTGCGAAGGGAAAACTGCATTTACCCGGGTATCAGAAGGCTACGGTTTGAGTTTATTTTTGTTCTTCGTAAATTTTTTAAAATTTTCTCACAGTTCTTTAAAATATTTATTATCATTTAACTTATTTGGATTTTAAAAATAAGTATTACAGGTATGGAGAAAGTGATGTGGTGGCCTTATCAGATTTTTTTAAAGCAGCCAATACGGTCGCGTTATTGATACATCAATATTTACGAATTTATAATATTTTATGATTGCGAAACTGAAAAATAAATCTTTTACAATTAGAAGAAATGTAAAGTTAAATAAAATTCCTATACCGGAGACATTTTTGTTTTCTCTTGCGTAATTTAACTCATATAACTTCATTCACGCTCCTATGTTTACAATGAACCAACTCCTGAAAAAACTAAATTTACATCGTAAAAAGAATTAAAAACGATTGTGTCTCCATTTCCGCTAGGGCTCAATTCTGCTCTTTGATTTTAGTAGATCCGCTTTAGAGTCTACACAGTCGAGGAACTTACCGGAACGAGAAATATTTCAGTTAGAAAGAAATCTCTTTAATAATCTCGGGAAAAAGTACGTAGATTTAATACTCAGTTCAGTGCAGCAGAGAAACATCAGCAGAGGGAAAAATCAACGATTCTGATCCTAAACAAAAACTAAGTTAATTGCATGTCCACGCACGTGAATACAATTTGCATTAATTTAAAACTCCTTCGTAATTTTGCTGTTTTAGTCAGTATACAAACTCAGAAGAAGGCATTTTCGATTGGTCGCACGTGAACACTCCCCATTAGCAGACTTCACCGACGCTTATGTATTGTTATTTCGTCGTGAATAAAAAACGTTCTTCAAATGTCGAACACCATCGAACACGCTGCATGATCATCTATTACCTAATTGAACGAGTCAGACGAAAGGGCTCGTGAATTGCAGCAGTCGAGTCCATTCATAGCCAGCTGAAGGGGATGGAGGGGGGGGGGGGGGCAGGCGATTTCTCTTGCTGTCATGTTTGCATGCGTCGCCTGCGTCGTATTTCAGCGTTATTTACGTCCTTGAGGATCGCTAAGCCCGTTTGGGATGCGTTTGGATGTCGTCAACTTTGCTTTCGCCATCGCGGAAGAAAACCCGAATAACCTTTTAGATCGCAGAATCTTAACTTTTGCGGTCGAGTGTCGGAGTATCCGTGTCATACGTGCATTCTAAAATAATCATATGTCACAGATGATGCATTAAAGGAAGGAATCGAAACTTGAGGGGGAAGGCTTCAGATTGCACAGATTGATTTGGGTGCGTTTAAAACCTACCGGAAGGTAGAATTACAATGTATGTATGTATGTCTCAGATGGTGTATATGTAATTTATTTTGAAATTATTTTAATCAACTTTTTAATATGGGAATGGATATCCGCCGAATTACCAAAACAAAAGTAAGAAAACATTTATAAAAAATAGATTTTGTACATAAAATGTCACAAATCAGATACATAAACCTTAAATTAATTCGAAATTCGTATTTAAACGTATGAGCTACCGGCAAAGATAGAGGAATGGCTAAAATACATCAAAGTATTTTCAAAGTCTAGACCTAAGGAAATGTTCCTTGAATATATCTGCTCGTTAAAGGAGGTTAAAGAAGATGATTAATGATTTTCCAACAAATTTCCATTCTTAAGATATAGTTTACCGTTGTGCCGAGTTTTAATATATTTTCCTAGTTTAAAGCTCACGCTCATGTTCTTTGTAAATTATCTGTCTATAATAAGAATAATAAGAAAATAATAAGAATATCTGTCTATACTTGACAATTGGGTTTAGGTTTAAAAGGGGCTAACAAGCCTCAACCTAGCCCAAGTAAAGGCATTTGTCTGTCTGTCTATATTAACCCTTTTCTGAAATGCAACTCTTTGTTCTAGATCAATGACATTATTTTTGTACATGGTAAATGATAATCACTTTGAAGTCATATAAAGAAATGTATTTCAACTTTATTTCCTTACACAATTTTGGAACATTTTTCTCGTGTACCATTATTTTTATCTCAGTAAATTTTGGTTTAATGAATGCAAAATTCGTTACACTTGATTATCTTGAGCTTTACTTTCGACAAAGAGGAGACAGTTGCCCAAAAGACTACTGCATTCTAAAATGTTCTGTGATATATTATGGCTGTGTGCGAAAAAGCTGTGGTTTTCACTAGTATTAGACGTTTTAATAAATTAAATGGATTCCGGAGTTTTAATGGTAAATTATGGTAATAATTTAATAATAATAATAATAAATAATTTCCTCATCATTATTTTTATTTAATTCGTTTCAGTCATTAAAATCCACACGTTTATATTCCTGTCATCCTGGTTTGATTTGGTTCTTTCTCTCTTTTGTGCAGTTTATCTCTAGCCGTACATTATTTTGCCGACTACTAGAGCGGAAGTTTTAAATGATATTTTGGTTATTTTCGTTCGTCCTTTGTCAGGGCTGATTTTCTCAAGTCAATTTCCTCTTTTGCATGAGGAAAATTTTTCTTCTCAGAAAAAATTTTCGATCAAAATATTTGAGTAATAGTTTTGGCCATCTAACGCAGAATGAATGAACAACCAACTCCTATTTTCAATCCAGGTTCAAATAATAATGAAACGCGTCCTTCGAGTTTTCCTAGGATAGGAAAATTATCTGCGACATTATGTTCAAACGGCAATCCGTGGAATTCCATAAAAAATCCTCATTCGCCACATTGAAACATGTTAATGAAGACTTTCGTGGTCGAATTTCGAGTAGGAATTCACAGTTGTATTTCACTTACACGAAACCTGGCAATCTCTAAGGCAGTGTTTTTCCTAACTTTTTGTCTCGCGAACCAATGGAAGGGAGGTCACCTTGAAGAAAAAAAATGCTCCGACTTGAGTTTTCATATACTTACAATAAAACGCAGTATGTACTACAAGACTGGCATTTATCTAATAGAAGCATTTCTTCCCCTGTCGTTTTTGCTTAATTATGTTCGAATTTTTCTTATAAACCTCGCGACCCAGCGCTGGGTCGCGATCCCGATTTTGGAAAGCACTGCTGTCGGTAACTACCGGTGCCAATTTTTTTATTTTTCTACCCTCCGAAACTCTCGTAGCCTTTTCATCTAACCCAACGCGTAAAAAAATTTACCAACTTCCCCGACGTAAGCGATATTCTTTAAGTCTTCTGTCGCAATCTCACCGAGATTTCTTGACGTCGTCTTGTCCTTTGGTCCATAGCTTTTCCGGATGAGGATCCTCGAGGTAGTCCTCCAGCGCCTCTATCTGGTGCTCGAGCGGCGCCATAGTGACGAGCCTAAGGGCTAGGCGCGAGAGGAGTGATAGGCCGGAGGCTATAAGGGTGCTCCCGACGGCACACTCGTAGGGGTGGTAGGTGGACTCAGCAGCGTCCCTGCATCCGACGTCGCAAAACGCCACTCCGCTGCACCTAATGCACGGCACCGGAGCGAAAAGCCTGCGTGCGGGAGACAATAGGGATCAGAAGAGTCAAGAACACGAATAACTTTCGGAGAAATCAACAGCGCGTGTTACTTCTGCTCTTCTGTCGGAGTGCTTGTATTAAAAAAATAGTTATCGCGTAAAACAGACATTTCGGCTCCAGGGCCACATAACCTGTTACTGCACTCATCGAGGGCCACATGGCTCACTTCTGCCCTCTTCGCGGGAGACATCCAGTGGAAAATAGAGTTGAAGAATAATTTAAAGAAATTAAAGGTTTTAATTGTGGGTCAGTATTAACTAATTTGTTTTAAATGTATTTATCTATTATGGGAAAAGGTGTGCAAAGAGAAAATATATTGTTTTTATAATTTTATATATTAATTTTGCTATATCGTATTGTGTCTTTTAATCGTTAAACTCATGGCGGGCCGGATGAAGACACTTGGCGAGCCGGATGTAGCCCGCGGGCCGTAGTTCGGACATCACTGGTATAAAAGGATACGTTGGATTCATTGGAGTACCTATCTTCAAGGGTATTTAGTTATAGGTTGTATTATTTTGTGCAACTACAACAAAAAATTAAATGGATCGGATAAATGGATATCAAGGAGCTAAAATGTCGGTAGTTAGTCTAAGTACAGTTTCTTATAAATTAAAATGATAATTAAAGTGAAATTAGTGCGATAAATCAAATAAAACCTAATGGTGCCCAGCTTGGGAAAAAATACGGAGGCCTGTCCATGGTTGGGAACGTGCATAGATCTAGAAATGCAGTGGAATCGATGAGGAACCGTAAAAAGAAAAGGGAAAAATTAAATTTTGCGCAATGATTCGAAAAGAGTTAAAATGGCATATTTCGACAATTCCTTTAAAGCTGTCGGTTTTTCATATCACAATATTCAGACCTAACAGTTTTTAAATTTTCAAATGGTTCTTACAACGTTATGATTTAGTAACGCAGTGTTACATCCCTTTATACATTTTCATTGTCATTGCTCGTGGTTGCGTCTATTCCTGTTTTGGCTAATTTTCGAGGCCTGCCTATTACTAAGTAGCATTCAGAAAATTATATTCTCTAGCATGAAAAATATTTGTTGAATAAGGACGTTGATATAATTGCAGTAAACATCACCCGGAGTTTACTTGATTATTTCTTTTGATATCAGGGATAAAAATTCTGAAAATGCCGGTCCTCTACTTTCTGGAGGCCGAAAGAACTGTTTATGCACCACATCTCTAATTTGTTCAAAGTATTGCGTTGAGCAAAAGTCGAAGCACACAAGTAAAGATAGAATGCTACACTTAGGATATTAAATTCTTCTCGCTGTCAGGAAAAATTTCAATCTAACAAGGTACAGAAATAATATTTTCCCACTAACCTGGTGAAGCAGTGATGGCAGTGGGTGCCCGCCTTCTCGGGGAGCAGAACGCAAGCAAAGGGTGGTTCGACCACAAGCGTGTCCCCCGCAGAGATGTCCGACATGGCCACCGCGTACCTCCCCTTCCCCTCGTCTCCTTCCGCCACGCTTTCCGCCACTCCAACAGCCCTCGAGGCATTCGGGAAAAGTTCGCTTGCTCCTCCGGTCAGGGAAGGAAGCTCTGGCGGCGGGTCACGTACAAAGAGAAAGTCAACATCCTCCTCACTTGCTCCTTCCTCTCCGCCATCATCGGTTTTCTATTAACTATATTCAACGTAGTTTGCACAGTGAAAAGGGGAGAGGGTTATTTTTATGGACCGGATTTTATCCATTTGGCCACAAAGTGGAATTTGGGGTTAGTTTGCGCGGTTTTCTGATATTACATCATGATTAATTACATGTATCATGGTAACGACTGAAAGTTCACCAATTGAAGTATCATTTTGTTATATAAGTTTTACCTTACCTCCTCTTCTTAAAGTGTTATACTAGTAAGCTCTATTGTAAATTATCTTGCTCTGTTTTTTCTGACAAATCGTTTAATTATCAAGTTAGGTAGAATATTTCATTGCAAGGATATATTTTCTTCGCCAGGACTAAGTTATCAGCATGTAATTAATTTTTTTAAATATATCGCTTGTCCGGGATTTAATTGTTTGACCTTTAATTTGCAATAGATTTTTAAAATTAGGGCAATAGTTTAAGGCTATTGAAGGAGATAGAACGAAATAATCACGAAACTTATACAAAACTACCCAAACCAGCCAGATTTTAAGGAGCTTATATGACGTGTTAGGGACATAGAACGGTATTACACCGTCGTATTAAGCGTATATAAAAATGGGGTTAGAACATTTTAATCCTGGACCAGCTATATTTACATTCTAGAAATGTGTTTTTTTATGTTAAATAATTTCTCATTTTTAGTCGTTTTAAGTGAAAGAGGTAGCGACTGACCCAGAGTCAGAAAACGATCAAAGAGCATCATCGATATCATCTAACTGGCATGCACAAGCAATCTGTGTAAACGTATCGTCAACGTGATATTAGAGTCAGAATTTATTAACGTTTTAGTAATTAATTGAGACGATGAAATCGTCATCATCGTCATCTAAGTACCTCACCGTTCTTCTCTTTGGCGGCAGCCTTATCCTTCTTCTTTGCCTTTTCTTTTCCACCTTTCGCACAGCGCTCGATGGCTTTCTGCAGGTTCTTCTCCACCTCACCACTCTTCTCCTTCCCCAGGCTCTTGAGCGCCTCCCCGTAAGCGGACGATGCCTCCGCCCACCTGCACCTCGCCTCTTCGATTCTTCCCATCCTTTCGAGAAGAATGTGACGCTTCGACGCCGGATAACCGGACGAGAGGGCTAACGATGCGTCTCTTGATGCTAGTTCCGGTCTGTTGAGCTGAAGGAGGACTGCGGAACGGTTGGCGTACGCGTAGGTGAGGCTCAGACCTTCGTCCACTGTAGTATCCACACCTAATATACCGACGAGAGGGAGAGGAGATGCAAGTGCATTGTGCATTCAAGGAGACAAATACACACGCAGTAAAAATTCACACAATGCGGAGTTGGTGGTAAACGCCGAATGTTACGGAATAGAGATCTCACACTCAAATTGCATTGGGACTTTACAGATAATTTCGGTGAGCCGCATGTGATGACTTCTATTTGGTGGTTCGCATGTCAAACAATGAGCGTAAGCATTTTGTTGGAACTTAAAAGCACACGACTCATAGTGTTATATACTTTTAACTAAAAAGCAAACTATGTTACAATTCATAAATAATAAACATTTTTATATTGTTTCGTAGCTCATTGCTACTCCATTATTATCTCGTAAAATTTTCCTCCGCCTTTTTACGGTAGAATCAAAGTAATATGAGGATCGTGATTTTTCAACTGACTAGCCGCATGCGGCCCAGGGACCACCTGTTTGAAACCTCTTTTATAGAATCATAGAAGTATTAAATATACGAGAAAAAATATATATATACACACACACACCCGGTTACCGATTTAGGGGATACGTTTCTGGAAAACACCGTGTAAATGGAAACCGCGTAACTCGAGGCATTGTCTACAGAAAATAGAGGGGCATGGGGACATTCGATAACCATTTTTCGTAACTAAAGGATAATAAAACAAAATTAAGGAATTTTAATTTTAAAATTATTCCAATTAAACTAAAGAAAACATCAGCATTCTGAAACGGGTATTAGCTTACTTCATTGGAGGAATACCATCCCGGCAAATGGAAGACCCGGGTTCCGATTTCAGGTCATAGTAGAATTTTTCTCCTGATTTCATGTTATTCCCGCTCTGTTAACTTATCTTTGATTTCTATTTTATTGTTAGGTGTAAATGACTTGCACTCTCTTATGGGCACACCATACATGCTTTCTTCGAAGCCATTATTACACTTTTCGAGGGGATAAATCAAGCAAAAAACGATAGGAAATCAGTAAGGAGATGAGATGATATGCCAACGCAATCGAAGCTGAAAATGACAAGGATTTTGGCATGCGCGTAAATTGAAGCGTTGGTCACATTTTATAAACGCGTATGCGTGAATAAGCGTAATTAGGGGTCCGACTGTATATGTATTCTTAGGGCTTCAAATTATTTCTTAAGTTTTAAAAGTATTTTTCGACAAGTATTTAAAATGTTTAATATTCTTTATACTCCTATTTTTATGCGTTCTTTGGACGAAGTGAACGCATACAGAGGAAGTCTTTTCCGTCCCTCGGCATGTTTGTTTCATCTCGGCAGTCGCTGGACGTATGTCGATGAAATTTGGTATTGGGGAGTTTTACTAAAATTTGTCGACCGATTCCAATTTTGTTTAAATCGGACGGTTATAACGACCCTATAAATGAAGACTTACATGTGTTTTACAACGTACCACGCAAGCATCTCGTTAAGTACTCATCTGAGCGTAAAATATTGAGAACAAAAGTTGAATTAAATAATTAAATACCTATTTTTTGTCAATTTTTTTGTAATGGTAAATTTAAAGAAAAGGAAATTTACGTATGTACCTAAAAGTACCTAAAAAAACAACTTCACAACAATTTAGAACATTCATGATTGTGAAATCTCAAAGATCGCATTTGGAAACTCTGTGTTCTCCGACATGGAGTACACCTTTCCATTCTTGTTGAAATGGTAAGGAATAGCGTAAAATACGATGGTAAAATTATAATACAGAATGTTGATGAAAAATAAGATTTATAGTTCATGAAATGTCAACGGAAATCATCCATTGGTTCTCCTACGCAAACTACAATATCTCACCTCTGTTTCCTGTTTTTAATTCGAGGCGATGACGCAATGGTTCCCAGTTTTTGTTGGCACGGCACCCTTTTCAAGACACAATATCGCGGAATTCATTTCGGAACAAGGTCGTATGTTTTTGCGAGCAGGTATCACAAGGTCTTGACGCAATTATTTGTTGGTACTACACCATCAATTAATTGGAAGAAAGAATTTTGTCCTAGTGACCTATCAACATTTCCAAATCATCGATTTACTTATAGGAAAACATTTCTCGCGGTACCCCTAGCGGTCAACTGCGGCACCCAGTTTGACACCCGCTGCACTAATAATAGTGCAATCTGTTTACCTTTGCTAAACATCGTCACCATGTTTGTCTATAGCGCGTTTCACGTCGTCCGTGCACTACGTGTTCTTATGGGATAATCGCTATCCCATGTTATTTCCCTATATTGCTTATTCTCGACGTTGCCTGTTTGTGGAAAATCCAGATTTTCGTCGTTTTTGGCATAATTACTCACACACCTAACGAAGAGTGGGATATTAACAAAATGAGTAAGAAAAGAAACAAAATACTTTTTAAACCAAAAATCGCCATTTTTGCATGGTTATACAATAGTTCCCGCGTTTTAGGAATAGTTGGGCATTGTACGTGTATGAAATGGCGAGAAAAGATTAAAGTTATTTTTGAAAGTAGAATGAACTCAACATCTTCATTGATTTTTGAGATATGCCATTTTACATTTGAGCGCGAGAAACTTCTGCCGCCTCGTCGGAACTTTTTCGCGTGCCACGAAACGTGGGCCAAAGAGACTTAAATTTCTCTTTTACAATCTTCTGTTTGGGGACTCATACTTTGCACACGAGCTTCAACACATACGCTGGAAAACGATCATTTGCTGGATGGAAAGTCATTCGCATATGGCTCGGAGAGATTGTTCTTGAATAAAGTAACAAAGACCTAAATATACGTATCTCAGTTATTCGCTATCATCGCTGAGAGGGCGAGTTTCCGCCAAACTAGCTCACTCCGTGTGAATTCGTTTTGTTTTGCGAGGCGTTGCGATACGCTATTGGACGAAACAACTCGAGTCACACGGGGACCCTGTAAAGTGTGCTTATGACGCAAATATGTGCCGTGGGAGGTTGGTAATGGCGTATGGCGCTAATTCGTGCCATGAATAACGAGCGTGTCGAATTTGATTAATAAAGTCTAGTCTTGGTGTGGAGGAACTCCGCGCACCATCGGTTTCGGCATTGATATTTTTGCCGGAATTCGAAAATTCTGAAGTCCCACCAAGTAAGGAGTTGTATAAAAGTCTTCTTTTGTGCGATATTAAGGCCTCCATCTCCGTCTGATTTTCACCGTGTACAGAATATGAAGGTAGGTTTCCCTTAAAATCATCGTACGTATTCAACGATAGCGGTTATTATCGTTGACGACATGGTAGAAAGTT
This sequence comes from Tanypteryx hageni, assembly GCA_028673005.1. Lineage (NCBI taxonomy): Eukaryota > Metazoa > Arthropoda > Insecta > Odonata > Petaluridae > Tanypteryx > Tanypteryx hageni. The sequence continues at coordinate 63,153,159 of CM054115.1, read as the reverse complement.
CAGTAAAATAAAACAAATCGTTTCAATATTTTTTGGCATATTCCATTAACATCAATTAAAAATGAACAGAAACCTTAAAAATAAATTTAAACCGCTTATTATTAACGAAAAAGTAATAGCTGCTATGTATGCCAGTAATCAAGGGCGTGCCCAGGGGGGGATCCTGGAGGTCCTGGACCCCCTCCCCTGTGTACAGACATTTGTGGAATCTGCGATAACCACGCTACAAACTTGCTGCGTTGCCTCTTGCTACGCTGCCACTTCCTGCGTTGTGTTGTGATAACTAAAAACGTTATAAAAGTTTAAATTATTTTAATAGGGCTTGTATTTAATCAATTGCTGGAAATTGGTTTTCGACCTCAGACCGCCCCCCCCCCCTTCCCCGAAGTAAATTTATGGGTACGTGCATGTCAGTAATAGACACTGAAGATTACATGACGTTGCGTGATGTTGGTTACTTTGTTTGATTGGACCGAAGCAGTTAGACTGATCAGAAAGGAGGAATTTTGCGGAGCGAATGCGTTCGCATTTCAAGAGGAGTAAGTGATTTGCAGTAACAACCTTTTGAAATTTCTAGAGAAGAGAAGTTACTAAGTGCCATAACGTTAATGTAAGTGTGTTAGAATGTAGTCCATTCGAGGCTGATGATTTAATGTACGTTTCACGCCTTTCTCGAAAGATAAGGATTTAATAGCTCCCTCTTGGTTTACTGCTATGAATGGAGCGAATGAAGAGAGAATATGTAAGCACTTAATTAGCGGAAGAGCTGACTCGGCTCTTTTGCGGCGAGGTCAGACCAACGGGCCTCACAGTCTCATGTCTAAGATATATTCCAGAAAATTTGGCTAAAGGTTCTTACTTAAGAATAGAATTGTCACGTGCGAAGCCCGTTTAATACCGTACAACGTTTTTATGAAATATTTTATCTATCTAATTCTGATTTTATAATAATCCCATATTGTTTGTGTGTTATTTTCTTCAAAAGAGATTGGGTAAAAATATTTTGAGCAGGTTTCGCACACTTAAAAACATTAACCGTCGGATAAGCAAAAATATATCTTGCAGTGGTTCTCAACCTTTTACATCTTGCGTCCCACCAACCATTTCGTCAAAAAAACTTGGTCCCAACATGATAAAAGCAAACCCCACCTTTTCCAAGGAGTTGATTTTTACGCCAATTACATTTCAGTTTCATATTAATCGTTAATAAAAATTTTTAAGGACCATAAATATTGCAGTAATTTTGTTGAGAAAAAGTTTTATATTAATTATCTTCGAAACTTAGACGACCACCGGTCGAAAAACATTGCTATAGTGACCGCCATGCGCCCCAGTTAGATCGGAATTGGAGGATATGCTTAAAGACCTTTCTTGTTAGCGTAAGAAAAGTCTATATTGACCGGAACCGCGGTGGCTAGAACTGTTTAAACTTCACTATCTCGAAGCTTAAACAGTTCTAAAACTACATTCCACTCATTGCCAATTTTATGAGGCTAATTTGCATGGAAATTATCTGTGTTCTCAGGTTTCGACTAAGTTTTGGCGTCGAGAATTCCGTTTATCGCAAATCTACGTAGGCCGATGACTCATCGCTCAGGTATTCCTGAACAAACCTTCGGGCCGCTAATGCCTGGCGTTTGGCCTAGTGGTCCAGGCGGACGGAGCGCCGGATGTTTAGTCCGCTTGCTGTTAATGGGTTGCCCAAACGTCTTGTCTGGCACCAGTGTAAATATTGCAGGAGAAGGAAAGACTTGACACTTTAAACGATGCAGTCCTCCGTAAATCATGTAAATGTGCGTATATTGTATGGATTCGCAAGAGAAAAGCCATTGATATTGATTTAACTCGTTTTCATGTAATAGAGTTCTGTAAAAAAATGTTATTATGTATCACAATCTCTCTGGCTGAGATAGGTTGGAGATGTTAGGAGTAGGAAGTTAATTAGATATAGCAAAGTTTTCCATGCGATTATTAACCGAAAATGTTTAACCTAACCTGGTCAACAATAAAAAACCCAGCTGCGTTCCATCCTAATTGAGACAACTTTAAATAAACACTTTATTCGAAGCATACTTTTACATATTATTACATGATAAATTTACCTTGAATTCCTTCCTCAATTAGGTATTTTGTTGGATTGTCTAATTCAATCAGCAGCTGTGCCTTAAAATTTTAGTGGAGGATTTCCCTTCGAGAAAATATGTAAATAACGCTATATACCTACATGCGATAAAAAATTGAAGAAATTCCAATTGTTTGGAACATGCCATTTTTTCATGCATTTGCATTTTACAGTATAAATTTCCACATTACCCTCGTGGAACGATACATTATAACTCAATATAATAAGTGAGTGCATGTTTTTAAACACATCATAACAATATTTCTCTTCTGAAGCCAATGAGACTAATAAAAAAATCGTACTGTAATTAACTCGGATTTGCGTACAGATTCTCCTCAGAAGGGACCTTCTTTTCATTAACACACACCGAATCAAATAAATTTACGATTTTGCTAATATTGCGATAGATTCCAATTTCAATCACACACGCACGGTTTAAGGTGGTATACAAATGCGCCGTGACAGAGAAATATTCTCGGAAAGAGAATGACATTGATAATGAGCAGTGCCGTAACTCGGGTATGGCGAAGGTGGTATTCATCTGCAAATGGCGCCAAACGTTCACTCAAAAATGCCAAAAGTATATTTTCCCAAAAACAAGTATTAATTTTACACTTCAATCATAACGTCATTATTAATAAAATGCTACTATTCTACGCTACTAAGATGCTTCCTCAAGTTTTTACATAGGCGCCATATCTCTCAGGTACGTCTCCAGCACTGAATATGCACGTTTTTGGCCCTTATACGAGCATTTATAGGCAAGATATTAGGTTAGTATTTTTAAAGAGGAAAAAAACGTTTGTTTCGCTCAAAGACTTTGTAATTCTCGACAGAGTAAAGTGGAGGTATTGGTTGTAACATCACCCACCTGGTCCTGGTGCTCTCATCACACTGGCGCTGTATAGAAGTAGGGCTCTCTTCAGGTCTCCCGCCTTCAGGGCCACGTTGCCCTCCTCCCTCCTCGCGTGCGCCTCTTTGGCCGACTTTGACCTGTACAAAGCTGGAGGCTCCAGGGAGGACACGTTGTCCAGAGCGGCAACGTATCGAACCCTATGTTCGTCCGAGCGTAGAGCGGAGAATGCCTGACCTATTCCCAGAGTGGAGGCGGCTGCCGTCTTGTCGGCCGCCTCGGCCATCACCCCCGCCGCCAACTCCCTGAAGAAGCCCTCGCGCTCCGTGTACAATGTCAGGCGGCTGCATAGTGCTGTGTAGGCGGGGTCGTGGTCAACCTCTCTGCCCTTCATCTCCTCCCACACTGAAACGGCGATTTTGAACGGTTATTCGGGCTATATTCAGAAGGCGTAATTGGGATATTTTGCAGGGTATTGTAGAAATGTTTTTCTTATTTTCACTGGTTAAGTTATCTTATGTCATCGTCAATAACATAATCTATCTCAATGTCCGTCCCAATCAAGTCCATTGATTACGACTTTATTTGAGCAACGATGCTCCTCATAGAATGCTGTCCTTATAAAACAATATTTTCTGCATTATTTAAGCAATTTAATGAAAGCTAACGATGAAGTAGATGAGGGGTTGTGCTATATAAAGTAACTAAGATAATACCATGATTTTGCAGATCCTTTTGGCACCACTTTGGGTATTGGCAGCACATTTTTAATACCACTGATCTTCATCTTTGTTTATATCTTTATAAATTTATTTTATAGGTAAAATTTCATTGAATTTACGGAACTCAGAAAATAAGAAAATGTAATGATTTTTTTGGAACATTAAAACAAATGGGTTGTGTTACGTATTTTGTCATCTGGCCGCGGTAGATAATTTGGACATTTTATCATAAGATTTTATGCGAATATTCGTCCTATTGCCCGTCTAAACGCACGATCGCCCAATCCAGTTGTATCGCATAAGCGTGGAGAACAAGTTTCCTTTCATAGGCTGTATCGCGACATTTGAAAAGCACGCATGTGAAATAAACTACTGGTTCCAGTTCTCTTTTGATTTGGATCGCTCCGCTCTTAGGAGGTATTTCATTGGTTCATTGCACCAGACAAAGATACTCGATCATTTTTAAGATTCTTTCTCACACACTGTATTTCCCTTTTAATATTTTAGTGCTAAAACTCACGCGCAGTTGCTTGTCGAGCATTATTAACCCAATCCGATAGTAAAATATTTCTATACTTCTCTGCGCAGTCTCTCTTAAAGCTCATACTTACGCTTATGGGATTCAGAAACATCTCAAATGATCCAATATCCTTATTTGGTTATCCATACTTAAATTAACTTACAATTTATGTATCTGTCTGATTGGATTCTTTAATTTTTAATTCATCGTGATGCCACTGATTGCTGGATACTTCAACTTCAAGAATAGGCTAGTTGAATTCCTCGAGGCCACGATGGTTTCCTTTGCGACCTGTTATCTTAACTTTCGCCAATCCAGTACTATAATTCACAAGCGCACACAAATGTGGGAGGAAGGAAAATTGGCAGTCAAATCTAGCGTCAAAACATTTTGTTCAGAAAGTTTTGAGATGTGGGTATGGAGGAGGATGATGAAAGTGAAATGGACAGAGAGGAAGAGAAACGAAGAAGTATTAGAAATGGTGGGAGAAGAAAGGATGATAATAAAAACAATCAGGAAAAGAAAAGCAAATTGGATAGGGCACATATTGAGAAGACAGTGTTTACAAAGGACGATCTTAGAAGGCAAAACTAGCGGAAGAAGAGGAAGAGGGAGAAAAAGAATAGGAATATTAGAGAATATAAAGCAGGGATATAATACTTATAGAGGTATAAAAGAGGCTTCTAGGGAGAGAGAGAGATGGAGGCAGCGATTCAGCTAAAACCTGTCTTCAGACAGCAGCATGATGATGATGACAGCACAATTTCAGAATAAAATTTATTTTGATCCCCTTTCGTTCAATCTTGGTCGCACCTCAATGCCTAAAGGTGTGGTTTATTTAATCGCATTGCCTCATTCCGAAAGATAACATTTTAATTTTATTTTGAGTACCATAATTTATCATTATACCATCAACGGGACAGTTACTTCGTAATGATGTAAAATTTAAGATTAATACATTTTCAATCCAAAAAAGCACGCATCGAGAATATTTAATAGCCAACAAATTATAGGAAATAATATTTGTCTGAATTTATGCATCTAAAACTTCAAAAGTTCTTTACGTAGCTCAGCGTGCTAATGCAACTGCGATCGATCGATTTATTTTGGCAGATCTTTCATCTTTTAGCAGCGTATACCTAGTGCAAACTAAATCATATTCTAAAAATCAGGAGAAATAAAATTTTCAGCAACTATAATAAAAATGGCATCATTAGTTTACTTTAAGGAAGTTTTCGCGGATGGAAGTCATAAGATGAATATATTTTTCCTGGGTGAGCCGCGCTGCTGTATGTAATCATCGTAAAGTTTCGACCATTTACGCGGGCTACCTATTGAGTTACAGAGACGTCATTCATGTTCGATCACGCATTTTGGTAGGATTAAGAAGGCCGAGGAAATGATAATTTTTCTATAGGACAGAAAACTGCCTCAGTCCTCCGTTCAGTAACCATTGTGGCACCATAAATATTTCCTGATGATTTTTCCCCAACCTGTATTATTCTTTGAATCTGCGCATAACAAATATTAACAAAATCAACAAAATTAAACATTCGGAATGAAAAGATTTTGTTTTTTCTTAAACTTTTTTAAACGAATCGATAATACAAGTAAGAAGCAAAAGATGAGAGAAAATATAGTGGACGAAAAAAGGAGCTAAGGTAGGGGACAGGCGAGGAAGAAAGAGGGGAAGTTACTCAAGGAAGTTTCTCTTCCTTCTCTATAAAGAAGGGAAGCTTGATAGATGGAGAAAATGAGAGGGAAGTTCGTAGGAAGATTATGGTAGGGAGAGATAGGGATTGAATGAGAGAAATTTAGAGATGAGGGATAGAGATACAAAGAGAGAGATAGAGATGAAGATTTAGGGAAAGATGAAGAGAGGTAGATACTAAAGGAGAAAGGCTTTAAAGAGAGGAAATGGAGGGAGAAGAGAGAAAGAAAGCATAAAAGAAAGAAGTTAAAATCGAAGCAGGGATTTCCACAGCCGGGATTCGTTTTGAATCATCTCCAACGACTTTCTCCTCCGGGATCACTGAACTTTAAAACGTTTTGGTCCTCTTAAAGCGAACCTTTTTTTGACAGGTCCGGACCGCTTAGTTACTGAAAAATGTACAACCCATGTGTTACACTTCTGCTCCTAATGGTTAGTGGTTGTAATTGATTTCGACGCCGGCCTTTATTACTAATCGATAACCATTGCTTTTCGGTTTATGCATTTAAATGCACTAATTTTTGGGACCTGGCCTCTAACCAAAGATTCTAAGTTATGGTATACTCTACAACGTGAGATGAACTTAATAATTTATAGTTGTGTTTGTGCGAGAGAATAAATATTAATGATAGTGCTCGGACCGAGACCACACATTTTCGTACGAGTGAGGTTACTTGGGAAAAAGATTGTTTTCCATTCTCCGTTAAATTTGCGTGCACAAATGCATGCGTTGCAATCTCGGAATAGTTGCACAAAATCGGAGCCAACTCCTTTTCGACATAAGTTTGCTCACGCATCTGTCACTTAACGGTGGAAATAACACTGGAAGTTTCTTTAACTCGCGCTAGAAATCTAACTACTCCTTTAGATGACAGATAGGTTCGAAGAAAGGATTTTATTGAGCTGTTTGACACCTTGGCCAGAAGAAACATTGTAATTCTCAGCTTGAAAGCATGCCAGTATTTCCAATTGGAATTCACTTAATGGGGATATCCATTAAGCTCACCTACTACGCTGTTATTTAGAATCAAAATGCATCTCTCAAGTAATTTTAAGGTTAGCTGTCACCAAAAATCCGTTTTTTGCGCTCATATCTGACTTAAATGTTACATTTAATTCTCTTCTCTTAAGTTCAATCAACCAAAATTCGAATGATTGAAATTCCCACACGTTTTCACGATGTGTAGAGGAAGATAGCTTGTCACAATTTTCACCGATTTTCAGCAAGAAAAATTTGTTTTAAACACGTCACCGCTGCCTTAATATAGCTTATTTGAGAATATCCTTTAAGTACTCCGGCTGTTGCTTCTCGGCTATCCGCTCGCCTGGTAATTTTAATAGGAAGCTCCACGATCGTTTTGAAGTCTATACCAGAATTCTTTAATAAAGTCCTTTATCCTAGCTTTTGTTAAACATTCGCGCATTTCATCTCTTAATATGGTCGAAATAGATCGGTCCCTTGATAACTTAAGTATATTTGTCAATTCAAGCACCGTTCATAAAATCATTTTGTAAAATTCCAACGACAATCTCTTCCGTCACTGCACTAGGTGAAGTTGCACTCTTTAAAACTCTCCATATTACGTCATTAAATTCACTTCATCAACGCAAGCGCATGCACTCACTTCTTCCTCCTCAGCTTCTTAAATTTCTTTCCTCAACACCCTCTCCACTCACCTCCCAGTCTTCCAATGCCGGAAAGAAACTCCCTCCAGCGATTTCTCGGCGGCTACGCGTGCCCTACGAGATCGTCTTCTCGATTGGGCCCTTGGGGCAGACCACCGTCTGAGGCCTCAATCGTTGCACATCACCCCTCTCCCATGGTACATTGCGAGACCACCTCTCCTGCTTCTCATTCTCCCTCTATTTTCTCCTTCTTTCTCCTTCTCTCTCTTCCTCTATCTCTCTCTTCTTTTTTCTCTCTTCTTTTCTCTCTCTTCTTTTCTCTTCTTTTCTCTTCTTTTCTCTTCCTCTTTTCTCTCTTTTTCATTTTCTCACTTCCTCTTTTCTCTGTCTCTATATCTCTCTTCCTCTCCCTCTCTTTCTCCCTCTCTCCCTCTTTCTCTCTTCCTCTCTTACTCCATCTCTCTTCTCTCTATCTTCCTCTCTATCTATCTTCCTCTCTCTTCCTCCCCTTCCTTTCTCTCTCTCTTCCTCTCCTTCCTCTCATTCTTTCACTCCTTCCTCTCATTCTTTCACTCCTTCCTCTCATTCTTTCACTCCTTCCTCTCATTCTTTCACTTCTTTCTCTCTCTCTCTCTCTCTTTCTCTCTCCCTCTTTCTCTCTCCCTCTTTCTCTCCCTCTTTCTCTCTCCCTCTTTCTCTCCCTCCGTCTTTCTCTCTCCGTCTTTCTCTCTCTCCCTTTTTCTCCCTCCCTCTTTCTCTCCCTCCCTCTTGCTCTCCCTCTCTCTTACTCTCCCTCCCTCTTCCTCTCCCTCCCTCTTCCTCTCCCTCCCTCTTACTCTCCCTCCCTCTTACTCTCCCTCCCTCTTACTCTCCCTCCCTCTTACTCTCCCTCCCTCTTACTCTCCCTCCCTCTTACTCTCCCTCCCTCTTACTCTCCCTCCCTCTTACTCTCCCTCCCTCTTACTCTACCTCCCTCTTCCTCTCCCTCCCTCTTACTCTCCCTCCCTCTTACTCTCCCTCCCTCTTACTCTCCCTCCCTTTTACTCTCCCTCCCTCTTTCTCTCCCTCCCTCTTGCTCTCCCTCCCTCTTGCTCTCCCTCCCTCTTCCTCTCCCTCCCTCTTCCTCTCCCTCTTCCTCTCCCTCCCTCTCCCTCCCTCTTCCTCTCCCTCCCTCTTCCTCTCCCTCCCTCATCCTCTCTCTCCCTCTTCCTCTCCCTCCCTCTTACTCTCCCTCCCTCTTACTCTCCCTCCCTCTTCCTCTCCCTCCCTCTTCCTCTCCCTCCCTCTTACTCTCCCTCCCTCTTACTCTACCTCCCTCTTCCTCTCCCTCCCTCTTACTCTCCCTCCCTCTTACTCTCCCTCCCTCTTACTCTCCCTCCCTTTTACTCTCCCTCCCTCTTTCTCTCCCTCCCTCTTGCTCTCCCTCCCTCTTGCTCTCCCTCCCTCTTCCTCTCCCTCCCTCTTCCTCTCCCTCTTCCTCTCCCTCTTCCTCTCCCTCCCTCTCCCTCCCTCTTCCTCTCCCTCCCTCTTCCTCTCCCTCCCTCATCCTCTCTCTCCCTCTTCCTCTCCCTCCCTCTTACTCTCCCTCCCTCTTACTCTCCCTCCCTCTTACTCTCCCTCCCTCTTCCTCTCCCTCCCTCTTACTCTCCCTCCCTCTTCCTCTCCCTCCCTCTTACTCTCCCTCCCTCTTCCTCTCCCTCCCTCTTACTCTCCCTCCCTCTTACTCTCCCTCCCTCTTACTCTCCCTCCCTCTTACTCTCCCTCCCTCTTACTCTCCCTCCCTCTTACTCTCCCTCCCTCTTACTCTCCCTCCCTCTTCCTCTCCCTCCCTCTTCCTCTCCCTCTTCCTCTCCCTCCCTCTTCCTCTCTTCTCTCTCTTCCCCTCTCTTTTCACTATTTCTCTTCCTATTGCTCTCTTCCTCTTCTTTTCTCTTCCTCTCTCTCTTCTTTTCTCTTCCTCTATCTTCTCCAGTTACCCTTCTCACGGTTTCTCTCGAAAGCAGTGTTATGTGCGAGGGAGGACTGTTCTATAATAAGCACCACTCTCGTCGGCCCTTCCAACTCCTTCTCTCCACACCATCTTCTTTCCCACCCTTTCTCAATCCTCTCACCCTCCCCCATTTGGACTCCTCATTTCTCTCTCTCTTTCTCTCGTAGTCTCTGTCGTGGAGGCCCCTCCATCTGGGATAGGTGTTGTTCCTTGGGAGAAAATAAAATTCCTCTCCAACAGCCAGTGTAAAGAAAGTAGTGTTTCTGCCGCGGAATCTAATTATGCCCGTGTTCGAATCCGCTCTAGTATATTTTTCTTCCCTTTAATCGCGATATCTGGTCGCTGCCGTAGTAAAGCTTCTCCGAACCAGTTTTCAGGCCGTGCATCAATGTTTTCATTTGCTCGGGTTTTCTTTTTTTTATTCTTATATTTTATGCCATAAGGTCGATTTATTGCGTATCTATGCTAAACTTATTTTTTCTTTGCTTAGTCGTTATGAGTCGATTTTTTCTGGTATTCAAATGCAGCTGTTTCTGTTGGATATATTATAAGCTCGAATCGTTCACTCTTGATTAATTATACTTGTTTCTCTCCAACATTGTATACATTTTTTGATGTGGCAAATAGAAATGTCTATTCGAATTTCCCTCTTCGAATTAATTCCTGTTATAAATTTATTTTTATAAAAATACAGAATTTTCAGGACTAATTTATTTTACAATTGCCACAACCTCACTACATCGATTATAATTCCTATTGCTTGAAAATAAATGCTCAGAACCAAGATAATAAATTAAATGTGAGTAATGCGATCCCCACCATTGTACCTTATCGAAAATTAATGTAACCATATTTGAAACTTCGGTAACATCTCTGTCTTTATAATTAGTGAAACACATTTTTCTTCAAAATTCGATTGGACGGATTGTCATCCAGAGCGATTAAATATCACCTTGGTTCCTAGAATACCTCTCAGATGTTTGGCGTCCGTTCCAATAAGAACCTTAACCCAAGATACGGGTTCGTTCCTGAGTAGAAAGTGTCGGATTTCAAGTGTATAGTCTCCGAATTATGGGACGAGGGCATAATTATCGTCAAGTGACGGCACACATGTCGTCATAATTTAATCGAACGTGAGAGCGTAGAGATGCATTATTCGAGCGAGTCGAAGCAATTAGCTCCTGTGAACGCTACGAAATTGAACGAAACGAATTCATTCACGAAACTTTAAGAAAGAAAAGGACTCTTTCAAGCATTTTCCTCGTCCACTTAGAAGAGGGTTTTCAGAAAACCAACACGATTCACGCGCTGACTGAAATAAATTATGTACTCGAAAATTACTAAGTTTATCCTCGGCGAGCGTTTCGTCGCCCTTAACATCCAATATTATCCCGGAAACGTGTAATTATAGGCGACAGCTGCTTTTAGGCGGTCTATTATTTCGTTTCATCCACATTTGTTAGTATTACATTTCGTTTATTAATGCAAAAATGAAAAACTGCTACATTTGGCTCAATTTTATGGAGTGAACTCTTCATAGTCTCAAAATTAATCAACTCTTCTTATTGAAATTATTGGTTGTACGTGGTTTTTAACATTCTACTGACGTAACTAAGTTAGAAATTGGTATTATATTGAATTTGATTTATTTTGTCATTTCGTGGAAAGCAAAAGTTCGGGTTTCTCATCTTTTTCATTTTTCCTCTCTCATTATGTCTTGATAATCACAACTCTTCTATATTTTTAACTATCTATATGGTTCTAACTATGTACTGGTGGTGTAGTGGTTAGCGTGTCGGCTTTCTATTGCAAAGTTCGGGGGTTCAAACCCCTCGAATGGAGGTTTTATTAAAAAAAAAAAAAACTATCATCAGTGCCTGGCAGTAGGCAGCAGTACTGTCAGTATGGTATAGAGCCGAAAACAAATGATGTTGGCTGGGTCTATATCCAATACAGCTGTAGGCGAGATCAGGACGATTTGAACGGCTACAGTACTGCGATGTGGAAAGCAAGAGGGAAACTACCACATAACAATCCCTAGTAAAGATTATATGGTTGGACAATATGAGTTCTTTCGAGGTAAAACAATCCGGAGGTAAAATAGTCCCCCAATCGGATCTCCGGGCGGGGACTGCCTTGAGGAAAACATTTGTCGAAAGTAAATTACGAATAGGGACTTGGAACGTAAGAACTATGAGAAAGGCAGGAAAGCTAGAGAACTTGAAAGAAGAAATGAGAAGAAATAGAGTTGACATTATAGGGCTAAGCGAAACTAGATGGGAGGGAGAAGGACAGTTCGACTCGGAAGAATTCACGGTAGTTTATTCTGGAGGAAATAGTGGAGAAAGGGGAGTAGCTCTGGTACTTAGGAAAGATATGATGAAAAGCGTGACAAAGATAATAGCAACGAACGATAGACTGATGGCAATAAAGCTAAAAGCAGTCCCAGTGGACATGCTGATAATCCAGGTATATATGCCAACGTCAGCTCATGACGATGAAGAAATAGATGAGATATATGAGCAAATTAATGAAATTTACGAAGAAGACGGAAGAGGAAAGGTAAACTGCATAATAATGGGAGATTGGAACAGCATAGTCGGAGAAGGACAGGAAGAAAATGTTGTCGGGCAATACGGACTTGGGAAGAGAAATCGAGGAGGGGAGAAACTCGTAGAATTCTGCATCAATAATGACCTTGTAGTGACTAATACATGGTTCAAAAACCATAAACGAAGGTTATACACATGGAAAAGTCCAGGAGATAGAATGAGATGCCAAATAGATTACATCCTTGTAAAACAAAGATTCAGGAACAGCATAAAGAATGCCAAGGCATTGCAAGGAGCAGACATTGATTCAGATCACAGCCTTCTAATACTTGACGTGAATACAAAGCTCAAACAAATAAGAAAAACGAGAAGAGAAAGACAGACCTGGGACCTAGAAAAACTGAAAGAAAGGCAGGATGTAGTCAGCATGAAGTTGGAAGATAACCTAAGAAAGTTGGAAAACAAACCGAAGACCGTCGATATAGAATGGAATGAAATTAAAACCAGTATCAAGGATACCTTGGATAAAGAGATTGGAAAACAAGAGAAGAAAATCAGAAAACCATGGATCACGAAGGAAATGCTGGAGAAAATGGATGAGAGACGAAAATGGAAAAACGTTAACAGTGAAGAAGGAAGAGCCAACTATAGGCGTATAAACAATGAGTTGAGAAGGGTAACAGATAAAGCTAGAGAAAATTGGATAAAAGGAAAATGTGATGAAATAGAACAAATGGAGTAGTTTGGACATTACGATATGATGTACGCTAGGGCACTGGAATTAGAGGATAAGAAGTCTAATGGAATTTGTGGTAAAGGAATTATGAATACAGATGGGAAGATAGTCTCAGAAACAAAGGATGTAGCACAGGTATGGGAAGAATACATTAAGGAATTATACAGCAAACAGGCAGGAGCGGCAAAAATAGAACTGGAAAATGAGGAAAACATTGAAGAAGACAACTTAGGACCAAGTATTATGGAGAGCGAAGTAGAAAAGGCGATAGTGGAACTAAAGAAGGGGAAAGCCATGGGCAGCGATGGAATACCGGCTGAGATACTTAAAGTCATAGGATCAGAAGGACTAAAAGCGATCACGAAATTAATTAATAAGATTTACGACACGGGAGAGTGGCCTCAGGATTTCCTAGAAGTAACAATGATCCCTCTAAAGAAGAAGCCAAAGGCAATGCAGTGTAAAGATTACAGAACTATAAGCCTTCTGTCACACACATCGAAGATCATCACGAGGATTCTTAATAAAAGGCTGGAGAAAAAGGCAGAAGAAATAATAGGGGAAGATCAATTCGGTTTCAGAAAAGGACGAGGAACTAGAGATGCTATAGGAGTAGTTAGAATCATATCAGAAAGGGCAATAGAATACAGTCAAGATATCTGCGCATGTTTCGTAGACTGGCAGAAGGCCTTTGATAGAGTAAATTGGATAAAGTTGATGAAGATATTAAAGGATATAGGTGTAGACTGGAAAGACAGGAGACTGATTAGGAATCTATATGAGAATCAAATTGTAAAGGTCAGGTTTGAGAATATGGACACCTGCGGAATAAATATCGGTAGAGGAGTAAGACAAGGCTGCTGCCTATCGCCAACCCTATTCAATATATATGGAGAAAGTCTAATGCAAGAAGCTTTAGAAGGCACAGGGGATTTCAAAATTGGAGGAAGGATTATAAGAACAGTAAAATACGCAGATGATCAAGTACTTCTAGCAAGAAAGGAAGAGGAGCTACAAAAAATGATAAATAGACTAGTGATAGCAGGTAGAAAATACAGTATGGAAATAAATACAGAAAAATCCAAGGTCATTCGAATATCGGGTAAAGAAGAGAATCTGAACATAACTATTGGGGGAAAGCCATTAGAACAACTTTCAGAATATAAATACCTTGGAAGTATCATAACACGAGAGGCAAAATGTACGGATGAGATCAAAACTAGAATAGGAAAAGCAAAAGCGGCTTTCAGGAGAAAGAAACAACTACTTACAGGGAATATAAGGGAAGATATCCGCAAGAAGTTGATAAAATGCTACGTATGGAGTATAGCATTGTATGGGGCAGAAACATGGACGCTAAGGAAAAATGACATCAAATACTTGGAAAGCTTTGAAATGTGGACTTGGAGGAGAATGCTGAAGATAAAATGGACAGATAGGATGAAAAACGATGAAGTGCTACGAAGAATAGGAGAGAAGCGAATGATTATACAGACTATCAGAAAGAGGAAGGCTAACTGGGTTGGACATTACCTGAGGAGAGAGAGTATGATTAAAGACGTGTTAGAAGGAAAACTAGATGGGAAAAGGGAAAGAGGCAGGAAAAGGTTTCAGCTGATAGACGATTTGAAAGGGAAAGAGAGTTATCAAGATATGAAGAGGACAGCGGAAAATAGGAGTATATGGAGAACCAGGTTTAACCAAGAATAATCACGGACCTGTCTACGGACAGACTACCTATGATGATGATGGTTCTAAAACTGCGTCGGTAATAGGAAAAATTATAGAACTTAAAGGTAAAATAAAAACAACCTCGAATATTTCATAGGTATAACTTTTAATTTGGTATATTAACCCTTAAATACTACACTTCTATAAAACCGCGCTACTAATAAACATGGGTGAATTTTCACCCGGCAGCTTTCGTATGCGGATTTAGTATGAATAAATGTTTTTAACAGCAAGTACCAATTTTTTTATTAAAAATGTTCATATCATGTACTGCACACATGCACACATAAGTAGAGCAAAATTGGTAATAATACAAAATGAATTTAAAAAAAAATATTAAAAATCACTTTATGAAGAGCTATCATCTGATCGATTTTTAATACAGTTTTCCCAGTTTGTATTGCTATGTTGATCACAAACAAACTGCTTTGATGATGTACACTTCGCCGAATATAGTTTGTATCAACGTGGTTATCGGTATTCTTCTAATATGCGGTCTAATATTCATATGCGGTCTATATGCGTAAACAGTTGACTAATAAAAATGCAGTAATGAGAACCATAATTTATTCAACAAACGAAACGGATAAGTATAACAAAAATCATTTAATATTCAAAGTACATTAACATCTCGAAGAAAAGCTTCAAGTATGTCCTGATTTTTGTTCTTAAAACCTCCACCATTGCTCAGCCAAATAAGACGGCAGCAAAGCATCTGAGACATTCCATGCATTTTTAAAACTATCTTTTGTTTTTTTTTGGAATACGTTTTTTTCCCTGATGGACTGGCATCCGACCTTCTTACACCTTATCACGACTCGTTCCTTTCCTCTCTCCCATTTCTCTGGTATAAAAACGTATGAGAGGCCGTTATTTTTAGTTATGTAATATTTTATTAATGCTGATTCAGTGTCTTACGATTTAATATTTCAAAAAATGATAAAACTACATGACTAGCAGAAGCATCTACGACTTATGATCAACCGACCTCATCTGTTTTATTCGCGTAAATCATTACTCGAACGCGATGTTGCTGGCCATAAAATTTTATTTGTGGAGATGGAACATCGCCAAGGTCTTCAGTGCCTACTCGTCAAAGCAGATGTTCCCAGAGATTCGAGATGGTCTGACCTCTTTAAGAGTCCTTCGTTGACGGAACGATCCTCTATTTACGAATCCGCAGTGAAGTCAACTCAAGGATCTGAGTCTCCTTTCGCTAGTGTGCTCAAGCTACGCTGCATTTGTCAAAAATGATATTAAAGTGCTACTATAGAATTTTGCTCACGAGTGAAATGCAGCGATTACGTACGTGTTAGGATTTCCAGTTCGTTGAAGTATTTTTTCCACACAAGAATTTTAGGTTATTTTTTTAGCAGGTCGAACGTTATTGATTTCCTCCGAGGAAATATTTTGATTGGTCTTTTTATTTTTGTGGAAGGCAACTGGAAACGACCACACCATGAATGTATATTATCTAGTCATCAAACCAATCTAAAGATTGGTAGGACCTGTCATAAGGCAGAACACTATTGATGATGGTTATACATATACGAAATGTATAATTATAAATTTGGAAACTTTCAAGTTTTTGAAACATCGGATCAATATAACAAGGGAGGAAAGATGCACACATCATGCGTGCATACATGCGAGGCAGAGGCGTTCTTTAATGTTTATGCAATCATACCAAGAAAGATAAATGTTGATGGCTTAGTGTAATTTCTAAGAACTGAAAAATGATATGCCCGTAGTGATGTGAAGGATATATTGAATTTACTGATTTATTTTCTAATCAGTTGTAATTAGTAAAACAATCGACGATCATTTGAAACATCTCACTAGAATAGTAGTAATACAAGTATATTGCCCGTCAAAAATGACGGGTTCAAATTAATAAAAAAACGAAAAAAAGATGAATAGAATAAGAGACTTGATTAATTTTTCTTTAAAATAGTTCCAATTAGATGACTGTTGGTCGGTTTTTTCTAATTGTAATTTCCAAAAGATTAAAAACCTGCACGTCTAAAATTCCATTTTTACGTGTTACCATATGAGAAATAGAAATAAATCCCTGGAGTCGAACCCGGGTCATTTTTCCAAATATTTCTGTCAATCACTTTTAGTATGCGAATCAAGCATTCTTGGAAAATTTCTAACCATTATCTCTTACCGTTTTTGAGATGTAAACGATTTAAATTATTACCAACCAACATTATCTATTGTTGTAGATATTCAGTGCTTTTCATCTGTTATTTTAGTGCAACGTGATTGGAATTAATGGTTGTAATTTTATTAATGTATCTAAAGCAGAAAATAAAACTTTAAATTAAGATATGAAGGTGTGACGGTATTTTCTTGATAACTATATAAGGATAAAAATGCCGACATCTTGAATAACTACGCTGTTGAGTAAATGCTCGTTGAAATTTCATTAAATAATAAACGTAATATTCATCAGTTATTATTTTTTTCAATGCAGTACACAATATCTATCATCTCCTTCAAAGAAATTATCCTAAACTAGTGGATTTCCCATCATATGACAGGTGTCAGTTACTATATGTTTGAAAACCCCGTCTTAAGACTGATAATCCTACTGAAACCATACATCTTAAGTAATCGCAACTCATTACTATAGATAATCAGAAAATTAGTTTATTTTTCTAGTGTAATTGCCCGTTGAAATTCAACGGGGAACTTAGAAATGAATAATAGCAACTGTAATTATCGAGTAAGAGCCGGTATAAAATTTGCCAAAATAGAGATTCGGGAGAATTTCTTTCTCATTCTTATTTTCTCCACTGATGAGCCCCTTGTCAAAAATGAAATAATAATAATGAATAAATATATAAATAATAATATTCCCTCCCTCCCTCTCGCCGTCCCTCTCTCTCTCTCCCTTCTACTCTCTGTAAGACAATCTATGCACTCGTATATATTACACGTATCGGGGTTGAAACAACAATTGATTCTCAAAGTTTAACATTGACGTGGTCGGTAATGCAACATCCCGTTTAAAAGCCGATATTTTCCCAAAATATGTGATTAAAATGTTTAATATGAGAGATTTCGAGCGGTAAGTGGAAAAAGATGAATAGAATAAGAAACTTCATTAATTTTCCTAAAACATAATTTAAATTTGAAGATCGTATGTCAATTCTTTCTAATTTTAATTTCCAAAAGAATAAAAGCCTGTACTTTAAAATATCACTTTTTACGTGTTATCTTACGGGAAATGGAAATCGCCCCTTTGGAGTCGAACCCGTGTCTTTTTTCGTATTTTTTTCGTCATTTAATTTTTATATCTGAATCAAACATTTGTGCGAAATTTCAACCTCCCACCTAATAGGGAAGTTTGTTATAAACGCGTTAAAAGTGCCATTGATGACGTCGGCGTTAGGCACAGAGTAGGGCTTTTATTAATATAGATAGCGTGAATAATCTTTATGTTCACGATCATTCCTTGGTCGTAAATTACCCATTTCTTTTCCCTTACAAACGCTGTGTATACGCAAAGAAAATGGACGTATTTACGTTAATTTCTTCGTCGTAGATAATCCATTTCCTTTTATTTTCCAAATGTTGCGTGCGCATGAAAGAAAATGAAAGTAATTGAGTATTTACAGCAGATATTGTTTACTACAGTTGTCACGAAGATTTTTTTCGTTGACAACAATTAAAAAGCACGGGAAACGTTTTCAAAAGTGAATTACGACTTTCTCGTTTGACTTTCTTGAAATCGGCTACACCTTCGATAAAAATATATTGAGCAAAACGAGAAAGGAAAGATGCACAAAACATACGTGCATACATGCGAGGCAGAGGCGTTCTTTATTATTTATGTAATCATATCAAAAAAGATAAATGTTGATGGCTTAGTATAATTTCTAAGAACTGAAAAATGATATAACATTAGTGATATGGAGGAAATACCGAATTTTTGATTCACTGATTTATTTCCCAATCAGCAGTAATTAATAAAACAAACGTTAATTATTTAAAACTTATCTCACTCGAATAGTAGTAATTAATCTTTATGTTCACGTTCATTCCTTCGTCGTAAATTACCCATTTCTTTTCACTTACAAACGCTGTGTATAGGTACGTAGAGAAAATGAACGTTTTTTTCCTCCGAGATAATCCATTTCCTCTCATTTACCAAATGTTGCGTTCGCACGATATACAATGAAACTAATTAGCTATTTGCAGCAGATATTATTTACTTCAGTTACCACGAAGATTGTTTTCGTTGACAACAATTAAAAAACACGGGAAACGTTTTCAAAATGAATTACGACTTTCTCGTTTGACTTTCTTGAAATCGGCTACACCTTCGATAAAAATATATTGAGCAAAACATGTTACTTGACTAGGTCCACAATTTTTGTTTGAAGATGTTTTTGTTATAAGTGATATTTTACGATATATAAAGAAAATTTCTTTTTTGCCATCACTAAAGTGGTACTCCCGATTAGGCCACAAACTTTGTTTTACCAACTTTTGTATTAACTTCGCTTATATATATATATATATATATATATATATATATAAAAGTTGGTAAAAAAAAGTCTTTCGCTGAAGAAGGGCATAGGCCCGATAAGCTTGCGTGTGTTTTTGTGTTCGTGTGTTGTACGTGTCTCTTCGACGCCCCCAGCAGCCTACCAGCTTGGTCCTCAACTTGGTAAGTGTCCGCTGGGCTTCTCTCAACACCTTGTTGCCACCCTCATCACTACCTTTTCTTTTCCTTTAGTTTATATATATATATATATATATATATATATATATATATATATATATATATATATATATATATATATATATATAACAGCTTACGGAAAAGGAAAGGTAAAATGGATATATGGATGTCAACAAGGTGTTGGGATGAGGAAACCCAGTGAACACTCACCAATCAGACGACTTCAGGTTGGCGAGGCCCCGGGGATGTCGAAGCGACACACGTAAAAGAACACTAAAACACAGAAACATCACAAACGTAGAAACTTTCGGAATTATTCCTTCATCAGCTACAGAGAAAGAACTCTCCTCCTCTTCCTCATCCCAACACCTTGTTGACATTCATATATATATATATATATATATATATAATATGTATGTATGTGCATATATATGTATATATGCATATAAATTTATTTTTATACCTTCTCTTGTATAATTTTCTTAGTTTCATTGCCCCAATGTCCTATGTAAATACCAAATTTCATCAACATCCGCCCAGTAGTTTCTGAGATGAAACATGAGGACGGACGGACACGGCCTGACCTTTTGGCGTTCTTTTTTACTTAATGTAAAGAACGCCTAAAATCGATTCTACTTCTTGGAAAACCATAACTAGATAGACAATTATTATTGGCAGCTTTATTACGTTTCAATTGTGATTGCTATTCCATAACGGCTGTAACAGGAAATCGTCACGAAAAATGTTAATATAGCTTCCATTTACGTGAAACGACGCTACTGTGCGGTCAATGGTATAAAATTAAAACAGATATATATTCTGAGAACAATGAAATCGGTAGTGAGTAAGCTTGGCAATTGCGCTCGACTTGTGTTTGTTTACCTTTCTATTTTGAAAATAGATCAGTAGATGGCGCGGTGAAGATGGATCGGATTTTCACTGGGAAAGCCAGAAGAGTTTGTTATTAAACTCTGTCGCTTGCCATTCACATAAATTTTCGACATTTAAAGTATTTTTATAATCAAACCATAAATTACTTTTGTGCATGGAAGTAGCGTTTGATTTATGGTATTTTTGCAATCCTACGGATATCGCCATGAGTAAGTAAGGATATTTTGATGCAATGTGAGTTAACTTCATTTAATATGGATGCTAAACTTTCATCACTTTCATCGTTATTCGCCAAAGCTCGCGCGTGGTCATGAATTAACTCTGTATTTCAGAGATATCAAGACGCAGGTAACCTTAATGTTTAACTAGTGTAAGTACCCGTCAAAAATGACGGGCAGTCATGTATGAATTATTAAATTAAAATGAAAGCACTTGAAGATGTATGCTTTTGCAGAGTTTTCATTTATAATACCAACTTAAATAAGCCCATGGCTCATTATCAGCATTTATCGAATTTTACAAAGTACAAAGTCTCAGCCCCTACATTTCAGAGATAACGCTTTGCTTGATTTATAATATTATTATTAAAATATACAATGGAATTTGACTCTAAGCCAGGTGGCAATGTCGATACAACAATAAGGATATACAGCGATATTTGTAGAGATATATTAAAGAATATATGTTGTCGTAAGAGACAGAGCCTTCGTAATTCGGAACAACGCAGTACTTCCGCCGTTTGTCGTTTGGATCAGACCTGTTCCTTATACAGAAGTAATTTTCTTAAATATATAGATATTGTGATCGGCACCATAAAATCCTAGCCGTACGCCGTAGAAAATAATTCAGAGGTCTACCTAAAACGAGTTAGCGATCAACCGGTCGATTACGATCGACGTCTCGAGCACCCTTGTCATATAGGATTTTATTGTAAGGTAACACATTTAATAAAAATACCTTCCGCTGGAGCGGCGCTTGAATCCTCCCGAGTTGTTTGTATGGCAAACTGAACGGCTTGGAAATGTCTAATATGGCTGACAATATCCGATTATGCATGATTTACTTGCATATCTAGTTGGTTTTACTATTGAAATATTGTTGGGTGAAGCTGTAAAATAATAAATGTAAACTAGTCAGGAATTTCAAATAAATATACATTTAAATAAAAATAAATAATAAATAATATAGTTAATGTCCGCAGAATGTAAATGTGGTGGTGGTGGAAATTTTTGGTGCTACAATTACGCTGTCAAATTCGGATAATAAATATTAGGTAATGGCATCGGCACAATTTTGGGTTTGCTCCTGTTATTTACAGTAAGTGAAAGCGCTTCATCCCGAATTTTATCATTTTCCAAGGCAGACAGCAAGTTGGGAAAGTGTACAGTGTATCGCAAACAGGGCCGGCCCGAGCTACGGGGGAAACGGTCGGCTGCACGGGACGCCAAAGTTTTGGGGGCGCTATCTAGATCATTTATCTATGCATTGCTTGCGAGTGAATAAATACTGGACACCAATTTATACCGAGGAACAAACTAGAATCTTGATGGCATTCCTTTTAATATTTCATTATCAATAATTTTTAATTAACTTTTAGGCGCTATTTACAAAAATTAAAAATGTTCAGGTTGTGTCCGTCCGTCCGTCCGCATGTTCCATCACAGAAACTACTGGGCGGATGTTCATGAAATTTTATATTTAATATATAAAAGGCAAAAATCGAAAACCCCCTTCTAATCAAAATATCTCCGAAAAAAAACAAACCGATTTTAATCAATCTTTTTGTAGGCGAAAGGGCAGGCCCCAAAGTAGGTTTGGATACCACTCTTAACCCCCTCCACTCTCGCGCAGAACAGTCCCGGTGAGAAATCTGTTTCTGTCTGTCTGTAACTATGTTCCCGTATATCCCGTATGGCTGAACCGATTTGCACCATTCTTTCACTAATTTGTTCAGCATCACAACTAACAGGGTTACGCAAAAAATACAATATACGGCGTGTTTAAGGCAAATAACGTTTTTACCTATAGTGTAAACGCCGGGTCACACAGCTAGTTTAGGATGTAAGGGTTAAGAAACTCAGAAAATGATATAAATAGTTCACGTAGCCTAATCGGGAGTGCCACTTTACTGGTGACAAAAAATAAACTTTTCTTTGTCTCGTAAAATACCACTTATAACAAAAAATCTTTAAACTTAATTTTTAGAACTAATCAAATAACATGTTTTGTTCAGTACATTTTTATCGAAGGAGTAGCCGATTTCAGGAAAATCAAACGTAAAAGTCGTAAATCACTTTAAACTTAGAAAACGTTTCCCGTGTTTTTTAATTGTTGTCAACGAAAACAATCTTCGTGGTAACTGAAGTAAATAATATCTGCTGCAAATAGCTAATTAGTTTTATTGTATATCGTGCGAACGCAACATTTGGTAAATGAGGGGAAATGGATTATCTCGGAGGAAGAAAACGTTCATTTTCTCTACGTACCTATACACAGCGTTTGTAAGTGAAAAGAAATGGGTAATTTACGACGAAGGAATGAACGTGAACATAAAGATTATATTACTACTATTCGAGTGAGATAAGTTTTAAATAATTAACGTTTGTTTTATTAATTACTGCTGATTGGGAAATAAATCAGTGAATCAAAAATTCGGTATTTCCTTCATATCACTAATGTCATATCATTTTTCAGTTCTTAGAAATTATACTAAGCCATCAACATTTATCTTTTTTGATATGATTGCATAAACAATAAATAACGCCTCTGCCTCGCATGTATGCACGTATGTTTTGTGCATCTTTCCTTTCTCGTTCTAAGTTCAAAGCGATTTACGACTTTCTTGTTTGAATTTCTTGAAAACGGCAACTCCTACGATAAAAATATATTTGGAAAGCAATGTTTTATTTGGTTAGTACAACGAATTATATTTGAAGACTTTTTCGGTATGACTAATATTTGACGAGATATGAGGAAAAGTTCGTTTTTTGTTTACAGTAAAGTGGCACCCCTGATTGGATTATGTGAACCATTTGTATCATTTTCTTATTGTATTTGACCAGATGTCCTAAATATCAAATTTCAATGAAGTCCATTCGGTTGAAGTCGAGAACAAGCATGCATACTGGCAGACCGATAAAACTTAATTAATAGCCGCTCACGTTGAAAACGGAACGAGTCTAAAAGCGGTCACTTTTAACATATACGTAGCTATACCAGTATTTCAGCCATCCTGTTCTTGCAGTCAAATATGCAGCGACTGTTAGCTTTCAGTTGATATACATCAACTTCTTAAGGTTCATCTCGATTTGCAATCTTATAAAGTAGAAAAGAAATAATATTTTGAGAATTAAATTATAATGGTAGAATGTTTCTCCTGTCAAAACTCGTGTGTCAAGTAAACTGTAAAATATTTTTCTATTCACGCCACTTAAAAACTGTCGAATGTCATAATTTTATAATGCAGTCACAATAATCGAACTTAAGTATTTTAATTTTTCCAGTTTTTTTATTTCCTACTTTGGTATGGTAAGCAACTCTACGTATTCTAAAATAATCGTTAATGTTTCATTAATAATTTCTAATGGAATCCTTGCTGGCAAATGTAACGGTATTAATGTATTAAAACAGTTGAAGTGAGATAAGGCGTTCCGGATGAAATCGATCATTAAGTTTCGCGTGCCATAGTTTGAAAGACTACTGTCGTAGAAGATGGCTGATTGTGTTTTTGCACTCAGCATTTTTCGCACGCTAATTGTTCGCGGAAAACGTCTCGCAGGGAGAGAAATTTTGTCTTGACACCGGAATCTTAGGAATAACGCTCGCACGCTGCGAAAGCTGCACCTTGAATGCCTATTTCAAAACAATGCGTTGCAGAAAATGAACTTTAGTGAGTTACGCGGTTTCGTTTGAAGTGAGTGTTAGGGGTTTGTTTGTAGGCTGAGAAGTAAGGTCGGAGACATTCGATGACTTTTAATTTCCTAACGTAGGACTTCAGGAGAAAATGAAGTACTCAATTGTAACATTTTTCATAAATATGTTATCGAAATTTAATATATTTATTCACTAGTTATAACCCGGGGAAAGGGCTATATAAGTGCATGCATATTTAATCCTTATTCTTCCGAATCTTAGAATCTAAAATACTGCTTTACATCCGGACTTGTAGTAAGGGTGTTCGCTCTTCATAATTAAAATAAAAGCAGAAGTTAAGGTTGACTGACCGAATCAAAAACATCTCAACTCTTTTAATATTACACGAGACGTGAACTTACTTTTCGTCATTGACGTTAAATCTAGGTCACTGTATTTCCCCTTTTCCATCTTTGCTGCACGTGTCTCTGTTGGCATATTGTCTTCAATCCTTACGAATCAGCTCTCTAGTAGGATTGGAAAAAACACAAAACTTATCCCTTTGCTTCTCCAAACGTACAAATTCCAGTGGTATTTCTGAAGCCCCTAGAGTATGTTTCCTTGTTAAGATTCGTTATCAATCCTCAGCCGCAAATCCTAATAAAACTTGTCCTATCTTTAAACTGTCCGCGCTCCTCGCAACTTACGCCGCTAACTATCAAATTGGCTTAGTCTTCTCTCCCTCCTCCGCTTGGAGAACCAATCACCTGCTTCTATTCTGGAGCCTTGCTTATCCTATACCCACTCCTTGTCCACTGTGCGCCATTTCTCTCTCCTCTACACTTCCATCCCTCCGTAACCCATGCTGATGCATTCCCATCGCCCTCCTCTATCTATGTTATGCTTCCCTTCTATCTCCTCCCATTTCTACCATTATCCACTTTCCCATCACCTCTATCCATTACTTAACTTCCTCTCCAATCTCCTTCACACTCCTTAGCCATCCATGCATCCTATATCTACCTAACCCCTTCCTCTCTCCCCTCCCTCCCTCTCTCCCCTCCCTCCCTCTCTCCCCTCCCTCCCTCTCTCCCATCCCTCTCCTCCCTCCCTCTCTCCCCTCCCTCCCTCCCCTCCTCCCCTCTCTCCCATCCCTCTCTACACTCCCTCTCTACCCTCCCTCCCTCCCCTCCCTCCCTTCCCTCCCTCCCTCCCTCCCTTCCCTCCCTCCCTCCCCTCCCTCCCTCCCTTCCCTCCCTCCCTCCCTTCCCTCTCTCACTCCCTTCCCTCTCACTTTCTCTCCGTACTCTCTCCCTCCGTTCTTTCTCCCTCCGTTGTTTCTCCCTTCGTTGTTTCTCCCTCCGTTCTCTCTCCCTCCGTTCTTTCTCCCCCATCTTCTTCCTCTCCCCTCCCCGCACTTCTGTCTTCTCTCTGCCTCTCCCATTTCCTTTCAACTCATCTTCACCACCTTTATCGTCCCCGCCGTCAATTCCTTCCGTCTTTCTCCTCACCTGTTTCTCACTCATTCCTTACCCTTGTCACTCACTCTGCTCTTCCTCCGCGTATACATCTATTCCAGCCCCTTCCTCCAAGCTCTCTTACTCTTCCAACTCCTTTTTTCTCCAACCTCCTCACTCGCCTCCATCAAGGCCTTTTTTACATGCTCATTCTTTTACTTGCGTTCCCACCTTTATTTACTCTCTCTCCCCTCATGCTCTCTCTTTCTTTCAGCCTCCTTTTTTTCAGATCCATTTTCTCTCACTCCTTTTCGATTTCTTCACCTTTTCTTTTTTGCACGTTTTCTTTAAAGAATAATGTGCTTATGTGATCACTTTTGTGACTTTTTTGTTTTAAGAGATATATGAAAAACGTTTTGAATTTGATAGCACTCATCAATCCATTAAATAACCACAGATTAAAGTTTTAGGGTAGTTCATAGATTTTCCGCCAGATGGCTTCAAATTCGGAAAATTCAAAACTTTGAAATGGCATTGTAGCTAAACTACTAGAAATATTAGGAAAATTCTTTTAGAATTATTTTGAATTAGATAATAGCTCTTACCATTCTATAAATTTTGGGCCGATTGGGTTTTCCACATAAGTAGTTCATAGAGTTTCCGCTAGATGGCTTCAAAGTTGGAAAATTCAAAACTTTGAAATGGTATTGTAGCCAAATTACTGGGAAAATTAGGAAAATTCTTTTTGAATTAGATGGATCTTATCAATCTAAGAATTTTTCACCGGTTGGATTTTCACTATGGTTTATAGTTTTTCAATTTTGAAAAACGAAATTTTGAAGTGGTATTGTAGCCAAACTGCTGAAGTTATAGGAGTGAAGTTTTTACGGATGGGAATGTCTAATAAGGCTCTACATTCTATCGGTGCGGGTTCTCCTCTCCTCATAGAAGGCAAACCAGTATCCTCGAAATATTTAAGGAAGCGTGCTTCCACCTCCTACGTACTAATGCAAAGGTACCTTACTCGTTCTCTTTCTCTCTTTTATCGATCACGTCCAAACCACCGATGCGAGAGCGAATCTCTGTGGTCCATTCTCTGTCTCCTCACTCGATTGTCTCCAAGTGGTAAGCATGACCCATTCGGACTGCATCATTCGTCTCCCTCTGCTTCCCTTCCACTGCCTTCTATTTTCTCCCGTTTGTCTGTCACGAAAATCTCTCGCGAGTTGATGACAGTCGTAATTATTTCTGGTTCACCGACAGACGGAATGCTTTAAGGATGGGCTGAGTTTTATTTATTTTTATTTTTTTGTGGTTACTTCGTCGTCCAAGAATGTTTAGAGAATTTATTTTTTCACATCTCTGCGCATTTCCATTCTTTAATAGATTCTTTTCAAATTAAGCGTTTAATTTCTTGTGTGACGTTTCGGTAAACCTAATAACGTTTTTTATTTCAATTGATTTGTACATATTTTGTACGTAACATTTTCTTATTTCGTTTTTTAAGGTGAATTTTATATGAAAATTGAAAAAAAAATTACTTTGACTGCCATATAATTTTATTTTACGTAAAAACTATATAATCTTTCTCACTAAATTTTTAAAACATATTATTTCAATAAAATAATCTCCATGTCTGGAACTAAGTGCTTTTAGTATCGTTTGGGTACTTCTCCCTACATTGTGCGATGTTTTCACGGCCGGAGAAAAGTTGTTATGCGTCTAGAGTCTCGTGTTTGCTTAACAGAGTGTACAGTTGTTAAACCTGGGGGGTTTTCCCAACTCCACCCTTGCCGAGCGCTCCTTCTTTTGGAAGGGAAGTGACTCCTCGTTTCGTTCCGTAGTAGTTGGCTAACGCCAGCTCGGTATTCCTTTCCCCGAGGTTAATGGGTGAACAGAATTCCCCTCTGTCAAAGGTGGTCTTGGCTAGATGCTAAATTACACCGACCGGAAGGATGAAAATCGGTGAAAAAGATGTTAGAAACAGTAACGGAGAATTTTAATTGCTCAAATCGACCCCATTAATGTTTTGGTGACAGCGTTTTTATCCATATCATGTAGCGCCAATTGACGAAATTCCTTACGTGGAGCCGTTTTTTTAATTGAAGAGTGGGTTAAGGACCCTCGACGGTAGCTTGCACTACTTGCCCTAGAGAAACTGATGAGTATGCGGGAGCGCATATTTCATCTGGAAAGCCTTACGCTTGCCAAAGTAAACACAACCTGGCTCTCTCAAAAGGAACTTATTGTGTCCCGGGCGTCCCTTTCATTCGAACACTCCGCCGATAATTTTTACCCAGGTGTTATGTATTTTTATACGAGGATTTTTTATGATGAGACGATTATCGGATTTTTACCAAAACTTATTCATTAAAAATTCTGCAAACCGTCAAAATCTTGAAAACGGCTTGTAACTCCGACTTTCTGTCAAACAAAATCATTCATCTAATTAGAATCGTATTTGGGATGTCGCGGAATCTTACAAGCTTTATGTTTATGTTACTCGGAAAAGTCCCGAACGGCAAAATCGCGTACTTAAATATATTATAAATATAAAGGTATAGAGTTCTACAGAATGAAGCCTATATTTTTTAGAACAATTAACATAATTCTGAAGGCAAGTACGGTCAATGAGGCCAACTTAAAGCACGGCCTCTTCTTTCTTTCTGTAACGCTTAGGAATTCTTTTACTTGTGGACGTTATTCAGAGGTGAGGTGTAGTAAAAAGCGAGGTACCATGCCAAAAATGTATCTCTCAGCAGTGTCATACTTTATCCATATTAAAAAATCCCAATTGAATACTCTATACCTGTTAATGTTTTTAAATTAGCCATCGGGACGACATCCCACTGAAAGTCGTTTTATAAAGTTTAATTGTAGGTGGTTAAAATTCTTATGTGAATTCGACGCTAAAACATGCGTGAAAGCCAAAAATGCTAAATCGACCATATCGTTGAGGGAATTAAAAATGTTCCCGGCCCATCCAAAATTTAGTTGATAATACAAAAGAAAAAAACAAATATGGATGTACATGTGTTTCCCGTGGTACAGAACTACTTTTCGTCGAATTCGCCTTAGTATAATCGTATACCTTCCAAATTCATAGTTACAGAAATATTCTAACCTCGATTGATTGTGGTAGCCCTGTTTTGTCGACTCGGTTGAAATATGCTATGTTGGTTATTTATTTATATAAGGATTATATATACCATATATGGTTAAAATCCATGCTTTCAGTTCTCTATAAATACGTGTACAAGAAATATTGTTTTATCTTTTATTGTGACGTGCTCTTTAGTTCCGCTGTAAACATCTTTATTCCATTATGGTATGTTGTACAAATCGTATATACAAAATTTGGTTGAAATCGGTTCAGCCAATTCTTCCCTGTTATATGCGTACGGACGGGCGGTCGGACGGACGGACATCACGAAGATAATAGTGCTTTTCAGCAATGACGAAACGCACTAAATACGAGTCCAGATTTTTAGTCATCATATAATTAACCTCCATGAATATTTCGCTCATTGTTGCGGCGGTTAATTTGTCAAAATAAATGTCTATTTCTGTCATCTATCAGCGGAGGTTATTTTAATAGTCTTTAACCCGATTGACAAGCTGCGAAGTTTTCCCTAGCTCATGGTTAAAATAAACAGTGAGAGCAGGGTGGTATCCTCTTCAGGGAATAAACTACATACTTTCTTTAATGTTTAGGTGAATGAAAGAAGAGAAAACCAAATCTAACAATTCTTCATAGGAGTCGAGAACAGTATTAGCAAAATAATAAAGATGCCTGTAACTCTTTGAGCTAATGCAGATGTTCTACCGCACATATTTGTGTGCTCACTCCAATCTCCAATGTACTCGTTGGAGGCTATAGTACCCAATAAGAACCACATCAGACAAACCTATGTCATAGGATATGAACTCTTCTACTGCGTTACAGTCAGAAGTGTGTGTTTCTGTCTTAGAACTGGATAGTATTTAAACAGCCCCTGCAAGAAGATTATTTTGTACAGATTTGATATCAGCAAATATGTGTTCCATAGTAACGTTGGAAGTAGGAATTTCGATGAATGAGAGGATGCAATGAATAAACAGTCTATAAACCACATCTGTTTAATTTTGAGCTTTTAGTGGGATCACGATCTTTTCTGAATATATGCGATAATTACGCAGTCCAATCCCAGTATCTAAAATGTAAGTATGTACAATAGTTTGTCAGAATGATAACATCATTCAGAAGTGAGAACACCGTCTCTAAAATCAAGTAACAATCTTAACCTTCGTGCATTCTGGTCTTATATGGTTAACTGCCTGTCATTAATTAGTTTTGTTATATTTTGTTTTAACAACTTTAGGAATACCATTGACGCATTTAATAGTTAGATCAAATTCACTTTAGCAGAGATTTATTTAATTTATTTGAATATATTAGAGTTAACTTAACTACCTGTCAATACATCCAAATCGTTTGTTTATTTACTAAACAAAGCTGTTTGGGACTTCCGTTTTGGTAACCACTGCGCTACACTAACCCCTCACTCTCACCCTTTACCCCCTACAGTAGGCAGGCCAACTCTAAGAAGCATCAGGGTCGCATTGAAGCGATGGATGTAATAGAAGGGTCGCATCAGGATTACAGTTGCTTGATGATGACCAGAGTGCGAACAATACACTTTTTTTCGAGGATTGGACATCTGTTTTGTCATTAAAAACAATTATTCAGAAAACGCGTTCTATTGTAACTATGAAAAACTTTTGTCTCCGTTTTACATAAATAAAATGTTCATTAAAACCTCGAACGATTTAGTTAACCCTCTAAATGTTAACCTAAATTAACATAGGATTTTGGTGCTTCATGGCGACTTTTGTTTTACCAGATCTAAAATTACTGAATATTTATTTCAACTTACCATAGTAACAAAGACAATTCATTAAGGGCAATGAATAAATGTCTTTTAAATCGAAGTCCAAATAATTTGGGAAATTGAGGGTAAAGACGAAAATTAGTATTCGGACAGCAGGGAGGAATAGAAATGGCTGCATGCGGCCCGCGGACATCAGGTTTGACATGGCCGCCCTACAGTTTGTCTTTTCGCTAACTTTTTCCCGCTGCTGCCTCCCACTATCTTACACCCGCTGCTCACACAACTCCCACCAGATTCCTTCTCTCTCTCTCTCTCCGTCCTTTCCCGCCACTCTCCCACTGCGCACCTCTACCGCCTCCCCTTTTCTCCATTTTATACTTAACCTTTGTAATCATTGTTGAATCCAGACAACGTTGACCGGGAGGCAAAATGGAAACTTCTGGGGTATTTTTAAAATAAACATTACTTTGAAGTTTGGATGACATAAATCATTCTTAATTATAGTTATAAAAATGTCACCTTTGGAATGCGTAATACGTGAATATCAAACAAATTATAAATTCACATGTATATAATATAGTACATGTAACTCACAAAATTGATTATATGATTGCATAAGTAAACGCTTTAAATTAATATGAGTCGCCTTTGTTATTTCTTATGGTATGTGTCGATAACTTCATCTATTAATGCAATTGGCAACTCATTGGGTCCATCGATGACAATTTTCATGCAGTCCTTTTAAAACCCGCCGAAACGGGAAAGTCTCCGGCTAACTAAACATAGAACAAGTGCTGAAAGCCACCAGGCGAAGCAGCGTGAAAGTCCTGTACCCCAGGCAAACTCCAATAGCAGTGTCATGCAGTCCTGCAGAGTTTCCTGGCTCATTATATTTCTTTACTTCGTCATGAGTCTATTCATTGTGCTGAATGAGCGTTCAACACTCGCAGTAGACACACAGAATGCAACATAGCTTTACGCATATCCAATATTGAATTTTAAAATTAATTCAAAAAGGTTCTTGTCGCCTTCGCATTCAGCTTCGGTTAGGTACTTAAATGAACGATTATCATTCCACAATGTTTTCCTTTTTAGATTGGTCGAAATTAATAGTTGATATCACTTTCGATCAATTATCATCATATTCTCTATTTAAGGGACCAATAACATTTCTTAATATTAAATAAATAAAATTTTAATAATTTTCCCCAGGGGAAATTTTATTCCACAGGGAGCGAAAATCCTCCCCAGCCCTCCCCTTGGATTCAACAAAGTTCATAATGGTTTATCCCGTCATTCCCTACATTAACCTTTCGCTTCTCTCCCATCTACTTTCTCTTCTAACTTTTTCCCGTCTCAGCTTCCGTGCACCCACATCTCTCTTTCTCTGGCTAGACGCGGGAGTTTTTAATTTTAGACTTTTAAGCGCTCCCTTACGTTCTCTTCTCCATCACGTCTGTCGTTTCTTCTATCTCTATCTCATCTTTCGAGTGGAACGCCCTCAATTCTCTCGGGGAGGAATGTGGGCACTACGTCCTTTGACATGGTTTAGCTTCGACGTGGCGCCGGAAGTGTGGGATTCTCTCGCCAGGGGGACGTTGTCGTCTCGCCGCAGCCCCGCAGCGTTCGAAAAGGCAGTCGAGAGAAAAAAATCAGAGGGAAGGGTAACTCGGAGGATATCGGAGTATTCTCGGTTTGCATTTGGAATTTGGAGTCTATCTCCTTTTTGAGCGGAAACTGAATAAACCGTTTTCTGTTCTTGACGTAATCCGCGATTGGCCCATGGATTACGGGAAATTTGGGATTAGGGGGAGTAGTCCCTCAGATTTATAACTAAATTTCTACAATGTACATTTCAAGTTTAAAAATAAGCATGCTATACACCAAATTAATTGTTTATTATATTAAAATTAAAAAACACGTTAAAAGGACAAAGAAACTGCATTAATAATATAGCGGTAGAGCAGCCCCTACCGATGTCGCCCGCCTGTCCTTACAGTTGAAATTCCTTAAAAATACTCTTACACCTCCAGACTAATTCGTCGTCTTATCTGGAGCTAAATGTCCTCTTTTTTGTATCTCTACTTCTGGTAAAGACAAGTTAGCATGGGGTTTCTTCAATAACGCAAGTTTTAATATCAGTAAAGTTATCCAACTAGACACGGCCCCGCGTAGAATCGCGGATACTCAAGATTGGATACCGCGGTTGACAAAACCGGTTGCATTTTTTTAGCCGCCGATAACCAAGACCACGTTTGACTAAACCGCGGTTCGCGAGGGACAGCTGTACATACATTTCGTTCACAGTTTATAGCTTAACTCTGTGGAATTGATCCGCAAAAAAACAAAAATACTATGTTAAAATTTAATTGTATTTTTTTATAATCAGGATCCGTATTTAGCGTTTATCAAAGTCATCGTAAGGTCACTCGTGCTTCGTCTTTTTCTGTTGCGTTCGTTTTAAGAGGAAATGAAACGTTCGATCGAGAACTTCAGATGCTCCGAAACGGTTCACTCGGTTGCTTCTCGGAAATTCAACTGTCTGCAACTCGAAGACTGCCTGTAGATTTTTTTGTTGGCTGTGACTCGGGTTGGTGATCAAGGCCGCTCTCGTGACCATGAAACGCTTGAACAAACCAGATACGGCATTCAGCTGCAAATTTTCCCTCGGAGATGAGACACCGATCGTTGGTTCAATAAGAATCAGTTCCATAGAGAATCGTGGAGTTCACCTTATCGAATCAAAAGGAAATATGCCTGTACAATAAATGATTAGGATCCACCATCGGTGAAAAATCAGTGATGATGAGTGCGTTGTAGCCGAAATATCTGGTTTTCCCAACCTTTATATTTCTATCGGAGGGAAGAATCGGTGGTTATCTTGATCATCAGAATTATATTCCAACTTGTAAGGGATTTCTACAATTCTTGAATGATTCATTATTGAACTCATGAGGCTCATGACCCACATTACTGAAATCTTTAAAAGTTTCATATATGCTTCACACACGTCATTTTCCTAAAGAATGCTTTAGTGCCTTTTATCCCTACCAAAATATCGCAGACTTCAGGTAAAGATTTAAATTAAGTGCACTTGTAACACTGAAGCAGTATCGCAGCGAGGAAAGGGTGAGGAGGGCCAAATGGCGAGTCGCGAGTCGATATTTGATTGTACAAATTAAGTTGTTGAATTTCAGCTTTTGTATCCATGGTAATAAATGCATTTGCGAATAAGATTTGGCGCACGACGAAAATTATAATTTTTATCGTCACAGAATTTCTAGGATTTTGTTTTTCGGTCCGGGCGCCAACCTTCACTGCTAGACACTGCATTTAGGTATTTGAAACGAATTCGTTAGTTAGCCTCTTTTTCTTTCGAGGTTCCCCTTTAGTTTATATGAATGAATTTTTTACGCCGTTGAATAAGCTGAGCTGTATTAGTTTTTAAATATAATTTTGAGTTAGATAAAAGAATAGAAATAGACGTTTGGCCTGTTAGAGAAGTTTACTGAATACTGCATTTGCATGCAATTTTGGCTAGGGAAAGAGAAATTAGCAAATGTCATTGGAGTATGGATATTCAAAATTATCGCGAAATGTATAATACATCTACATATACATGATACCCTGCAAGTCTACTTTTTGGTGGTTGGCAGGCGGTGCAGTGGACCAAAATTCTCTAGTTTTTTATGTCACCTTTTCTTATTATGTTCTCTTATCGTCCTAGGGAAAAACGATCCTCTAGATCGCTCCGTTCTACATTCGATCTCGCGAATCTTATCCTCGTCTCCTGCCTTCCGAGGTAGGTACGTCTACCTTCTGATAAGATCTACTATCTCATTCGCTAGTTCCTCCGATATATACTTCTCCAGTAGTTTAAATCTAGCCTGCAGCCTACGTTCCTCTAACGATGTCCATTTCAGATTTTCTATTAATGATGTTACGCTTTGTTTAGTATCGTAATTCCTCTTTACAAATCTAGCTGCCCTGCGCTGAACCTTTTCTATCTCGTTAGTGAGTCCCTTTTCGTAGGGATCCCACACAGCTGAAGCATATTCGACCTGCGGTCGAACCAAGGATAAATAACATAATTCTTTCACTTTTTCGGAGCTATTTCGAACTATTCTCCCTATAAAGGTCAGCGTTTTGTTAGCGGCACCTATCAATCGGTGAATGTGGGTGTCCCACGAGAGATCACGATGGATCGTGACTCCGAGATATTTAATCGAGTCTGAAACTGGAATCTCTACTCCGTCCAACGAATAATTAATATCCAACGAGATACTCTTGGTTTTCCAGAAGTTGATGACGCAGCTTTTCTTTTGGTTGATCTCTAACTGCCATTCCTTACACCATGCAGAAATAGCTTCTAGGTCATTTTGGAGATACTGATGGTCTTCCGTATTGCTTATTTCTCTATAAATGGCGGTTTCGTCCTCGGAAAATACAAGACATCGGATTTAATTTCCAGATATTTTCGAACGGAAAACACCTCGCAAAAAAAAATAATAATACGGCAACTCGGTCGAGACCTTCAGAATTGCGATATTTAAAAACATGTCACCATCGTCTCGGGAGCGTGTTTGTGAGGAATGACTCATCAAGGTCCCTGGAAGGAATCGCAACGGGATGCCGAATGACAGCAATTACCGCTCAGCTTTTAACGGATTCGAAAGAAACTGGTTGTGTGGCGCGTTTATGCACGCTTGATGGGAGGCGGAATCCCCTAATCCATCCTCTCTCTCTCTCTCTCCCTTCTCCCGCTCCTTCGCCTCTTTATTTTTTCTAATCCTCTCTTCATTCATTTGCATTGATGTGTGTCTCTCTCTCCCTACTCTGTTTTCCCATCCTACCTCCTTTTTTTACTTTGCCCGTTTCTATCCCTGCCTTCACTATCTCTCTCCTTCTCTTTTACACCTTGTCTATACCCATTATGTTTTTCGTTTCTTTCCTCCCTCTTCTCTCTTCGTTCGCTATTCAGCTTACTCCCCTCTTTTACTATCTTTTTCGGATCCGTTCACTCTTCCGCGTCTTCTTTCTATCTCATTTATCTTCCGACTTCTGCCTTCCTCTGTTACAGGTAAGCTAACCATTTTAATTCCACTTGCCATTTAGCTAATAAATGCGGTATTTTCATTTGATAATGACGGTAATTCACGTATTTCACCAAATTGTGCCAATGGGTCGATCAATTGAAACATGCACCTAGTTCAGACATCTCACACTCGCGGCTGTCCATCCCAAACTTAAATGCAAAATATTTCATACAAATGCTTGAAATATTCTAAGAAGTGTATTAGATCATCACTTTTAGAATATCCGCGGTTTATTCCTTGTTCCCTTTATAACATTCTGCACAGTTGGGTCACAGAAGAATGTTCATCCCACTTCCAGTGTGTTTCTTGGGTATTCTAAGGCGGCAAATCTAGGTATTACATATTTTTGTAATGAATGAATTTAAGGCCGCGTTGGTAGGGCGATTCTCCCCCTGTGGAAGGAGCAAGTGAACCTCTAAAGAATACGAAAATGTGTGAGGACTGGAAAAGTATGGAATGCGGCCCGCGGATTTGGCAGAGAACCGTCGTGTGAATTTGCAACCCCTGACCTAGATGAAGTTTTTAATTAAATATCTCCGGAGTGATTTTTATCGAGCATCTTTGTGTCTAGCTGGGTGTGATATGACTTTTTAATTTTAATGCGAGGGAAAATATTATAGTCAATCAGTTTCCCGTTTCTAACTTGCGCGATCATCGTAACGGGAGCTATTAATTTAGCATTGTTCTTCTTTAAACCAGTTTAAAAAGTAAAAAAGCATTGATTACGGTTCTAGGGATAATATGCGCGGCGTTCCAGCAAGTTTGTTTGTCCCGTTCGCTGTCGCTGCTGCTCCTTCATCATCCCTCAGTCGGAATTGTATTCCCCTTCCTTTCCATCATCCTCTCCATACTTCCTCCGTATATCTCCCCATCCGTACTTCCTCTTTCCATCCGCTCTCTTCCCTATTTGGCCTCCGCGTCTCCTCCCCTCTCACGCACACAATCACACGGTCCTAATTCTCTTCCAACTCCTCTCCCCTTTCCCCCATTTCGCGTCATGACCCAAGTTGCGAATGAAATCCCGGCAATTATGGCGTTCCCGTCCTCTTCGCGGTTTATTATCCTTTCGGATAAATGTATACACGTTGTGTAGTTACGAGTTCCTGTAATTATTGTTTAAAAAGCAATGGCTCTAATTGCTCGATGCCTCTGGGGAAAAATAACGGTGGAAAAATTTTGTTTGGAGCGTAAATATTCCCTGGAATTCGCGCTTTTCGAGCTCGATTCGAAGGTTGACGTTTCATTTTTAAATCCGCCGAAAAGTGAGATGTAAAAATACGAGGCGGGTTTTTCGATAAGCATAAGTGAATGAAGTCTTGTCGTAATTCTTCTGGAGTTTGTCTTCAATAATTTATGTTTGCATTTTCTTCTGGTTTGATCTTTTGTGCTGTATCGGTTATTGTATGCTGTTTTCGTTTTCCATCAATCGCGTTGCATCAGAAAAAGTTGTAAATCAATTCTCGCATCTTTAAATTCGTAAGTATTCAGGGTATCTGAGGTTGTTTTTTTCTTGCTATTTTCGCTTCGTGATTTAATTGATTCGTTTTTGCCGTTATTTTTAAAGTTTGAACTACGGCATGCATTTCTGACTTTAATTTTGCCAACGCAGTAGGTCTCACTGAATGCTGAACTGTTCTTTTCGATTTTAATATTCGTGTTTACTTCTGTCGTGTAAATTACGAAGTGCCCTTTCAATGAAAATTGGATGTTTTGTCGAAGTAAGATGAGTAAGTTTCTTCCAAAGATAGCATTTTTTGTTGCTGTCCTGTATAAGGGAGTCATTTCTGCTTTTGACACGGTTAAATACGGTTAAATAACCACCTTGACTACTCTCATAACCCAATATAGGGAGTCGCTGGTAACGAATAGATAAATTCTGTACAGTTGCATTTAAATCGAATAAACATTTTCAAACATTTTTTTATTTGTCATAAAGATCCGCAGTGAAATGCCTTAGATTAAAAAAAAATATTCTCCATTTGGCGAAATGAACGGATAAATAAAACAAATAAAAATGTTAGCATAAATATTTATGAAAACTCCATTTGTGTACTCGAGTTTCGTGAAAGTTGTAAATAAAAGTAACTTCTGAGCGCCTCAAAGCAAATATTTACCCATAGTACTAAAGCGCGTATCTCCACGTGTTATTGCAATTCGTTCTAATTGCATAATATTTCCAATTGGAAGAAATTCAGAAATGTAGGATACGGAATTCCTTCCTTCCCTTCATTGGAACTGCCTTGATTACGCACTGTTTCTCATTCTTTACTCCCAATTCCTCGTGTCTTTTTTCTTACCCACTTCGTCTTCTTCCCTTCCTTACTCCTCCCTTATCCTATCTCCCAGAAAATTCCTCTCCGTCTTTTCTGCTTTGACGAGGAAGACTCATTTATTAAGCCGACCCTGGCAATCATCACGTCGCAACGTGACCTCAGACGACCTTTCTGTATCCTCCCACATTGGCTCCCATTCGTTCTCTAAATATTTTTCTAAAATTACTATTGTAATTTTTTCCATTGCAGTACAGAGGACATATAAAAAAGACGCTCTAGTTTAAATTTTCTATACTTATTGAAGAATTTCACATAATGCATTGCTTCTGGCACCAAAGCACTCAGGAAGCGCGGGAGATTTTATTCATGTAAAAATATTTTTAAAACGTGTGGTGCATCCGTTACCATTTGGAGACGTCTACTGAAATTTTCCATAATTGCTTCCAGCGTTTCTTCGGTGATACTCTCCACAGCCGGATTTGAATCCATAGATTACTTCTTAAGGACGTGTACAGGAATTACCCACCCACGGTTGAATTATTGAAGACAGAATTCACAGCTACTGTGGAAACTGAAGAAACACTAGCTGCAGTTATGGAAAATTTCAGTAGACGTCTGCATATGGTAACGGAGGCACAGGTAACACATATTGAAAATGTTTTTGGCATAAATAAAAGCTATTTTTTTAGAGTAAATGGTTGTCATTTATTAATTTGATAATTAACGGACTAATTTTTTATCCGAAAAACTCATTCGAATGAGGTCATTCTCTTCGGTGACGGAACCATTTGCTGCGTGATTTAACTCGTTGCGTCATCGGTGAATTCGAAACGGACACGCATCGCCAGACGAAAGCGAATCGCTCGAGCGCATAATCCCGCCGACGCGCGAATCCGGTGGCTAATTAAAAGCTTTTGGCCGCAGTGAATTTTTTCATCCCCTTCCTCACTCTTACTGGAAATGTTTTTGTGATCCGTCCATTCCGACATCGAACGATTGGATAACCAAACGGCGCAGAATTCCGGCTCTAGCGAGGCATCTCCTTTCGGCATTCCTTCGTATTTTGTGGGCTGCGATCCACGGTTTGCCGCGGATTGCGTTTGGGATTCTGGCTGACTGGGGGAGGGGAGAGGGTAAAGGGGAGGAAGGATTAGGAAGGGTGGGGGTGGCATTGTGTAGTTGCTTCCCCGAAGCATTCCGGAGAGATTCCATCGAGAAGTTCCTTTTCGGGCGGAATGATTGAGGAGGATTGGAGGACGGGCGGAGTGGGAAGGGAGAGGGTCTTGGTAAGATGAGAGGGAAGAATTTAGGGGAGGGGGGTGAAGGAAGGATGGATAGGGAGATAGATAATTGCCTTTTCTCTTGCGGGTTGGAGACTTGTTAACCTAAACACGACCATAATTTGACAATACAGTAAAATGAAGAACACAAAGTAAATGGAATAGTATATACCCTTGCGCAACAGGCTGGTTTGAAGATGCCGCTTTGCGTTGCGTAAATCAAAGACCTTTTTATTTATTTGATTTATTTCAACAATCTCATAAACAACCGTTTCCGTTCTTTTACAGTGAGCGATAAGGAAGACGATCACGTGCAACCATGCCCTCGGCAAGATTTGAACCCACGAGTTGAGAGCCAGATACGCTAACCACCCCTTCACCAAATACGGCAGAAAACGGATAAAATCGTGTGCTCGTATACAAGACCGTCTATGGGGAGGGAGTCTGGAAGGGCAGTTGGTCCAGGGCCCCGTGTCTATGGGGTTCTGCACTTGAAGTTAGCTTACGAACTACACATGCATACTACTCTTATTGTTAATAGAAAGGCGTAACGTGCGTGGGACGTGAAAATATCTCTCTAGATGTTCGTTATATTGCTAGATATCATTTTTCTGTGTGTGAGGTAGAGGCGGTCCCGGAGATCCTAGAGACGGCACTGATCGTGTATATTACGAGCTTCGTCAGGTCAGGTCTGTACGTAAAATACGGTGCGCACCCAATTCGAGACCGCGTATAATTAAATCTTTTACGTATTGAGAACATAAGCGTCATATTTTTTAACCGTGTATAATCAAAACCCCTTGAGGGAAAGTCGAATTGGACAAAGGTTTATTGTACGAAGTAGTAGAAGGAAATTTTTTAAAATTAATGAAGTTGTGGAAATCATAATGGTTAAAACTCTTCATCTGCAATTCATCGATGGTTGATTCTAAACGAACCGCTTATAGAACTGCCAAAAGATGTGGGTATATACAAAACCTGAACAAATTTACATAAGAAGATCTAGGAAGGCTCTACTTTATGCACATATATGCACTCGTATGCTCAAATACATTCGTAGGGGGAGATGGAATGGAGTAAAGTGAAAGAGGGAGTTAGGTTCGGTTTACAGTCGTAGAGATTATGGTGTTTGGGTGCGAGAGAAGCTGGAGAGAATTTTGGACTTGTACCAGAAGAGATTAAGAGGTTGGGTTTATTTTCGTCTCATTCCGGAAGTGAGGAGGTAAGAGCTCCACAGTCCATCGCATTACGCACTACGCAAATTATTGCTAGGTTAAAGGGGGCATTTAAGGAAGAATATTATTTTAGATTTACTTATATATGTCTGTAAGGCGAGATATTATGTCATCCTACTTCTAGAGGAAGCATAGATTTGATCATTATTCCAGCATCCGTATTACCATCAGATAGGTTTTTGATCATCGTCCTCAGCTGACTAACTCAAAAAATAATGACTCAGCTCATGAATTGTATCTAAAAATTATTCAGATAGAAAATTTGTGCGTTGAGAATACGAAGTAGTCATCTTCGATTGATTGATTGTTGATTCTAATAATATAGTAAG
This sequence comes from Tanypteryx hageni, assembly GCA_028673005.1. NCBI lineage: Eukaryota > Metazoa > Arthropoda > Insecta > Odonata > Petaluridae > Tanypteryx > Tanypteryx hageni. The sequence continues at coordinate 63,112,616 of CM054115.1, read as the reverse complement.
AAATACTCGAGCTATTGAAGTATCCTGAATAATTTATTTGAATTACAAATATATTAATATCTACCGGCTAATTCTTCCCACACGGAGTAATCATCCATGAAAAAAGCGGAAGACGTGTAAATGATTACAGTCAGTCTTTAGGCTACAGGGTATGATCTCAGCCCATAGAAATCTTGCTAACTAAATATTCACCGGCGTAAGCTCACTCTAGCTTTTGCGTTGGTCGCTGACCACTACCCATTCAGAATTAGAAAACCCACTTACCAGTTACCAGAATATATAAGGAATTTTTTTTTAATCCAACGGAAATAACGGTAAATAGTAAAAATAGACACTTTTAAGAAGAATTTATTCATTTATCGGTTGACACCATTCGGAAATTGTTCCTTAAATTATTACAGAGGAATTTTTTAAAAATTTAAATATATAGGTACAAGGAAACGTGAAAACAATTTTTTTATTGCCGAGGTGTTCACCGACACTGACACATTTATCTCCGGAAAGTCAACGGAAAATGATACAATCCTTTAAGTTACAATTGGAGGTCTTATTTAAAATGCTTTCTCACTTGTCTATCAGGAAGACACAAGTAAAAACCAACTGCCAAGTTTACACCCTCCGGAAAAAGATGAAAACACGTCTTTGAGTAACGCTTCGTTAGTTTTCGTCACAATAATAGACGGCAGCAAATCTCCAAGCGATGACGAAAAAATACAAGGCGTCTATCTATAAAATTTCTCCGGGGGTGCGTGTCCCTTGGCGTTTTTTTTTCTCTTACAACCGAACTTTTCGTAGCTTAATCCCACAAAACAACAATAATATCGTCTCTCGTAAACACACAATCAAGTTGGACTCACTTTGGTTGACCTGAAGTCGCATCCATTCCATTCTGAGATAGTCGGTCGCCATGGTTCTTCTATCTTCCAATCGATCTTCTTATTGACAATTGGTCACACCGCGATCGATTTATCGCCCAAATGGAGTGCTTCCACTCGACAACAATGCAGTCTAATTAAGAAAATGATGTCTCGATCGTATACCAGCGTAAACAGACGGGAATTATTTCTTTTGTTTGGGTACACTTTTCGAGGAGGCGAGATATCAGGGTCAACAACAACAACGCAAAAAATTCCTACACATTTGGCGCGATTCGACAAAACCGAAAATCCTTTGGTTATTTCGACACTTGATTGTCTCTATGGAGGACGTGGTTTGGTCGTATGCCACACCGGAACGACTCGAGAGGGACAAGAGTTCGGAACGAGCGTAGCCGATCGCTATTTTTAAACTCTCGTACTATCTTTCCACCTCTCTCTCTGGCGAATATTTTAAAACGACTTCGCTAACCACACCATCGGCGAGCTGCTAAAAAAGAAGCTCCCTTCGCGGCGTGTTTTTCTTTTGGTGTGCACCGTGGTGTTATTCGGTATGCTGTTGGTACGTTGTTGAATTACCGTCGTGTTAAAAAGTAAAGTCACACCTTTGTGGCAGAGGGCCAAAATTTGAAGCAAGTTCATCCGACTTTATGATATTGTCACGTTAATTTTTTCCCTCTTGATGATTTTTAAAAATTTTCTCCTGATGATCAAATTGATTTTAGTTTAAATGCTCACTATAGTCTCTGCACTTAGACGATGAGTTTTATTATCGCGTAATGACATGACAGGACAATTTTAGAAATTTATATCGAAAAAAGGGACGCTGTTTTATCATAACTTCTCGTCCCCCATCATTGCTTTAAATATATTCTGCATTATTTTTCTTTTTATTACCAAAGCGACATGCTCGTTGGAGCGCTGCACCATCTCCGCTGTCTTTCTTGACGAGTTTGGGGTAAAGATTTGCATTCACTGCATTTACATCCTTCAGCACGATAAATTAGATGTTACATTCTTACGGTCTCTTACCATAAATCTACCCTTTGCCTCTCACGCGAATTTCTTCGAAGAAGTTCCCTTAATTCTTAAAGAAAAGGAATGGAAAAAATCGTGCTCGTTGGGGGAGTCGAGGGAGACGGCGGAGGAGTGCTCTGTGCTCTCAAGCGACGCTTTAATAAGGCGATCGTTTGATTCATATTTATAAACGTGCCTCCTTTAAACCTCCAGGCTAGTCTCCCAGTCTTTCCTCCAAAAAAAATACCGACTGCATCAAAGACGGGACGCTATCTTCTGATTATCTCCGCTCAGAACGTCGTCTCTCCTTTGATCCCAAGTCCCATCTGCTGCGGGTGGTGGTAAGGGGTCGGAGGGTGCTGAACCGTCCCGTTTCCCTTCTCGAACCTAGGTGACGGCGTGAGGGCACGGTTGTCGTATGCATAATCCAGGGTCGTGTCTTCGGAGGGGTATCTAGGTGGTCTGTTGCTAAGAGGGGTGGAGGTGGTGGTCGGAGGGCTGTAGGCGTCTGTCGCCTCCGACCTGCCCCCGGCGGTGCCGGGGGTGGAGACGGATGCGGACGTCCTCTCTGGAGGCAGAGGCGCCTGCGGTTGCGGCATCTGGCGGCTGTTGGTTTGTTGCTGTGCGCCGCCGGGTATGGTAGCGGCGATATCCAGTTTCAGTCCGTTGGCGGTGTTGGATACGGCCGCTGCGGCGTTCTTGTCGCTTTTGAAAGGGTTCTGTGGATAGAGAGGGAGGCTTGAATGAGTTTAATGCGTGTACGAATATAAATTGAGAAGGAATTTGGCGAATGATTGCGTAAAGAAATCGTCAAATTTGGGTTCACTCGAGCGGATATATATCATCGTGAAATGTTCCAACAATCTTTGGATGCACGAAAATTTGTTAACAAGAAACTTGCCAACGCAGAATGAAAAGCTTTGTAAATTCCACATATGTGGAATTCACATTTTTTTTTTATTTTTCAATGTCATGAAGCGGTTTTACAAAGTTACGTCGAAAACTATTACATTTAAGAAACTTGCCGCTTTCCGATGAAAATCAAAATAACACGCAAAGATATTCGACACATATTGCTGGTAATAAAAACTTCGGCCCACTTCTACGTTTTGCATTGATCATTCTTACAACAGGAAAGATTGCTGTCTCAAAATACGTTGAACAGCATAATTCGTCCACCCCGCGAATGCATGGTTAAATAAAAATGACCCGTGAAATTTGAGGTTGACATTTTCAAAAATTTCCCTCAAACTAAAACTAGGTGGAAGAAGGGGCCATATGGCCTCAACCTCGCCGTATTAAGAAATAAATAAATTCTCATAAATTATTAATTGTAAAGTTTGGCTGAGGCTCGACTTTTACTTTTAGGGTACCGTAGAACCTCTAAAAGTAACTTCCTATATAAATATTTGGCCACCTCTGTTATAGGATCCGTTAGCAGAACCTATTCATATTTAAACGCTTTTTAATTACAGAAGATTGTAATAGCACTAGATGGGAATTTTGCATTGGGTGTAGCGTAATAAATTTGTCGGGTGAAGCCTTGATTAAGAAGAGTTATTATTGGAGTTATTGGGTTTAATCAAAACGATTAAAAGAAAATGGGAGCTTCATTTGCTGACTCAATATAAAAACCGCGTTTTATTTATTGAGGTTTATTTAAAATTATAAACTTACAATTCTTTATTAACTTGGTATTATAGTTAAATGAACATAAATAGCTCAACACTTTGGCTTGTACATAATTAATAATTGAAAGAACTCCTTAAGCCAAAAAACAAGGGTTAATGAATGAGCCCAATGCATTTCACCCACAATGTGGGCATATTCAGGGGCAACCTGACACGACAGCGACCGGAGGTCAACAGTTGACCTTCCGATCGCTGTCGTGTTGGCTTAAGTTATGGACATACTAAATTATAATATTAAAAAGGGCCTTCCTGACGCTTCCCGATGTTTCAAAAAAATTTCTTTGCCAGCGTAATAGCTCACATACGCCTTGAAATTTTAGTCTTATATATATCTTTTACTATTTGCTTACTATTTCAATTACACAGACGGACAGAGGGATTGAGAATATAAACACGTTTATGAAATAATATGCGCTTAAATGGGCGATATCTTAGGATATATTTTGAGACGGAAGATGATGTGATAACTTCTTTGTAAGGAAAGATAACATATAAGATAACAGTTAAGGGAAAAGAATAGAACCAAGATTTCGGGTATTTCAAAGGTCGGGGCTTAATTAGGAGAAGATTAAGAAAAAGAGATAAACGGAGGTTGTTGATCCATTGACCCAAAAGAAAGATATAGATCTCTAGGAAAAAAACAGCCTACCAAATATTCTAAAACAAATAGAATTTTGAGTTAGAATGTTGACAGGAGTAAATAATGTATATTGCTTTCTGGAGACATCGACCCAGGAAATGGAGGAGGTGAAAATTCGGAGGAAAAGAAGCGGCAAGTGTTTGTCCTTGCTGTTTGGAACGACCGAAGAAGACTCTTTGGAGGGAAAGAGAGGCGAAAGGATAGATAGATAATCGTCTTTATTCGGACGAAATTTAGACCATAAGGTCCATTCTTACATTAAACCCTTCGTCAATATAATAAATACAAGAAAAAGAATAAAATAAGGTATAACAAAATACATTATATAAACATTATGTGCCTAAATCATACAAAGTAAAATGATAAAATTGAATACAGATTTGTGTTTGTGGGGAAAACCTAGGTAAAAACAGGCATGTCCTCCCTAGTAAAACCCACGCAGGAAAACACCCACTAAGAAGGGGGGTGTGAAGAACCTGCGAAAACTCTGATACGGCGAGTTCGAGACCGTAATGTATCCCCTTTCTGTCCAACTCCAACTGAAAAGGATCAAGTTGTGTCAGCAGGCCCGACGAGAGAGGGGGGGGGGGGTGAGAGGGGTCGACAGTACCCGGGTCCGCAATTCTTCAAGAGGCCCGGCCGAGTATACCGATATGCTGTATACTTGTACTGTTGGCAAAGTGGATGTACGGGGAAAGACGTTAACAAAAATTAGAGTTACCAGAAAATAGAGATCTCTGTGGTTTCCTAGTATTCCCGGTGTTAACATCCATTTATCATGGTCATTTATACAGTATAAATATGTACTATGTATGTATTCAATATTTTAGTGCAACCAGCATAAATTATATGGACTTATATTTTCAAGTTGTTTAATTGGGATTAACAATAAAGGTAAGTAATCGCTTGCCATTTATTTATATCCTTAGTTATATTTATTTAAGCCATAATATTTTTATTGATAATTACCCACAAGTTAAATACCGTATGTACTCGTGTACTCGTTATATTTGTTTAATTTTTATTTTATATTCATTAAATTGTTTTGGCCGTTTAAGATTAACTCGTTATTTTTAAATAAATATAGTCAATTTTTTTCAGAAATGACTTGAGGCTTTTTAACCCTCATATCTACATGCGGACACACGCGCACACATACACATATACACGCACAAGGGGGGCCCGTCGTACACTTTGCACCGGGGCCCGCATTGGCTCTCGACGCCCCTGGTTCGTGTGTTGTGTAAACCAGTGGTTATTAATTTGTGGGGCGCGCTCCCCTTGGGGGGCGTATGATGATTCAATCCTTGAGAAATAGCATAAGATAACGCCATTTCGAGGAACTCAGATAATAATGCATACGTATTTAGTTAGTTATTATAGTTATTTAACCATTGAAAAGAAATAGATGTAAAATAAAGGCCGACGGTGTAGGCATACACTAAGTGAAAGCAATTTGTTAATAAGCGAAGGACTTCACGGGCTACATTGTCTTTCAACGCTACCGGTTGCAGCGCTTCAATGGAAATTTATTCAAACCCCACGGAGGAAATGATTTCCAATACTGTGGGAGTAATACGTTGTGGATATATTTTATTCGACGATAAATTTAATTTTCTCTTAAAAGGTTACGTCCATGCTTGCGAGAAAGAGTGAGTGGAGTGATCTCTGAGAACCTAATGTTAAAATTATTTGGTTCTCGTGGTTTTGATCTCAGACATTGTATGCCTCGTGGAAAAGAGTTGAGAGAGGCATTCATTCTCGTAGAGATAGTCAAATATTATTATATTTTATTATCAGTTTTCTGTCCGCAGTATGGTCTGTGATTATATGCTAAACCATGCAATCATTTCGAAAGAATGATACTTTGGTAGTTTCACCTTGTTTTCCTGCTACTGTAGCCTTTCAAATCATTCTGACAACACCTACAGTTATTCTTATCGTAGCTCAGTAAATTTACATTAACATTATTACCCTGCGAGCTGCAAAAAGTGTGTGGGTGGAGGGGAGGGAGCAATTTCACCACGTCTACACATAAATGAACATGGGCTGCGCCTAATTTCTAGGAGTATAAAAAATATGTTTACTTTTTTTACTCAAATGTGTCAACAGGACTGCCGCGAAAATCCCAGGAAGTGTGCCTTGAAAATCGTGGTAAATAAATGAGAGAAAAATCAATTGGAAACCACCGATATAGCTTCAGCAGTAATTTACTAGGTTGAAGGTATGGAAAATCTGCAGGACTGATAAGTTTGGGATCGATTTTCGATAATTTTGTGGTTGAACTGAAATGTCAAACCTAAAAAATAATCGTTGCTCAAAAAAGATAAAAACATGGATTGAATTCCCGAGAGACTCGAAGCAACCGCATTTTATAACAAGAGCAATATGGAAGGAGAAATATAACTTTTAAGCGTCAAGTGACGAGAAAGGAACTTGCTTCGAACAGCCAAACATGGAACATTCGTTCACTCGGTTGACATTAATATACGTGCGAAAGTTCCAAAGGTTTTACAACGGTTTAAGTCAGTCCAGCATATCTTTACATTTAAGTTTCTTATTTTGACGGGGATATGATTAAGAAAGCGTGGTTATACCAGGACTAGAGCAGTTATTGCTTTTAGAGCAGTTAATGCTTCGGGCGATAACGAGAAATTAAATATTGTAGTTTTAAACTGCCGCAGCATTTGTAGGAAGTCTGCCGAACTCGAACACGTAATTCGCACGTTGCATGCTGATGTAGTTATAGGTACGGAAAGTTGGCTCACCGAAGATATCGCTAGCCAAGAAATTTTTCCGAAAAGCTATAGAGTGTACAGAAAAGACCGTGCTAATAGAATAGGTGGCGGAGTATTTTTGGCAATAAGTGAAAAGTACGATAGTTGTCAGATCCCTATTATCGATGAAACGACCGAGAGCGTGTGGTGCCGCCTAGGTAAGGATAATTCGAAAAAGATATATTTATGCTCATTTTACAGACCACCTAATGCCAAAGTTGATTATATTTTAAGTTTAGAGAGGCAATTAGCCGAGCTTAGATCTATTATGAACGACGGTTATGTGATAATTGGAGGCGATTTTAACTTCAATCGATTGGGAAAACCTATGTTTCGTTACGGGAGGTAAAGAACGCGAATCGTGTGAAGCCTTAATTGACACGTTTCATGAATATTCCTTAATCCAGATGGTACGAAAATCCACGCGTTCGGGCAATGTTCTCGACTTGCTTGCTTCTAACATCCCGCATAAGATAACTAAGGTATCCACAGAGGAAGGACTTAGCGACCATCGAGCTGTGTATGCGGAGTGCGAATTAAAGCTCAAAAGACATCCTAAGCCCCTTCGGAATGTATACGCTTTCGCCAAGGCCGACTTTAAAAGTTTCAGCTTACATCTCAGAAGTACCTTTGTCAGTTATCGTGAAAAAACAGATCGATTAGGTATGGAGCCATCATGGTTATTATTTAAGGCTATACTAGGAAAAGGTATCAATAGATTTATCCCCAGTAAGTTAAAATCTGATAAGAAAGAACCTCGTTGGTTTAATAAGGAAGTCAGGATTGCCTTAAGACGACAGAGGCGTAGACACGCAAAATTGAAAAACATACCTACCACCGCTTCCGATGAGTATCGCACAGCTAAAGTCCACGATTATAACAGTGCCCGCGTATTAGCGAGAAAAACCATGCATAACGCATTTAACACCTTCCGGAATGAGGTATTAAATACAAAATTGAAGGAGGATCCAAAAGCGTTCTGGTCCTATGTAAGAGAAGTCAAGGGAGGGGGTCCTTCAATACCCTCCCTGCGATGTGATTCCGGAGACATCGTTCACGATGGGGAGGATAAAGCTAATCTACTAAACGTTTACTTCGCGAAGGCGTTCACGGCAGGTGGAGATAGACTTGAAGATAATCTTATTCCCGATGGATGTACGCGGATGGATAATATTAAAATCTCTGAGGCAGGAATAGCGAAGCAACTGGGTGCGATAAAGCCCAACAAAAATCCAGGACCAGAAGGATTTCCAGCGCGTGTATTAAAAGAACTAGCAGAAGAAATAGCTCCCTTCCTTCGGATAGTATTCGAGAAATCCCTTACCCTCTGTGAGGTTCCTGATGATTGGAGACTAGCACACGTCACACCCATTCATAAGGGAGGTGACAAAGAAAACCCCGAAAATTATAAGCCGATTTCTCTAACATCATTATCATGTAAGATTTTGGAGCACATTATTGTTAGCAACACAATGCGTTATCTCGAGAGTAGATCGCTGTTAGTCAGCTGTCAACATGGCTTCAGAAAAGGTAGATCCTGTGACACCCAACTCGGTCTGTTTGTGAATGATGTTTTATCATGCGGCGAAAATAAAAAACAGGTCGATGCAGTGTTCCTTGATTTTAGAAAAGCTTTTGACAAGGTTCCCCACTGTAAGTTGTTATTAAAATTGGGAAATCTTGGCATTAATGTTAAAGTCATTAACTGGGTTCGCGCTTTCCTTTGGAATAGAAAACAAAAAGTAGTCATCGATGGTAAGTCCTCGAGCGTGGCAGATGTAGTCTCTGGAGTGCCGCAGGGTAGTGTGATCGGACCTATGCTTTTCTTGCTTTATATAAACGACATCAGCACGGTTGTGAAAAGTAATATCAGGCTTTTTACGGATGGCACCGTAGTCTATAGAGAAATTAGTGGTCCTAGCGACCATCGTCAGCTTCAGGATGATCTGGATGCGTTATCTATTTGGTGCAAGGAATGACAGCTAGAAATCAATCAGAAAAAGAGTAACGTTCTAAACTTTTGGAAATCTAGAAGCCCATCGTCCGTGTTTACCTACTCGATAGATGGTGAAGAGCATTCCTGTTTCGGAATCCGTGAAATACCTCGGGGTAACCTTGAATCGTGACCTGTCTTGGGACACCCACATAAGACGAGTGATAGGTGCGGCAAATAAGAAGTTGGCCTTTGTGCGTAGAATAGTCAGGAAAAGCACGGAAAAGGTGAGAGAATCCTGTTATTTATCGTTGGTTAGACCTCAAATGGAATACGCAGCAGCGGTTTGGGATCCATATCAGAGGGGACTCATAAAGGATTTAGAAAAAATACAGCGGCGAGCAGCTAGATTCGTGAAAAAGAATTACGATAAAAAACAGAGCGTTACGTTACTCATTGATGAGTTGAGTTGGCCATCGTTGAAAGGTCCTAGATTAGAGGCGAGACTTAAACTTCTAGATAAATATAGGTCGGAGATATTCGTAAATGAAATGAAGGACATTATTCGACAACCAACGTATATCGGACGGAGGGATAATGAGGACAAGATTCGCGAAATAGATAGTAGGACAGAGAGGTATAAGGAGTCCTTTTTCCCTAGGACAATACGTGACCACAATAGATAAGTGAATAATAATTAGTTATGAACTTGGTGCGCGGCACCCCCTACCATCCACCGTCAAGGTGACTTGCAGGGTAATATGTAGATGTAGATGGACGAGTAAGCGTCGTAAAAATTTACTAGCTAATCCGAGTTTGTTTATATAATAACTACCCACGTTTGTGATTACCGGGCACGTTTTCTATAATCGAGCTATTTAATCCTCTTCTTTTTAACGCATCGTTCTGCGAGTGGTTTGATTCGAAGCACTATTTTATATAAAAATAACATTTTTGTCTTTGTGTGTTTTGGTACGCATTATAACCTATTCGTTCAATTAGTCGGATACACAAGTTTCGTGAAAGTGCTCATTATCATTATTGTCGTTCATATAAATTTGATTAAAATGGATTTTAATTAACACTACTCGTTTCGCCTCTCTGGATGAGAGAAAATTTATTTCAATCTGATGCGAATAGCCACAGATAGGATATTGCGGTCGTAACCCGGAAATGATAGGGAACCGGCGTTGACCGCAATGGAGTAGTTATCTTACCTTGTTCGATGCAACCTTGGCGTGGAGGTATGAGACCACGTCCCTGTCGTCTTGGACGCGGTTGCCGGACTCTCCTCCGTCGCGAACGGAGGATCTGCGCGACCGTAACCACACGAGAAAAATGAAGGCCGATAAGACGAAGAGGAGAATCACGGAGATGGCGAGGGATGCGGTGGCCAGTTGAGTAAGGCGGTCCACGGAGGTCCTCAGATCTGGAATTAAAGCAGATAGGGTTATATATTAGAGTGGTCGATGACGTGCGTTAGAAACTAATGTATTTTTATCTTAAACGGCGCGTTGTTTTTTCCTCATTGGGAGAATAATGAGATTGGTATAAAGGGAAAGAAAGCCGCGAATAATTTAATTCCGCTGTTTCATTTATTTTATTTTTAAGTTCCTCTAATTAAGGCGTTTTAAAGTTGACGCACCATTCCCGCGATTGATTTACCTCCTCGGTCAGCTGCAGTGAGATTAAGAAATTTTATTTTTACCTAATATTTTTTTTCTAGTCCCCAAAATTTGGTTTCAGGGTTAGTAATCAGGAAACGTTTTAATTTTTGGAATGTATTTGTTCAGTCGGAACTCCGACAACTCTGAATTTTGTAACTCTTACTTTCGATTATTGGAAGAAAATATTTTTCCTGTCTGTATTCATATACGCTAAAATACAGTTTGGTAACTTGATATTTTGATAGCTCGATATTTTTAAAATCTTTTCTTGACCCGCCTGCAGATTGCGCTGCCGTCATTTCTCAATACCAGGTAACCTCAAACAGGCGGTCAGCAAGTTTATTCATCGCGTCTCTCGTCGGTTTTATTCTACTCCAAATAGAAAGAAGAGAAGAGATGAACGAAGCGTTTAAAGGTGAACAATGGACACGAAACATTATAAAAAATTAACATTCAAGGATGATACATTATTTTTAGTATTTGTTCATGAAAAGTGCGCAGCATTCTTAGCAGACGATGGTGGGTCCAAATTCCAGCAAAATACTCGTTCATATTATTGCTTAATGTTGAAACTATCAGTTTGCTCACCTGGCATTTTAAAGCCCATGCTCTATACCTGGTGGCTCTCGAGAGTAAAGTATCTACTGCTCTATAATTAATAAATTCAGGCTCTACTTAGTGGAATTTACTCATCGAAATGAAAAACTTTGTCACTTCCACAGTTTATTGAACACGACCGGTTTCGCTACGACAAAGTTTTTCTTTTCATTTCGATATCTACTGTTTTTTTTTACATTTCTATTCGTGGGCGTGTCAGCGCTTTTCACTAAATAACACAATAACGTAGTGTGAATTGAGACGTTTTGGAGATGCCTAAAGGACACTCATTCTCTCTGTATTTCTTGGAGTACATATTGTGTTTACTGTTCATAAATTTACATGCACAGAATGAATAATTTGCGGCTTCGAACTTTTGAAGATTAATGTATGCGAGAACAAATAGATTTGGCCACTCCTGCTCTATACTCTTCAACGACTGCAAAAGGTGTAATTTAATCATGTAGTTAACTTGTTTTGTGTGACCCAAAATTCTAATGCCACTATCATTTGAAATATTTAATGTTGCTTTCATGTGAGACGTTTTGTTTTTATTTACACGTAGCCTTAGGGGAAGGACAAAAACTTTTGTTTGCTATAAGTATTTTTTGTTACGTAAATCGGCAAACAAAGAAGTCCCTTTGAGCCAAGCTATCTATTACGTGAGGGAGTTATTTAAGAGAGTAAGTTGTTCTTCCACCTAAGTTTCGAGCAGGTGGCGCTGACGCTAAAAAACCTGTATTCTAACGATGACGCATCCACTATAAATGGAGAACAAATTAAGACGATAAATGCTAACCTGTAAAATAAGATATACGATAAAAATTAATGACGTTTTTAAAGAAGCTACCTCTATGATAAAGGGGTTAATGACAATGTGTGACTCACGTTGTACTCGACGCTGATAAAGCGCGCATCGTGCCGGAAAAAATAAGTAGGCTACTTAACTGCGGGTTATCGTCGAGGCTATGAGTCATAAAGGAAATTAGAAATCCGCTTTTCGAGATGTTTTTTTTTCGAACGGCGGCTAATGCTGAGCTCTTGGGATGCGATTTACTATGAAGTGATAGATAACTTCCCGGCGCTATACCGAGTTTGCAGTGAAGCAAAGATTTCGTTAACAGTTTGAGTGTAAATATTAGAGAAGGCAGATTGGCAGTGATGTGACGAAAAGTAAACTATTAGATTAATTATGTAAAACAAAAAGTGTTACATCCGAATGTACATCTGTGGCACAGGTAATATGCCAGGTGAACAAATTGATAGTTTCAACACTAAGCAATAATAAAAACGAGTATTTTACTGGAATTTGGACCCACCATCGCCTACTAAGAATGCTGCGTACTTTTCATGAACAAATACTAAAAATAATGTGGTCATTGACATGAACATTAGCCAGGTCCAGTTTATGATAACTGTAAAAAAATAATCCTTCAGCGTTTTGGGCTGTCTTCGTCATCAACGTTATCATACAAAAGATCCCAAAAAAATGTTAAATGTTTTGTGAAATTGCAATTTTATGTATCCATGGCTACTCTCATTGGGCTTGAAATGACGGCATAAATACATTGCCATAATATTTCATTCATCATGCAATTTACAGTCGTACAATGTTTTCCGTGACGTAGGTTTTATAACAGTTGAATAACTTGCTAGGGCATTTTTTGAGCGATAGCTTTATGGAATACATTGAGCTGGGATTAAGGGAACACGTCACATGATCTATTTTCCTTATTTATTGTTATACGTAGCCTGTTCTAGTGGCAAGCTTCTTAAAAACATTCGAATGTTGCACTCTTACGAAAGAAAATGGCATATTTGTACATTTTTACCTTGTGAAGCGGAAAGTCGCCGTTTAAATTGCCGTGATTCTCTTGCTGAAACGAGCAGAATTTTTCGCACACCAAATTTCTTTTGACTGAAACTCGCGGACGAAACATCTCTTCACCAGTTTCTCATTTTATCCGCTAGATGGCGGGGCAGAAATGTAAAAACTCAATCGTTATATTAGCTCTCCTAAAAACAATAGATTACAAATCACGATTCCGTATCGTAATTTGAATTCAAACGGAGAAATTGATTTACCAAAAATAGAAGCACTAAATTATCCATTTTAACGAAAATTGAAAATGTATATCTTGAACGCAGTCTCGGCAAAATTAAATCAACACGTTAGGATCTCGCATTGTAAGCGCAAATCTAATCCAGAATTACAATACATTGACTTTATTTATATTATTGCTCAGTTGGACGCCGCAACCATTGAAGCTCGCTGAAAAGATAGGTGCCGCGTAACATAAATTTGATGAAGAATACTACGTATCAAAATGCGACATGTACCGTGTGTCTTACCAACCACGGTTTTTCCAAAGGCGGGAACTTTCAGTATTCTTGCTCTCCAGCGGTTGACAATGGAAACGTATATATTCTTCAAGCAGCTGCACTAAACTGAAAAGCATGATGTATGTATGTCAAAATCCTTTCCGATTTATTTTTTTAAAGTGATTTAATTCAGGAGATTGACGAATAAGAAGCTTTTTGATGTACATGGGGAATGAAATGCATTTAGAAACCATGCCGTGTGTCTAAATAACAAGTTGCAAAACTACTTCGGAATTGAAATCTCCATCTCGTTACGGATGGGCGAGAAAAATATTACTTGGGTCATTCCACCAGTACTTTAAAAACCTATTTTCCTCAGTGGAACATGAAATTACAATCGAATCACGCGAACGAGAAAAATCTCTGCATAAAATAATCACCCCACCAACCGCAGATCGATAGAGTCACGTAACGATAGCTCTCGAGTTTTCCTACGGAATCGAGACAGATATTCCCAAATTAATGATCAGGAAGTTGCGGCAGCCGTCACACCGCGGTGCCGCGCGTCGGTTTCTTCATTTAGCGCAGGCCAGCGACCGTTTGAATTTTTTTCGGAGGGTTATGACGGCGCTTGCTACCTTTGCCACTTTCCCTCCGTACGACAGCCGCAATTTTACGCGGAAAACACTATATGCGTAGCCCGTTGGCGTTCGTGGAGAATGCTAGAGAGGCACATTTTTAAATTTAGAGGCAGAATCGGGATTTGAGTGCGCATGTCGCTTTTTACATTCCATTTTGTCGATATTGGAGCTGCCTAGATCGTTGCGTCTTGCATCGCAGCAACCTGAGGACTTCCAAGCCGGTTGATGTTCAATTAAATTTGCAGAAAAAGTCTACCTTCGTGAAAATCTCTATTATATTTTTTTTATAAACCAATGTACCGCTGAAGCAAATTTGTCCTTATTATTAATTACATGAAAGTCATTTTTGAAAATCTATTTTCTGACATTTCAGACGTTTTTCATAAAAATAATGTTAGCACTGCCTATAAGTAGGGAATGGGTTTTTCGGAGTTTACCCTATTTTTACCAGATTTTCCCTCCCGATTGCCTTTTAAAAATTTCGGGTAAAACCCGAAAAAACCCGAAATTATTAGTTTTCTTTAAACATTTTTTTAAAGATTTTGTCGCAGAATTTCTATTCTGTAGGCACCTCAACACTTGAGTGCAGTCCGAGATGTTCGTCATCAGTTTGTTTATTCTCTTCGTAAACAATTTATTCGTAAGCTTACTTTGTAACAGAATCTGAATCTCCTTGGTTAGCTCTCGCCACTAATAGTCAAGGACGCGTCTTAGCTAGTAGCTGTTAGAACTTTGATAGGATAAGGAAAAAAGAGCCCAAATGCCTGTTAGTTGAAAACACTGCGAAAGAAAAATTATTTCACTAATATATGGTATGTTTTCAATAGAAGGGGGGAGCAAGATATTTGTGCAGCCTGCGAGATGTTCCTCTCCACCTGAAGGCGTTTAACACAATAATCACACTCACAACCATACTCAAGTATAGTAAAAAGTTTTGATTGTTTTTAAATTTTTAAAGAAGATTTTTATTTTAAAATAATTTTATCCGAATTAAAAAATAATGAAACCCGAAAATTACTCGAGATTGAACTTTTTTTTAAAGCCTCGAAAAGTCTGTAACTTACTTATACCCGATTTTAACCCGAATGAAAAGGAAAACAATAAAACCCGGTATTTACCCTCCGAATGAATTTTTTTTAACCCGAAAAATCCATACCCTACCTATAAGATGGTCGCAGCATTGCATGCGCACGCGCTAAACATACCCCTTAAGAGCCCAATTTGGTGGCATAGAACCAAATTTTTGGTAAGAGACCTGTGCCCTGCATGATAAACCACTCGGATGATTTTACGTGAAGGGAGAGAGAGGATTTGTGGCAAGATTTTCATCCATTCACAGCGAATTGAAATTCGCTGGCGCAAGTGGTGTTCGTGTGTTTTGTTGTAATGTGTGAAAATTAACCATTTTTCCAAAAAATCGTGCGTTATAGAATACGTATTTATGAATGTATAAAAACAAATGTTGGAGTTTTGCTCTCAAAAGTACGAATGATCGAGCAGATTTTAAAATTCTAAACGATTTTCCTGAAACTGTCGCCAGGAAATGTGAAAATTTTGATTTTATTCTCGAAAAGCAGGTCTTTTTGCAGTCAAAATACGAACTCTGGAAAACTCGTTCGCGCAGAAATTCATTATTCAAGATCAAACAGCTTCAAATAGGAATCTATCCGCAGGGGAAGCTCGAAAACTCCATTTTTGAGGAAGAGGCAGTTTATAAAAATTGGAAACAGGGAAATAGAAATTACTAGGAAGATAGAGGATGATAGATACGTCATTAAGCTATTTAAAAATAAAATAGGGAAACGCATAATGGAATTTAAGTTATTTAATTGATTTGAGAATTCATTATCATTAAAACGAAACATTAGTTTTCGGCAAAGATGGTACTTTTATATCATACAATGGCGGACGTGAAATTGGGTACTTATATACTTTTTGTGGAAATCTGTGGTGTATAACGCTGGTGGTTTTCGACCTTTGTGAACCATGATCATATTTTTCAAAATATAATGTTTTGGTATTATCGCAACACTGACGAGAGAGTATTGTGAGGAAGTGGAACATTTGCTTCGGGTGCAATGTAAATATGACGAAGAAAATTAAACTAAATCCCGAAAAAACCATGTAATGCAAATATCGCTATGTTTAAATGAATGCTATTAAGTTAAAATTCAATCTTAATTTGCTTTACGGAGCATTAAATATTTTAGGGCGACTATTTTTTATTTAATCTCAAATTCTATAATCCTGATGGAATTCTACGGTACTTGAGACGAAAAAGTTTTCTTCGCATTACACCCTGGCACATTTGTGCCGCAAATTCTCCCATCCGCGACGCTAAAATAACTCAAGGAAAAGTTCTGCGCTCTCTTTCCTATCCTTTTTTCGTCCACAAGGTGTTGTCCTTGAACAACTACCAAGACATTCCAGACGCATTCCTTCGCTGAGAAGTTTTCGAAAATTTGCCTTGGACAAAGGAATAAAAGAAAACGTTTACTTTTTTAGGTGTCGTCTTTTCCGTGTGACAGCGTTCTAACGTTGCTCCTAGTTTCACCCAGTAAAAGCGAATTTTGCCAAGGGTTTTCGGTGCGCGCCTGCCGTAGACAAGTGAGTTGCGTTTTCATGTGTCTTCCCCTCTTCGGATTAGTCGTCAAGCTTTAAGGAGGGTCTTGCCTCACGCTCGAACAGCCTGTAAATAACAGCTTAAGGGGGGTTTCGCATAACAAATGGCTGGAACGAGTGGTCCAAAAACTATATCGTTAACCCCAGGCGAAATTTATGCGCAAATACGTCGTTTGGTATCTTTATATATTAAGTGCGTAGTGTAATGCGCGATTGTCCATCACTTTTAGGTGCATTGGGTGTAGGATAATGCCATAAATACAAAATGTAAACGTTTTCATTGCTAAACTATACCCGTTCGTGATTGATGTTCCTCCTATATCGAGGTAGTCAAAACCGGGAGAACGCAGTCGTGCTCGGTTTCCTTATGAAGGAAGATACTTAGTTTTTGATAACGTAGCGTGATGAATATCTCTTTTACTGTTACAGCTATTGTTGGAACTTATTCATGGGTTGCTATGATTACAATCCTTACTGTTTGGTTTCGGGAAACTGCACTTAGATCTGAATGGAGCCTATAAATTGATCTCTTTAAAACAATTTTATGGTAAAAATTAAATTGCATTTAACGTAGGAGGTAAGAAACTGAAAAAAGGGAGAAATGGAATGGGTGATATCAGGAAGCTGAAGCAATTTTTTTTATGACTCCCATCGAAATTAACTCAAATGCAAACTCATCTAATTGTCATAACTCTGATTTCGTGACTGAAAATTCACGGTCACTGCACACGTCCCATCAATTTTATGAGGCGGCGGTTTTGCAATCAGTACTTAGGCCTACGCAACCACAAAAGAATCAAATCTTTGTTACGTTCTTCTTATTCTGCTGAGATGTCACCCTAATTCGTCGCAATTTTTATCAAATTTATCTCTTCCCGAGCTCTGTAAATTGATCCGAATATTGCGTCAATTTATTATCGCAGCATAGGCATAGTCGGGTATAAGCGCTTTCATAGCTGATGGCGTTTCTTGAATCAGTGTATGTATAGCCGAGTATTTTCTCTGAAACTCTTCCATCTCCCTTACTTTATTAGTCCGATAGTCGAAGAAGAGGCTAGAAAGACGATTGGGAGAAATAGGAGAAAGAGAAGAGAACAACGGTGAAATAAGTGCATAATGAGGGGGGAGGAGAGGAAAGGAGCGACGGAGTAGAGAAAGGAGGTAATTAACAATGAAGACTGGAGAAGGTTAAAAAAAATGAGATCGGGAAGGAAGATAGGGAAAGGAGGAAGAGATAAAGACCGGAATGTGGAGAGAAAGGGACGCATTCCGGAGATAAAGACGATTGTGAATTGGTTGGGAGAGAAGTCGACAATAGACGAAAAAGGAGCGCGCGTTGAAGAGAATCAAGGTTGGGCCTAAACCACGTGCGAAATCCAAATGCCAGGAAACACGATTTCCTCAGAATTATCCATCTTAAGAAAAATTTTCGCAAGGTAATCTAGAATTATTGAAGTCTAACAAACGCGAACGGACAGAGAGAGGCATGGCGAACAAAGCCAGGCAGACAAAGGCTCTGATAGAGAGATTCTGGAAGGATAAAAATATGAGGGGCAAGGCAAGGAAAAGGATTAAACAAGACTGGATTAAGTAGATTAATACAGAATGAAGGGTGAACAAGAGAATGGGAAATAAAAAGATAGATAGATGAGTGTTTTCATTAGGGCGAGATTGTGAGACTAGAAAGCCTCCTCTTCCATCTAATTCATTGTTAGTTACAAACAACAAGAAAGGAAAAAGATATATCAAAGAAAAAAATGTTGCTTAATTACAAGGCCAAGGTAAAGATGTTGAAAATGAAAAGAGATGGACAATTGTTTTTGTTGAATAACTAAGGATTATTAAAGGCCCTAAGAAGAGATGCTCCACTGCAGGAAAACATCCACGCAAGAAAAGAGGGGGGGCGGTGAAAAACATGCGAAACTTACTGATAGCAATATTTAAAGGTTGAGAGGATCACAAAAGATAAGTACACAATGAAATATGTACACTTAATACAGCTATACATAAAAACATAAATACACATACATAAGTCCCAATTGGTTATGTGAAGCAAAAATGAAAATATCAAAGTAAATTTATTAAAACATGTTTTAAAATGCTTAAGGATTATTCAAAGTACAAAATGAAAACATCTCAATAAATATTTCTAAACGTATTTTTCAAATTTTACTTTGAGTTCTTTCATTTTTGCTTCATCGCAACCACTTGGGAATTGAGGATAGAGTAGGAAGTGATAGATAGATATGTAGATAGATTTATTCGAGAGAAATTTGGACCATAAGGTCCATTCATACATTTAACCTTTCGTAAATATCATGAATATAAAAAAGTATTACAATAAACAATATAAATATACAACATATAAAAGATATAAGTGAAGACAGATTTAAGTTTGTGGGGAAAACCTAGGTAAAAACAGACTTGTTATTTCTAGTAAAACCCACGGAGAAAAGCACCCACTGAGAAAGAGGGTGCGAATGCCTACGAAAGCTCTGCGTAGTGTATATATCGCAATGAAAAACTACATCAAGATTTAGGAAACGGTAAGTACAGCAGGGAAGATCGTAAGTACAGCATCGCTGTATACCATCATGAATGAAGAGACTGACTGAAGGAGAGACGAAATTGATGAAGGGAAAAGTGGAGATAAAGATGAGGGAGAGAGGAAGAAATAATCTGACACAGAGAGAGAGAGAGAGAAAAAAGAGGTGAGAGAAGAAGACGAGAAATAGAGGCGATGGACCGTTGACCAATCGCAGTTTTCCTTTTGTGCCCAACACCGATCGTGAGCGGAATATGGGATTGGAAGAGACTCCTTGTGACTCACGAATTAAGAACCCGACACACGTACTTATACCTAAAAAAGGAATATATTCGACGACCGTCCTCCATCTTTGATTAGAACTTCTGCCCAAACTCTCAACCGCACCCGCCATGTAGTACCTCTTTCGATGTCCATGTCCTCGCTTTTTTCCTACTCATCGATTTAAGTAAATTAAGCTCACGTGACGCATAGTGTACCTTAGTGCGGATTTTACTTTGATACCAATTTTGCTGCGACACGGCCCGTTATAATGTGACGCGGCTGAACCCTATGGAAAAGAACCCAAATGCTTTGCGGCCTTCTTAATTTAACGCCCCTCAAGGATCATCCACTAAGGAAGCGCAACATCTCAACTCTGCCCAGTAACTTCATGTCCCCACCAACTCCAAGTTAAATAGCCACGAGCGTCTCCAAGTCTGAGAATAAATGGTTTTTTACTTTTCCATACGTAGTATAAGGGCAAGTATTGTTTTCATGAAAAAATCGATTTCGAGATTTCAACGGAAATACACGTTTTGAGGCCTCCCGAACACGTTTTGGCCATTTTTCTCGATGATGTCTGCGTGTATGTGTATGTGACAGATTTTTTGTGGGTGCTCTTATCTCAAAAACTATTAATCAAGTCAATGCAAAATTTTATATTTAACAATTTTATGAAAGACACAAGAACTGATTAGTTTTTGGTAGAAATCGGTCAACCGGAAGTAGGCGTTTACTCTTGTCACATCCGTTATTTTGAAATATTTTCTTTAATATTCGATATTGAAAATGAAATTTGGAGACTACGGTGTACAGAATGGAAACAAATAAAAACTCCTGAACTCCAGAGTGATTGTGCGTTTGTGTGTGTGTTTTCTTTTCTATTTAGGTTAGTTTCCGACAACAGGTCCCTGTAGGCCATCGTCCTGCAAACTTGTAAGTATAAATTTAATTTTCCCCTCTATTTTTCTCTTATTGACGTGTGATTGCTCACATGGATTATTTGAGGGTTCAGGAGTTTTTATTTATTTCTTTAATATTCGATATATGAAAAAACATACTGGAATAAAAGGTGTACGAAATTTCATTTTCTACAACCTTTGTTTGAAATATTTCACAATACAATGCATTATTTAAGAGATTCCATAAAAACTAAATTATTTAGCTGCCACTGACACGTCACCTACCGACGACTATTGTTAACAATTGACGCTTAGCTACATCTTATTGTTAGTATGCTCCTTTTTTATTTTCTTAATTGTTGGAGCTTTGTGTCTAAATCCAATATCAGAAGGCTATGGTTTGAGTGTTCTTTGTAAAGTAACATTTTCTCGCAGTTTCTTAAAATATTTATTATTATGTAACCTATTTGGAATTTTTAGAAATCCTACAAGTATGGAGGAAGTCATGTGGTGGCCACATCAGATTTTTTACTGATAAAATGCATTATTACCTATGTGAACATAACAGATTTATACCTTACTTTATTTTGACAACGTTACCCTGTTTTTCCGTACATTACTAGCTTCATGTTGCGCGCTTTCATACAGCGTGGAGGTTTTCAGAAATGCCTAACCTTACAGTTTATTTTAAAACTACAAAAATACGATTGAATTTGACGTTCTTGCTTATGTGTAAGGAGAGAGTTAATCTATCTCGAATTAATTATTATTTATCCACAAAACGTTCTTCGCTCTTTTCAGAATCAGCTTCGGTGAATTAACACTGAGGATGGCTACTTCGCAGTTGGAGGAAGCAGTTTTCCCAACGATCTTACTGCTACAAGGGTCAACTTCGTCATTAACTGTATTCAAGTGATGTGGTGAGTTCGATTCTTTAATTGTTCATAATTCAGTTCTCTCTCGATTTTGAAGATCATCATCATCATCTTCGCTCTTGTTATTGTAATTTCCTCATTCCCGCCTACGCCATGCAGCTATGACATAATTATTTTTATTACCTAGAATACTGCGATTTCAAAAGCGATAATAATTGCAGATTTCTTTCACGTCCTTAGGAAACCTTTTAATGCTTTTCGTCAATGTTGAAAAGCACTATTATCTTCGTGATGTCCGTCCGTCCTTCCGCACGCATATATCGGGGAAGAATTGGCCTAACCGATTACAACCAAATTTGGTACATAAAATATTCACATAAATTAATGACCAAAATAACATTTTGATAAGATCGACTAAGCAGGGGTGCCACAATTGCAAAATTAAACTCTGCGGTAATTATTAATTTGGAAGGAATTGGCCCAACCGATTTCGACGAAATTTTGCAGGAAGGAGGCATGCATCATAAAATAACAAAATCTAGATGTTCTGTATAGATATAGAAAGCAGGGCTGCCACAATACAAGAAATAAAAAAATTCTTTTTATACGTTTTTGTGTTGAACTGACCGCGTCAATTTTAATGAAATTTAATACTTATGATATACACATATACAAAACCATATTAGTATATGGTCAGTAAAGCAGGGGTGCCACAATTACAAATTAAACTATTTCTGTAATTAAGGATTTGAAACGAATTGTCTGAACGGATTTTAATTACATTTTATATATAATATTTGTACAACATACCATAATTAAATCAAGAGGATTAAAGCGGAACTAAAGAGATGGGCTGCCACAGTAAAAAGTATAATAATATTTCTTTTACACGTATTTCTAGAGAACTGCCCGCCTGCATTTCAACCCAATACGGTATATATAATCTTCATGTAAACAAATAACCAATTTCAACCGGATTGACTAAGCCGGGCTACCACAATGTCAAGGTTAGAATATTTCTGTAACTATGAATTTGGATGGTATTAGCTGAACCGATTTCAAGAAGAAATTTCGATTGTAGGGCTAATATAGAATGAAAAAACGAAATTAACATGTTTAGAACGGATATATTTAGCAGGGTTACCACAATATCAGGAAAAATAGTTTTCTGATTTCAAAGCAAATGCATTCGTATACGATTATACTACGGCGAATTTGACGAAAATCACTTCTGTAACACGGTAGACCCGTGTACACCCCTAATTGTCAGTGCTTTTCGTCATTTCAGAAAAGCACTATTATCTTCGTGATGTCCGTCCTTCCGTCCGTGCGCATATATCAGGAAAGAATTGGCTGAACCGATTTCAACCAAATTTGGTATGTACGTGGTCACTTTCCCGTCCTCTCCCTCACCCATGTATAATATTGCCCGATTTATCATTTTCTCAGGAGTTTACTGGGAAGCCAAAATTCACGGTGCACTGCTGGTCCGATTTTATTGTCCAAAGGTGTACATAATTATTGAATAGCTAACCCTAAAAAGGCTAATACGGACTTAATTTCCATTTATATGCTACCTCAGAATCTAGTATGTATAGGTAACATACGATCCGGTTCACCAACACATTTGCTATTCCAATACGGCCCACCGAAGGATTCGCAAGCACCAATGTGGAAAAGGTTCTCAACCCTTTCACTAAAGCCTTGTCAGTTCTTTGTACCGTTGGGATATCTCACGCCTCCGAATAAAACATATCATTTCTTCGAAATGCCAAATGGGGTAAATATTATTGTTATCCATTTAATAATAGCAATTTAGAATATATTTCGTTCTGAAAACTATATTTACGCATTCGTTATTCTCTTTTATGTTATTTGCTTCGTATTTTCCGTCGCGAAGCACCTTGGAGTGTCAACTGTCTTCTTAAAATGGTGAATGCGTTTTGGTTTGGTTTGTGCAACGTGCAACCCAATTTTCGAAATACAAAAATTTGCAAATTTAATACGACATATACACGTTAATAAACGTATCGGAATAAAATTAACTGTTAAGGTTTTTTATGGTATGGTATCTAAATTATTATCTTTCTTTCAATGTTCACGAGGTAGTATAATTTATAGCACAAAGCCGCCATAATCAACAAATTACCACCGTCAAAAATTCTCTATCAAAAATATTTTTGTCTTATGGAATTCAAGAAAAGTATTTCTTTTGCGGTAATTTCGACGTCAATTGTGTAGTCATTAAAGCTAGGATTGTTTATGCCAGTGTTGTTTGCAAGCATCGTCGGGAGATTTGAAAATTCAAATCTGTTGTTTAAAAGGGTCCCTTTTTCTAAAGGAACGTTACGGAACGCCATAGTGCGCTTGTGAAGCAGGGTGTAAATGCTCTTGCCTTGCCACACAAACACTCTTAATGGCTATGCTATGCTGCGAAGCGGGTGAAAATGTAATCAAGCGCTCATCATCGGTCTTTTGTCTCACCCAACTCTCTCACCCAGAACTTGTCGAAATTAGGGAAATTAAGGTTTTGGAACTCGTACGCGTATTAGAATGAGTTGCACCTTTCGTTCGGGCTGTTTCGTCGTCTGGTCACGTAACCGTCGCCGAAGCCGAATGCGGAGGAATTGGGACCGCCTTGTTTATTTCTTTTTATGAGACCACTTTTCCCACTCTGTCCAAGTGACTCATTGGTGCTGCTTCAACGAGCTCTTGGTCTCCCATCGTTGGGTAATGGTTTTCACGCGACATCCAAATCTTCCTATCGGGCGAAACGTTGAAAAATGAGGCCACGAGCACCGAAAGACTCTCCGGGAGCGTTTATGACTCATTTTCACCCATCCCCGCTCAAATCGTGAGCAGTCTTCGAAATCCATTGGGTTCTTCCATCTTAGAAGTGGTGTATTTTTATTAGCTTATTTCTAAGCATAAAGACGCGGCAGTATTAACGAAGTGTGATTTCTTGACGGCCAAATCGGTATGACTCGATGCTCAAATAAAGGCAAAGGTTTATGCCATTTCGACGCAGATGAGGGCGGACCTTAAAAAAGTCTTATTCGGGTTTTATCTACGTTGGTTCCAAAAGTAATGCGACGATTTCAATTTGTCATGCGCTCCGCCTTCTTGAGACGCGAGGGCATTTGCACGCGGATGCTTATTAATAATATAATATAAAAAGATTAAAAATGTAGCTCATAAAAATAATCTTCAAGGTAGATATGAGTTATGCTTTTTTATCGGTGAGACAACTCCTTCAGCCATAAAATTTACTAAAAAAGCGATGCATTTCGCCCACTAAGTGGGCATCTTCAGGGGCGAACTTGAATCGACAGTGACTGAAAGTCAACTGTGAGGACAATTAGGATTCGGGTATTGAGGGGAACGAAAAAAAAGGAATTACGAAAACTTTTTAGGCGCCAATGTTATGATTATCTGTTAGTTTGTACAAGGTTTTGTTGAAGTCCATATCTGTATTCATGATTGTTTGACGGTTTTTGTAAATGTGTAAATTTTCCAAGGCGTTGAGTGAGTTGTTAGACGAAATAATTAATTTAATGTCGTTCACATTTATACTATGTCCAGTTTCGACTATATGTTTGGCTACGCTCGATTTTTCGAGACGATTGTATTTGTAGTGTGCTAGATGCCCCTTCAACCGTGTGATTATTTTCCTTTTTGTTTGGCCTATATATTGTTTGTCGCAATGTTAACATTGTATTTTATAGATCCCAGATTTGTTTAACTGTTATATTTTGTCTTTTGTACAGCCTAATAAATTTTTTAAGTTGTGTAAACTATTGAATATTTCTTTTGTTTAAAAATCTTATCCAAACCTTTGTTTAGAGGAGGGAAATAAGGTAATTTTATATATTTGTTCCTTTTTGTTTTCGATTTTGAAGGTGGTAGTGTTGGTCAATGTTTTTTTGAGTTTGTGTTTTCGAACTAGTTTATTTATTAAATTGTAGCTGTAACCAAGATTTGTGGCTATTTCTTTTATACGTGTTAATTCTTTTTCGTATCTGTGTTTATTTAGAGGCACATTGCAAAGTCTGTGTACTAGGTGATGGAAAACAACTGTTTTTTGACTGATCGAATGAAAAGAGTTGTTGGGGATAAAATTGTTGGTGTGTTTGGCTTATCTAACAATGTCAAGCTCAATTTGGTGTTTATTTGTTATAATTAGCAAATCCAAAAATGTTGAAGTGTTGTTTTGTGCTAATTCATAAGTGAATTTTATCGTTGGAAATAAATTGAATTTTGTTTGTTTGAATCAAAAATCGCAAATATGTCATCTACATATCTATACCAAATTTAAGGGAAATAATTAAAATTTTCTTTACATTTATTTAAAAAAAAGATGACTAAATTAGCAATGAATGGTGATAAAGGGTTTCCCATGGAGGTACCTTGGATTTGTTTATAAAATTGTTGGTTGAATTGAAATACATTCTGTGACATGCAGAGGTTAATAAGCAAAACATAGCCATGAACCATTTTGTCAGGAATATTTTGGTTTAGTAGTTGATCTTTTAGGATTTGGGAAGTTTCCTCTATTGGTAAACTTGGGAATAGACTTTTAATGTCAAAGGAGACTCTTTTAATGTCAAGTTTTTAAATTTGTTAATCAATTCATATGAGTTTTTTACTAAGTGATCATCTGAAAATGACAACTGTTTGAATTCACTGTTAAGCCATTTGGCCAAGTTGTACTATTTAACCCCAAAGCTATAAGTCTCATGGAATTATCATTTTTATATATCTTGGGGAGACAATATAATTTAGGTATCTGTTGATTGGAAACGTTTAACTTGAAGCTTAGTTTTTTATCAATAATTGTGTTGCATTCTTTGATAGTTTCTTTGGTTTTATGTAACAACGTATTTAGAGGATTTTTATTTAATTTCATGTAAGGACCATTATTTAACATCAATTGGACATTGTCGAAGTATTGTGTTTTGCCCATAATTACTATTGTATTTCCTTTATCAGCCTTGATATGAAAACAATCTTTGTTCCTGAGTTGTTTGATGGTATGTGAATATTTTGTGTGATAAGTGTTGGTTAACTTGTTGATGTTGTCCTTTAATTGTATGGAACAAGCTTGTCTAATGTAATTTTTGGAGTTTTCATCTAAAAACTCAATGGATCTTTCAATATCGGTCACTATTTCCTCTATGGGTGGTTTCGGGGGGAGCAAACTTCAAGCCCAAATCCAACAGTGATAAGTCTCCCTTTGAAAAGGTTTTGTTGGATTCATTTTTGGTGAATTCAAATCTTTGTCGAATATTGTTGCACTGATTTATCTTGTTCTGAGTTTTAACTTCAGATTTCTTTAAGAGTCTCAAATTTTTTATCAAGGGATAACGTTTTTTTGTGGAATTTGTGAGTGTTGGTCTCATGCATTTTTTGTTCAAAGCCAAAATTATTTAAATGTTTAGTTATTTTTAAATGTAACTCATAAGCCGATGTTTCTAAGGAACTTCTCTTAGCATACAGACTTCTGATTTCTATAGAATACCTAATCCGAATCCAAAATTAGTTGTTGCTATGGTATCACTCGTAATGAGTGATAAAAACTGCAAAATCGCCAGTATTTACGCGAAATTCTAAGAAATGCAATCGATAAGCAAAATTCTACGATAAAAATTAGGATCATCATCCCTTTCCTCACCGAGTAGTACAAAACTCGCTCCGATATTACAATTCTAAGATATTTTAATGTGCAAGAGAAAATTACCCTGCACTATGGATTTCAGATTTCCCATGTAAATCCAACGGGAAGGATAGTTCCTAGAATTGAACCTGGGACTTCAATCTTTGCAACAAAAACTATCCTCGGGAGTTCGGCCCATGTAGCAAGAGATTTCCATCAAGTTTCACGAAAATCGGTCTATTGGTCCAAAAGGTAATAGGGGACAGACAGACGACAAAATTATAAACCAACTTCCATTCTGGAAAGTAGGCTAAAAATAATTTTACTGCTGCTTCTTTTCAAGATAGGTATGAGTTATGCCATTAAAAAATAATCCATGACGGAGCCATGCAATTTTCTATTTTCATCGCTTTGAACATTTGCGTTACCTTTGAAACCGTGTGGCCCGACAGTGAAATTCTCAATTCGTTAAGCGATTTTCCTGGTGGCACCGTTTGTTTTAAAGAACGAACGAGCAGATTGTATTTTCGATTTTGGGGTTTGTGATTGGGATTATGGTAGTAGAGATGAGCTAACTGTCCTGTAAAATTGTAAATGTGTGTAAACTTATGGAGAGAAGATGGAGCGGTTATAATTGTGAAAGAGTTTAGATTTTTATTCGATTATTATGCGAAAGAAGTTACGATAATGTTATAGAAGTGCATGGCAGATCTTATACTGAAGTGCATAAGGCATTTTTACCCTATTCAATATCACGAAATCAAACGTTTCCTTTCTGCAATCATTGCGATGAAGCGCAAACTCAAGGCTTTATTATGTTCGGAAGAATTACATCTACATGTTACCCTGCAATTAACCTAATCGGTGGGTGGCAGGGGGTTCAATGCATCATAACCTACCTAAAGATTGTCTATCGCAGGTTGAAATTTTCTATTGTGATCTCGTATTGTCCTCGGAAAGAACGAGCCTAGATAACGATCCGTCCTACAATCGATCTCACGTATCTTATCATCACGGTCGTTTCTACCTATATACGTTGGTGCTTCAATTATTCCTACAACCTCGTCTTTTAGACATTCCGATCTATATTTCTCCAGAAGCCGCGTCCTTGAGTTCAATCTACGATCCTCCAGAGGTACCCAGTTCAAATCCCTCAATAATGAGGTGACTCTTTTCTTATGTTCGTACTTTAGTTTTACGAATCTGGCTGCTCTGCGCTGAATTAGTGATCGTAGAAGATTTTAGGTCGAATAAAAAAACGTTTTGGCGAGAAAAGCCAATTCGAGTGATCGATTAGAACATCAGCGCATCAACTGAGAAAAAATAACGAAGAGAAAAGAAATCCACGCGTGCCACGTAAAATTCGCCGCTAACAAACCGTGACGGAATTTTCGGATTATTTCTTCGCTTCGGAGAACTCGGGAAAACTTAAATAGAGCTCACTGAAGCATAGTAATTACCGGGATATATTCTCCTTGTGTATTTATTATTGAGACAAGTCGGTAGTTTTAAATTTTTACTTTATTACTGCGGAAGCCTCACATTACGGGTCTATCAAGCAGTAAATGTAATCAAATTCTTCAACTGCTACCAAACTCTAGTGGGTATTACAGCTTTTCAAAATCCACGTTGACACCGATATGTAATGTAGATACCTAATGAGAGAGGCGGCAAGAGTAAATACACATGTTCATGGCCAAATCCGATTGATGTTGGGTGTGACAAGTATCCATTGCTACGAAAATAATTTTAACGCGCTCGAAGTATTTTATTTCAATTCAAGCAGGACTCATAAAATACAACTAAAACAAAATCTTCACTTGATAAGAACCACTCGCCCATGTTCATTTCGTGGAGGGTTATGCTGAAAATCCACTTGCCACTCCTCCCGTGGCGAGTGGGCAAGCGTATTTCTGGAGCCGTGCTCTAAAGAGACTAGGTAGTGAACTCTGTAACGACACAAGTCAGTGTAATTTGTGGATGGCATTATCCGGGATCGAATAAAGCACATGCTTTCAATAATTAAAATCGCTTGTTTTAACCGTGGTGTGGGTAGGAACTTAATCGTACATACAAATCATCAAATCCCGCGTTTTTTGAGTGAGCCTATAGGACTGAAACGGTGTTATTACTTTAAATTCGAGTTCCTGTCGACAAACAAAGGCGTCCTCGCTTCGATTTAAGGTTCAAGACCACCTGAGTGCGTCCGATGCCGAGGCTTTTTCGGTGGCATATCCTCGCGTTGATACGAAACGTTTGCGTCCATTTCCTGTACCGTTGGTGAAAGGTGCGTTCGGTCGTGGCGAGAGGGCGAGGTGGAGAGAATGAGGGAGAAAGAGGAGTGTCGAGAGTGGGAGGGGAGAATAGGTGGTCGCGTCTCGCCGCGTTGATAGAGGTCTCCCCTCCCCGTTCCCCGTTTTCGGATGACTCATCGCCCCCTTCACGTGCAGAATGCGAACTAAAGCCCCAGCCGTCCTGCGCTGTTTTCGCAAGCCGCTCGCCGATACGAGGCGAAGCGTTCGAATTATATAATCTCTCCCGGGTGAAATTCTGCCAGTATCGGCCCGCGCGCAATATAACGGAAAGCGTTTTTCGACCTCTGCATCGAGTATGCGAAAGCAAATAATTTTACGAGCACTGGCGGTGAAAAAAGTATCGGGATCTCGTCATGAAAAAATTATAATGCCGGCGTGAAAGTTTCGTTAACTGATTTGAAAATGGACGCGAAATTCGCGTAAATAAATGTTGTTTTATAGAATGCATATTTTGTTTCGAATGCACGCATTTTAAACTAAAAGGAATCGGTTTTAGTTCCGAGTTGTTTTAAACATTTATAAGTAAAGATTATATATGACCCCAGTCTGAAGTAAAAACAATTTTCTCACACTCGATCACTGCTTAATAGTTATACTGTAATAATACTTGAATTTATTAAATTTAAATTTAAATGACCATAATGAGCAATTAATATAAGGTAATTAATACGCGAATATTAATGCTAAAACAATAATATGAACATTAAATGACCAAGGGAATAATGACATTTGAATGCATGAAATTCACCGATAAATGTATATTGGCATAGCACACATGCTCACATGCAAACGACAAGCAAAAATTACGTGCAAATAATGGTATGGTTATTTATCTCCTCTGTAGCATTTTCAATATTCGGCTGGTTATCCTAAATCATATATTATATCTGCATCTAGTCCACAGAATATTCAGCTAAATGCTCACCGAGTACGTTTATTGTCTCACGAACTATTAAGAATAGAACCGAGCCGTTATTTCCATTCCTAACATTGCGACGCTGTTCGCTGCGTCGGCCGCGCTGCGTCGCTCTAAGCGTCCCAACTATTCCCTTCGTTTGACTCGCATGAGTGACCTCGTGTCATTTGTTTGACTTCATTTTCAGCACGTCTGGAATCCTCGCGTTAATCTACGCGCAGGTTACTTTGTTTAATCCAATCGGTTTCCCCTGAGGTATCGGCCAAACCACTCTATCATCCCTGCCACGCATCAAT
Organism: Tanypteryx hageni; assembly: GCA_028673005.1. Classification (NCBI taxonomy): domain Eukaryota; kingdom Metazoa; phylum Arthropoda; class Insecta; order Odonata; family Petaluridae; genus Tanypteryx; species Tanypteryx hageni. The sequence goes on along the minus strand of CM054115.1, from coordinate 63,082,071 downwards.
TGCGGTGGCTTGCGGGGTATTTGTTCAGATTCAGATCATTCTACTCTGGATGCCAAATCGTTGAGTGACTAACGAAGAATGCGGAGCCATTTATGTTTTATAGAAGGTAATAAAATAAATTAAAAACAGGTTTTTCAATAGTATGCACTTGTATGTTGCACTAAAAAGTAGAAAGTAAATTTTTATTGCCTCAAAATTTTCATCGAAAGTTTCATTTTGTAAATTTGGCGTGAAGAATAAAAGTGGGTGGCCAAGAAGAAAATCATGTATGCAAACTACCTATATGTAAAGGCCACTTTTATTCTTCACTCCAAATTTACAAAATGAAGATTTCGATGAAAATTTTGAGGCAATAAAAATTTCTTTTCTATTTTCGAGTGCATCATAAAAGTGTGTGCTATTGAAAACACTTTTTTATTTATTTTATTATCTACTCTTGAGTCTTCAAGCTTTTTAAAAATTTCAAAATTAATTCTTTATTTATATAGTCCATATTTATTTGTATTTATATGTATTCTTGAATGAAATTGTTGAAACGCGTACCCAAACTTGATAGATTAAAACACACCACGAATGTGGATTACGTGCAAAATTTCATCTCTGTAGCGTTTGTGGATCCGGAGATATAACAAATCAAAGATGTTGAACGATGACAACGCTCAAGCCAACTTCAATAAAAGTCGGAATCGGAAGATTCGATGCGTACCAAAACTTGAAAGGTTCAAATGTACCACGAATGTGGTTTATATTCAAGATTTCAGCTCTGTAGCGTTTATTGATCCAGAGATATAACGACGCCCATCCAACTTCAATAAAAGTGTGTAATAAAAAGGCGCCGTAAGTTCGAGGTATTTAGTAAGATTATAAACTGTTCCGTAATAGACTTTGTCTCGTTAAATAATGGGCAAGCCAGCCTTTACTACCTCTCTTTAAAGTTTCACATAGCCCTAAAAAAATGCACGTCAAGAAATATCAAATGTGGTCCTATCGTTATTTTACTTAATATTCTCAAAAAGAGTAGCACTGTACATATTAAGAACTAACACACAACCAAATAATTCTTTGGAACTTGAATTTTAAAAATGTATTTTATTTCGGTAATGACTTTTTAATCGGAATTATTTACTATTAAATTGCCTTTTATAATGAAAGAGAAAATTATGGCGATTAGAAATACCAAAGCGGATGTGTGACGTTTGGTCCAAAGATTGGATAACACGATAAAAACAAAAGGAACGATTATTCGAGAAAATAATAATGCGTAGCATCAACAATATCGCGATAAATATTCGGTAACGGGGAATGACAACGCACTAATAATTCCTGCTCAAAACATCAAGATTCCCTTTAATATAAGGAACATATAAAATTATTTCGCCATTAGTAAATTTATCGGAGAAATGCAGACCTAATCGTATTAAATCCGTAAGCAGCCAAGCTTTTTAATTCGATTAATGAACGAAGCGAATTGCCTCAAAGAAGCCGATTTCATTCCGGATCGCGCATGCTAATCATTAATGTTGGTATAATATTTCTGTCGATATGTTTCTACCTTTTTAATGAGGTCATTTTCATTCGTCTCCCGTGTCCTCTTGACGCCTTTTCGCGACGTGGCCGTGACAAAAACACTCGATGTTCGCACTAAAACCCTTTCCTTCCGTCATCTCCCTTCAAATTCAAGTCCTCTCTCCATACCTCGACGCCGAAACGTTCCTCCTCCCACCCTCCGAAACACGCAAGCAAACAAGCCGTCGCTTGACGACCAGCCATTCCGTCCTATCAATGTTTCGTTTTGTTTCTTGTCCTCCAAACACTATTTTTTCCTTTGCTATCTCGTTCGAAAAGCTGTTTACACTAATCCAAGGTATTCCTATTGTGTTTTCACTTCTCTGTCTCTTTTTCTGTCTCTGCATGTGACACTCGCCGATATCTGAAAGGGTAAGCGGGAGTGACGGTCGGGGTTGGATGGGAGAAGCGCTTTTTGAGGGTTTTTTTTGGGAGGTCTAGTAAAAGGAATGTCTAACCTATTCCCCGAGAGAAAGAGTTAAACGAGGGGGAGAGGAACCTTTCCTTCTAAACCCTTTTTTCCTCTCTCGAACCACGTGCCGAGGGGGAGAGATGTAGCGAGGAACGGCCGGCCGTTCCCTTTCTTCCGAAATCCTCCTAGAATATTAATGCAGCCGATTGAGGGAAAAAAGAAAGACCTCTCGCCTCTCTGTTGGCCGTAATTTTGTCTCCGGATCCTATTGTTGCGATTTTTCTGCCGTCCACGTCTCGAAGGGGTTTCGGAATGGCGGAGAGTGATTTGGGATTCCTTTTTTTTCCGGAGGACGGAGTTCGGAGAGCGTTAGGTACCGTCCACCAAATTATTCTTCCCTCGACCGTCTTGCGGAGGGTGCTTGGCTGCACGTTTTTGGTTCTCTCTCTCTGTATTTTCCAACGCGCAATCCTCGCACATTTTTTTTATCCAGACGCCTACCACGTATACTTCTACGCGGAAAAAGATACTAAACATTGTATGCGCGAAAATATTTCTCTCGGTGCTTTGGTTAAAAAATAAGTTTTTGGTGAAATCGATGCCTCCGTACCATTCTCACGATGAAATTGGCCGGGAAGAATGCTGTCACGACCGGGACTCGGGTCCGAAATGTCGTCCCAACGCGGACCTATCGCTCGCCAATGTGATGCAAAACAAACTTGCTTGGCCGTATTTATGGGAGACGTTCTCGTTTCGCAGAGAAAAAGGGCGAAAAAATCTCAGTAATTGGCAAGATTTTTGTGTCACAAGACACTAGAAATATCGTGTGTGTGTGTGTGGCAGAAGTTAAGTTGAGAAACTTTATGCATGTAATTACTTTGACGCTACCACTTGCGCTGCGGTTGAAACGCTGTTAGTTTCCATAATTTTCTTTACTTTCTCATTTTCATCCCCTTTTATACCGCAGTTCTAAATATATTTTCTGATTGTTTTTAAAAAAAAATTTACAAAGCATGAATACGTTCTATGGAATGCCCGTTTTATTCAGTACAAAAATGCCTTGAATTCAAACGTATAATCGACTACTACTTATGTCAATCCGAAGACAGCGTTTCCCATACATACCAAAGAGTAAAAACAGATTTAATCCAAACGTCAAATTGTTCATTTGAATCCTTTATAAGGCAGTGAAAGAGGCAGTAATATTTCCACCTGCAATAGTTGGGTTTGCCCCCCATTAGGCACTTATGAACCACTGAGAAAGTTCTATCTCAATTATTTCGTTGTCATAACTTTTTTTAGACTATAGGAATTATGTAAATATCATATAAAATCTAAGGTACCTCTAGAAGAAGAAGAGCTGAAATTTGGCATGAATATAGGCCATTGGGGACAAGGTCGGGAAAAATCTGAAATTCCGGAAATTGTTATACTTAAGGGGTGTTTTTGGCCCCAATGTCTAATTTTAAACACCCATAAGAAAAGCATTGAAAACTGTGCAGGACTATATGAAATTGGTTTTTTAAATTATTAAAAATTAAGATACAAATTCGGAACATGCATCATACTGCGGAAAACGCAATGAAGGTTATTTTTCTTGAAGACGAAATCCATGCTGAATTTGCGTAAAAATTTGATTTTAAATTTAAAATTATGAAATTTTTTCGGTCTTTGACAATTAAAACTATTAACTAACATAGGAACGAGTCCAATGCCTTTCAATGGGAAGTGATTTTCCAATCTTTAAGAGCATTGATTTAATGCTTATACTGCATTATAATCCATTTGATTTCAGCCAACGACGTATACACATGAAGACGTGATAATTTTAAATTAATATTTTTATCTGAATACGTACTAAATGTACGGATGATGATGCCATAAATCTAACACAAAATATCCTAATTTTTTCATAAATTTTAGTGTAACATATTAGCTATTGTCTTAATAATGATTATAGTTATTGCTTAAAAAGGGCGATCTGAGCTATGATAGCCAGAAAATGTAGAAATTCCGGATATATGCCTTAATTTTGCAGAAAATTAAAAATATTATCTTATATAAATGGGCTGTGTAGTTCAAATGATGTCGCGTTGCTTTATTACGACTTTATATCTTGGTGTATGGTGATTTTTTGAACGCTTGCAGTATGCAAGCACCGACAACTCTTATATATATGTTATGGTAAAAGCGACTCATCGGCGATTATGAATAATAATCGGCGATTATGCATAATTACCAAACCAGTCGGTAAATTTGATTAATTCCACCTCATTAACGACTTTTACCGCTCATTATGAATAATAACCAAATACTTTTGGTAAATGTGATAAATAGCAGTATCTTAGTGAAACATTGTTGAAGGTTACGACAAGAGATTTTGTTTTGTCACATCGAATATATAAAAAGAGAAGAACTTCAAGATAATTACTACGAATATGGTTGAAAACGATCAAATATTTTAAAGATATTGACCGAATCCGTGTATATTATGTCCGTGTTAATCGAGGGATGGTCGCGTTTTTTTGGCCGTACAGTTGCACAAATTGTCGAATACTTTGCAACTCGAAATGCCGTCCCTTGTTTACATAATTAAAATCATTTTGGTATTCTTCTAATATGCGGTCTATAGTATTTCGTATGTTCTAATTTGCGGTCTATGGTATTCTAAAGAAGTATTGTTAACAGCGATAATTATGTTTAAATTTTTAAACAATGTATACATTGTTGAAATAAATAGTTGCTTGCGAAAGATTTTTATACTATTATACGATTTTTATACAATTACTCAAGCCGAGGGCTTAGGTTGACCATTTTGCTCCCCATGCGATTTCCAGTCTTCTTTTGTTGTTTTGGGAACTCAACATGGAGGAATATTACGCGACCACCGGGTTGGGTGAGTTGGTTGAAGTGTTTTGGTTCTTCCTCAAAGGACATTTTGCGCGACTTCACCGGGTTGGGTAAGTTGGTTGTGGTGTATTGGTTCTTCCTTAAAGGGACATTTTGCGCGACCTCACCTGGTTGGGTACGTTGGTTGAAGTGTTTTTGGTTCTTCCTCAAAGTGACATTTTACACAACGCGGGTTGGGTGAGAGTTGGTTGAAGTGTTTTTGGTTCTTCCTAAAAGGGACATTTTGCGCGACTTCACCGGGTTGGGTAAGTTGGTTGAAGTGTTTTTGGTTCTTCCTAAAAGGGACATTTTGCGCGACTTCACCGGGTTGGGTACGTTGATTGAAGTGTTTTTGATTCTTCCTCAAGGGTACATTTTGCTCGACCAAGAATCATTTCAGAAAAAATATATTTTGGCTAACATAAGCTCTTGTATATTCTAATATGCGGATAGACCGCATATGAATATAGACCGCATATTAGAAGAATATATACTATTATTTTTCTCATTCAAGGTTTTCATTCGAATTTTTAAAATGTTATCAAATTATATTTTGCATAATTTCAATTAAATAAAAAATTATTATTTAAAACTGCATTAGAAATAGTTGTTGTTTTTGTTTATTACATTAAACCTGTATAATTACCCTGATGGTTCACGATACTGTTTATTTATCACATTCACCAACACTTGTTGGAAATTATGTATAATTACCGGAAAAAGTGATAAATGACTACGTAGATTAATCACATTTACCAATTTTTCTGGCGATTATGCATAATCGCCGGTTATTTATCATAATATCCGGATTAATCACTTTTACCGTAACCCGCACACATACACACGAACGCACGCGCACGAATTTTTTTTCCGTTTCTTGTTACTCTGTTTCAACCGAGGATATCAAAGAAATATTTTCCTGAATAGTTCTTTACAGATACTAACGTTATACAAATTCTCATCTTCCTACGATAAGTCAAAAAATTCGCCAAGTTTTGTCATCCTAACTTTCCAGTGGAAATGTACGAATAAAACAAACTGTTAGTGGCCATTTAATTTTATTATCTGGATCATTTCTCTTTGTGATTTTAACTTCTGCTTCAGGAGGAATGGTTTTTAATGTATTTTAATTTATTATTTTGTTTTTTTTTTCCTCAAAATATAAACAAAAAATCCAAAATTAAGAGAAAATAATAGCTTGACAAAATTGAAAGCTGAAAAAATATTTTTTTAGATGTTTCTTTGATAATATAGCGAGGATAAATAAATGTCCTGTTTCCGTTTGAGACACAAACGACTGAATTATTTTTTATTTCTTTTAAATTCCAATTATTAAATAATGCTCTTTTCCCCAACTAATCCGGCCGATTGAGTTAATCTTTCTAATTAGACTCGATGTTTGTTATTTTTCTGCCTTTGTGTATTTCACTCGAAGAAAATATCCTTTTTAATAAATTCTGCCAAGATATCGGTACTCGTGGCAACAAAAGGTTTTAGATGTATGAAGTTATCGGCAGTAAATTTAGAGATTTTTGTTTTTCCATTTTAATTTATCGGCAGTTCTTTATTCAGTTGTACTTCAGCGTAGACCTTTTGTTACCAGAAATTCTTTTTTCATATGCTTACGTTTTATTCGAAAGTCTGTTTTTCCCGATAACAAAAAGAAAAAATCTGTAATCCGCAATGTTGATAATACGTAGGTAGATTATTTGACTCGACTTTTTACAATACCTCGTTATTTACTTCGAATGTATTATCCCCTAACAGTACAAAAGATTTTGACAGTTCTCCATGAGAGTGATTGTAATAATCCGGTTTTCATAAACTTCTCGTAGTGGAAGAAAATAGGAATATTTTGTTTTCTTGTTTGCCATTTTTAGGGCACTTAGATGTTGTTTAGTATAAGAAAATCCGCTATCTATCACATACTGACTTAGTTCTGTGCGAAATGCAAACAATGTGCGTCCAGTAACCCCTCTCCTGCTTCCCAGAATCCCTATCGTCTGTTAGCCCACTTTCAAGTTCTTAAAGCCAAAAGTGGTTTTTGATTAGTAGGCCATGTTTTTTCAATGCCGCCAGGTAGAATGGTATATGGTTAAGTCGATCACATCATCGTTCTAAATTGAGAAACTGAGGCTACCGTACCTTGTTCCTTGTGGTTTGCCTCTTCTCCCAGTCCCCGTGCGGGTTCTTTTAAATGAAAACTCTCAGATATCCGCGGAACTTTAATAATATCCGCGAATTAGGGGTCAATTTTGAACTGGATTCCGCTGAAACAAAAGTAAATTTATTTATTACGGTACTCTGAAAACTTGATTTTCGAAAATTATTGTAAATAATAGGGTAGTTGCTAATTTTATGTGAAGCCTAACGTACATGTTTGAACAATAAATTAAAATATTCACGTTTTTCGAGAAAGAGAAAATTTCTATGCGTCAAATTAATGGGAATAATTTTCTTATTTCGGTATTTCCAGGTAACGTTAATTTATTGATAAAAATAGAGCTGGTTTATAACGGAAGGCGATTAAATAAGTATTAACCCCGTGGAATATTCTAATGCGCAGAAACTACTTAATGGTGACATTTAAGCATCGCAAAGGCAATTTTCGAAAACTTTCTCGAAGAAGACTAAATTTCTCCTTTCACTTTGGGAAGAAATGTCGAGCACTTCAACAGATTATAATGTCTTACTAACCCTTAACATGCTTGAAAAGTTTACTAATCTAGCCTTAAAAGTTCTTTCGAAATATAATTTCGGTAATGTTTAATTTTTCAGCATCAAACAAAATAACCCTCAAATATTTTAATTCCGTGCATTTTAATCGTCTTGTAGTTTGTATTCAACGAGAAAAACTACTTAGATCATGAGGTACCGCGTTGGAATTGTTCCTCTGCGTCATTTTCATTGTGGAATCAGCGTTAGTTATGAGTCACGTGTGTAATGGAGACAATGTCGTTACGGTTGGAAAAGGGAGTGTCCGAAGAATTGAATGAGCTAGTAGTAAGAGACGGAGACGTGAATGGAAAAACAAAATAATGGATGTTTGTACGGTAATTTCACTTCCGTGATATTTTGCGCGTTGTTGTGTGTGGGTTGCCATGGCGAGTAATAAGCGGGCAGAAAAAAATTAACAGAAAAAATATCTTCGATTACGAAATAACTCGGTTATACGTGGGTGCCTTAAAGAGGCAACATTTTATTTTTGTGAATGTTCCTTATATCTAACACAGTTGCCATAGTGTCCGAACCTGTTAATATCACGGGTTTTCCAGTTTTTTCCAGCCACTTCTATAACTTCGAGCTGCGTAATGTGACTTAAAGAATTTTTTCTTTTTTACACGCCTCTTCCCATGGAAAATTGAAATATTCATATTTAAGCGATCTTTTCGCCGACCATTTTTTGTACGAATCGATTTAATGGGTGTATTTGTTGCAATTTATTTTCATCTTAAAATAGTTTCTATGAATGGGTTCTTCCATTTATAAATATTCTTTAAAACCTTCCACTAGAAGATTAAACTGAAGTTAAAACGTTGAAAAAGTATAATTTTCTGAGATTTTGGTTTGACTTTCACATTCTCAAAATACTGCAATTTACAAAAGAGCGCATTGTGATCGAGGAATGCATTAAATTTGTAACTTTCGCAATAGAAACCAGACTTAATTCGTTATTAATTTTTGTTCTCCAAGGTAAAATAGGGCAAATAATCGGATCGCGTGCTGTTGCTAGCGTTATGCGTCGTTAAAATTGGCGGATAGTAAAACATCGGCGCTGTGAGTAGGATACGCATCTAACCGCACCTTTCCTATTACTAGGACGCGTTGTTACATATGCATGTGACGCTCACTATGTTCGTATTTATACGGTAAGGTGTGTTGGATTTGCGAAATGATAAAAGATGAGTGGGAGCGAGGCGAAATGTCAATGGGATATGCGTGGGTGTTTGGGCAGGAGGGATAAAGAGTGTGCGAGAAGAAGGGGTCAAGGGGGTAGAGAGAGAGAGAGAGAGAGAGAGAGAGAGAGAGAGATGAAAGGGATAAAGGAGGGATCGGGAGCAACAGAGGGGGAGTTTCGCAATGTGAATGGGAAATTTTACGAAGGAACGTAAAGACGGGGATGGAATAATTGCGGTAGGGAAGATGAAAAGGAGCGGGAGGGAATATTAAAAGGTTTGTGAAAGGAATAGGGCAGAGATTGGAGTGTAACAGAGGAGGAAAACATAAAAGTGTAGGCGGGAATTAAGGGAATGGCGGAGCGGGAGGGATTAAAGGTATGAAAAATGGCAAGTAGAACTGATAGGAAGTAGAAGGAGCTAGAGCAACCTACTGCCCGCGGGCCACATGCGGCCCCCGAGAGCACTTTATGCGGCCCGCGAAGCTATGATTAAAAAGTGATCGGTGAAATTTAATGTAAACGATTTCATATTTTTTCAGTATAAACCTCTTCTGATGAAGTTTTAATGCTATTAAATTATTTGGTCTTGATTTTCACTTGTATGAGAACACAAATTCTCTAGTTAACTTCTGATGTAAACACTCCTCCGGCCCCCCTAAGCTCTCGTGACTTCCAATGCGGCCCTCAGAAGCATTCACAATTACGAATGTGGCCCACCATTCAGAAAAGGTTGCCGACCCCTGAGTTAGAGGATATTGAAAGGGACCTGAGGTCCAGGAGCGCCAAAGTCCTGGGGGTGCTATCCTGATCATCTATGTATACTTTACTTCCAAGCGAATACATTTTGAATACCAATTGATATAGGCGGGAAGCTAGATAAATTTCCTTTTAATTTCTCATTATCAATTATTTTACAGATCAATGAATACATCAACAGGTTCTTTTGAGATTATCTTAGCAAACATAAACGGTAGGGGGCACTGGACCGGTTTCTTGCCCGGTGCGCCGAAATACCTCGGGCCGTTCCTGAGGTAAAGTGATAGAGGACTAGGAAGCATCTATTGGAGAAGAACAGGTACCAATAGTAAGTAGGTGGATGGAGGGAAAGAGGAGGGAAGTGGGAGATAATGACAATGTTTGTGCATTTAAATTTACGTAATTACCCTTTACGCTACCTGAAACGTTTAGAGGGCGATTCCATGGCACCCGACCTGCATTACATAAAATCTCTGTCCGTCTGAATTATCGCATTCAGGAAAAATTTCCAGTAATACTTGCCGTATTTATCAATTAATTCTACTAAATTTTTGCGCGTTGTGGTGTGCCCCTATGCCCGTTGGCACCAGTAGGATCAACTATGTCGTGCGCATCCTCAGCGAATTCGAGGCTGTTATACTTGTCGAAGTGTTTCCACTTGCTCCCCATCCATCTACACTTTATTGACTAGCAACTCAATTCGTTCAAAACACTCGTTGCTCTATTATCGTATCTATAGTCTCCGTGAACAAATCGAGCCGCTCTATGCTGGAACATTTCCTGTTCCTTAGTTGTCTTTCTTATTCCAAATCGCTCAACAGTATCCAACGAATGCCTGTATCTGCGGAAAGTATGCGATTTGCTCTCTTCTGGAAGGACGCATCTTCAGACTATGTTCACCGATGCTATGACGTAAACGGGAATGAGATGCCAGAAAAAAATGGAAGCGGAGGCGAGGAAAAAATGAGTATGAAAGGAAGAGGGAGGGAATACGATATAGGGAGGTATGGACATAAAAAAGACGAAACAATTAGGAGACATGCAAAAGTAGTGTGGGAATAAAAGGCAGGGGAATAGAAAGAATAGGGAGTATGTAAGGGAATAAGAATGGGAATTGAATGGGAAAAGAAGGGAAAGAGCATACAGATAGTTAGGATTGGTAATTAGGAGTTTTGAAAAAAGTACGCGATGAGAGATATGACCAAAGAGATATCAAAGAAATTGGTGCGATTCCAATGGAGATTAAAGATTAAAGGAATAAAAAGAACACGTCTAGTAAATATATTTTCTTTTGAATTGATCTTTTAACTTAATTCACTTAATTTATGCTATCCTTAACCCATTCAGTCATAAATTTCGTTTGAGAGAATTGTTTTTTCTGCAAATTCCGAACGCATCAGCAATTCCTTTGCCAATTATTTAGTTAAAAGGCTATTCACTTTCCAATATCTTCTTCATCCACAGTTGTGCCTATAGGTTATTAGTAATTGAAATAAAGTAATTGAATTTCCATAAAAGTGGACATGGTGACTAAATGTATTAAATTGCAAACATACACGCACACATGGTTTAAGCCAAGTCAAGGTTTAAAGAAGGGAGAATGAGGAGCGGAAACGGTAGAGTAGAAAGTAAGCGGGGTATGTGTGATGATGAATGGATAGGAAGGAGTGGTAAGAGGCAATCGATGAGCGTGGAGGAAGAGTAAGGGAGAGATAGAACTTCTCCATGGAGATGAAGAACGCGAGGTCATGGGGGCATTAGTGGTATAGGTGACTTCATAAAGGAGGTGGGGTGCTTAAAAAGGCGCTTAAGGGCGCTTCGGGTGAGAGATCAAAGGGGTGGCGGTAGGTTGCGGGGGCAGGACTAAATTCGAGGGCGAGCGAGAAGCAAGCTACAGGTTAGAGGTTAATATGGAGGAGAGTCGGGAGAAAATTAAGGACGGTTTGCGGATGTTAGAATGAGTAATCACGCTTGATGAGAATAGTAGGAAAGAAAGGAAGTGAGGAGAGTTGGGAAAGCCTGCAATGAGCTAATAGGGAGTTCACCAGGTCCGATCAGGTAATGCACAATGGTGGCGAGTCCGAAGTACGAAAAACCTGCCGAAAGCATACATATCGACGTATAGATGACAGGACTGACCAATATTTCGTTAAAATAGACTTAGATTTATCGAGCTCGTCGTATGGCTGAAAATAAATTCACGAGTAAGCACTTGAAATAAACGGCGCAATATACAAACAATATACAAATACAAATATACAATATACAAACTTTCTCTTATACGTATATACGTTTGGTCTCACTTCACTCTTTGCCCCGGAATGAACTGTGTGCTTGTAAATTCACTGCCAATTATGTTAATAATGCATAGCAACAGAAACAAAGCGACTGACACCAACCTCTCACGTACTGAATTTTAGACTAAGGAATCCCCGGGTTCCCTCTCCCCTCTGACGCGTGCACTGAGCGTCTTGTACAGAAATAATGCCACTGGACGATATATGGTAACTTTTTGGGACATATGACTTAGTTAATATTATTTGTGATATCAGGCTGTACGTTTGGATGGATTTTAATTGAAATCCTTAAAGCCATTTTTGAGTAAATTGAATTTTGTGTCAAAATATCCTAGAATTAAGTACCTTTAATTTTTGCGCAATATCGTTTATCTCTTCAGAATGTCTTTTATGAATGATATTATCCACAAATGTGACGTATCATTCTCTTTGGTTGAATCGTAAGGCTGTAGTAATAGTTTGAATGGATCGCGGCAGAGGCGTGACGTCATAAGGCTTAGGTAAGGTAGCTTAGCGTACACTGTAATACCACTGGACGCCATATAGTGATTTCAAGAGACATTGCTTACACAATATTATTTGTGACATCAGGCTCTACAATTGGATTGATTTTAATCCAATTCTCTTTAGGCATTTTTGAGTAAATCAAAATTTTCAAAAAATCGCTAGGAATAAAGTACCCTTTATTTTTGTTCAATATCATTTTTAGGAAAGAAGGGTATGCAAAAAATTATTTGTTGCACACATACGAGGTATCATTTGATTTTATATACGGGTTTTGGCCTTAGAACGGCGAAAGGACAGACAGACAGACGGCATGGCGAAGACCACTTTTATGGACTCAGGGACACCTAAAATGTGTATTTCCATCAAAATCTCGAAGTCAAATTTTTTCACGATTACAATACTTTCTCAATATACTACCTATATGTGAAAGTAAAAATTAGTACTTATATTATGTACCTCCAATAGCCATAACAAGGTTATAAAAACCATATACGCCTTTTGGTTGCAATCCATCTTCAGCGGAGTTTCACCGAAAGTAGATTCTAAGTTTTTTTGTTAGTAATTGTAGGTTGATTAGTTTCTTTTTTATCCGCTTCTGAAGCGTAGGCGCCGCCGTATTTCGGACCATTTTTCACCACTTTAAGACTCCCTGGATGTCGAAAACGTTTTTATTGGAGTTTTTACGGCGTTTTGGATATGAAAGACAAGTGGAGCAGAGTTCCGGGAAGAATGACGCATTAGCGTCATAATATTTTTTCCTCGTTATGTTGAAATTTTCTCTCCAACTTTTTCTGTTCCGCTAACCGTGAGATGACCGCGTTATATTCCTTTGTGGATACGTAGAGAAATTTCCTCCCTCACCTGAATGACATTAACGTCGGTAAAAATAACAGGAAACGGCCCTCTTTCAGGCTATTTATAATTATGCTATCGTGAAGCTTCCTAATGGTTAATAGTTTTCTATCAAAATTAGAAACTTATGAAAAGTATTTTATCAGTTGCCTTAGAAACCAGAATAACCCATACCCTAAAGATTAAGGTTATCATTCTTACTAAGTTAATTTTTGCAAGTTTTACAGCCCTAACAATTTTTGATAATTTAATGTCTGGAAAAGGGTAAATATTTATTCATTCAACAGCTTAAAATTTTATTACTTCGATAAGGCAAATAATGGTCGAATTCGAGTTTGGCGTACGATTAAGTAACTCCTTAACATTTTTCTATATGGCTTCCACTGAAGCAATGATTTACTGAAGCAAATGAATGATATAAATGGATGAATATAATAATTTAATCGATTAGCGTATAAAACTCGACGAAATCTGCAGTGGATTTAGTGGAAATTACGTATTTCGTGACGATTAAAAATATAACCGTGTTCAGAATACTCACTGATCTATATATTTCAGTTTCAAATTTTAATCAGTCTTAAGAATATAAAATGTGAACGTTATTAATCTTATTTTCTCCTTTAAACATAATGATATAATGTCCCAGACAAATTTATTAATTGAAATAGTAGCATTATTTCGTTATAGAATTATCGATCTCGTTTTATGGCTGAAAACAAATTCAAGAATAAGCATCATTGCATAAAATTTAATTCAGTTCTGTCAGCGTTTAGCATATGCCAATTTACTTTCGCACACATTTGCTTGTTTACGAAAATAGTAGTTTAGCGTGGACGAAAACGATTAAAAACATTGTTAAAAAGTCATTTTGATCATTCGTATTCAATTGGCGGCTCACTTACCTCCCACATTCTCGGTTGAGGCCTCTCCTCCGTTACGTACGTAGCGCATGTCGTGGAGATAATCTGTGAATGAAGAAAGAGATAATACAATCAGGTGGAAATTTGGCCGTCCTCCTCCGTACCTTTAATTGTTGCGCAATATCGTTTATCTCTTCAGAATGTCTTCTATGAATGATATATTCCACAAATGTGAGATATCATCCGATTTAGTGTATACGCGTTTGGGCCCTAGAATGGCGAACAGACCGACAGACAGACAGACGGCATGGCGAAGACCACTTTTATGGACTCAGGGACACCTAAAATGTGTATTTTCATCAAAATCTCGAAGTCTAATTTTTTCACGATTACAATACTTTCTCAATATAAGTACTACGTATATGAGAAAGTAAAATGAACATATAATCGTTCTATCGTATGTGGGTTGCAGGTACTTGAATGGTATTCAACCAGTAGTCTTAATAGACGATAAGTAATATGATTATCTCACTTTTTTGTTCTATTTCGTACCATACTTACCACTTAAGTCAGGGCTCGAAAATTTTTCTAAAAATCGAGGCGCCACCTCCAAAATCTAGACGCCAGCGCAGACACAATTTTGATAGATTTTTTTATTATCGTCAGAAAATTTAATGTTTAATAATTCAGACACAAATCTGTTACTATAATTAAGCCATACACATTTATTTCTGTCGCCTTATGTGGCAGAACAATAAAATGAGCCTTATTCATTTGAAAAAGTCTAATGATATTATGAAAACATGTAGTTTACGAACAAGAATAAAAATTTGCACTTATTTTCAGGAACTTGAATGCTTCCAATAAATATATTCTATTTTGCTGCTCCTGTTGCTGAGTCCGATAATACGACTGCAGCACGTGACTACAGTATTACCATAATCTAACTACAGCAGGAATATACAATATTTAGGCGCCAGAATTGGCAAGATTTAACATAGCGTGATCATTTTACAAGATTAGTCTTTCACGTAACAGCTGATTTGTCATTAATTGAACGCACAGGTTTTAATGAATAAAACTCTGCAGGTACAGTTTAAAATAAATGGGGACTTTTAAAACATTTACCGGGGACTATTGTTTGCTTTAAAAATTGGAAACGTCAAACTTTCGTATTTCTTCATTTTATTCCGTGTCAAGCGAAATTCGTGGACTCTAACATATGGGAAATGTTAACAATAAGTTGTCCGAATAGAGAGCGTTAATTCGACGGCATCTACAGCGATGTTTGGGTTTCATTTTACAACTACCAATTTGCGAAAGATTATTTTTCCGTTCGTTATGCATTGATCCGTACGGAACAATTGACCGATCGTAAAATGTATTTGCATTTCGCGAGCAATCGACGCAACTGACAGCTCTCGCTCTCCCTTCCGTTCGTTGGCTCGTAAAATGCGCATTAATCGGTATGGAAATCTACGGCCGATGATAAACGATCCTCTGGAAATGCATCGCGAGGATGACTTTATCGGTCGTCAATAATCCGATATCTGTGAGTTGAATGGGTAGTCGCGAAGAGTTTTAACCGCGACGAACAAGCATTTAATTGTTTCTCAGTCGATCGATTGAATGGAAAGGTTTACGAGTGGGTTTGTTAAATTCACGGCCTACGGGCTGTTTAAATCCTTGTCCACCGATCATAAATTGTTATTGTCGTCGCAGTCTTACTTGATCCCTACGCTAGGCGATTTAGTGAAGTTGCCAAAACGTGTAAAGGAGACCGAAGGGAAGACCGGGACGCGGACGACAGTCATACAAAATGTGGCACCGTTGTTGTTTAGTAATTATGTACCTGGAGCCTTTTTACTTTCTCCATACGTAGTATAGAGAAAGTATTGTTTTCATGAAAAAAAAATCGATTTCGAGATTTCAACGGAAATACGTTTTGAGGTCCCCTGAACACATTTTGACCATTTTCTCGGCGATGTGTGTGTGTGTGTGTGTTTTATTTAATGTTTTTATATTATAGTTAATATTTTTATGAGTCACAAGAGTTGATTAGTTTTTGGTAAAAATCTGTCAACCGGAAATGGGTGTTTACTCATGTCACTTATCCGTTATTTTGAAATATTTGCTTTAATATTTGATGTATGTAAAAACGTATTGGAATAAAAATTGTAGGAAATTAAATTTTTAGCTACCACAACCACACAAACTCTTGACGCGTAGTTACGTATTACAATTAGTAACGCTCCTTTTTATTTTGTTAATTGTTGAAGCTTTTTGGCTATATCCAATATCAGAAGGCTATGGTTTGAGTTTATTTCTGTTCTTTGTAAAGTCTTTAAATTTAAATAAAGTACCACATCAGGTTTTTTTAAGCGTTCCATTGCTCTGATTTTTCTTGGTCACAATAGGCCAATTTAGACTTCGCCGACTCTGGTTATATTCTTTCCAAAAGTTTGACCTCTTTCCTGGCGATTTGATGAATATTTCGTCGATTTGGGTGTGATACTTCCGTACTATTAGCTAGGTATGCTCAATCAATAAGCAGCAGTTAATGATCAGATTACGAAAAGTGACTAATATATGAATTATTATGCTATAAGTCGTCAATGGCGTATGCCGTTCCACCACATCTACTTTCAGGAGACCCGAGGTATTTTGGCGCCCCGGGCGAAAATTTACTCCAGTAAATTTGAAACTTGCATGATTATTTATTGTTTCGTAAAAATTAACGAAAATGAAGAAATTGTAAGAATTCCATCGATATTCTAGCATGTTTCGCGATGTAATTTGCTAGCCAAGATTTATTCACTCGCAAGTAATGTATAGAAAGATTGACGGGAAAGCGCACCCACAGTTATTTTGGGCCCCGGAGAACTGCCTGGCTCACAGATACCTCGGGCCTACACTATTATTAAAGCAGCCATTTACATTCCGTAGATGATTATCTCCTTGATTTGATAATTCAATACAAGAATTTAATCGTTCAATCGGAGGATGTTAAGGACCAGAATATGTGAAGTGATTAAAATTCCAAATAAATTAATTAAACGAAACCTACTGGAGTGTTTTAACCCATTGACTCACTTTTTGTGGATAAGTTTATCAGAGATGTCCGCGAATTGAGGGAAAATTTCAACGAGCCATTTAATTAACCCGAAAAACATCAGGTTCCTCGCTTCCTCTTCTCTCTGTATTCCTCGCGTTCTTCCCCCTCACCATTCGCTCCTACGGCGACCTTCTTTACTTTGCCGATAATTGCTGAGGAACGTCGCAATGCGCCTTATCTCGTCCGCGAAAGCATTTGTTTGCAGTTCTCGAAGGCGGTGGGTGGTGCGTCGCAAGCGCCTCTTAAAGATTCCAGCTGGAGATACAGGGGATGGAGGGAGATGATGTTGTTAGGTTGGGGAAAGGATGGAGAGGGAGTGAGAGAGAGAGAGGAGGGAGGGAGAGGGATGTAAGGAGAGGGAGGGAGAGGTAGGATGGAAGTGGAAGGTGGTAAGGGAGGAAAAAGATGAAGAGGAGAAAGGAGAAGAGAACGGTGCTGAGGAGAAATGGAGGGAGACGAAGGAGAAGAGGGAAGGGAAGAGAAAGAGAGGGAGTGATGTTGACGGAGCAAGGTAAGGAGAGGGCGAGAGAGTTTATATATATATATATATATATATATATATATATATATATATATATATATATATATATATATATATATATACACACACAGTCAAACTCGGCTATAACGAGCGCCACGGGACCGTTTAGTTTTGCTCGTTATAGCCGTTAAACTTAATATCCGTGAAGGCAAAAGCATGCATGCGTATGGTGAAATAAGACATAAGAAGTAAAAGTGAATATAAAAACAGAAAGGTTATTTAGTAAATTTATGAAAAAACCTAAAAAGGAGAATAAACTAGAAAATTTAAAGTAAACATACGTACATAAAAAATTTACTCACAGCTGCATCCTTAATCACTCCCCTTTTTACAAAAATAACTTTGAATAGTAGCCTGTTTCATAGATTTCACTTTGAAGTCTCTTAAGTTTCCTCTTATTACACTTAGTGCACTAAAAACCATCGGAAATGTCAAGTTTAAAAAAAAAATCATTTAATGTTTCCACGGCATCCTGAGTAAGGATTGTGTCTTCGACACATTCAACATTGTCTTCATCACTGTCTGCTGTGCTTTATACTGTCTCTATTATTTCACTCTCCGTAGGAATTCCACTGGTAATCAAATCATCATCAACATGAACAAAATTGTCAATGTCATTTACATGGCCAAAATTCGAAATTCCATTTTCTTTAAGCCATTCTGATCTTCATCAACGTTATGGTTATCAATCGAAAATTCTCCCGATATTAAACCAGACATTCGAAAACAGTTTATGATCGTTGTAGGTGAAACATGCATCTTTCATCAAATGAATTGCATCCAATACAGAGTCGTTGCCATCTAAACCTCTTTCCCTCCTTTCAATCAACTGTAGAACAAACAATCGCTTGAAATGGCATTTAAAACTTTTAATTATCCCCATGTCCATTGGCTGCAAAATAGAAGTCGCATTTGGAGGCAAAACACCAGTTTTACATTGGATAACTCCTGCATATGTGGGTGCGCAGGACAGTTATCGACAAGGAGTAAAATGTTTCTATTTTTCCTCCGTAACTCGTTGTTCCACTGACTTCCATAATTCTGAAAAATATTGTAAGTCATCCATGCCTTTTTATTAGCTGCATATTCAACGGGAAGCTTCTTTACATTTTTGAAACAACGTGGCTTTTGTGACTTACCAATAACAAAAAGTTTTTTTTTGTCAGTCCCATTTATGTTTGCGCACATTAAAACTGTTAAACGATTCTTAGGTCTTTTGCATTCTCAAATCCTCCCCCATCGGGTTCCATTTCCTACACCACCGATCTTTTCCTTCTGCCGCCCCCCTAATCTGGCAAACATTTTATTGAAAAAAGAACCCCTAGCACCCACTCCCCTGCACCCTGCCGGATATCAACTCTGCGGTAGACCCCGATATCTCCAATAAATCCTCTCTGCAATTCTTTCTCCAGCAACACCGCTAACATCATCTACCTCATAACTTCTTCTACCAACTGCACCACCCATAATATCATTTACCTCCCGAGATGCGCCCAATGTCCCGCTTTTTATGTTGGCCTCACCAGCAATTCCCTCAACATCCGCATGAACGGCTACCGCAACAGCGTCATTCATAAACGACCGCTACCAGTGGCCGTTCATGCGAACAATCCCAAGTTAAAATTTAATGGTTGCTTCACGGTGAGAACCATTCGCGCTCTCCCCGATAATGCTTCGGCTCCCCAACTCCGTCAGTGGGAGCTTGCCCATATCCATCTTTTAAACTCCTTCACTCCCCCTGGCCTCAACCTTCGCTAGCATTTCACCCTTTCGGCCATTCTCCCACCCCCTTCGTATCTTCCAATCCCCGACTTTTTCGCACTACCCTTCCACCCCCCACGAGTCAAAGGAGGAGAAAAAAGAGAATGAGGTGGGGCTCGTCTTTCCGTCCCTATTATCTCCGCCATAAAATTCTTTAATGCCCTCTCATTTTTTCTTTATGCACACGTCCCATTTGTTTCGTCATTCACCTCGCCAGCCGTTTCTTTCTATTTATATTTCCTCCATAAGCCTCGCCGTTTCCTCATCCTCGTGCCGCGGTCTGAAATGGTGATTAGCAATGCGAATTGCACTCTCTTCAGATTTCACCGACGCCCACTCTTCTCTTCCGAACGGGTATTCGGTCCTCTTCTTTCGCAGGTTTGAGTCTTACCCTTCGAGGTTTTATATTAACAGAGTTTGTTACGAGTAGACGTTTGTTTATAAATTAATAAAAATGAACCCATTGAAAAGCCTGCTTATTTGTTTATCAATTCTATAATGGAAAAATATCCCAAAATTTATATTACACATATAGTTTCCGCGATCTGTCTGATGTGGCTCATTAGTAGTTTTTTTCCGTCAGATGGCTCTGATGACGTTAAGAATTTTTGACGCTGTTTTGAACGACGGTAACGAAAATAAACAAATATTCAATTACTATTAATATTCTGTTGAAGTCAGATATGGAGATTAAAATTGCGGAATTTTTGAAGGTCTGCTAAAGGTAAGTTCCCGTCACATTGACGGGCTTTCATGCCAGTTAAAAAATAATCACATAAATAAAATAAATAAGCACTATCTTTCTCTCAGGGGGGACCGGTGGTGTAGTGGTTCGAGTGTTGGCCCCGCAATGATCTGTTAAAGATCCGTTAAAGCGACACCCGGTTCGAATTCTGTAGGATTTTTTCCCCAGAACGCCCGGACCCCTATTTGTGCGTGTTGGAACTAAGTACATCTACATCTACATCTACAGTTTACCCTGCAAGCCACCGCAAGGGTGTGTGGCAGGGGGTGTATTTACACCAAGGGGAAAAGTCCAAAATTAGGCCTTGGTTTACGCCCCTACGCGAGGTTACTTTTGATCGCAAGTTTTATTCTGCTCAGCTATCGTTCTAGGGAAAAATGAGCCTTTGTATCTCTCTGTCCTACAGGCTATCTCTCTTATTTTACGAGGATGGTCCATTCTACCGATATAGGTGGGAGTTCTTATTATTTCTTTGACGTCGCTGGAGAAAGTACTCGTTCTAAATCTTTCAAGAAGTTTTAACCTAGCACGTGATCGACGCTCAGCTAGTGATTCCCATCCTAAGTCCTGTATCAAGCCTGTAACGCTTATATTTCTATCATAACAATTTTTGACGAATCTAGCAGCATTTCGCTGCACTTTCTCTAACTCGGCGATTAAACCTTTCTCGTACGGATCCCATATGCTCGACGCATACTCTAGCAGCGGTCTAACTAAAGAAAAGTAACATGTCTCTTTGACTTTTTCTTCGCTTTTACCTACTATCCGTTTGATGAATCCTAGTTTTTGCTTAGCTTTCCCGGATATATTTCGTATGTGTGTGTCCCACGAGAGGTTACTTGTTAAAATGACACCTAAGTATTTGACGGATTCGGATAATTTTAGATGTACGCCTTCTATACTGTAATTCATCGCCTCAATTTCTTTGTTTCTCCAGAATCTCATGACGGAACACTTACCTAAGTTCAGCTCTAATTGCCACTCTTTACACCACTCGAGAATTGCGTGTAGGTCGTTAGAAAGTAATGCTTGATCAGCAGGACTGTTAATCTCTCTGTAAACCACCGTATCATCCGCGAATAACTTGATTTTACTTGTAATAACATTATCTAAGTCATTTATGTATATAAGGAATAATAGGGGACCGATGACACTTCCCTGTGGAACGCCGGAGGACACGCTGACCGAATCTGATTTAAATCCATTTATGACTACCATTTGTTCCCGATCATTGAGAAAGTCCCTGATCCACTCGATTATCTTTCGATTTATTCCACAGGCTTGTAATTTTTTCAATAACTTAATATGAGGGACTTTATCGAATGCCTTCTTGAAGTCAAGAAAAACCGCGTCTAGCTGGGTCTTTCGATCACCGGATCGTAGTATATCATGTGCAAACAGAGCGAGCTGTGTTTCACAAGATCTTGCCTTCCTAAAACCGTGCTGATATTTACTGAGCAAGTCCTGGCTATCTAAGAAGTCCATCACAGAACTAACGATGATGTGCTCTAGAATCTTGCAAGATATTGAGGTTAGCGAAATCGGCCTGTAGTTTTCTCGGTCGTCTTTTTTCCCGCCTTTATGAAGCGGAGTTATAAACGCTAATTTCCATTCCTTAGGTATAACGCCATGACTAAGTGACTTACTGAAAACTGTTTCGAGATAAGGTGCTATTTCTAACGCTAATTCCTTTAATACTCTAGCTGGTATCTCTTCCGGTCCCGGGGATTTATTTGCATTTATGATTTTGAGCTGTTCTGCTATACCTTTCGCTGATATAAGTATATCGTTCATCTTCTCTTCGCTTGGTTCGGGTGGATCGACCTTCCTTTTCTCCACTTCGGTCGTAAATACGCTTTGAAAAAATGAGTTTAACAAGTTTCCTTTATCAATGCTATCGTAAACTACCTCTCCAATGAGAAAAATAGAAAAATGAAGAGCTCGCTCAAATCAACACTCCGTCCTTTGGAAGGGGCTTTAAGCCTTTGGCTCCCTTTGTGCTCTTAGTTAAGAGCAGCCTAAAAGCCGGTACCAGGTTTCTCTCCTTTGCTATCCGGCTATTCATTACACTACCTCTTAGATGCCCATTTCGCGTAGGAAGAGGTGAATCAGCAGGGTGTGAAAAATAATACACTCATCCAGGGTACACGTATTTTCCACAAGGTCTTCTCTCTCTTGCGAGAATGTAACCCCCGCGCTGCTTAAGGCAATACATATGATACAAGAGTTTTCGAGCCTAGGCCAGGGGCGGATCTTGAAACGATTGCCCCATCGCTTCTCCCTCCTGTTGAATCCGCTCCTGCCGGCGACCCTATATTTCCAAAATCCCTATCAGCATCTTACGGACGTAATCTTCATTGTAAGATCAAGGAATTTTCCGCGGAATGAATTTAAGAATGCACCCAGTGGCGAGTAATGGGAATACCCAAGGGGGAAGGGGGCATTCGCCCTTAACCTTGGATCCGCCACTGGCCTCTGTACAAGAATCTTATTCTAGAATCTGCGGGTCTCATTGATAAATGTGGCAGTAGATGATCTAGTAGGTTAGTCAATTATCAGACAATTAAAATGAAATACGTATAGGTAATTAATCTACTATATGTATAAGGAAAGATGGCTGATCACATCTATATGATACCCTGTAAGCAGGGATGCCAGACGTCCCGCAACGCGCGGGTCAGTCCCGCACAACAATGAATCCTCCCGCGTCCCGCACGAATTTTCATTCGTCCCGCACGAATTTTCATTCGTCCCGCCAAACCATTTCGAGGTATATTTAGATGTAAAAATTCATATTTTAATTTAGAAATGTAATATTGAAAATAAATGCAAAGTAACAATGCCAATACTTTGAGCACACTTTATCGTATACAATTTTTGAAAATAACTTTTATTTTAACTGCGTTTTTATTGACTATTTAAATAATGTAAAACAACATGAAGATTAAAGTATGCAATTTTGTTCATATTTCTAATTTTATATAGTTATATATATTTTATTTTTATATATTACGTATATATATAAATATATTTGTTTCTTTATTTTTGTTTTCATTATTTTCCATTTATTTTTACCGTTCTTTACATATCCTCGCATTATTGGTTTCTTTTTATTTAAATTTACCATTTAAATACAAAGTTACCTAACTAGAAAGATACAAAGCTTTTTCTTTTTTATATATTCTAATTGTTTTTTTAATTTAAATTTCTGTATTTTCACTATCCATTAACATTTTTTATTTAAATTTGCTATTCAGGTTGTGCACAAGTTCAAAACCAGCAAAATAAAATATAAACCTATTTCATTTTTCTAATGTCTTCCATTTTTTTCGAAATGACCAGTCAGATTGTTATTTCCAAAAATTGACCTATCAAATTGCGTAAAATTCAAACTAAAATAGTTATAAATGGGAAACTATTATAACTGTTATGAAAATAGGTAGAGTTCTCTATATATTAAGAAGGTATTTATGTAGTTAAATCTAATTTGCAGATGGAACCCTTAGTACAATGTCAGGAAAGGAAGAAATTAGCAAAGGTCTAGATTCAGAATCTCAAACAGGAAGACTGAAAAAGAAATCGAAAAGACTAGTATGTTTCAATGAAAACTGGAAATTAAAATACAACTGGATTCAGTCTGGAAGAGATAAGTTTACGGCAAGATGCCTAATTTGCAATAACTTCACGTTCACAATAAGCCATGGTGGTGAAAACGATGTAGAGAGACACGTAAAATCAGAAAATCATATGGTAAATGTTAAAGCTGTAGCAGGTTCGTCAAATCTCTTACATTTTTTTAACAGGAAACATAGCACATTCGAGTATAATGTAGCGTTCGCAGAGGCATCCTTCAGTTATCATTCGGTGATGCATTCCCATAGTTACGTATCGGCTGGGTGTGCAAGTTCGTTGTTCCACGGAATGTTTACAGATTCCACTATAGCTATTAAATACTCCTGTGGAAAAACAAAGACTTCTCTTATTCTAACAAAAGTTCTCGGCCCTGCATCCAAAGAACTAGTATTAAAGAAATTACTAAATGATCACCTATTTTCCATTTCCACTGACGCGTCAAACAAAGGAAATATAAAAATATTCCCACTTATATTGCGGTATTTCGATACCCACAATGGAATCCAAAATGCATTAATATCGTTTTTTTCGTTCGAGGCAGAAGATTCTGTCACAATTTCCAGTGCACTAAACCAGCACCTCCTTGAAAATAAACTTCAGTGGAAAAATGTTACGGCTGATAGCGCAGATAATGCGAACGTAAACTTTGGCAGTAAAAATAGTGTATATACTGCTTTGAAAAAATATAATGAGAACATCATTCCTGTTGGATGTAATCTACACATTCTGCATAATGCCGCTAAAAAAGCATCTCATACACTAAGTATTGATGTGGAGGCAGTGGTCATAAAAGTACATATATAATGAATTCAGTTCTTCAACTAAAAGAACAACGGAACTCAAAGGATTCTTTGAATCGACAGAAAATGAGTGGTGTGAATTGCTCCCACATATACCAACAAGATGGTTGACACTTTTGCCAGCAATAGAGCGACTACTAAAATATTACGAACCAGTCAAATTATATTTTATGAGAAAAAAAAGCATTTCACCTATTTTACGAAAGTTTTTTGAAGATGCACTAGGTACTGCGTACCTAGGATTCGTCATAAATGCATGTAATGTATTTCAGAAAGCACTAAAAAAGTTACAAGAGGAGGGATTACTATTTGTAGAAGTTTATTCAATTATGGATACTGTCAGGCGAAGTTTAATTGAACGGAAAAAGAATTCTACGGAGCGATTGCTCGTCAAATTGTACAAATGTATGGTAATAGTGATGCTGTAAACAGGTTTAAAATGGAAGCCAATAATTTCTTTGATGTCGCCATTACATATATTGAGAAGTGGTTCGATTTCAATGATACAAAAATGAAAATTTTAAATAATTTAGGCTTACATTCAGTTCCACATTTTAAGGATTTATCAGATATTGCTTCAAACTTTAAAATAAAAATAAATGAAGATTTGTTGTTCGAAGAATATATTTCTCTGAAGAGCTTTACTAATGAATTGAAAGAAGAAGAGAAACAACAAACTTGCGATATGAAGTGGTCAATGTACTTCAGAAAGTTTAGATCTCCAAATTTACTAAAAATGATACAATATATATTTTCAATTCCTCACTCAAATGTATTACCCGAAAGAATTTTTAGTTAAATGAATACTGCTTGGCGCAAAGAGAGAAACAGGTTACTGATAAAAAATTTAGAGGCGGAGTTAATGGTTAAGCAAAATTTCGGGATGAACTGTAAAGAATTTCAATCATTTTTAAAAAGTGAAGGTACGGAAATCTTAGAAAAGATTAAGTCAAGTGAAAAATATTATGTCAAATAAAGGTTTAATTTGTTCTTTTCTTTAATTTTCCTGTATTTATACATGTTTATGATATGTAAAGTAAATCACTTATAGAATTCTGCTAATTGCGATTTCCAAAGAATGTGAGGATATAGAAATAGATATTTTTGCCTTTGTTTTGTTTAATGCCATTTGCCAAATTTTCTGTTATTTCTAAAAAAGTATTATTGTCAAACCAATAGTATATTTATTACTTAAGTAATTAAAAGTTATCATTTCCAATGGTCGGAGTCTATCATTTATTTTTGTGGTGCCGGATTTCTCATGTAAATGTCCCGCGCAGAAATTTTCATGTTATTGGCTAACTTGAAGAATGTCCCGCAGATTTTGAAAAATCTGGCATCCCTGCCTGTAAGTCACCTTATTAGTGGATGGCAGGGGATTTAGCGCATCAAAAGTTACTAGTAAGTGGATACCCCTCCGGTTGGTGCCGCGGTGAGCTTATCTGTCTGATTGTGCCTTAATTGGAATCTGGGAGATAAATGATGGAATTTCAACACTTAGAGTGACACGAAACTTCTTAATACTTTAAAATGTTTTTAGCAGACATGCTTGATTTCCTTACCGCGACTCCCAGTTCGAACCTCATCCTTGTCATATTCGTCTAAATAAGTCTGTTCGTAAGAGGGCAAGGTCGAAATGACGAAGCTATTTTTCGTAGTATCTCGTTCAACTCAACTGGTTTTAATTTCCTCCTAATTTTGAGTCACGTGATGCGGGTCGTCCGCAAAAAATGGCATTATACTTTAGGTTGAAATTTCACCGCTCACTCTCCCTTGCATGCTTTGTATTTTTTCCTCATTCGCCCACCTGTGTTCCACCATTCATAACTCCAGGCTTTCGACGAGTTTTAATCTGAATACAACTGGCGCTACCCACCATATACTTAACTCGTAGTTTCGATATTTTTACGGTCCTGCTACTGACACAAACGACGCTTTCGTCAGCATACCCACCCAGGTGGGGCAGCTTATGAACCTTTTTTTGACCGTGGGCCAAGGGTGTGTGAATGGAATGTTTTTGAAGGACATAGAATTGGTCGGTTATGTTTTATCCCAGGCCACGGAACTGAGCGCTAAAGTGTGTTGGTTTCGTCGACGTGGTGCAGCAAGTGCCGAAGGATGCGTTGCAATATTTTATATCCATCTCCATTAATTCCGATAGATATATAAGATACCGCTCTTTTCGAAATACCGAGGAAGATAATCTATATTTCTGATAAATATTTAAGAAGTACATCGGATTGTTAAAAAGAACACCTTTTCCATATTCACGTGATACGTTTTTCTCTTGTATATGCTACGCGCATCTTTATAACATCATTATTTTACGCAAGTTTTCATTATCAAATTTACCGAAGTTTTAACCACTCCCTTTTTTCTATTTCTTGTTTGTTCTCCAACATAAAATGATTGTCTTTCTAGCAGATGTAGATTCATTAACTTGCTACTTCTGCAAGCAAATAATTTTCCTTTGCATTTTCCGCTCATTTCGATTTTAATCTTTGTGATTAGATCTGAAGGTGTAGCTGTTAAAATACTAGGTATGAATTTACTTTCTTGTAGATTATCATCCAGTAATGTTGATAAATAATATTTGCCTTAATGATGCAGCTAATTTTTGCAATATCTAAATTTTAATTATCATATGGTCTATTCAGTCTTTAAACTGAAATTAAAAGCTAAAAGAATGAATTACTTGTACTTGTCCAATACGAATTACTTGTCCCAGCATTCGATATTTAATACAATAAAACAGTAGCATTCATTAAGACAAAGAATAGAATGCTTTCTACATATATATTCTCGGAAGCCAATCACGACGTTCATTGGATCGAGCGGACAGGCAGAACAACTGTTTTGTTATAATAGATAATGGTCTCAAAGAGATTCTGAGAGCACCCGGAGACAGCCCCGAAGGCGTGGCAAATGGGTCGAGCAGTGCTCCCAAATATGATCATTAGGTGTGGGGTGGTTGACCGTTTCCCGAAGAATGGTCAAAGAAATGGTGTCGGCACACCGGATACCACCTGGAGGCACGAGTGCTGGGGAGGGAGGCAACTAAAAGATTAACTCCCTTTCCGAACGACCTGGTATTGTTTCCTCCAAGGAGCGAGAAAGGCACTACCAGGTTGGAAACCCCTCTGGGATTCGAATCCGTATTCGCCGTTGAAAATGCCCGAGTGTCTCTCCCCCCTGCCTCTTTTGTTACCGTAGTGGAATGCCTGCGGGTCGCTTTCTCTCACCAAGACGAGCGAACTGCGTCTCTGTCATTCGCGTCGTGATATACGGAATTAGCGCCGCCGTTCATTCGGAGGCAAGCGTTCCCTCCTTATCCCGAAGGTCTGCATTAGCTGCGTGAGAGGAAGACGGGATGGGTAGGTCTTAATGGGGGCGTTCGATCTCCGACGAAGGCGTCAAAGATGCAATGTCACCTCTCGAAGTTTCTCGTATGGAGGTGGATTTGAGAAGCAAATAATGTGAAATCTAGCGCCGACGTATGTTTGCAGGCCTGGGATTTATCTGTGCAATACTGAAAGGGTTTCCTAGATACACAGCTGTATGAATGGAGAATAAATAGAAAATGAAGATAAAAACCTTTTTTTATACCGCCATTCCTTACTTCAAATATACTTAGATATTTTTAGTTTTATTTATAAAATGTTGTTCAATGTCCCGGAATCGAGTATAAATTTGCCCTTTTACCGTTCATTTTTGCTCAATTGATCTCAGGCGAGCTTCAATTATGGATTGCTTAGTGCTTAATGTAATTTTTAGGCTAATAAATAGGTCATCAAGATAAGATATGAATAGCTGCCCGTTAAATCTCTATATGCATAATAGACAATGTGTGCAATGCTAAACGAATCTGATTGACTACCGAAAAATCAATTTTAACTAGAGTAAATTAACATTAATAAATAAATAATAGTAAATTTTTTTATTGGTAATATTTTAATCGTATTTTATTCAAAATGTATATCAACTTATGATAAAAACTATAATAAATTCGTTTTTTCTTTACTTTGCTACTACCACAGGTGATTTTGTGCCATTTGAAGCATAAATGCCAGTACAAAATTGTAGTTTTGTATTAATTTTATTTTTCTACCAAGATTTTTGTAATAGTATAGCTATATAAGTAATTTTAACAGTATTTCGCAAAAAGTTGTATCCTGATAAACGAAATCCTAAAGATTAAGCAGTTTAAAATTGAGAAATGTCGTGGTAATATGATTAGATATTAGTTGAGTACATTGTAAATACATTGATAAAGAATATAAATCAAGAATAAAATTATATTATAACGAAGTCAAGATGCATCGTAATTCTTCACTAGGTTTAGAGATTCTCAAATATAAACAACGATGTGAACGATAATGAAAACCGAAGTTCTAAAAAATATTAACGTGCATTAAGTTCACATTACGTTTTTATTTAAAACATTTCTGAAAATTGATTCAAAATACCGAAAAACTTATAAATTGTTTATAAAATGTTTTACGAGAAAATCAATCTTCAAGTTATTGTATTTCCCATTTTTAGGCTCGTCTCCAAAGGAAATATAGCCTAATGAAATGGTTCTGTCTGTGTGTGTATGTATGTTGTGTGTGTGTGTGTGTGTCCCCTACTAATAACTTTTGCATCAATGGACCGATTTTCATGAAACTTGGTATGAGGTTCGTACTGCCAGGGCCCACCTCCAGGCTATATTTTATTTGGCGAAGATTGAAGTCCCGAGTTCGATTCCAGGAACGTATTTATCCTATTTGTTTTACATAGGAAAACTCAAATCCATCGTGCAGAGATGTTTTCTTTAACACATTGAAATATCCTAAAATTGTGTTATCGGAGAGAGGTTTGTACTTTTTTAAGGAAAAAAGAATGTAGTTTCTAATTCTTATCACCGAATTGTGATAATTGGTCGTATTTTCTTGAATTTCTACTAAAATATAGCGTTTTTGCGTTTTTAATCGCATTTTATAGGATTTTTGCAATGGAGACGATTATTACCGAACTCGGCTTGAGCATAGACTACCCTTCAGCAATGGACAGTTGATCCAGACATATTAGCGTATAAACAGTAACATTTATTAAATTCGTTTATTAAAAAAAATACATGCAAAATATGTCAGAAAGAGATTTTAACATTGCTTTTAATATTTTAAAGCTGTCAATGATCTATTAATTTGTTTTCCATTTTTTTTGTATCATTGAAAAACTATGAATTACAAGTGGTATTTATGGTGTGAGAATTCCTTGGAAAGACTGTCACATACTGAAACATTTCCTGTCAATTTAAGTAATCAATTCGGGAGGTCAACTTTGGGAAACCAGCCTGCATTAGTCCTGGTTTGGACTTCTTGTTATGTTTTCACAGGTGCATTTACTGATGTTATTATAATTGATAAACTTAATAAATACCGTTGCACTTGGCAACTGATTTTCAGTTGAATTTTGGTAGTTGTTGCAATTAAGATCAAGTGATAAGTAGATAGAGAAGCGAGTTTAAGTGTAAACGTAGTGATAAAATTCAGTATAATTCACAAGTGGCCCGTTTAAAATCAAGTTCATAAATATACCCTTTTTGAATGCTGTCTGTTGTTTGGTAAGTTTACTTCTCAATTGGATAGTATTTCAAATTATTGTATCTTGATATATTGGTAGAATCGAGGTTACTAACTAAGAAGGTTTTTATTCATTAAATTAGATAAATTCCGTCATTTTTGACGGGCCAACGACTAGTTTGTACATAATGATGAAAACTACGTAACATTGAGGTGCGTTGTGCTGAAATGGTTTTTGGTCATTGACATAGAACATTCGACGTGTGTTAATAAGAGACACGTATCGTGCATTGTGAGGTGTTTTATATGATATCTTCTTCTTATTTTGTTCCTCATTAAAGTCACCACGTAATATTACATGTTCGTTTTAAAATAATATTAAAATACAATTTTTATGATAATTCGCCACAGATTCGAAATTACTCTTGATGAAATAAACCTCCTTTCAGAATCGTTACTGTTTATGCCCGGGGTTACTGTCTTAATTATAATTAATTAAAAAATGCAATTTTATAATGTCTTGCACCGATTTCCGTACTTTTCTTAGTGTAGAAATGAAACATTGGGGTCGAAAAAAATCCCCTTAAAATGCAAAGTATTGGTATTTGTCTAGTAACCCATCACCATGCCAAATTTTAGTTCTGTGGCATAAGTATACTGTTTACAATATTAGTTTAAAGTTGACTCATGTTAGAAATCTATATCGGTGGAAATTCAAACGAATGGAGGATTCGTAAAATGCGATACGTAATGTTTTCTTAATGCCTACTATACCAAAAATGAATTTATCATCTATCTTTTAAAACAGAGAAGTTGGATGTCTACAGACGGGCGGGCGGACGTGCGACAAAGCGATAACAAAAGCTCGTTTTTACTTTCTCCATATACGAAGTATAGAGAAAGTATTGTTTCCACGAAAAAAATCGAACTCGAGATTTCAACGGAAATACATGTTTTAAGGTTCCCTGAACACGTTCTGACTAGTTTTGCGATGATGTCTGTCTCTCAGTCAGTCTGTCTGTCTGTATGTGATAGATTTTTGTAGGCGCTCTAACTCAAAAACTATTAAACAGATCAACGAAAAATTTTATATTTAACATTTTTATAAAGGTGAGAAGATTTGATTAGTTTTTTGTAAACATTTATTTCCTATCTTTTTACTTTCCGCGCGTACAAAATGGTACATTTCGAAAGCGGAAGAGAAGGCTTAATGGATTCCATCCTTTCATTTCGACGCAAGTCATAAAACAATTCCAGGATTCTTGAATTGCAGCTTTAATGGCTGTTTATTGGGTTTGAAACATTCAGGTATTTTCATGCCTTTGATATCATTACACGCTAGTTAGATGTAAAGAGAAAACACGTTATTTTTACCGCAATTGAGGTGCTAATTTATGTACCTAGTAGACGTGACGCGTCCCGCGCATTGTAAGACGAATGTGATGGATATATCAGCGATAGATGATATAGAGGAGGGCGGCCTTCAGGATGAGTTAATGTGGGATTTTACGCAGTGGTATGGGGAGTGGAAACAGATATTTGAACAAACTGTGAACGGATGTTTGATAAACGTTCAGTTTAATTGGAAATTTGAAGAGGCATTAATTTGAATGCAACGTTTGCAGTTCTTTTACCCACCGTTTCTCAGTAGAACCTCATAGTTACAGGAACTAGCAAACTTAATTCTCAGACGTAATTATTACACTAGAAAGCTGACAGATATTCTACCTACTGAATAAGCAATTGACCGAAGCTAATTTTGCAGTTCATTTGGAAGTTAAACGCGATTAATTCGTTGGCATTGCAGACACTCTAAAATGGTGTCAATCGTATGAAATACATTATTTTTCATAATTTAACGATTCATAGCTCTTCATTCATAAGAGATTTTTCCGTTAATGCGTTTCTTTTAGGCAAATATATCTTGGTTATATTGTAATGGAATGGGTCAGGGTAAAAGATTCACGAAATAGTGTTTTAATATTTATAATGCAATTAATTACACCACATAGGTTTCCTTTAACATGCGAGCGTTACTGCAACCAAGTGACGTTTATGTCATAGCAGAATATAAATATATTTTTAGAGAAGTAAATGTAACAATATGACTTTTGGAAGTATCTACTGCCGTGAGATGCACTTGAACCTATTTATTGGAGAATTATTGAGCTCTTCTTACGGCTGAAGACAAATTCAAGAATAAGCAATTAAGCATAAAACGTTGAATAATCAATTACTTATGTATATCCAATAGCCATAAAAAAGGTTGTGAAAAACCAGATGCGCATTTCGGCCACTTGATTTGTCGGTATATTGTTCCGCTGGAACCTGTTGCTGTTCTGTTCAACTAATTAATGTAATTCCGACTATAAACTATACGGCTGGCAGTCACAACCTCAAACTAAAAATAAGTACGCCGAAGTTCGTAATTGTGTCATATTGTTTTTCATCGGTATGTTGTTTCATTTAGTAAAAAGGTCGCTCGGAGTTTACGTAAGAAACAGGTGAGCCGCCACGGGCCTATCTTTTTTCTCTGTAATCGGGAACGCGACGCTACTACGTCCTCTTTTGTCTTTCTTTATCTCACTCTCTCTCTCTTTCCTTAAGCATACATATCTCTCTTTCTTTCCGGGACATATTTTACGACCGAGGTGTGATAACTCCGACAGATAAGGGAAACTTATTCGCCGCAGTAAATTCCGCTTCGCGTCTGTCACCTTTCATGCCGGCACCCAGTACGATTTGCAACGCTATAGAAAATATTACTAAAATACTACGTATAGCTGAATGTTTCTTCTCTTAAATATTCTGATGAAACTGTGGGATTTTGTTGGAAACGCGGGTGGGGCTTTAATACGCTATTTATTATTCTTGGAGGCGAAGCGTGGCTAGCATCCTATAAATAAAATTATTCAACTATTAATGATTCATTAGTTCCACAGCGGGTGTGAACTTATATCAAAATTTATTTATTTAGGACTTTCTGCTTTAGAGTGACCGGGTTGAGGGAAGATGCGTCCAAGGTCTCCCTATGACTCACTCCGGCCTACAAGTGAAGTAAAAAAGTTCATCCAATAGGCGGTCGGATAGGACGTTAAAAATGGCCTCAGTCACGTTTTCAAAAACAAGCTAATGATACGCGCACACCACGAACTGTCATCTACCGCGAAACGTGCGTTCTAAACATCGAGTTCACTTTATGGCCGCATGCGAACCCTTTTATGCAGAAGCACCTCTTTGCGTTCCATCTACGAAAGGGATAAGCAACCTATGGCTCGCATGCGGCCCCCGTGAGCGGCTCTTGTAGCCCGAGAATCCATGATAGAAAAGAGATCCGTAAAATACGACACAAAAATTAATATTTTTAATCGAAAGTGCGAAAATCAATCATTTAATATTTAAATGTTAACTCGAAAATTTATTGCGAGGATATTCACTTTTATGATACCTCAGAATCTCTAAATAACTTATGATTTAAACTCTAATTTGGCCCGGCAAGCATTGGCTACTTCTAATGCGGCCAGGTGTGTATAAAAAATTGCTTATTCATTATCTAGGAGGTCCATAGGTTACAAAATGAGTTTGAGGAACGCATTGAAAATTCTTTTTTTTATTAATTTTAGTACCACCGTATTTAATGAAGCTAACTTTTTATTATCCTGTAATAAAATAGTTTCGTTTTTATGTAAAAACGTTAACTGGGGAAGATTTGCTGGTTTAGAGCCGGCAGTTAATAACCTTTCGTCCACAGGTTCAAACCTGTAGTATATTAGGAGAGAGACGTATCAAGGAGATTTAAACGTTGTTTTCGTAATTTATGGCGACAAGTATACAAAAAATCTATCTTGACGCGTCCTAGATATAAGCTATTATGGCTTCTGTTTAGTTTCAATTATTAGTTTTCGGCAAATCCTTCCAAATTGCTGTCCTCGGATATATTTTCGATCGCATGTTTTTAGGTCCGTTTAGATACTCAAAAAAGGTAATTCCGAATTTAAAAAAATACATTAAATCGCCGTTTCAGAAGGTTGACGCGGCCACTACTGTCATCAAATTTGTTTTATTTATAATTTTTACATATCTGCAGATCGTTTTAGACGCGCTTTGCTGCTCATCTCCCATCGATTAATTGGACTTTTATTTAATGAATCATGACACTGCAAAAGTTTTATAAAGATTGCCGAGACACCGTAAGCAAACAGAAGCCAAGATTTGCATTCATAATTTATGATCCAGTGCGAACAGTGATTGTTGTTAGTACGTGAAGGTGAATGTACTCATGATGATGGGCGCAAAATCATATTTATTTGCGAGCAACTTGCGACGATGAATTAAGAAAAAATCTTAAAATACCCGTATTATATGCGGTGACTCATCTTATAATGACTCATTGTACACCTGCGCTCATATTTAAACAATAATTGAAAATTATTATTTTATTATTATTAAAACTTAGTTATTAAACACTTAAAAAAATATAAAATTATCGTGATGGATTCATTCGAGATAAAATACTTGACGGCAATGAGTCAATGTACGGTTGAGAGAGATGGAAGGATGCCCTTTTGGGAAATGGGATTTTGTGTCTCACCTTGGCAGTCCTTGTGGCAAACGTCCTCCTGAAAGTTGTGCGAGCTCCTCTCGCAAACCGATTCGCACTTGGTGCAGCGCCTGTCGAATTCTGAGCAAAATTCGTGTTCCTTGCAAGGGACTTCCCCGCAAACCTTGGACAGAGTGAGACCTCCTTCGACGTCGCACGGGATCAAGTGAATCACCGCAACGAGGAACAAAAAGAAAGCGGAGGCACGGCTTCCTACGCAAGCTTCCATCTTGCGCTCATCCGCCATGTTGTTCACGGCCCGTCGGAGTCTCGCAATTTCCTGCCTTTCGCGGATATCCCGACGCTATGACCTTGCCTTCCGATCACCATGGGAAGGGGTGGGTACAGCAGGGAGTGAGATAATGATGCCAATCGAGGAGAATTGATGAAATGTTTTTACGGAGGCGAAACGTGCTGGGTGTAGACGTAATCAAAGCGAGGACGGTGCGAAGTGGTTGGGGTCACGAAGATGGACGCGTGTTCATCCTCCTGGAATACACAGAAACCACCAAACACTCGCGATGACCTTCCTCTTCTTCGATAGAATCCCTTAGTCACGTCATAGGTCCATCTCGAATTACCAAAGCCGGATGTTGGCGTGACTTCATTTCCACAAAAAATACGACAAAGATTGTTTCCGATCAGGTTACTTTGCCAAATGTCAGAACATTTCCGGCTAGATACTTTTTCACAAGTTTTTTTTACGAATAGCACTGCTTAAATTAGATATCCTAGAAAAAACTTCTTATTTGTAATTTTGGCCTTACTGTTAATAGTTGTCGCATGGGATAGAAAGACGTCAAACTCTTGCAGCGATAACACTTGTCTAGATATTTGGACTATTCCTTATTTGTGCTCCTTTGTTGTTTACAATCTTATTGGTATCACTCACTCAAACATAACATAATAGTCCACGTTTTCGTTTGAAAATTTTTAACAATATCCTCACATTCAATGTTGCCTTTACTGTCAGCTTTCCTAAAAAATAAAAGACCCTCCGACACGTGCACAGATTCCCAGAAGCACTGAAAACTTCTCTCGGAGACTTGAACGCGCGGTAGTATCCTGTAATTTTAATATCGTTGTAAATGAAGTGGAATGTCAGAGACGCTGTATCACACGGCGAAGGCGGCAGGTAAACCTCTCCTCACCGTTGACTTCCCACTGACTTTGGTCTGAGGTTGCCCTCCCTGTTCCACGGACTCCCTCTCCCCTACCTTCCCCTCCCCCTTCATTTGCTCATTCCATACACTTGCCACAGACCTACCTAACCACTTTCCACCAATACCGTTTCTTCCTCCGCTTCCCACCGCCGCTTCACCTTCTCTCCCCCTCAATCTCTTCTCACGTGCTCACCTCGCCCTCTCCTTCTCACCCGCCCTCAACTCTTTATCCCCCTCCTCTTCTCCCCTACCTATCCATTCTCCTATGCGACGACTGCCATATTTCTCTCCCTCAATATCTCTCTCCTTAGTTACCTTTTCTACGCATATCTCTCGCATTGGTTGCGGAAAAAAATATTCTTCTGAAGAGGATCATTATCGGAAGCGCTTGTTTTAATGACTGCTTTAGCAAAGCGCGTTGCAACAAATACTAAGAAGGGTAGGGAATTTTGGATACAGGAGAAAAGAAACTTTGCTATGACCGGGAATCGAACACGGGTCTTCCACTTGCCGGGCGGATATTCTACCGCCGATTTATCGTAGCAGAGTAATTTTCATGTTTCGGAACGGGAAACGTACTCTGCTACGAAAGCTCAGCGGTAGAATATCCGCCCGGAAAGTGGAAGACTCGGGTTCGATTCTCGGTCATAGCAAATTTTTTCTCCTGTTTCCGAATTTACCATTTCCCAGGTTATGCCGGAAACATAGGGATAATATGATCCATTAATTTCAATTTGAGCTAGATATTATGTGTTGTTAATGGGAACCCAAAGAAGGATGTGTTAATTTGTTAAATCTCGATTACGGTAATTGGTATTGGATTGAAAAGAGAAGCGGTTAAACCCGTAGAGAAAATATTCAGGATTTGTTCGAAAAAACACAATCTGACCTCGATAACGCGAATTAGTTTTTACTCGATGTTTGAGTTATCAGAGTGTGTGTGCATACTGAAAGGAGCTTAAATACATCACAAATGTGCCATAGCAAAGATCTGACCAGGAATTAAGCTAGATTTAAACGACATTTAATGAGTTATCGAGAATCGTGGAATTTGGAATTGCCCCATACTTCATACTTTCTTAGCTTCAATTATCGTAACGTAATTTATCATTGGAATACAAGACTGAACGCATGTTTACAGACACAGATAAGGTCGGTTGCTGTGACGCCGAATGTGTACTTACTCCAAACGGTTTACCGCGAAAATGTAGAATTGACGTTATCTTTTAAAACCGTAATTTAATAATCTAAGGAAGAAATCGCTGGGGAAGGTTTAGCAGCCTATGAGCATCCTATCAATGCAACTGGTGTTAATATAAATCGACTTAGTGTCAGCATTTTAAAGGTTTTCTTAGTTGAAATGTTTAAAATTATTGCTCAATTTTTCGCACACACACAAACGCACATGGCATTATTTTCATGTAGCTTAAAATTATCTAGAAAACTCGCAAATTCATATTAATTTGATCGAAATTCAGTGGATTTCCACGGTTTGTTTGCGCTTATTCTTTTATTTCGTAGATGCTGAGGAGGTGTAACTATTTTGATAATGTCACTCGCTCGTTTATATAGATGTTTCCAAACGTGTACAGAGACCAACGGAAGTTGTCAGTACGATTGATGGATAAACAAAATCTGAATTCGACTTTTTATATTAACGCACAAAAAATGGAAAATAATTCAACAAGAGGCACTTCGATTTTGGAGTTCAGTGAATTTTCCAACCGTACGAGGTACAAATTTTCAATTTTGGGATTTACTAGTAATCAAAAGCAACATAAAAGTTTTTCACTTCATGATTTGTTTCAAGCGTGCTGTAATACTTTTATATTTATTTTTCATCGCTAGTGAACCCCAAAAATTAAAAATTCAACGATTATAAAATTTGCAGAACTCAATAATCGTAGTACCTCCTGCTGGAAATTTTTGTTTTCTTTTTAGTGCGTTCATATAAAAGTTAATAAAATATTTTTTTAAAAATTTATATTGTAGTCCCCGAAAAAAATCAGTGTTATTTCCGTCGATTTTCTTGGCTGAATTTTGTAGTGACACACGACTTAACAGCAGCGTTAAATAAACAGATTTACTAGTTTTAATAGATACAGAAGTGAAGAGAGTGTAGTACTACCCTAGCTAAAACATTCATTAAAGAGTGTGCGAAATCCTAAGAGCAATGAAGTTCGATTTAATTTCGATTATAATTTTTGGAATTATAATGCAACTTGATGAATGCGTCGGCGGAATGTGAGGGGAGGAATTATATCGGATTTTAAATTAATTCAAAATTCTCTAGGAGTTTTCGTTCGTAATTTATGAGAAATTTAAATTTCAAAATTTCGCAATGCATTATGCTTAGTTGGAAATAATATTAGCGAGCGTGCCTGCAATACAATGAGGCAGATCTTATAAGCCAACTCATACGTTCATTATTTTTTTGTGAGTTAATGACGAACAAAAACCGGACAATATCGTAAGGATACTAAAGGAGAACTAGACGTCATAATGATAGCTGTTTTTTCTGATTTATCGGCCTTTTTCAGTCAGTGTCTGATTTCCATTGCTATAAGATAGCGATCAAGTGTGGAGAGAAAAAAGCTTGTTTACTGCATCAACGTAGCACTTAGCTGCTTGCCAGTTTATTTTTATGCATAGAATTAAACGAGAACTGTCATTGTCTTATTGTAGGTTTTAATCATGTAAAACTTTTTGTACAATGAATACGTAGATTTTACATGATGAATGCAGATTAATGGAATAACACGGTAAACCAAGAACGAAACATAGGTTTCGCGAGAAATACGAGAAAATCTTCGAATAGCTTAATACAGTCAAGCCCTGATTTAGCGTTATACAGTGCCACCCCCGCATGCCGGCTATGAATCGTTGTGAACAGAAGTTCCATCTTATGATTACATAGAGCAAGCATATACCTCGATTTACCGTGTGACGGAATGCTTGACTGGTAGAAGATACCTTATCACTATATGGAAACCTGGAGGTTCAGTAAAACATTATTTTAATTGAAATCCACTCCAAAATATGCATTTTTTTGTAATGCATTCATTAAAACCTTTGACTTTTTCTTTACTGATTTAGTTTTATTTTATTGAAGCACGCGATTTAGAGAAAGGGTTTTCTTTCATACTAGTATTAAATGTTTTATTGAATTATTTTAAGGACTGTTTTCCATTTCCCCAAAACAGCTAAAAAAATCCGTTGTTCTTTTTTT
The DNA here is from genome assembly GCA_028673005.1 of Tanypteryx hageni. Classification (NCBI taxonomy): domain Eukaryota; kingdom Metazoa; phylum Arthropoda; class Insecta; order Odonata; family Petaluridae; genus Tanypteryx; species Tanypteryx hageni. The sequence goes on along the minus strand of CM054115.1, from coordinate 63,042,883 downwards.
GGCTTAAAATTAATCTCCATATTTTCCCATATATTATATACAGCCACTTTAGAAATTGTTATTTGTAAAAAAAACAGTTCGTTTTCGCTATTATAGTTTTGAATTAGCCTTATTTACAACTCGGAAATGACTCACAAGAAAAGATTAATTTTTAACGACAGTTCTCGCGCAAAATGTTTCAAATTAAGAAATTTGAGTGAGAACTTGGGAATGGTTGTACTTTATCAACGCAAAGAGGAAGTCATTCTTATAATAATACGATCAGTCTACAAAAAACAATCTTACATAGCGATTAAACGATCGTGAACGTTAATTAGGATACCTATATTAACTTTTTCTTCGCTCTTGTGATTTTATTTTTTCATGGCTTTATAACCACTGGTCGACTTCGTAAATGGGTAGAGGCTCTGCCACTATGAAAATAAAATTTTATAGGTAATAAATATTCATAAGTAAAAAAAAATCACGATGATGGGCGTAACCTCGTGGAACTGTTTCATAATTAACAAATAAAATAACTGCAAATAAGAACTTTGTTATTTCCACAATTATGGAAATAACAAAGTTCCTTTTTCAATATGAGTAAATTCCACCGAGTTGAGCCTGACCTCATTACTGATAAAATAACTGCATTTTGCTCTTTTATATATATTTAAAAACGAATACAAAATTGTTATTTTATTTGTTCACTCGTAAATTCCTTGTTCTATTTGCCATTTAATTTATATTTACGTTTATTATTCAGGCCTTAATGTTATTTTTCGACTGAAAGTTTTATCAACAATAAAGAGGCAAAATTCCCTGTTACAGCGTAGGCCTTTCTTTTTTGCATTGAGGTTTTCCCCTTTTCCCTCCTAACTCCAAAAAAGCCCTCTTTTCCCTCGTTGCTGTCCCAACTCATGCGTGTATCCTTCTCCTTTCTCCCTCTCCCTTATTCCTCTCCTCTCCTCCATCTACCAGTCCCCTTATCTTTCATATCCCTGTACCGAATCTCTTTCATATTCTTGTACCGAATCCCGCCATCGCTACTTTAAAAAAAGTAATTTGATCAGAATTGAAGTAGCCTATAATAAAATTAACATTCTCTGTGGAATAAACGATTAATTTGCGTTCTGTTTTGAAAAAATCGGCGGATAACGCTTGCGGCCCTCTTATGTTCAACTGTTCACACTTGAAAGAGTTATAGGCTAAATTATTTTTTCAATTGTCACAAAAATATTGATGCTCGTTACTTAAAATAATCGATTAATTTATATTTAACGAAATGCGCATCTGTTTTCCCAATAGTTTTTGTAATGTTAATTATCATAACAATCGATTAACATAACAAATAGTCGTTAGCATAGTTATGAATACGTCAATGTATTGGGCAGTGAAACGATGGCATTTTTCTCTATTCTTGTAAAAAATGCGCACAAAAAATGCAATTCTGTCCATATTATCATTAATTAATACGTGTGCTTATGGACCGTGTCCTAACTACGGCTGGGCATCTGCCCCAGGCTCAAAATCAAAATAATAAATTAACTAGAGACTAATTTTTTGAAGGGAGTGGGCGCATATTTAGCGATTTTTCTCCGGGCGCTAAAATAGGTACTCGTTACGGTGCTGCTTATGAGTATCACTGGCAATTTTCTTCTCATAGGGGAACATTTATTCCCTATTTTTGGAAAAGATATCTTTAGCATCGTATTGAAACTTCAGTTTGTGTAATCGGCAAATATGTTTGGCGTAGTTTTCGATATGTGCGTATTAAATCGAACTTTTTAAAACTGACAAGAAGAAGAATAAATTGAATTTCATGCAAGTTTATTTTCGCCGAGTTCTCAATATGTTAGGAAAAAATATTAAACTTTTCATGGGTAAATGGAGCATAATATTATTTTCAATATCCATCATATTTTCGTAATCAGAACGGGTAGAGTAAGCGTAGATGCGAAGCATCAAGTACACTCTTTAGTTTCTTATTCGTAAACTAGTTTTTATGGCTCAATGTGACATTCCCTGGCATTGTTACTGAATGGTGTACTCGTACTTGCAAACTCCTAACATACTTTCTTACTTTCATCTGAAATTTAAAAGTATGGCAATTTGTTCGCTCTTAAGAAGACTGCTAGCTAGTTTTGTCGCAAGTAAAACGAGCCAAATTATGAGTTTCGTCAGTAGTGGTTTCCGAGTTTATTTTACTGGCAATACGTTCCCTGCTGACGCATAAGCGACGCTAAAATTTTCTGCCCCCTTCACTCCTTCTCTCCCTTCTCCCCCTCTCTCCCTTCTCCCCCTCTCTCCCTTCTCCCCCTCTCTCCCTTCTCCCCCTCTCTCCCTTCTCCCCCTCTCTCCATTCTCCCCCTCTCTCCCTTCTCCCCCTCTCTCCCTTCTCCCCCTCTCTCCCTTCTCCCCCTCTCTCCCTTCTCCCCCTCTCTCCCTTCTCTCCCTCTCTCTCCCTTCTCCCCCTCTCTCCCTTCTCCCCCTCTCTCCCTTCTCCCCCTCTCTCCCTTCTCCCCCTCTCTCCCTTCTCTCCCTCTCTCTCCCTTCTCCCCCTCTCTCCCTTCTCCCCCTCTCTCCCTTCTCCCCCTCTCTCCCTTCTCCCCCTCTCTCTCCCTTCTCCCCCTCTCTCCCTTCTCCCCCTCTCTCCCTTCTCCCCCTCTCTCCCTTCTCCCCCTCTCTCTCCCTTCTCCCCCTCTCTCCCTTCTCCCCCTCTCTCCCTTCTCCCCCTCTCTCCATTCTCCCCCTCTCTCCCTTCTCCCCCTCTCTCCCTTCCCCTCCTATGTACCTTTTTCTCCACCTCCCATTATATTCTCCCCCTCTTTCACACGCTTTCACTGCACGATACCTCCCCATGGCTTGGTGCTCCACAACCTTTCAAATTTCACCACGCACTTGCGGGTTCGCTCGGTCTTCGCAGCACATCGACGAGCAAAAGTCTACGATATTGTGTGGAAAATTTTTGTATTGCTCAATACTCAACTAAAGTGGGGGTTAATAATCATCTTTCCCGCAAAGGTGGAGAAAATTGTCTAAAAAATAAAATTTTTAATTCATTTAAATATTTCAGTTCGACTACGAAGTAATTGAAGGATAAAAATGTACGAATTCTCCAACTAATTGTAAAGCCACTGAAACGGATTTATGTATGAAGTATCACTATTTAGAGAAATTGGTTTTCTTACGTCATATCTTGAGAATAATGGAAGAATAGTTGCAGCTTTGTTAGAAAAATCATTTTAAAAAGATTTTTTGCAAAAAAGAATTTATTTTACCAGTAATTCATAATTCTTCTCTGCAAACAACATTTTTAGTTTTCTCTGGAGAGTCCGCTGACTTTTTCACAATGCCAAGGCATTCAACATGAACACATTGCATTGTTTCCGCAATGGAGATTACAAAATGAGTTGTTATTTTATTATGTATTGTTTCTTCGTTTGCGAAGGCAAACTAGATTCATCTTTTATTATGAGGATTTTCTTTAAAACAAAGTTTTACCTTATAGGTACAGAAAAGTCCAATTTTTTCTCATTCTTCTTTCTCCTGTTTTAGCGGTCGTTAATCCTTTGCAGTCTTTTTCACAATACCAAAGCATTTGTTTGTTTAACATGGAGACGTATTGTTACCGCGATTGAGGTTAAAAAAGGTATTAATATGTATTTTATTATGCATTGTTTCCTCGTGCGGGAATGATAAATATATTCATCGTTTATTTTGGGGATTAACTTGAAAACCTTTTTCCTTATACGGAAAAGTCCCCGTATTTATAAAAGCTGAAACTGATACTATAACCTACTAGTATAATTGCCCGTCAACAATGACGGGTATGCTTTGAAGTAAAATTAATGCAGCTAAACTTTACTAAAAAGTAAACAGTAAATATAAAATTCACATTATTAGATGTTCCATAAGGTAAACATAGCTTTGTGCATGTAAAATTTATGTGGAAAAGAATCATCACTGAATATTTACTTGTTAGACCATTTGCTAGACCACTTTTATATGTCCAAAACTATTTTAAATTTCTGAAACATACAATTCTGAGAATTTTATATTTTACATTTTAGTGTAAGTATATAAAACATTAAAATAACCTTATAAATTTTATTTTTCTACTGTTAATCAAAGATTAATAACACATTCAGCTTTCGAAGAAAATGTACTCAATATCTTCAAGAAATTCAGTGTCAGTGTGCACAATGTCAGTGAAATGTAGAATATTTTCTTTATTTTCGTTGCCGTATTGTTTATCGTAACCAAGGTATTGTATAAACTTCAAAATAGCATCGAGATTTTGTGAATTTATAATCCCAGTAAACCACACGCAATTACACGACACCGGCAACAATGCAAATCAACTTGACGAAAGATTTTCGTTTAAAAATACGTCAAATTATGGCGATAAATACTAATTTGTGGACCGATTTGACGCGTATCAAAAAAACGACAGAACGAAAATGAATTTTCGTTCTTTTATCCGTACTTTGTTTCAAGTCCCGAATTCTTACGATGACTAAGTAATTTTAAAATATAATTAATGGTTTCAGGCGTCACTTGGTGGAATTTCTTCATAATGCAACATCGTTGCATTGCAACGAAACCTTGGTCGTTTTAAATAAATTTATGTGGAATTACAACAAGTCTCTTTATTTTACATTTAAAATATAAATTATTAATGCGCTGCACCCACCCCGTAGTAATCAAATGGAGAAAATAAAACGCTTCTAGACTCGAACTCTTGATATTATGAGAGACGATGTCATTTTCACGTGTTCGAGTTCCCAGTATATTGCGTAAAATCGTCGGAATTGTACCCTCCATTCTCTAGTTATTTGCGTTAGACCAACGCGCCACTAGAGGCGCTGGAGACCGTGACAGACCAAGTCACAACTGGCTATTATTATAGGTACGGATTGTTAGGTCATCGGAAGCGTAAGCTTCATATCCATCTACATTACGTATTTAACCCTAGAAAGCCCAAGGTATTTTTGGTTACTTCCTTGCCCAAGGGAGGGTTAAAAAATGTCCACTGAGAATTTCTAAAAACTTGCAATTTTTATTTTTAAAATTAGGGCACATATAACAGTTTATGTAATTTTTGGTTTATTTGAACAATATTTACAGAAAAAATATTTTATTTACTTAATATACAACATAAAATATGAAATATGTAAAAGTAGTTACAAAAATGTTTTTACCAAAAATAAAATTTTAGAACATTCTGTGCTTTCAATGTTGTTAGTTGTAGTTAAACTAATGTTTTCTATAGTTATATGGTACATTTGAGGAAACAAGCAAAAACAATAGTTACTTCTAAGCCCAAGGGAGGACTAAAAATGTCCACAGGTAGTAAATCACAATAAAACACGTTTAACTTTAAGAGGAGTATAGAAATGAATATAAAGAGATATTGGATGATTATAGAGAGACAATATCAAATTATTTCAGATTTTTCCAAAAATCTCAAAAATAAAAGTGGTGGACATTTTTTAACCCTCCCTTGGGCTTTCTAGAGTTAATGTGTAAGATGTTCTTCTTCTCTTGCCTATAATTCCAAATGTACACTAACTTCGTTGCGGCACGCCGGTTGCGATCATTCAATTCTTTCGATACCCTTCATGTGTTTTTTTTTTAAACTGCCTATCGCCTGCGATGCCTCCCAGTCAGTCACGCGAGAAGGGCGGATGTTGCGAAGCTCCGACACTGCAACTCGACCAGTCGTTCGTTCGCCCCGCGTCGCTGGTTGCTCGAGGGCGCTAGGGCGGAGGGCGCCATAGCACAATTGATAGACTACGCCCTCAATTTTACCGTTTAACGGCGAGGGCGTACACTAGATAAACGTATCGTTTTATATTACCGGATTTAGCACCCGTATCTCGTACGTGTTTACCGCTTTTTGTCCCCGCAACTGAATGCAATCCTAGTCCTTTGAACTTGGCCGCCATTATGCGCGGCTCATCGACTTCGCACGAACGGCGATTGGCAATTATTCACCTCGAACTGAACAGACGAAGTCTCGAGTTTGAGGGACTGTGCAGCGAAGTGTTTTTCAATCGGTGTTTCGAGTACTATTAGTGGTATCATCAGATGGACGTAATAAGATGTAACAATTTACTTTTATATTATTTTTGAAATAATTTTTAACAATCGAGAGAAGAACTTCAGAGCAAATTGCATACACGATACACGATATATCATATTAAATAAAAACATATCATTCTTTCAATTACGGAGATTGATGAACTATTAGGATCTTTTATATATAATTACGCAATATACATCTGTCTGTCCGTCCGTCTCCCTTTTGTCTTGAACAGTCTGTCATAGAGAAATGCTGTGAACGCCATTTTGTTTCTGCCCACTAGGAGACCCCGGGAAAACTATTTTCATTTACGGAAGTGCCCCAGGTTCGACTCCAGGAGGCAATTGTATTTTCTTATATGTTTACACAGGAGTTTCGATTTTTCAAGGTGTAAGGTTAATTTCCTTCAGTCATTAAAATACGTAAATATAAACCTAAATTCTCCATTTTTGGTTTATTTGACGCCTAAAATTATAAAAGATTTTATTCCTGCAATGTTTTGATGTTACATGGAATAATTTCTCAGAAACACGAATTTCTTTTTGAAATTTTATGGCTTTTTCGTACTCTTTCCGGGTGTTGCCAAGGCGACCCGCATTGTTGCCTCCGATTGAATTAGATTCTATTGAACCTTAAAATAGACGAAAGAATTGTGTTATTCGCTCGGCACTTTTTATGAAGCATCGAAATTATAGTTGTGGAAACGTCAAACTTAATAGATTGTAACGTTAATAACTGCAGATAATTATCATTCAGTAAACTTCGTGTGGACTTAGTGCATTTTTAACGATTGACCAAAAGAAAAAATCTTCTTTCTTTATTTAAATACTGGGATGTTACTTTTTCATAAGGGAGAATCAATTAAAATTGCACATATAAATTATAAAAAGAAGTATGAAATTAAAAATGTCAGTTTCTCTGATTTTATAAAGAGAAATGGGCTATTATTACTTTTAAATATGCAGACTTCTGACTGACTTCTCAAAAGTTTTTGCGGGTACAACTAGTAATAGATGAAAGGTATAATTTGTGTGTGACGGAACGCTATACAAAGTTAAATGGGAGAATGAGAAGACCACTCGTAACTCGAACACCTTTCATTGTTTTTCAATCAAACTTTCAGGAATTATTTGGCAGCGCAGCTTTTAAATACGTCTATATTGAAGTCATGGGTTTGATTCCAGGAGCGTTAATGTACTCCAATTGATTAACACGGGGAGGAGTGGGGCACAGTAATCAGTTGCATTTTAAAATTGCATAAAATCATTGTAGGAACACAAGACCCGAAACAACCAACGCCCAGAAAAAGAAATGTTATTTTCCTGCCGTTGATTTTTGAATATGCGTCGAATCGGCCCATAAATAATATATATTTTAACGCGAAAATTTGTCGTAGTTTTACGTGAAAACATTCGTTGTCTAGGTTCTCGGTTGCCCGTTTCGTCTAATTGCGTATAGTTGACTGGGATTATAATTTCGAGTCCCATCTGTCCACATATTCACGAAATTTCGAAGACATTTTTAAGTTGAAACAAATTAGTGATGATAAACTATAAGGTGGTACCGAAAATGAATAGATAAATATTCCGTTATTCTTTGAGTAAGTTTTAAATCATTGACTAATACAAAAATAAAATTTGTTATCATCGATTTTGGTGAAACGACATTTTATATACACTAAAAATATAAAATTCACATAATAGTATTTTCCAGAAAGTTAAAATAGTTGTTGACAAATTAAAGTTGTCTAGCGTAATGTTTATCAAATATTCATTCTGTATGTAAGATTTTTATATAAACCAGATGAGGGAGAATAAGAGAGGGGGAATGGGAGGGAGGAAGAGAATGGAAGGGAGGAAGAGAATGGGAGGAATCGAATGGAAGGGAGGAATAGAATGGAAGGGAGGAATAGAATGGAAGGGAGGAATAGAGTGGAAGGGAGGAATAGAATAGAAGGGAGGAATAGAATAGAAGGGAGGAAGAGAATGGAATGAGAAAGAGAATGGGAGGGGAAGAGGGAATGGGAAAAAGCAAAGTCTTTCGCGAAATATTTTACTCTTTTCAATTATTGAACGAATTGAAATATGGTTTCAGGAAATTGCTGAAACAGTAACGTCACAGACATCTATTACTAACAACGAAAAAAATTATGATGTCATACGTATTCCGCGAGTTTTTTATTCTGATACGTACTAAAACTCACGAAATATTATAATTTTTCCATAACTTTTAGGGTACTATATATGCTGCTGTCTTAATGATGATTATTGTTTTTTCTGATACAGGGCGATCTGAGCCACGAAACTTAAAATACGAATTATTGGACATGAGTCGATTGCCGGAGAATTTGGAAATTCCGTATACATGCCTTAATTTCGCGGAATATGAGAACTATTCTCGAGAAATCTTGCAATTTATTTTATTACTTATATGGATTCCGCATGGCTACAATGCTGTAACCTTGGAGATAGCGTTGGTTTATTTACGGGTGTAGATCTTGGGCGTTTGCAGAATGCCATCACCTACAACTTTATATATATATATATATTATATTTTTACGCTTAAACGATTCCGCCCTCACTATATATATCGGAAGAGCGCCGCCCACTTGAAGTAGCTCGCCCTATCGCTCCCAATCGATACGTTATCTATTCGATAACATATCTCGACTTTCGTCCAACTTACCACACCTCCCCACCTTAACCCTTACCCACCCTCCGATGAATACTTCCCCGCAGCGTCGCCTCCTCTCTTGGCTGATATTCAACGCCGTCAGAGCCCAAAGAATGAGTCAGGTGCGAACCGGATGTTCATGCCTCGTCTCCGTGCCGTTGACCTTGGCTACTGGTGCACGCGAGGGAGTAAGAGAAAGGAAGGGGAGGTGCACACATGGAGTTCGGCCACGTTAGGATAAGTTTAGACGACTGCAAAAATGTATAATTGTTTTGTTAGTTCTGCTCCCATTTATAACCTACTGATTCTTCTTTGTTATCTATAACCTAGAAAGTGTTGAGATTACGTAACGACCTCTTTCGGTCACCTCTTATCTCTTCGTTTGGTGGATATCCAGATTGAAATATTTACCTCTTTATTTCTTTTTTGTTTGTTTAACTTTTTATTTGCTCAATTATTGGAGCGTTCATTTATCGGTTGCTAAATATCCGTTCCAATTATGAAAGAATGACCGACAAAACAGCAAACGAAGCGATATACTGAACTAATATCACTGTAAACTATGTCTGTAGTGAAAGAAGTTTTAATTGGGCATAAATATATGGCTTGGGCACACATCCGGTGCGTGACAGGTGCTTCACAGGACGATTGGTGCGGAAGCGTTCCAAAAAAGTGTGCGTGTAAGGTTGTTTACCGCTGAATCTGAATAAATACCATGCAAGGCACCGCATTTGGTGTATGGCAGGAGGATAGATTTCGGCCCATTATACAGACTATATTATAAATTTATTATTTTATTAACCATATCCTTTCTCTGTTATTCAGAAAGTGATATTAAAACACAAATAAGGAGTTGAACATAAAAGATCGTAAAAGATTGAGCTATGTAAACATTTCGTCGTTCTTATTTGACGAAAAACAAATTTGATAGCATTGTTAACTATTTAACAGTAAGGCCACACTATAGTCAGCTAGTATGTACGAAAAATAAGCCGGGCGAAAAATAATCTCCAAAAACTTATATAATTAGTTTCTTCCAGAAAAAAAACAAGAGGAAGTTCCTTCCTTATTCAACGGTGTCTTTCTAAAATTATGTTACTCCAAAATGGCGAGGCTGTCTCGAACGTTCGTCTTTCCTCATCGCGCTTCGAAACAACCTCCCGATCCGATTGAATTTCTAATTTTCCTTGGGATAGTTGGAGACGGATGAATCTGCGACGAATTTGTGAAATAAAAAAAGAAAATTCTATTAATTTTTAAGGCTCTCTTTTTTATCGAGGCAGGGGGGAGTAGTAATATATTTCGGGACCAAATTTTGAAAAGCCGCACATGGAAAGCGCTGTTCATTTTTTTTAATAATCCAAACTGACGAATCAACTGGTTGGCATGGTGGCTGCGAGCATGTGTGTGTTTATATCAGCTTATCATGTGGATTCGAGTAACAAAAATTGGCGCTACTTGTATTACAAAAAAATTTCTCACATCCAAAGACTTTAAGTCTATACAGTGTCACTGGTTACATTATTGCAGGGGTCACCAACCTTTTCCCGATCGTGAGCAACGATAGAAATTAGAAATATCTGGTGAGCCACATATAAAACACTAGCAAATATACCCGGTGTTGCTCGGGTTTTTAAATCAAGGCACAATAATTCGAAGAAGATTTGAGAACAAATGAAGTATTTAAACCAAGTTAATTTTTATTGTAATGCTTGTTGGCATACAATATTCCTTGTCTTCCCATCTTTTTCTCAAATAAATAATTTTTTCCCGCATCCTTCGGTAGACGTAGCTATGTATAATTGTTCATGAGCAAAGCAGTGGTTTGACCAGGGGTCGGCAACCTTTTCTGCATGGCGGGCCACATTTGCAGTTGTGAGTGCTTCGGAGGGCCGCATTGGGAGTCAAGAAAGCCTCGGCGGGCCGGATGAGTGAATAAATCAGAAGTTTTCTAGAGATTCTGTGATTTCATATGAACTAAATCTAGTCTACATAATTTACTAGCGTTAAAACTTCACCCGAAAGGGCTTTGAGACCATAATTTTACTCAAAAAATATAAAATTGCCCATGAGAAATTTTCCTGATCACATTTTCATTACAGCTTTGCTGGCCACATAAAGCCTTCTTGAGGGTCGCACGTGGCCCGCGGGCCGTAGGTTGCCGACCCATGGGTTTGACAGTTCAACACCTGCAACTGCCCTTGTTTAAGTTTATGTGATCGAAGTCGAATTTGTCATCGTTCAGGACTTAGCTGCTCTTGCTGTGGTCTTCTTATATTTTAATCTGTCGGGATCTGAGAATGATCTCCGTGGTCGTTTCGACATTATTCTTGTTTTAAAAACTTTGTTTAATTTCTTTGAAAATTAATTTTTTAAAACAAATCTATAAAAGTAACGTAATAAAAATTTAAATTTTAAACCAATATTATGAATGTTTATCAAGATATAGAATTTTGGAAACGAAAGAAGTCTACCTGAAATCAAAATTTAAAATATTGCAAACTTTGGTAGGCAATCGGTAATTAGGACTTTTTTCTGCACAAACAAACAAATGAAAAAAAATTATGAAGCGAAGATGCGGAGAAGATTATTGTTTCGTTATTATTGCATACAATTTTAGATTCCGGTACGTTAAATAATACGTTCCTATTTACGAATATTGTTGCTCAACACTTAAGTAACCATTTGTGATGATAAATCCGGAGCCTCTGCCGCTGTTAAATTAGTTTTTTTAACCGAAGCAAGGATTGAGTTATAGCATAGTTATAAAAACACATTTAAGAGGATAAGCTTGCCTTCTGTAAAAAGCAGACTAAAACATTAATTTTTATTCCCTCTACACGTGAAATGTTTTTTCAAACAAAAAATTGACGAATATATCATTATATATCACAGGACATGCTAATTGCCATTGTCATCGAAATCCGTTTGATATAAGCCGAGACGAAATTAAGGTGATAAAATTTAAATGACCTTTATTGGTAACACTGATCTATTTTAATATAAACGTATTTTAATATAAAACTATATAGCTGAATATGAGACCAAGAATAAAATTCAACTCTCTGGAACATACTATAATGTAGATTTTATTTTTTAATTTTCAGTCCACATAAAATATTGTTTTATTAAAGTAAAATTTATTAGTTTTATTCGAAGGAATTGCAATGTATCCCCTCTCAAAATACCGCCACAAACTGACATTTATTTCTTTAATTATCATGTCAACCGTATATAAACAAATTTTGATGACTTCATTATATAAATATTTGCCAAATTTAAATTTCCTATCTGTATCCTTGATAGAGTTATTCGCATTTTAATAACTTGACACTCAGACCAACTAACGGACAACATAGCGTATTTCAGCTCTTTAGGTATTCCTTCTCGTAATTAACGCAACGAACTATGAAAATCATTTCCCTCTCCTTCCGTCATTCTCTACTTCCCGTATTAAAAGCCATCAAAGCACGCTTAAACCCGTAAGGATTGGAACAACAATATGATTGAGAGGTTTAACAACGTAATTGGTGGGCACGACAACATCCCGTTAAAATGGCAAGATTTACCCAAAATATGTGAATTAAACGTTTAACATGAAGGATTTTTAATTGTAGGCGAAAAACGATGGACAGAATAAAAAACCTTGTAGGTTTTCCTTTAAAATGATCAAATCTAAAGGTCGTGAGCACATTTGTTCTAATTTTAATCTTAAAAAGAAAAAAGCCTGCATGTAAAAAAGTCGATTTTTATGGGGAATGCAAATCATCCCCTGGAGTCAAACCCTGAACGTTTTTCGTGAATTCTCCATTGTCATGTAATTTTTATATCGGAGTGGATTATCTCTGTCAAATTCCTATTTAATATCTGCATATTTGATTGATTTATTAGCGTTTAAATATATTCCAGGAATCAGGAACCCAGGAATCGGACGTTTTTATACATATAGATAAAACAGGACATTAAAAATAATAAACATACCAAATAATTACACAACATATTATAAACAATTTTTAAAAGATAATTTAATGCAATTATAATATTTTACATTAATAAAATACGATTTTAATGCGATGTTTGACATGGCATATTATCTACCAAATTTTCATATTCCGGGATGTACGGAGTATAGTCTCATGCAGCCATTGAGATAAGCATCGGTCAGGCGCCATCTACGCGTCGACTTTACTGTATTGAATGTTGAGAATCTACGCTCACACTAATGAGTTAACCCAAAACATGCATTCATTTGTTGAAAAGTTTCTTTAAACAAAGTATATTTTTCTTTTTCATCCAGTGGCCAAAAATATTTTTGTGAGGATTTTGTGTATAATTTAAAATCAGATCGCAGAGTGAAAATTTTGATTTCTGCCTCAGCAGTTTTTTGTTTATTATATTTGCTATTTGCGTTGACATTTCACTTATTTCAGTTTCATTGGATTCAAAAGAAAATTGGCCATTTGGTTGAATCGTGTGAAAATCGGCAAAGCGAACTTTAAAATTTATCTCGATCTCTTCTAGGTGTTTACAGTAGATATTATTGTCAAACCTTCTGTTTTCTTGTGCCATTTTCTATAAGCTGGGAAAATGACTGAAGATTCCTACTTTTATTTGGGCTATCAATAAGATTAATTTGGATTTGAATGCATTTACAAATACGTAGAATCATTTGGGAGACTTATTTTCCTTTATCTTGAAGCCCAAGATTGAGATCGTTGAGTTTAGATGTTAAATCGACGAGAAATGCCAAGTCCAATAACCACCGAAGCACAGTGATTAAAAAAAATCCAATTACCTGAATCTTCGATTACCTAAACCAATATTTGTCTAAATTATTTCGGATAATCGGAGTTCTACATGCTTAATTTTCGCTAATAATTGCAAAATAAATACTACTACCTCATGAATCCTATATGAATGCTTTATAAACAGAACAGTGCCCACACGTTTACCGCCTTAAGCATGAAGTAGAAGTTAATGCTCTGGAGCAACTTAATTGCTGAAAGTCATCCAATACAATTTTTGCAAAAAAATTAAAATATAGTATGTAGAGTGCAAAATCAAGAATATGTACAATTCAAATATTTATGATGCAATAGGAAACACACCAAAATGTTTTATTTACGAATATCTGACACCCTCATTTATCTCGCCGTACCCATTTGTTTTAACACTATGCTTATAGAACAGTCATTCTCAAGTGCGATCACCAAAAACGTTTATTGCGGCCACCAGCAAAATTATGTTTTATACATTGAAACAATTAATATGCAGAATGTGATGAATACTGTGATGTCGCATTTTTTATAATTAATATTTGTCATTGTTATTTTATCTCTATTAAACTTATTAGATGTCTTTCGTAGAATACCAAATATCACTTAAACCTTAAATTTAACATTGCGGCCACCACAACATGGCAGCGGCCACGACGAATTTCTCTCTGATAACCACTGTAATATGGAAAGAACGTCCGTTCACTGCGAATCATTTTTAGCTAACGGAACATATACACCCAAACAGCCTTTCAAAATTTGACTGCAGCCTGGCGACTGGCAAATAGATTGTAATAAATGATATTCGACGTCAAAACGAAATGTAAATCGCATCTATGGTTTTGGTATAAATACTCGTTTCAAATTTGTCAAGTCTTGCACCTTAACGCTTAAGATCGACCATACAAATTGTTGCTTGAAACTGTTGTTTTTCATTTTTTTTGTCATAATCGAATTCAAGTGTAGAGGTCTTTGGTAGCCTTTCTTCCATGCAAATCTGTTTGAGATGACTCCGTGAGCCACATACATTAGATGCGCAAGCTACATGTAATTCCCGAGCTGCACGTTGGTGACCTCCACATTATTACATGGGCAGTTTGGCGATAGCTGGGCGTAAAATTCATAATGCAAATTCAATGAATGAAGTCATCCATTTTTCATGGTTGCTTAACAGTTGGGCGAGGAACACTTGAAATGATACAATTTTCGTTTATTAGACGGGGATCCTCTGTGGAAAATTACGCAACTCCAGGTGAATGGATTCTCTTGGTGGAACGTAAGTGCGAATGAGTGCCACGTCATTTCCGGATGAGGTCAATCGTGTCATAAGAGAACCATATTGTAAAGTCAAGATACAAGTTTTTTAGTTGACCGATTTGTGCCTGCTAGAATTACAGATGCATATAAAATTTATGGATATTAACTATAATTTTGGCATAATTTAGAAGTAGATTACTTTTTATTATTTTCTATTCTGTAACAGGATGATCAGTATTATTACCTATACTTGTACCAATGTTTGGGGATTCGAAACTATCATGCAGGTGTAGAATTTAGAACTATCAAAATAGGATTCGTTTTAGGAATTTCTCTCAAATGACGTGACAATAGCTCAGCTTAGAGCGGCTAGTTTCTTTGACGACGATGTAAATTGAGGCAACTGCAGGCTTAATGTATTCAAAAGGACCTCAAGGCGGTGCATAGGCGAAGGTAGCGTATGCTTGCAGATTTAGGGTTAATTCGGCCGGATATTTATTTGAAGAACTAATAAACATGTTAATAAGATGTATTGACTTCATTTGTCTGGGCAAAAGTCATAACTTGAATAAAATCAGTCAGCCTATCTGTCACAAAACGACACGACTCACCCGAATTAAAAATAGTCAGTATATTTTTTGAAGAGCGCAGGTGAAGTCTCTTGGAGCCAATACGGTTGGAAATTTTATCGTTCACGGCATATCTGTTTGAATCATCTATGTCTATTGACTTACATAATTTTGACTCTGTGTGGTTTTTTCCGTTGAATCAATCTGATGAGCGAGTGTAATTTACCTCTGATTTTTCATCGGCTCAGTCTCTCTATGTCCTCGGTGATGTTCTATTGATAAGTAGTGCTTTAGAATTTTCATTCAAAAGTCATGAAGTCACTGTGCTCTCGTCAACGCTTAAGCAAACTCGACGGTCGCCTCTTACATCAGCCTTCTCTTTCGCACGCGCTCGTGGTCTTTTTATTAGACACCTCTATGATTGCTCTTTCATTCAGCAGAAGGTTAATTTATCTCATTCGTACTCGTGTTTATTTTATTGCGGATCAGGTCCCATCATGATCTTGCTGAACGCGAAAATCCTCTCCGCTTAATTCTGGTTTCTTCCGCTTGTTTCACTCTCTCGATCATTCTCTCCTCTCCCGCTGTATCTTTTCCCATATTATTATTATTATTATTATTATTCTCACATATTTCCTCTCTTCTTCTAGCCACACTAGTTCCCTCCATCTCCTCCGTCTCATCGATCCTCCATTTCTCTCTTTCCCACTCCTGGCTCTCTTCTTACGTCTCCCTCCTCCTATCTACCTCCATTCTTCTACCTCAGTCTTTTCACCTCTACTCACCATCTTCCTCTTTCTCCCCTTTTCTCTCTCTTTCCCTCTCTCTCTTTTTCCATCTCCCTCTTACCCATCTCCCTCTTTCCCATCTCCCTCTTTCCCTCCCTCTCTTTCCCTCCCTCTCTTTCCCTACCTCTCTTTCCCTACCTCTCTTTCCCTACCTCTCTTTCCCTCCCTCCCTTTCCCTCCCTCCCTTTCTCTCCCTCCCTTTCCCTCCCTCCCTTTCTCTCCCTCCCTTTCCCACCCTTTCTCTCCCTCTCTTTCCCTCCATCTCTTTCCTTCCCTCTCTCCCATTCTGTGGTTACGGTGGTAGAGTGGCTAGAACTTTGACCTTCCTCGCAGCAGTCTCGGGTTCAAATCCGCTAGAAGTCGGATTTGGGATCGCTCCGTCCCCTATTTGTGTGGTTTAAGGAGAAGGCGCAAATCAGCGCTTCGTTCTTCGTAAGCTACGTTAAGGCAGCCACTTACCGAAAACTGCGCCACGCTATGCTATACCTCGCTAGGTATGTCTGCGCATCGTTTACCTGCAGTAGGTAGCTAGTTCCACACACCAGGCGCTACGCCACGACATGGGTTTGTCGCCATGCCTCGACACGCCCAACGGCAGTCGCCTCCCGCGCGATTTCTGTGGCATGTCTTTGGTGACGCATGCGCACTCCACTCATTTTTTGCCACTGCTAGGGCCAGTGCAGGGGTATTTTGCGCCCTAGGCAAACCTTCCACCCCCTCGCATTTATAAGGGTCTATAGCACTGTATAGCATAGCACAGTGTAGCGCCAGGTGGCGTAGCTTTCGGTGTGCGGAGGCCTTAAAGCAGTTGACCTCTTTAGTGCTCTTCGTAAAGACTAGGCTAATGCCGGATGGCAACGGGTTTCCCTCCTCCCTTATGTGTGGTCGGTGTGGAAGGAGTTTTGGCTAAAATAGTCCAGGAGGCTGATTCGCCAGAAAACCAACGAAACCTTTCCCCTTCCTTCTCTCACTTTTTCTCCCCTCTTTTCATTCCTTTCTTCCTTTTATTCCCTCCTTTTTCCACTCCTCTCACTCTCCTTCCATTTCCCTCCCTTCTTCCTGAAATCAAGCTACCAAATACTCTAGCCAAAGTTCAAACGCTCCCTCTCCCCTTCCTTCCCTTCCAATTTTCCTCCTTTCCTTCCAATCCCTCTCCTTTCTTCAAATTCCTCTCCTTCCTTTCGATTCCTCTCCTTCCTTTCAATTCCTCTCCTTCCTTTCAATTCCTCTCCTTCCTTTCAATTCCTCTCCTTCCTTTCAATTCCTCTCCTATCTTTCCAGCTCTCCTCATTCCTTTCCAATTTCCCTCCTTTCCTTCAAATTTACCTCTTTCTGTCCCACTCCTTCCTTCCAATTCCTCTCCTTCCTTCCGATTTCTCTCCTTGCAATTTCTCCCCTTCCTTCCAACTCCTCTCTTTCCTTCCAATTCCTCTCCTTTCAATTCATATCCTTCCTCCAAATTCCTGCCCTTCCTTCCAATTCCTATCCTTTCCAATTCCTCTTCTTCTTCCAATTCATCTTCTTCCCTTCCAATCTCCCCTTTCCCTTCCAATCCCCCTTCCTCTATTCCATTCCCTCTCCTCCCCATCCCTCCTTTCTCTATCCTCTGCCCCTATTTCCATCTCTCTTCCGCTTTTCCTATCCTTCTCTCCCTAAATGCTCCCGGCATTACTCTTTTCCAACTGTTCCCTTCGAGGCAGGTTACATAAAAGAATAATCTCCTATTACATTCGTCCATTTATCTATCTGCCTTCACCTATGAAGCGATTTTTACCGCGTATTGTGATGAAATTAGGCATTTGAGATCGTATTAATTAAAACTCGTCATAGGCGTATTTGGGTCATTCCAATTTATCAGGGTATCTGCTTCGTCGGAGAAAATGAAAATTTAGCTTCAACTTGTTAAACATTCACCCGAGAAAAAAGGAACCCGAAAAAGTTGAGCAAAATAAATTAAAAAATGTTTCCTACCGGGGATTTCGTTAAAATACAGAATTTAACCAGTCAGAAAAATGGATTTAAAAAAGCC
This sequence comes from Tanypteryx hageni, assembly GCA_028673005.1. Taxonomy (NCBI): domain Eukaryota; kingdom Metazoa; phylum Arthropoda; class Insecta; order Odonata; family Petaluridae; genus Tanypteryx; species Tanypteryx hageni. Next base: position 63,024,725 of record CM054115.1, on the reverse strand, counting down.
TAAAGAATAGCGAGGAACGCGCTTAATTTCTTTTCGTGTGACAAGCGTGTGATTATCCGACACACGTTTGTAGCTTACAACGAGAACACTTTTGCCTCAGATCCGATGGACTAATTCGGTGAGATACCACTTTAAGCATCGTTACCCTTGCGTTGAGAGTGGCCTGGCCACGTAATGCCTATTCGTTACGAAGCAGCGTATGGTGCTGATCGAGATTGATTCGCGAGTGGGACGTGCATTCGTTTATTTGCGCGTAAAACCCGGAGCGTGTGGATCCGATTTTTTTTAGCTCGTACCTGGGGATTCTCCGCTTGTGTTGTTCCGATGATGCACCTCCTACACTTCCTCTGTGTTCCGATAAAATTATTTATTATTGTTATATAATACGTTACAATTAGGCCGAACTAGCTAGGTGCCAACTTTACAAACATTTAAACAACATAACAAAAGAAAAACTACAAGCAATGAACTTTGACTATCCAAGTAATTTTTCAGTGAGGTCGTGTGTTAGGATTTTTACTTTGTCAACAACTACCATATACAGAATAACGTAGAAATATAATCTTTCGCCTAAACTTATGGTGAGGAGACCTTAAGGGTGCTTGTTCCATTCCTCCACGGTTCTATTTATGAAGGAGCATTTACCGACATTGTTTCTTTGGAATTTGTTTCTTACGTTGTACGCGTGATAGTTTTTTCCCTTTATTTTTATTTTCTCGCGCAGTTCTTTGCAGATCGAGTTCCCTGAATAAGCAAGATGTATAACTACCATCCTTCTGGATTCCAATGATTCCCACCCTTCCTCTTTCGGAATCCCTTAATGTTAAGCGTCTTTGACGAAAAGGGTAGATTGTTCAGTATTGTTTTTTGCGATGCTCTGCTTTTATTCTTGGCAGATGTATTCGTGCTTCTGTCAATGAAATCAAATCCTCTTTACGTACGCTCATATATTGATTTGTGTTTTATCTCGATGACGTAGGGATTTTTATTACCGATGCGTCTAATTTAAGATAAAGAATTAATGTTACAATTGAGCGTACTCTAGCTGTCAAGCTATCATATCAGGTTGTAAAAATCAGACCCCCTCATAAATGGTGGTTCACCAATTTTAGAGTCTGCCATCGTTGAATCACGGCTGACGACGGCTGCTTTGCAGTCGGATTTAGAATTTGATTCTCCCAAATTTCTGTTGCCTGTCACAGCACAATTCTTCAATTTATTTCAGCCGTAAGGCGAGTTCAATAATTCTTTGTTAAATTGCGCGCATTTTTTAGTTTTATACTTCAGCAAGCGGTGGTACGAAATAGTTTTGAATGGGCTTTATATTTATTTTTATTGAATTTTTCTAAAATCTTCTTAAGACAGCGTATCCCAACCGTGACCTTTGCGGGTTTCCACGGAAAGTGTCCTCTGGCAAATCATAGGATTTTAAAATGTTGGTACATTATAAGGCAATCATTTTTGCTATTGATTCGATGCGCTTAATTTTTACGGGCTGAATGCATACGGACGTTAAAATGTGATGACTGTATGCGCACATATACGCGCCATCTGTATTCGAGATGGGGTGCCGATAAATCGTTTTTTGGTCTATGGAAGGATGCCGCAGGGAATCTTCGAATTAAGAGATGAATTTTGCATATTAATTTAATAATGAGAGAAACGTATAATTTTTAATAATCATAGTTGATTGTAACTCTCCGTTCGGATGTATCACTAACCTTTCTCCATGCCCATTCACCCTTTGGGCCCCCGTTAACACGGTTGACATTTTCATATGACCCTTTTGTTTATGCGTATTCGGGCGAGCGTCTAAAAATTATTGAACCACATCGCATTTGGAACGCGTTTTGTTTGGAATGGATCGGAACAAGCAGGTGCGGGGCGTTATGTTTTCCAAACGACAGATAAATGACAGGATGATAGGGCGCCCGTCGTATACGTTATTAAATTCCTCTCCACGAACAGTTCATCTCATATACTTAATCGTGTATTCAATTTATCGGTTGTATTTTTCTCGGTTTCATTTCATTTGTTGTTGTCCCACTCTATGGTCCATTATCTCCGAGAAATGATCTCTATTTTTTATGGCATATTTTACTTTTTCGGAGTGTTTCTTTCATTGAAAGTTTTGGTGTTCTAAAGGTTCACGTTGTTATGGTAACTGACAAAAGGATTATAATATATAGATTGCCCTATCTATGACTAGAATGTCTTGCTAACGTTCATTCATTCATAACCATGCGTTTTTATGGTTTATGAAATGAAAAAATGTGGAGGAGGACGGTTGGACGCAATCTCACCTGTACGAGGTCACGTTGGGCACTGCGTTCAGGGAACACATCAAAATTATCTAATTATCTAATGTCAATTATGCGTCTTTTCATGCCATTACCATTAGTTCCTTTTTTGCTTGTTCTACATTGTCTTTCTTCTTGGATATAATATCTGAGGTACATGATTACTAAGCCTAAAGGAATACGAGTATTTCTTCTGATTTCAGCATTTAAATAACACGTATCCTTTAAATTATTTTACCAAGTGAAGGAGATCATCTCACGAGTTTGTTTTTGCATAGTTTGTGCTCTAAGATGGCTCTCAAAGCCAGGGTCGTGTCATTTTTTGCTCATTTGCTGTGAATAATGAAACGAGGAAAATAATTGAAGTAAACGTGGAACTTATTAGGGAGACGGACGGACGGCCTAAATAGAACATTTTTAATGTTAAAGAATAATATAAATTTAATATCCTATTTTACTCATTTGATTATTCCTCTTCTTCTGCTAAAGAAATTCTGGTAATATTCGTTTCGATGCAAGAATGTAGTCTCAATCTTTTCTGTGTTGCGAATGATTTCCTTACTGTTCTATTTATACGCCCTATTGGTCTCCCTGTTGACGACTCGCCCACGCGTTCATTAGCAATAGCACGCGGCGAAAGAAGGAAAACCCAATGCGTAGGCGAAATTTGCCGATTGCGCTCATGAGGCTTCCCTTTAGAGGGACGGGGTCGGTTTCAAAGTAACGCAACTGATTCGATTTAAAAGCAGTCTGGCGACTTGGTTTTTAATGATTCGAATTTCTGTGAGTAGGCGTGGGGACGCCTTTTTGAAGTTTGTCAATCATGACATGTTGGAATTTATTGCTTTTGACAAACGAGAGCTGGCCTGTTTGTGTTTCATTATGATTGCATCCAGTTTCCTTTGTTCAAGCCTTTGCTGTAATATTATAATTATGGAAACTAAGGGAGATTTCGTTTGACACACAAAGTCGATTCTTTCTGCTACGTCATGTGCACTTACTGTCTTATAGTAAAATTCATATGAATAGTACTCTCTCACTTTGTAAATCGCATGTGCATTTGCAGCTAAAAATTTTAAATAATAAACAATAAAAAACCTCTTTGTAAAAGTGCATTTACAATCACATTGTCTGACTTCTTAAGTAATGCTGCTAACGAACATTGAGTAAGAAAACAGCTTTTAGTGGCCAAACAATTATCAGTAAAACAAATTAAAAATACACTTTACAAATCGAAAATTTTGCGTTAACTCTGAGGAAAATGCCACTGTCGGGGTTTGATCTCGAGCACTCTGGACTGAAAGTCAGCATATCGCTCTTAAATGCTTCAACTATAAACTGGATATATCAATACCACTAGATGTTTAAAAGATTACATTGGGACAAGTATGGGCAAATGTTTTGTTTGGACACTATTTTTCATGTGTCTCGGGTTTCTATTAATACATTTCTATAATTTTAGACAACTGAACTTGGAAAAAAATTTAAATTTTTTCCTCATGCTAGTATCGCATTTAAGAAACTATTTTTTCCTTGTATGCGAATGATAATGAGGTTTCACACAAGGCCGGAAAATTCCATTGCGCTCATTGATTCTGGAGTGAGTAAACGCTCAATTTGCTTCGGAGACAAATTAATATACATACTTATATCAATCACTAAGATTTAAGTTTCTCAAAAAAATGAAGATATATGCCACATAGTTGTCAATATCTTGCGACTAAGCAGTCGAGACTGACCGAGATGTGGACCTCGATCGCCTTGACGATCGTTATCATAGTTAGCTTCCTCTAGACTTCGTTTCTAGACTCCTATTTCAACAAACCCCCTTTCAATGCCCCGGAAAGCAATATACGCTGTTGCTTTCGTGCACCCTTTCCCAGCATCATCCCACAACTCTATTTGTCCTCCCACTCAGCTATTTTCCCCTTCGGCACGTTCCATGAAACGACCACCCCACAATGAGGCCTCTGAGCCGCAACGTCCGCCCACTCATCTTTAAACACTCTCCGCGGCCTATTAAACCCGCAGGGGGACTTGAGGTTCATCGCTTATCTACAACGGATTCGGAAGTACTCTACATCCGTGCGTAAATATTAGCGTCGGCTGGCATGGGAATAATACTATTATGTTAGCCGGTGTAGTAATATAGCAAACTTCTAATCGGGGATCCAAAGTGAGCTGTCTGCGTGGCCATTTCCTGTAACATGAAACTATGGCGCGTTATGCTAGTATGTCGAAAATGTTGATAAAACGGAATCGCTTCTAAGCATAATGTGACTTCCCATGGTAGAAGTACCCTGTAAATCTCGAGGTTGTAAACATTTCTTTTGAGTTCACTTGAGAATTATCGAGTTCGTCTTTTGGTGGAAAATAATTTCCAGAATAAGCACTTAAGTATAAAAAAATGGAAACGTTTAGTATTTGTCTTAGGCATCTTCAATTGCCATAGCAAGATTATAAAAACCTGATGCGTATTTATCCTACAAAGTACCCGACTTCAGTGGCGATTAACCGGGAGATAAAACAAGTTAAGAAAGTGTACAGTGTATCACAAATAGGCGCCTTTCTTGCGATGGAGTATTTGAAACTGGACGATATAATTTGAACGAGCGCACACCATAAAACAGCAAAGCACCACGACCCGATTGTATCTCTGTCTATTAAAAATTTCTTCTTTCCCCTTAGTTGGTGCATCAATAAACATATTACGCAATTTTAATGACTAAATACTGCAAAACGACATTTCGGAAATGATTCCAGAGAAATTTTCAATTTATATTTAGTGATTTATTTTCTAATCAGTTTTAATCAACCGAACAATCGAAAATTATTTAAAACATATCTCACTTGAGTTCAGTAGTTGTAATATTTACGTTTATGTTCTTCTCGTCGCCGCAGATAATACATTTCCTTCCGCTTATAAAATCTATCATTCACGCATAAGGAATTAAATGTATTTTGTAATTATAGCAGATCTTATTTACTTAAGTAACCAATAAGATTATTTACGTTGACAACAGTTAGGTAGATATGCATGATTTTTTCTACGTTCAGTGCGAATTACGACTTTCTTGTTCAATTTTCTTGATAACGGCTACTCCTAAGATAAAAATATATAGGAAAAGAAATATTCTACGTTACTAATTATACAAGTTTATTTGAAAGCTATTTTCATTTGACCAAACGTTGACGAGATATAACGGAAAGTTAATTTTTTGCCACCAGTAAAATGCCTGATTGGCTTACGTGATTTATTATTGTGATTTTCTTATTGTCTTTGATTGTAAGTTCCTAATATCAAATTTCATAAAATTCCGTTCGGTAGAAGCCGAGAACGAACATGCGGACGGACGGACAAACCGACGCTAATAGGCGCTTATCCTGGAAGCGAAACGCGCCTATAAAAATAACTGCCACTGAAGACAGTTTCTTTGCAGCCGAAATGCTCACGCAGTTTTTTATAACCTATGGCTATTAGACATGCCTTACAAGACAGGTACTTCAAATTTCAATTTTTGATAACTAATAAGCGATTATTCTGGAATTTATACCTTTTGAGGTCTTATTTTTTATTTTATTAATTTATAGTTTATTTACTTACAATGAAATTATAATAATAGGCTAGGAAAAACATTAAAGATCATTGTTTAAAAAATTATCGGCTTTTTATGTAATATGAAATAATATTAGTTTTGATGAATTCTAAGCACAACGTAACTATTTATGCGTCATCCAGGAGTTCGTTAGAACGAGATTTCACCGTATTGATTAGAGAATAAAATAATAATAAAATAATGTTTAGAATTTATATCCTTGAGGGCGAATGTAGGTCTCGCAATCTTGTATTAATTAGATTCGACAGTTCTTTTAAAGCACTTTTTGAAAGCTTTTAGTTCTATTTCAGAAGAACATGACTATTTTTTCGTTATAAAATATTCGTGCTCGAATCTCATCAAATGCTCGTCCTTGAAAAGTTAATTGTTCAAAATAGTTTAAAAAATGAAACTCTTTTGATCTCGAGTTGTCAGAGAAATGCTCGTTAGCCAGACTTGGGTCTGCCCATAGAGGAAAACATCTGAAAGGTGCTTTTGTTTGAAACTTTTGGAAGACTTTTTGAATCACATTTGACAGATACAATTAAAATGAAAACCCAGACTTTTAAATATGCCACGTGAATCACGGGTGAACGATTTACGGAGATTTCCATCCGCGGATTTATTCACATTTCCTCATGTTTCATTCATCGTCGTTTTTATCATTTGTTCAACGAATGGCACGGTAGCTGCGCGATTCGCGCTCAAATGGGTTCGCATATCGGCTGTTGGCATTTATTTGCTGTTTGGCGAAGGCTGCGACCCTAAACGATCCTGATAATATCTTTTGAAGCATCGAATTTTGTGAGATTTTCTCGAAATAAATTATTTCTTGATTTGCTTTTGAAGTAGCCTCGAGGTCTTCCGCGTTTCGCCCCTTGAAACAACTACGCGATAAGATTATTATTAATATTTATTAGACTCGAATGATCTTGTTCGTTGAGTGCGCGTACCAGAGATTTTCAAGTAATATTTATGACATTTTTGAGATTTGGTAAAGCCATTTAATTGTTAAACCTGTTATTTATCCTACACACATATATCACGTATAATACTTGAGCGATATTCAAACGGCTGATAGAAATATTCGTTATTAAACCTGTTATTTATCCTACACACAATATCACGCATAATACTTGAGCGATATTCAAATGGCTGATAGAAATATGTTAAAACTGTTTAATTCAGGTTTTGGACTAGGTATAGTACATCTATCTACAATATGAAAGATATTCAAATTTTATGACATATATTCGTACTCTTAGAAAAATAGTTGCTAATGGTGAAAAAAGTTATACCGTACCTATACCACGAGAACGCGCATTTATCTGTTGACGAGTGAAATTTCCCATCGATGCGCCCAAAAGTTTTTTTCTGGAAAAAGAGTATCAGATGAATGAATTCCGATAAAAAGTTAACCAAAGGCTAGGATGTAAGAAAATTTAATCAACGGCGATCGAATAACCCAACGAAAGATTAATGTGATTTATTTCTTTTCCATGCACCCAAAATCGATGAAGGTGCCTAGAACGATGCAAACTCGTTTTCGACGTTAACATGATTTTTTAAAAATCTCTCCTTTAATGAATGATTGGAATACCATCAGCGTATCCCACTCTACTTTTGTGTTTCTCTCTCTCTTCCTCCCTCATCTTTCACCTACTCTTATCTCTTTCTTCCTCCTCCCTTCCTACCCGTCTCACCCTACTCTCCTATCCCTCTCCATACTCTCCTATCCCTCTCCCTACTCTCCTATCCCTCTCCCTACTCTCCTATCTCTCTCTCTCTCTTCCCCCTATCCTACTCTCTTCCCTCATATCCTATTCTCTTCCCTCCTATCCTACTCTCTTCCCTCCTATCCTATTCTCTTCCCTCCTCTCCTGTCTCTCCCTTCTATCCTAACTCACTCTCCAGTCTCTCTCCAATCTCTCTATTTCTCTCCAGTCTCTCTCTTTCTCTCCAGTCTCTCTCTTTCTCTCCAGTCTCTCTTTCTCTCCAGTCTCTCTTTCTCTCCAGTCTTTCTCTACAGTCTTTCTCTCCAGTCTTTCTCTCTAGTCTCTCTTTCTCTCCAGTCTCTTTCTCTATCTCTCCCGCTTTACTGCTTCCTCTGTCCGCTCCTCTCTCCCAGCCTTCTCTCTCTCTCTTCCCTTCCGCATTCTCCCATTCCCTACCGCTCCTTAATATTAAATTCCAGCGGACCTACGGACTCGGCACTCGATAGATGCCTAGTTGAGTGTTTCGGTTACACCGTCCTAATTACATCGAAGGAAAAAACCACTCCCGGGATTAAAAGTCTTGATTCCGTCTCTCCGGACTTGAGTTGTCGATATGAAAAATTGCAAGCGGTGGCGGAATCGTGAAGTAGGAAGCATCTTCATCAAAGTTTTTTTTTCCTCTCGGGTTACGTGTAAGAGATAACATTTGGAGGTCGATATCTTAAACATTAATGAACCATTTTTATAAATAAGTAAAGATGGCGACTACGGCAAAATTGATGCTAAATAGAAATTAACTCCTTAACCGTAAAATTCAAAATTAGAGAGACACAATGAAAAAGGGGGGAAGAAAGGAAGGAAAGGGAAAAGACAATAAAAATTATAAACTTACAGGTTTAGGGGTTATTACTCCACGCCAGGGACCTGATGTCACTCACACATTCACTCACTCAATCGCGCAAGCATTAATCCTAAAGGTGGAAAAGGAAACGGGACCGGGTTTGCGAGAAATTACTCTGCGCCAGGGACCCAAAAAATCACACCGTTGCTATAAGGTTGGTGAGTCAGTACGACCGCGACAGGGACCTACTAAGCAATCACAAACACGCACACGCCAAGAGGTAAAGGGAAAAAATAAAGGGGGAAGGAAAGGGGAAATAATACTAGGTTTACAGGAGATTAAACTACGCACACAGCGGCCTGTAGGTTTATGTGCCTTCCGGCAGCGACAGGGACCTAACAGACGAAACAATCACGCACGCAAGCACTCGAATACACGCGCACAAGATCTCTAAAGATGAGGTAAACGTACTAAATACGTATTTCGAGAGCAATGCTCTCATCATCAGTAGCTGATGTGTAATGACGGGTGGGAGTGTTGTTTGCGGCATTTATATGTTTATGTGCTGAAGTGAAAGGAAGGGAAAGAGGTTCAGCCGTTACAACGTACAGAGGTGAAAGGGGGATCGGGCCGCGGTCGTTATTCATAACGGCATTTTTGTTTCTGTTTATGTGTATGCTTTCGTATGCGTCTAGTTTGTTTTGGTTGGTTACAGATTTTACAAGAGTTAGGTTTTCGATCGTGATTGGATGGTGGTGTTCTTGGATATGCGTTGCTACACTAGAGTTGTTTAATCTGTTGTGTTTAAAATGAGCTATGTGTTCTTTGAAGCATGTTTCTATCTTACGTTTTGTTCGTCCAATATATATTTTGTCGCATCCTCCACAAGATATTTTGTATACGCCGGATTTGTGTAAAGAAGGAATTGTGTCTTTTGGGTCGTGTAATAAATTGGAGAGTTTATTGTCGTTAACAAATACTGTCTTATAATTAAATTTTGAGAAGATGTTTTGTAGTTTGTTGGTGAGCCCAGGAGCGAAGGGGATTTTAATGTATTTTGTGTCTGTGGGGGAAGTGTCAGTTAGTGTTGTGTGCGTTTTTACATGGAGCTTATGTTTATGTTTACGGAGGATGTTTTCGATCATTTCGTAGTCGTATCCGTTGTCTTTTGCACAGTTATTAATATGTGCGAGTTCTTTACGGTAATCAGATGGGGAGAGAGGCACGCGAAGAAGTCTATTGATCATGGAATGAAAAGGGAGCAATTTATATGAGATGTGATGATTGGAATTGGATGGGATATATCTGTCCGTGTGTGTTGGTTTTCGGTAAATATTAAATTTTAACTTGTTGTTGTGTCTTGTTAATAATAAGTCTAAGAAGGGTAGTGTGTTTTCTTTTTCTTTTTCGAGTGTGAATTTAATCGAGTCATATTGGTCGTTTAGTTCTTGAAGGAAGTTAGTGATGTTGTACTTTGATATGTCAAAAACCGCGAATATGTCGTCAACGTATCTAAACCAAGTTTTAGGGAAGTATGTAAATGTGGTTTTGCAGTGTTTTTTGAAATTAATCATGAATAAATTTGAAAGGAATGGTGACAGAATTTCCCATTGTTGTGCTCTGGTTTTGCTGGTATATGTTATTGTTTATTTGGAAGAAATTTTGTTTCATGCAAAGGCGTGTTAATAGGACGTATTCATCGACTGATTTTTGTGGTAAGTTTTGTTCTTTGAGCCAGGATTCAAGGAAATTTAGTGTTACTTCTATTGATACGCTGGGAAAAAGGGACACAACATCGAACGAAACTAGAATTTCAGTGTTTTTGAGGGTTAAGTTTTTAACTTCATTGATGAAATGGGTGTTATTTTTAATAAGTGACAAAATCTTACGTAGCTTACAGAGCGTAAGCTTGAAAGTTACCAAAATATTTTATACTAATGGTCTTATCAGAAACAGCTACTGAAATGAAATAGGTGTTTATTTTTCATTCATAATAATTTCATTCAATTTTAGGGTGTTATTAAAATAAAATTTTGCTTTCATATTGCCATTTATAATATAAAAATAACTCACGAAATTACGTGTAAATATTGGCATCAGCTATGCTTTTCTACGATTCCAAAGGCAAGAGAACCTTGACCTCTATAATGCATGCATTTCACGGTGAGGGAAGAAATTCCGTGAAATGTTGTTTCGTTGTCCATCCGTACTTTCAGAGCACATCCGGTCACTCTTTTACAGCTATAATTTTTTTATCTCATCTTATTCCACTTACATTTTGATTTATATTAAATATTCGCCCTGATCGTCATATGTTTCACAGTCTATTTTTTTAAATTTATAGCTTTGAAAAACTTACCTCTAATAGTAGTTCTTTTGCTCCTCAAGTCTTTTATTAATATTTGAGACAGTTTACCGAAAATTGAGCGAGTCATCCTGTTGTTTGCATCCCTTACATCCGATAATACGTTTACCGCACTGAAACATAAATTTTTGATTCCTTCCGCGTTCAAATTATCCATGCGAATTTTCGTCGAAAAACGAAAACTCCTTAAAATAGTCCAAGATCCTTTATTTCTTCTATCGGCGAGCACGTATTATTTTACGACCAATTGCCTCGCTTTAAGAAGTCCTTGGACTGTTTGGTTCTTATCACTGCCTCTATTAGCCTTTTTTTCGAAATTTCCTTGCCTCCTTTACCCTTGCACTTCGATACATCCTTGCTATCCGTCCATCTTCCTAACCCTTCCCTCTCTCTACCACCTCTCTATCCATCAGTACTCTTTCTCTCCTCCGCCATCCTCTCCCTCGCTCATTCCCGAGAGTTCCACGTATCTCGCTCACACCGGTCTTCGCATCCGTAGAATAAAGAATGCTTTATCTGAATTTCCCGCACTCGGCAAAAAAAAAAGATTTTGCTTTCGAGAAGGAGGGCAAGAAGACTTCAATCATCTCCCAACCTCGTCTCGAGAGTCGTTCTCCCCCTTCTGGCCCTTCAGCTCTGCCTCTCCTGCCACCCTTCCCGCCCCCACCCCCACAAACACGCCCCCTTTCCTGCCCCTACCTCCACGAAACCCACGGACGGACCCGTGTTGTGTCTTTCGTCCCTCTTTTTTCCTGCCAATCGGCAGAGTTCTGAATCATCCTTCTCCACATTCACCTTCAGGGAGAAGAACAGGAGGATGCCATTGATCCTTACCAACCTGTCAATGACTTTCTCTCTCTTCCTCTACCCCTCTCTCTCTTTCTCCCAACGCGAATTTCGTCTTCCTTGACGACGTTGAGTAGTCTTCCCGAAGCGAACCCCTCTTCAGCTCGTGGAACCGTTTCGTCACGTACGCCTAATCTCTTCCCTTACCTCGTAAGGACGCTATCTTCCTTTCTCTCTCTTTCTCTCTCTCTCCCTCTAAACCTCTCATATCGAACTCCCCGTTATCTGCCCCATCTGCATTTCTCTACGCTGTACTACGGGATTTCCTTCCTCACCACTTCTTTTATTCAATAATATAGAATTTTCTCCTGTCGATATATACACCTGTCGATATATAGGTGGGCCGAGGAAAATATTTTGCAATTTAGGTCAGTGGTTCTCAAACTTTCAGTTGTTGCGGCCCCCTTAAATATCATGCGGCCTCCTTTGAATTGAAAAAGGTAAAAATAAGAAACTTTATTGCAAATTTCTTCATTTTTCGTAACTAATATTAATTTTATCACATTGTTTTTTAAAAATTCTCCGATAAAATTTTATTATTCGTGAAAACTTTATTTTGCGACATTTCACTTTCCATCCAAAATTATTTTGGGGTTTAAAAAATACTGGTTTAGGTGGGCCGCAGATAATTTTCTGTACGTACCCTGCTTTTTTATCCGCTAACTTTCAGAGCTAATCTTCTGACCATTTTTAGCCTACTTTTCTGAATGGAAATGCTTCTAGTTTCGTCGTTGTGTCTGTCTGTTCCCTCCCCATTAACTTTTGAACCAATAGTCTGATTTTCATGGCAGTTGGTGGAAATCTCTTGCTACTGGGGTTGAGTTCCCGAGGATAGTATTTTGTTGCGAAGGTTGAAAATCCCGGGTTTGATCTATCCTTCCCATTTCAATTTCGTGGGAAATCTGAAATCCATCGTGTAGGATAATTTTCTCTTGCACATTAAAATTTCTTGTAATTGTCATATCGGAGCGGGAGGAAAGGAACGGAGATTCTAATTTTTATCGTAGAATTTTGCTTATCGGTCGCATTTCTTTGAATTTCCCGTAAATACTGGCGTTTTGCAGTATTTATGACTCATAACGATAGTGTTGCCATCGCAACGACTATTGTTGGTCTCGGATTCGATATATTCTAGTACATACACGCGTTATTTTTGCTACACAAATACGCGTGATCAATTTAGTTTTCCGTACGAATGTATTTGTAATATTTTATAACGCTAAATTATGAAATTTGGGAACACAAAGAGCGACTCATCCGCGGTGATTTTAAAGCTATTAAAGCCAGTGCAAATATTAAATACACAATTATGTGGAAAATAGGCATCATAAGTTCCATTTGGATCATCTTGTTTTCCCTGGTCCGGTTCCCTCTTTTTCCAATTCATTCTCTCTCGTCACCACTGGTATTCTCTCCTCGTCCTCTCCACCTCACGTCTTCCTTATCTTTTAACACGCAGGTTTCCTTAAGGTATTTCCATATTCTCCCTCACGTCTTTCCTCGTATCACCATCCATCCCTTTCTCCCTCTTCCGCATTCTTCTCCCGTTTCATCCCCATCCCCTCAATGCTTTCACATTCTGTATCCTTCACCCCGTAACCCACATCTTTAACAAAATCCATATTTTCCCATCCCAAAATGTTCTCCCCTCAAAACCCAGCAGCTCCCATTCCTTTCTCCCTCAACACCCTCTTTTTCCTTCAACTTCTGTTTGTCATTTATTCGCCGCGATGTTCCTCGTCGGATGCTTCCTTTGTCGCCTCTCTCCGATATCGCACCTTCACTCTTATCCGCTATGAATCTCTAGGTTTTCTCTTTTATTATTATGGACGATTCCGAGGTTTATTGACGTTGGCAATCGATTCGAAACTTGGCCAGTTTTTTGCGTCCTGTTGGCGGAAAATGTCATGACAAATAAGAAAGAAGAGTTGCCCTTTATAGAAAGCGGGACAGAAGAAGGTGTGGTTTAATACGTTTTTTAAACAGCTGATGCAGGCAACTTGTAACCATATAAAGATGAGCAAACCAAATCCATTTTTCACTTTGGCAAGACGGTTATCGGTTCTATGAATCAATGATCGATAAATATGTATAAGTTTAAGGACTAAAGTCGGGATCAAATTTGCTTTGCTGCGCAGATGAGTGATTTAGATTTTGGTGGTTGCTTGGTTTTAGTTCCTAAATTGACCACCACGGACAGCACTTCGAGATTAGGTAGCGTTCTTAGCGCCCTTCAACGAGTGGATGCGGAAAGAACTACATTATAGTGATAATGCTTCATATAAGTTACAATCGCCGAAGTCGCTGCATTCTCTCTCATCTTTTCGTATTGTTGGCAGAGTCTTAGTGAGTGTTTTTAGCGCCCTAGGCAAATCTCTCATTTTTCGCCCGTAAACTAAAAATCTATAAAATATCACTGAGATAAATAGTTGCAAATTAATTTATTATATGGAATACAAAAGATTATTATTTTATTCACTTTGAAACAAAACATTTGCTTCGATATTATCGAAGTTATATGGGATTTATTTGTCCTTTTTAAAAGAAAGACCAATCAATTTATCGATATCTAATAACTTTGCCGTTTCGTATTCAATTGATAAAATAGCAAAGGAATTGAGTCGTGTCTTCATCATTGATTCAATTGATAAAATAGCAAAGGAATTGAGTCGTGTCTTCATCATTGATGATTTGGGAAAGTTTTTGATAATTAACTAGCAGGAAGTGTTAATTGCCAAAGTGATCCTATGCACAAGGAAGGGGAAACGTCAGCGGCGTGTTCTCAATGAAACATAATATCCTAAAAGAAGATTTCATGCTAGTATATTTAATAAATTCCTCAGTTAACTGCTAGTCGCTAAATATTTTCCTCGACAACATCACTTAGTACTGAAAAAATAATATACGATATAAATACATTGACTTACTTCTTCCGATGGTTGGCGTTTTGTGCTGGTTAGAATTAATTAAGGACTTCGACTTCAAGTAAAACCTTACAGCATGAGAAACACTGTACTACAACCAGACACAACAGACAATGCGTAGTGCAACAACATGACGTCGCGGGTGTAGACCGAGGCCCCCACCTTAGTTTTAATGAGTAACACGGTACATCTACATTATACTTTGCAAGTCATCTTTTTGGTGGATGGCAGGGGGTGCAGTGCACCAAGGGTCCATAGTTTTCCTAAGTTACCTTTTCCTATTATGGTCTGTTATCGTCCTAGGGAAAAACGATCCTCTATATCGCTCCGTTCTACAGTCGATCTCGCGAATCGTATCCTCACTGTCCTACCTTCCGATATACGTCGGGCTTCTGATAAGTCCTACTACCTCATTCGCTAGTCCCTCCGACATAAATTTTTCCAGTAATTTAATTCTAGCCTGCAGCCTACGTTCCTCTAACGATGTCCATTTCAGATTTTCTATTAATGATGTTACGCTTTGTTTAGTATCGTAATTCCTCTTTACAAATCTAGCTGCCCTGCGCTGAACCTTTTCTATCTCGTTAGTGAGTCCCTTTTCGTAGGGATCCCACACAGCTGAAGCATATTCGACCTGCGGTCGAACCAAGGATAAATAACATAATTCTTTCACTTTTTCGGAGCTATTTCGAACTATTCTCCCTATAAAGGTCAGCGTTTTGTTAGCGGCACCTATCAATCGGCGAATGTGGGTGTCCCACGAGAGATCACGATGGATCGTGACTCCGAGATATTTAATCGAGTCTGAAACTGGAATCTCTACTCCGTCCAACGAATAATTAATATCCAACGAGATACTCTTGGTTTTCCAGAAGTTGATGACGCAGCTTTTCTTTTGGTTGATCTCTAACTGCCATTCCTTACACCATGCAGAAATAGCTTCTAGGTCATTTTGGAGATACTGATGGTCTTCCGAATTGCTTATTTCTCTATAGATGACGGTGTCGTCCGCGAAAAGCCTAATTTTACTTCTGACTACTGAGCTGATATTGTTACAGTACAAGTTACGGTACAACCTTTTTCTTAAGTGTTTCCTAGGCCTGGTTGGACGCGCTTATCTCCTTCTCGTTCGTTATGTGTATCGAAAAGCCAATGAATTCGACATTAATATCCACAGACCATTAATGATATCTGTGGATAATAGCATCTGAATAGCTAAATGAGATGGGGCGCCGAAATAATGTTCATCATAATAATATGATGAGCATTATTTTAGCGTCCAAGACAATTGCCTAGGCTGCCTATCATATCACGACGGCTCTGATTGTTGGTATGATAATTTTATATTATAGTGAAGTATATCTCAGTGTGCTGAATAAAAATTAAAGTATTTTGGTTTGGTTTGTTAATTCTTCCGGATATTCAACCATCATTTCATTGCGTGTATAATTTCTTCTTGACATTTGCCTATTGTTTTAATTCATTAACCCGATCATTACCGGCCATGCAACACCTGCAGGATAATATTCGCCCCTCAGGTGCTAGATCAATTAAAAGTTTCGATTGTTTTATTCAGGGCCGGCGTGAGGTATGCTCAGTCAGTTCCCTGGAACAGGGCCACGCGGTCGGTTAGGGTCCCCGCACTAGGTTCAATTCTCATGTATTGATAGCGCAATTTTTATGCTCTTTATACGTGAAAATTAACGTTTGATAATGATTGAGGAACACATTTACAAAATTAACTATATTTCTAATGGAAAAACCAATTCAACTTACGAAAATTCAGCTTACGAACACATTTCATGTTAGCTACGCATTACGTTTGTATGTTGGGGTGCCACCGTATTATTTGTAATGTATTACCTTCCGTATAACTCATAGGTGGCTCGCCAGATACTTTTTATATTAAACGTGTCTCATGGTCGGCAAAAGGTTTAGGACCCCTGTTAATCTCAGAACAGTAGCAGCAGCCAATCTCTCTCTCCCGGTTCATCCCCAAATCCCCCTCTTCACTACGAAAGTGGGTGAAATTAAGACGAAGCATAAACAGAACCAGAACCTACACACGCGAGAATGCTTATCCTTCTTTTCTCTGGCGTTCTCTTAAATCACTATAAAGACTATAAAGAAAAAAATATATTTTTTTTAAGTTAATAACTTTTATAAAGCGCACAAAAAGTGAAAAAATAAAAATTTAATTTTATATTAATAGCTTATATAAAAGGCACTAAAATGAAAAAATATAAATTAGTTAAATAAAAAAGCTTTTTAGTTAACTTTTATAAAACAGTGAAATAAAAAAATATAATTTAAATTATTGAATTAATGGAGATATTGAATATGTAAAAGTTATGTTGCATTCTTTAAGACATCTGAACTAATTATGTATTAGAATTGCAACATAACTTTTATATATTCAATTCTAAATTTATAGAATAGAGCTAAAATCTTTCTATATCCTTCTACTGGCCTACTAGAGAATAATTAAGCATGTCCTATAGCTGAAAATAAATTCCAGAATAAGCGCTTGCGTATCAATTTATTGAAAAATTAAGTTCTCTTCTTAAGTATCTTCAATAGCCATAAGAAGGTTATAAGAATGACAAGTATTAAATTTTTCAAGTTTTTTTATACATAAGTGCTTTTTCTGAAACTCCTATTGCCTGTTCACTTAACGCAAACTTTCTTGCCCATTTAATCTTTTTGATGAAAATAATGTTGATTCACCATTAACTTAACCTGAAGATTCCCAAGTATTTTGAGAATAATTGGTTAATTTTTGAAAAATCAATTCATTTACAACACATCTCACAGCTAAGAGGCACCTAAGACATTGTTGCAGTTTGATTGATTAACAGTATGTACACATTATTTAAACAAGATGGAAAAGTATACTCCATAACTGGAATACACAGAAATTTCAAAGGCGTTCTTAATGGGAAATACGTATGAAACCGCACTGCGCATGGAAATTTTACAATTTGTACGATGTCTAAACCCCTGGACGAACACGCCTCTTGTGCTTTTTCCACTGAATATGTCTGGAGCTAAATTTGTTGTCTAACCGCAATATTTCCTTTGTTTGCAAGTTAAATGAGGCCTCAATGTATGACCACTTAATAACTCCATCCCTACTATATATTACCGCTTTTTCTGCTATGCAATTGCGAACAAGCTTAATCATGTGACTGGTATCAAGCTGGACAAGTATTTGTACTTCTGCCTGAGTTGGGTGCGGAAAATGAATTCTTAAATTGTCCATATTGGATAAGTCCGCCCCTAATGCATTAGCAATACTTATGTTACATGCAGCTCCATCAAAAGTAGCTTCTGTTACTCGCACACCAATCTCGTCTAGTTTTTCAATAGCTGTTAATATGAGATGTGCTCGTTCTTTTCCTGAAAGTGAGTCAGTAAAAAAAATAACCTCAAGGAATTTCCCATGTGTCATAAATTGCTGTGCACATAATAGCACAAGCCATTTTTGCTTGGGGCAAACGATCATTTTCTATCTCTGTTCCAAGATCAACGTAACCTATTATTTTCTTACCGTCAAATTCTACATGTCCTTTCAAACTCATGTCATCAATAGAGAGGCACTACACCCTTGCTATTAGCATTTTTTACTTTGTTGTCTATTACATCAAAACATTCTTTACTAAAGCCTGGTTCATAATCAACTTTCATGTACCATGCTCAGATTGTCCGGGTTCTTGACAAGGCATGATTAAATTTCGACCTCACAAATTCATATGCCTTGGGCGAATAATAATGATGTGTAAGTGCGAAAGATCTCAAATATGGGTCGTAGGCATCACAGTACTTATTATCTGATTTTTACAAAGTTCTGTCTATTAAACATCATACATCAATTGGAAGTGAAGTTTTTAAAATTTCTGCAGCAGAGCATTTTATCTTTAACTAAAAATGTCATGGTTTCTTTATCACTTGGCATATTTTTTGATTGCCCTCTTACCTTCTGTTGCAGAATTTTAATCTTTTTCCTCGCACTACACAAATCAGTATCTTTCTCACTTAACTGGTACATCAGTTTTTTTACGGGGAGTTATCACTATTTATTATTATTATTATTATTTTGCTGTAACATCACACACTGAATTATCTCCAGAGGTCGACAACTCTGAGAGCGGAATTGAGTTTGGTGTTTCACTTATTGTTAGACTGCTGCAATTATCTGTGACGCTCTTCATTGGTGTACTTGTGAAACACTTAAATAAAAGGGAGGGGCAAATCAGATGAAGAAATTGAAGTTTTTCTTACAGTTTCAGTGTTACACTTCTCTGTGAAATTGTTTAATGTCGATGATGGAGATATCGTTGACTCAGGCAGTTGACTTGCACGAGGTTTGGGCGGCTTCCTTGATGGAGTTTTCTTCTGTAAATGTTTGGGGTAGGATGGAAAAATCGAGGGTACAACACCTCCCCTGCGTCTCTTAGTCTGTCTTGTCAGGTCCATGCCATCAGGACGAGTGTTGTGAACATACTACCGACCGATTTGATGATTGCCAGTTTTCACGCCTCACAGCTCTAATACAAGAATTCCTCTGATCCTCATTTTGTTTAGAAAATCTATCAAGTAAAAAAAAAATATAGTGGTTCACGTAATTTTATTGATAGGCTTTCGTAAACCTAATATTCTTTAAGTGCGCTACGTTTATGATGGCATACTTGTCAAGGTATTATGTAAAAGAAGATATTATGTACTTACGAGTGCAAGGAAATTCCGTCTTTTTCACAAATTTCTCTTTTGCTGTACTTAACATTACAGCCAAACACACTGCAACCATTTGCCATGGTTAACAACAACAAAAATTGAAACAAATTATGTCAATACTTACATGTTATAAATTTCGTTTTCATCGCTTTACACCTTCCTAGTGGTAGGAGGAAAGATGGCGGCCGTGCGCCTTCAATTGGCTTCACAGCGACAACTATCGTAAGCATAAGGCCTATCTAGTAGTATACGTATATCTGTGATAAGACGTAACTAATCGTAAAGTGTTACAATAGTCGCTGGTAGGTGGTGTCGTGACAGCTAAAAAATACAGATATTAAAATGTTTCCAATAAACATTGTTGACAATTAAATTTCCTACAACTATTATTCTAGTAATTTTTTGCATTTTTCAAATGTTAAAGCAAATATTTCAATAAAATCTGATGTGGCCACCACATGACTTTCTCCATACTTATAATATTTCTAAAAATTCCAAATAGCTTAAATGATAATAAATATTTTAAGGAAATGTGAGAAAAAATTAAAGACTTCACAAATAACGTAAATAATGTTAAACCCTAGCCTTCTGATATTGGATATAACCACGAAGCTCCAACAATTAAGGAAAGAAGAAGTCCAAACCAGGACTGATGCAGGCTGGTTTCCCAAAGTTGACGTCCCGAATTGATTACTTATATTGACAGGAATTGTTTAAGTATGTGACAGTCATTTCAAGGAATTTTCATACCATGAATACCATTTGTAATTCATAATTTCTCAATGTTAGAGAAAAATTGGAAAACAAATTGATAGAGCATTATCACACAAACACTAAAAACCATGTCAAAATCTCTTTCTGACATTATATTTTTCATTTATTTTTAAATAAACGAATTTAATAAATGTTACTGTTTATACGCTAATATGTATGGATCAATGTCCACAGCTGAAAGATAGTCGAGTGGAAAGGAAAATAACTCATTTGTTCATTCGTCTGTACTTAAGCCGAGTTCGGTAATAATCGTCTCCATGGCAACAATCCAATAAAATGCGATTTAAAACGCAAAAACGCTATTTTAGTAGATATTCAAGAGAATACGATCAGTTATCAAAATTCGGTGATATAAAATAGAATCTACAGTACAGTACAGTACAAACCTCGCTCCGATATCACAATTTTAAGATATTTTAATGAATTAAAGAAAACATCTCTGCACGATGGATTTGAGACTTCCTATGTAAAACAAATAGGGAATAGAACGTTCCTGGAATCGAATCCGGGACTTCAATCTTCGGTGGGTTCTGGAAGCACGTACCTCATACCAAGTTTTATGAAAATCGGTTCATTGATGCAAAGCTTGTTAGTAGGGGACACAAACATACACATACAGACAGGACCATTTCATATAGCTATGTTTCCTTCGGAAACCAGCCTAATATAAAGAAGCGTTAATAAGACGTAAGAGTAAAGTGTTTACAATGGTCGCCGGTAGGTGGTGTGGTGGTGACAGCTAAAAAATTGTTTTTAAAATGTCTTAATACATTATATGGGAAAATGTTTCGAACAAATGTCGTTCAAAATTAAATTTCCTACAAAATATATCCCAATACTTTTACATTCATCATATACGATATTAAAGGAAATATTTCAAATAAATAGAATATCTACTTAACAAAGCGTTCAACGAAAAAATGTTTCAAACAAAAGTTATAGAGAACAATATTACTTATTGAGTGTATAATAAACAGCATTTATATTTATTAGTATTTAATAGTTATTTGCCAAAACCGAAAATGACAAGAGTAATACTCCAATTTTGGTGGCGCGATTGTTGCCGAAACGTAATAAGCTCTTCATTATATAATCCCATTCTTAAATATAAAGTTTGGGATTGATATGGGTGTGTCTTTGAGTTAGAGCGCCCACAAAATCCTATCACCGACAGACATCATCGAGAAAATAGTCAACGTGTTCAGTGTACTGAAAACACGCATTTCCGTAGAAATCTCGAATTCGATTTTTTAATGAAAAAAATGCTTTATACTTAGGGTTAACATATTTTCCAGGACCAAAAGAGGAACAGAACGATTTATAAAGAAAAACTGAACACAAATCCGGGACATAATCTGACATGACCGGGATAAAATCCGGGACGGCTAGTTTTCTGAAGGCTTCATCTTCCGGGTGGTCAATTTAAAATGACAACGAACGAACTTATAGATCTATAAAAGTAAGTATTTGTATGTATGTATGTATGTATGTGTGTGATTCTATAACTCGAGAACTATAGGAGGTAGAAGCAAGAGAAAGGTATAATTTTGATCGCAATGCAGAGAAAGGTGGTGTAGTAGTGTTTTTAAACCAACTTGATTGACCCTTTTAATTAAAAAAAATATATTTTATCTTCTAATTTTTCTTATTTGAATAACTCGGGAATGAGCGTAGACATTTTAATTTGGACTTTAAAATGACTAATATCCCAAGTACGAGTTCCAGACTTGAACCAAGGAATGCAAAAATGAATGAAGTTTTGTTTCCCTACCATATAATTTCAAATATGGACCAAAGATTTCCTAAATTACGCTTTTAACAGCAAATGCTTGACATTTTTAATCGAAAACTTGTGGTTGCCATGCACGATATATCCCATTGTTGCCGACTTCTTCAACTAGGAAGAACCGCGTATGCGAGATAAGTAACTTTTAAACTGGTAAATTGAATTGTTATTGATTAGGTGAGTAGTTAGCGGGAAGGATTCGTATGATGAGGTGTCTGGGTTTGATTCCGGAAAAATTATTTTTTTCTGGGTTCTTCATTCATTCATTTCTATTATATCTTTCTTCTAATATCTTTCTCTTCTTATTTGATCTTATCCTTATTTCTTAAATATTTTTGTTATCTTATTAATTATATCTGTAAGAGAATATGTTAAACCACCACCACGCTCACCACCACCACGGTCACCACCATCACGCTCACCACCACCACCACCTGTGCGTACTAGAGCGTGTTTAGTTTCGTTGCCGGTCTGAGAGACCGCATGCCTGTGTTCGCGTAATTTTTTCGGAAGTTCTTTTTCACGGTTTCGGAAATTTCTAAAGATATGTCGCACTTAAACCGTCCTGGATCGTCGCACGTCCGGAAAAGACAACAAAAACTGCCTTCCAATGTTTTATTTGTAGCAGCTCAATATGTTTGAAATGTTCAGCACCCGCTTGAGGAGCATGTGCTTAAGTGACGAAGTTTAGGGTCCTCATTTTTTAATGTTTTTCTTTTTTTAATTCTTTTATATTCTTGTGTTTAAACAAACCCTCTGCAAAAGGCTAAAGCAAATACTAAAGTTTCTGTATGGAATTAAAAAAGTAACCTATCAAAAATTTGAGCCTTACTTTTTTGTGTTAATAAATTTTCATTTTTATATTTACTAAGAAGATATTGCATACTAAGAGTTAATATTTTTGTGTTTGTTCGCCAAGACCCTATTTTAAATATAAACATAAGAAAACTATATAGAATGTTGTTTCTTCTCACATAATTATTTATTTTTGGCGTGAGGTCTGAAAGATCGCATGCCTGTGTTGGCGCGTCAATTTCTGATGCCTGTGGTTACGGGTTAAGTATATAAAAAAAATTAAGTTTCACATAAAATTTTTAGAAAATTCCGTTCAGTGACATTAAGTGCTACAAAATTACATAGGAACTTTTCCCTTTCAAGTCCGGAAGCATGGAGTATTTTTCTTAAGAGCATACGTTTTACGATGCGTTTCTTACTTTTTTCCAGACGGTTGTAATCACCTGCTAAGACTAAAAAAAATTATTTGTAAATTACATTAAAATCCATTACTTTGATTAGTGCTAGTCCTAACGTTCTTACGGCAATTTGAGAGAAAGTATCGGCATGTTAAAAACTAAATCTACTTTCATTGGTTACACTCATAAAATGTTAGGTGTGGGTACACGATTTTCTGAGCATTTCGTTTACAATAAACAGCTATGCAATGTTATATAATTTCTAAATTTTCTTCATAAGAAGAAAAATATACTTACCACACTTGAATGAGTTTAATAGCAATGAGTTTTAAAAAAAACGCATTAAACACACCTCCACCCAAGAGGCAAGAATCAAACTTGAAACGTAGGATCCCTCAAGCATCGGCAACATTTAATCACGACCCCCTCTACGATCAAAGGAGATATAATAGAACAAGTAAAGGGGCAACCGTTTAATAAATATTAAACATTCTTGAGAATGTAAGCAGGAAATTTTAAATTATATTTTATGCAATACATTAATTCACGCTGATATATTGACCGAGGCTGTGGATGAAAACGTCGCACCTGAGTACACTGCCTAATCAATGATACACAGATCTTCACGACCATCTTCCCACTCGACCATCGAGAAACTCGTATACCCTACTCTCTATGCTTCAGTCATGTAGCGCGCAGAAGGCTCTTCGCTCTACATTGTCGCACTTTAGCAACATAATGTAGCACTTAGTACCTTTGTAAAAAGCACACATATCCGAGTTGCCCTTTGATTTACACATTTTCTTCGGGACAAAACACCAAACCGGCCGGGACGCCTGGACAAGACCTAAATACCGGGACAATCCCGGCCAAACCGGGGTTTATGTTAAGCCTATATATTAAGCATATTTGGAATAATTTGGAGCGACGAAGAGTTGAAAGAATCGAGCATTTCAGCCAATATGGTGACGAATTAACTCCACATAATATCCAACAAGCTGTTGGTCCAACGACTCTTATTAAGCGGAACGTTCACTTATTGGCGAATTGATCCCGGTAAAGAAACTGAGAACGTGAACAGCCGCGGATGCAGAGAACGGACGATAAAAGGGCAACGATTTTCGCAGCGATGCCGCAAGAAGCCAGAAGATGGCGCACGTGACGCGGTCAATGAGCGTCCTCGTCCTTACGGTAAAACCTTTTTCTGTGCATATCCGCCACTCATCCACCGGAGTCTTGCAAAATGGGAGGGCAACGTGCCCTGGACTGAATATCTCAAAGGCAAAGAGAGATAGAGTGAAAGGGAGAAGTGCTCCTCCATTTTGAGGTTGATGCGGACGTATACTCGATGATCAGAGAGGCGTTTGAGGACGGCAGACACGACATGCGCTGTTAAACACCCCGCAAACATCCGAGAGACATTTATCTACCGGACGAGATTGCTTCGCGCGGGAATGGAATGCTAGCATTAGCGAAAATAAACCGCTCTATCTCTCTCCCTCTCCAAGTACCCACCAAAGGAGGTCTAGGGGATACTAGAAATGCAACGCGTCTCACTTGAACGGTAATAAATAAGTGCCGAGGAAAAGAAGTGCGACAGTTAAATTAGGTCGAAGAAATCCAAATAAATTATATATATATATATATATATATATATATATATATATATATATATATATATATAAGATGACGTAACAAATTGTTTAAAGATAACATAATATGTTGGTGTATGGATGGATTCTTGTTCAAAAGAGCTCACCGTTTGGTTAGTTGGCTAGAATTAAATTGGGAATCTATTATGTTCATTTGGTTTTTCCCAATTTTTAATGAATATTGGAAGGATGTAGTTTATTAACCTTTTGTGTTTTTAAGATGGAAAATAGGTAATTGTGAATGCATAAAAAAACAAATTATAAAACAAGACATATTTGTGCAAAATGTTAATGAATGAAATTAAATGATTGACAGAAAGCCGCCTTAATCTGTCCATATGCCAAGAAGTACAAAGTATTTTTAAGGAATCATTCACTCATTAAGGAACAAAAAAAGAGATTCGCGGAGGAATCTGATAATATTTTTTTCTTTCAAATTGGCCCAGGAATGATGCTCGTATACACAGGGTTGAAAGAGAATAGAGCTTAATTTTTTTCTTAGGCGTATCTCAAGGAATGAAAATCCTTTTTCTTGACGACTGCGTTCTTTTGGACGACATTGTAAACACATCCACTCAAAGATATTGTTGGGTCAACGGGATGAAGCTACTCGTTCATTTTGGTCGAATCGTCCTCAGTAAATTTGCTACGGAATGCTACAAAATTTATGAGATATTTATACTGGCAACCCATCATTTGCTTTTCTTCGTTCTTATGTCTTGCTACACGAGGATATAAATAGGAAGAAAGGTTAAAAGTGTTTGTCTCAGGGGGACTTCATTTCCGTAACGAGTTTCAGTGTGGGAATGAAGGAGGGTCACATACCAGCCTTCATCCCATCAGACGCCAATCATTGAAAACTAGATCGTTTTAGTCGGTGGATAGTTTTTTAAAAGATAACTAGCGTAGTGGAGTCCGGATTCATTGAATAACTCCGATATTCAATTTACGCCTTTTCAAGTCGCGTCGCGTGACATAATCCGACGGTCGACTTCACAGGATTGTACGTTACTTGGTGCAATATCCCGAAGGAAGTTGTTCATTAACTCATCTCTTCTAAACGTCACATCAATCGAATGAATTTCGTCCCGGGATCCCAAGGTTTCACATCAAAGTTGAAATGCGAATGGGAAATTCGTCAAAAAAATAGAACAAAAGATTTTCTCGAATGATTATGTGGCTTTTTATGTGATGTACTTATTAGACTTGCATTTTGACTCATCGAATTAACAAGATTTTTAGAAACGAGACAAAAAACATCTGCCGCAAACGTTTCCTTACTTTTTTACATCCACTCGTAATAATGGCAAAACTAAATTACCTATTTATCATTATTTTGATCAGGTTATATACCTCGAAAACATTTTCGAAAATTATATATTAACTAGTGGCTTGCCCATTGCTACGCAACTTAAAAAAATAGAATAATATGCTTTGTTTTTATAATTCATATATTTCAGAATAACAGAAAATGTATGAATTTAAATTAATTTAAAATTTTGTTAAAAATATCGTTTAAAATATTCGGATGTCTGGCATTTTATATCAAGTTATGAACATAAATAACTTGGAGGAGCGGTAGTAGAACTACTTCATTCTAGGTCGAAAGAAAGAAAGCCGAGGTAACATAGTTCGTGCACGGTGGTTCAGTAGGGGCAATAATAATGAGGATGGGATACGGCCAGTGGCATGCTTCCAGTTTAATTTCGGTATCATGGTGCCGTCAGGCAGATGCCAATATGCTTATAATGGAAAACGCTCGTCTGTGACGTACATTTCAAAGGAGCTCATCAAACATTCTTCCTAGATGCTTCTTGCCTATGTCTCGGCTGCCTAGCTATAAGCGCTCGGCATTTTTTTCGTTATCGACAAAGCATTGTGAAAACCATAGATAAAAGCCACTTTTACAATTTTAATGACGCACCTCCAAACTCCTCGAAAATAAATGGGCCATCCGCATGCTCGTATGTGGAGAGACGGAAATCAATTTTCTAGTTTCTAAAAAAACAAAACAGAATAGGGCACAACAGTAGAATTTTAAGCAAAACACAGATTTTATTCCTTTCGTCCTCAAAAGCGAGATGCCTTTTTTATAGCGTGTGTTGTTTAGCCAAAGGGAAAAGCGAAAACGATACCGCCAGTGATTTGTTTCCACCAAGAGGACGCGATGCTTTTGTTTTATTTAGAGCCTTACTATTTTTCAGGCCTTTGGCAAGGTGATGGAATAAAGAAATAGATCAAAAAGAATATTTTTAAGAGATGCGAGGGTATGGAAGGAATGTTTATGGAAGAGAGGAAGTGGAGGATGAAAGAAAGGAAGTGAGCGTTTTGGCGATGGAAGGTCCAATATATCGGTCTGTCAAGGCTTGGTAAATATGCCACTGCAATCAGCGCCAACTAAGGCAAGATAACCCGCGAAATACCTCGGAAAGTGTGGGTCAGAGAATGATCATCCCATTTTATTCTCGTATCTCCCTGGTTAATGAGGATGCTTTGAAAACCCACTTTTAAAATCCATTCTGAAGCCTTCCGGACACCTCAACTTTGTTGGTTATTAGTTTATTGAGTTTCATAATAATAACGTGGATGTATACAATAAACGAGATAGTAAATACGGAACTTATGATCCATATTTTTCCAAATTTTATAATTTATCGCTATAAATCGCTACAAATACATTCGAGTGGAAAACTAAATTGATTACGCGTATTTGTGTGGCAAAAATAACGCGTGTATTTACTAAACTATACCTAAATGGTCGTTGCAGTGACAAAACTCTCCTAATAACTAATAAAACTGCAAAAAAGTCAGCATTTACGCGAAATTTGATGGAATACTATCGATAAGCAAAATTCTACGGTAAAAATTAGAATCTTCATTCCTATCCTCAGAGATTAGTACAAATCCCGCTTCGGTATTACAATTCTAAGATATTTTAATGTGCAAGAGAAAATTATCCTGCACGATGGATTTCAGATTTCCCATGTAAATCAAATGGGCGGGATAGTTCCTGGAATCGAACCCGGGACTTTCAGTCTTCACAACAAAAACTATCCTTGGGAGTTCGGCCCCAGTAGCAAGAGCTTTCACCAAGTATCATGAAAATCGGTCACAGACAGAAACGACGAAGAACCTATAAGCCTATTTTCCATTCTAGAAAGTAGGCAATAAATGAAGTAGTATAAAAAAAATGAGGGGAGGGATGACTTGTTTCTAGCATTTATTGGTATGAAACTATATGATTATCGGTGTAAGAGAAGTGGAATTTGAAGGCATGAGAGGTAGATATTGGAACTGCATAATATCAAGAGGAAAGATAGTTGCTGAGAAATGGCTAAGGTTTCAGAGGATAGGATGATGTGGAGAACCTGATTGAACCTATAATCAGGGGGTTCACAGACATTTCGTCGAAATAAATTTCGCCCAGTGGTTATTTCGTCCAATTAATGTGCCGTTCAATGGATATTACTTGCAAAGACATTTCATACAAAGATATTTTCGTCTAACTACATTTCGTTCAGTTGTATTTTCGACAAAATTTTGTCAAGTAAGGCTGGAAATGTCATATAGATTAAATATATAATAAACAAGTAATAGATAATGGAAGGGAAGAGGGGAGGACAGGAGAGTTCCGGACGAGAAATAGATGAGGAAAGGAGGCATTTTAAGAGACGCCGAGAGTTGACGACTGCGAGTTTGAATAAATATATTAACTAGTAAGAAAGTAGCTGCTGAAGCAGGCAGTAAATGGAGGTTTTTTAGAAAAAAATTGTTAATACAGAATGCTAAAATATGTGTATTCTTATGATTAGTCTGAAATAATATTATAACGAGACAGATTACTGAATGGATTGGCGAAAAAATAAAGTTTCCCTAGGAGTTAGCGAATTTTTTTGAAAAACAGCCAAATAAATTATTTACTAAAATTATAATGTAAGATGATGTGAGGAAGTTGGAAGGTTTTGAGTTGTGGGCGTGGTGTAAAGAAAATTATTTGGATTTGGTGAAAAATAAATGTGGAAGTTTTAAAAACAGTGGTGGAGGAGAGGCGCTTAGAGCGATGCAAGGAAACAAGAAATGAATGGGTCAAATTTTTAAGAGGCCGTATTGGATAGATTTCTCAGAGAGGCAAAAATGGCGGGAAGGGAACAGGAATATTGGATATATTTTCAAAATGACGAGATGAATTCTTCCTATCAATTAAGTATCACTCCAATCCCTATGAATTCTTTAAATCGGTGGAACCCAACCTTTTTACATGGCGGGCCGCATTCGTAGTTGTGAATTCTCCGGAGGGCCGCATTGGAAGTCACGAGAATTTCGGCGAGCCGGATGAGTGTTTACGTTAGAAGATACCCAGGAATTCTCCGCTCTCATATTAGCGAAAACCAAGCCTAAATGAATTACTAGTGTTAAAGCTCCACCAGAAAAGGTTTTGAGACGATAATTATACTGAAAAAAATGAAATTTTCTGTATCAAATTTTACTGATCACCTATTCATCATAGCTTCGCGGGCCGCATCGAGTGCTCTCGGGGGCCACATTTGGCCCGCTGTACGCGAGTTGGGTACCTCTGCTTTAAATGCAAATAGATGTTATTTAATTACCTCCAATGTGAATTCCTTCCCCCATACGTGTAACAAATTTACATTGAGGGTATATAAAAGACACGAAGCTATTGTGCAAGTTTGGAAAGAAAAAGGCCTGGAAATAGTTTTTTTTTTTCAAAATTCGCAGTTTGTAAAACTGACCTTCGCGAACTAAGGATCTTCGACGGAACGCTGTATTTTTTTTGCTCAAGAATAAATACCAGCGCACCGTGAAACCGCAACATGCGTGTTCTCTCCGAAACGCGTTTCACATGGCAAAACAATCGAGCGCGTTGTTGCATTCGATTTATGACCCAATGACCTCCATCGAGCGACGGTCGGTATCGGGGGATTGGAGAAAGTAAATTCCTGTATCTGAGTTGCAAACACTTGTTATTTTAAACTGAACGCGTTTTCACGATTGATCAACTATGATATTTAATCACCTTTTTATATTTTTATAAATTTTGAATTCACCGTTCATGCGGCTTTATTATATTTTTTATTATTGTATAAAAATCTAGAACTATAAAATATAAAGGTTTCATAAATTTCATTTGCTATATTTCTCTCAATTAGGCCAGAATAAGTTCGGACAACTAATCATCAATGCTACGATCAGGTTTACAGAATGACTTAGGACCGGAAAATCATCTTGGTGAGTAGATGTTATTTCATCATTTCGATATATTTTGACAAAATAATATTATTTTTCAATTTGTTTTAGTACTATTTGGATAATTATTCCCGGAAAGCATCCTTTATAGTCTTCCATTTCATTATACCGTTATATTCATTGCCGCCATTTCCAGTTACTCAAATCTCAAAAGGAATTATCATGCTTGCTCGAACCATAACAGCAAGTTCGCAGTGATGTCGTTATAAATTATTTCCAATAACTATCTTTTTTGTGAAATTCCGTGAATTGTAGCAAAGCACCGGTAGCTATTTGATGTGATCGTCCTCCTAAGGAAGCAATTTTCCCCTGGCACAATCACCATTTAAATGGGATTAAATATAAAACATTTAATATGGAAGTCATGCAATTCCGAAAAAAAAATCACCACAATTGTTCATTCTCTGAAATTCAATTTGAGCTTGAAATTAATATCGTTAAAAAATTAAACGATCGAACATTCACGAAACGCTATTAGGTCAGGGGAGACACCTAACTTGGTCTCTAAAATTATTATAAACCGCTCATATAAAGTGTATGTAATAGTTTGGTTTAGACTTTTAATTTTTTTGAACGATACTCGAATAAAAGTGTGCAGGTGTGGAATAGATATTTAAAAGAAGAAATGTATATGCTGGTATGATGTTTGTAGAACCACTTGGGATTTTGTTTGCGCTTCCGTCGGATCAACAATAGAATCCGATGCACGGTGATCGCCACGACTCATAATTATGGCGCTCAAACAGTATTCACTCCCCGCCTCTTTTTCTCAGGCTTCCTCTCGTGCTTGACTTTTATTATTTCATCGTCCCTTTCTGATCTAATTTCTGATTTAGGAATGAGTGAATTTTTGTTATTACTTTACATAAGTTTTTGCCGTTGAAGGTCAACATATTTACAAGTACATTGTTTGCATTTGGTTGAACTGTTCTATTGGAGTCCTAATAGGGTGAGATCTACCTTTGCCTCAAAATAGAAATAGCGATTTATTTACTTTTTAGTGGATGCAAAACGTGATATCATAAAATAAATTTAAATATTTTTTCTATTTTTAGCTAAAGATGATCTTTCCCGGAAAATGTTCTCAAAGTCCTTCAAATATTCATCAATTCAAATATCTGTATCTGACTTCATTAAAATTATTATTTATTTAACGTGTAAAATAAATGATTATATTCGTTTCAGTTTATTGGCAACAATACTGATGTTTTCTTTCGCTGTTATTCATTGATTGGCATTTCCAAGGCAACATAAATGTTTATATTTACTTTAGATAATAAAAAAATAATTTTTGTGGCCATTGATTCTGAATATAACTGTGGTTACACGATAATGTTCGTCGTAAATTTTCATGCTTTTCTATATTGTGTATCGTTTAATGTTAATTTGTTGTGAGATTGCCCGTGGATATCCTCTGTAGCGATAATTTTTATTCGTCGCCTCCAATCGTACGTTTTATCTTCGATTTTGCAAAGACGATGGACCGTAAGGATATGTTCTAAGAGAGACATCTGACTTAGAAATTCATGCGAAATTGGTTCAATTCAGAAACAAATACATTAAATTTTTATTGTAAAATTTCGATTCCTTGTCGCCAGAGGCAGGGCTATCGCTTCTCGACAGTCAATCAGAATACGGACAGACAAACTCACGATTGCTCCATTATAGTATGATTTCATTAGATTATATGGAAAACGAGAAATAGTTTGTGAATATACACCCGTGACAGCCGATAGTAAGTTTTTACTGAATTAGTATGAATCATCATCATCATAGGTAGTCTGTCCGTAGACAGGTCCGTGATTATTCTTGGTTAAACCTGGTTCTCCATATACTCCTATTTTCCGCTGTCCTCTTTATATCTTGATAACTCTCTTTCCCTTTCAAATCGTCTATCAGCTGAAACCTTTTCCTACCTCTTTCCCTTTTCCCATCTAGTTTTCCTTCTAACACGTCTTTAATCATACTCTCTCTCCTCAGGTAATGTCCAACCCAGTTAGCCTTCCTCTTTCTGATAGTCTGTATAATCATTCGCTTCTCTCCTATTCTTCGTAGCACTTCATCGTTTTTCATCCTATCTGTCCATTTTATCTTCAGCATTCTCCTCCAAGTCCACATTTCAAAGCTTTCCAAGTATTTGATGTCATTTTTCCTTAGCGTCCATGTTTCTGCCCCATACAATGCTATACTCCATACGTAGCATTTTATCAACTTCTTGCGGATATCTTCCCTTATATTCCCTGTAAGTAGTTGTTTCTTTCTCCTGAAAGCCGCTTTTGCTTTTCCTATTCTAGTTT
Organism: Tanypteryx hageni; assembly: GCA_028673005.1. Classification (NCBI taxonomy): domain Eukaryota; kingdom Metazoa; phylum Arthropoda; class Insecta; order Odonata; family Petaluridae; genus Tanypteryx; species Tanypteryx hageni. Next base: position 62,992,437 of record CM054115.1, on the reverse strand, counting down.
TGATCTCATCCGTACATTTTGCCTCTCGTGTTATGATACTTCCAAGGTATTTATATTCTGAAACTTGTTCTAATGGCTTTCCCCCAATAGTTATGTTCAGATTCTCTTCTTTACCCGATATTCGAATAACCTTGGATTTTTCTGTATTTATTTCCATACCGTATTTTCTACCTGTTATCACTAGTCTATTTATCATTTTTTGTAGCTCCTCTTCCTTTCTTGCTAGAAGTACTTGATCATCTGCGTATTTTACTGTTCTTATAATCCTTCCTCCAATTTTGAAATCCCCTGTGCCTTCTAAAGCTTCTTGCATTAGACTTTCTCCATATATATTGAATAGAGTTGGCGATAGGCAGCAGCCTTGTCTTACTCCTCTACCGATATTTATTCCGCAGGTGTCCACATTCTCAAACCTGACCTTTACAACTTGATTCTCATATAGATTCCTAATCAGTCTCCTGTCTTTCCAGTCTACACCTATATCCTTTAATATCTTCATCAACTTTACCCAATTTACTCTATCAAAGGCCTTCTGCCAGTCTACGAAACATGCGCAGATATCTTGACTGTATTCTATTGTCCTTTCTGATATGATTCTAACTACTCCTATAGCATCTCTAGTTCCTCGTCCTTTTCTGAAGCCGAATTGATCTTCCCCTATTATTTCTTCTGCCTTTTTCTCCAGCCTTTTATTAAGAATCCTCGTGATGATCTTCGATGTGTGTGACAGAAGGCTTATAGTTCTGTAATCTTTACACTGCATTGCCTTTGGCTTCTTCTTTAGAGGGATCATTGTTACTTCTAGGAAATCCTGAGGCCACTCTCCCGTGTCGTAAATCTTATTAATTAATTTCGTGATCGCTTTTAGTCCTTCTGATCCTATGACTTTAAGTATCTCAGCCGGTATTCCATCGCTGCCCGTGGCTTTCCCCTTCTTAAGTTCCACTATCGCTTTTTCTACTTCGCTCTCCATAATACTTGGTCCTAAGTTGTCTTCTTCAATGTTTTCCTCATTTTCCAGTTCTATTTTTGCCGCTCCTGCCTGTTTGCTGTATAATTCCTTAATGTATTCTTCCCATACCTGTGCTACATCCTTTGTTTCTGAGACTATCTTCCCATCCGTATTCATAATTCCTTTACCACAAATTCCATTAGACTTCTTATCTTCTAATTCCAGTGCCTTAGCGTACATCATATCGTACCGTCCTAATTTCTCCATTTGTTCTATTTCATCACTATTTCCTTTTAGCCAATTTTCTCTAGCTTTATCTGTTACCCTTCTCAACTCATTGTTTATACGCCTATAGTTGGCTCTACCTTCTTCACTGTTAACGTTTTTCCATTTTCGTCTCTCATCCATTTTCTCCAGCATTTCATTCGTGATCCATGGTTTTCTGATTTTCTTCTCTTGTTTTCCAATCTCTTTATCCAAGGTATCCTTGATACTGGTTTTAATTTCATCCCATTCTATATCGACGGTCTTCGGTTTGTTTTCCAACTTTCTTAGGTTATCTTCCAACTTCATGCTGACTACATCCTGCCTTTCTTTCAGTTTTTCTAGGTCCCAGGTCTGTCTTTCTCTTCTCGTTTTTCTTATTTGTTTGAGCTTTGTACTCACGTCAAGTATTAGAAGGCTGTGATCTGAATCAATGTCTGCTCCTTGCAATGCCTTGGCGTTCTTTATGCTGTTCCTAAATCTTTGTTTTACAAGGATGTAATCTATTTGGCATCTCATTCTATCTCCTGGGCTTTTCCATGTGTATAACCTTCGTTTATGGTTTTTGAACCATGTATTAGTCACTACAAGGTCATTATTGATGCAGAATTCTACGAGTTTCTCCCCTCCTCGATTTCTCTTCCCAAGTCCGTATTGCCCGACAACATTTTCTTCCTGTCCTTCTCCGACTACGCTGTTCCAATCTCCCATTATTATGCAGTTTACCTTTCCTCTTCCGTCTTCTTCGTAAATTTCATTAATTTGCTCATAGATCTCATCTATTTCTTCATCGTCATGAGCTGACGTTGGCATATATACCTGGATTATCAGCATGTCCACTGGGACTGCTTTTAGCTTTATTGCCATCAGTCTATCGTAGTATCGTAGTATGAATATACAAATGCTGAATGAATATATAAGTACTTCAAACAAGTTCAGTGTAAATATTTTAAATAATATAACCTTAGTTATTGAAAATAACACTACGTTAATGCACATGAAGTCATTATCTATACAAAAGTTATAAAAATTCATATTTATATCATTGTTTGTTTTCATTTCCGCTCGACTACCTTTCAGCAGTGGACATTAATCCATACATATAAACAGTAACATTATTAAATTCGTTTATTTAAAAATACACGGAAAATATGATGTCACAAAGAGATTTTGACATTGTTTTTAGTATTTTAAACCTGATAATGCTCTATCAATTTGTTTTTCAATTTTTCTCTAACATTGAGAAACTATGAATTACAAGTGGTATTCATGATATGAGAATTTCTTGGAATGACTGTCACATACTGAAACATTTCCTGTCAATATAAGTAATCAATTCGGGACGTTAACTTTGGGAAACCAGCCTGCATTAGTCCTGGTTTGGACTTCTCGTTACTTATTGTAAAGAACGCCTAAAAAACGCATAAAAACGCCTAACAAATGCATCTATAATTGAGTGATCTAAAATTTTCATTATAAAAATTGGAGAAATTACAGTTCAGGAAGCTGAACATTTTGGTTTAGAAATATTTGATTTGTTAAAGATATTAATCATTTATTTTAGCGGAGAAACTTGGTTTTCATTCATAATATAACTCCCTCATTCATTCAAATAAATGTAAATAATCCATTCACACGAGATATCGTGCCAAGGAATTCGTCGAAAAAATACTCGAATCATCCGTCTCTGCCAAATGCATCGTCGAGGATTGATGAGTACTTGGAGTGCTTGCGGACGATCGTATTAAAAATTCACAAAACTCATTGTCAGACAATTAAATTCAACAAATTGGTCAACATTTTTAATAACTCGATTTAATATCTTCCCCTCTATAAAAAACCAGTTCCCTAATTTTAAATCATAACCACGGGACTTAATTACATTCGGATTTCGCGTAAAAATTAATGCGATGGCGTATTTCCACGTCAATTTACATCTCTACCCGTTGATGAATGTTTTGTTATAAAGGTTTTTTGACCACATACAGGAATTGTTTTTCAATTTTTTAAATTTGACATCTATTTTGTAGCATTCGCCATCCAACTGCGCGGAAGACGAGTATGTAAAGACGGTATGTAAAAGCTATTAATCTTTATCATTTGAACCTTGCAAGTCCATTACAAGTAGGGTGATAGTAATATTTACTTACCGTTAGTTGCGTTTTAACGAAATATAAGAAGTCCATACCAGGACTATTGCAGGCTGAATTCCCAACGACGTTTCGAATTGAATACTTATATTGACAGGAAATGTTTCAGTATGTGTTAGTCATTCCAAGGAATTCTCATACCATGAATACCATTTTTAGTTCATAGTTTATCAATGATAGAGAAAAATTGGAAATACAAATTGTTAGAGCAGGTTTAAAATACTAAACACAATGTCAAAATCTCTTTCTGGCATATTTTGCATGTATTTTTTTAAATTAACGAATTTAATAAATGTTACTGTTTATACGCCAATATGTATGGATCAACCCAAGAATGTATATTTATGTATCAACCCATTTGTTCAATCGTCTTTACTCAAACCGAGTTCGATAATAATCGTCTCCATGGAAACAATCCGATAAAATTCGTACACACAGACAAGACCATTTTATAAGGCTGTTTCCTTTGAATACCAGCCTAAACAAGCATTTCAGGAAAGAACCAATCCGCCTACTTTCCTTTCAGTACAGTTTTAATATATAAAAATTCAAGACCAAAAAAAACCAAAGACAAAATTCTATCACCAAAGATGGCGTAAGAATTACACAAGATGAAGCGCCGTTTTGTTTGCAGAGTCGGTATGGTTACTGGCAACAATATGTAGTATTCATATTTTTCGCCGGGATTCCGATAGGTATGAATCGATTTAAGGGTCGATTGTTACCTCGGTAGCTATGAATCGAAACACTACTGGAGTGTGCACTTGGCTATGCTCCAGCCGAATTCGGCAATAATCACCACCATAGCAACAAATCGAAAAAATCGCCTTCGAAACACCGAAAGGAAAGTTTTTGAAAGAAATTCAAACGAATACGATCGAAAATCAAAATTGTGTGATAAGAATAAGAATCTTCACTTTTCCCCTTTGAGCAGTACAAATCCCACTCCGTAATCATAACTCTAAAATATTTTTAAATGAAAAAGAAAACTCTCTGCACGACGGATTTTAGATTAACCATGTAAATCAAATGGGAAAAAAACGCACCTGGAATGGAACTCGGGACTTGTAAATTCGGAATATAAATTATGGTTCGGAGGTAGGCACCGAGATCACTAGCTTTGCATCAAGTTTCATGGAAATAGGTCGATTCATGAAGAAGATGCTAGTGGGGGACACACACACACGGACAGCGAGGCGATCTCATAAGACTACTCTCCATTTTTTGGAAAGTAGGATAAAAATAGGAAGCTCATTAATCGGCGGTTTTAAAAATTTATTTATATATAGAAATGATTAATTTTCATGTGAATTTAAACGTTGTAAAAGCATTTCTTCTAACCAAAGCTCGAAATTGATGAGTCGTCTTTTAATTTGGACAAACGTTTGCTCTTTCATTAACTGTCTTTCCAGTTTATGCAGTTCTGAATCATGTATCCTAAACTTCGAGGGCTAACAGTATTTAATATTGATATTGGTTTTAACATTCAACGCTATTCCTCCAGCACATATTTTCCGAGTTACTCCCTTCTCCCCTCCCTTCATAGAGCATTTCAGGCTACGGCACTGTCCATGCAAGGAAGTGGAATGGACCAGAGTGTAGAATGAGAAGTGCATCTTTCCAGAAGAATGGAGTGAGCTTTTGGGAAATAGACTTCTTCAGGAATAATCTTGATCATTTAGACCATGTTATACGGCGACGTTTGTAATTTTTAGATGGATCAGTCTAAGAAAACGTCTGTAAAAAATCGGTGCGATAAGAAAGCCAAACTATTATTTCGGTCTTCATTCCTTTTTGGCAAATAATCTGACATATATTTTTATAAGTGCGACTTTTCATTTCTTTTGCCTTCTCTCACAATCTTTCATTTTTTATTTTCCAAATTCCTTTTTAACTTGAGCCGATTTTCCTCCCAATTTTTGCGTGCCCACTTTTCTTTTTGTGAATGTTTTTCTTCCTTCATAACCTTTTCTACTCCGGCTTTTATCCTTATCTCTTTCCCTTTGCCACTTGCTTTTTCCTCTCTCTGTCCTTATTTTACTTTTTTGATGCATGTCTTTTTCCATCAATCTGCTCCGTTGACAGTTTTTCTGCCTCGATCTTCCCTCCGTTTTCTGTAACGTTTTAGCCCGTCTTAATATCCGTTGGCATGCAATCATTCTTGTGCGTTGTTCTTGCTCTCCCTCCATTTTATCCCCCTTCTCATCTCCTCGACCCTTTTTTTTGTCCCCTGTCCTTTATCCTGTTGGTTTTGTCAACCATCGTGTCTTTTTTATACCCCCCATTGCATGCGTTCCTCTCTTATTCTCCTCTCTTTACCTGTCTTCTTTTTCCATTCTTTCATTTCTCTCTAGCCTCTCTTCTCTTCTTGAATCTCCTAAACCTTTATCGAAATATTTTCTCGACACACATGACCACAAGCCATAATACCTTCTTTCTTCCTTCTCCTTTTCTCACAGCGTACGCTTAAGGGGCGAAATTAGACGGTCGGAAAGGATGGAGGACCCTTTTCATCACAAGTCTGCCGCCAAATTGCGGCGCAAGGCAAGCGTCTGTTGCTGAAAAGGGTAATTAAGTAAACGGGCGATGAAATAAAAAAAGAGAGAGGAAGGAAGCAGGAGGAGAAAGAGAAAAAGTGATGTAGAATAATAGGGTTTTTACGGCTCCCTTCCCTTTTTCCATTTTAGGTATCCTCTGGCTATTGCCAAAGCTCCCCATCTCGAAACCTTCTTTGATTCTATTTCGGTTCTTTCTTTATTAGTCTCATCTAGGCTTCCGACCCCTTCTTTCAACTTTTCCGTTTTTTTCAATCACCCATCTGATTATTCCCCTCTTCTTGATCTCCTGCCAAACCCATTCCTTTCACTCGTATTAATTCATTCAAGTCTCCGCTCGGTGTCTCTCCACTCAAATCAATTTATCCTTCCTTCCGTCTTGCCTGGAGTTAGTCTCCGTCTCTCCTCTCCCAGAGCTAATTCCTTCCTCGTCTTCCCCACTGCTCTCCACGTATTCCTTCCTATTTCGGCCCCATTCTACTCTCCTGCCCCTTTTAAAAGGCATCGGGCCGATATTTACGAGCCAGTACCTAACAGCACCATCTTGCCTCCAAGGTAATTCCAAATCGAATTATCGTTCGATTATTTTTTTTCAAAATCCTATCTTCATTTGTTGCGCACGTTGATGTTCAGTTTAGTAAACATCCATTTATTGCCCAGCCCTGTGCCAAGGCGCAGCCTTTTTACAAAAGAGGAGGTAGTTTTTTTCGCCAAATCCAAATTGCTTCACATTTTTCCTTTTTTAGTCCTCGCTGTCCTTTCCACAAACCTTTTCCCTTCGCCCATTTTCGCTTCGACAGGAATGAGTTCGTCGCTGGGTGAATGATATTGGACGAAACCAATTTGTTCGAAGGCAGTGTGCAAAAAAGTGAGGTCTCTAACGTATTTTTAGGAGCCTTTCCAGTGTGTTTTCTGTAGAAATTGGAAGACGGAAAGAATTAAGTAGAGATAGAGGAATGCGGAGAGATTTGCAGCAAGGGATCCAGACTAAAGAGTTGAGTAAAAGAGGATGAAGAATGCCTCTCATGATATGAGATGAATTGTTGTGATAGATGCAGAAGATAAAATGCAGATGGTAAAATATGCCGATGAAGAACAATACAATAGGAGGATTGATAAATATATAGTGAATAGTGTTGATGTTTAAATTGCTGGAGAGGAAAGAAAACGAAGAAAATTGTGAAACAAATCGAGAGTTCTGATTGAAAAGTAGACAAAGAACGCGGAGGAGAATTGTGACTGAAGTAGGAATGGCGAACGGGGATTACAAGGAGAGTTGCAGAGAAGTCTTGAAGAGATTGGCTAAGATAAGCTAAGCTGAGATATATGTCGAAATAATGTTCGTAAGTAATTTGAAGTGTAGAGTTGATAATGTTTAATAAGTTAAAATATATGCTAAAAGAATTGTTGAAGTCATGTTATTTAGGAGCTAGTGAACCAAAAATGTAAATGAAAATACTTAAGAGAAAGGAAAGATATTTTGAAAGGAATGTTTAAATAAATCGAAGGAATGGAAGAACTAAAGAAGGGAGGATGTGAATTGAGACAAAATGAAAAAGCTCAAGAGTGAGAGAGAGAAAGAAGAAAAACCTGCCAAAGAGACGTAGCTAGTTGTAGGAAAGGAAGCAAAAACATTTATCCCGGAGTTTTTCAGGGTCTCGAATCGTGTATTTTTTCATAACACAGACTTGCGCGGGGCGAAGTTCCTTCCTTTGTCGGAACCATCGACGTATCTCCGATGAATGGCGTTCTGCTCGGATTATTCCACAAAAAATATACCACGACGGACGAGTTCAATACGAAAATAGAGGAGCGAAAGGGGACGGGAGAAATCTTAACAGGATGGAACAAAGGGGGTAGTGGGAAGTTGGGGCGAGGCACGTGGAAAGAAACTGAGGCACTCATCCGTTTGGCCGGAGTTGAGTTTTCGTTTCATGATTTTGCATATTTTTGTTATTTCCTCGACTCACCTTTGGTGGGGGAAAAATGGCCAGTTCATTCCGGCGCTTCTCATCCGCGCCGACGTCCGCTTTTTCTGGAACGCAGCCTCTGAACGTATATTAATCGTCGCGATCACTATTATGGTCCTTACGTCAAGAGAGACCGCGCTTCCATCGCCCGAGAAACTTAAATAAAGTTGATGCTTGTATATAGGCGAGTTGATTTCCAATTACCTAGTTCCTTCAAAACAGGTGACTGTCGTCGCCGCATGGCGTCATCGTCGACCGTGGGCGTTTTCATAAGCGAGAAAAAAACACCTCTTTGTGGTTGGTGACATTTTTTACTGTCATAATTGGGAACTTCGCGTACGTAAATCGACTTGCCCAGCTCGCACTTAAAAAATAAAACGAGCGATGTTTGCTCGTCGCTAGTACTGATAGTTTTTCGAGTCGCTCACGAGGATCTGGATCCGTGCGCACGCTTTTTGATTCTCGCAGGATCGGCTCGTTTATACCCTTTTAGCACTTCCGTCTGGACTCTCCTTTAAACGTTCCCCTCTTTCTCTCTCTCTCTCTATCTCTCGAGTCGTTTTCGTCGCCGCTTTAAAACCTCACCGCCCTCTCTCCCGCCTTTGTAAGGCGGCGCAATATCGCCTCGCTTTCCCCGCACGAAGTCACTCCTGAAAGTCGCTTGATGAGACGCATGACGTTAGGTTCGAGCGACGAGTGTTCGGTTTTGACTTCTGAAAGTGTTTCTGGTGAAATGCCGGATGGCTCTTTTTCCACATTTGCTCAGCTCTTAGAGTTGGGCATTCAAAGTAATTGGTCTTCCGCCGGAGGCAAGCGTTTTAGATCTTGAGTTAAATTCGCCGTATGAGAGGAAATGGTCGTGAGAGCTTTCACTGGTAAAAGGCTTTATTGGTTGATGTACGGTACCTGTGAGTTTCACGTGAATCCAATCAGGTGGTCTTTCGTGAGAGACTGGTGGAACATTAAAACCGGAATCTTCATTCCAAGCGGTGAAAATCATATCTCATACTATGTGAATGTTGAGCTAAATTCAGGAAGTGTTGTTGATGGAGGAATTATCCAAAACGTGCCAGATCCATTTTCTCCCTTTCTAGGTCATTTTTAGATAACTTCCGTATGAACTTGGCTTCGACGACATAGAAATACAGAAACACGTCAATTTTCGTCATCTGCGACCCCTAGTGGCGTAATTAGGACCAGTTGAGAGGGCGCAGACTGAAAGAGCGCGATGAATGGGGCAACTGCCCCACTATCCCTGCGTCACCATTGGTAGTGGACATACGTATTAGCCCGAATATAACGCGGTGTCTTTTTACCCTGAAATTGCATTGGAAAATTAGCTCTCGCGTTAAATTCGAGGACAAGTGATTTTAATAAGAGGGGTGGCTGAAAAATTCTCGGTCCAAATAGGAGGGAATTGGTTTCGAACATTCATATTTTAGGCTTTTTCTAGGTAGTCCCGCCGATGTTGATATATAGTCTTTTGAAAACGTGTATACATTGCCGCAGTATAGTGCAAGTTTCTAATTTTTTGTACGTTTACATTTTACCTTGAAGAAGCTTCCAAAATGTTGTGGTCTCGTTATATTTTAGGTCACCTTATATTCGAGAAAATGCATTAGATTTCATTGCACAAGTTTTAAAAAGTTACATTTAATTAAAAATTTGTTTTCATTAAAATCATATTTCAATAATGTTTAGCTCATCCTCTGCCTATAGCAGTTACGTAGATGCCTTACTGTATTATTTTTCCGGGATTAGAAGTGTTTTTTTCTTGTATTCCGTGCGTTTATAATCGGTGAGGATATGTAGTGGGAGTATGTTAATATACCTTATGGTTGCATCATTTAAGTAAATATAAAGTATAAATTATGAATTAAATGCTATATTTAGTAATTCGAAAAATATTGAGATAATTTCGAAGAGGGAACTCACTCATTCTCGATGAATTTAAAATGATGATTTTAAAACGGAGAAATTCTCAGTTTTAAATTAAACACGATACAATTCGTGCCTTAAAAATTCCAGTCTTCTTTACGCTTTATTGTATTACACTGATGATTTTAAAGTGAATCGTCGATTAAAAGTTTTGTTTTGGATATTCGTTCCTGTGCCTCTTATTTTCAATTTTTACTTTCTCCATACACGAAGTATAAAGTATTGTTTTCATGAACAAAATCGAATTCGAGATATCGACGGAAATACATGTTTTAAGGTCCCTTGAACACGTTTTGACTATTTTCTCGATGATGTCTGTGGGTGTGTTTTTCCGTGAGGTGTGTGTCTGTGACTGGGATTTTGTGGGTGCTCTAACTCAAAACTATTAATCAGATGAGCGTGAAAATTTATATTAGACATTTTTGTTAAAGGAAGACGTGATGATTAGTTTTTGGTAAAGATCGGTAAACCGGAAGTGGGTGTGTACTCTTGTCACTTATATGTTTTTTAAATATTTGCTTTAATATTTTATGAATGTTGTAGGTAATTTAATTTTCTACAACCTTTGTTTGAAACAATTTACCATATAATACATTGTTGAAGAGATATTTTAAAAACTAATTTTTTTAGCCGCCACTACCACACCACCTACAGGCGACTATTGTAAACACATTGCGCTCCTTTTTATTTTCTTAATTGTTGGAGCTTCAGGGCTCTATCCAATATTAGAAGGCTACAGTTTGAGTTTATTTCTGTTCTTTGTAAAGTCTAAAATTTTCTCGCAGTTCCTTAGAATATTTATTATCATTTAACTCATTTGGAATTATTAGAAATATTACAGGTATAGAGAAAGTCATGTATGTGGTGGCCACATCAGATTTTTTACTTCACGCTTGTATATAAAGAGCGAAAAATTGATAGAAGAAAGTTAATATTTGACTGTAATTGCATAAAAGCTGAATATTTTTGGAAGAAATTAATTTTCATAGTAGTCGGTTGCGGGACGGAATCGGATTAAAATTCTTTCGAAACGCGTTAAAGTTTGCAAATAGATACAAAATAGTCAAGGGAAGAAAACTCCGCCTCGATTTAAAATAGATTAACAACATAGTAAAAAAATCTGATCGATTACGTCACATCACCTGCATTAAAAACACTTTTAAAAACATTCACCTTTTCGCCGGCTCGACGAAATTCGTGTCAGGAACGAAAGTGATTCACACCCTACTGGGACACATTGCACGCGGCACGGGAGGGAAATGCAGAGGACCGAGTTTGAACGGCGTGATTGTCCCGCGTGCCGACAAAAAAAAAACAGGAGGGGCGTATTTAAGGGATAGAACGTTTTTAATTTCTGAGCCTCTCTAGTTTTCCGGTTGGCGTGGTGCCAGAGTCGGCGCAGAGTGGCAAGGCGAGGTGGGATTGATCCAACGCTCTACCGCCGTCTGTTTCCTCCCTCCTACAGCCCTTCACTCCATTCACATCCCCCTGATCTCTAGCTCTCGCTGCTGCACCCTACTGCATCTTACCGACTGTGTTCCCACTTTTATCCCTATTTCCCTACTGCTACCTAATTTTCTTCATCATAGGAAATCTGTACGAGGACATGCCCGTGATTATTACTGGTTAAACCTAGTTCTCCACTAATTCCTGCTTTCCGCAAGCTTCTTGAACTCTCCGCAACCTACTTTACTCACGGGGCCCTAATTTCTCGACTGAACCCTACTTTATCTCGCTGCCTCTATTCCCCTTTTTCCTTATTTCCCTACTGCAACCTATCCTCTCTATTGCACATTACTCTCCCGCTTATACCAGATTAGCTTGAGATCACTAATATCTACTGTCCTTACTACTACTTCTCTCAGCTCTGCCGACTTCTCTACTAACACATTTTCGTCGTGAACTATTTCTAATCATCATATTCCACTAAATCTCCTTACTTTCCGCTAGTATCCAGTTTTTTCACTTACGCATTCCTCAGTAATTTTTGCAATTTCTCTTGATCCATATCTTTTGTTTAAGTTTAAGCAGCTCGTAAAGAGCACCTTACGGCCTTTTACATTGAGCGTATCAGGCAGGATTCGACTCAGGCGTTGGGAGCCATACACGCTAACTACCCCTCAACCAGTATCTGCTTCTTATTATTACGTCGTTTCCTATCTCCTATTCTACACTCTCTCCGTCATATTTTCTCTGTAGCGTTCTGCCCACCAGATTCACTTCATTTCCTCTTGTTGCCATATTTTTTTGCCGTTCCCCTATTACTTTCATTCATCCAAATGTTCGTCCCCTATTCTCCCACCCTTTCTTCATTCTCCCCAATTATTCATTATTATTCTTACAGCTCCCGCAATCCCTCACGGTTCACGTATTCCCGCATCTCGTGATTTCATCTACTCTCTTTTATTTTTATTATATCTTCTAATCCTCTTCTTCTACCATTACTTCCATATCCATACCCTTCTGTTCCGTTGTTACTTGATCTTCGATATCTCTCCATTCTCCTTTATATCTGTACACTTTCCTCATTTTCGGCATTGGTTACAGTATTTACCGACGGTTACTAAGGTCGGCATTGGTTACAGTATTTACCGACGGTTACTAAGGTCGCGTGTTCGAATCCCGCTTAGATCATGGATATTTTTGCATGCCAGGTCGGGGTTAGATGTAAGAATGGATTCTATTTCAAAGTATTGCTCTTAAATATAGTCGGATTATCATTATTATCGTTATCCCAGTATCCCTGATATTTAGCGGGATTTTATTTTGCTTTCTGTTTTCCCTATGCTTCCCGATCTTCGGTTCACCTAATTTTTTTTCCCGCAAACTCCCTTACCTTTCTATTCCTCTCTCCCCTCCCTCCTCTTGCAACCATCGCTCCACGTCCCTTTCCCTCTCCACGTTACCCTTTTGTTTATTTTGCATTCCTCCATAGTAACGGCGACTCGGCGACCTAGACGCCCGCGTTGATTCCGTACGTCCCAGGAAAGTGGAGCAGGCAAGTGAAGTGTAAAAATCTCTTCGAGCCGTCTCTCATTTTCTCTCTCTCTCACTCGCTCACTCACTTTGAGCGTATTTAACGCGGGCAGCGCACGGCGTACGGATGAATTATGAATCGTCTCGCTGGTTGAGGGAGCCCCTCTCTACACCTCCCCCCTCATTCCGTCAACCGACCCGCAGGCGAATGGCGGAGTCCCGAATGCGGGCGCTTTAATAAAATATCGGTCGGGGAAATTCGCGTGGATTTTTGTTTTTTGTTTTCAAAAGGTAACGAGAAGGCGTTTGTGTTTTTTTTGGAAAAAATCTGTAATTGGTATTCCAAAAGTGGGCGATTCGGGCGTACAGCGTGGGGTGCTTTTATTTTTCGCGTGAAATTGTAAAATACGCGTTTCGGAATTACTGGTCGGTTTGTGAAAATTGGAGTTATTTTTTGTCTCCGAGCGACGGATGTTTTCTTTTTAAACATTGTCGGTTAAGTGTTTTTCTCTCGTCTTTCTTTTCAAAATTCGTTTTCATTTAATTTGGTCCGGTGGTGTTCTTACGTATTTGTGTTCAACAAATGTTTCCGTGGTTCCGTTAGACTTAGGATAGGAAATAATGCAATTCCTGGATTCGATTTTGTATCGATGGGTTACTAACGTGAACAATTTATCTGGTTTAATCAAACATTTTATTGCTCTTATCTTTGTCGTCATTGTGTATTCACAAAATACGTGCTTAAAAACCAAATTGAAAGAAAATGGTACGTGGGTATTCCCAGCTAGCTTAAAAGGATTATGATAACACATACCAGACAGCAGTTGCCAATGGAATTCAACGATAGTTCGCTCTAAAATAACTAGAAAGAATTAGAATTATCGGTAAAAACCACTGATTACGGCTGCCTGATAGCCGAAATGAGCATTGAGTTTTTATACATTTTTATAGCTATTTGAAATACTACCGGAGTAAATAATTATTTTTTCACTTTGATTTGCAAGTTCTAAATATGTGAATTTGTTTTTAGCAACATGACTAGCTCAATAGTTTTCATAATTGACGGAATCTAATTTTACATTTAATTTAACAGCGTTCTTGAAAATAATTTATCCGTCATTATTTTATTACTTATGGAGAGTTATATTTCATAATCTAATGTGTCCACTATATTATAAGGACGAGGTAGATGTAGTTTTATGAAATATGGGAAAAATTCTAAGTTGAGGAAGCTGATGTTTTTTAGTATTGATGTATAAAAGTATACATAATATACCTACATTTTTTCGGCCTTTATATAGGGGTGTTTAACGTCTGTGCCCCCATTGCTAAGACCATGGTCGTATATGCAAATCTGTTGATGCGATCATTATGGAATTAGCATTTATGGACTATTTGAACATCTATACTATATTGACGCTTCTTACATATGTTGTCATTAACATATATCAGGAGGATACTAATGTTTAGGCACTTTCAGATGAGCTACAGACTTGACATTTGGCACGATTATAGGTTTTTAGTCAAAACCAACCAGAAAAATAAAAAAAAACCAAAATAGTTAATATTTAAGGGGTGTTTTTAACCCCAATATTTCATTTCAATACCCATAAAAAAAGCATGGGATTCAGTGCAAGGCTTACTAAAAATGCATTTTTAAATGACTTAAAATTAGAATTCGAACTCGGGAAGATAACAGTTGTCTAGCTGAAGGAACGGAGTTCTTAATTTTTGAAGGCAGAATTCAAATACATGTTAACGTGAATATTTGTTTTTAATCGAAAAAAAGTGCGACTTTTTCCTCTTTTCAACAATGGAAATCTTTAAATACTATGGAAACGACCTCAATGCTTTTAAAGGGATCTGATATTATACGTTACTATTGCAGTGTTATAATGCTTCTAGTGGAAATTAATGCCTTCATAACGAATTAGAGCGGACTTCCATAACTCAAATCTCAAGGAAAAGTAGTATTTATTCGAATAATAGAAAATTCAATTTATGGAAATATATTTTTAAATATAAGTATTCATACAGTGAATCTTCTATAACTCGAATCTCAAGGGAAGGAAAAAATTATTCGAGTTATAGAAAGTTCGAGTTACGGAAACATTTTTTCATTTTTCTTTAACTGAATTAAAATCAAGTTTATTCCCATAAGCGTAGAAGTTAACTTACTCTAATTATCAATATCATGCATATTATGAATACATCATCAGCAATATTTTCTTCCGGTAGTACCAATGTAAGGTTTTACTGTATCCAAAACAATTGCATCACGCATTGTGATTGAGGGTATCATAGATAACTGTAATTCTCACGTATTACTGAAAGCGCAAACATGACTTGGATGACTTGGGATATCGACTATAGGGAGGAGCGAATAGGTTCATTTTTCTCTAGGACTACAAGGAAAAAGGAGAAACAACCCTGATAGCAGTGACTGTAAAACGCGAAAAGTATTTTAATGTTGTGTTTCTATGTTTTTCTAGTAATTTTAACTCTTTTCAATTGTTAAATATAATGGCGTCATACCTATTTCGCGATCGTTTTTATCCAAATACAATCTAAAGGCACGAATGATGCCATAATCTTAACACAAAATATCCTAATTTTTCCATAAATTTAATTTATAGGGTATTGTCGTAATGATGATTATTCTTATTGCTCATACAGAGCGATCTGAGTCAGGAAACTTGAAATACGAAATCTTCGACACGAGCCGATTTCCAGAGAATTTGGAAATTACGGATAGTAGCCTTAGTTTCACGGAAGATTATAAATAATCTGCTATTACTCATGAAATTTATTATCTAATATGTACATATATGCTCCACGTGGCTGAAGTGTTGTTTCCCTGGAGATCGCGTTAGTTTATTTACGAGTTTGATCTTGGTATATGATTTTTTAGCACTTGCAGTATGCAAGCACCTACTACTCGTTCATAAATATGATGTATCGAAAAATCTAAAAATAAGAGTATACTCATTTATTCCATCAATGGAGAAAAAAATCATGAGATCACTTAAATACTATGAAATTTGTGTGGCTCTGTCATTGTTTTCGCTGAACAATATTTCCAGCTTTTGAATTTCCCGATAACCGGAGCCTGAAATGGATAAAAGGTCAATATTTTATGCTTGGAAACTAACATGATTGAAATAACTCAACAAAATTGTTGACTTACTATAATATTTCCTTTGCTTAATAATATTTAAAGAAATATTATTGTTTAGCTACAGTTTTGCTCGTTTAGAATCGCTTTAAAAAATATGAAAAGCACTTATTCACCTTATTTTTTTATGAAATTTTTAGAATTTATTAACCATTTACGGACAAGCTTACCTTGCTAGAAATACCAGGATGATTTTTCCACAAATGTAAGCTATTGGTAATCAATCAGAATTTAACCTATTTTGAATCATTGTGAATCTTTCAGAATAAATGATTCGGTCGTCTGTCATAAAAAAAGAATTTACGTTGCTACGAAAAAAGCCTAAATCGGTTCGGCTAAATCGGCTTGTGGCAGTCTTATGGTATGCTGCATCGGCCCAATCGGCTCACTGTCAGCAAGGGGGTTAAGCAGTTAGAGACGCAAAATTCTTATCCTCATGCTCCACGAAGAAAATTTCAAAAGAGAAATTCTTAGATGTTCAGCAAGAGATCGAGAGAGAAAGAGAAAAAAGCTTTCCGTAAATTACTTATATTTGATCGTGAAAAGAAAGCTTTTTTTCGATTTAGTCGTCCAAAGTTTTTAACCATACCGAGGAAAACTGCTTGACCGTTTAAACTTGAGATCCAAATCAAGATAAGCGTAGAGTTGAACGATGGGAATTGAAGTTTTACTTTCGCAAAGTTGTGAAGGTCTCACCTAGGTATTCTATTAAAAAAAAGAATCGTACCTACTCGAAATAAATGTTTGGGGTGAATGGAAGCGTGTCGGCTTATGGAAAGGAGAACTGGGGCAAGTTGGGCGAGGAGAGAATGGGTGACACGGAAAGAAAAAAAACGCTCTGAAACGTTCGGATTCATTAATTCCGTGCTTGTGAAAGCGCGTGTATTAATATGCATGTATGTATATGACCGAGTGTTTCAATTTGTGCCTTCCGCTCTCGCGAATTAAACCGCAAGAAAGAGGGTGGTATGTATGGGGGAAATTGAGCCTTTGTGAACGTACTTTTTGATCATGTCAAGGTCGCTACGAGATAATAGGTTATTATGAGGGAAATCGAGAAAAAAAAAACATTTCGCCGAATTTGGCTCAAAAGGAGGAGCGAATGCAGCGTTTCCAATGGGATTTTTGTTTTTTGTCTTCGGAAAGACTGAAGAATGCGCAGCAAATTCTTTTGACGGCGATGAGATGTCAAAAGCCGCCTGCGAGGAATACGTTTCTATTCTTATTCCGAAAATGAAATGGGAAGGATGCTTTCTTTGCGACAATGCTGTAGGATAAAAAATTATAAAAAAGTGAAGAACGATAATGTTGGGATGTGAGGAATAAATTTCTCGAAATTTCGATGCTTTGTTATACGTCACGTTCCTGTTTGTTCACCAGTCACCCATATTTTCCTCTAGTCAGCTGAAGTGTGTGTGTATATATATATATATATATATATATATATATAAATTAAGATGATCCAAACGAAGTTTATGATGCCAACTTTCCACTTAATGATTTATTTAATACTTATAATTATGCTTGGTAGAATTCGACGTTTATTTTCCCGAGAGATGTTCGACGAATACCAACGCTTAAAATTAATACTTATAATATGGCAGGCAGTTTTCAACCTTTAAATTCGATGATTTAAATTTAATTTATTTTTTATTTCGAAATTCTATGTATATATAATAAATAGCTGCTTCTTACGGAGGATATATATATATATGTGTGTGTGTGTGTTACGGTAAAGGTACCATCGGGAAATGTGTGCATTTACCGGTAAATGTGCACATTTACCACCAAGCTCGGTAAATGTGTTTAAGTTTTCAGAAATACATATTGTCCATACATTTTCAGGTAAATGTGCACTTTTACCGATGTGACTTGGCAAATGTGGAAATAAGTAAGAATGGGAAATGCTACTATAATAATTACGTTAATTATAACAGATATCATCCAGGGTTCGGCTCCACTGGTAAGGTATTAAGGTGAACGCTTCCCAACCCGAGGGGGAGGACACAGTGATCGTGAGGGAAATGTACATATTTACCGGACTACGCACATTTACATATATACACATATATATATATATATATATATATATATATATATATATATATATATATATATATATATATAACCTAAGGAATTTCTAGATATTCTACGTATCTGAAATTTTACAGGATGATAGGCTGTTAGGTAAAATCAACCAGAAAAATCGGAAATTCCAAATGTTTTATTTTTAGTGGGGTATTTTTGATTCTATCTCTGTTCTATTTCGATACTCCATAAGAAGAACATGGAAATCTGTGCCGAGTTTCATAAATTTTCATTTTTAAATTAGTTATAATTCAGATAAAAACTCGGGATGAAAACATTTCTGTAACTAAAAGAATGAGGTTTCTTATTTTAAAAGACTCAATTCAGATCCATGCCAAATTGACGAAGAAATATGTTTTTAATCGAAAATAAGCAGATGCAGTAAAGTAATAAAGCAATAAAAAACTTCAGCTACCATAGCAACCAGGACAATGCTTTTCAATGGGAATATGCATTACGCATTATAATAGCATCGCTTTAATGCATTTGAATAGGGAAATTGTTATTGTCCCATTGATTTCAACCAAAGACGAATACATATTATGACGTCAGAATTTCAAAACGCGATATATATTATTAAATAAAAGAACGTTAATCCTTACAATTATGGGGGTTGATGAGCTGTATATAATAATAGCTTTAATTTAGTACTTCTAAAGAGAATCAGTGGATTGTATTATAATGAAATTTATTTAAAACTACGACGTAAATTTATAACGACGTCAATATCCAAAAACAGGAAATATTAGAGAATTGTGAAAAATGTAATGTCGTGTTGGAGCTAAATTTTTAAGTTTTTTGGAGCTTAGTGCACATACCCAAATAGACATTTGTAAATTTCGGTGAATATGTTGTTGCGGCCGTTAAATTTTTTTAAATTTAAACAAATAGATAAATATTATTTCACTTCTAGATAAGCTACAACTTTAAATTTGGCAGAATGTGTGGCTTTAGTACCCTACTGTTGAAAAAGTATAATATTCTTAAAATTGCAAATTTTAGAGATTGTTTTACTCTATTATCGTTACATAAGGAAAGAACGAAAATCGGTGCAGATGTGAAATCTTTAGAATTAAAAATATATTTCCAATGACGAAATATCTCTCTGAAAAATGAATGTTTTTTCAAGGTGAGAGAAAACATATATTAATAGTTAATTCACGCCTTTCACTAACTGAATCTTGATGATTAAACCAAATTAGCATTTTGCATATCGGTCACGAGAATATTCCTCTATCACACCGTAACTTAGTATATATTAATCTCAAATATGCAAGGAACATTCTTAAAAAAAATTGTGAGTTCAGCTTAAAGTCTTTTAGACATTAGTTTATGCTAATTAAGGACTAATAAAGGAAAAACATTAATGATGTAATTATCGCAAATAAAATCGACGCCGTGGCGCGCCGTTGAGGAATAATAACCAAATCCAAGATAAAGGGTACAAATGGATTCATGCCCAAATATAGCTTATGAATACCTTTAAATTGAGTCAAATGATTTTGAAGGAATATTAGAACATTGATATCTTTTACCATTACCATTGAAAGACTTATCGCAAGATAAATCGATACATCTACTTACATTTTTTTGGTAACCAAGATGTTGTTTATTGTTTACGTTTTGGCTATTAGTATCGAAATAATCCACATAATTTTATTGCTGCTTTAAAGGCTTCGGTGCATCTATCCATGTGAATATTAATTAAGACGTTACTGCGTAATTATATTATTGGTAAAACTTTACAATACAATACATAAAAGAGTAAATGTTAATGTAAACATCGCCTGCGTTATTAAGGAATTCGGAAAGAAAATTCAGGGCTTATGGAGCACTCGGAGTAATTCCTATTTTAATAAAACTTCTCGATTACGCCAAATATTTTTAGAAAAGAAGTCTGCCCTGATTATATAATGGATTCGCCATTGAGATACACCCACGAGCACAAGCCTGACTAAAATTTTTCAATGATTTCTCTAGGTGGTAGTTATAATTCCGTGTGAACCTCTTCTCCGAATAACACATTTGAGAAATTTGGGGGCACTGACAGCGCGGGGCCCCGAGAAATAAAAATAATTTGCTACTTAAAAGAAAACTCTTTCCCAGGCGAAGCCGGGTAACTCCAGCTAGTTTGATATATTTCATCACTGTACTAAATATTCTCTTTCTAAAATATATATAGAGAAAAATTAGACTTAATTATTTAGCGCTCGATCAATAATCACCCTCAAATTCTGATTTAAATGTTTCTCCAATCGGCGAAATACTTTACAACAAATAGCAAATAAATATTAATCCTTAATTTCTCTTCAATTTTAAGTATCGATCGCTAATTTATATGCATTTTTTAAAACAATTATATATAAATGAAAATTTACTAACTTGTAGCAAAAGAAAAAGGTGCCAGAAGCAAGAGAGCGGAACGATCTTTCCTCGATGACTTTTAGAGAGAGACTGCCACAGTGTGGGTTCATTGCATACGAAGAGGAGAAAGTGCATACAACAACATCCATCTATAGGAAAATCCCTAGCAAGGAATTGAGGAACATTTGTTTCAGCAATACATTCCTCAGGGTAGATGCGTGGAAAACGGTTCAAACGACCACCGAAATTCCTTTCTTTCGAGCCTCGTTTAACAAGGGTCGAGAAAGTCTGAGCAGGACATATCTATGATCTTATCTGTACAGAGAGGCTCGTGGAATATCCCACCATTAGCTTGGCAAATATAATCGCAAAAAACTCAAAAGGTCTAAGAAACACGTATTCTCAAAACTACCCTAGGACCTTGCGGTTAACTGCTTGTTCAGAGTAGAAGCTTGAGCTTTTCAAAAACACGCATATTTGAGTGTAAGGAAATACATCTCTTTCAGTCCCACTGTTAATGTAATCCCAGAAAAGGAACGAAATTGTAGGTAGCAATTAATATTGCGAAAAAAGTAAACAGAAACGACTTAAATATTATAATTCAGAATAGGTTTTTAGACATATACTTTTCCATCTTGTTGGAAAATCGACTATTCATTTTCGTCGATTTTGAAATTTAAAAAAATCGACGTTAATCGACTTTTTTCGATTTAAATCGAATCCTACCAAGCATACTTATAATGGCTTGAATAACTTTTAATTCACCGCGGATGAGTTGCTATTTGTGTACCCAAGTTTCATAATTTAGCGTTAAAAAATATTACAAATACACTCGAAAGGAAAACTTAATTGATCACGCATATTTGTATGGCGAAAATAAGTCGTGTATCTACTAGAATGCACCGAATCCGAGTCCAAAAATAGTCGTTGCAACACTCGTAATAGGTGATAAAAACTTCAAAAACACCAGTATTTATGCAAAAGTCAAAGAAATACGATCGATAAATAACATTCTATGATAAAAATTCGAATCTAAATTCTTTTCCTCAGAGAATAGAACAAATCCGCTCCGGTATTACAATTCTAAGATATTTTAATGTCAAAGTTCACTTGCTAAGGCTCCACATTGTGGAAAGATTCCATTTAAATGAAAAAGAATCTTGTCAATTTCCACTAACAATTTTAATATACGACCGGTTTTGCCTGTTACAGCATCAGCCGGTTCATCTGATGATGCTGTATATTAAAATTGTTAATGGAAATTGACAAGTTTCTTTTTCCATAAAATATTTTTATGTGTAAGAGAAAATTACCCTGCACGATGGATTTCAGATTTTCCACGTAAATGAAAAGGGTAGGATAGTTCCTGAAATCGAACCATGGTCAAAAGTTAATTGGGAGACAGACGGACATACAACGAAGAAACTAGAAGCCTGTTTCCTTTCTGGGAAAGAATCCCAATGTTTTCGCGCCTGGAGGGAGGCAACCGTTAATGCATGATGAAAAATTTCAGCGTGGCTCTTTGGAAGCGTTGATTACTTGGGATAGAAAAATCGGTGTAATCTGAAAATTAACATGCACGTTGTGAGAGCAGAAAGTTTGTGTCAGTGATGAAGAATCTTTTTATGCCGCGAGCTATTGTACTTCAAAATGTGGTAAATTTTTTATCAGGCAATCGAATTAATCTATACAATGAACCTAAAGAATTCAGATGCATAGTCAATAAAGATTGGAATGTTTTTGTTTTGACGATTTCAATATCGTTTCCGCTACCGCGTTATTGATTCCAATTTGTATTTTGAGATGTATTCGTTTTTTAAAATTCACGTAGCCAATGAGTCTACGAAATTGGAGGGCCTCAAATGCTTCAAGAGATAATCAAAATAAATACAATACTCCAATTTCGGAGCTTCATAACGAAGAATAAAAAAATCATAGCTTCATTGTAACTCGATGGCAAAGTCACACACACGCACGCACGCACTCACGCACGCGCGCACACTCTCTCTCACACTCTCACACTCACACACACTCACACACACACACTCACACACATATATATATATACGGCCGCAATAACAATTTGATGAATACATTGAAATGTTTATACGTTTACACAGACTAAATTCTAAATAAATTAAAAATTTCAGCTCCCTAATCCATGAAATGTTTATTTCGGACGTTAAAAATTATTTAAATTTAAGCAATATGATAAATGTTATTTTACTTCTAAATGTGCTACAAATTTCAAATTTGGCGGAAATGTGTGGCATTATTAACCCCATGTGGAAAATTTATAATATTTCTGAAATTGTAAAAGTTAGTGATTGTTTTACTCTATTATTGTTCCATAAAGAAAAAACGAAAATCGGTCCAGAGGAGAAATTTTATGAATTAAAGAAATGTTTCCCATTATAAAATATCTCTCTGAAAAATTAATGTTTCCAAAGAAGAGATGGAATGCTTGCAGTATGCAAGCACCTTCTACTAGTATCATTATGTATCGACGTTTCTTACAGAGGAGGAGGAGGATATAACATAATAGGAGGATACTAATGTTTAAGCACTTCCCGTTGAGCTGGAGATTCGAAATTTTTTCTTTGGTAGGATTTTGTGCAAAACTGACTAGAAAAAACAAAAATCTTGAAAAAGTGCAACAATGCGGCCGCTAAAAATTTGCAATTGTTTAAACAAAATTTCATGGTTTATGTATTTCCGAATGTGCTACGGAGCTGAAATTTTTCTAAGATGTTGGATTTGTGAAAAAACGAAATAAGGATTATATAAATTTTGATATTTTAATTTTTTTGGCAGTTAAAAATTCTTAAAGTTTAAATAAATAGGTAAATGTTGACACACTTCGCTGCAAGTTAGGGAGCTGAAATTTTTAATTTATATAGAATTTAGTCTGTGTAAACGAATATACATTTCAATATATCCATCAAATGGTTATTTCGGCCGTTAAAAACTATTTAAATTTCAACAATTATATAAATGTTATTTCACTTCTAATTGTGCTATAAATTTAAAATTTGGCAGAAATGTGTGGCATTATTAACCGAATATGAAAAAAGTATAATATTCCTAAAATTGCAAACATTAGTGATTGTTTTACTCCATTATTGTTCCATAATGAAAAAACGAAAATCGCTGGCGTGAAGAAATCTTATGAATTAAAGAAATATTTCCCATGATGAAATATCTCTCTAAAAAATTAATGTTTTTTCAAGGTGAGATGAAATGCTTGCAGTATACAAGCACCTTCTACTAGTATGTTAATTCATATTAAAGTATTAGCCATAAAAAAGTTGCTTATAAAAATTCATTTTTATAACTTTACTTGATTTATTATTACTTCAAATCCAGATTTTGCTAAAAATGCTAAGCAAAAAAATATATAGTTTTTGGCTGTAATTTACGATTCAAGGTTTGTTTTTTATTCTCTTAAAATTGAAAACAGTTTACCGCAACTATAGTATTTATAGTGATTGTTATAGTAGTGGTCTTTCTTAAAAAGTAATTATTTAGTTTAACCTTTATTTAAATCGAGTCATTGTATTTTAATACAACTATAAAGGAATTATTTTTATTCAAATTAATTCTATTGTGTCATTGCAGGATTCTCATTCTAACACAAATTATCACTACACCATTGTCAATGTGTGACCAAATTGAAATGACTTAATGTCATACTTGAATTTTTTGATCGAAGATATATTTAAAATTGCAGAATGTGTGGTAGTGTTAATTAGACCACCATTGAAATTTCTAACAATAATTGTTGTGCTTTTAAATTTCTCATTCTTCATCATTTGTCGCAATGCCATTTTTCGCTATTGAAATAAATTATATAAATAATGACATGAAATCGCTCCATGAATTGAATTAATTATGATTGAATCAACGAAAAATATTTGTTGTTATTCTTAGAATTCGACTTTTTGCTTTACTGAGGACTCTTAGAACTTCAAATAGATTCTATCGCTATCGTAATTCCGTTTCCAAATTGTCCATTTGCAATTATAGGTTTGTTTTTATCGAAATAATGCATTCTATGGTTAGTGAAAACTTGCCTTGGATAGGGAACTTTTTTATACTACGAGTTAATATAGCGCTAGAAGCTAGAACTAGTCGGCAGGATTTTTGGTCTCATTTTGTGGGTGATTGGTAAAAAAAGGACTAACGAGATATAAAATTGACCTTAAAATGGAAACAGAAGAATTAACGAATTTTGGATTTGCCGAAATTTTATTCTCGTCGTCTCTTTGAAGAAGATGGAGCAAAAATATCACAGACGATCTCTAATTCCACTATTGATCCACCGAAAAAAATATCAAGGGCAACGAAAATAACTTTTGCGACATACAAAAGCGAAAAAAATGGCACTTTGTCACGTCTGAAGTCTCGAATTACCTTGCGCGAATGCATAAAGAACATCCGTATAACTCGCCAATCAGTACTAGCTAACTCCTGCCCCCTATTCTATTAACAAAAACTAGATTGGAGTGAGTTTCCTGGTTCATTAATGTCGTGAGAGGCAAAAGTTTTCGTTAGGCGGACGGTAGGACGGTCGTCTGACGCGGGTAAATATAGAAGGTAGAAATAGACTGAGGTAGGAACTCATGCAAACGTGAGAGACACACGGGGCAAGAAAGGTCAAGGTATTTTGGGTGAGATTTACCGCTTCACTTAAGGTGATGTCAAAACTGTGAATGCTTTGTACATATTGCGAAAATCAAAGTGGCGGATGGGCAATTTTGGGATTCCAGGGATACCGTTAATTTGGAACCCTCGACATTGTAATCAATAAATATAGAACACTAGCAGAATTACCCAGCGTTGCGCGGGGGGAGGGGGGTGTACACATTAGAGAGTTATAAATGTATTGTTTAAATTTCTAACAATAGTTGAGCTAAAACATGCTAAGCTTCTAACTGTTCTCGTTTGGAAAGGAGTTTCAAACTGCTTCTTCTCGTAATCTCTTTTTCTATGCGTTCCTGTGAGTTCTGATATTTCCGATGCTCGAAGCAGCCTTTCTTTGCGAATCTGATTTGCTGCCAGTTAAACGTGGCTTTTTTGGGTGGCATTGCAAATCTAAAAACCATTTAAGTATTACTATTAAAATGAAAACAAACTAACCCCAACAATTTGAAGTAACTATGGTGATATTCTGTGAAAATGCCTAAAATTCCATGCAATTTACGTACTCAAATGTTATTTTTGGTCGTTTTCGATCAAGAGACGAAATTGTATGACCTGAATAATATTATTAATGCTATTAGGAGTAAATCAGTATGAAGTTTACGACTCTAGGTCATTGACTTCATATTTTATTGTTCAAATTACAAAATGACTACAACTTTTCCCGTATTACTCCCGTGTTAATGTTATGGAAATGCTATTCTGTGGACCCCTTGAGGTTCCAAAGACCCCACGGGTTTCAAACTCCCACCTACGGTCTTCCGTTTGGTCCTATTAGATAGCATGCCAAGTTTGGTGGCTCTAGGATCAACCGTGTGGATTTGTATAGACGGACAAACATACAAATCAACAAACTTTCTGAATTATAGTAAAGATTTAAAAACAGCTTTTATTTGCCAAGAGCACTGCACAAACTCAAAAACACAGCTCACCCTTTTTTCATGTTACCAGACCTTTGTATTGGTAAACGGTATCAGCCATAAGAAGAAAAACGTTTTATGAAAAGTCGGTACTTTGTATAAGTATTGTTCATTTCTATGCTTAACGCATTTTTACTTTCTCATACACGTAGTATATTGAGAAAGTATTGTAATCGTGAAAAAATTCGACTTCGAGATTTTGATGGAAATACACGTTTTAGGTGTCCCCGAGTCCAAAAAATTGTTTCTGCCATGCCGTCTGTCTGTTTGCCGTCATAGGGCCCAAACACGTATATTAAATCGAATGATATCCCGTATTTATGCAATATATCCTCTTTTGCAGACCATTTCTTCATAAAAATGATATTGCACAAAAATAAAGGGTAGTTTATTCTTGGCGATTTTTAAAAAAATTTGCTTGACTCCAAAATAGCTCTATAGAATTTGATTAAAATTAATCCAGTTGTAGAACCTGATGCTACAAATAATACTGCGTAAGCCATATTTATCTTGAAATATGGCGTCCCGTGACATCACAATTTACGGTAAGCAACCTTACCTAAGCCCCATGACGTCACGCTTCCGCCGCGATACACTCAAAACCTTACTACAGACTTACGGTTCAACTAAATCCAATGATATCTCATATTTGTGGATAACATCATTCATAAATGACATTCTGAAGAGATGAACGATATTGCACAACAATTAAGGGTACTTTATTCTAGGAATTTGAAAAAAAATTTATTTACTCAAAAATGGCTATAAGGATTTTGATTAAAATCCATCCAATCGTACAGCCTGATGTCACAAATAGTACTAACTTAGCCATATATTCCAGAAAATTACTAAATATTGATCAGTGGCATTAAATACGCTAAACTACGGATAACATTCAATTATAAGCGTTTTTCTTTTACAAGCGTACACAGTGGACCAACCGTATGTACGCATATGAGAAAGTTTGTGCAATGTATATTGCGCCGTTTATTTATTTTCATGATTTTATTTTTTTCATTTCTCAAGCAAGAGCCATTAGACCTCATGATTATTGCCTTGTTAGGCCGTTCGTATATCCTGCAAAAATGTGTTTAAATATTGAAATAATAAAATCGAGTCGTTTATTTTTTAACGGGCTCGAGTGGTAATTTACGATAAGTTTATATGCGATCAATTTCATGAGGGAAATATGATGATTGTTTTTGGCACTATCACAGATTGTTTCCGTAAAGCATGCAAACTACAAGGTTTTCAAATCATGTTTTGTCGATTTATGAAACCATACATATAACGCGAATCGCTTTCAAAAGGGGATATTACCCATTCCGCGTTGGACGAAACTTGGAATAGGAAAGCGTCGCTTGTGAGGAAGGAGAGAATAACTGGTGGATGGAAAGTGAAAGGCGTGTCGGATTTTATTATATAAGTGGCGGAGAGAAGGAGAAATTGGATGAAAATCAGATTTGGGTGACGGAAAGCGTGAAAAGTGTACGGCGGTATAGAGGGGGCGTTATCTGGAGAGGTCCGCGTGAAGAATCCATTCGGGATGATACAAAAGAGATTTTCGTAAAAGTTAAGCTTCCGAATTCTGGTTACTCGTCGTTTTAAAGCAGGGGTAAGGAACCTATGGCACGCGTGCCAATAGGTGCCATTAGGTGATACGACATTTCAGAGAAGAATAAAAAGTGTATCTTTAGTTGAGTTCTATTTTTATTTCCGTGTTGTAGTTATGCCGCATTACATGCAGGATGTTTTATTATATAAGAAATACTCTTCGTGGTTTTTTAAAAACTATATTTTTTCAGTTTTAAATAGGTTTAACGCAATTTTTTCGTGTCAACTTAACAATAAAAGCGCCCACCAAAATCCTGAAAGGCTCACCGGTGGGTGTTATCGCTCACGTTGAAGACCACTATCTTAAAGGGAGAGGCATGCGCGAGCTTTTGAGAATGGAGCTGCTTTACTGAATAAGTTGAAAGGATTGGAAGGATAGGATTGTTTGTTTTCTTTGCATAGAAGGAATGTCGGTATGTGATAAAATATTTAACGGGGTCACTTGTAGTGGAAGGGGTGACATAGGTGAACTTTGTCGTTTTCTGCCCATGTAACGTAATTTTCTGTCATTCTGGCATCTTTGGCAGCTGAAGTGGCCTAGGTTGATGTTTTGTAATTCTTCGACTGCATTTAATAAATTTTGGATAGTGCGTCGAAATCTGGAGTTGGGGTTTGCAATTTTGATAGCTGATCATCTGACGTATTTATGGCGTTTAAGATTTTCACATTAATGACAAGTAGGTGCCTGAATATAAGCGCAAAAGTTTAATTATTCGGGGCGTTATCATCATAAACACTGTTATCACTTAATATAAATATAAATTAAAATACCTTTTAAAAATATTCGGAAATGCATATCTTTGCATTTACTTAACGTAAAAAGTTATATATGAGGTGTTTTAAGTTAAAAAATCTATAGTAAAACTGTCACAAAAGACGCTTAAAATTCGCGAGCATTTTATTCGCCTTGTAGGAATACTAAAAAGAACACACCGTCTTAAATAAACCAGTGGCTACTGCTTTTTGGGAGGGGAAAATGAAACAAGCAAACAACAAAAATAATACAACATCGAGTAAGAAAATATATTCCCGTAGTTCATTCATTCTTAACGAGTTATTTAACGTGAATTGTAAGACATTAATAAAATTTACCAAAGTTGTTCGTCAGATCTTTGGGGCAACGTGTTCGTGATGCACGGGAGCTTACGTAGTGGGGGCAGAGGAGCCCTCGGAGACAGGATGCGATGGAAGATTTCCGGAATTTTTGCGAGTTGGCTGGGATAGAGAGGGAGAGAGAGATATATGTAGTAGGAGGGAGAAGGCTGACGCTGTCGTCTCGAGTAAGGACAAGTTAAGGGGAGAGGCGGTGGGAGGAGAAAGGAAGAGGGTAAGAAAGAAATTTGTGAATGTGAAAGGTTCAGCAGTTTCCATAAAAATACCCAAGTTACCTAATGTTGAGGACGTCGTGAGTTGGATAAGGAAAGAGACAGAGGAAGGAGATGGAAGCTAGCTTTCAATAAGGGGTTCTTTGAAGTTGATGAGTACCGGATTGATCTTCGTCGTGTAGTAGAAACTTAAATTTTGTATGTAGATTAGTGTATTTGTGCAGTAGCATAGAGAGAAATTGTAGATGGGAGTTGGCACAAAAAATAAGTTGGCTCTGATTTAATTGATTTGGGAAAAATTCGTCACAGAAGACATGCAGCCTTGCAATTTGTAATCAAGACCAATAAACTACGAGCTTTGGGATGACGAAGAATAAAGCGATGTGCATATGATTTAGTCAATTTAAATAATCGTAAAAGGTTGGAAACCAATTTGGCCAAAAAGCGTCCGTGTTCCATCGTGATTTACCTAGAGAAGATTCTAACATGTAGCAGTAACACACCCAAAAAGCTTAGCATAAACAAGACGCGCTTCTCTCAAGAGATCCAGGAATTGAAATTTAGGTTACTGTTTCTATTAAGACAGCTTCCTTTACAGTGATAGTATTTCAATTCAGGGTTAGCTTTAATAAAATTCCATCATAGGATTTATGAATTACAGTTTTGTATTTTTCTGTTCAATATGGTATCTCTGGTAGATAGGTAAAGGCGGAGACTACGTCAAAGTTGATGTTAAAATATGAGATCTAACTCCTTAACCGTAAAGTTTACGATTAAGGAGTTAGATTTCTCATTTTAACATGGTATCTCTGGTTGAATTATATCACTCCTGTATGCCATTTTCTCCACGTATTTTGATATAAGCGAAAATATGCACTCCCGATTGAGTGATAATACCCCGGTTTTCCATTTTATTTTGAATTGCAATAAATACCCCAAATCCGCAGTTAACTTAATGTGTTTGTGTGTGTGTATATATATATATATATATATATATATATATATATATATATAAAACAGCTTACGGAAAAGGAAAGGTAAAATGGATATATGGATGTCAACAAGGTGTTGGGATGAGGAAACCCAGTGAACACTCACCAATCAGACGACTTCAGGTTGGCGAGGCCCCGGGGATGTCGAAGCGACACGCGTAAAAGAACACTAAAACATTTCTCTCTCTGTAGCTGATGAAGGAATAATTCCGAAAGCTCCTACGTTTGTGATGTTTCGGTGTTTTAGTGTGCTTTTACGTGTGCCGCTTCAACATCCCCGGGGCCTCGCCAACCTGAAGTCGTCTGATTGGTGAGTGTTCACTGGGTTTCCTCATCCCAACACCTTGTTGACATATATATATATATATATATATATATATATATATATATATATATATATATATATGCTTTAGTTTAAGTGATATGCATAAGACGTAGGTTTATAACTCGTACATCAGTGCAGAGCGTTATCTTTTTTTCAGATAAGCACGATTCAACTCTAAATGCACTCTTTTAAAATTACTAGTCTCTTCAGTAACCTGACCAATGTAATTTTCTTACGCTACCGTCTTATTTTATTGATCGGTTGGCAGTAGTCGACTCTATAGTGGATTTCAAATCCTGACAATACTCATGTCGTAGCTCGCGCATTTAATCACGGTTCTAGTACCATTTTTATCCTCTTTTAATGCAAAAGACGTGCATTAAATATCTGTGTCTAAATCCACAGATTATGACTATCTCCAGGTATTCGATGCAGTAAATTTTTAACACATTCACCATGCATTTAGGTAAGACATGACGAGATCTTTATTATCCGTAAACTGTGAGTTCTTGTTCGGCTAGGCAGCATTTGCATCCAAGGAATAGATGCAAATTATTGAAACTGTGGTCGGTGCCTAGTGAAATAAATCGTCTATGCTTGTGTTGGAAGTATTTTGGTCCAAACATTTAGCAAATATAGACGAGATCCTAAGTCGACGTTTACCTTGTTATCTAATGTCAAAATATCTCCTCACCCTATGAATATTTTCAATTACCTGAGCATTTATTTTGAAAGCGAGATTTAATGGTAAATGCTGCCTGTATGTACAAATATATTCCCTCAAAATTTCATCTTATAAATTTATTCTGCGATTTTTCTCGTTATTCGTGTTAGAAATATGGTACGACAATAGAGTGTTGTTGGTTACTGTTACGTCATTTTTTATTATCGTAGTTGATGCTGTACTGCACGGAAATGCTCGACCCCAACCCAGTCCAACCCAAGTGTGAAAGTGATGAAGGTGACCAGCGAACAGTTGGGTTGAGGTTGGCTGCAAAATCCAACAAGTAGGAAAAGTATACTCCATAAATGGAGTACACTGAGATTTCGAAGGCGTTATTTATGGGAAACGCGTGTAAAACGGTATGGAAACGGTATGGAAAGATTGGGCGGTTCTTCAATTTTTATCTCCGAAACTACAAGTCGTAATTATGTGGTTTCGCGGACTTTTTTGCAGTATAAATGCAGTCCTCTAACCGAATAAATGTTTTAATCTACACGTTACAGATCATATAAGAGCTAGAGAGATGAAAAATATGGTATTTAATAGTTGCTTGACGGAAGCCATTTAACGATACACGAGCATACATTTAAGTGCTTATATGAAATGGTAGTTCTAACTGATTGATGCAGTTGAAAATCAGAATTTGTCGATAAATTTTATTAAGGATAACTAATACTTAATTTAATTAAAATCTGTCCAGCAGTTTTGGAGATTAAACAGGCGGGCGGATGGACAGACGGACGGAGGCGACGTACCCATAAGGCGTTCTGCTAATATCGCTACACCAAAAAGTAAGCAATAAATATAAAATTTAACATAATTGTGTGTTTCATAGAGTTAAAATAGTTTTGGGCGAATAAAAATTGGTTGACAAAGAAATACAGTACGCTATACAATTCTTATACGCCAAAAAATATTTTTAATCTTTGTAACATTTAATTTTGTCTCTCACCTTATCTCTCATATTAAAGCATTCATTGCACGCATTCCTTACGCATCCTCCTACATTAACCAAATAGCACCACACTAAGAATTATTATTATTAAAAATTTATTCTACCCACTTAGTTGGTGCAACAATAAACGTATCACGTACTTTTAATGACTAAATACTGCAAAACGATGTGTCAGAAATGATTCCAGGGCAATATTCAATTTCTATTAAGTGATTTATTTTCTAATCAGTTTTAATCAACCAAACAATCGAAAATTATTTAAAACATACCTCAATTGAGTTCATTAGTTATAATATTTACGTTTATGTTCTTTTTTCGCTGTAGATAATCCATCTGACATGCATGCGTAAGGAATTAATTGTATTTTGTAATTATAGCAGATATTATTTACTTCAATAACCAATAACATTATTTACTTTGACAACATTCTGCGATGAAAATTATAATCTCCATTCCCCTCCTCCGAGAATAGTACGAATCCCGCTCCGATATTACAATTCTAAGATATTTTAATGTGTATGAGAAAATTACCCTGCGTGATGGATTTCACATTTCTCATGTAAATCAAATGGGAATGATAGTTCCTGGAATCGAACCCCGGACTTCAATCTTCGTAATAAAAACTATCCTCGAGAGCTCGGTCCATGTAGCAAGAGATTTCCATCAAGTCATGAAAATCGGACTATTGGTTCAAAAGTTAATAAGGGGGACGGGACGGACAGACAGACATACACAACGACAAAACTATAAACCTATTTCCATTCTCGAAAGTAGGTTATAATTCAACTCAAAAGAGCTAAAGTTGTTCGATTAGTTAAAAAAAAGTGTGGTTTTGATAGCTGTATTTTTATATGAAGAATAAATAAATCTTCGTATTTAATGCTAAATCGTCGACTATATATGTTGAGATTCTCATCTTTTCTTGATATGCTCGCAATATGTCTTCAATCGAGTTGATAATTTATATAGAATCGCACAGTGGATGATTTGTAGTTAAATTCGCTCATAGTTTTCCTAAAAATTTTCAGTTAGCGAAACAACGTTCTTAAGAAAATTTTAATGTCGACGAATGAGATATCATATGATACAATAAAGGAAGTAGAAGTGGAAAAGTATGACGGAAAATCAAGAGAACGGAAAAAGAAACGAAAATTTAATCATAGTATTTTCCCACTAGTGTCCACTAGGGGAGCGAAAAAGGGAATGAACGGGAGAAGGAAAGGGAGATGGGATAAAAGAAGGCGCTTTTTAGTGAGAAATTTTAGGAGCGAAAAAAAGAGAAGTGGGAATCAAGAGGGGCGACGTAGCTGCCGCCGGTGGCGACTCCTATAATTGGTGTAATAGGCGGGTGTGGACGAAAAAAAGGGACCCGATGATTTCATCCCGTATTTCTTGAACTCGACGTTGGCCAGCGAATGTTTTTTCGAAGAATTTTCTTTTGTCGCCATCGATGGAAGACAGCTCGAGCGACGAATAAAAAGAGCAGTCTCGTGAAAAACTTATTCAATTAAAATGGTGATTCCGTTGATGAGATTTGCCTTCTCCAAATTGGGCTTTCCCGTTGAGGCGTGAGTAATAAACGTGTCGTTGTGTGTTTTCCATAAAAGTTGAAACTTTTTACGCGCTAGAGAGGACGCGTGCAAACGAAATTAAAACCGGAGAAACTTTTTTTATTCAATTGACGAGATTTTTTGGATAAAAATAATTTTTATTTCTTCGAGGAGCGACAGATTGACTTTTACATAAACTTCTCGGAAAGTGTTGTTTTTTTCGGCTGAAGGAAAGTGGTTGTTTAAACACTCGCACTGACGTCTAGATTCTAGATGGCATTTTTAGCCTATTTTACAAAAATTGGAATGTATTCTTATGAGATCACCTCGGTGTCCGTGTGTGTGTGTGCCTTAAGATCCTCTTCATGAATGAACCGATTTCAACTAAATTTGTTTCATAGAATGTGTACATAAATTAGTGATTATAATCACATATTAGCACCCGATCGACTCAGCAGGAGTACCACAATTGCAAAGTTTAACCTTTCGGTAATAATGAATTTGGAAGGGATTGGCTGAACCGATTTCAACGAAATTCTGTATGAAGTAGGCGTACAGCATAAAATAACAAAATCAAGATGTTTAATATAGATATAGAAAGCAGTGCTGCCACAATACAAGTAATAAAAAATTCTTTTTGTACGTATTTGTGTTGAACTGTCCACATTAAACGCCCCAGATAAGAGGCTCTTTTTTCCATTATAAGCGTCTGATGGAGGAATAAGGATGTTGCCGGTTAGTAGGGGAATGCCCGACAGCCGAGGTGATCTAGAGCAGAGCTTCTCAACCGGTGTGCCACGGCACACTGGTTTGCCGCGAGGAAGCCCTTGGTGTGCCGCCGTAAATTCCGAGATAATTTTCTCTGAATCGTGTCCAAGCATAGAAGTTCTCTTAAATTTTGTTTCTACTATCATGTTGGTAGTGTAGCACCATAAGAAATATATTCACAGGAATACAAGTTGTATAATAATATGTATCGTATTCGCCGAGAATCGTTATAGTCTTGGTTTTTCTTATCAGAAAACTGTTACCTTCCCTTTTCTCACGAAGTATTATTTTCTCACGTTGCGCTGTGTGTAAATGAAATTAATACTTAGTTGAATGTTACACAAAACACTCGAGAAAGTATTCATTTCCTCTCCGCCCCCTTAATTTAAAAGAAGAACCTCAGCCGATGACGTCAATCATTTTCTTTGTAAACCGCTGTCTCGCCTTCGCAACTTATCAATCAGAGGAAATCGCACGGTGATGTGGTTGATTCCTTGATTTTGTGATATTTTCGAAGGAAACGTTTTGTAAGTAGTTATTTCTTGTGCATAATACTGCGTTATAGCATTTTCCGCATTCTCGATTTATGAATTTACGTAGTTTATTTTATTATTTTCTTTCTTATGACAAAAGTCGTATGAGATGGTTTTCAGCAATTAATTTGCTCAGGGGTGTCGCTTCTACTTCTCACATTTGACAGAACGAGTGTGGCAACTGCCTATTTACAAAGCATTTAGACTGGAGCAAAGACTAGTACCCCTACGGAAAGACCGGAAACTTAATGCTATAAAACGATTCCCAGGTTTTCCATGGAGGGCGACAATCGATGGGTCAACGGGAAAATTTGGAACTACGTGTTAACGAATGCTAGCATGACGTCATTACAGGATGTCCCTCGCCCCCTTCCCCTCCCGTTTTATTACGATAATCATAGCGCATATAAATTGCACGGATATATTAAATGGACATAAATGAAAGAATTGCATATAAGAAATCAAATTTATTACCGTATATCACATTGCGAGAGTACAAAGTCATTATCAAATTACATAACAGCGAGGTATTTTTACATAAATATTATACAATAAAGATATAAAAATGAATTATTGTAACAGAATTTTATAACGTTAATACCTTTTATGCATGAAACGTATTTAAAGGAAATTCACGTGGGCGATGAAAAACGTCAAACTTTCACGTCAAGAATGAATTTGTGGATCAAGCAAAAATCTATTTGTAAAGTGATTTCTTCGGCCCTGGAACACATTCTCTTTCTGTTGCACCTGTAAAAAGAACGAAAATGAATATCTAATAATGTCAATCATTAAACCTGCTAAACCTAATGAAATTGATGCAGGAGGCAATGGGCATGCTTCAAATGTTGCAATAAATGTAAAATAAGGCAAATGCGCTTACGGCCCATTGCGGTCCATAAACAATGTTTCTATGAAGATTACATTACCATTTGTAAAATTAAACATCACATTGCACTAGAATATGTCCACTTTATCTATAATTTACTCTAAGCACAGTTGTATTTGCTGACGTTTACGTGATCACAGCAGTTACAGTTAGCCCATTTAAGATCTATATGTATTCATCATATAACAAGGAAAACTTCTGATATAGAAATTTCAATTTCTCGATCGAAAAATATATACATATTTCTAAATATGTTTTGAAACAAAGAATTATCTTAAAGTCTATGATTATAAACAAATGCATAATGAGAAACAAGAAATAATCAAGTTAACAATTTCTGTAAATTCAAAATATTTCAAATTAAAACAATGAGACATCGCTACGGTACACTTATTTCATTTTATTACAAGGTCAATTCTATCCTCTGGCGTCTATGTTGCAGTTTAACTTCCAAACTCACTATAATCTACTGATAACCGCGAGAAGATTTAAACAGAAATTTCAGTTATTCAATCTAAAATTACGGCTTATTTTGTGAACTGGCACGTACCATATTCACGGCCAGGGCAATGGATGACACAGCTAGGTGAAGTAAACGAGGCTTAACACCTAAAAATGAGAAACATTTCCTCTCAAAATGTTTATCGCACACAAAAAAACGAGAGAAATTTCTTTTCTTCCTTCCTAGAAGATCTATCCATTGCAGGTATCTGTTAAGAAAATATAAAAGCATTCTCACAAAACGCATTCACATAACACTTCGTAGAACTAGTTCGTTAGAATTTTTTTCAAAAATATATGATATTTTTAAGACACCTGTTGATTGGAGATCAGAACAAATTCATTCCGTCACGTTTTCTTAAACAGTGATGAATGCATATCTACTATATATCTACTTGACAAAATCAGGGTAACTGACAACCACTCAATAAGCAATGGCGAACTTTTATCAAGCAAAATGGCTGCTGTTCCGTTACGATACACAAAGAACGTGTGGCGCTGTGGTGATGCGGTAGAGAGAGAGAAATAGAGGGAGAAAAAGAGAGAGCTGACAGCGACTGCAGTGCCTATCGCGGACCCCTTAGCATAGTGAACTACGTGTAAAAGCTGGGAATCTATTCTCCCATAAGAGTTTCATACCCCTGGACTGGGGTAAACACATTGTGGTAAGCGTATCTTTTGCAGTTTTTGGTTTCAGCTATTATAGAATTTAGTATAGATATTTTTTCTGTTTAAAATCCTGAGAAAATAGTGCACCCTCAGTATACATTTAGTTTCACTAGTGGCGTAGCGTGAAATGTCGGGCCTCCCCGGTACGTTCTTTAATAACTTTAAAGTTTGCAAACGGAAGAGCGGAATGTCAGATTTTTCTGGCAAAAATTTTTTTCCAAACGAGATTGGAGTGAAACAAACTATGCTTATTAGTAATTTTCAGATTTTCATTATCTGAGTAATTTGAAATTATTAAAGTTATATAAATTTGGATTGGCAATGGAAAGCTCGTATGCATCTCAGCAATTGGCGGTATAACTCTCTCAAAGGGCCCTTAAGGTCTTCGACCCCCTCTCCCTGCGGGCGAAGCCCTATTTTACGCCACTTTACCACGTAAATGTTCCCGCGTCTCAATTTATGCCGAATACATACCAAAGATTATCAATATAACTAGTATTGAAATTTAAAAAAGTAACACTAAAGAATATGACATTTTATTCATATAAATCTTGAACGCTTTCTTATTTTTAGGACCCCTTCACTATGAAATTATTTTTACTTAAAACCAATTCTACAGAAACTGTGGCTAGAGATGAAACTTAAAAGCAGAATACTAAATTAGAAGAACCATAGAAAAAGAAAGCCAAAATTCTAAACAGGCAATACAAAGAAGATTACTTGGCATATGGTTTTACTTGATCCGGCGATAGAACGTGTCCAAAACCACTGTCTCCCGTATGCAAGGAAATTTTAGCGAACGAATCAATGGTGCCGAGTAAATTACAGCGTCATTTTCAATCCTTCTTACTTAGAAAACACATAAGTTTCTTTAGGCGTTTGCAAGAACAAAACTTGAAACAAAGTGCTTTCTTGAAAACTTGCATGAGTGTCTCAGATAGGGCCACAGAGGCAAACTACATTGTTGCAAGATTAATTTCCCAAAGAAAAAAGCCACACACCATAGGGGATACATTAATTCTACCAGCATGTAAAAAAATTGTGCGGATTATGATAGGAGAGGAAGCCGCAAAGGAAGTAAGCAAAGTACCACTTTCGGACGATATCATGAGGAGGCATATAGATGATATGTCTGGTGATATAGAAGCTTCCCTTATCGAGAGGTTGCAAGGGGCTGGAAATTTTTCATTGCAAGTTGATGATTCTACAGATAATAGTGGTCATGCGCAACCTATTGTCATTGTGCGCTTTGCTGATGGAGATAATATAAAAGATCACTTTTTGTTTTGCAAAGCATTTCCTTACCGAACAACAGGTGATGAAATATTTTGTATCACTGAAGGGTACATGAGTGGCAACAACATGCAATGGCAAAAATGCGTAAGTGTTTGCGCTGGTGGTGCTGCAGCAATGGCAGGAAATGTCAAAGGATTCGTTACGAAATTGAATATGCAGAGCCCGAATGTGAGAATTATCCACTGTTTTCTGCATCGCGAGGCCCTTTTGGCAAATGATTTCCGGATAAACTGAAGACCGTTTTAGGTAATGCGGTGAAAATAGTTAATTTCATTAAATCGAGACCTCTCAAGTCACGCCTTTTTTCCATTATTTGCAATGAGATGGGTGCACCTAACTATTCATTACTTCTTCATACAGAGATTAGGTGGCTAGCAAGAGTTTTCGAACTAAGGGATGAGATAAAACAATTCTTGATATCACAAAATGAGATTTATCTTGCCAATTTTATTCAAGATGACAACTGGTTAGCAAAGTTGGCATACATGGCTGATATCTTTGAACATCTCAATAAGTTGATCTTAAATTGCTAGGACATAACCAAAACATATTAACTCGCTTGGACAAAATAAATGAATTTACAAATAAACTTCAGCTATGGCGTGATGAAGTCGGACGTGTATCATTGAAAATGTTGGAGCGAATAAATGAGATGCAGTTCAACAAGAATTTCTTAAGTGTAGTATCCCAACATCTATATATTCTTTGCGAAAAACTCAATCAGTACTTCAAGTTAAGAAGTACAAAACAATTTGACTGGATTCGAGATCCTTTTAGTCTTTCATCAGAAGAATAATCCAAGGAAATTGCTCTGAAACTGCGAGAGGAACTGACAGAACTTGGAAGCGATCGCATACTTGAGCTTAAATTTAGTCATATATCCTAGGACGAATTTTGGCTCCAATCTAGGAGTGAATACCCATCAATAGCTGAATTTGTAATCAATGTGTTGCTTCAGTTTTCAACTACATATTTATGCAAATTAAGCTTTTCTACAATGGCAGTTATTAAGAATAATAAAAGGACATGTTTGAAGAACTTAAATGAAGAACTTCGCGTAGCTCTTTCTAATATTGAGCCAAACATAAAGGATATTTGTTCCGAAAGGCAAGCCCAGGTTTCACATTGAAGAATGAAAATGTTTGTAATGTTGCATTATGTATGTACTTCATTTGCAAATAAAGTATTTAATATGTTAAATGTTATTTTAACAGCAATGGCAGTATTAAACATTTTTATTCTACTTTTAGTGTTTTCTTCTTTAAAAATGTGCATTAAAACAGTGAAACTAACAAGCGAGATTTGAGCAAGTCTTTAAGTGTGCCGTGGAGGTAAAAAGGTTGAGAAGTACTGATCTAGAGGACGGAGCGAACACAGGATTAAGTAGAAGACTGAAGGATAGGGAATTTTTGCTGAGCTAAGGCGAATTTGAAATTCGAGTCAAATTAGCATAATGGTTTTCGCTGATGCGATTCATAGGCGGAAACGCTTGTGAGAACAGGTACGCGAGCACTTCCTTTTTCATAGATGAACTGGAAAATGTGTACCCTGGCGAGTTCCTTATCCTATGATCTATCATTTTAAATCGCAGGAACGCTTTTAGCGGTAAGAGGTGAGGGGCAACAGTGATCTTGCGAAAACTTCAGACGTTTTATAGTGCTTTAGCGCTCATATTGAGGTAATTTCAATGCATTTCTTTGATCCACTTTAATTAAAATATGCGTATTTTTTTGCTATGCGTGTTTTTGAATTTCTTGGTAAGATAAAAAGAGCATTTAAATGGAATTTTAAATTCATTCTTTGCACAATATAGAAAGCATTTAATATAATATAATATTATTTAATAAATATTATATATATATATATATATATATATATATATATGGAAGTCAACAAGGTGTTGGGATGAGGCATGAACGGCCACCGCAACAGCGTCATTCTCAAATGACCGCTGCCGGTGGCCGTTCATGCGAACAAACATAATTTAAAGTTTAACAACTGCTTCACAGTGAGAGTCATTCGCTCTCTCCCCGACAATGCTTCGGCTCCCCAACTCCGTCAGTGGGAGCTTTCGCATATCCATCTCCTAAACTCCTTCACTCCCCCTGGCCTCAACCTTCGATAGCTTTTCACTCCCTTTCTGTCTTCTCCCAACACCCTACCAATCCCCAACCCCCTCCGTATCCTCCAATCCTCGACCTTACCGCACTACCCTTTCACCCCCATGCCTCCACCCAGTGTCACCGC
The DNA here is from genome assembly GCA_028673005.1 of Tanypteryx hageni. Classification (NCBI taxonomy): domain Eukaryota; kingdom Metazoa; phylum Arthropoda; class Insecta; order Odonata; family Petaluridae; genus Tanypteryx; species Tanypteryx hageni. The sequence continues at coordinate 62,951,996 of CM054115.1, read as the reverse complement.
CATCAGTTCTCTCTCTGTTGCTGATGAAGGAGTAGTTCCGAAAGCTTCTATGTTTGTGATGTTTCTGTGTTTTAGTGTTCTTTTACGTGTGTCGCTTCGACATCCCCGGGGCCTCGCCAACCTGAAGTCGTCTGATTGGTGAGTGTTCACTGGGTTTCCTCATCCCAACACCTTGTTGACTTCCATATATCCATTTTACCTTTCCTTTTCCGTAAGCTGTTATATATATATATATATATATATATATATATATATATATATATATCATCATCATAGGTAGTCTGTCCGTAGACAGGTCCGTGATTATTCATGGTTAAACCTGGTTCTCCATATACTCCTATTTTCCGCTGTCCTCTTCATATCTTGATAACTCTCTTTCCCTTTCAAATCGTCTATTAGCTGATAACTTTTCCTACCTCTTTCCCTTTTCCCATCTAGTTTTCCTTCTAACACATCTTTAATCATACTCTCTCTCCTCATGTAATGTCCAACCCAGTTAGCCTTCCTCTTTCTGATAGTCTGTATAATCATTCGCTTCTCTCCTATTCTTCGTAGCACTTCATCGTTTTTCATCCTATCTGTCCATTTTATCTTCAGCATTCTCCTCCAAGTCCACATTTCAAAGCTTTCCAAGTATTTGATGTCATTTTTCCTTAGCGTCCATGTTTCTGCCCCATACAATGCTATACTCCATACGTAGCATTTTATCAACTTCTTGCGGATATCTTCCCTTATATTCCCTGTAAGTAGTTGTTTCTTTCTCCTGAAAGCCGCTTTTGCTTTTCCTATTCTAGTTTTGATCTCATCCGTAGATTTTGCCTCTCGTGTTATGGTACTTCCAAGGTATTTATATTCTGAAACTTGTTCTAATGGCTTTCCCCCAATAGTTATGTTCAGATTCTCTTCTTTACCCGATATTCGAATGACCTTGGATTTTTCTGTATTTATTTCCATACCGTATTTTCTACCTGTTATCACTAGTCTATTTATCATTTTTTGTAGTTCCTCTTCCTTTCTTGCTAGAAGTACTTGATCATCTGCGTATTTTACTGTTCTTATAATCCTTCCTCCAATTTTGAAATCTCCTGTGCCATCTAAAGCTTCTTGCATTAGACTTTCTCCATATATATTGAATAGGGTTGGCGATAGGCAGCAGCCTTGTCTTACTCCTCTACCGATATTTATTCCGCAGGTGTCCACATTCTCAAACCTGACCTTTACAACTTGATTCTCATATAGATTCCTAATCAGTCTCCTATCTTTCCAGTCTACACCTATATCCTTTAATATCTTCATCAACTTTACCCAATTGACTCTATCAAAGGCCTTCTGCCAGTCTACGAAACATGCGCAGATATCTTGACTGTATTCTATTGCCCTTTCTGATATGATTCTAACTACTCCTATAGCATCTCTAGTTCCTCGTCCTTTTCTGAAACCGAATTGATCTTCCCCTATTATTTCTTCTGCCTTTTTCTCCAGCCTTTTATTAAGAATCCTCGTGATGATCTTCGATGTGTGTGACAGAAGGCTTATAGTTCTGTAATCTTTACACTGCATTGCCTTTGGCTTCTTCTTTAGAGGGATCATTGTTACTTCTAGGAAATCCTGAGGCCACTCTCCCGTGTCGTAAATCTTATTAATTAATTTCGTGATCGCTTTTAGCCCTTCTGATCCTATGACTTTAAGTATCTCAGCCGGTATTCCATCGCTGCCCGTGGCTTTCCCCTTCTTTAGTTCCACTATCGCTTTTTCTACTTCGCTCTCCATAATACTTGGTCCTAAGTTGTCTTCTGCAATGTTTTCCTCATTTTACAGTTCTATTTTTGCCGCTCCTGCCTGTTTGCCGTATAATTCCTTAATGTATTCTTCCCATACCTGTGCTACATCCTTTGTTTCTGAGACTATCTTCCCATCCGTATTCATAATTCCTTTACCACAAATTCCATTAGACTTCTTATCTTCTAATTCCAGTGCCCTAGCGTACATCATATCGTACCGTCCTAACTTCTCCATTTGTTCTATTTCATCACATTTTCCTTTTATCAAATTTTCTCTAGCTTTATCTGTTACCCTTCTTAACTCATTGTTTATACGCCTATAGTTGGCTCTACCTTCTTCACTGTTAACGTTTTTCCATTTTCGTCTCTCATCCATTTTCTCCAGCATTTCCTTCGTGATCCATGGTTTTCTGATTTTCTTCTCTTGTTTTCCAATCTCTTTATCCAAGGTATCCTTGATACTGGTTTTAATTTCATCCCATTCTATATCAACGGTCTTCGGTTTGTTTTCCAACTTTCTTAGGTTATCTTCCAACTTCATGCTGACTACATCCTGCCTTTCTTTCAGTTTTTCTAGGTCCCAGGTCTGTCTTTCTCTTCTCGTTTTTCTTATTTGTTTGAGCTTTGTACTCACGTCAACTATTAGAAGGCTGTGATCTGAATCAATGTCCGCTCCTTGAAATGCCTTGGCATTCTTTATGCTGTTCCTGAATCTTTGTTTTACAAGGATGTAATCTATTTGGCATCTCATTCTATCTCCTGGGCTTTTCCATGTGTATAACCTTCGTTTATGGTTTTTGAACCATGTATTAGTCACTACAAGGTCATTATTGATGCAGAATTCTACGAGTTTCTCCCCTCCTCGATTTCTCTTCCCAAGTCCGTATTGCCCGACAACATTTTCTTCCTGTCCTTCTCCGACTATGCTGTTCCAATCTCCCATTATTATGCAGTTTACCTTTCCTCTTCCGTCTTCTTCGTAAATTTCATTAATTTGCTCATAGATCTCATCTATTTCTTCATCGTCATGAGCTGACGTTGGCATATATACCTGGATTATCAGCATGTCCACTGGGACTGCTTTTAGCTTTATTGCCATCAGTCTATCGTTCGTTGCTATTATCTTTGTCACGCTTTTCATCATATCTTTCCTAAGTACCAGAGCTACTCCCCTTTCCCCACTATTTCCTCCAGAATAAACTACCGTGAATTCTTCCGAGTCGAACTGTCCTTCTCCCTCCCATCTAGTTTCGCTTAGCCCTATAATGTCAACTCTATTTCTTCTCATTTCCTCTTTCAAGTTCTCTAGCTTTCCTGTCTTTCTCATAGTTCTTACGTTCCAAGTCCCTATTCGTAATTTACTTTCGACAAATGTTTTCCTCAAGGCAGTCCCCGCCCGGAGATCCGATTGGGGGACTATTTTACCTCCGGATTGTTTTACCTCGAGAGAACTCATATTGTCCAACCATATAATCTTTACTAGGGATTGTAATGTGGTAGTTTCCCTCTTGCTTTCCACATCGCAGTACTGTAGCCGTTCAAATCGTCCTGATCACGCCTACAGCTGTATTGGATATAGACCCAACCAACATCATTTGTTTTCGGCTCTATACCATACTGACAGTACTGCTGCCTACTGCCAGGCACTGATGATAGTTTTTTTTTTTTTTTTAATAAAACCTCCATTCGAGGGGTTTGAACCCCCGAACTTTGCAATAGAAAGCCGACACGCTAACCACTACACCACCAGTGCAGTATATATATATATATATATCGATTCCGCCATTGCTCTAATGATCCCCTACAAACCCCGCACACCCACTTTCTACCTTCTGCCTAAAATCCATAAACCCAACATCCCCGGCCGCCCCATTGTTGCCAGCTTTAATTCCCCCACGGAACGCATCTCCGCCTTCGCTGACTCCCACCTACAACCTCTTATTCGTCAATTACCTTCCTTCATCCAAGACACTAACCACTTTCTCAAACGCCTCAAACACCTCCCCTTTCCTCTCCCAGCCAATACCATTTTGGCCACTATCGATGTCTGTTCCCTCTACACAAACATCCCCCACGATGATGGACTCTCTGCCCTTGACCGTCCTCCAATTTCTTATTAGACTTGGCAGCAATGGTGCTCAAAATGAACAACTTCTCCTTCGATGGGCGTCAATACCTTCAAATTAGATGCACTGCGATGGGCATCCGAATGACGCCTTCATACGCCAATTGCTACCTTGGAGAATGCGAAAGACTATTCCTCAACGTTCCTCTCAGACCACTTTTGTGGCTGAGATACATCGACATGTCTTTCTCATTTGGACGCATGGATCTGACTCTCTCCTTTCCTCTCTCTCGCGCCTCTCCTCCCATTCACCACACCTTCACTCTACCTCCCACATCACATTCCTGGATGTCGTTTTTTACCTTTAAGACTACAAAATACGCACCTGTGTTCATATCAAACCAACCAACAGCCTCAAATACCTCCACTTTGATAGCTGCCATCCCCTTCATACCAAAACCTCTATCCCCTATGCCCTTGCTCGTCGAGGATGGAGGCTTTGTTCTGATAGAGCCTCCCTTCTACAGTATTACTCTGTCCTCGAGGATGCTCTTCTCAAACGTGGCTACCCTCCAGTCTTGGTCCGCGAACAGATCCATAGGGCGATGACGCCTACCCACAATGGATCCCATCCTCACACACCCACTATTCCTGCATCTACTCCTCCACTCACTCTTACGACACTTTTCCTTCCTGGTACCCACGAAGCCCTCAAAACAATCCTCCATTCTGCCCACTCAATTCTTGCCTCTTCCTCCCATCAGTTCCTCTTTATCAACCTTTTTGCCAATCCCCCGCTCCTCTCCTTCCGCCAGCCCCCAAATTTGGGAAACATCTTGTGGAGGAAGGATCTTCTCACTTCTATCACGCTTATTGCCATAGGGTCTCACCCCTGCGGCAAACCTCGCTGCCTCACTTGTCCTATTCACCTACCCTCATCTTCTTTCTCGAGTCCCTCCACCAACATCACCTACTTCATCACCTCCAGAAGCAACTGTAACGTCATTTACCTCCTTATCTGCACCCTTTGTCCCGCGTTTTACGTAGGCCTCACCAGCAATCCGTTAAACATTCGCATGAACTGTCACCGGAATAGCGTTTCTCTCAGACGCCCCGTCCCAGTTGCATTACACGCCATTACCCACAATGTCCCCTTCAATAGTTGCTACAATGTTAGGATTATTCGCGCCTTACCCTATGACACTCCTGCCTCCCTATGACACTGGGAACTAGCACATACACATCTTCTTGACTCTTTCTCCCCGCTTGGCCTCAACCTCCGCTAACCCTATTATCCCACTTACAATGTCTCCTCTGTTAAATTGTAGCTATTTGCACTTTCCCTTAGCACACTACCTCCTTATTGGCTATCCACCCCTCCTACTCCCCACCTCCTCCAATCATCAACTTTCCCACATCACCCTGTCATTCCCCACCCAGTGTGTCACTTGCAGATACTCTTTCGCTGAAGAAGGGCATATGCCCGATAAGCTTGCGTGTTTTTTGTGTTCGTGTGTTTTACGTGTCTATTCGTCCTCCCCAGCAGCCTGCCAGCTTGGTCCTCAACTTGGTAAGTGACCGTTGGGCTTCCCTCAACACCTTGTTGCCCCCCTCATCACTACCTTTTCTTTTCCTTAAGTATATATATATATACTTAAGGAAAAGAAAAGGTATATATATATATATATATATATATATATATATATATATATATATATATATATATATATATATATATATATATATATCTGGAGTCCTCGTCGTCTTCAGAACTGGAGCAGTCTGACGGCATATCCTCTCTGCACCACGGCTTCATCCGGTCGACTGCAAACACAGACAGGAAAGTTCTCTGGGTTCTCTCGGCTCCTGGAATGTCAACTAAAAGATATCGGTCATTCAGCAGCACCCTCTTTGGTAAATACGGTCCCTTGTATTTGGGGGTCATCTTCCTAGATTGCCCAAAAGCTGTTGCCTCTCTCACTACCAACACAAAATCCCTTTCACCATATAACCTCGAATTATTTCGTTTACTTGCATATCTTTGCATCTGTTTCTCTTGTTCCTTCTCTATCTCATTCACCGCTTCGTCTCTCCTATCCCTCAAATTAGTTTCTACCTCCTGGTTCCTATCTTCCTCTATTTCTAGTATTAGCTTGTTTTTGCATTCTTAATATGTCTTATACCGTTTTCCCTACATACATTCTCAAATTGTTTTGCTGAAAACGCTGTTCCCTGGTCGGTAATGTTTGGGGTCCTGAAAATGCTAATCACTTCTTCCAAGAAATTACACACTGGTTTTGTTTCCACAGTTATTACTTCCTGTAGAATTACATACTTAGTGAAGTTATCTACACACGCAAGTTAAAGCTCTATGGAAATGGTTCTAGATGATCCATGTGAATAGTCTGGAACGGAAATGGAACTCGGTATATTGTGCAATTCTCCCTCTTTTCTACCTGCTGCCTCTTTGTGATAGGCACATTCCACCCACGCTTTGATGTATTTCTTCACATACCGCGTCATCTTCGTGAACCACCAATATTGTCTCAAATGTTTCACTGTCTTTTCTTCTCCGTAATGACTCATTTCATCGTGACTTCCTCACACTACCCTCCATATAACTGGTTTAGGTACTACCCACAGTAGCTTACAAAATTAATGGATTTTTAGGTGTGTAAATATTATACTTACGCATATATTATACTTATAAACAAAATATTATACTTACCGATATTATTTAGATGAAACTTCAACTAAATTTTAACACTAATACCAATGTATTCGTGTCGTATGTGTATGTTACTTATTGTATTGTCTATGTTTAGCTTTAGGTAAACAGATAACGTAACCAAGGTAAACAGTTTCAGGCAACGACGTCAATGATCTCTGTTTGGCTGGCCATCGACCTGCATCGACCAATATAAACGCTCCGAGCTGCTTAGACAAGATCACGCCAGTTTTAATAAACTAGCGTAATTGCCCGTCAAATATGACGGGTATGCGTGAATTAAGTATTAAGTTGAAATAAAAAATGAATACAGTCAACTTTTACGTATATTCACTAAAAAGTATAAAATAAACACAAAATTAACATATTTGAGTTTTCCAGAGAGAAAAATAATTTTGGGCGATTAGTAATTGTATGACGAAGAAATACATTACGCTATACAATTCTTATATTGTTTTTTATTTATGGAACATTTAATTTCGTATCTCTCTCTCACCCTCTCTTTCTCTCTCATATTAAAGCACCATAAAAGTATTCCTAATATTTGTTTTCGGCATGAAAAATCAGTAAAATGAAATTATTGATTTTGAAAGTTACCTTTGCTTTAATTATATAGTTTGAAAAATTATTACCAAAGTGGCCAAATGGTTAACCAAATGTTTCCTGAGAATTAGAGGAAAATCGAAATAATAATATATAATGTACGAAGAATCAATAGAAATTTACTTAAAATATTTTAGAAAATTGTCATTTAAAAGTAATAGGATATAAGTTAATAATTGAAGTATTTTATTAACTCCTTTTAACGCGTAAAAACAGGGTAAAACATGAATGAACAATCAATTTACCACTAAAGGAAATTGTGTAATAATCTGCTATGAGCTAAATACTTACATGAACTGCAATGAGTTTTAACTATACAGGGTGTCCGGCGACTTTATGTCATAACTTCGGGATCTTATTCTTGAAGTGATTTTGAGTAAAAAATATCATATGAACATGGGTCCGATTCTCATTTGTTACAGAGCTACGGGCAATTGAAATTATCTCGTACTTAGTTTTGTACAACCCAATGGCTGAAAAATGCATTGTTTAAATAATTATTCGTATACATTGTTCATTGTTGAAAAATGTATTATTTAAATAATCATTCGTTTACATTGATACTTAATCCATTGTTACAAAAATTGTTTTAAATGGCCGTCTTCAGCTTGGATGCACAATCTGGCCCGTTTGAGTAGGGAACGTGAAACAACACGAAGAACTGCAGCGTTATTAACGCGACTGGCAGCATCGAAAATTCGCTGAATAAGTTCATCCCTCGTGCTCACTTTGGCTTCATACACAATGTTTTTCATTTGTCCTCACATGGAAATCCAACGGAGTGAGATCCGGAGACCTCGGTGGCCAATCCTGCGCACCGCCACGACCGATCCATCTGTTAGGGAACTTCTTGTTAAGATACCGCGTGGCATTCGTACTAAAATGGGGGTGCCCCGTCATGCTGGTAGTACATCTTAAGTCCTGTTTGCAGAGGAATGTCTTCTAAGAGACCCGGCATTTCGTTTTCCAAAACATCAGCATAAATGACACCCGTCAGACGTGTCCAACCAGCTGGTTCCCAATGGCACACCACACGTTCACAGAAAAATGGAGTTGGAAGTTGCTTTCAATTGTTCCGCGAGGGTATTTGCGAGCCCATAAATGCTAGTTTCTCGTGTTGCTTATTCCAGCACGAGTAAACTGTGCCTCGTCCGTGAACAAGATGTAACGGTTCAGGCGGGGGTGTGCATTTAACCAACGGCAGAATTTCAACCGACTAGCCATATCCTCGGGTTGAAGATCCCGAACTTGCTGGATATGGTATGATAAAGTCCCTCATCGTGTAATGTTTTCCAGACTCTCATTCGCGGAACGTTGAGGAGGGCGGACATTCTTCGTGTACTAACAATAAGACGTGGACTTCGCTGAACCATTTGAATAATGTTTTCCTCCTCATCCACATTAACTTGTACTGGACGTTCAGCTCTCAAAGACACACGGAAATGAGCCATTTTCTCGTAAATGTCGGTGAACTTGAATAAAAGTACGTCGATCTGATGTTCTTCTCTGTGGAAATCTTCGTCGATATTCGTAAACGGCAGAAACGAAGTTTCCATCGCAAAACCCGTACACGAAGTACATATCCGCATGCGCTTCATAATGTAAACGGCATTATTGAAAGTTAATGATACCACACGTGTCACAGCGCACTACACTGAACGCTAGCTTACGTTCTACTGACATGCTGCCTGCGAGCTTGCAAATTACGTCCATGTCTGTTGTGCAAGCGTCATGCTTCTCACTGTTGTAACAATGGATTAAGTATCAATGTAAACGAATGATTATTTAAATAATACATTTTTCAACAATTAACAATGTATACGAATAATTATTTAAACAATGCATTTTTCAGCCATTGGGTTGTACAAATCAAAGTACGAGATAATTTCAATTGCCCGTAGCTCTGTAACAAATGAGAATCGGACCCATGTTCATATGACATTTTTTACTCAAAATCACTTTAGGAATAAGATCCCGAAGTTATGACATAAAGTCGCCGGAAACCCTGTATTTTAAGATCGCACTATTCTTTTAACTATAGTAGTAATTTTTTCAGAAAATTGGATTTATTTAAAGAATTAAAAAAAATCATACAATATAATTTTTTCAATCATTATAAATTCGGTTCGCAATAGTTCTAGTATTATCATTTTAAAAAATCTATTGAATATAACGTTATATTTAGTTTTATGAATTCCCACCATTTTGCAATGGCGCATGATTCGATCGTATAAAATATTTTATAATCAACTATAATTTACTATTGTTATTTTTGTACTGCAGCTCCTATACAAATACTAGGTCCTCTTTCTCCATTTCTGCTAATTTATATTCTCTTTTCCTCCCTCCCTCTTACTACTTAATAGATTCAGTAATTGTGTTATATCCGTGTAAAAAACTCTGATCCGTGGTAGAGCACTAAATTGGTGCATTTATTATGAGGCCAAGAATACAATTCAACAATTGGGACAACTGTGGCCTAATATAAATAAAATGCGTGAAAACGTGAAAATCGTATTAAAACTTAATATTTGGAGATTTACGAATGAGATTTAAATTCTTATCTTTGCATAACTAAGTTAAATACATTGGGGTATTTTAAATGTAAACGAAAAAGGTCTGCATGTCAAGGCTTTTTGCGTGATTCATATATGCGATGAAAATTTAGTGCGTAAACACGAAGGGCATATACCTCTCAACATGCGTAGGAGGCTCGCCGAGAGCAAAGTTACTGTTGATTATACATCGTGTAATTAACAGTGACGGGTAATCCATCGCGTTTGGGGCAACTCAGCGCTATGGCTTCCCAACCCATTCCAGGAGGAGGACACCGACGGTCCCACTCGACCAGTCGGATTGCCCGGCTTATTCTTGAGGACGGATCTCCCGTGCGGTTCATTCGACGGCGGTTTGACTCATCTGAGGCCCTGGCAAGGGAGTTGGCCCATCCGGCCGCTCCCCTCCAGGTGACAACTGGTCTTTCGGAGGGCCACATACCTCCCGGCTTGGAAGCAAGCCGTCACGACGCGGAAGCGCCTGCCGTAGAGGATTCGGCGATGGAAGTCTCCCCACCGCCGGCCCCGCCTGCTGCGGACGCCGAAGCTCCAGCGGCGGACTCAGAGCCTTCTGTGACATCACACGCCTCTGCTCCGCTCGGCTCTTCGATTGCAGCACGACCTGCTCGTGCCCGGAAAGCCCCTGCTGGCCGGAAAGCGATCAAGAAGGTCGCCTCTCCCGCCTCTGCGGATTTTCTTCGGCCCACATCGGCCGTCGCAAAAAACGGCCTTTTTCCGGGCCATAAAAAGTCCGACGCCTCGCCGAAGATTGCATCGGAGGCTGCCCTGCCGCAGTCTGAGGCCCGCCCCGCGGCGCCAACGCCTGCCCCGGACAGCTCCCAAGCGTCCGCTTCCACCGAGGACGCCATGGACACTGCGGAGTGGATCCGAGGGAAGAGGAAGCTGCCTTCTTCGCCCGATGCCTCTGGAGACGGACCAGATCTGGCCAAGCGGTCTGCACCCGTCCTGGAGGAGGAGTCTCGCGCTGATAGCGTCCCAGAGGGGGACTTTGTCGTGGTGCGGGGCAAGCGCTCCAAGAAGAGGTGGAAGGCTTCCTTCTCTCCCATGACCGCTGTTGCCGCCCAGTTGGCGTCTACGAAGGACGGCGCTCCGACGCCGCGCCCGAAGATGGCTCCCATTACTGCCTACGGCCTTCCCTCTCACAAGCGGGTGGCTGCTGCCATCAAGCAGGCTGGCGGCGGTGGGCATTTTGAAATGCAGGTTCGCCAGGCGTCCACAAGGATCCTGATGACTACGTCGGAGCAGCACAGCGAAAGAACTGGACGCCATGGGTGTCCAGTATCACACCCAGCCGCTGGACCTCAAGCGAGCGACTAGACTCCTCATCCGAGGCGTTGCCACGGACTATGACACGCAGGACATCGCGGCGGACCTCTCTGCGAAGGGGTTTGTCCGTGGCGTCCGGCACCTCACCGAGATCCGCGGAGGGGAGAAGCTTCCCACACGGCCCTGCACTGCCACTGTAGAGAAGCAACCAGGGGGCGTTGCGGTCGACAGAATTTCAAGTGTCTGCGACTGCAACGTCTCCATTGAGCATTTCAGGGGTGGCCGTGGCCCCCTGATGTGCTTTAATTGCCAGCGTTTTGGGCACCGGGCAGTCGCCTGCACTATGCCTCCCCATTGCTTCAAGTGCGCTCGTGATCATCCCTCCCGGGAATATCCCTTGCCGGCCACTTCAGTTCCGAAATGTGTCCACTGTGAGGGGCCTCACCTGGCCTCCTTTCGGCAGTACCCCGTCTTCGTGGAGGTGCTGAAGCGCTACGAGGAGGCTGTTCGTCGCGACAGGGCTCATCACCCTCCACGCAAGCAGCCGCAGCGGGCAAACTCCAAGAATGCAGCGAGGCCTGTGACGCTTGCCGCGTCTTTTGCTGCCGTCGCTGGTGCCAAACCGGCAACTGAGGAACTGGCTTCGACTCCGGCAACGGAGCAGACACCACCACCAGCCTGCCCAAAGCTGGCCGCCACAGCAAAGGCTGCCCAGCCCACAGCGCCGGTTGAAGCGACGACTTCGTCAGCTCCTGAGGCACCCACCTCCCAGCCGCAACCCAGTGCTGCGCAGACTGGAGATGAATTTCCGGACGAGGACATCTGGATGACAATCTCCACTCTGTGTAGGTCACTACGGTGCTACATTGCGTCTACGTAAGGCTGAATTCTCCTCTCTCTCCTGGAGGAGTTTGCACGAGGGCAACAAAACCGACCCGCAAATGGCTGTTAGGGGCTGCACGATATTCGTCCGGTGGAACGCCAACGGGGTTAAGGTGAAGACGGAGGATTTCCAGGCCTTTCTGCGGGACAAGGGCGCAGTCGTCGCAGTCATAAATGAGACCCATCTGCAGCCAACAGACAGCTGGAAGCTCCCTGGATAAACCATCTACAGGGCCGACCGAGTGGCAGCGGCTTCAGTTCAGCGACAACGAGTCGGAGGAGGTGCAGCCATCCTGGTTCATCATACCGTGCAGCATCGTCTGCACCCCATAAGGACCTATCCTGGAATGTTTCGGTAGACATCCGCACCACCCGCGGCTGGGTCAAGGTCTCTTCGTCCTACTACCGCCCGTCCGCTCCCTGGGACTCCGAGCCGCTGGCTGATCTACTCGGCCCCGGCACTGGTCCGTCCCTTATCCTCGGAGACCTGAACGCCAAGCATCCAAGCTGGCATTCCAGGGTCCCCAACCGCCGTGGCTTCCACCTGAGGGACTTCATCGACGAGAAGGGACTTAGTGTGCTAGCACCTTCCGAGCCAACTTACCTGCCCTCAGACGACGTACTTGATGTCGCCATTGCACGCAACCTTGGCGTATCGGCGAGCATGTACTCGGTATTCGGTCTATCGTCGGATCACAATCCGACACTCCTCCTTCTTGGAGGATTGCCAGTGAAGATCCCTCCGAGACAACGTCGCGACTTCGCTCGAGCGGATTGGGAGAGCTTCCGCAAGAACATCGCGGTGATCCTTCCCGATCGCCCGGCTACACCAACAACAGCGGTGGAGGCGGATGCCATGGTCCATCGTCTTACCTCGGTCATCCAGGAATCCATGGGAGTCCACATCCCCATGGTCCAGATTCGACTCTCCATCAGGATCGCGCTGCCTCCCGGACTGCGGAATACCATCACCTTCCGTAACAGCGTCTGGCGGCGATGGCAGCACCACAGAACCCCGGACCTCAAGCAACAGGTCGCCGACCTCAACTTCGAAGTCCAGCTGCTGCTACGCGAGGTTCGACAAGAGGCCTGGGAGCAATACCTGTCGTCTATTTCCCTAGAGGACCATTCAGTGTGGAAGGTCTGCCGGCAGCTGCGCGGAGGACAACATCGGGTCCCTCTCCTCTCCCATGGGAATAGGGTGGCAGCCACCCCCTCGGAGAAGGCGGAAATGGTTGGAAAATACCTCTGAGAGGTTTTTACTCCCAACCCTTCCACAGCTGAATCAGCGGAAGCTGAGCTCGAGGTCGCAGAGGGACTGGTGGCGATGGACCCAGAATCCATCCCGGAATTCTGGCCGAAGGACATAGTGAATGTCATCAGGGGGCTTAACCTGAGGCGGGCGCCGGGGGACAATGACATCTGCAACACCGTCATTCGGCAGCTTCCAGTAGCAGCCATTGAACATCTGGCCAACATTTACACAGGCTGCACGAGGATCTCTCACTTCCCATCGTCTTTGAAGCGGGCGAAGGTCATCTGCATCCCTAAGAAGCAGGACGGAGAACTTAGCCCAGGTGATCTCCGCCCCATCTCCTTGCTGGCGGGCTTTGGGATGATGTTTGAGAGACTGCTGCTGTCTGAGATCCAGCACCACCTACGAGAGGGGCCGTCCCCTCCTGCGGAGCAGTTCGGATTCCGAGAGCGTCACTCCACCACACACCAGCTGGCGCGAGCGACGTCCTTCATCACCGACGCCTTCAACAGGAAACACGCGGTCGCAGGGACCTTCTTCGACATCTCGAAGGCCTTCGACCGCATGTGGCACGAGGGCCTCCTGTTGAAGATGCATCGACTCCAATTCCCGGCCTGGATTCTTCGCCTTGTCGAATCCTACCTACACGGCCGGGAATTCTGGGTGAAGTGGCTTCAGGACGGATCGGATCTCCAGCAGGCATGGGCTGGTGTTCCGCAAGGATCCGTTCTGGGGCCAGTTCTGTTCAATATCTTCACCCACGACGTGCCACGAGACCATGGGTGTAACATCATTTTGGCCCTCTACGCGGACGATGCGGCGATCCTTTGCCGCTCCTTCCAAAAGTACGCAGCGGCCCTGGGACTACAGGAGGCAGTGGATACTCTGGTCTTGTGGTATCGTCGATGGCGGATCGCCGTCAATCCGGGTAAGACGAAAGCCATCGTCTTCCACCCCGGTTTCGGCGCTCCGCCTGGAGTCGATCTATCGGTGATGGGGGACGTCATCCCATGGGAGACAAAAGTGACCTATCTCGGAGTTCAGCTCGAGCGGAGGCCGCTCTGGACATCGCAGGTCGAGCGGCTGAGACAGGGGATTCGCGGCACTCAGAAGGATTCGTCCACTCCTGGGTTCGAGGAGCCTCTCCACGGAGACCAAAAGGAGGCTATACTTGGCGTGCGTCCTCCCAGTGCTGACATACGCCTCTCCGGTCTGGTCATCGGCTTCCCGGACTAGCATCAACCGTCTCCAGGTTGTCCAAAATACGGCGCTCCGGTGGGTGCTGAACTGCTCCAGGCAGGATGGCAACGCCCGGATACATCGCCTGGCTGATGTGGAGCCTCTCGACGTCCTGCTTCCTACGGCTGCGAAGGCCTACTTCACCACGGTGGCCCTCTCTCCTCACGAGAAGGTACGCCGGATAGGAGACATCCAGGTTCGGTGGTGGGATCGTTACAAACGCTCTATCGCCAGCCTGGATACCATCGAATCCCTGCCCCAGGGTAGACGCCCCCGACTGACGGAGTTTTTGTGTGCCCTCTTAGGACACAACTGAAGAATTCAAGCCAGAAGTGAAGAAATCTGAAGAACAGCGGCAGACGAGGGCGTCAACAGGAACCATAGAAAGGCCATCGTGAGTAATCTGAAAAGGAACTTTATGATACGGATATACATTTTAGCGTCCGCTTATTTTCTGCTTACAGTTAAGAATAAATTTGTATCCATGGCAACGCTAGCCTTTTGTTGTGGGAGGCGCAAGGCAACAATCGAATCCAAAATTCCGGCTTCTCATATGGCATTGTTGGAGAACCGAATGCTATGTGTTAATGCAACTGCTACGATTAAAGTTTCTTTTCTCCGGTCGTGTTATATTAAAGTTGTGGAAACCACAAAGTATTCGTTTCATTATTTCTTTTCTCACTTTACAATTTTAGATATAATTCTTATAAAAAACATCTGGTTTAATCGTCTTGATTCACTTTCCTCTGATATCCTTTTCCATTTTATTAGGTATATCTCTTAAGAAACATTTTCATCTTAATATACAAGTGCGAAATCGTATGACAGTTCCAAGCAATTTTAAATGTGAATGAAAATTATAATGCATTGGATCTCGTCAACGAAATTACCATACAAGTACGAATTGAAAATAATAAATTAAAAATTGAAACCTTTTATTGCGTTTCGCATGTTTTCAATTGGTTACGGTACATTTACATAACTTAAGTTTGCATATCAAAGCCTATAATATGATAAGTTCACTTTAATCGAAGGTTATCGAAGTAGAGCAGCGCTTTAAAAAAAATTGGAACTTTCCTCCAAATAGTAAATTACTCAGAACACGAAAATCATTTATAACGGGCAAATATTCTGAAATATTTTCCTTGTTTTCTTCTTTTAAATACGACTTCTTGTGAAACAGAATAAAAGATTTTATTTTTGAATTTTTTCAAAATACGTATTTGTTTCGTCTTTTAAGTACTAAAATGAGAAATATTTTCAGCCAAATTTTAAAGTTGTAGCACTTCTAGAAGTAAAATAATATTTTTCTAATTTTTTAAAATTTAAACATTTTTAACGGTTGCCGCAATATATATATGGAGAGATTGAAATGTTTATTTGTGCAAATGCACTGTTCTGTAAATAATTTGAAAATTGCAGCTTTCTAGCTCATCCCGTAAACTTATTAGATTGGTCTACACACTGGATTGCGTTTTCCCATGCTAACTTATGGGAGATATTCCGGGGTCTCTGGAGTCAAACCCAAGACACTGGAAGCAAAAGTGACAATAATTCCTAATAGATATATCAGCCATCTAGCAACACTGAAAATTTCATCTTTCTAGCTTACGGGAAAGTGCCCAAAATTAATTTACAAAAATGGCGCAATGCTTTTCTTATGGGAAAAAACGCAACTTTCGGAATTTCTGGAGTCGAACTCATGTCACTTAGGTAAAAAGTCTCATTTTATCTGTAAGTTTCTTCATTATATCTACAAAAACGGAAACTTTCAGCTCTCTAGCTCTTGTAGTTTGGGCTGGACATAAGTATCTTCCTATCATTCTACATAGACGTTCCTTACAGAGGAGGATATAACATACTAGTAGTTGGTGCTTGCATACTGCAAGCATTTCATCTCAACATAAAAAAACATTCATTATTCATCTTTCATCATTACACATATATTTTTAATTCTAAATATTTCACCTCCGCAGCGATTTTCGTTTTTCCCACATAAAAATAATAGTTTAAAACAATCCCCAAATGTTGCAATTTTAAACATTTTACACTTTCTCCATTATGGGGTACTAATGCTACACATTTGAGCCAAATTTTAAAGTTGTATCACTTCTAGAAGTAAAATAATATTTATCTAATTGTTTAAAATTTAAACATTTTTAACGGTTGCCGCAATATATATTTGGAGAGATTGAAATGTTTCTTTATGAAAATGCGCTGTTCTGTAAATAATTTGAAAATTGCAGCTTTCTAGCTCATCCCGTAGTACAGAAAAAATTATTAAAATTTAATGTTCGAATGGGGTTAAAACAACCCCTAAAATTTACAATTTTAAAAATTTCGACTTTTATAATTAGGTATGTCAAATGTTCTATAAACCTACCAAATTTCAGCTTCCTAAACCTATTAGATTGTTCTACACACTGGGAAAACCTTTTCCCATGCTAACTTATGGGAGATATTCCGGGGTCTCGGGAGTCGAACCCATGAATCTGTAAGTAAAAGTGACAATAATTCCTAATAGATATTGCGGCCATCTAGCAATACTGAAAATTTCTTCTTTCTATCTTACCGGCAAGTGCCCATAATTAATTTACAAAAATGGCGCAATGCTTTTCATATGGGAAAAAACGCAATTTTCGGAATTTATGGAGTCGAACTTATTTCACTTAGGTGAGAAGTCTCATTTTATCTGATGGTTTTTCTATCATATCTACAAAAACTAAAACTTTCAGCTCTCTAGCTGTTGTAGTTTGGGCTGGACATTGGTATCCTCCTATCATTATATATCGACGACTCTTACAGAGAAGGATATAACATACTAGTAGTTGGTGCTTGCATACTGCAAGCATTTCATCTCACCTTGAAAAAACATTCATTTTTCAGAAAGACATTTCATCATCACAAATACTCTTTTAATTCTAAACATTTCACCTCCGCAGCGATTTTCGTTTTTCCCACATGTAAAAACAATAGTTTAAAAAAATCCCCAAATGTTGCAATTTTAAAAATTTTACAATATCTTCATTATGGGGCACTAATGCTACACATTTTAGCCAAATTTTAAATTTGTAGCACTTCTAGAAATAAAATAATATTTTTCTAATTGTTTAAATTTAAATAATTTTTAACGGCCGCCGCAATACATATATGGTAAAATTGAAATGTTTATTTGTGCAAATTTACTATACTGTAAATAATTTGAAAATTTCAGCTTCCTAGCTCATCCCATAGTACCTAAACAGCTATCTATTTTTTAAACTTTAAGAATTTTTAACTGCCAAACAAATTAAAATATCAAAATTTGTATAATCCCTATTTCGTTTTTTTAAGAATTCTACTTATAAAAAAATTTCAACTCCGTGTCACATTCGGAAATATGTAAACCTTGAAAATTTGTTTAAACAATTGCGAATTTTTAGCGGCCGCATTGTTGCACTTTTTCAAGATTTTCGTTTTTTCTAGTCGGTTTTGCACAAAATCCTACCTAAGAAAAATATTTCAAATCTCCAGCTTATCTGGAAGTGCCTAAACATTAGTATCCTCCTGGACAAAGCAGATAATATTATCTTTAGTAGAGGCTGCCGATATTCCCTGCTCTCTCTAAGCGCTCTTTAGGAATTCTCGAAAGGGTCAATCCTGTCTTTGGAGGGGGTCTTTTCGGCATGCGATATCTTAAGGAAACGTTAAAGGGCGCATTCGGGTAGCGACCCGAAGCTGTTGAGGAATAGTGGCACGGCTAAAAGCAGACCTTTCTATTTCTTTTGTTCTTTACTGGTGCATTTGGACCCCATGATCACGCTGCGTGGTTATAGCTAGGGAGGAATGGGAAATGCGAGATAAAGCGATCCTCTTGTCCGTAGGGAAATCTTGCCACCTTCGCTTTGCTTTCTCCTACGCAAGTATTTATACGAACCCCATGTAGCAATAAAAGTGCCAGGGAAATCACATCCGATATCCTTGGTCCTTATTTTTCTTAGAATCCGCATTCAGAAATACCTTTTCTTCATTCGGGGTATGCACGGTATTGCACTCTAAAAATTAATATTTAGCCACAACTTAACAGATTTTCACCCTGAAGCAAGTATAAAACTGTTATGGAGAGTACAGGACTTCAGATTTGTAAGTGTCGCGGACCGGCAAGTAATCGGCCGCGGGACGGCGGTTGAGAAACACTGGTATAGGTAGTCTATGGCAGCGGATGAATTTTGCCCCTGGTTTAGGACCGCTTACAATAAAAATGTATTCTTATAAGTATCACATTTGTTTAATCGCCTATAATCAAATCCGTGTACACCTCAGATTTAGATTGGAATATATGTGAACGAATAACAGTATAATTTTATGTAAATTAGTGATAAATATTTTTATAGATTTTAAGAGTAATCATCTAATTTAAACAACTTTTAAGATCAAAGTTGTTTCAAAATGCACTCCGAGTTCATTAGTTTAAGGCAGGAGCTTAAAGATTGAGCTGAAAAACGAGCTCTCTTTCTCGCTAGCTTCTAAAATTCGGATTTTGGAACATTTGTAGTAAGATACCTTTCAACCATCCTATTCTCTCTGAGCAGAGAGAAAGAAATGCTTTTGATGCGCCTGTGTTATCCATCTACTTACCTTAGGGGAAATTCCCTCCGCCGGAAGGAGGGAGCGATACACAGGAAGATATAAAAAGGAGGCATTGGACAACGCGGAATGGAATGGAGGAGAAGAAGAGAAGGTAAAGGACCACGTCTCTCCGACCGAGGAATTTCTGCGAGTTTTGTGGTATGTACCATACAGTCTTCCTGCCTTTCAATCTTTCTCCCCTTTCTCGCCTCCCGCCGTAATTATCTCTACCCTTATCCTTTCCACCGTTATTCCTCGTCTTCTCTCTCTTCTCTGCTATCCCAGCTCTTATCTCTAACCCTCTATTTTTATTTCGTTTTATTATACAGTTTATTCCTTTTCATACTCTATTTGCACTCAGAACACGGCGTAAACACATGTGGATCGTCTCTCTCTGAGTACGTTTCTTCCATTTAGCGAACGACTTGACTGGTTTTGTGAGATTTAGGTAAAGGAGCTTTACACTCCAAGTTATCGAGTGGATTTTATTATGGCCCATATTGAACTATTGGGGCATACTCCCTAGATAAGTGCCTAAATTAACACTTTCTGCGTGCGTGTATCTCGTTGTCGAACAATGAGAGTAACGCCATGTTTTCTTATCGTTGCCGTGGAATATCGTTCCCTTTAAAATTTTATTCAAGCAAATAATATTTAAATAAAAATGAAACTTGTAAATTTCCACTAACAATTTTAATATACGACCGGTTTCGCCTGTTACAGCATCATCAGGTGACGAAAGCTTGGCCGAGGGTTCTATATATACGGAGAAGGAAGGAGGAGGTAGGGTAGGAAGGTTAAATGAATAATAATAGGCAGGAGGGAGAACATACAATCAGTATTGAGAAGATTTAAAAATAATAAATTTACAAGTTACTTTTTCATTTAAATGGAATCTTTCCACAAAGTGGAGCCTTTCCAAGTGGACTTTGCAAATAATATTTGTTAAAATTATGTTTTAAATTTCCTTTCCGTTATTGACTTACAATTGTAAATTTAATACCATTTCCCAGTTTTTAGTGATATAAAGGTCAAATACAAGGTGTCCAAAAAGTCTCTTTACTCTCAGGTGTAAAGGTTGAACATAAAAAGTAAAACTTTTTGTATTTGTTGTATTCATATTTGTATTTGTTATATTTATTGTAGTATACACTTTTATATTTAGGGTTTATTAAGTCGTCACAATCATTTGTATTGATCATAAACATCATTATGGGAGTCGGAAAATGGGATTTGGTGTCTTTTACTTCTTGATTTTTTCGGGATAAATATGATTGCTAGAGTTCGTCCACAACATAGGAGCGATAATATAGTGTGTTTGAGTTACGTAACAGAGACTACAGAAGATGAATCATCAAACGTGGCCCCGCATCATTATCTCTACGATGGCACCCATTTTGAGGTTCATTATTAGAAATACGTAGTTTCGAGCCTAAATATATCATAAATGTAACATCAGATATAACAAATATTATGTATTGCTGCACATAATTTGTTTTTTTTTTCCTATTCTACCTGAGGATAAAGGAGCTTTTGGGGTACCCTGAAGTAAAAGTTTTACAATTAAATAATAGAAACGCTTTGTTCCATTACCTTCTTATTCCGTCCCTCATACCTAATTCCATCTTTCTCTCCTCTTTATCAGCTATTTTACTATTTCTTCCCTGTCTCCACCTGTTTCTTGTTCTCTTTAATTCCTCTCAAATTTTACCTCATCTTTTCTCTATCATCTCCTTTTATTTCATTCCTCTGTAATTCAAACTCCTCATCTTTTTTCTCCTTTAACTACTAACTCACTGTCTTATCATCTCCCCCACATTCTCTTTTCTCATACTTCCAGTATTATTCCCTCTTTCCAGTTCAATTTTTCTTCTCTTTCCTTACATTTCTTCCTATCCTCTCCTCTTGTGATTTCCGCGTCTCTTCTCATCTTATCTCCTCTCTTCCATCTTTTTCCTCCTCCCCTACCCTCATTCATATATTCTTTTCTCCTTCCTTTCTCTCTTCTACACTCCTCTCTCTTCTCCCTTTCCATTCTTACACCTCTTTCCCCGCCCCTTCTAATTCTCTCTCATCTGACCCTTTATCTCT
Source organism: Tanypteryx hageni (assembly GCA_028673005.1). Taxonomy (NCBI): domain Eukaryota; kingdom Metazoa; phylum Arthropoda; class Insecta; order Odonata; family Petaluridae; genus Tanypteryx; species Tanypteryx hageni. The sequence goes on along the minus strand of CM054115.1, from coordinate 62,930,902 downwards.
ATTTCCTTCCTATTTTTCCTCTCCCTCCCTTCCTCGGATTTTTCTTTCTTTCCCGTTCTCTTTTCCATCCCACTCCATTTCACTTTCCTTTAAATCTCCTCTTTTATTTATAACATTTTCGTCTCATTCTGTTCTCTTTCCTCTCGATTTTATCCCTTCTATCCCATTCTCCTTCCGCCTCTTCTCGTTTCATATTCCTAACTCTTCCCGTCCTCTCCTACCATATTTTACCTCTTTAATTTTTTTCTAACCCGTGGAGCCTCTCTCTCCTCCCAAATTTTCCTCTTCCTCTGCTCCATTTCCTTTTGTTCTCAGGCATCCCTCGTGTTCACGTGACTGCCACCGAGAAAAATTACAAAAAAAGGCTCTCCGCAGAGAAAATCTCGGCTCATTAAGGCCAAAGAGGAGATATGTATTTGTAGTTATTATCGTAATTATTTGTTTTCTCCGGAAAAATAGTCGTGAGGATGGTTAGGTTTTTTCTGTTTCTGTTTTTACTTTCTCCATACGTAGTATAGGGGCAAGTATTGTTTTCATAAAAAAAATCGACTTCGAGATTTCAACGGAAATACGTTTTGAGGTCCCCTGAGCACGTTTTGACCATTTTATCGATGTCTGTGCGTATGTATGTGATAGCGCTATTGTGGGTGCTCTAACTCAGTAACTATTAATCGGGTCAACGTAAAATTTTACATTTCATATTTTTATGACACTTACAAGAACTGATTAGGTTTTAGTAATAATCGGTCAACCGGAAGTGGGCGTTTACTCTTATCACCTATCTGTTATTTCAAAATATTTGCTTTAATATTTGATAAATGTAAAATTGTACTGGAATAAAAGTTGTAGGATATCTAATTTTCTACAACCTATGTTTGAAATATTTTCCCATATTATGAATTGTTCAAGAGATATCTTAAAAATTATATTTCCAGCTGCCACCACCACGCCACTTACCGACGACTATTGTTAACAATTGACGCTTAGTTACGTCTTAATAACGTTCCTTTTTATTTTCTTAATTGTTGGAGCGTTGTGGCTATATCCTATATCAGAAGGCTATGGTTTGAGTTTATTTCTCTTCTTAGTAGTCTAAAATTTTCTCGCATTTTCTTAAAATATTTATTATTATGTAACCTATTTGGAATTTTTAGAAATATTACAGGTATGGAGAAAATCATGTGGTGGCCACATCAGATTTGTAAAAGAGATATTCGGAAAATTGTTTTTGAATTAGGTAGGTCTTATTTATATATCTATGAATTCTTCACCAATTGGGTGTTCCCATTAGTTCATAGATTTTCCGCTTCAAAATTGGAAAATTCATAACTTAGAAATGGCATTGTTGGCAAACTATTGAAGCTAGAGGAGCCAAGTTTTCACGGATGGGTGAATTTAATAAAGATCTACATTCCAACGGTGCGGGTTGCCCCTTCTCTAAATGGAGGGAGGGCAAAAACCGTTCTAAAACTTTAAGAAACGTGCTTCCATCTCTTGCTTTAGCAAGGGTATCTTACTAGTTAAATTTTAATTAAAGGAATTCAAAACTCGATTCGCAGACTAAAAGGACAAAGAAAGCTCTCCGAATTTATAAAATTATTTTGTAAGGAAATTATTTGTAAGGATTTATAGTCGAATATTTTCACAATTCGGAATTGTTGTTTTATTTCAAATGTTCCAAAGAGGAAATTAGATTTGCTTATTCGTGTGATGCTTAATTGCGTTTATTTGCGATTTATTTGGATTTATTTAGCAATATTTGTATCACCTTTTGTCGCCAATCCATTTTAACAACGGCCAGCGCAATAATTTGCAATTTCCTATAAAATTAAATGATCTATAATACCTACAGAAAATTTGCAGATCTTATCCCATTATAACTACTGCAGGGCTCCTTGGAGATTTTTTATGCTTTATTTCGTAGGTTTTAGAAAGAGTACTTATTTAGTATCTTTAATTTTCTATTCTGAGACACTGTTCGACTTGGCGAAAGCCCTGCTCGCAAAATTAGTTTATAGGAGTGAAAGTTCACCGCAAAATTTGATCATAGCATTAAGCTCACTTCAATTGATACCGTGGGCGGGCATAAAGGTTTGAGAGTGGCAAGCGTTTTAGATGGAGGCTGGAAATGAATACGCTATTGGGAAAATTTGTAAATGAATTAATTTTTACGAGAAAATAATTATTTTGGAAAATTTTCTTCGTTAACCTCCACTTTTCAACGAATCAAGGTTTTCTCGTTAGTAATTTGGACATTAGTGAGAGTTAGGTTCTTCGGTTATATGTGCATGTATTGCTATGGTTACAATGCTTTTTATACAGTTTGATATGCCAGCGGAACGTATTAAAAATATTATCAAAAAATCTTACCTTTTGCAGACCAATGAGTGCGTTTTCTTTCGTCGGATGGCGATAGTTCTGTAAGCCGTTGACAGATATTTTGGAGGATTAGGTTAGCAGTAATGAGAACACAGGTTTAAGGTTACATATCCATTCTTTATTATAATGCACATAAATTTAATTGAGTTACAAAATAGCAAGGCCATTTATACGAGGATATTCTATGTTTTAAGTTCGTTTCTCTTCGACATAGTTTCTCACTAACCATCTCCGCGCTTCACCACAACGCTCACATATCCCGCACCAGCGCTTTTCTTTCCCTCTTCGCACACAACCGAATAGCAGACTGAGATTTCATGTTTATAGAAAGAGAACCTCCCTACCTCTCCCCCTCTCTCTCTCCCTTCATCTCTTTCTTCCTTCCACTCGTTCCCTTTCTTTCCCTCTTCCATTCGGTCCGTCTCTCTTTCTCTCATTCCCTTCGTCTGCTTTTCTGAAGGAAACCAAAAATTCCCTTTTTACATTCAAAACGTGTGTGTGTGTGCCTACCACCGGAAAAAAAGTTCCACGCATTTGTTTTTGCTTGTGAGTGTGTACGTATGTTTGTGTGTTTGTGCAGACGGCACGAGCGCGGGAAGGAATGAATCTGATCGGCGCTATATCCAGTTAATGTTTATTCCCCTCTCCATTGCGGTCGGGCGCCGCGGCGGGTATATGAACGAATAAATTTTCCACTCATCCAATTTTTTCCTCGATATTCCAAAGATGTCCCTTTTTGAAAAGTAAACTAGTGGGCGAAGGTTTCGGCGCTCAACTCGAAAGGCAAGCCGGGAAAATATTTGTTCTCGGGTTCGCGCTCTCGTAATCGAAATCGCCCGCGGGAATGCTTTTGTTTGGAATGGCTACAAATAAATATCCATTGGTCAGCCGAGAAATAAAGTTTGAGTGCTATTTTGGGGCCGTTTAAAAATCGCGGAAATCCAGCGATGAATGGAAACGGTTATTTTTCATTTGTTTTCTTATTCCGACCTTGCCTTTGCGAAGGGAAACTCGAGAGGAGTTCCTTTTTCTTTCAACAAATGGAGTATGAAATTCGGCAGGCTCGTGAGAAGAGAAAATTCCCATTGGATATGATTAAATGTGAAATTCTCGTTAAATCGAAGGTACGTTGTGAAAATTTTTGGAATTAAACGTAGCTAATAAAAACATAAGAAAATAAAATTTTCGATTTAAATAAATTTGCTCGCAGGCAAAATGCACATACTTTAACTTTCGTGAAGAATAACTTTTCTGAGTTATTCAAGGAAAATTTAAATTCAGTGAGGATAAAAACGTCTGTTAAATACTCATCAATTTCCTCCGAGCCTCATTCGAGCTATTTTTAGTTTCCCCCAGTACCTTATAAGGTTTAAAGTTGCTGGCGAAAATTCTGGGATATTTTTACTTTGCAGGAAAAAGTTTCACACGAAACAAAAATGTTGTGAACTCTGTACAAACGTGAACTAAAGATTTTCTACGCTTGCGTCATAGAAAAACTGCAATTTTTTGGCGACAAACGTAGGAATATTTTCCGGAAGGAAATGTTCAATAATATCGATTGTGGATTTCAGAAGGAACAATAATGAAGTTCTTATAAACAGATTGGAGCCTCGGGATACGGGGCATTTAAAATATTTTCAAGGCAACCAACTGATTAACTCGCGTTCGTGACTAATTCGTTCGCGAAAAAAACACCTTTCTTGGAAGGTTGTTTTTTTTTCCCCTCCGAAGCGCCCTCGACTGAGGGAGCCTTAACGAGGCCCATTTCGCAGGAGAAGCGAGGCCCGTTGACGGTAAAAAAAAACGAAAGTGCGGAGAGAGAGAGAGAGAGTCGCTTTTAAAAAAAACCACAGCCTCGTCCTCTCGCATGCAGGCACGAAAAAATTATATGGGCGAAAAAATACGAGCGCTGCGCAAGTTTACTCATTTTTTTAAAAAGCTTGTCCCTTTTCATAATCGGAGGACTAAAAAAGGGACGAGGATGTACGTTTGTCGCGCAATTTTGGTGTTTGATTCGTCTGCGCTGAAAACTACGAGCAATTCAGGCGCAAAAACAACTACACTTTCTAAGAGACAACGTGCAGTAAAACGCTGATTATCCGTGAGCGGATTAACCGGGGTGCCGAGAATTCTGAAATAAGTTATGAAATTTCTGATAGCATTCATTCATATCTCTATTTATTATGCGCATAATTTTAATTTTTCTGTGCCATTTGCATTAAAACAAATGACTACGGTAAGTTTCCCCTTGCTCTTTGTACTGCCATGACATGTTACACTATTGAGGTCCAATGAATGATTTGGAAACAGGTTGAAGAAAACATCTGCCTCATCAAAACTGAAGATGTCCCAATCAGAATGTGGGCTTCTAACGATTTCAAAATTCTAGTCATTCAGTCACTCCTATTTCATCCACTTTACTAGCTTCTCCACAGATAACAAACGAAGTGATACCATGTCTTCTCTGAAACCTCCAAAGCCATCATCCACTTGAAAAGTCAAAATTTTCTATTCCTTGTTTGGTAACTAAACCTCTGAGCTTTTCATGGATGAGAGATCCAGAAGTTGGGACCATTGATGAGTTCATAGATTGAAATCATTTGAAATTTTTTTTCAGAAATCTTGTTGTGCATGGGGGGGGTTGCAGTGGCGCAGTGGCTACTTATCGTTAGCGTATTAACAGCGATCCAATTGCAAATAAAATGAGATTGATCATTTTTTTACTTGATTGTATTTTAGACGAAGCTCGGTATGTGACGAGGTCATTACTCTTTCTGCTTTGACATCGTCTTAATTAGGGTGATTTGGATTGATTTTCTTTCGCGGAAATACATTTGTAAAGTATTTATGAGATATTTTGGTGCGTTTGCTATTATATGACGAAATTTTTTTTCAAAGCTCGCGCATAATTCAAATTAGTGATGCCCAAACTTTTCTGCTCGATGACCACATAATACATTTCAGATCTCCTCGCGGGCCGCATAACCAACTTCGGCTCTATTCGCGGGCCACACTCAGTCGAAAATAGGTTTGAAGAATAATTTAAGGAAACTAATGGGTTTAATTGTGGGTAAATATTACCCAATTTGTTTTCAATGTATTTATATACTATGGGAATATAGGGGCATAGGCAAAATATATTGTTTGTTATATATAAATACATTTACAGTTTTATATATTTCATTTTGGTGTTTTTTTTTTTGTATTTATGGCTATTCGTCCTATTGGATTGTTATAGCCATAACTCCTTCCACACCAAACACACACAAGGGAGGAGGGAAACCCGGTGCCGGCCTAGTGTTAACAAAGAGCACCAAGGGGTCCAACTGCTTACGTCCCATCCGGAGGACAGAGCGCTGACTTGCGCGGTCTACTCAAATTACACAAGTAGGGGAAAGGTCGAACCGAGGTTGAAAAATCCGACCTCTGCCGGATTGGAACCTGGGACCGCTGCGTGTAAGGCCAACGCTCTATCCACTCCGCCACTGGCACCCCGTATATTTTCATTTTATTACATTGTGTTATTCAATTGTTAAATTCGTGGCCTATAATAATCCAAAAGATTTATTAGCCAGAAATACACGCTCAATTTAAATTCATGTCAGGCCAGATGAAGAAACTCGACAAGCGGAATTCGGCCCGCGGGGCGTAGATGTATCGCTGATCCATGGTTTGGGTTTATTTATAACCACTTCGGTGATGCTCTGTGTCGTGATTCATTACATGATTATTGTTATCCTTGGTCACCCCCAAGTCCCGATCGACACGTATAATCGGGGTTTTTACTGCATTAAGAGTATTTACTACATCTACAAACGTGGAGTCCATCGAGTTAAGACATCGATTAAAATTAAGCGTTTGTCCCCCTTTATTTCGCGCGGGATTTTTTTTACACAATCCCTTCCAACATCTACACGATCGATTAAATTTATTTTACGTTTCGGAGTTTTATTTTTTTTAGCTGTTATCGGGAAGTCACAGCACGGTTTCTATATCACGGAAAATTCGCAAATAAATCACCCGATTTTGTTGCTATGGTTGGTTATAAAACAAAGGACGGCCGTATTGATATCTGGAGCTCCCGAATCGTGTCGGGATGAAAAGTGTCAAATCCGAGCATGAATTTTGAAAGGATCCGCACAGAGTCATGTACGACAGCGGAACGACGAGGGAATTAAACAAGCGCCTCGTATTCAGTAATATTAATAAACTATTTTTTTACGCTCACTGATATGCATAAAAAGGGAAATTAAACGTTATCGATATTAACACGTTTTTATGGAGTCAGAGTAGGCAATGCGTTTAGCTGTGAAGTAGCTTCATCGCTTACACCATTTGATATTGGCTTGACAAATCAATTTTGATCGATGCAAAATATTTCAAAAGTAGGTATTTAGAATTTCGTTCGTAAAAATTCTTAGATCTAATTATAATGGGTTTCAAAATGAAAAGCGTTAATAGAGATATATTTTAAATGCGGTGTTTCAGCCTATGACATTGAAAGGTCAAAATTTTCATAAAAGTCACTCTAAACCTAGTGTAAATACATTTAAAATATATGGAGTTATATCTAATTATCATCTACAAGCACTTTTAGCTTTTAAGTTGGCACCATAAATTTTATGAAGTCATCGTAAATATTTTCGCGAAGGCATTAATGTAGGATGGATTTTTCTATTTAAATAGAAAAGTGTTTTTATGTGGAGTTTCAAGACCTATAATCCATAACAGGTGGTTTCCTTGCATAAAAGTGATGCCGAATAGAATACAGTGTCACCATTCACCACCCTGATTAATGCTCCTATATCGTCTTCCCCGGTTTTAGTCTCAGCTACCGGAATATATTAATCTGCATCAAAAGCTGACGCCATCAAATGAATGAACGGCATTAAAGGTCACGAAAACTCCACGCGAGAAACAATTAATATCCATCGTACGCTAGAATGATGCGAGAGCCTCCGAACTTTTTAATGAAGTTACTAACCCTCAAAATTATTACGCGCTCGAGTGCTCCTTGAAATAATTGTAAAGGTCAAGTCCTAAGTTATCAGTGGCAGCGAGAGCGTTCGTTGAGTTTTTTTTTCGCCGCGCTATACTCCGTAACTGGCAAATCCTCGGCGATCAAACGGTCTCTGTGTTCGCCGAGCCAATCACTCACGCGTTATCCTCCTCTCGCCCCTACGTGACGTGACGCCCACGTTTTCCGAGAGGAGTCCTCGTCAAACACAACGCGGTGTCCTCGCGCCCTTCTGGGAGGTTGGCAGGGAGGGGGTGGGGGTGAGGGTCGTCCCCCCAGTCCGACTCGGCCCTCTAGTTCAACCCCTCCGAATAATCCCTTTTCAACCCGACTCGGTACAAGTGTCAACGGGAGGGATAATACGGCGCAGCCAAACAGGAGTCGGCGATCAAATTCCTCTCTACAATTCCGCTGCTCAAACACATCGTCCCCCGACATTTTCTGATGCCCACAACTCAAACACCTTGCTTCCCACAGCCCCCTCCACCATCCCCTTGATAAACCCTCATCCTCATCTCCCTCCTCTGTAAATCTCCATCCTAAGTCCATCCTGTCTAGTGTATGCCAACCTGGTATCCACCTCCTTCCTCGACCGTGTCTTCCGACCTTCCCTATCTCCAAGGATACGACACGCAGGAGTTCAGATGTTCACTGCTCATCCGTACCGATTCGCGTGTGGAATACCTCGCCTATCCTCCTGGTTGGATCCCCTTTAGGAAGTTCCTTAAAACGTCTGGAACGATCCTGTAGAGTCCTATTGTGCATCGCTGGATTCTCGCTTTAGCGTTTGTCGCCGCGAGATATTTCAAAGAAGAGATACGCAGAAGAATGCAAAACCGACAGGGCTTTAACGGTAAATAAACTCTGCAGGATGACGTGCCTTCAACTTTGGCGACAAAGATATGCATTCAGAAAGGTGCACGTTGGATGTTGACGTGAAACGAAATTTTGCCTCCGTTGCTAAAAAGTGACGGTTTGGAGCGACGACATTGGGATGTAGATCGAGTTTCAATGCTTTGCACCTTTTCTGACAAAATAAGAAAAAAATCTTCCGAATCTTATTGTCCTATGGGAGGATCCATTTTTTCAGGTAGAACGTTTCAGTTATATCACTGGAGAATTATAGAGCTGTCCTATGGCTGAAAATAAATTTCAGAATGAGCACTTGAGTATCAAAAATCGCAAAATTATGTACTTGTCTTAGGTGTAAGGTAGGTTTTAAAAAAATAACCTTGTTATGGCTATTGGGGATACGTAAGACAAGTACCCAACTTCTCAATTTTTCATACTTGTACGCTTCTTCTGGAACTAAATTTAATGTTCAAATATTCTATTTGAATCTAGTTTCGAAGGTTCACTTTTTGTTTGAGTCAGTTTCGTGACCATTACCAGGTTTTATATTGTTCACGTAATTGAAAGCCGAATCGTTATAAAGTTATGATTTATCCTAAAAAATGGAATCCACCAAACAAATTCAAAATAAAGCATTTTAGAAAGATTAAATTAAAAAAATCTCAGTTACAATGAGGCAGGGCATCGAACCGAAATTTTTTTCGCTCCGGTTTTCGTTCCGGTTCACACAAAACAAAAAAATTCGGTTCGGTTCCGGTTTCGCTCCAGCAACCACCATTGAACTGGTTCGAACCGGTGTTTTTCGCTCCGACTTTGAATTTCAAGAGAATTCCAAAATAATCTTTATTAATTAATGTTTTTTTATTTAAACCAAATACGTCTTCACTATCGCAAGTCAAGATGACAAAAATAGATATCCGCACGTAACATCGTGCAAGCGTCTCCTCCCACCATGTAACGAACAGTAAAATATTGTATGAATTCCCTTCTTACATTTTTCGTTATTCAATTTGTAAGCGGCTCCTTTTAAACGACTCCATGTAATACTGCTCTATAAGAATTTAAAATTTATTTTTTCCTTTTTATCGTGTATAAAAACTATTAAAAATATTTTTTATTTTTTAGCTTTAATTTGCTGTAAACCCGTTGTTATTCTTTCAAAAGCCAATATTTATTTGATTTTACATTTCCAATATGAGCAGATATTCTCATTATCATAATCAATTTACTCCAACAGTACTTATGCACATACTTGAACAGGTACAATAATATTAATTCACATTTGAATGTAGAATGTAATTCATAGGGAGGTTAATATAGTTAATGGCTTCAGGCGCCACTTGGTGGAGTTTCTTCATAATGTAAAATAAACTTATAGACTTGTTGTAATTCCACATAAAATTTATGTGGCATTAAAACAAGTCTCTTTATTTTACATTATAGGGAGTTGTTCATAGAAGAGCTACTTAAATATTTTTAGGTACAATAATTTAGATGTTAATATTACAAATACCATACAATATATAATTACGTAAATTTTATCAAGATGACAAATATGTACACAGTAACATTCATTCCAAGCAACCAAAATTCGATCTAATTAATAAAATGCCCTCCAATTGGTTAGTGATTTATAGGAAGGAATGGATGTGACTGCTAGGAATAACTACTGGAAAGAGATAGTAAAGGAGAGCAGTAGGGAGAGCCTTAAGAGGAAAGGGGGGTGAAGAGAATGAGATAAGGAGGAGACGAGGGATTGAGGAAGCATGAGTGAGAAGGAATGATTTATATAGGGAATTAAATGCACCTATATAGATGAATATATTAAAATTGATTACCATTGCCGTCATTTTGGACGAGTACATACGATATTATGCACACAATAAAGAAGATGTCCGCTGAAATTCAAAACGTAAAACTTTTCAAAGAAGGAGAAATTCAATGAAGTGGAATTATAACAACTGCTATTATTATCTACGAGCCTAGAGTCGAATAGCCTATTATATTCTCTTTCCCATTCTGCTTTATCTCCATCCTCACTTGAAATCCTCTTCCTTTCCCTATTTATTCCGTCCTCCTTCACAACTCGGGGAGATTCATCGAAGACGATTAGAAAAAATAGTTTCTCTTTTAAATGTATGCATATTAAGCAGGAAAATGATGATAAAAATAGAATACAACTATACCGGTTATCAAGAACCTACAATGATAAAATTAATAGAAACGTGAATCTTTGAAGAAACGCCATTGAGAAAAAAAATTCGGTGATTTGATAATTTATCTACAATCTTTTATATTTAAGGTCATGTAAATATCGCGCCAATATCTTGGAGATTATAAAATAATAACCATAAAAGTCTGGATGTCAGGACATAGACTTTGACATTTTTCCATAGGAAATGGAGACGAAATCGAATTTACATCGCTGTACTAAATATCCTCTTGAAATCAAACACACACACACAGAAATAAAATTAGACTTACATATTCTGCGCGTCATGAACTGTTTTTCTTCAAGCGGAATCTCTAATGTGCGTTTTCACTAAAAATAACAAATTCGCATTTATCTTTAATCTCTTATCAGTTTTAAATAACGAATGCTAATATGTGTGCACTTTTTGTCTAAGATGCACTATATAAATTTACAAACCTTTAAAAAAGGATAACATAAGTAAGAATACCACAAAAGCACGGCTGCGGAGGGATCCTTCCTGGATAAGTTTAAGAGAAAGATTACCAGGATATAAGGGTTCAGTGCATTTGGGGAAGGGATGAAAGTTTATGGGGACAATAACCTCCAACTTGAAGCAAAATCCAAGTTAAGAATCGTAAAACATTTTTACCCGAACACTCCACGGGGCAGGTTCAGGGGGAGGGTACCAAGAAGATTAGCGGCTATCATCAAGCATTGAACCGACAGATATTATCATAGATGTAGCTCTGCAAATGCTTAGGAGCATGTATTCTCAAGAAAATCATTAGCCTTTGCCTTATTCGGTGTTGAAAAGTGAGGCTTTCAAAAAGGGCTATATTAAAGCAAAAGGAGAAACCCTTCATTTGCTCCAACTGTTTATGCGAACCGAAAAAATGGAACGAAATAAATAAGGGTTTTCGGTTTAGGTTCGGGTTCAGAAAAATATTTTTTTTTGTTCGGGTTCGGTTTTACTCCAGCTAAAATAACGGTTTTTTTCGGTTTTCGGTTTGGTTCCGGTTCGATGCCCTGCAATGAGGGCAGAAATTATTCCTTTTATTGGAACATTTTACATAGACAAAATAACATTTTGCTTTATGTCTGTAATTACAGACGTAACAAACGCCCTTTCTCCTAAAATGGCTTGAAGTTTTGATTTTGTTTTTCTTTTCGCGTGCAATAGTCCCAGTCCCTTAGCATCACTACCCTTACACATAATACTATGAAGCCTACTCTTCCAGATTTTGTACATTGAAATATTTTTATGTGCAGTATTTTTTATACTTTTATAGTGGATAGCCGCATTCTTCTCTTACTCCCTTTTACCCATCTTTAACATCATTCTCTGATCTGAATAGGATCGCACCTGAAGTCAATATCTTTCCATCTATAAAGATGGTCTATTTTAACTTCATTCCGGCGTCCCGGCGTATTATTTTATTTCCTAACCCTCTTTTATTTCATTCTGTCGCAAACTCCTTATTAAATATTCTTCTTTTTAAGTCTTAGCCCCACAGTTATCGCCTATTTTTCTTGCGTCATTCTTATACTACTCCTAGCTCTTCTGTCCATTTTCTCACTTTCATCCTTCGTCTTCACGATTTACTTCTCTCGTTCCCTTGGCCATTTTAACGTTCATTTTCTGACTCATTTGCTCTTCTGAATATCTCGCCTCACCTTTTTCTACTTTCTATTTATAATTGCTTCCTTTCATTTCTATTATCGAGCTCTCCTATACATTTTAATATATTTTCGTCCTCTCCCTTTTTCATTGATAGCTCTCTTTTCATTCTTTATCCATTCTCGCATTTTTGCCTTCCTTCTTTATTATGTCGTCCCTCTCCCCTTTTATTTCCCTTAGAAAGAAATACTTTTTATTCCACAACTTTCCCTTTCCCGTTTTCCTTTTAATTTCTCATTCTTTTCCACCTTATATTTCCCTTTCATGTCTCGTCTCCCTTTACTTCATAATCCTTCTGGTATCTCAAGTCCTCTTATCTTCCTCATAATTGTCCTATATTCCTACTTGTTCAATTCGTAACTTTTCATTTTTCTACTTCCTTGTTTCTCCCTGCCTTACAGAGCCGGCCCGAGGTACCGACGAACAGGTTGCCAACATATAGGGGCGCTTAATCCAAATTTTTCTTGTGCATTATTTGCGAGTAGATCAATGTTGGAAAGCACCGAATATCGCTCATGAAATAGGCGTCTTCGGTGATATTTATTTAGTTTTTTTATGCATTATCAACTGAATTATAATGTATTCGTATTTTTTTAAAATCGAAGAGGACGCTTTAATGAATTCGTTGTGCCAAAATAGTTCGGACCTGTACTGCTTATATGCCCACTTCTAATTATACTACTTCTTCATCTATGCTTTACTTACCTTTCCTCTATTCTCTCGACAACATCCTTCCCTCTTTCTGCGAACCCTCATCCTTATCTTTACGGATTCTTTTTCCTTTGGTTCCCTTCCTGTAATCCAGGAAATACTCCAATTTCCTCCTTCCCCTTTTCTCGGCCTTTCTTCCTTTTCTCCCCCTTCCCAGTTTCCTTCCGCTCCAACCCTCCTATTCCCCCTCTTCTCTCCTTTAACTATCCAGTTGTTAAGCCCACATCCCACCCACTCCTCCTTACTTCCTCTTCTCTAGTCAGCCATCCTATTTATTCTCCTCTCATCCCCATGTGATCCAGTTGGTGTGACTTTTAACGAATCCCAACGCCCGTCCGAAACCCTTCGAAACCCGTCTCAGTTTTCCTCCCTCTAACTATTCCTCTCCCCTTTCCACACCAAAATTCCTTCACTTTTTAAACGTTCGCCAAATCACGATGAACCTCCTTATTTGATTCCGTCGCTGCGACATCCCACTCAGACCCACTCGTCGTACGGGCGCCGACATTAAACGTTTACAGCCTATGTTAATTAAGAATTATAGCCTTTTTCCGCTCTACCTCCCTCTCTGAAACCCTCGGAAACCTCTTCCGCTACTAGTTCAAACGATTACCTTCCCCCGTCTACTTGGCTTAACTCTACTCCAATATTAGTTCGGCGGCTACGCGTCTCCTACCTTCCCTGTCCCCTTTCTCTCATCTTTCTTCCGTACGTATATTTACCCTTTTGATTTAGTCCCGATCAAAAAAAGTAATTTATCTTTCAATATAGTGATTAGACCTCTTCTTTTAAAAAAATGTTATTCAAAGGCTCGCTGTGTTTTATTTGTTCTCATCAATACGCGTTTATTTTTTGGAAGGGTGTAATTAACAGTGCTGTAGTAAAAAAGGAGAGGGTATACGGAAGTAAAACTTCGAGGAGTGGGGGTCTTACCCAGTTTTTTAAGAGCCAAGTACATGACTATAAGGTTACGATGGCAGGAGGAAATGTATGAGATTACTTTAAATTTCTTTGAAAGTTTTATTTCAATTATATTTTAGCGACGCATATAAAAAATAAAAAAATAATAAGCACATTATTTATTTTCCATCTTATCGAAACAAAACTAATATTAGAATGTTGGTATTAAATCTCATTGTGGGCAGCAGATTTTCAATAATTGAAAAAAAGGAGTAATTAGCTGTGTTTTTTCAATCAACCTGTATAATTTCTCATAAGGTCAGGGTATACGCCATTTGTTAGAAAAAGCAGAGGGTATATCCTATTCATTCGAAAATAGCAGAGGGTATACGGCGTATACCACCGTATACTGTCCGCTACAGCACTGGCAATTAATCTCCATCAGGAAGAATGTCTCTAATTTTTCTGTTCTGCTTAATCTGAATATTTTTGCTTTCCTTTTTCGCTCTCTCTCGTCTCTCTCTCGATTCCTGTGGCTTCTCAGGATACGTTTTAATCTCTTTTATCTCCTGTCTGGACGTTCTTTTCTATTTTCTTTCCATCGATTTCGAAGCTAAAACCCTAAAAGATGCGGCTTTTCCCGCTATGTTTTGCCTTTTTATGACACTTCTTAGCGTTTCTTTTTTTTCGATTTTTTTTACGGAAACCGATCTTCTGGACTTGGTTTTGATGATCGATTTTTAGGATTTTTTTAAAACTCGTCTTCGCCGTTTTATTTCAGGAAGTATCTTTTTCAGACTCTAAAAAAGGCAAAGAAATACTTGGTGCTTTCCCGGCGTTAGTTAGTTAGTCGCCGAAACGTCAGCAGAGATCGTCGAAACGACCCGACTCGTAACCCGAGAACGCTTCGCTCTAAAAAAGGTGTTTTTTATAGTGATTCTTTCTTTTCTCTTTTTTGGCAATTTGTTGGCCAAATTTATCCAAGTTTTTTCATTTCCTCCCACTCGAGTCAAAAATAAATTTTCGATTTAAACTATACGGAAAACATTTATGCGTATCTGAACAGTTGAAGGTGTGTCTAGGTGATAAATCATCGAGTAAAAACGGAAAATTGACCTTGTTAGGTCACGACGCTAGTACCCGCCTTCTTCCTTTTTTATTTAATTTTCCTTCGTGTATTTCCTCCACGACTCATCCGCTTCTTCCTTCATACCACTCCTTAATTTCCTCCCTAACCCTTTCCCTCCTCAAACCTAACCCCTATTTTTTTTATCTACCTCACCTCCTTCCTTCCTCCCCTCACGCGAGCCAGAATCAGTCGACTCTTGCTTTCCTCGCAAGTGGCCTTCTCCGTCATTTTAAGACGTTTTTGCTCCACTCACACCACTTGGGTCAGGACAAGGGATGGAGAAGGGAAAAGGGGAGAGAGGTTGGAGGGAGGAGGGGTGGGATGAGGGAGGTCACTCCTACTAAGAGGGATGGGGAAAGTGGATGGGGACGAGCTCCATCGGAGAAGGTGATCGATGGATGAGGTGGTGCTGAGTTTGCTACAGCAGACGGATCCTCTCTCCCATCTTCATCCCTTGCCCACCCTTCCTCTCTCCCTTTCTTGCTATCTTTATCCCCTTTCGCTCCTCCTCCTCCTAATACCAAACTAACTAAACCGTAGCCTTTCACACAATATCTGCTCCAGCCGACGAATCACTCAAATCACCTGTCTCTTCCTTTCTCTCTCTCTTAATCCCCACATCACATCTCTCTTTCTTCTCCAGTCCAATTAGAAATCCGCAGCGATCAAACTCCAAATTCATCCCATTTATGCATTTATGAGTCTCGCTCTTTAGCGATCCTTTTAAAGAATAACTGTTTTCTCGTGAAAGGATCGATATTTTCCCTCCTGATGAATGTTAAACTTCATCAGCTTCCCGTAATTATTATTGAATCGTTTAATCGCGATGATCTCTTTCTGATTATTTTAAAGATGTAATCGGCGATAACATTTAAGTCAACGCATTCGATGAATTACATCACGGTCATTATCTGTCCCATCCTAATAACACCTGTAAATCCGTAACCCAACGCAACAAATCCATTCATCTTGGTCACGTTCAACCGCACGCTTACCAACCTTTCAAACACATATATCACTGTGAAATGATAACAGATAATTTCAAATATCATCCAATCACTAAGTCTTATCCTGTTGCAACAAAACCTTTAATCACCGCCAAATCTAACTAAACCCAAAACCTAATGACCGTACTACTAAGCCATACACCGCTCCAAATCTCATCCACGTTCCATGCAGCAAAACACCAACGCGGATCCTGAATATACCATCCTTGAATCGCTCCGGGAGCCACCTCGCACCCAATCAATCTTTCACAAGTGCCACCGGATCTCAACTTGAGCGAGCTCGGAACCGCCAAACCATCCCATCCCATAATACGACGGAGTATTGTTTTTTCTCGGCCTTTATAAAAAACGGACTTCTCGTTCCATCACGGAGAAAGTAAAACCACGTTTTCGATTCCCTTCGTATCTCGTATCGCTCAGCGAGATGATCACCTAAGGGCGCAGAGCACGTCTCAACCTATGCGACTTTCTCTTCGTTTTCTCCGTACTCCCTCAAACCCTTCCTACGCCATCCCTATACTTCTGCTTCTGCTCCTCTCTCCACCAACTTTTCTTCTCCCTTTCGCCTTCGTTCCCCACCTAAGTATTGTTTCTTAACCTCCATTCTCCCTCATTTTATCGTGTTTCTCCCTTCCCGTCCTCACGCCCATTTTGATCTCACAACTTGAATTCCCTCACTCCTATCATTTTCTCCCTCATCTACTTCCCGTGTTGGCAAATTTGCCCTCCCTCTCACCTCCTCAGACCCCCTCTCTCTTCCCCTTCACTTCACTCTTCCCTCTAATGCCTCTCTCCTCACTCTTCCTTCCCACTTTCCGCTCCTCTCTTCTCTCATTTCCCTCTCTTCCATTTTCCCCTTCTTTTTCCCCTCTCACCTCTCCCATCTATTCTCTCTTCCCCTCTCTTTCTCTTTCACATCTCTCTCCCCCTTTCCCTTCTCTCTTCTCCCTTTCTCTTCTCTCTTTTCCTTCTCTTCTCTCTTTCCACTCTCTCTTCTCCTCTCTCTTCTCTCACCCCTATTTTCTCTTTTCCCTTTCTCTTCTCTTTCCCCTCTTCTCTCTTTCCCCTCTTCTCTCTTTCCCCCTCTCTATTCTCATTGCCCTATCTCTTCTCTCTTTCCTATCTCTTCTCTCTTTCCTCTCTCTTCTCTCTTTCCTCTCTCTTCTCTCTTTCCTCTCTCTTCTCTCCATTCCCTCTTCTCTTCTTTACTCTCTTCTCTCCTTTCCCTCTCCATTCTCACCCCTCTTCTCTTTTCCCTCTCTCTTCTTTCTCTCTTTCCCCTCTTTCCTCTTCCTCTTCCCCCTCTTCTCTCTTTCCCCTATCCCCTCTTTCCTCTTCCACTTTCCCCCTCTTCCTCTTCCCCTTCTCTCTTTCCCCTCTCTTCTCTCTTTTCCCTCTCCTCTCTTTTCCCTCTCTTCTCTCTTTCCCCTCCTCTCTTTCTTATCTCTTCCCCTCTCTTTTCTCTTTCCCTTCTTTTCTCTTTCCCATCTTCTCTTTTCCCCTCTTCTCTTTCCCCTATCTTCTCTCTTTCCCCTCCATCTCTTTCTTCTCTCTTCTCTTTCCCCTCCCTATTATCTCTTTCCACTTTCTCTTCTCTCCTTTCCCTCTCATCTCTCACCCCTCTTTTCTCTTTTTCCTTTCTCTTCCCTCTCTCTCTTTCCCGCTCTCCCTTTCCCACTCCCCTATTTCCCCTCTCTCCCATTTTCCCCTCTTTCCTATCCTTCTTCTTTCCTCTTCTTCCTCTTTCCCCCTCTTCTCTCTTCTCCCTTTCTCTTCCCTTTTTCTTTATCTCATCCCTCTCTTACCTCTCCCTTTCTCCTTCCTCTTTCCCCCTCTCTTTCCTCTTCTTCCTCTTTCCCCCTCTC
Source organism: Tanypteryx hageni (assembly GCA_028673005.1). NCBI lineage: Eukaryota > Metazoa > Arthropoda > Insecta > Odonata > Petaluridae > Tanypteryx > Tanypteryx hageni. Next base: position 62,913,170 of record CM054115.1, on the reverse strand, counting down.
TCTCTCCTCTTCTCCCTTTCTCTTCCCTTTTTCTTTCTCATCCCACTCTTACCTCTCCCTTTCTCCTTCCTCTTTCTTCCCTCTCCTCCTTTTCACCTCATCTCACTCTCCCCCTCCCTTCTCCCTCTTTCCTCCCTATTTCTTACCTCTTTCTTTCTCCGGTCATTCTTTCCTCCCTCTTCTCCTCTCCCTCTCCCCTCTCTCTCCCCTCATTACCTTGCCCACAGACCTCAACCTTCTATCAACGTTTCTCTTTTCTGCTCCCACGCATGTGAATGAACTCTTCCTCTGTTGACAAAGACCTGCTACAAGTTAGTGATTCTCCCTTAATATCCCCCTCTTTCTTCCGTTGCTCCTCTCTTGTCTCTCCTTATCCTTTCATTCTCCTCACGCTACTTTTATTCTCTTAATTTACCTAGTTCGACATGGCTTGTTCCTAACTCTTTTATCCTTTCTATCATTTCCGATTTTTCTATTTTATTCATCTCTCTTATTTCCTTTTCTATCTTATATTTTCCTATGACCTTGTGAGTTTTGCGACTGTGATTTTATCCTCGTATTATCCTCATCAGTGTAATTCAGTCCCTTTTCCGCCTTTTCTTTTTTCAATTTTATTCTATCGTTCTTCATCCTTTCCTTCTCTTTCTTTCGTTACAATTTATTATAATATGCCATATTGCCACTTTCATTTTTATGAACTTCCATTACCATTTTCATTTAACCTGTTTCAATAATTGTCATCTGGTGATTTTTTATTGAATAACTTTCTCCAATTGATCGTTTTTCAATTTTACTTCTATGAAAACGTGATCTACTTAATTCTTTCTCGAATGGACGGGTGTCTATTAATTTTTTATCTAGATAACTCCTCCTATCATGTACGGAGTCTCTCTTCTTCTCCATTTATTTTTTTGTGGTTTACCTTTCTTCATTCCGCCTCATTTTCCTCTTTTTTAGCGCAATTTATTTTATGAACGCGCTTATATTTTCCTTTTGTATTCCCCTCTGTGTAATTAATCGATTTAAAATAGAAAGTAAACTTTTAGAGATATGAAACTAATTTGCATGGTGTATGTGATGTCATTTATTACGCTGCCAAAGAATATTTTTGAAAAATCGGTGGGCGGGAGGATGTGCCTTCAAAATTTCAAATTAAGATTCTGAGAGAATAGATAGAAAGTTAAATTAAAAAAAAATATTATTAAATACATTACTTCGTCATATAATTTTATAGTATTAAATTCATAAATAATTGTTAGTTTACAATTCTGAAAGAACCCCAAAAAATAAAACGCGCTATTTCATTTCACCTCAGCAAATGAAACTCCCATTTTAAACTCCTTTCTTCATGTCCTTGTGTTATCTACATCTTCTTTTTATCTTCCCGTCTCCAAGTTTAATCCTTCTTCTCCGCACCACTCCCAGACACAGTCAATAAACGATCCTCTCACTTTATCTCCTTCCTCGCCCATTTTCATTCCTCTTTCCTTCCTTCCTCTTTCCTGCCTTCCTCTATCCTTCCTTCCTCTTTTCTGCCTTCCTCTTTTTTGCCTGTTTTCTATTTCACCATTTTAACTTTCATTTCAATCTGACTTTCCTGACTTTCTCATTCCTCAAATTCCACTTCATTTAACTTCTCTCCTCATTCAATCCCATTCACTACTTTGGAAGGCGTCTTTTCCATCGACACTAATCCTTTCTACTTCTTCCTTTCCTGGTACTGCCTTTTTCTCCTCCTTCCTTCCTTTTCCACTTCCATCTCTGTGGTGGATCCGATTGAGAGAAGGATCTTATCAGACAACGCGTTGACCAAAAAAATAAAGACTTCTACAATTTTCTTCCCTTTTTCTAAGTTTTCCATCCGCATCGCGCCTCTTTCCGGAAATTAACTACGTAGACTAACCAGAAGTAGGGTATTTTTTTCCTTTAGTGTTGCTCTTGTAATTCGATATTTTTGCAGTTATCGCGTTTCGGACGTTTACCTTTTGCGGTTAAGGAGATGATATGTCGATCTTAAGTTGAAGAGAAAGAGTTAAACGTTATCCTTCATGATTTTTTGGGTGACAGGAGTAAAACAAAGCCATAGGTCGTCGACGTCGTGAATGTAAGCTTTCTCGAAATTTACGAAGTATAGATTTTCAGTTAGAGAAGTCATAATGTTAGTAGAATTGCATTGCAAGATCGTGCTTAGAATGTTTTTGCTGAAAGGTGTACATTTTCACGCATAAATGTCGTTATTTAATAAAACCCACTCTTCGTCTTAACTCATAAAAGAATTTATTTGTTCTAAAATTTTTGTCTGCTTATTTGTAACTAGTCCACGGTTTATGCTATCGCATCATTAGTGTTGCGACCAGAAAATTAAAATACAAGGAAAATATTCGGTTCTTTTTTCTGAGAAACTACCTCCGTTTATGCTTTGCATTAAAGTCGCGATTGTTGAAAATTCCCGTTTCGAAATTGTTTGCACGACTTAGATTACGGTCCCTCCCTCCTGTCTCTACTGTTTCTCTCTTCCATGGTTGTTTCACTCATCCCCTTCCCTCTCTTTCACTCACAACCTCTGTAACCTCTTTTTATTAAAAGAACAACCTGACTAACATGCAGATCGATACAACCCGCTAAGTTTTGGCGACTCATCTCCTCCTTCCCTCCCTTTCTCCCTCTTCCACTTCCTTCCCCCCTCTTCCCCTCCCTTCTTCCTCTTACCCTTTCTCCCTCTTTCCATCCCATCCTCTTTCCATCCCTCCTTTCCATCCCATCCTCTTTCCATCCCTTCCTCCCGCTTCCTCTCCCATACTCTCTCTTAAATGTAAGGGTGGACTTTATGGTCCAAATTTCGCCCAAATAAAGACATTTATCTATCTACATATCTATCTATCTTCCCCTCCCTCCTCTTCCCCTTCCTTCTCTTCCCCTCCCTTTCTCCCGCTTCCTCTACCTTTCTCCTCTTCCCCTCCCTTCCTTCTCTTACCTTCCCTCCCGCTTCCCTTCCCTTCCTCTTCCCCTCCTTTTCTCCTGCTTCCTCTCCCTCTTTCCTTCCCTTCTTTCTCATACCTTCTTCCCTCTCCCCTCCCTTCCTCTTCCCCTACCTTCCTTCTCTTACTTTCCCTCCCTCCCTCTTCCCCTACCCGCCATCTTCCCCTCCCTGCCGCAGCTGCACTCTTCCTTCTTCCATATCTCACCCCACCCCATTCCTCCGCCTCCTCACGGAGAAAAATATACCGTATCGCGAGAGATTCGGAGAAATAAAAAGAAAAAGCCTTAACACATAGATCTAAAATACTTCATTATTTTTTCCGACCGATGAATCTTTTCGTCGCTTATGATAGACTTGTCCGAAGTTTGTGCATATTTAACAAAAGACACCACAACACCCTTGGGTGAGGTCTCATCCTTCTAAGTAAGATTCTCCGGTTCGAAACTCTTCAACTCTTATAATTCATAACTGTTCGGCGCTTTGATGCGCTTCCTCTAGGACAGGGGTTCTCAACCTGGTGCTCGCGAGCACCGCTGTGTTCTCTGGCAGCTTGATCTCTTCGGCAGCCTGGTCGTTCATTTCTGCGATGCTTAAATCGTATTTCCTTACATCATTCATGTAATATAATCAGTTGCTTTCTTTCTAAGCGTATGTAAGAACATTACTAATAAATTGATGTTGGTTTTATTTTAGTATTTATGATCATTATTTGTTCGCAAAAGTATAGTGGTGCTCGCTCGATGTCCTAGGATACAGCTTGGTGCTCGCTTGATATACCAAAATATAACTCGGTGCTCGCCACAAGGAAAAGGTTGGGAACCTCTGCTCTAGGATGAAGTGTAGAAAATGAGAGCATAGAGAAAGCTAGTTAGCACTATCCTTCCTAGGAGGTAAAATAAATCAACCCGATTCTCCAGAGCGAGAAATATTTTCATAGCAACGATGTTCAATTTTTATGACCCTCCCGACGCGTGTCAGCGCTCTATCTCTCCTCGCGGAATCTGGTATTTATTTATCCCTGCTCCTACTTAAACATTCTTCCGCCTCAGTACTTTTATTTCTACTCCGTCCCTTCCTCCCTCCATTCTCACTCCCCCTCCCCACCAACTTCCCTCTCGTACTATCAACTCCCTCCCTCATCCCGTCTGCTGAAATCTCTTCCTCTTTCCATCCTCTTCCTGTCTCTCCCCCCTCTTTTTCTCTCCGAGAGCCTCACTCCATTTTCTCCTTCCCTTCTCCTACCTTCTCCCTACCATTCTTCATCCCTACAACTCCATCCCATTTTTCTCCCTCCTCTTTTTTCTCCCTCTCGCCAATCCTTCAAAAACCCGGACTGCGGCTCCCAACCATGGCCCCATTCTCCGTTTCCTCACCACCTTCCGTCGCAGAGGACTCCCTCAAAACAATTTTAAAGGAGAAAAATGACGCGTTAAAGGGAATATATCGGAAAGGATCCAGACAGGGAACGAGACAATCCCAGTGCGGAGGGGGAAAAAGCCTTTGGAACTTAATTCTCGCGTCGTCCAATAATCCACTCTCCGGGACCTCCCCTTATCACGGAGACGACCCCGTGTTCCCGCTACACGTGTGTGTGTGTGCACACGTCCAAACTTTGAATTGGTTCTTTTCCAAATCGGAAATGGTTTCGATTTTGAAATCTCTTTAAACAAGCTAAAATATTTAGTCTATAAAACGAGTCGGATTTATTCAGTGTCATTAAAAAATATTTTTGTCCGGATTATAAAAAAAGGATTTTAATGGTATATGTGCATTTGAACGTGTATGTGCGCATTTTGCTTCAGAGTCCAAGCATAAAGGCCAAACAAACCATAGGCCATTGCGGATGAAATTTTTGAACTTTAAAAGCTTTTTCACTTACATTTTAGGTAGTTTGAGAAGATTAACTTCTTTCTTCTGCTGTTATAGTAACTCTTTTACAGCAGGTTATTTTTTCTGCTAAACTAAAAGTTTCAGAAAATTTTATTTTTCTGTCCGCTTAGCATTATTAGGCGTTCTTTACCAGCGAAGCGATAGTAGCGTAACGCCTTATGATCACGTCTTCTCCGTTCGTCCGCCCAGATGTTTCATCTGCAAAACTACTTGGCAGATGTTCATGAAATTTGGTATATAGTACTTCATGGAAAAGAAAATAAGGAAATGACGCAAATGGTTCAAATAGCCTAATCTGGAGTGCTACTTTAATGGTTACGAAAAATGAACTCTCAGTCATATCTCGTAAAATATTACTTATATCAAAAAAGTCTTCGGACAAAATTTGCAGAACTAATCAAATAAAATATGTTTTGTGCAGTACTGTTTTATCAAAAGAGTGGGCGTTTTTAAGAAAGCCAAAGAATAAAATTGTACTTAACTTTGAAATTGTTTTTTGAAAAATTTCCCGTCTTTTAATTTTTATATACGAAAACAATCTTCGTAACAACTTAAGTAAACAAGATATACTATAAGTACGTTTGATTTCTTTTCGCACGCTTGCAGCATATAGTAAATGGGAGGAAATTCATTACTCACGACGTAGAAATGAACGTTTATTTTTCTTACGTATACATACAGCTTTTGTAAATAAATGAATAATTTGGGACGAAGGAATGAACGTTAACGTAAAGATCAATACTGCTAATTTCAAGTGAGGTATGTTTTAAATAATTTTCTATTTTTTATTAATTACTAATGGTTATAAAATATTTTGGCAAATAAAAAAATCGACATTTCCTTGACATCGCTTTTCATATATCGTTTTTCAGTGCTTAGGTATTATACTAAGCCGTTAATATTTATCGTTTCTTGACATGATAACATAAATCGTTAAGAAATCCTTTGGAACCATGTGTACTCCGACATGGAGTACATACCCCTCTCCCTTCTTGTCTTATTCGGTTATTGAATGGAATGGGTTTATGAAGAAGAGTACGTCCCAACAGAATTTTAAAATAATATACAAAGGTAATGTAGCTTGCAGTTCAATTGACTGTTACTTATACGTGCTTATTAGTTTGTATTCATAAAGACGTTTATTGCGTCTAGAATGCAATAAGCCGCGGGATACTGGACAACTTTGTTATATTTCAAACTCAAAGGAAGATACTACCGACAGAATATAATAGGATTTCTGTAAATGGAAGTTTTATAAATCGGCAGAAAATAATATTGGCTGCAGAAAATTGCAAGTTTGTGTTAATTTGAGAGTGGCGCGCTTTCTCAAACAAAATGCCACAATTTTGCCTGTATTAGCGCAAAAACCATCAGTCCCAGTAAATGAATTTAATTTCGGAATTCGAGTATTTAAAAATATATTTGCTTACAATTGCTCAATTAAAAATTTTAAACTAAAATGAGCGAATTGTTCCATGCAAATATAATAAGAGACGTTATATTTACATAAAACCTTTGCGTCCCTAGGATTTGTGGTTTTCACCTGAATAGGCACATTTTATAATTATTACACGTTTCCTCGGATGAAAAAAACACAAAACTTTAGTCCAGAAATAAGGCACATAAACACGAATGAAATCCGTCTTGGAAGATATGTAGTGCGCATGTCGTGCTAACATTTTGCTCCTTTTTTTCCAATTTAATATCCACTTTACGAGCGAGGATTACTTCGTGCTGGATTACTTGGATTGGGGAATAAGTGATTCAATAAACGATTAATATGGTCCAACACAATTGAAATTTATATATTCTACGTGTCTTAATATGGATAAGTTGCGATTTATAGTGCTTATATAAAAAATGATAACATCCAATATTTGTGTTTTTGCGTCAACTCCGCTTCTCCTTGACATACTCAAAACTATTTTTTCAGTATAATATTGCAAAATGGTGTCAAATATACGTTATGTATTAAACGCATACATAATAGAAATCGTTCTGTTTGCTTTTTAAAACGATAGAATGTATAACGACTTATGAAGAAATGGTTTCCCCAAAATCGAGTTCTTAAAACAAAACTCTGTCTCGCATTGTCTGGTTTTCGTTTTTGTTGCACATTTGATAAGCTGTTTGATAGCTTCTTTTGCAAAAAAAGTTTGGAAACGTTGCACACGATATCGCCAATGCCCTCAAAACCATTATCACTGCAACTATACAATGGTAATATTAATTTATGTGTTGGTGAAGCTTTAAGGCATGTGGAAAATTCAATCAAATTACTTTTGAATGCTACAAAAATACAAAAACATTCAGCCAGTTAAAAATCTACCTAGTTTTTTTGAAGCGAAAGACAAATATAACTGCTTATTAAACTGTAGATGTATATTTAGTAACACACTTCTTACTCTATCTTCATAATGTGTCAACATGCGATATCACTTTGATAATAGAATTTCGCTTGTTATATTTATCTACATGTAAGAGTACATTCTATTTGTACAGCTACAAATGAATTTATTTAGGATAAAATAGATTTATTAACGCATTGAATGCTAACATGAATTCATTACATATTTGGTTTGAAGTTAGCGAATAATTACCAAAACTGCTGGAATTTGCAAGGTAAGGCAAAATTGTTGGCAGCGATAGCAATAAAACTATACATTTATATTTGTCCCTGTGTAAGGCGCTACTTTCGAGTATTAAGTATCTCAGTCTGCTTTCAGTTGGCGTTTATAACTTTCGACTTCTTATCGTGGCCACATATTCTCATATAGTACACCTTTTTGTTCCGGACTCTTTACCTATCACCAAACCCCTCTCCCCAACTTTTGCTTTCATTTATATGTATATATATGTATATTTGTTTGTATATATTTTATCTCTATGCAAATTATTTCACCGAAAATAGCTAAATCTCGTTCGTCTCTTGAGGTATTCTCATTAGTTCTTTGCCACCTGTTGTGTCACATCATCTTAACAGCCTGCCTCATTCATTCTCTCCTCTTCCATCTTTACTTTGTCTCCACGAAGCGAATGATATTTTCTACGTGCTATAAAAGTTATGATGATAAATGCTGCCAGAATTTCAAAAGGCTCTTATTTTTCATAACTTCCATGTATAGGAATGAGACGTTTCATTTACACAGTATGCCATTTATATTGCAGAAGCTCGTTTATAGAAAATAAAAAAGTTTCGTTTATTTTTTTAAAAGTGCAGCTCACCAGGTGTCAAGACAAAAAAATAAGAAAAGCTTCAGTTATCGATATTAATAAAAAACTAAGGATACGAGCGCTTCTTAGATACCTTTTTACTCATATCTCTTCCTACGTTATTTACTTTTTAAAATACTTCTTTTTATCCTAGGACGCGATTTATTGGTACTAATATATTTTATACGGATCTTTTTTTTTTGTTTCATCTCGATACCGTTTCTGGAAGGCAGCTAATAAAACGAAATCGTTTTAGTGGCACACAAACGTTACAAAAAATTGACTTTAGCTCGTAGAGTTTGTAGATTTCTTTTTTTTAGGCTCAAGGTGCGTGGCGTTCTTGTAAATTTTTAGTGTTTTGTTGTCGTTTGGCAACATCGTCTTCTCCCCCTATCACATTTATATCTTTCGTTTTTCTCTATCTTTTCTTCGTAGGAAGGTCTCAGGATCATAGTCCTCACCATCCTACCAGCAAACACCCGCGAAATCAGGCACACACTCGCACAAGCACACGCAAGCACGCGAAAATGACACAAACGTTAGCACACACGTATTTCCTTCCCTGAGGCGCTGCAGTAGCCGGAACTTCTCTTTTTATTACACTTGAGTCCTGAAAATGAGAGAAAGAGCGAAAAGAATGAGTGAACGACTGTGAGTAGAGTGAGGAGCCGTGTGGATGAATCGTCGAGTAGTGAGTTGTGATTTTTTTGTTTTGGAGGATAGGAATGGAGATGGAACCGCGTTGAGTTTTGTGGACGAACGATTCGAAGGTAAAACGTTTTATGGAGCAGCCTGGTAACTGATGGGACACGTTCGGTGGACGTGCATGTTTGTCCTTATTACAGTGAAGGACCTCGAAACTCGAGATCAGGTTAAAATGCACGGGGCCCGAAGCCGAATGGACATTAGCATAAATATTCCTTTGTATTTTATTCATAAACTATTATGATGGAAGCAACATTCATGTGGAATAGTAAGAAAATTATTTTTTTATGACGTATTTTTATAGGTTATTTTTATTGTATTTATTTATTTATTTATTTTTATGGTTCGTAATAATCTTGTATAACATTGATTTTGGCATCGAAGTTTGCGGAATTAATGTTATTCAAATAGAATAATACCACCACGGTATTTTTGAAAATTATCTTGTGTGTCTTGAATCTTTTTTAAGTAACATGTGCCCAGTAACAACAGGAATAAAGATTATCTCCCAATCAAACATAATTCATCAAAATGTACTTTTTAAGCTAGTCAAATACTCCATTACTAATTTGATCCGCAAAATTTAGCCCAATTTTCCTTTGGTAGAATTCATCAACTCCTACGAAGCTACTTTTTCGAAGAGATAAGAAAATTTCTTTTAGAATAAAATACAATTTTTGAAATAAAATTTCAAATCTATTTAAATTGGAGGTTTTAGTAGCATTGATATGATTCAAGAACTTTTTTCAAAATTTTGAATAAGTAAATGTTAAAAATATGTGTCACTATTCTGGGAGTCAAGTTGAATTTTTCTTTTTGTGTAGTAATACGAAAAACGTTCGTGTTTAATGTAATATCAATGTTCCTCGCTAATGTTGCTCATGTTCCTACAGTGCTACAGGTGCTAATGAATTACAGAAGGAACAATTTATTTCTAAATGAGTGTTAATTTCAGTAAATTCTTTCATAGAAAACGAATGCTAATCTGTATAATTTACAGTTTTAGAAGTGGAGATATCTTCATTAAGGAACTTAAAATATTTATTTTTCATTATTATTTTTAGGGTGTAGTTTTAACTTATTGATATTATACATAACGACTGACCAATATTAATCCAATTTATTTTTCAATAAACTTACTGATGGAAATGCATAAAACATTGCCATTTTCCAAGGAGAAATCCTTTCCTCATCACATACAATTAGATCAAAAGCTTCTTGGAATGAATATATATATATGCATATATATGTGTGTGTTAAGTTTGTCAGGGTTATAAAAATATGTATTCATGTATGCTTATCTGATCCAACATGGAATATTTATCCTACCTTTTGCATCCGGAGTGAGATGAAACCCAGCTTCTCCTAACTGTTTCAAGATATGAAATTTGATTAAGAAAATTGTCACCAATCAGTGCATAATCAATAAATTACTCATTACTACTTGGAAAAAATTCCTTTTCCATTGCTTCGTACTGTCAGGCAGAAAAACTAGTACAGGATCATGATATATATTATTACATTCTATCGTCATGCCAATATACTATCGCTAAAATGAAAGAATCAATTAGCTAACTGAACTTACTTTATCCAAGTTTTACTGTGGCAAGCATAAAAATGAGTGCGATCTACACTATTTTGCACTTTACATTCTACGTTTTTCATGCTGTTACGTCATGATTATAAGGAAGGTGTGATTATTGCGGACATAAAAATCGATCGTAGTCGTCTTATGAGAAATTTCGAGTGGCCAATTATGACAACAAAGTAAATTACGATGCGCGAATCTTTAACCGGCAGCAATTATAAATGGAGCCTTAATTTCTTCTAGCAATACCCTTTCTCTCCTCTTCACCGGACTTTAATTGCGGACCCATTATTCTGAATCCTAAAGGAGTGGTGGAATGAGATTTCTACGCTTCAAGATAAGCAGATCTCCCTCTCTATCTCTATCTTCTCCTTTTTCTTCCTTTCTTTATTACGCCATCTTCGGCTGTTTTTAGACCCAGACCGAATTAATGAGTTTTTTCATCGCGAAATTCAAACCTTGTGTTGCTCCGCGTCTCGGTTCTTTTTCGTATTTTCCTTCCGACTATAAAGAGCGGTAGAGAGAAATAGGAAGAGTGGAAGGAAGAAATGAGAGAAAGAAGGATAGAAAGCGAGTTTGGAAGGAACGGAGTGAATGGACGGGAAAGCGTTGGTCCTCAAATTTAACGGTGCGTGAAAATTAAGATAAACATCGAATCCTTTGAAAATTGGGTTATAAAGAGAGAGAGAGGTTCTCTTTAATGCTGGTTTGTACAGCGAGGAAGGGAGTAACGGTGAGGGAGAGAGAGGGAGTGGGGAGGGAGAAAAATAATATCTTTGGATTTTCGAAAAAATCGGAAATTTTAAGAGCCATGCGTTTCTTTGAGGTTTCTGCGCAGGTCTTTGTTTACCCTTAATAAACGATGGGATTTTATCCTGGCGGAGGATCGGCGAAGCGGAAATCGTAACTCGCGTAACCAAATCTGAACTTAATGTTATACAATTCGTGCTTCCGGTGAAAATGTTTCGTAAAAGTTGATTGAAAAACTGTGGCCAATTACAATATATACCCTTTAACGTAAGCGTACGACACTTGTACCAATTCTTTATTTATTAGTTTTATTTGTGTGATGAGATATCCATTTCCTTCATACACGTTACTAATGAACCGGAAGCAGTTTCAAATGGCATCATGCAACGTTGATCGTACTGTCTTTCTACATTGTCCTTCTATGGGCATGATTTTGATTGTAGATATGCTGACGGGATAGACTATGTTTACGTGTGTTGGTTGGTTTGTATGTTGGTACTATATATGGGAACTAGACCAAATTTGGAATCGAAATCCCAAACAAAATATTAATTTGACGGAATGAGGTTAAACGGAGCATATTTAAAGCTCTTAAGACATTCGCTTAAATCCATCTAGCGGAAATGAAAAATGTGAATTGCAATCATTTAAAGTACGACTTATAAATCTTTTTCCTTCTTTTATTTTCATTGGATGAAAATCAAGGGTTTTATGGGGCATTTAAATTCTCTAATATTTAAATTAATGCGAATTGGAGTTTTATCGTAAAAGAATGAAAATGAGGTCCCCAACCCGAGAGCACTCTATGCGGCCCGCGAAGCTATGATGGAAAGTTGATCGGTAAAATTTGATTTAGACAATTTCATATTTTTTCAGTATAGTTATCGTCTCAAAACTTATTCTGGTGGTACTTTGGCACTAGCAATTTATTTAGACTTGATTTTCGCTAATATGAGACCACAGAATCCCTTCTAATGTAAACATTCGGCTCGCCGAAGCTTCAGTTACTTCCAATGCGGCCCTCTGAAGCATTCACAACTACGAATGCGGCCGCCATGTAAAAAGGTTGGGCTCTGCTGATCTAAATCCAGAATCTTGGAATTGGCCAAAATGAAATAAACGTTAAGGTGAATGTATTTCACTTTTTATATGCATTTAAATGTATTGTTATGCGATAATTATCTGAATCAATTGAAAAGGCCAAATTCAAAAGGCTGATGGAGCTAACAAAGGTTAAAGATAGCGCATATTAAGGGTTATGCGAGATTTAGCTAGATTGGATGAGGTGAGCCAGAAATCTACCGAGAGACAAAATACTATTTATGCATCTAATTTAAGGTAAATTATAAAAAAAACTATAAACGATATATACAGCCATCACTTTTCCGCAACTTATCGTCGTAATTTGGCTACGATACCAGTTAATTCCAAGGTTTATAAAGGGTAATTCGAAAATTTCTCACCAGTTTATAAATTGAGGTAAATTATGTAGGATGAAGAAAAACAAAAAGTAGATATTATTTTCCGCAACGCGCCATAGTAATTCCATTTTAATGGAAATTTAGTGGAGGTGGAACGATAAATATAAAATTAAAAAAATATTAATGCATTTAAGTCCTTCTAGAAATGTTAAAGCCTACATCGTCTCACTAATGCAAAAGGATTTTCCGAAATGACCCTCCATGTACTTTGATGCCCGGTAATGGAATGAGTGAATTTGATTGTGCTTTGAAGATATCATCCGAGGCATTCTTTTGGACGGGATGAGAAAGCTCCACCGGCTTTTATCTTTTTGTTTGTTGTGTATTGCGGCTTTAGATGGCGTATTAGGGCCGATATCCCTTATATCCATCTCTCTTTCTGTGTATTCATTAGCTCCTTTTACCTAGAGCCGCATCACAAAGACTTCATTAAATTCGAAGGTCTATTTTTGTATCTTCCTAAAAGAGGCCACAGACCTTATTATGCTTCTGCGGGATGAGACCGGGAATGTTTTGGGAGCGGGTTTTTCAAAATTTGAGGTTATTGTCTTTAACCGTTGCTAAGTCCTAGAAATTGCTGACGGTTTGCTTTCCTTTAATAAAACATGTTGTAAAACTGCAACCAGGTTTACGATAGCTAGGGAATACATTTTTCGGGTTAAACCCGATTTTGCCTGTTTTTTACCTCCCGATTCGATTTTTCAAAATTCGGGTAATATCCGAATAAACCCGAAAATGATACACTAATAATGTGTACTAATAAAATAGTTAACATTAAACCAGGTGCTTCGAACTTTCGGACAAGATTTGAATATGCAAACGCTTTACAATTTCAACTCACATGTACATTTGATATAAATAATCTTCGTTGATTTGGTTGTAATTTATTTAAAATCTCGGGTTTATCACTTAATTATAACTACGATATTTAAAAAAACGCAGCGTTATCGACAGAAATGGAGACATAATTAATTCATGCGGACTACATCTCACGGAGAAAACACGGACAAAAAGTTTCTCCAAGACATAAAACTGTATCGTTTGACCATATCACAGAAACGGAATTTCATTAACACGCCACGCGACACAGCATCGCATTCTTCGCAGTTTCTTAAGCTAATTGGATAGCAGTAACAGTCAACAACATTTTCAAACATTTTTGTGTTACCAGATTACATGTGTAATCAATTCAGGCCCAAAAATATATGACATACTAGGGATTTTGTGAAATAAAAAATTAACATAAATATACCTTGAATTTCTTTGGATGACAGGGAAACAAACTTGCGTTCTTTTTGGCGTTCCTTATTTCAAGTCTCGAACTCTTACGATGATTCTAAGTATGTATCTAATTTTTATACGCAAATGATTAATGTTCTACATTTAAATGTATTCCTTCTCCTTTCTTCTCGTAAATAACACCACGAATGTTGTTTACATTGGTTGCTATGAAAACAATTTCTCTCTCCTCTCGCTCTCTCATACTAAAAGCATTCAAAGCACGCTTTGATCCATAAGGATTGAAATAACAATAGGATTTCGAGGTTTAACAGTATAATTGGTTGGCAAGGCAACATCCCGTTAAAATGTCAAGATTTCTCCAAAATATGTTAATTAATCGTTTAATATGAGAAATTTCGGACTGTAGGCGAGAAAAGATGAACAGAATATGAAACTTGGTAGTTTTTTTCTTTGAAATTGTATAGATTTGAAGGCCATATGTTAATTGTTTCTAATTTAGATCTCAAAAAGAATAAAAGCCTGCAAGTCTAAAAGTTTACGTACGTACGAACTTACATTCGAAATTATTGTATTTTGATGATATAATTCGTGTATAATATGGCGTGTGCTGGTTAAAGATTTTATTTCTATTAAACCCGATTTAACTCCAATTCTTAAAAAATGTCACTGCTATGCTTTCATTAACACCCGATTTCATCCGATTCCTTTAAAAATTTTAAAACCTGATAAATAATCCCGACTGCGATTTATTTTTAACCCGAAAAGTATATTCCCTACCGATAGCTCATCGGTGAACATAAAGATAATGAATCCTGTCAAAAAAATGTTTCTTTAATAATCCTGATTTATTGGGATACAACGCCGCCGAAATCTCGCTAACGACCAGGACGATGGAATGATGGTCAAGAAAATCAATTATCTGCTATTGAGTAATCAGGTTGATTATGAATGACCTAATAATCTAATCGTAAACTCCATTAACTGCGATTTCTTAGTAGTATTTAACTGAGATTTGAGATTTACGTGCTCTATAATTTTATTTCTGCGAATCAATAAAAAGAGTAATTAATGCGCTTCTGAATATTTAAACGAGTAACATGTAATTTAATGAAGAATTCGCTGTGAAAACCTTTGGTAACTATCATTGTTTTTATAATTACCACTTATGCCCTAAACTCAATAGTAGTATCTGTACATGACCGGAATTTATAAAATGGAATACCCAGTATAAATTATTTAACGATCTTGTCGTCATAATGGAAAATTTTCCCAGATGAGGGAAACTAAGAGTTCTTAATTCCTCGCTTTCGCTCTCTCTTGGACTCACCCTTTCTGCTCACCGTTCCCAGAAGAAAAGCATTCCAAAAATTCCAATATCGCCCGATTCGAGTCATACTTTACTACGTTTACTTAATTATCAATATTTTGTACGTTATATTTAGTTTATCCGTTGGGCCCTTTCATATCTCACTCAAGGGATCTTCTCATGGCCATTCATTTGAACATTTAATTATTTTCTTCCATAATCTGTTCCAAATTTTTGCGTATCTTTAATGGTTCTAGTTATTCAGTTCAAAAATTGATTTGCCGATGTCTTTCTTCGACGCGAAAGAAAAGTCTTAGCTTTGATCGTTGTCGTTGGAAGCAATATAATTTCTGTCTTTGCAAAGAATTTGCATAGGGTTTATTTTATGAGTTGTTGGTGCTTGCATACTGCAGGTGCTTAAAACATCATACACCAACATCTAAACCTGTAAATAAACCAACGCGACATCATTTGAACTGCATACGGCCCATTTAAATAAGACACAAGTTTTCATTTCCCCAGAAATTAAGGTATCTATCCGGAATTTATAAATTCTCTGACAATCGGCTCGCTTCCAAGTTTTAGAATTTCAAGTTTCATGGCTAAGATCGCCCCTTTTTGAGCAATAACTATACTCATCATTAAGAAAATAGCCTAATATCACACTAAAATTTATGTAAAAATTAGGATATTTTGTGTGTTATGATTATGGTGTCATGATCCGTGCCTTTTACTACGTATCCGGTAAAACATGAATTTAAAATTATCACGTCATCACATGTATACGCCGTTGGCTGAAATCGAATGGATTATAATACAGTCGAAGCATTAAATCAATGCTCTTGAAGTATGGAAAATCAATTCCCATTGAAATGCATTGGAGTCGTTGCTATGGTACTTAATATTTTAATATATTCACGTGATAAATTACACCCATAAAATCAGCCTTTACATGGAATAACATATGGTTAAGCTAAATTTGAATATATCTTAAATTGTGTTTCCACCGGTTGCATCCCTAGAGCTTGCAACTCCTGCCCAAGTTTATAATGTTTTTGAGATTCATGACCACATAATATCATGGAGTTTCTTCCACTGGAACTTAATTTGAGTGAAATAACGATATTTCAAAAGTGATTCCATCTATCGTTTATTATGATTATTTCATAAAAACTACAGTCGCCAAACTTATCGATATAGGATGCAGGAAGAAATTATTTATTTGGGAAAAAGATGGAAAGACAAGAAATACTGCATACCATTAAGCACTACAATAAAATTAACCTGGTTTCATTACTTGTTTTTATTCTCAAATCTTCCTAAATATTTTATTTTTGAGATAAAAACCGGAGCAACGCTGGATAATTTCAGCTAGTGTCCTATATACGTAAGAATTATGGAATTACAATAAGTCTCTTTATTTTTATATTTTAAATCACGCTAAAAATATAACCAAAAGCGATATTTTTATGGAGAAAAATTCCAATCGTTCTTTTAATAACTTAGGCGTGTCAAAATTTAAAAATATTTTTGGAATTCTCTTTTCTATGATATATTCTAGTGGAAAAGTACTTATTCCGAATATAAAATATCTAATACTATATTATAATCGCTGCGCATCTGCCTGCGTCTGAAGCATTCCGGCATGAATGAAATAAACCGGGAACGGTCTGCTCGATTTCAACAAATCTTTTCCCTGAATATTCGGCGCAAACTCCTCCAGATTTTAAGTGGGTAGTCGTTCCCCATTTGAACATTAAAGTTTAATAATTTTTATCTTGAAAACTATATGCTGTAGGTTCGAGTTTATGAAATCATTTTGTAGCAAATTATACATAGAAAAAAGGAAATTTTGAAAAAGTTCAAAAATTTGACCGCTAAAAATTCGCATTTGTTTAAACATATTTTTGAAGTTTATGTATTATCGAATGTGCTACGAAGCTGAAATTTTTTTACCGTTAGATTTTGTGAAAAAACGAAATAAAAAAATTATAAAAATTTTGATATTTTAATTTCTTTGGCTGTTAAAAATTCTTAAAGTTTAAACTAATAGATAAATGTCTAGGTACTTTGAGGCAAGCTAGAAAGCTGAAATTTTAAAGTTAAGTAGAGCTCAGTGCATTTAAACTAACAAACATTTGAAAAACTCCAACAAAAGGTTATTGCGGCCGCATTAAACAATTAAATAAATATTATTTCACTTCTAGATGTGCTACAACTTCAAATTTGACAAAAATGTGTGGAATTAGCACCTTACATTGGATAAAGTATAATATTCTTAAAATTGCAATTTTAAGGCATTGATTTAATCAAATATTGTTCAATCAGGAAAGATAGAAATTGGGTGCAGAGGTGAAATATTTTTAATTAAAAATATTTTTAATAATGATATATCTCTCTGAAATATTAATGTTTATCAGGGTCAGATGAAATGCTTGCAGACTGCAAGCACCAACTACTTTTGTGTGTGTGTATATATATATATATATATATATATATATATATATATATATATATATATATATGATACCCCGCAAGTCACCTTTTTGGTGCATGGCAGGGGGTGCAGTGCACCAAGGGTCCCTCGTTTTTCTACGTTATTTTTTCCTATTATGTTCTATTATCGTCCTATGGGAAAACGATCCTCTATATCGTTTTGTTCTACAATCGATCTCGCGATTCTTATCTTCACCGTCCTGCCTTCCGAGATACGTCGGGCTTTTGATAAGACCTACTACCTCATTCGCTAGTCCCTCCGACATATATTTTTCCAGCAGTTTAAATCTGTCTATACGTATACTCTTTGAGCGGCTATAACTATTTCTCGATCTACATATTCTTCTACTCCCCTGCCTATATATCCTTTCTTTATTATGTTTTATTAACTCAAACATTGATGAATATCCAAGCAACTCATACCATAATGACCACAACACCAGAGCTAACAAGGACCTTCACATCTACAGTTATAGAACCAAAACATTTAGTCACGGACCTAAGGCAATGGGTCTTCGCCTCTACAATATGCTACCAAACCCTTATAAAAATATTCGAAACAACAAAACTTTCAAAACAACGATTAAACAATACCTCCATAGGAAACTTTTCTATTCAGTAGAGGAATATCTCAACAACTCTTGATGTCCTAGTCTTAACCCTGTCGATTGCCTTTTGGCATGTAACCCATTGCTTACCCTGTGATTATATATGGGTAAAATCATGAAATATTTTTATTAATTTTACTTTTATTTTCTTTTTGATGCACGTTTTTTTATTCTCACCTGTCCAATATCAATGTAACTGATCCAAGGACCAATAAACATCATTATCATTAACTCCACCATTTTAGCTTCATATCCAACCAAATTTTGGATTTAGATTTAAAATGATACACTGAATGGATAAACTGTGGAACATTGAAACACTATTGGTATTTCCTGCGGCCAGCACATGAATTTCCTATAGCTAAAATTGAGAGTGAACAGAAGAACCTACCGAGGTATATGACGGCTCATTTGTAAGCTTAAGTCGCTCTGGTGTCGGGAAACATAAGTTTTGTATTATTATGTGGCCAGCACATGACTTTTCGATACCTAAAAGTGAAAGATAACGAAAGTACCTACGGAGGTGTGTAACCACTAATTTCAAAGTTTAGGGTCACTTATCTCTAGAGTACCTTGAGTATGAATGAAAAGATTAGCGAGTGATATGAGCATAAAAAACTCGAAACTGTGAGCCCAGGGCAAAGCCCGGGTAATTAGCTAGTACATTCATAAATGAAATTTAAAATAATTTATTGCATCGGAATTAGCTATATAAATAATATGTATATGGGCAACAAATTTTTATATGCAAATTTTTTTCGCATTGTCTACATTGCAAGTAAACATGTTTGTAATCAGGAGAGTGGGCACTTTTGACCAGATCGCCCGTAGTAGCAATTGAGATAAAAAATTAATAGCTTCTATTGGATGCAAGCGGAAAATTGGTTTCATATAAATTTGCTTGGTTGGAATGTATGATGCATGATGGCGTTGTTTTCTCAGGAGGAAATGAATTATGGAAACGAGTTTAAGGGAAATTTATGACCCAATTGCCGCTGAGTTATTGAAGATCACATGATTGGACTAAAGAAAGAATCGGTGGACGAGTTGGTGTTTATTAATGGATGCACTTTCTAATTTTTGCTAAAAAATTTCTATAATAATTATATATTATTTTTATGATAGTTCTAGTTATGCACACACACACAAATAAAAAATTATGATTTCATGCGTTCTAGTTAGAGGCTACTTTGGTAATCCAAGATATCTCCGTTCGTTGAATGTCCATTAAATGTTAACGAAAACGTATACCACAAGCGATCATTAATTTACTCTTTGCACAGTTTTTCATTGTTTTAAGCAAATGCAATTTTTATTCAACTACACTCAGTAGTCAATGTGGAGGTTACGTCAAGTCTTGATTCCTTTTGCACAGTTTTTCAATATACCGAACATCTTTAAATAAGTTAAATGATTATTTTTGTCGATTTCCTAGCGAATTTTCAATTCAATTGCTCAATTTGAATAAAATTTTGTAGTCTAAAGAATTTGGTTAATTTTCCAATTGAGTTTGACGAAGATGAAAAAAACTTTTGCTAGAGAGGATTTGTTTTTCTGCTGTTTTAATAAGAAATGTCACTTTATGTTTCACCATAAGTTATTATTGACATATTCACCTGTTTGAAAATTGACATATTGTATTACATATAACATGAACATATAATTATAATGAAACCAAATGACAATTTTTCTTTTATGATAAATTGGATATATTTCACTTTGAAAATACTCGTTACGAACTGGAAGATTTTTTTGTAACAACCATTTCTTTGATTTAAAGTTACATTAAGTTTTAAATAAGAATTTTAATTAAATATGATAGTTGTAAAAGTTGATCATTAAGTTACAAAGTATTGAATGACAATTGCGACGCCGTAAGAGCGCTTGAAAATTGTTTCTAATGGCGACATAATTCGCCGAAAACATGAATTCATTTAACATAAACTCAATTTCGGAGGCTATTAAAAAATTCAATGATACAAAATAAATGAATCTCTTTGGGAAAGCAGTTTACCAACATAGCAATACTTAGAAAATTTCGATAAACTGTGTGGGCTTAATTAATCGTGGGTTTAATAAGAATTTCATCCAACCAACAGCAACCTCAAAATAATGAAAGCAGCTCAATACAAAATACCAAGCGTGTGAATTCAGGCATTTGAACGAAAGAAATACTAAAAGGTGTGTGGAACGACAAGCAAGAGTAATTAAACGGGATACAGTATCTCTGGAAAAAATAAAACAAAAGTTCTTTTATAACTAGAGGAAGTTTCGACAAGAAGGCGACTTTCATACTTTTTGTTTCATACTTTTCCTACGGCTAGCAGGCAAAACGCACTCCGTAGCCATACCCAGCGATCAAAAACATAACTTACTCTGGGGCGTCTGGCTCGGCGCTGACCGCCACAAACCCCCGCCTGCAGCAGTAGTAGAATCCTCCCGTCCCATCAGGCCCCACTCCTCCTCCCTCCACCACCCCCACTTCCGTAGCTCCCATCCCCTCGCCTTCCTCTTCTTCCTCTCCCCCCTTCCTCCTCCTGTCCCCTCCCCCCTTCCTCTTGGCGCAGCAGCACCAGCAACCCCCGCCACACACCAACCCGAGGTTCACGTTTTCCCTCCCCCTCCCTTCCACCCTACCGTCCCTCTTCCTCCACGCGGTCTTCCTTCCGCCGCTCCCCGCCTCTTCCTTCCTCACTCCTCCCTCCTCTTCCTCCTCCCCTTCCTCTTCCTCCTCTTCGTCTTCGTCGCCGGATCCTCCTCCGGGCGCGGGGGACGCCCTTCTCCTCAGCCTGTTCCTCCGGCTCCTCCTCCACCTCTTCTGCCAATCCTCCTCACCTCCGCCCCTCTTCCTTCTCCCTCCCTGCCCTCCCCCTATCTCCGTGTCTACTCGGCCCACCTCCGACATTCCCCCCGCCTCCCCGTCCTTGGCGCATCCTCCACCCCTCTCCGCCACGAAAACGCTGCTGAAAGCGCTGTTCCTTCGCTGCTGGGCGCCGAATATGTCTCTCCTTAGTGACAGGTACACGGACACGCTCTTGCCAACGGCGGTGCGCACCTGAAAAGCAAGTTTTGCGAATGAAAAGGCGCTGGGGTGGCGATGCTTATCGCACCACTGTATTTATTATCCCTTGCCCACGTTAACAAGGAGGAAAAGTATACTCCATAAATGGTGTACACAGAGATTTAAAAGGCGTCCTTTATGGGAAATGCGTATGGAACGATATGGAAAGATTGGGTGTTTCTTTTATGTTTATCTTCGAAACTATAAGTCGACTATAAGGAGTTTTTTGTGGTAAATGTTCTCTATCTGAATGAAGTTTTTAATGTATACTTCACAAATCATATAAGGGCATGGGAGAAAAAATTTGGATTTTTAGTCGTTGTTCGCCTATAGAATTGTTGTAGCAATCGATGTAAACAAAATATGTGATACTAGCTGAAATTACCCAGCGTTGCTCGGGTTTTTAACTCAAAAATAAAATATTTAGGAAGATTTGAGAGTAAAAACTAGTAATGGAACCAGGTTATTTTACTGTAGTGCTAAATGGTATGCAATATTTCTTGTCTTTCCATCTTTTTCCCAAATAAATAATTTCTTCCTGCGTCCTTTATCGATAAGTCTGGAGACTAGTTTTTATGAAATAATCATAATAAACGATAGATGGAATCAATTTTAAAATATCGTTATTTCAATCAAATTAAGTTCCAATAAAAGAAACTCCATGATATTATGTGGTCATGAATCTCAAAAACATTAAAAACTTGGGTAGGAATTGCAAGCTCTAAGGATGCAACCGGTGGAAACACACTTGAAAGATATATTCTAATTTAGCTTACCGATAATCCCATGTAAAGGCTGATTTTATGGATGTAATTTATCACGTGAATATTTTAAACTCAAACCTAGGAAACAAAATGAGTTCCCGGACTTTGAAACAGAATTTGGCGATAAAAAGTGTTGGTATGACATGGAAAGTTTTATTATAATCTAATAAGTGTAATTGGCTTAATTGATGCATACAGATGTTCAGTTGAACAAAATGTACAATAGATGTTCAAAGGAGGAAGATTTAACAATAATAAATGTTGGTCTAAATTAAATATTAGTTATAGAAGTTTTCTTATTTTATCTTCGGAGATATCTTTCAGTTTATTCATTTTCAATGTTAATGAAAAACATTTCGCTGTCTGCTAATTATAGAGAATATGCAGAACACATAAAAACATTTTAGAGAAAAAAGCACTAAAAATTGTACAATAAAACTGTCTTCCACTTACATTATGAAAAAATTAGCCAGATCTATAGTTTTTTTTTGGAGATTATTGCACTTATTTGAATAACCTTAGTGTTTCTTTCTTCCCTACTTTAGTTTATATCAGGTATATATTATTTCTTTTAGTTAATATTAGGCATTGTTTATAATGGTTATCAGGTAGATTTTGAAGCCAACAATACGCTCATCCCCATGTTATTTAAATGGGAAAAATTAAAAGAGAAATAAAAATGAAAAATGAAAAATGTAGTTCAAATCGCTTTAAAACCCCTCCCATTTTGCTTAACTTTTTATTGCGGTTAAAATGGCACCTTAATATTGCTTCTACATTCTGTAGTTGTTACGTTATAAATGCACAAACAAACAAATTCTTCAAAATATTTGTTAGAGATTATGCTTTGGATTTTCTCGAATTTTTATCTTCGAAACTATAAGTCTTAATTATATGGTCTTGCAGACTTTTTTTGTGTAAATATGGGAATAAGTTTTTTAATCTTTGCTTAGCAGATCATATAAGAGCTACGGAGAAAATATATGGTATTTTAATTGTTGCTTGACCGGAAGCCATTTAAGTAAATACGAGTGTAAGTTTATTTAAGTGTTTATAGAAAGTGAAATTTCTAATTGACACATGCAGTTGCAAATCAGAATTTTCGATAAGTTTTAGTAAGGATCGCTAATACTTCATTTAATTAAAATCCTCCCAGTAGTTTCGGAGATTAAACATGCGGACGGACGGAAGGACGGAGTTGACGTGCCTATAAGGCGTTCCGCTACTACCGATTCGCTGGTAAAGAATGCCTAAAAAGAAAGTTATTTTAAAAATAAATACTGGTACGTTTACTGATAATATAACTTGGCATTGATGAAGTAGAGGAAAAAGCATACATTAACACTGTAAAGGTATTCAATTAGAATTAAATTCACAGATATGGAGTAATACTTGATAAATGTTGTCATAAATATTTTTCACGCATCTGATATTAATAATGTTGATTTAAACTCCGTAGAATGTTTTAACTGATAGGCATAAAATGAATGCCGTGCTAAAGTATCTCACGACTTCCGACGCAACCAACACGCAAGTTTGACTAACGGTAAGACTGACAAACGAAAATAAAGCATGCTTTAATTTTCAAGACGTCGTCAGTAACAGTAACATTTATTAAATTCGTTAATTTAAAAAAAAACACATGCAAAATATAATGTCAGAAAGAGATTTTGACATTGTTTTTAATATTTTGAACCTGATAATGCTCTAATAATTTGTTTTATAATTTTTCTCTATCATTGATGAACTATGATATGAGAATTCCTTGGAATGATTAACACATACTGAAACATTTCCTTTCAAGATAAGTAATCAATTCGGGACGTCAACTTTGGGAAACCAACCTGCATTAGTCCTGGTTTAAACTTCTTGTTGTGATAACGAAGTTCTATCAGTTAGATACATGGCTTACCCAATTCATGTCATCAACGTTTTCCCACGCAAGTACCAAGAGACTTCCAACGGATTGTTGTAACATATGGTTAAATGATCATTGAGAGATTTTGACTCATGAAGTATCGTCATTCTTTGGGCGATTTATTCCTTTAATTTACTTTACTTTAGGTGATTAACTCAATAATAATCCATAATTAAATTTTTAGTGCAATAAATTGATTTACCAGGATTTAAAAAATAGTATTTGAATACAACTTAGAAATAAATTCTAATTCTCCCAAATGAGAGAAATGTTTTAAAAGAAAATATATAGCGTACACTATTTCAAAATTAAACCTTGAAGGATATTAGGCAGCGGGAGGAGCCTCGTTATGGGCAATATTTCATTGCGGATAAAGAAAAATAAGGCATTATATTTTGCCAACTTCAACTCTAAATACACAGCACAGTATTTACAATTTCATCTTCAAAACCTATCTAAAGGAAAACTATAAAGAGAAAGTGGAAAATTAGGGAATAAAATTAAACACGCATCGTAAAGCAACCAAGTAAACGCAAGGTGCCTTCATATGTGAAACTAGTTTAAATGCACATAGCAAATAAAATAACTTCAAATAATTTTTCCATGAAAGGTCCAATAACCTGCTTTAAATTTACATTGTTATGTCAACATTACTTTTACTTTCGCCTGAGATTTTTTCAGAAATCGAAAAAAGTGAAGGTGAAGGCATGATTTTGCCATATTTCGGAATAAAATCTCGCATACAAAGTCTCCGTTTAAAATACAATAAAAATGTTTTCTGTGTCCATCATAAGCACTTGATGCACTAAATGTATTTTTCTACAGCATTTAAATTTAAGTCTCTAATGCTATGAATGAAATCGGAATGCATAGTTTGTTTTTACCACTAACATGGAAAAACTTTTGCGAGCCTTGATTTACATTATCGAAATGCTCGTAAATTAATAAGTGGTTCGAGATTTCGACTAATATCATTTTTAATCATTCTATGTAAAAATTTTGACAAAAAATATTATTGTTTTGTGGCGTTAGTCATATTGACTGATGTAGTAACAAAACAAGCTCGTGGAAAAAAAACGTTTTCATCTGTCCATCGAATCTGAAACAGTCGGAAATCAAATCTCAGTTGCTTGCTCAAACAACATTTTGATCCATGTCACAGATCAGAATGTCGGCGTAGGTAGCATCCGGTATGCTCCTTTGTGCTCATGTAACCTCTGTGGTTGAGTTTTTTATTTTTACAGGAATACAGAGCGTATATAATGGGAATAATTAAAAATGGTTCCACTAGACCGTGGCTATCAGCAATCCATTTTTAAATAGAAATAATATATCCGGTTAAGTTTTACATGCAATTTTAGTCACTACATTTCCCTCTATATATTTTCTTTTAATTCAGTATATTCCTAATAACGATAGACTATGATTAGCTTACTTACCTGTTGTCATCTTCTCTAGCCATTTCAGTTCGCATATTCGGTGAAAACGTGTTAATAATGAAAACGACATAGCTGTGATTAAACAATCAAAGTTTAAATAACCTCCCAACCAAATAATTTCATAGTTTATGAAGCACAATTGATGAGTTTCTTTCACTTATTGGAATAACAAAATAACGCTCAAGTCGAGAATTATTAGAACGATTTTCAAGTTTCAGTATTAATCGCCAAAGTTTAAATAAAGTACGCGATTATGTCCACATTTTGGTGGATACAATTCGTGAAACATTTAGTTTTACGGACAGTTAAAAATGATTGCAAATGGCCTTCGTGATGACCGAGCGAGCTGATTCCAATTTGTAACGATTAAACTTTCATCGCGACTTCATGCGTCCTCTCGCGAATATTGGTCGTCAAGTAATCAAAAGGATCGTAAATATTAAACTCCCAAAAAATCTCTGATATAAAATATTTGTTTCAATCGCAAAAGCGTTTCTTCTAGTTCTATTTCCGTTGGAACATCAATTCCGCGCGAGGTGCGGACGTTGGGCCACGAAATGTGGAAATATTTTATATTTGTCGCGACTCCTTATTGCAATTGTAGCGGCCGTGTTTCAGCTAGGAGTCGATGATATGGCTTTTGCCGGAAGTTAATTTACTTTTTATTTTGTTCGATTGAAGTTAAAATGAAATGGGTCTAAATTTCAATTACCTGCTACGGAATATCATATTATAAATAGGTAAAGGTGGAGACTACGGCGAAATTGATGTAAAATGAGAAATCTAACTCCTTAACCGTAAAGTCGGCGTATTAGAGGCACAGGTAAAAGGGGGTAAAGAACAAAACCTATCACAAAAAATAGTTGATGAATACCTCCTATTAACACGCCTTTGCATGAAGCAAAATTTCTTTGAAATTAACAACAACATATACAAGAAAAACCATGGCACTACAATGGGAAATTCTCTGTCACCATTCCTTTCAAATTTATTCATGACAAATTTCGAAAAACACTATAAAACCACATTCACTTGCTTCCCTAGAACTTGGCTTAGATAAGTTGACGATATCCTTGCTCTTTTTGACACATCAAAGTACAATATCACTAACTTCCTTCAAGAACTAAACGATCAATACAACTCGATTAAATTCACATTCGAAAAAGAAAAAGAATAAAACTACTCTTCTTAGACTTATTATTAACAAGACACAATAGCAAGTTAAAAATCAACATTTACCGAAAACCAACACACACAGATATATCCCATCCGATTCCAACCATCACGTCTCACATAAATTTGCCCCTTTACATTCCATGATAAATAGACTCCTTCACGTACCTCTCTCCCCATCAGATTACCGTAAAGAACTAACGCACATTAAAAACTGTGCAACAGTCAACGGATACCACACCGAAACGATTGAAAACGTACCACATAAACATAAACTCCACGTAAAAACTCACACAACACTAATTTACACTTCCCCCAAAGACTCAAAATACAGGAAAAAAATCCCCTTCGCTCCCGAGCTCACTGACTAACTACACAACATCATCTCAAAATTCAATTTTAAGACAGTATTAGTTAATGATAATAAATTCGTAAATCTATTACACAACCCAAAAGACACAATACCTTCTTTACACAAATAAAAAATATCATGTCGAGGATGCGATATAATACATATCGGACAAACGAAACGAAAGATAGAAACACTCTTCAAAGAACATATAGCGCATTTTAAACACAACAGATTAAACAACACATATCCAGGAACACCACCATCCAATCACGATCCAAAACCTAACACTCGTAAAATCAATAACCAACCAAAACAAACTTAGACGCGTACACATAAGCAGAAACAAAAATTATGTTATGAATAACGACCGAGGCCCATTCCCCCCTTTAATCTCTCTACGTTGTAACGGCATCCCCTTTCACTTCAGCACAGAACCTTTAAATATGGAGCACAACACTCCTCCCCCTTCATACATCAGCTACTGATGATGAGAGCATTGCTCTCGAAATAGTTATTTAGTACGTTGACCTCATTATCAGAGATCTTGTATGCGTGTATTCGTGTGCTTGTGTGCGTGATTGCTTCGTCGCTTCCGGCTGGCGCGGTTTAATTTCCCGTAAATCTAGTATTATTGCCCCTTTTTCCTTTTTTCCTTTATTTCCCATTACCTCTTGGTGTGTACTTGTGCGCGTGTTTGTGGTTGCCTGGCAGATCCCTGTCGCGGTCGTACAGACTCACAAACCTTCTATCAACGGTGTGATTTTCGGGTCCCTGGCGCAGATTATTCTCTCGCAAACCCGACTCCTTTTTTATCCTTTTTCCATCTTTAGGATTAGTGCTTGTGCGATTGAGTGAGTGAATGCCCTACTGCCAAGTAGGGAAAGAGGGTTTAGAAAGATATAAATAAAACGTTTGGTGGAAAAGAGAAGGAAGTAATTTTATTAAAATATTTGTTGAGTTGAGGTTTATTCGTGCGTGTAAAACAATAAATATTTAAAGTTTCCCGTCCTCCTGCACATTGTACCAACAAATTTCGCAATTTCTTTCTCCCATCATCCTCTCGTTCTTCTTTTTCAGTCTCTTCGTGTATGTTAGAATCCATAAAGAATTTTAATTCCTTCGTTCAATGGGACCTATCCACTTCCATTTCAACATCTGTAAGTAATTACGTCGAAAATAAACAACTCACTTATTTTTGACCCATGCTTTCTTGACTTAAAATAGATTTGTTTCCCCGACAGAATTTCCTGTTTCTTAGGTTATTTTTCGATAGTACTTCACTTCTATTATTGCTTTCTTGATAACCCTAAGTTGAAAATAATTATAGAGGTCGTGCTGAAATGGCCTTTCATTTCAAAGGTCTTATAGAAATATAACCCGCAGAGAAGGAATAAGCACCGCCCACACTGAGAAACAAATTAATCACTTTGAATATCAAAACACATTTCTAGATCTTTTGAAATTTCAGCGAAAGTAAGTTGAGTGTATGCAAAGTAGACGAATCTGAGAATTAAATCGAGTTTTGCGTTTTTGAGTCAAACGACGCCGAAAAACTGAAGAATATGAAGACACTGTTGGACAAAAAAAGAGAAATGGGAGGAATAAATTAAAGGGTGCGTTTATGTGAGAAACAAAAATACAATAACGCAGAAATCCAGGGTGATAAAAAGAATCCTAAGACGACGGGGAAGTGGGAGTTGAAATAAAAAAATGCGGGGGCGGATAAACGAAAGGGAGAGAAGGAGATGGAGGAGAGGAGACGGCTGGAGAAGCTATAGGAAAGGTTAAAACGGAGCGGCGGGGTGTCATCCGACCCGGAACGTGGATCCATCGAAGGTACCTGGTGAATAAGACGTAGGTCTCCGCCAGACTTTCTGTGCGTGGCAGATATTTGGGCACTTTGCATTAACACAATGAAAACAGTATAAATTATATTTCTTGCTGAGGCATAATTCAAACGATATGACGGAAACTTAAAACATATTAGAGAAGCAGTTCATTCTACAGTGATTTCGGTTAGAAATATATGTATTAACTATTTAGGTATTAGTTTGAAGATATAGACATTATAGAGAATCATATATACAAATTTTCTAATTTAGCGCGATTTTTTCCTTCATTCGTAATTCGTACATGAGCGCCTGTGGATGGCATTTATAAATAGCGATATTGAAAAATTGGCCGCAGCAACTGACATTTTTAGAACTCTGGCTTTGGAGTTCATTAATTTTCGAATTCCATTTTGAATTGAAACTCCTTTTAAGCGAATCGGAAACATTTTCAGCGTTTTAGGTAATCACCGAAATTTAAGATACAACTTCCTTTTGTTGAAAATTTCCCACAAATTTGCTTTCATTCAAGAGAAATCTTGCTTATTATATGACTAAAATCAAATTGACAAGCTATGTCTATCCAATAGCCGATTCTGAATTTAGAATCTATTATCAGTGAGTCACCACTGATGATTAGTGGCGGATTTAAGGGGGGTCGCACATGGCGTGCGCCAGGGGCCCCGGGAAGTATGGGGCTCCGTGACGCATGGCAGTTTCTCAAATTGGGTTACGCGGAACCCTACGCGAAAGTTTGGGGTTCTATGAGGATCAGTGAAAATGGGGAAAATGGCAAGATTTCTCTACCGCTCATTTACTCTAAATCTTGGATTTCTCCCTCACACTCAGAGACGGATTTAAGGGGGGTCGTACTTAGCGTGCAACAAGGGTCCCTTGAAGTAAGGGGCCCCGAAAAAATGTCCGTGTATATAATCTCAGAAATGTTAAATGTCTCAATTTCAAAATCAGTGGATCCTCTCTATGATTCCATAGAAAAACGATCGTTAAGAGGTGTCACAAAAGAGGGTAGCCGTTAGGAGCGGCTTCCCTATATATTTAGATTGCAGGGCCCCCGACTACTTAGCGCCAGGGCCCCCCAAATCTTTAGCGCCAGGGCCCCCCAAATCTTTAGCGCCAGGGCCCCCCAAATCTTTAGCGCCAGGAGCCCCAGGAGGCGTAAATCCGCCACTGCTGATGATGGCTACTTGGTAGCCAAAATTTGCGTCTGGTTTTTACAACCCTTTTTAACATAGTTTGCCAATATCATACGTTACTATGTAAATTGTATGAATTCAAATGGCGCATAGATATTATGGAGGTCAGTTTGATATCAAATAAGTGGCTGCATTTTTTTTTTGCAACTTTATCGGTATTCTTAAGCTCATTTAAAGAATGCTTGTTGAATTCATCGCACGCTCATAAGTAGTTTTTGTTTATATTTTTATTTAAGGATTTACACATCAATCTTAGGTAAATTATATATACTAGGGGCCCTGTTAACTCCATCCCACGCTTACTTCGCTCACTCAAGGAACTTCAGCGCTATGCGCCTCGCTAAGCTGAAAATAATTTTTCGGGATTGCTCTTACGGAGATTCCTATTGCTTGTCCATACATTTTTTATCTCCAACGTTTCTTTTCTGAAATATAAATAGTAAAATTAGTTGGCTGCTATTTTGTTTGAATATGGCAGGCGAAAATGACAGTAGTTTTCCTGGGGTCTCCTAGCTGGTGAAAACAAAATGTCGTTTACTGCATTTCTCTGCAACTTACAATTATTGAGATACAAAGGGGGACAGTCGGACGGACGGACAGAAACTTGGGAAATTATATGTAGGATTTGATGCCTCTAGCATGAAAGCATTATCTCTTTACCAAGTCCGGCATATATATTTATATATACAAACTTAAAACTTGTTTAATGACACCAATTACTCTACAAACAAGCCTCGGACGATACTGTAGGAATTGAAAAGGAGGGGAATTCGAACTAAGACCTAGAGGAAAGAGTAATTTTGAAGAGAAGATAAAACGGTATCAAAGAAATAAGGAAGAATTAGGAGATAGAAGTGAAAGGGATGGAGTGAGAGGAAGTTTCGGACTTTTCTCTTAATCCTTTTGGGATTTTGTGTGGTAACAATGCAAGAGGGAATATAAGAGAAAGAAGGCAGTTGTCGTTAAGACGCTCCTCTAAAAAGGGAAAGACAAGTCTGACGGAATCTTGTCATCTGTCTCTTGTTCACCGAGAATGTCTTTTCCTCCTCCCCTCCCTCCTATTCGCTCCCTCCTCGACTTCCCTCACCAGCCCCGTCTCTTCCTCTTCTCATCTCGTCCCACACTCGAGCTATCCTCTGCCTCCTCTCCCTAAATTAAGCAGACTCCCCTCACCCCTCTGGTCTCTTCTCTGCCTCCTCTCCCACCTACGTACGTCTTCCTTCGCGTCGTACACTTTTATTCCTCGCCCTTGCCCTGTTCTACCCTCTCCAAACTTTACCCCCTACTTATCCCACGCAATCTCCCTCCCTCCTATCTCTTCAGCTATTTCGCTACGTCTTTCCCTTTCCTATGCTCTCCCCTTCATTGCTCCATTTTCTTCTGTCTCACTGTATTCTCCACTCCATTCTCTCTTATTATTCTCCTTCTAGTTTGCTCTTATACCCCCCTTCCCTTTCCGTCTCCTTATCACGCCCTCCTTTTCTCGATATTTTCAGTTTTTTATTTCAATTTCCGGCTCCCTTTTTCCATTTTATCTATCTATCTATTTCCCATTTCTTTTATTTCCCTTTTCATTTTAATTTCAGTCCCTTTTTTCTCATCTTATCTTCCTTTTTCTTGACCCCTCCCTCCATTTTTCTGCTTCCTCTTATCTCCCTCCCTGTCTCTCCTCCTTTCTTCCTTTTGATCCCTCATTCTTTTTTCCTTCTTCCCCCTCTCTCTCATTCCCTCTCTCTCGGCCTCTTTTCCCATCCCTCTCTCTTCTCCTCTTTTTTAATTCTCTCCGCCCACTCACACTTCTCCCTCTCTTACTGTCCCTGTCTTCGCTCCTACTCTTTACCTCCCTATATTTCTCTGTCTGACTTTGGTTTCTCGTTAAATTTATTTTCCCTTCTCCTATCATCCTCCCTCCTATCTTCTTCCTTCTTCCTCCCTCTATCCTCCCTCTCTCTTCTTCTCTCTTCCTCCCTCTCTCTTCCTCCCTCTCTCTTCCCTCTCTTCCTCCCTCCATCTTCCTCCCTCTATCTTCCTCCCTCTATCTTCCTCCCTCTATCTTCCTCCCTCTATCTTCCTTCCCCTCCTTTCCTCCCCTCTCTTCCTCTTCCTTTTTTCTTCTCTACTTCTAGTTACCTGCTCCCTTCCTCTCCACTACCTCTTCCTTCATTTTCATTCCACTTTTTAAATTCTCTCCCTCATGTCCGCTTCCCCAAAATCGCTCCGTAATCTCGCTTTCCCTTCGCATAACCATCTCCCTTCGTTTAAATCTCCTTCTCTTCTTCTCCCCAACTCCAATTCCTCATGCTCCCCTTCCGACTCTTCATATGGGCACTCCCACTATGAAATGCCTTCAGCGGAAGTGTCATCTTTCTCTCCCACTCTCTCTGAAACATCTCCCGTCATTTGTCTATTTATCAGCAAACGTTACGCGACGTGCCTTTTCCGGGCAATTACATATTTCGTCACTCTTGACTTCATGTTGTGGTTCGAACGTTCCGCAGATGGAGTTACTCCCCATCCTCTCATTCTCTCTCTCTGCCCGTGTTTTTCTTTCGTCTTAACCGCTGGACGAGAAAATCCCTCTCGCGCAGTAAGTTGTGACAATTTCCGCGGAGTTTGATCCGTCTTGGCGGATTTCTACGATTTTGAAAACTCACCTGTCTGTCGGTATGGGAGTAAACCAGATTTTTAGAAGGTGGGAAAATTTCCTA
This sequence comes from Tanypteryx hageni, assembly GCA_028673005.1. NCBI lineage: Eukaryota > Metazoa > Arthropoda > Insecta > Odonata > Petaluridae > Tanypteryx > Tanypteryx hageni. The sequence goes on along the minus strand of CM054115.1, from coordinate 62,880,453 downwards.
CCTGCTGGGAACTAGCAACCCTTAAAATAAATCGTCTCAGAGATGGGAACGGTGGTGAAATTTTCAAGAATGTTGCATATTTGTCAACCTTAATGACTGGAGCGGGAAGAATTGTGTTCTTTCTGTTTTCAACTCTCGAAATCGTTCATACCGCGTAGCTATAAAGACGGGAAACATTTCTAGAATGCCTGCGAATGTTGAGTAGTTTTTACCTAATTTTCATGTACATGAAGTCTACTTAATATTGTCAACATAAATTTAATCTTTCTGGCTAATTGATGGTTTTTGTTATAAAAGCAGATTGTGAAATATCTGATATAAAAATAGTTTGGATGCAGTGGTTTTATAAAATTTCCGTATATGTTCTTTCAAATTATACGTTTTAAAGGAATATTGAGATAATGGAATTGATAAAAACGTTGCAAAATGTGGCTTGTGCTCAAATTTTCCTTACTGTACATGTTGAAATATTACCGTAATAATTGGTGACAAGAATGTCACCGTTCCGAGTATTGGCTTCTTCCTTTGCTTTTGCTCATTCTTGTAAGTAACAGTCTAAAATGCGTCTGGTTAGTCAATCGATACCATGTGATGACTCGATGGAGTTGTTATCGGGATGCTTGAAACAGTTTGTCGAATAATATTGAAAGAAAAAGTGAGGCAAACTGTACCGCTGATAATGTTTCCTTATAAAGTGACATATTTTCTTTGGAAAACTAATTTTAAGTTCTGACCTCAAATTGTGTGCTGCAATTATGATGGCAGAGTAAAGATACTCAGTGACAAATATTTTTATTCCTTAACACTTGTAAGCCTCCGCCTCTAACCCCAACAAAACTTAAAATGTTCAGTAGAGCGTTGAATTAATGTCATCCAAATTGATTGTGGAAAAGCAATGGGATCCATCTCCCTGATTTTCAATCTCGCTTTCTATTACCTTTTTCGTCTCTTTATTTATCTCTGATTTCTTCCTCTGTTTTCTCGAGCCTTACCCGTTGCGATATCTAATTTCATCTTCTTTTTAGCTTAAATGTTCTTAATTTTCCTTTTAGCAAACAAAAACTAAATATTAATAGGTTAAAACTATTTAAATTTGCGTTTTGATATTCTTTCGTACAGAACGATCTCTATTTCTGGAACCTCGTTCAAAAGTAGATTTTCAGAATTTTTCTTCATAAAGTTATGTTTTGTTAGATCCTCATGCTTTACAGTCTCTTAACGTTTAATAAATCTTATTGAAATAGCAAGCCAAATAAAAATTATAAATAGATAATACTGCCAAAATCAAATCATATTGTTGAGCAAACAAAAACTGACCACAAACGAATTTCCGGGATTTTTTTGTGGTCTGTGGGTTGCATATAACTGTACAAGTTTCTGAAATTAATTATGTCATGCTACACAATCATATTACGTGATGAGCATTAATCGCGACTTAGCACGCAATAGCAAGGCACTTTATAAAAACGAATGGAAAGAGCGCCGTCTTCGTATATTGTGTCAATCACTGACCTCTCCGTTAAGGAAGCAGTAGAGGAAGGCGATGAAGAGACCTTGGAAGGATGTCAAGAAGTGGGTGACGTAGGACCAAAGGGCGAATTCCCAAGCGGTTCGATCAAGCGGCGCTTCCGCCATGTTGACCACGTTGGTGATTCCCAATAGGGGAAGGAGGACCAGGGCAGCACGCACCGCTTTCCTGCTTAGAGAATAAGCTAGTATTATTACCTAGAAAATGGTATTTCAAATCACATGATGAATATACATTTATGGCGACAAGAGAGATCAATAGAGAGAGAGAATAAATATCGGGATAGTTTTTTTCCATTTGCCTAGTTTGGATTTGATTTTAAGACAAAATATTTAGAAATTTTTTGAAATTCTCGAGTTTGGCCTTTGTACGGGTCAGAGACCATGAAATAAGATTAGACTTTTCCAAAGACTGAAAATCTTCAGTTGGATTGCTTACCGTTCGAGTTAGGCAATAATCACTGAGAATGGTCGAATCCTAAAAATACATCTTCCTCTTGGCTTAACTCTATTGTCGTGAAGGATAATAGTAATGGCAGAAATCTATCACATTAAAACTAACAGTAGGTAAGGGTAATAAAGCTTTGATTTTAATTGGACAATTTCCTAAGCTAATAATTTGAATTTTGGATTGGATATTAAATTTTAACAAAACAAATTCACTGTAAATTACTGAATAAGCACTCAAATATAAAAAAATTGAAAAATTATGTACTTATCTTAGGTGTCTTTAGTAGCCATAGCAAGATTATAAACAAACCTTGGCGCATTCATGCTACAAAACAGCCGTCTTCATTGGTAATTCTAATAGACCCGGTGAATTGCCACTTATGACGGTTAGCTACTAAGCCGGAATGTTAGTATGGTCTTTTTATAACCTTGTTCTGGCTGTTAAAAATATCTAAAACAAGTACATACTTAATTTTTCAATTTTTTATATTAAAATCTCTCTCTTTGATCGAATTTTGTTGTAAATAGGTGTTGGGTAAATAAACCGTGGGGCAGCAGCAGCGGGAAGTCGGGGAGAATGCAAAATGGGCGGAGTTATACTTGCCTCACTTGTTCTATCTCACTTGTGTGGCTCTGTCTGAGTTTCACCACCAGAACTCGGATGATGTTTAGCAGAAACAGGAAATTTAGCTGAAAATTAGAAGATAATGTATCTATTACTAGTGAAGGGCTTTCATTATGAACTCATATCATAGGTTATATGAATGACAAAGTCATTTGTTATACTGGGGAAGTCAGCTTTCTTCCTAATTTTTTTTTAATTGACCAGCTATTCATTGCACTACCTCTCAGATACCCATTCCGCGTAGACTAGAGGCAATCAGCAGGTCGTAAAAAAATAGACCGAATTTTATTGGGAAGTCACCTTTATTTCTAAAATTTTTAACTCATCAGTTATTCATTGCTCTACCTCTCAGATACCCATTGCGCGTAGGCCGGAGGGAGTCAGCAGGTCGTAAAGAAATAGGCCGATCGCGATTTCTCTGGCGTGATCAAATATTTCGTTTTATGAAAAGGTTAAATTACCAACCTGTAAGAAACATTTCGTAAACTAAGAAGAAAATCTTTAATGTGTCACAAACTGTGCTGTTCAACTTCACAGTCCACACGTAATTTTATTTTTCTAAAATTCAGGAATTAGCATTTATCATTTGCCTGACAAAGTTAACGTAGATTGTACCAGGAAATTGATATATTTAATCATACGGTCTAAAATATAATATGATTAAAGTCCCAGCCAATAAATGCGTGAATGGCCGAATAGAAATTATACAAATACACTGAAAAAGTATTTGCATTTTACAGCGTGCTGCAGTCACTGCGGCTTCATAGGTAGGATACACCGCGGATTATACTCCCTCCACAAAAAAAACTTTTTTCCTTCTCCTTTATACATGATCAAACGTTTAGGAGAATCATTGAGAACACAACTGTTTAATGATGAATTTTAAGTTGCGAGGCAGGCGTTGGCAGGAAATAAATTCTCAGAAGTTCATCCGGAATCTCTCATTTTACCCTAATAAATAAATAATTCACCAAGCAAAACTAGCCCAAACACCTTGAAATAATTTTCCTCTTAGCCATAAACTACTATCAATTCGAAAAAATTAAAGTGTGGTCCATTATATACTAATATATGTGTATATTGGAGAAGGTAAGGTTGGTAATTTTTTCTTTTATTTTGGTTAATGCCGAATTCCTTATAAAGTTTTTGGTTGTATTTGTATGAACTGATAGTTTAGCCAATGAGATATTTTGTATGTATGATAGTTGATCCCTGAAACTATGGGTCTCATAGGTATGCCTGATTTATGTAATTTTGGAAGACAGTACATCCTGGGGACAACCGGATTGGAGATATTTAATTGAAGATTGAGTCGTTTATCTATTAAAGTGGGGCATGCTTTCAGAGTGTTTGTTGTTTTAGTTATCATTTGGTTCAAAGGGTTTTTTGGTATTTTTGTGTAGGTGCCTTGGAGAAGTTGATCCACTTTTTGGTAATATTGATTCTTGTCCGTTATAACGACAGTATTTCCTTTGTCGGCTTTAATGTAAAAATTGGAATTGTACTATATTTCGGTCAATATGGTAATAGTAAAATTTTATAACCAGCAAAATTATGTTATTAATTTCAAAATTTATATTTTTCCAATTATATTAATTATACTGATTATACAAATTATATTAATTTTTTCTAATTTGAATGGTTATAGTTGGAAGCATGAACTCCAAAGAAATAAAAAGAAAGGCTTTGACATTAAAAGAAAAACTTGATGTCATAAAAATGGTGGAATTGAATCCCTCTTGCACACGAGTTGAGGTGGCAAAAAAACTTAATATGGCAGTTTTTACAATAAATGGAATTATGTCACGAAAAGAAGTGTTGAACTCAAATGCCCTTAATGTTTCATGTAAAGTTAAAAGGAGACAAAATGGAAAATATGGAGATGTGGAGAAGGCATTAGTGGTTTGGTTCAAGCAGACATCTGCTACTAATGTTCCAGTTAATGGTAATTTGTTGAGAGAGAAGGGCATCGAAATTGCTGCTAGGCTTGGAGTAGACTTCATTCCTTCCAATGGGTGGATTGATAGATTTAAGAAGAAATATGGTTTAGTTTACAAAGTAATTTGCGGAGAATCTTCAAGTGTAAATATGTTACAAGTTGATGAGTGGAGAAAAAGGAAACTATATGTTTTGATCAAACAATATAGAAAGTGATATTTTTAATGTTGAAGAATTAGGACTCTTTTATAACCTACTTCCTAATAAGACTTATGCATTCAAAGGACAGAATTGGAATTTCATGATTTCACGACTTGATATTGTTTCTCATGAGTGGGTGTGGGTCGTACTGTGTTTTTTGTTTTATTTTGGTTATTGCCGAATTATTTGTAAAGTTTTTGGTATTTTCTGGAATATATTTAATAGAGGATTCGATGTTAGCTATTAAGTCTTCTAGTGGTGATTTTCTGTATGGAAGGGCGTATTTGAGTCCTTTGTTGAGGAGAGAAATCACTTTTGCATTGAAGGATTCATGTGAAAGATTGACGACATTGTTGTCCGAGATTTTGGTATTGGTAATCGGTGTTCGTGTATAATTTTTGTTTTTGAGTGAATGTAGTTTTTTTGTGTTATGTATTCAGTCTTGTGGTGATTATTAGAAAACTAATGCCTTTTCGATGTAGGAAAAGGAATACATAGTTTGAAGAATTATAATGCAGAGCCGGCGCTTGGGGTGGGCGTCTCGTTTGACCGCAGAGGGCGCCACCATTAGGGGTTCGCCAAAATCTCTCCAGAAAGGATTAAAGGGTAAAAGTAAATTTGAAGGAGAATGTGAGAAGAATGTCTAGAGCCACGGGGTTAAATTAAAATTTTAAATAAAAGAGGCCGATTAATAAGAGTGCTGCCGTTAAATCCACGCGGCGTTCGTTCGTTCGCTGCAGCGGAATTAGTTGCTACACTGAGCGAGCAAACTAGATTTTGTCTGACAATGAAACACCCGCTTAAGTTCCACGAGCCTTGAACTTGGCGGCATACGGACTGTTTTGGGTTAAGTTCGGCTGTCTTTGTGTGATTTCAGGTGTTTCGTTTTTTCTGCACAAATCCACTTTCTCTAAGTTTGATTATTTCATGCTAAATTACACAAATTCGAGCTCTAAAATTAGCTCGCGCTGGGTTTTATACTAAGGTAATTTTGAATGAATTCGAAATATATATCTTAAAATTATAACTGGGACATTTGTCTGTCTAATAATCTCCGTTGGATACGTTTCTATCATCTATTAATTTTTCATTAATGTTCCGTAAACGCCTTCATCTTTAAGTTAAATAGCTCTTTTTAGAAAGTGAAGGGAAACTGCCTCCAAGAAGCTCTCGGGTCCAGAAAACGAAAGCCAAGCAACTTCCGGAAAATAAGAAAGGAACAGGCGCCATAAATCTGTGAGAAACGTCAAAGAGTTTATAGGGCTATTTTTAAAGAAAGTTGTTGAGGGATTTGAAATCACAGAGCGACATTTATTTAAGCGTCCGAAGTTTTAGAATGAAAGTTGAAAAGATGAGAAAGATAGGGAGAAAAGGAGAGAGAAAGAAAATAGTGAGAAGATTGTGCATTTAGAGCAAGAACGAGTTTGAGTGCTCTCTAACTAAACTTACTCAACTCCTTTTCCTTCGTTTGGTGGTAGGATATAAAATTACGCGGTTAAAAATCTTTCAGGATGAAGCGAAGCAGCCATAGCTTTTTAATCATATCCGGATAATCGCAGTTCGGATAATCGGAACTCAACAGCAAAAATATGGCAATTGAAGAGAGATAAAATGCTGTCGAGGGAAATGATAAGGCGATGGGACGAAGAAAGGAAGGAAGCTAATGAAAGGTAGTAAAATTAATTAAGTTTGAGTGGAAATTGAGAGTTTGTGTCAGGAATATAGCTAGGAAGAGAGGCCGAGAGAGGTGAAACAAGTAGGGGGTTTGCCGTGGTACAGAGGTGCTTTTCGTCAAATTCCCTGTAGTATAATCGTGTGCAGATCTGTTGAAAGCTTACGGCACCTAAATGCGTGAAGAGTCACGTGATGTAGGGGAAGGTGGCTGTGGAGGGGAAAAGCTTTAGGGGAATGTGGCTGTGGAGAATGACTGATTACTCCCTCACCCCCGCATAGCTCGCTTTCGAGAATGGACTATTCCATGCTGAATTCGTGTCTGTGCGCAGTTGCTATAAGCTTTCAATAGATCTGTACTAATGTATTTGCTTTGAAATCAGAAAATTATTTTTCTTTATATACTGGTAGCCCTAATTTTTTGATCTGTTCTAAACATATTCATTTCGTTTTGCCATTCTATACTCGCCCTACAAACGAAATTTCTTTGAAATCCGTTCAGCCAATAACTTCGAAATTCATAGTTACAGGAGAATTCTAACCTTTATATTGTGGTAGCCCTGCTTAGTCGACCTGGTTAAAATATCATAATCTGCTTATTTATACGAAGATTATATATACCATATTTGATGAAATGAAGCGATCGAAAGATCCTATGGAGACAGGCATAAGTTATACCATATTTGGTTAAAAACCATGAGGTCAGTTCTCTAGAAATACGTGTAAAAGAAATATTATTTTACTTTTTACTGTAGTAGCCATGCTATTTAGCTCAGCTTTAAAAATTTTGATTTCATTATGGTATGTTGTATAAATCTTATATACAAAATGTAATTGAAATCCGTTCGGCCAATTCTCCCAAACTCCATAATTAGTGAAAGAATTAAATTTGTAATTGTGACACCCCTGTTTGGCTGATTCAGTTTATATATGCTATTATCGTTTTATATATCATCATAATTATAGGTAGTCTGTCCGTAGACAGGTCAATGATTATTCATGATTAAACCTGATTCTCCATATATGTACTCTTATTTTCCGCTGTTCATAACTTGGTAACTCTCCATCTCAAATCGTCTATCAGCTGAAACCTTTTCCTACCTCTTTCCCTTTTTCCATCTAGTTTTCCTTCTAACAGGTCTTTAATCATACTCTCCCTCCTCAGGTAATGCCCAACCCAGTTTGCCTTACTCTTTCTAATAGTCGGTATAATCATTCGCTTCTCTCCTACTCTTTGTAGCACTTCATCGTTTTTCATCCCATCTGTCCATTTTATCTTCAGCATTTTCCTCTAAGTCCACATTTCAAAGCTTCCCAAATATTTGATGTCATTTTTTCTTAGCGTCCATGTTTCTGCCCCATACAAAGCTATACTCTATACATAGCATTTTATGAACATCTTGCGGATATCTTCCCTTATATTCCCCGTAAGTAGGTTTTTCTTTCTTCTGAAAGCCGCTTTTCCTTTTCCTATACTAATCCTGATCTCATTCGTACATTTTGCTTCTTGTTATGCTGCTTCCAAGGTATTTATAATCTGAAACTTGTTCTAAAGGCTCTCCTTCAATACTTAAGTTCAGATTCTCTTCTTTGCCTGATATTCGAATGACCTTGGATTTTTCTGTATTTATTTCCAAACCGTATTTTCTACCTGTTATTACTAGTCTATTTATCATTTTCTTGAGTTCCTTTTCTTCCTAGAAATACCTGATGATCCGCGTATTTTACTGTTCTTATAATCCTTCCTCCAATTTTGAAATCTCCTGTGCCTTCTAACGCTCCTTGCATTAGACTTTCTCCATATATATTGAATAGAGTCGGCAATAGGCATCAGCCCTCTCTTACTCCTCTACCGATATTTACTCCGCAGGTGTTTGCATTCTTCAACCTGGCATTTACAACTTGATTCACATATAGATTCCTGATCAGTCTACTGTCTTTCCAGTCTACACCTATATCCTTGAATATCTTCATCAACATTACCCAATTTACTCTATCAAAGGCCTTCTGCCATTCTACGAAACATACGTAGATATCTTGACTGTACTCTATTGCCATTTCTGATATGATTCTATCTACCCCCTATAGCATCTGTAGTTCCTCGTCCTTTTCTGAAACCGAATTGATCTTCCCCTAGCATTTCTTCTGCCTTTTTCTCCAGCCTTTTATTTAGAATCCTCGTGATGATCTTTGAAGTGTGTGAGAGAAGGCTTATCGCTCTGTAGTCTTTACACAGCATTGCCGTTGGCTTCTTCTTTAGAGGGATCATCGTCACTTCTAGAAAATCCCGAGGCCACTTTCCCGTGTCGTAAATCTTATTAATTAATTTCGTTATTGCTTTGAGTCCTTCTGAACCCATGACTCAAGTACCTCAGCTGGTATTCCATCGCTGCCTGTGGCTTTCCCTATCTTTAGTTGCACCATCGCTTTTTCTACTTCGCTCTCCATAATACTTCGTCCTAAGTTGTCTTCTTCAATGTTTTCCTCATCTTCCAGTTCTATTCTTACCGCTCCTGCCTGCTTGCTGTATAGTTCCGTAATGTATTCTTCCCATACCTGTGCTACATCCTTTGTTTCTTAGACTATCTTCCCATCAGTATTCATAATTCCTTTACCACGAATTCCATTAGATCTCTTATCTTCTAATTCCAGTGCCCTAGCGTACATCATATCGTACCATCCTAACTTCTCCATTTATTGTATTTCATCACATTTTTCTTTTATCCAATTTTCTCTAGCTTTATCTGTTACCCTTCTCAACTCATTGTTTATACGTCTATAGTTGGCTCTACCTTCTTCACTGTCAACGTTTTTCCATTTTCGTCTCTCATCCATTTTCTCCAGCATTTCTTTGGTGATCCATGGTTTTCTGATTTTCTTCTCTTGTTTTTCAATCTCTTTATCCAAGATATCCTTGATACTGGTTGTAATTTCTTCCCATTCTATATCCACTGTCTTTGGTTTGTTTTCCAAATTTCTTAGACGATCTTCCAACTTCATACTGACTACATCTTCCCTTTCTTTTAGTTTTCTAGCTCCCAAGTCTGTCTTTCTCGTCTCGTTTTTTTATTTCTTTGAGCTTTGTACTTACGTCAACTATTAGAAGACTGTGATGTGAATCAATGTCTGCTATTAGTAATGCCTTGGCGGTCTTTATGGTGTTCCTGAATCTTTGTTTTACAAGGATGTAATCTATTTGGCATCTCATTCTATCTCCTGGGCTCCTGGGTTTTATATATATGTGTACATTATAAATATTATAATGTGGTTCAAATTGATGCAGACATTTCAACACAAATATGTGTAAAAAGAATGTTTTTATTTCTTGTATTGTGGTAGCCCTGCTTTCTATATCTATACTAAAAATCTTGACTTTGTTTTTTATGTTACACGCCTCCTTCCTACAAAATTTCATTGAAAGCGGTTCAGTCAATTCTTTCCAAATTCATAATTACCGAAAAGTTTAACTTTGTAATTGTGGCACTCTTGCTTAATAGATCCGGTCCAAATATGCCAATTTGGTCATAAATTTATGTGATTATTATATGTACTAAATTTGATTCAAATCGGTTATGCCAATTCTTCCCTGATATATGCGTACTGACGGACGGATATCACGAAGATATTACTGCTTTTCAGCAATGACGAAAAGCACTAACAAATAAGAATGTGCACGGGTTTCTCGTGGTACATAAGTGCTTTTCGTCAAATTCGCCATAATGTGTTTTCTTTGAAATCAGAAAATTAATTTCTTTATATTGTGATATCCCTGATTTATAGATACGCTCGAAACATATTTATTTAATTTTACCATTTAATACTCGCCCTACAAGCGAGATTTCTTTTAGAAATCAAACTCATAGTTACAGAAAAATTCTAACCTTGATATTGTGGTAGCCCTGTTTAGTCGACCCGGATAAAATATGCTGTTTTGGTTATTTATTTATATGAATATTGTATGTAACATATTGGATTGAAATTCATGCTGCCAGTTCTCTATGAATACATGTGAAAATAAATTTACTTTTTACTGTGGTAGCCCTGCTCTTTATCTCCGCTTTAAACATATTGATTTCATTATGGTATGTTGTACAAATTTTATATATAGAATTTAGTTGAAATCCGATCAGGCAATTCCTTCCAAAACCTTAATTACAGAAAAGTTTAATTTTACAATTGTGGCACGCCTGCTTATTGAATCTGGTCAAAATATTCCATTTTGGTTTTATATTTATTTGAAGATTCCATGTACCAAATTTGGTTGAAATCGGTTTTGCCAATTCTTCCCTGATATATACGTACGGACGGACATCACGAAGATAATAGTGCTTTTCAGCAATGACAAAAATCACTAAAAAGAATAGAGGAAGGTGGCTCATTATTGTGCTACCGTAGCTTTCCTCTTCTCTCCCATCTCTGTCCTCCCCGTCCGATCCACTACCCCAGTGATATTTAAAGTGTGGTACCAATCAACGAAGAGAGAGAGAGAGTACGCACAGTGTACTAGAAGGATCTTGATATTATCTTAGATTTCTCATATACCACAATCTCTCATCTACTTCTCATTTCACTTTTATTAAATTGATAGAATGAACTATTTGGTAACTCTACAGAATAAGTGCACATTTTTCCACTTCGGCGCTATGATTTTGATTACAATTTTTCAGGGCATTTTTTTTACGAAAATATGTTGCGGTACCTGGTAATTGATGAAATTTGAAAAAATGTTGGAATAGCTTTGTCCTATCCTATTTGACCCTTTCCCTCCCTCCATCAACTTCTTCTCCCTCCACCTACTCGACCTCTGTTCACTCCTTCCCATTTATATCTCCCTCCATTCCTCTCCTCCCCCACCCAACTCTTCCCTTCATCGACTCCCTCCCTCCACCCAGTCCCTCTCTCCTTTCATTCGATCCCTTCATCTATCCGCCAACTTCCTCCACCCACTCCCATTTCTATCTGTGCTCGGTGGGAGGGCGAGACATCCGAATGTAGGCCGTCGCTCTTCAAACCACACCCCGCCGCCTCTACTCATTCAATCGTCGCTGCGGTAGCTTTCTTTGCTGTCGTCGGGCATCTCTCCGTCTCCCAAGGCAACAGCATCCCCTACCGCGCACACACACACACACACCAACACACAAATTCGTCGCCTCCCGCGTGTATCATGGAAATAGGGCGAAGGCTCGACGCAAAAGTCCTTCCTTTTTGTTTTCACTCACCAGTATGACGCCCAAACGGGGTCCTTCGAGTATCCAGAAGTATTGGGTGAAGTTGTAGCCCCACCAGCACCTGAAAGGGCAAGTTTTCGACGCGTCATTGCGGTACAGAAAGTTTTCCCTTAAAAATGTGTTTTCACATTAATTGGAATTTGAATGTTGGTCAACCTGGGAGGGTACACACTTGGAAAAATGCGGGGGCGAATGTCTGCTTTTTATGAAAGCATATTTTCGGCTTTGAGCTAAGCAGTTTGTGGCAAGAGAGAAATATAAGGGTTCCGTTTGTGCTAAATGGAGAACTGACTTTTATGTGGCAGCACTTCTTAAATTTTTATCTCTAATAGCGTGCCTTTCATTGAAATGCAGCAAGGCGTGGGATAATCGAATGTCAAGTATCCGACTGTGATTGTGTAAACGAAATTTCAACTTCTAATTTAGCAGCAAAAAACTGTGATCATCTTTAAGTACGGCTTAAAAATAAGTTATTTTGAATAAATTGTTGCCAAAATGTTTATTTTTAATGACAGTATTTCCCCTAATGTGTATATGCACATTGCAATATAATTGTTTATGTGTGTATGCAAATTGTAATATAATTGTTTTTATGCACAAAATTAATTTATTTTCCAATTCATTACTGTCGTTTATCTGAACAAATCGATAATCCGCATTGGGTCTGTCATCATTTGGCACCGATATGAATTTAGTCTTAAAAAATAATAAACCTTATTCTTTCAGCAAGAGGATTGTTTTAGTCCCGAATTTCGATTTTAATATGCAGTCATTTAAAAACGCAATTATATATAGCTTTGCAAAGTTGTCTATACTTTTTGTATGGGGTATTTAAATGGAACAATGGGGTAAATAATAACCCCCAGAGAAATAAAATTTCTTGAAATTTTCGCTTTTTCTCGTTGGTTATATCTAAAGATCTATCATCCTGCCATATTTCGGGTCTGTAGTTCTAGAAGTAGCTAAACATTATATCCTCCTATATCCTATGTAAGAAGCAGCTGTTTATAATAGATATCTAGGGGAAAGTTTCCTCCAAATTGTTCAGTTGATTTTATTTTTCAAACGTGTTTGACTATAAATTAACAATAAGTGCAAAACCCGAGACCAACAATACCAGTAACCCTAGCAACTTTTTTTGAAATGTTAAAATCCGGAAAACTCTAACATAAACACAAAATATAAAAAAATACGAATAAGAAAGCAGAATCGACCATTAATTCTTTTTTGTGTGAAATAGTGCAAATTTCGCATCGATGTCTCAATTATAAGATATTTATAAAGATGGAAAAGTATACTCCATAAATGGAATATACAGTGATTTCAAAAGTGTTCTTTAAGATAAATACGTTTTAAACGGTATTGGAAGATTTTTATCTCCGAATCTATTAAGTGATAATTATGTGATCTAGCGGACTTTTAGTGGTAAATGATGACCTCTATTCTAAGAAATTCTTTAATCCATACCTTACAGATCATATAATAGCTAGGTAGAGAACAATACGGATTTTTAATTGTCGTTTGCCGATAGAACCGTTTAGAGATCGATGCAATCAAAATGTGCGATGCTATGTTTGGGATTTTTTCGAATTTTTGTTCCGAAACTATACGTCATAAGTGTGTGGTCTCGCTATCTTTTTTGGCAAATCTTGTCCTCGATCCGAATAAAGTTATTAATATACACGCATAATGTATCACAGCTTATATAAGAGCTAGGGAAAAAAATATAGTGCATAATTTTTGCTTGACGGAAGCCATTTAACGAGATTCGAGTATACGTGTTTTAAAAGTGCAAGTTGTAATTTACGGATGCAGTTGAAAACCATAGTTTGTCAATAGATTTTAAGAAGGATCAATTGTACTTAATTCAATAAAAATCCGTCCATCGGTTTAGGAGATGAAAGTTTTGACGAGGGAAAGACTGACGAGATTTGCCCATAAGGCGTTCCGCCACCACTGGTAAAGTACGCCTATAAAGCACAGTTCTGCACACCATATTACTGCCAATTACATAGTAATTAAATAGCAAAACAACAAGCTCGTGAAGTCGAACTCGGGCCTTTGTTTTTCACGGTGAACGATCTAACACGTCAGTTGATTTCAACCTATTCAAAACAGAAACAATCTTTGAAATTGATGAAGCCGTTCTCATGTTATTCTACGTTATTTGAAATATGAATTCATGTGACGTCATTGTGTGTGGACATCATTCAGCAATGCGTAATTATCACTAGGATTATCTACTTCAAGGTATGCCGTGTATTCTTAACAGTCATTGCATTCTTTTACAACTGTATGTTGTCTAAGTTTTATTATTCCAATTAAACAACCTGGATTATGAAATTAATTGGACATGTTGGAGAAATTAGAAATACACAATTGTGTCTCCCCAGGTCATAAAATGTAGTGAATGACTTTTTTTCCATCCTTTTCCCTGTCCCTCGAACTTTTAATCATTTCCCGTTTTTCCATTCCTCTCTAAAAATGTAATTGGTTGGCAAGGCAACATCCAGTTAAATTGGCATGATTTCCCTAAAATATGTTTTTAAACGTATAGCATGAGAAATTTCGGACTGTAGACGGAAAATGATGAATAGAATAAGAAATATTATAATTTTTTCTTTAAAATGGTTTAAATCGCAGATCCTAGATTAATTCTTTCCAATTGAGATCTCAAAAAGAATAAAAGCCTGCACGTTGAAAAGTCGATGTTTACGTGTTATTTTATGGGAACTGGAAATGTCTTCCTTGGAGTCGAACTCAGAACTGTTTTTCGAGTTTTTTTTCCTCATAAAAATATGTAAATCGAGCATTCCTGCTAAATTTAAAAAATGTATCTCGACCCTCCATCGAGTTATTTGCATTTTTATAGCGGGACAGAGGGAACCACAAAGGGACATAAGAAGGCTCTTATAGCTTTTAGATTGTTTTTTAAACCTCTTTAGTACATTTTCTACCATGAATCTTAACTTTGAGGGAATTGCAATATAGGATTCATAAGTAGTTGATCTCTTGTTATCTCCACATCGTCAACATCGAGGAAAGATCGGTTGCGCAAGTTTAAGTGCGTCTGAATATTGAATATGCTAACAATGTATCGCAAATAATATATCAAATGTCATTGGGATTTATTAAAGACTTACGTATTTACGTTGTATCAATAATAAATATCATATTTAAATGATAAATGGTGTATTAAATATTAAAAATGCGAAATAATTCTTATTCCCGCGTTTCCGCGATTCCCAGGATATTTGAAACCCTAATTCCTGTTTCTCGGGAAAAAATATCGCCGGAAACCCAAAACTATAGTCAGAAACAAATCAAAAATGCTTCAACTCGCTGTTTCAACTTCCAGTACTGCTGAGACGTAATTAGAAAAAAATAAAAAATAAACTTTTAAAGAATAAAGTTGATCCCTTCTTTTCAACGTGGCTTCAGGAAAAAGAAATCAACTTCAAGAATAATATTCGATTATCTTTCTAAAGTGTACTCTACCCTGGACAACAAACAGAAAGCAATAGGCCTCTTTTACGACTTCATCAAAGTGTTTGACTCAGTCAATTGCATTATACTGTTCAATAAACTGAATTTCTTGGGAATTAGAGGGAATGCCTTAAACTGGATAAGATCCTACATAGTTGATAGAACCCAATAAGTAAAAATACCTCACCTATCTGGCCAATGGAAACAAACTATTTATTCCTCTGAAAATAGCACCTCCTGTGGAATCCCAGGGAACAGTCCTTGGTCCCCTTCTGTTCACACTTAACGTAAAATAAATATTTGTATGCACCTCAACAAATCGATTGATTAGTTAGTTAATCTCCAAAATTACTATCTAACACGGAAATAACAACCATAAAGGATTTCGTTTCTGGTTAGTTTCCAGAAAAGTTTTTAGGCGCAGTTAGTTTCTCTCATTACCGTTGTTGAGTGCCATAAAACATTTTTGGAAACACTAACCAGAACCGAAATAATTTATGGACCCATCCTGATTACAAATTTTGGCGATTAACTAACTAACCGTTCGATTTGTTGAGATGCATACAAAAATTATTTTACGCTTTTTAGTGCATTTAAAACATTTGTTCTTTAAAAAATTATTTAAAAAAGTTTTTGCTTTATAGTTTTACATATACATTAACGACAACTTTAAAGTACATTTTATGCCTATTATTCCTATTGTTGATTTTTTATTATAAATGCCGTTAATTACGTCGAATAGTTCTAAATTTATACTATGTTAGAAGAAATCTCAACATACTAATAATGTACTAGCAGAAAACAGAAGAGTAACTGCAAGAACTCCGTAAAAGTCACGAATCTTTTAAATAGAAATATGTAGGTAGCTCTGCTAAGAAAAATCTTATAGCGACTGATTTATACGTGTCCTTTCCTTCAATATACATTGTAACGCGCGCAAACTATTATGGTTTTGTTTGGCTCACGAATAGAGAATAATCAAACGACTCAACCTTTCTTCCTCTATTGCTACTCCAGAGAGTTTTTGTGACCTTAACCCCGTCAAGAACTTGAAATTACTCTCGAAGGTGTAATTACCTACAGGTTGGGTACTCTTCTATTAGTATTCCTAATACATATATATATATATATATATATATATATCATTATATATAGACGTTCCTTACAGAGAAGGAGGAGGAGGATATAACATACTAGTAGTTGGTGCCTCCATTCTGCAAGCATATCATCTCAACATAAAAAAACATTAATTTTTCGTATTTCATCAGTACAAATATTTTTTTAATTCTAAATATTTCACCTCCGGAGCGATTTTCGTTTTTCCCTTATGTAAAATAATAGACTAAAACAATCCTCCTCCTCCTCTGTAAGAAACGTCGATATATAATGATAACATATAGGAGGATACTAATGTTTAGGCACTTTCAGATGATGCGATTTCCGTTTTTCCCACATGTAAAAACAATAGTTTAAAACAATCCCCAAATGCTGCAATTTTAAACATTTTACACTTTTTCCATTATGGGGTACTAATGTTACACATTTCAGCCAAATTTTAAAATTGTAGCACTTCTAGAAGTGAAATAATATTTTTCTAATTGTTTAAATTGAAATAATTTGTAACGGCCGCCGCAATTCATATATGGTGAAAGTGAAATGTTTATTTGTGCAAGTTCACTACTCTGTAAATAATTTGAAAATTTCAGCTTCCTAGCTCATCCCGGAGTACCTAAACAGCTATCTATTTCTTTAAACTTTAAGAATTTTTAACTGCCAAATAAATGAAAATATCAAAATATATATAATCCCTATTTCGTTTTTTTACAATTATACCTATAAAAAAATTTCAGATCCGTAGCACAATTGGAAATATATAAACCTTGAAGATATGTTTAAACATTTCCGAATTATTTGTGTATTAAATTTTTTTACTTTTTTAAATTTTTCTTTTTTTATGTATAATTTTCTACAAAATGATTTGAAAATCTCGAACCTACAGCATGCAGTTTCGGAGATAAAAATTATTAAACTTTAATGTTCAAATGGGGTTAAAACAACCCCGAAAAATTAACAATTTTGAAATTTTTGATTTTTTTAGTTGGTTATGAGTAAAATCCTATAAACCCGCAAAATTTCAGCTTCCTAAATCTATTAGATTAATCTACACAATGGGATAACTTTTTCCCATGCTTACTCATGGGAGATATTCCGGGGTATCTGGAGTCGAACCCAGGACACTCTTAATAAAACTAACAATAATTCCTAATAGATATTGCAGCCGTCTAGCATCACTGAAAATTTCATTTTTCCAGCTTACGGGTAAGTGCCCTAAATTAATTTACAAAAATGGCGTAATGCTATTCTTATGGGAAAAAACGCAACTTACGGAATTTCTGAAGTCGAACTCATGTCACTTAGGTAAGAAGTCTCATTTTATCGGTAGGTTTTTCTATTATATCTACATAAACTGAAACTTTTAGCTTTCCATCTCTAGTAGTTTGGGCTGGACATTAGCATCCTCCTGTTATATGTATGTTATCATCATTATATATCGACGACTCTTACAGAGGAGGATATATCATTCTATATAGACGTTCCTTACAGAGGAGGAGGAAGATATAACATACTAGTAGAAGGTGCTTGCATACTGCAAGCATTTCATCTCACCTTGAAAAAACAATAATTTTTTGACAGATATTTCATCATTACAAATATTCTATTAATTCTAAAGATTTCACCTACGCAGCGATTTTCGTTTGTCCCACATGTAAAAATTATAATTTAAAACAATCCCAAATGTTGCAATTTTGAACATTTTACACTTTCTCCATTATGGGGTACTAATGTTACACATTTCAGTCAAATTTTTAAAGTTGTAGCACTTCTAGAAGTAAAATAATATTTTTATTATTGTTATATATTTGGGGAAAACGAAAATCGCTGCGGAGGTGAAATCTTTAGAATTAAAAGAATATTTGTATTGATGAAATATCTGTCTGAAAAATGAATGTTTTTCAAGGTGAGATGAAATGCTTGCAGCATGCAAGCACCTTCTACTAGTATGTTATATCCTCCTCTGTAAGGAACGTCTATATAGAATGATATATTAAAAGTCGTGTATGTTTTAAAAATAAACATAATTGTAATAAAATGAAATGGCTAAATACCGCAGACACATCTGTTTTTTCATTTAAAGAATACCGTCAATTTACGAAAATACAAAATTTGCGGATAATAAAATTACGAATTGGAGTTTCTCAAAATAATTCTAAATGTTATTATAAAATTTAATATTGATATGGTGTAAATTATTGTCTCGTTAAATTGGGGTCCTTTTATGCAAGGTCTCCATAAAAAAAACTACAATGTTCATCTATAATAAAGCCTGTTAGACGTTGGAAACCAGCTAAAACCTTCGAGTTATGAGAGTAATTCTCTATCCATCCATCTTTCCACTTCCTCTTAGGTACATAATTTAATCGACGGAGGAGTTTATCTTGTCATCTTCCTCGCGAATAATCAACGAAGCTGGGTAGACGATACTTAAATGCTAATTCGCGACATCACTTCAGCGGAGGTTCTCCCGTCTCAACGCTGCTTTTTTCCGTCTTGCAAGTCTCAAAAGCCCGTTAAAGTTAACGACATCCTCTTCCAAAAAAATGAAGAGGAACGACCCTTGGCACAAAAGACTCGAGAAATGACGACTGTCGGGGATTTTGTTTCTTCGGCGGCGGTTACGCGGTGGGCTAGCGAACGTTGCCTCGGAGATGATGTCAACCGTCCGAGCTTTCTGCTAATGACCGTCACTTGACGCTGGGATATGAATTCCATCCTTAGGACGATCCCCTTCCTCCTTGTTCCACAAAACTTCAACTCAAATCTCGCCGTCGTGTATCTACTACTCTGAAACACTTATCCACCCGATCCTTTTCCATCATCCTCGAAGATATATATATGTGTATATATATATATATATATATACTTTTTTCAGTAGCAGTTTGCCTTCTTTTGCGACTGGATGAAAGTGTCGTTCCTATTTTCCACACTCTCTCTCTGAGTTCGGTGGTGGCGGTTGTGTGGTCGGGGAGAAGTTCTGAAAGAGTGAGAAACGCAGTTTTCCAATTATTTTTCTATCTGGAAAAATATCGCATGAGTCACTCGTTAGGGAGAATTTTCCTTGCAGGCGGTATCGCCTAACTCTTTTTATCCTGTCTCTGCCACCGATATGGTCCATCTTTTTCTCTCCTCAGGTGGTCTATATTACTCCTTTCATCCTCTTCTTCTCACACTGTGAAACTTATGTTACATTCCTGTTTCCCAAAGTTCCATTTCTTAATTTTTTCACCTTCGGTATATTATACCAGTTGTAATTACATAAAGCTATAGATATAAGCTTTAATTATTTGTCACAACGCTAATATAAGCGTTCATTATTTTGGAAACCATATGGAATGGCCCCTACATTCCCAGTGGTTGTAATTAAAACGAGTTAATTAGAAATCAACAAAAAGTTTTATCATACGTATATGAATTTTACAGAACATTTAAGGTATAAAAATAGGCACAATGCAATTACTCAATTCAACAAAATGTCAATTTGATTTTTCTTCCTACCCCGGATTATAGGATTAAAATAAAACTATTTATTTAAAATTCGCTTCTACAACTTTTCTCCATTCTTGGTAGCATTTGTTGATCGTAGCTCTTTCGGAGCATATAAACCTTTCCTAGTATGCTTTATGCTAGTATTTTAGACGATATCACTTATATTGCTTGGGTGAATGAATTTTTAAAGTTCCGTCAGACTGACTCTGTGGGTGGAATTATAAAGGGAATCGTTTTTCTCGGAGTATTCTATGCCTCGGCGCAACAATATCCTTAATACTTTTTCGATATTTATTCATTGATTTTGGCGCCACATTTCTTATGTTTTTCATATTAATTTGGCAGCGAATATTAAGTGACAGATAAGTCATTGTTTGTTTTACATTTCTATTACAGAAGCTTATATATGTTCTCTACTTTCCTTCTCTTTTTGTCTTCATATTTATATTTTTCCCTTTTTTGTCTCCCTTCAACTTTTCCATTTTTCTTTCCTCTTTTGGAGATGCATTCAAGTTTTCTATTAGGTCAGCTAGGGTTTTGCGACTAAAATCATCTTTAGCAATTCGAAATAGCGTACAGATGTCGAATTAACTTAAAACCTATAAAATTATATTTAGCATTTTATTTAGTAATTGAAAAAGTGTTTCGTTTATTTGGAAGCAGCGTATGGTTGACCTTAAGTGCGATAAGTTTTTAAGTTTTTTCCTGGTTATAAGGGAATATATATATATTGTTTACTTTATGAAGCTTCCATGTTTATATAATACTAGGGTAATTGCCCGTCATATATGACGGGTATGCTTGAAATAAGTATTAAGTTAAAATTGAAATAAAAATTAAGGAAACCAACTTTTATATTCACTAAAAAGTAAGCAATAAATATAAAATTCACATAATTGAGTGTTCGAGAGAGTAAAAATAGTTTTGGGCGAATAGAAATTGTTTGACAAAGAAATACATTACGCTATATATTTCTTCTACTCCCAAAATTATTTTTAATCTATGTAACATTTAATTTTGTCTCTCTCTCTCCTCTCTCTCCTTTTCTCCCTCCTTTCTCTCGTATTAAATCATTGAGCACGCATTCCTTACGCACATAGTATAAGGACTAGGGGCCCGTTGCAGTACTTCCTGCAAACATTTAGCGAACTTTGGGTGAAGTGACCCAATGCGATAGTTCCTACGACAAAAAATTTTTACCCAGGATGTTATTAGTTGAACCACTTTTATTGCCCCTCTCAAAATAATCATATAGTTTACACGATTTTGACAACCAAAAACACATCTACATGATTTAGTCTAACACTTATTGGTACACAACAGATTTTTTTTTTGTTCATTATTTCTGATGGTAAAGCAAATCATATGTTTTGTGGTTTATTTAATATCATGTAATCACTATAAATGCACCGGCCACGCATCAAAGATCTTTCTTAATTATCAAAAGAAATTAATCACAAACACCAATATAGTAATTTGCTTTAATCTGCACAATAAAATTTTCAAACGAAACGATATTTTTAATGTAACCGTGAAATATCTTCCTATTGGAAATGTTAAGCTGCCCATTATTACAATGCATTGGAGTCGTTTCTGACTTCGTCTCTTCGCTACGTGTTTCATTTGTTTTATATTTACACGAAACTTTTCATATAAATTTTAAATCGGTTATTGTCCTTGATGTCTTTGTTTTATTGTAAGCTTAGTGTAAATGCACTTGAAAGCCCTAGTCCAACAATGTAAAAATCTGAGATCAACAATGTCAGCAAAATTAGGAAACTCCTTTTTGAAATTTTGAAAAATCGGACAAAATCTAATCTAAACTTAAAATATGAGCAAACGCAGATTAAACAACAGAATCATAGGTAAGCATAAAAATATTAATTTCTTTCTAGGTGAAATAGTGTAAATATCGAGTCAAAGTCTTGATTGTAAGGTATTTTAAAATGTTAAAGAGCAAAGGTCTACACATCGTATTCCAGCCGATTATGTGTTAATCAAATGCAAAAACGAAAACTTGCCTGATATCGTACCCATGCCTTTTCGGGAGACGACTATCCGTTTACAACCTGCAAGAGTTCGCGCTGAGTATTCAGGCGAAAGATAGGTCAAAATCGAGCAGACTGTTCTTGGTTTATCTGCATCTATACTGGGAGGTGACGTCACTCGAGGCTTAATCTGCTTCTGTCCTTCGTGCGTTTTATTGCAAGCTTAGTGCAAATGCACTTGAAGCCCGAGTCTAACAATGCAACAATCCGAGATGAACAATACCCTAGCAACCTCCTTTTTGAAATGTCGAAAAGCAGGAGAAAATCGAATATAAACTTGAAATATGAGCAAACGCGAATTAAACAAAAGAATCGGCGGTAGGATTAAGAATCTTCATTTCTTTATGCGTGAAATGGTATAAATCTCGAGTAGGATCCTGCGGATCTCAAATTATGGAACCAATCGAATCTCGAATCGGGGAGTTTTTTTTAAACATTTAAGTCTCTTTAGGCTGAAGTATTTTATTTATAATCACGCTTTAGTTAGATATCCAGTTTTCGTTATTTTCTAGTTTGTGTCAAGATTTCTTAATAGAACACACCAAAAACAGTCACCCACCAAATTCATCCGTTCTGATGAAGTATTTGTACCCTGAATTGCCAACAAATCCCTCGCAACTTTTGCCAGAAATGGGTAGGACCTACTATTTTCTTTCCAGTAAAATAATGGGTCACAATTGCGGTCTATTACGGATTGCTTTGTGTATTGGTGTATTTCCTCCTGAAGTGTGGACATTTCGTCGACGCTTCTTTTTGCGAGTTATTATTTTTAAATAAAGTATCCAAAAGGTTGCCTTTTTATGTATGCAGTATTAGAACCTTCATCTGTTCCAATTAGCTCTTCGTCTTTTCTTTCTTGCCGGAATGCATCTCCTAAATCTGAAGTGGATTCTTCCCAAAAAATGCTTTATAGCATTTGCTTGGTTTTCCGTGAATGAGACTATTTTAAATCTTGGATCAAGATATGTTGCAGCCATAAGGTGGTCTTTGGAAATATCAAATCTCTTATTGAAATGCTTCACGAGTTCATTACGGAACAATTTTACACCAGGCACTGATATTACTGTTAGTTCATCTCTTAAAACTGAAATGCATGGAATAATGAGACTAATGGTAACGGACTTTTTAGAGCTAAATATGGATGTTGCCTACGCTGTTACCTTGAGAATCGAAAGATATGCTTCTAGGGCTTCTTTCAGTTGATTAGTCAGTGGCGAAATTTCGAGATCAAAGAAATTCGTCAAGAGTATCGCAGGCCTGTATTAAGTGGAACTTATAATTGCAAGCATTAAAACATAAAACCTACAACTAATTTCTTATGTGAATGATACTTCACTTAATAAATATTTATAATTTAATATTAGTATTATCTTACCTTTATTTAAAAAAGATGATTCAAGAATCACTACAAATAAACTGCCCATTAATACAAAAGGCCTAAATAGACACTGGTCCATATTTTGAACTCTCTGTTTGTGTTTGTACCTTGAGAGGGGGGTGGGGGAGAGGGGAGGATGATCCAAATCACATCATTTACCTCACCAGTACCTTATATTTACAGTATTACACTATGAGGATAAAAATTAGACCAATAATTTAATAAGAACATATTAAACTTTCATTGGTTGATATATTGTCTGTCGATTCGACATTTACGAATCGTTTTTTGCGATATCGAATCGAATCTTTAAATCCGATTCGAATCGAATCTCGACACTTCCAGAGCCCTAATATCGAATCAAAGTCTCGATATCGTAAGATATTTTAAAATGTTAAAGAATAAAGGTCTACACATCGTATTCTAGCCGATAACGTGTTAATTCAACACAAAAACGAAAACTATCCTGTTATCGAACCCACGTCTTTCCGGTGAACGACTACCCACTCAAAACCTGAAAGACTTCGCGCCGAGTATTCAGGTGAAAGTTTTTTCGAAATTTGTTAAAAATAGCATTAGATACAGGCAGTCAGTGGCGTGGTCTGGTGGCGCGTGGTAGAAGTTGCTGCAGACGGAGTAAGAGAAATATATATATGATGATAAGAAATTGTCATTTCATGGCCTATTTAATGGATTTTTGTTTTTAATGGAGAAATGAAAGACTTAATATAATGAAATCTTCCAACTGTTGCGAAATATTGCAATGTAATTGATAAATAAATCATTACCATCATGTTTTGAGATTTGCTATACATCATTCAGTTTAAAATAAGATGCACTAAGAGTAAAATCTTGGATTTGTTGTTGATATAGTTATGTCGCTATTTCGATTTTAGTTAGGGAAACCTTTGAACTTCAAGCTTAATAGTGATGTAAAACAATTTTTAAAAAATATTTTTTAATACCCCTTGCAGAATTAAAACAGGATTGGGTAGGTGTTTTCCTTCCCTAGGTTGATGCATTATAATCGTATTTCCGTAATTATAAAAATAAATAAATAATAATAAAAGCCTAGATGTGTTTGTGTATAACGCTGACGTCATCAATGGCACTTTTTAATGCGTTTTTAACAAACTTTCCGATTAGGTGGAAGAAAAATTTCGCAGGAATGTATGATTCAGATATAAAAATTAAATAACGAAAAAAATACGAAAAATGATCCGGGTTCCACTACAGGGCGGCCATTTCCGTTTCCCGTAGGATAACACGTAAAAATCGACTTTTTAAATTGCAGTCTTTTATTCTTTTGGAAATTAAAATTAGAAAGAACTGACGTACGATCTTTGAATATAAACTATGTTTTAGGAAAATTAATGACGTTTCCTATTATATTCATCTTTTTCCGCCTACCGTTCGAAATCCCTCATACATTTAAATCACATATTTTGGGAAAATATCGACTTGATACGGGATGTTGCCTTGCCGACCACGTCATTGTTAAACTTCGAGAAGCAATTATTGCCATTGCCTTACATTATCGTAGGGTTTTTCGCGAAATTACGTAATCCTAATGGAACTGGGATTTAGTTGAGATACTTTTGCTTATCTAACCGACTATATAGATGTAGAGTAAGAGAGAGGGGGATGCGAAGAAGTTTTCTTGGGCTTCCAGCCGGGTCATCATACTGTCGTATTCCGGCGTTTCGATAACGCACTCGGTTGTCATCTTCAGGGAGAACCTGAGGTGGAAGCCCGAGAAAACTTCTTCGCATCGATTCGCCGGGAAAGTCTGAGATCTTTCTAGAGAGGGGGATGTTTTAATCAATCAAACAATCGGAAATTATTTAAAACCTACCTCACTTGAGTTCTTTTCTTCGTCTTAGTTAATCCATTTCCTTCCGCTTATAAAATATTTCATTCACGCCTAAGAAATTAAATTATTTTAGTTGTTATAGCAGATCTTATTTACTCCAGTAACCAATAAGATTTTTAAGTTGACAACAATGAGGTAGCTCTGCATTCATGTTTTTAAGTTCAGAGCGAATTACGACTTTCTTGTTTGATTTTCTCGATAACGGTTACTCCTGCGATAAAAATGTATAGGAAAAGAAACACTTTACTACAAGTTTTATTTGAAAACTATTTTGATATGACCAATACTTTACGAGATATGACGGAAAGTTTATTTTTTTGTGAGCAAGTGGTACCTCTGAGTTGCGTACGTGATTCATTTATGTGATTTTCTTATTGTCTTGGACTGTAATTCCTTATTATCAAATTTAATGAAAATCCGTGAGGTAGAAGCAGAGAACTAACGAACGGACAGACCGAAGCTTATAGGCGCTTATGCTGAAAGCGAAACGCCCCTAAAAAGTCATCTAAAAAGTGTATTTTAGAAAAATTGGCCTATGGAACCCTGGTTCAATGTTAATGCTCTACCACAGGGGCGTACTACCTACGGCCCGCGAGGGTATTTTATTCGGGGCATGGAGCTTTGCTGACTACGCGGTCTATGATATTCAATACAGATAATACTGTATATTTTAATTAAAGTTGTTGCCATAAATCCTTGCCGGGTGAAGTTTTTACGATAAAAATGTTCTAGATCTGATTTTCAATTTTTGAATCACGCATCGTCTCTTGAGTAAGTTCCAATATAGCCTTTCATCCAGTTCGCCTAGGCACTCGCAACTTTTAGTACGATCCGCCAAAGCACTTACATCTACGAATGCGGCCAGCCACCCCTGTCGCTAAACATTTTGGGGCCCCTGTCGCTAAACGTTTTGGGGCCCCTGTCGCTAAACATTTGGGGCCCCTGGCGCTAAGCAGTCGGGGGCCCTACAATCTAAATATATAGTGGAACCGCTCCTAACAGCTCCACTCCTTTGTGGTACCTCTTAATGATCGTTTTTCTATGGAATCATAGAGAGGTTCCGCTGATTTTTAAATTGAGACATTTTATGTTTCTGAGATTATATACAGGAACATGTTTTCGGGGCCCTTGGCACGCGCCATGTGCGACCCCCCTTAAATCCACCACTGCCCGTAACTAAATTTGTTCATGATTGGAATTGTTGTTTTCCTCGTTATCTAGTTATATAGGTTCTACCGCAGTTGTTTTGCTATTTGATTCCTCCATTTAGTTAGCTAAATAATACATACATGCATCGTAATTCTACCTTCCGATAGATACTGCCATCTTAATTTCGTGTATTCTATTTAAAACAAATTTATTTTGTTACTTAAAATAAATCTCTTGCTTTGAAAATCCTTCGAATTTCGGAGACTTAATTAGATCAAGCCACAAAAATAATGTTTACAAAGCACAAATGAAAACTGGCGACTTATCAAACTTTATGAATTGTTTAGCTGTTGGTGAGATACTCACTTGGAGGTTCCGTAGTGCATGGCAGTAGTCAAGGCCCAGGCCGTGGTCATCAACACAGGGACTCCCCAACCAATCAGTGTGTAGACGGAGTAATAGGACCTCTCCTGGAAGACCGTTACTGAAAAAACGGGTTTGGGATGATTTCGTTAGCAGTAAGAAGAAACAAACTAATTCGATTAAGAGACACTTTTCAAAAACACACAGCAGAATCATCAAATGCATCAAGAAATAGACATTTTGTCGCTTGTATCTCACAACTGAATCTGATAGGCATATAATGGTCCTATTTTGCAATTGATTAAACTTAAATTATGGAAGATGCATGGTTGATTTTTATTTCTATCTACTTAATCATCTTATTGTAATTTTCAAGATTATCACGAATTACACTCTTTGTATTCAACATTGCGCGCTTGGAGGATGAATTTCGACCTAAATCTTTTCCCGATGAAGCATCGTATTCATTTGATTTTTATGAAGTTTTTATCGTGTAAACTAAAACGGGAACGCCCTCAATGACAATACGTCTATAACATATTGCTTAATCGACCCTTGTTTGGTCTTAAAGATTATTTCCATAAACGAAGGATCGAGCACTCCATATAATTTGTTCAAATATAACATGTTTACCCGAATCGAAGACGACTTTGACTTCAAAGAACGATAACCTTAAAAGAGACTACTACTAAAACGAGAAAAAATAACTTGAAACAAGAAATGCATACTAATATTAAATATAAGTTTTTATCTACGAAGATGCTTCATCAAGGAAGAAACTTTCCGAAAACCACACGAAATAAAGATGTCGATGTAATGTCATTAGCAGACACGATGAATATGAAACCCACGTTTCTGGATCTATGAAGTTTAAAAAATTGTAAAAGTGAATTATGAAATAAAAAAAAACCTTTGCGTTTTATATTTGGTTATTTTTCGGTTTTAAGACGACTGCCATATCTTTCGAAACTCCAAAAATCGGAGAAAAACTCGTCTTAGATTGATGAAGGTAAATACGGTATAACAAAATTATTTTCGATTTGTCTCACCTGTGATCATGTTGTGTAGATAAAGTCCCTCGATGAACATCCACATGAACATGGCCGTTCGAGCGTATTCGAGAAGGACGTAGGACGCCTCGCACAAGATGGGCTACGGGGTTGGAAAGAATACAAAAGTTTTGAGAATCGATTATAAGACGAAGGAGACGGGTCATTTCATCGAGGAGCCCGAGGGGTAAAAAGGGGAGCAAATCTGGAAATCTGAGAGAAAAAATCGTGAAACTGAAAGAAATGGGAATGATTCTAATTGAGATGCATATGTTCACTTGACTGATGAGTTCCGTTCCCTTGCGAGTGAATGCGGGTTATGTATTTTTTGCGAAAATGTGGCAGTTGAGGAGTATTCGAACGAGGGAGGAAATTTGATCGTGGGACGGATTGCGCATCGGGAGATTTTTTTCACGATGTTTCCTTCGCCCGAAGTATATAGTACGTTCGTTTTCCGATTTTCAGACTCTTTATCTTTCGTTCGAACTTGGAAGAACTAATCTGTCTCGACCTCGACAGAAGGATGAGCAGATTGCATACCCTCCAGGGATAAGTTTGGATGTTGGATTCCAGTCAGCTGCAAATGATTTCGTGTTCACGCTTGTCAGTTTTGGGGAGTTCAACGTAGGATACTCCCCATGCAGTTTTCTGTGCCACTAATGATTTAAAAAAAATACATAGCAGGTCATGTCGGAATACGAGTTTACTAATAACAAACAAAAAATAAGCAGCCATATAGGAGTATGAAATAAATACTAATGATAAGTAATAAATCAGACAATATTTAAAAATTTGTTTCTACGAGGTTTATAGGCGTATCAAAAATTTTGTTGTTAACGCTTGTTACTGGCAAAAATAATTCCCATTAGAAAATTGTTTGCATTTTCATTATGAATAATATATTCTAAACAATTAATCCGATGCCATAAAATATATTTATGAATGAACAAGAAACAAATAATTATTGTATGGCAAATACAAAAAAAAGTAATTGCATACATAATCAGAAATTACCTCAAGTATATCACTATGAATGGCATTACCTTAGCAGATATAAATGTTCTCAAACGCACTTATGCGTGTGTGCGCACACGCATTCACCAAAGTTTTATCCGCGTATTTCTCCTTCCCCGATTTCGTAGTTGAAATAATAAGAGTATTTTTCTGTACAATTTTCCCGCCCTTAATTTAAAATGAATCACTATTCATCGGATGGCATTTTCATAGCATTAAATGAAAAAGAAATTTTATATGTCAGCTTGTAAAGTTATAAGGTAAAGGCATTTTCCTCGTTCGCCATTCTATGCTAGGTTAGGTATTAACGCTACCTCGTTTACGCTAAAATGAAAAATAAGTCGCATAACAATCGTTTTAATATTTTTGGATGAAAAGATCAACAAAAAATTATGAGAATAATGTAAATATTTTGTGCATTCCATAAAATGTGATTCGACTCTGCATTATCGTTTTTCAAACAATTGAGTATAGTCTTATCCATTCATTATAAATATCTCGCGAATACCTCGCCTTTGTCAAATTTCTTTTATTCGAAACATACTCTTTGCATTATCCGTGTCGCATCGAGTCACCGTTGAAAAATATGTAGGAAGCAGAAACATTTGTCATGATGCTGTAAAAAGGACGCACAGAGATGGAATGCGTCGCTTTAGCTCGTTCGATATCCCCGATGCAGAATTGAGGTCTGGGGGCGACAATGATGGCAAAGAGGTCGCGCTGGAGGTAGAGCAGCGACAACAGAGATTGAGAAGAAAAATACGTAAGGATGGGGAACAGATACAAGAAGCAATTGTAAAGTAATTTGCTGCGAACGAAATAGAGATATAATGGTGCGTGTTTAAATTTGACACTCGAGGTTGTAAATTCATTTTTACCTGTCAGATCCTGAATCAAAGAAACCAGTTCCTTACGAAACCAGGTTTTTAATAAAATATTGCTAAAGCCATTTGCATTCATCATGTTGTTTTACATACTGTATCTTTTGCAATCCAAATAACTTCTGTCGTATTCCTCCGTGAGAGAAGTAGCATTTCGGACAGTTTATTTGAAGTTTCAGAAAGATAAAAAAGGAGAAAGGGTTATAAAATAGGCCGGGAGATATGACGGATTTGCGTCGATGGAAGGAGAAAAACATAAAATTTATGATTAGTGATTCATGAAATTGTATTACATATATGCATTTCCTAGGAGTTGTCATTTTCAGGAAAATCAGATTATTGAAGAGAGTCCGTTGGATTCCATGCTCAGTCTAGTATCTAGGTCGTGATTTAACACGTTAGGGAAAAGAATTGAGTTAGTAGAAATTTAGCTTTGATTGCCCTGGAACTTGGCAGTTGATTTTCTTGTGTCAATGTTTTTCTCCATTTCCCATTAAAATTGCTTTTTTCGTAACAGCACCATTTTCAGATTTACAAAAGGTAAAATATTTTTTACCCTTTCAATTATCAGATAACCGACTCGGAATATGTAGCATTAGGTTAATTGAAAAGAACGATGCGTCGCAATCAGTTTTGAGAATATTTTTCGTTTTGGTGCTAAAATTTCGATCAAACTGAAAGGACGGGAACGATTCAGTCACATTCATATCTGGGGCATTCAAACTCCAATGGACATCGTAAACATCTGTGGGATAAATATTTAACAATAGACTTTATCGGGTTAAATGACTTTTATTTCTAGTGGAATGCTTTCTTGTCAGTAGCAGATGATGATGATGATTGACGTGAGCAGAGTATTTTAGTCAGGTAGATACGGTATGGATTTCGTGAGCCTCTCCATGGATTTTATGCCTTTGAAGGTGTATCAATAGCCTTAAGACTGCATCACTGTGATAGCGCTGATGTATATATACATATGTTAATTTTGCTCATCAATTTGAATTTGACAGCCAACTTATATTAACTTTAATTTTAAATATTCTATTTAAAGTGATTTATTCTCCGTATTAAAATAAATCTTTTTTGAAATTACTTCAAATTTCAGTGGTTTAATTAGTCGACACCGTAAAAAAGGAGTTCTTTTTTAATTTTACCCTTAATTTAGTGGGAGTTAAAACTGTCGAATTGCCACATGTAACGAACTGTTTAATTGCCGGTGAGATACTCACTTGTATGAAGTTAATTCGTTATTATAGCAATAGAGGCGCCATTTTATTTATTTGACTGTTTTGGACTCCCTCACTATGCGGTTCTTGGAACGAACGGAAACAATTAATAATCGGATGACCATACGTCCCGGATTAGCCGGGACAATCCCGGATTTTAGATGTTATCCCGGCGTCTCGTCCGGTTTAGTATTTGGCCCGGTTAAATTTTTTTTATTTAATAAATATAGAATAAATAAATGACATTCCACCAGTTATATGTTATACAAGCAATCCATTTGTTAGGAATTAAAATCTTATCTTTCAGTTATGTTTAAAGAAGTACAATCCGTAAGGGGTGCCTATAGTTGCGAGGTTTGCAGCGCACTCCGACAGCCGAGTGCACGACGGGCACATTTAGCTGTACGAGTTTCGAAGCAATAATTTATGTTTTAGATCATCCCTATTTACTTTCACGAATTATTCTTATCTAAAACGTTATATTTAACTGTTATCACGCCATAATATTTTCTTGAATGTGGCCAGTTACGGATTTAACCACGGCTAGAAATGATACGTCACGTGGCTTTTCCTAAATGCTTTGGTGAACCATAATTCCTTTTTTCTGGAAAACTTTTCTAAAAACTTGGGGTGCGTTTTATATCCAGAAAAATACTGTAAAAATGATTAAAATATTTGTTCCCATCAATTTTCTGACCAATTCTGTAATAATTTTGTGCACACAATGTTATAATTTGAAAATATTATGGGCTACTTTGTCAAGAAATCATGGACAAGCTACGCGGAATTTATCTATTTGGCATGTAAGTGACAAGAACTAAGGATCTTATATTGTACCGTTTATGTACCGGTTTTTCTTCCCCAGTACACGTTGTGTCCCGGTTTTACTTCCTCCGAATCTGGTCACCCTAGTTAATAATAAAGTCGCCCGTGACCGTATTCAAAGATAAATGAGATATTTTAAAGGCACGTTCATAACGGGCGAACTTGGAATGAAAAAATTTAAATCGAAAATCTCGAGTGTCACGTGTCGGTGTAACGGAAGTGTATATGTAGATGGAGGAAGGACAGGTCAGGGTTAAGAGGCTAACGAGTGGCGTGGGGTATCGAGCTTTGTTTCATTGCCGCACAGATGGGTCTTCATTCGCTGGAAAGTAGGGCGAGGTAAGGAGGGGTCGAGAGAACGATAAAAAGAGCGAGGGAGAGGGAGAGAGCGGCATGTGGATGCGTTTTTATAGACTCGGGTCACGTGCCTTGCCATGCGCATACACTGCTTTCTTAAAAATGAACACACTACGAAAGATTTTAAATTTGCGACACAATAACTCTCTCCCCTGAAGCGAACTGTTCTGCTGAAATTATACCTCATTGTAAGGTCGGAAAACACGCCACCGCCGTGATGAAATGCTGAAACGGAGCGAAGCCAATCGTTCTGAGGTGAAAAGATAGTTAATTGAATTTTCGATCGAGTCGGAGGTTGGAAAACCGCCGCTAATTCATTGAAGTATGTCTCGCGATACCCTGGGTAAGAGGGGAGGTTTGGTTGATGTTTAAGTTAGCGTGGATATCGGGAAGTATTGCTTGGAACGAAAATGGAAAATCCGTGGTCTGCGAATATATGGGAAATTAGGAATTCTGGACAAATGGCTCGTGCACCCGTCCTTCGTGCGGGTTACATGAATATTTTACGATATTTTACGTCATCTCTTTAGTTAGGTATATGTATTTTCTTTTGTTATGATCCAGATATCATCATGTCGTTGGAACATTAATTCAAATATAAAAAAATATTTTCTAATAATGTTTTCTTGTAAATTAAAAGCATCCCATCTAAAATCTGCTCCTTAATAATCTCAACTAACGTACCGAATATGGACTATACCCGTCGAAAACTTCATGAAAATTTTAATAGACCTCTATTTTACCACAATATGGCGAATAATCTAAAAACCTTGGCTAAAACTCTTTCACCCTTTGTCCTAAGGTTAGATGAAGATCGGACCTTTCGTTCCTTAACTATATGCATGTGCACAGACGCACTCCGGCAGTCTGCTTCTATTATTATAAATAAGGGATCCTACCATAAAAATATTAAAACAACATTTTAGGTAAAGTATCTGTGCTAAAATAAGTGAATGAAGCATACAGCTCAAAAGGATATTCTTGTGGAATTATTTTTCTTCCTTTGGTGTTAAATTGCAACAATCTGGGACGCTATGTTTTGTTAAGTAAAAGGAATTGTTCAATAGCAAACCGCGCTATTCGCCTACACTATTTTTCAAGTTGCCGATGGAGAAAGTCATCTTTCACTTTGACGGTCTTCTAAATGGTGTCGCGATTTCTCGTCACAGAAGATGGGTCACTGCGATATCTCGTCACAGATGAAAATTGGTACCTGCGACATTTCGTCTCACTTTCAAAATGGTAACTGCGACAACTCGTCACACATTTAAATTCGTACCAGCGACATTTCGTCACACTAAATATTTGATCTCACATTAAAATTTGTAGCAACGACTTTTCGTCATGGAAAATAATTGGTAACTGAGACTTTACGTCACAAAATTAATTTCGTCACACGTTATGTTTGTGGATTCTTTCTGGGAACATAGGCTTCATGGGTATCAAAGTACTCTGGATGATACGTATGTTTGAAATTTATGTATATCCAGCAAGGTTTCTCGGAATCGGCAGGGTAGGGGGAGGGGGTGGCAGGGGTTTCATGGTCTTCATGTGCATCGAAGATCTCTAGACAATACGCATGTTGGAAATTTATTTATGGTATATTAGTTATGATATTTAACAAGCGATAAAAATAAATGAATTCAATTTCCAATGAAATAACGTCTCATTATACTTTCATTAATACTTAGCCCGAAAACTATTCGTAATATCGGGATTTCGTGTTTCTGAATTGTGGCATTATCATTTATCACATTGTTGCATAAGCTGCAATGGCGTTTAATATATTTTGCTGGTGCCAAATGTCTTGGGTGACGAAATCTCTTAGGCACCAAATGCCGCTTGTGACGAAATGGCGTAGGTACCAAAAGTCGTATGTGACGAAATGTCGCAGGTACCAATTGTCCCTATGACCAAATGTCTGTGTGTGACCAGTTGTAGTGACGAATTTTCTTTGACGAAAAGTCGAAAAACCTTTCTAAATATTTAGTCAATAATTTATTGACGCCTTTTCTTTGTTGAGATTTGATATCTTTCACAGGGTTTGTATGTGTTTTAGTTTTAATTTGCTTTGCTAGCTCATCGAATCCCAGGAATATTTTCTCTCCGTTAAACATTTTCTCTCTTAGACGTCTTTATTAAATATTTTATTGCTTAAGAGTAACCTCATACGATTTATTAGCTCTGTATAAGCTCCAGTGTTGTTCAAAGGAGACCTTCGAGAGGGTTGAGCAACATGAACATAGCAAATAATTAATTAGTGTCTGCGAAGACATCCTATTGTAGGAACTGCATGCCTTAAGTGGAAAATTTGTTACAATTTTTTTTGCAATTTAGTTTACATATTTGCTTTATCTATTCTCTCGTTTAACTCTGCATTGTTGTATCCACTTTTCCCACCCATTCGAAGCTTCCGTCTGATTACCACAGCAGCATAATAGTTTACTGTAAGCAGTCTCGTTAGTTATTTTTCTTTCTCATCATTGTTTACCCTCCATTTCTTCATCTCGTGTCATTCTCTCAGTATCTTTCCATTTCTCTCACTCCCTCTTTTATCCCTGCATCCTTTATCTCCATACTCCCCTCTTCCTCTACTTCCCTCCTCATTCCTTCCTAAAATATTTCCTTGTTCTCTTCCACTTGCTCGTATTTGCTAGTTCTTTCTACTTTTACTTTTGATATTGGAATATAATCTCTGGCATCGATTGCTTTCTTGATACCTACCATTTTCTCCATTGAATTGTGTTCATTTTTTTCGCTCGCATGCTTTTCATTATCTCTTTCGTATTTTACATTCACTCGTCTTAATGTCTTTTAGTCATTGATCTTGTTATTAATGACACTCTATATACGTTATATAAAACTTTAATGAACAAATAAGGTTAACATTGGCACTGGAGATATAAAAAGCAGCATAGAGCTATAAAACTACGTTGGTTTGAAATAGTAAGACTTTAAATTCATGCATCCAACATATTTTTCTACTTAGGATAATCACTATATTATTTCGAAAGGTATTTTATATTTAATATAATTCTTTTAGATGTTAGGCTAATTGCCAAAATGCTCTTTAAATCCCTTAATCTTTTTTAAAAGTGTGCTATAGCCAGGAAATGCAACTAGGGGATCCGCGGGATCTTTGGCCTCAATCAGCTCACTTAGGGCTGCTAGTAAAATATGTTTGAAATAAATGTATATCTAAGAAACGCACCAAATACGGAACTAATGGCAAATGAACCTGAGCCTTGTCTCATCGTTGAGACTTTAGTTATAGTAGAACATACAAACATACAAAGTGCCCAGGGACTCAACAGGATAGACCGCAAGAACGCAAATTGCGCGCCTATTTTATAGAAAATGTTTATTTAACATTTTCTACATCATTTGATGTTTGCTGTTTGTACCCTTAATTTTGTTTTGATTGGATAAGATTTTGAAATTGGCGCAATGCGCGGGAGCTATTAGGGTGGTGTTCTAGAAAGCTATACGCAGTCGATTCTTAAATTATTTGAACAGGCACACGAAGTATGGCGAGAAGCAGACACCCGAGACAGCAGTTATCGTAGATCAAACAGACAAAGTGCACAGGGACCCAACAGGAGAGACCTTGCTTCTCTCGGCCAATTAATACATTTAAAGATGTCTTAAATTCGATTATGATATTTGTGGACGACATTCTACAGAAAGAATTTCACGTGCTTTCTCCAATGACAGCCTCTTCCTAGAAACTTTCAGTTTCTCCTATCTCATCCCTCATTCAAGTTTGCTTTTTTAAGTGTACATCCTGCGATCTTCTTTTTTACAGCTTTGTGTCTCTCGGAATCGGTTCAATAACCTCAGGAGTCCATCGCTGGTCATTTTATTTCAGTGTGTCGCGGTTACCGCAATTTTAACGTTTATTTACGTCGCAGGCTCATTTACGGTTTTTTTTAAAGTGCGCTAATGTAATCGTTTTATTCGTCCATCCGTCACACGTCCATATCTACTGATACCACATTCAAGTTGGAACAACCAATTTTTGAGGGATTGTAGATGGCCGTAAATTCATCTCGCGGTTGAAATTTGGAGACTAAAGGGGCAGCTTAAGAGGAGTAGTTTTTATTCTGAAAACCTCCCTCAATATCTGATTCATCAGATCTTTCTTTATTTGTTTCATTTGTATTCAGTCCTTCCTTTTAGGTTTCGTGTAATCAGTATGCAACACTCAATGCCCTCCGGCGCTGTTTGCAAGCGCTGGACTATTCTAGCGTTCGTTTCGCACTCGTATGTTGAAACGGACAGAACCTACGAGCCGTGTAATTTCCTATTGCGGACAACAGGATAGTTTGATTTGAAGATATGTGCATTTCGTCTGAATACACTCCATTCCGTTCCCACCCTACCGTTGATTTCTCAAAAGAACGTGTGTGTGAAGCGCATGTACGTACATGAAGATTATGCATATATATTTGTGTTGAGATGAAGAATTTATGTACATAGTATATTATCGTGACCAAATGGAAACCGTTAGTGATTGATTTATAACGATTACGATAATTATAACAACGCACAATTGGAAAGAATTTCGAAAATAAAAATGTTTGTTATTTTTTATTTTATCAGTTGTGATTGGCCATGTTATTACAGTTACAGATTAATGAATCAAAGGAGCCACAACAAATTGGTTGAGATTTTCATTGCTTTATTTCAAGTCCCTTGAAGATTATATAGCGTGTGTCAGTCATCTTTGCAGAGGTAAATATTTGCGGTTGAGCCTCTTTAATTCTTATATTCACTAATTGAAATATACAATGCATATTATTATTTTGGCCCATGTATTAATATTCCGTAGTTCTGTAATTCTCGGCACGAATTTCCCTTCGGCTGTAATTTTTAAACGTTTTATACATTTTAGTCATATTCTTTTCACTTTTTATCACCTCATAAAAAGTATCGAAGTTGTACCCATGTCGTATAATCATTGAGCTTTTAATTCTGTACAAGGTTGTCTCTGATAATAAACACGCTAGGGATAATGATGTATTTGTTAGAAAATCCTCTTGAACTATAAACGTTACACGACCAACTTCGGGAATTAAGGAACAACAGGAAATTTCTGCGCGTGCTTCTATTACAAAAGTAGTTAAAATTTATCTATAGGGGAGGGCACGAAAAGTTTTCGGAGAAGTGACGATCCATGATCTACGGCGGCATCTCTGTAATTTCCTGCATACTTTGAAGTAATTATTCGCTAGAGTTAAAAGGCGGGTGACGGAGAATTTTGTGAGCAGAAAAAGCTGCAAGGAAGTATGCTGGTGGCGATAAAGAGATGATACATCAGAGTAGTAAACACGTATGCCAGAGTCATTGTTAATGAGGTCAGCTTATGACTCCTATATTAGTAAAGTGACCAAAGTTTTGCTTTAACGCACCATTATTTTAGTCCAACGTGGGTATTTGCCTACGTTGGACTAAAATAATTGTGCGTTATAGCATCACTATCGTTGAATTACATATTACGACCCCTTGATTGCGGCTGAAGTTTGGTTAATGGTGGGCCACGCAGGGTCGCTTTTTCCTTGGGGATTGCTATTCTCTTCCCTGAATTACGCGAGAAAGAATGTTCGTTGATGTTAACCGGTTGCGTCGTGCATGAAATTTTCCCGCGCGTTGCGGAGACTCCAAACCTTATGAATTTCTAAAATGTCTTTCGCCAATCCAAGTCGACGGTAAAATACGCAGTGTTTTTTATCCACGAGCGCTCACGTTATCCTTTAGTATCTTTTCCGAGAAACAACGGTCTCGGCATCCCCGCTTCCAATGCTGCGGTAAAAAGTGACTGTCCTAGGACTAATATTGCTTGCATATCCATTAAATTGTATGCGCAGATTATGCGACTGTCATTTAAAGAATAAACACCCGACCAACAGTAAGTCGACTTCGAGTTTAATCAGAAAATAATGCCGATACGTGAAAAAAATTATAATTTTGAATGATTCATTTCAAATATATTAATTCTTACTCTATTCGATAAAAATGTGCCTATATTTCACAAATGCAATACGATCATAATTAAATGGGACGAACCCTACCCATAACAACTTAACTCAACCCTCAACCACTTAACCCAACCCATAACCACTTACCCCAACCCACAACCACTTACCCCAACCCCCAACCACTTAACCAAACCCCCAACCGCTTAACCCAACCCCCAACCACTTAACCCAATCCCCAGCCACTTAACCCAACCTGGGAGGAGGAGGAAAATGGAACAAACCCAACCTAGGTCGCATATTAGAAAATGCGAAATACTATAGACCTCATATTAGAATAATACCAAAATTTATGTTATTCAAAGAACACGAGGTTGCCGGTTTTCGATTCTTTGAAAATAACCTCTCCTATGAAGCTTAGCGTTATTGGATGTAAGATATTTTCCCCTAATATTGGTGGCGTGGTCTGTGCTGATGAAAGTAAAAGTAAGATGTAGAGTATGTTGTCATATGAGAAGGAGAGAGAAAGGCGGGTGGGAAAGAAACGAGAGTGGAAAGATGTTCACTAGGGTAGGCCGAAAAAGAAGTATCTCTGATCTTAACGCACTAGGTGGAAAAGGTGCAATTTGGGCTTGTAAGGGGATTTTTTTCTTGATATCGGGCAATATGTAGAGGTGCCACCGGGAAACTTAAGTTTTCATTTTTTATAAAACTTATAAAAATTCATTATTTTTTAATTTTATCATTTGAGCATCGCCATTTGAGCAAAACCGATTTCAACGAAATTTAAAATGACGAAGGTGGGCAACATTAAAAAATATAATCAATATCTTAAATGTGGATATAGAAAACAGGGCTGCCACAACACAAGTAATAAAAAAATTCTTTTTAGAAGTATTTGTGTTGAACTACTCACATCAACTTTAACCAAATTTAAAATTTGTAATGTATACGTATATAAAAAACCATACTAGCATATTTGGACCTGATCAACCAAACAGGGCTGCCACACTTACAAATTAAATGTTTTCAGAAATTACGGAGTTGGAAGGAATTGCCTTAACGGATTTCAACTAAATTCTGTATATAAGATTTGTACAACATACCATAATGAAATCAAGAAGTTTAAAGCGGACAAAGAGCAGCGCTACCACAATTCAAACTAAATGGTATCTTTACACGTATTTATAGAGAACAAGTAGCAGGAATTTTATATATATTATATATATCTTCATATAAATAAATAACCAAAATAACATATTTTATCCGGGTCGACTAAACAGGGCTACCACAATATCAAGGTTAGAATTTTTCTGTAAATATGAGTTTAAAAGTCTTTAGCTAAAGCGATTCCAAAAAGAAATTTCGATTGTAGGACGAGTATAGAATGGAAAAATGAAATGAATATGTTTCGAGCGTATCTATAAAGCAGGGCTACCACCATATAACGACATATAATCCATCAGAATAGAGGCTATTGTGGCTTAGTGAGGGCGTACCTCGCTTGGCAATTAGCGGGTTCAAAGCTGCTGTTACATTGTTGTAACCCTCATTAACAACTCAAGAGCAGTTTTCACAACTCCTTTGTCTCCCAAAAAAGAATATATGGACCTTACTTCACGTTCCACTCTAATTGCAAGAATATCGACCTGTAATCCCAATCAAAACAAGGAAAAACCTGAGAATGGCCGAATACTGTACACGTTGATGTAATTCGCCCAAATTCGAAGCCACAGTGTCATCTAAAGATATTGTCTGACTACAGTCTGAGTTCAAAGCGTTCGTGATGAGCTCGATAGTGATCTACTGAAACATAGTGCGGTTGTTAAATCATTAAATTTTTAAAAAATTCAATTCCGAACAATTTCAAAGTAAATTTTACAATTTAACGGTCCAGTGGCAGCTCTAAATATTATCCGATCCCAACAAAACTTTTTTCCCTTACGCATGAACCCATATGGCACCTTTCCCACACTAGTGCGTAGTAATCACCAATACAAATTTAAAAACGGCCTTTTTCGGCCCATCCTAATGCACACATGCGTGCATAGATGCGAGGCAGAGGCGTTCTTTATGATTTATGCAGTCATGTCAAAAAAGATAAATATTAATGGCTTAGCGTAGTGCTTAAAAACTGGTATGCCAAAGAAATATCGAAATTTTTATTCACCGATTTATATCCTAATCGGTTGTACTTAATAAAACAAACAATTATTTAAAACTTACCTCACTCGATTAGTAGTAATATAATCTTTGTTTACGTCCATTCCCTCGTTGTAAATTACCCACTTTTTCACTTACAAACGCTGCGTATACGTAAAGAAAATAGACGTATTTACGTTAATTTCTTCGTCGTAGATAATCTATTTCCTTTTATTTTCCAATTGTTGCGTGCGCATGAAAGAAAATTAAACTAGTTAGGTATTTACAGCAGATATTGTTTACTTCAGTTGTCACGGAGATTTTTTCGTTGACAACAATTAAAAAACACGGGGAACGTTTTCTAAAGTGAATTACGACTTTCTCGTTTGACTTTCTTGAAATCGGCTATTCCTTCAATAAAAATGTACCGAACAAAACATATGCTATTTGACTAGTTCCGCAAATCTTGTTTGAAGATTTTTCTGTTTCAAGTGACATTGTACGAGATATAAAGTAAAATTCATTTTTTGTCACCAGTCAAGTTGCACTCCTGATTAGGCTACGTGAACCATTTTTTATTTTCTTGGCCCTTATGTCCTGAATACCTAAGTACCCAGTAGTTTTGCAGATGAAACATGCGGACGGACAGACGGACGGGCAAGACGGGACCATAAGGCGTTCTTTTTTACTTTTTGTAAAGAACGCCTAAGAACTGTGGAGACAGCAAAGATGGAAAAGGAAGGAGAGGAGAAAAATTGAAGGTTATGCAAAGAATAATATAAACGATCGGAGCGCCTTGCCTTAGAAGGTTAGGGAAAGCATATAGATATTAATTTTTTCCATAGAGTTTAGGCTGTTTTTAAAACATTTTGCATATACTATGGTGATAACTTAGTAACGATACGCAAATTTGTTTGGGCAGCTTAGTTATATCTATTCACCCGTTTTTAGAACTATTTTCTGCATTACGTAATAATTTGATACTGCTGCGCTTTAAAAAAATAAAGATTTGCTGTTAGTGGAAGTTTATTTTTGCATTTAAAGCGGAGCGAATCGAACATTTATGCATTATGAACGTAGGTTATAGAAATGAATGCCGCTTAATAGAATTTGTTTATTATTCCAGTTGACTTTTATCAGATTTATCAGAATTTTCGCTGCAATTAACGATCCATTATAATTTTCCAAGGCATAGTCCTTTTTTAAAATCCTATGCCTGTGATAAGCATTGGTAGATGGTAGCTCGTAAGCACTTTGGCTC
Organism: Tanypteryx hageni; assembly: GCA_028673005.1. NCBI lineage: Eukaryota > Metazoa > Arthropoda > Insecta > Odonata > Petaluridae > Tanypteryx > Tanypteryx hageni. The sequence continues at coordinate 62,839,181 of CM054115.1, read as the reverse complement.
CAAGTTGAACAGTTGTATAAAACTCCTTCAGCCAAAAAATTGTAGGGTAAGCCCTATGCATTTCGCCCACTAAGTGGGCATCTTCAGGGGAGAACCTGCCTTGGCAGTGAACAGAGTTCAACTGCGACGAAGTTAGAGGAAAAGTTTATAACGAAGACCGAAAAACATTTGAGGGACGAAAAGAATTTTGTGCGTCAAGTTCGGTCAATTTATATAAAGTTTTGTTAAAATCAGTATCTGTGTTCATAAGATTGTTTCTGTTTTTATAGATATGTAGATTTTCTAATAAAATTTTCAAACATAAGAATTGCACAATAACATACACGAACCCACATAGTTTGAAAAATTTACTGGATAGCACCAAGGGCAGAACGGAGAATTTGAACAAGTCCGGAATTTATAAAATACAATGTTCACATTGCAATTTAATGTACATAGGACCAACTAGACGAAAACTAATAACACGATTTAAAGAACACTTAGCCCATTACAAACACAATCGTTTTGAGAAATCAAGCGTAGCCACTCATATCCTCAAAACTGGACACAGTATACACATAGAGGACTTAACATTGTTAACTTCAGCCAACCATTCACTTAACTCGTTAGAAAATCTGCATATCTATAAAAACAGAAACAATCTCATGAACACAGATACTGATTTTAACAAAACTTTATATAAATTGACCGAACTTGACGCACAAAATTCTTTTCGTCCCTCAAATGTTTTTCGGTCTTCGTTATAAACTTTTCCTCTAACTTCGTCGCAGTTGAACTCTGTTCACTGCCAAGGCAGGTTCTCCCCTGAAGATGCCCACTTAGTGGGCGAAATGCATAGGGCTTACCCTACAATTTTTTGGCTGAAGGAGTCTTGTACAACTGTGATGAGCATGTTTCATGTGGGTGAATTCCGTCGGAATAGCATTGTTGCGATGGCCATGCAAGCTAATCCGTTGGGAATTAGCCTTCAGGATTCAACAGCGAACTATCAAGCCCAGTTTATGGCTTCAACCCATCAAATAATCAAGATAATTCGCGTGTGCGGTATGCATCCTCAATGAGAAAGTTTGTCGGTTCGAAGAAAACATCGAGAATTGATCGATGTGTCAGTAATGCGGACAGTTTCCTCCTTCATTCATGCGATTTATGTAGGTTTTATAATTCAATGCGTCGACCACGTTCGCGTGGTTATGTTTGATGGGAACATGGGAGTAGAGGTATCGAGTGCACCGCCGAGTTTCGTGTACACTCTCGCACTGATATTTATTTTAGATTCTTCGCCGGTGAGTTACTCGTACAGTGGTCGGAACCTTCGATGATCAATTTCTTAAGAGTTGCTTCCTTCTACGATGGATGTTTATCTTCGCTAGTTATGCTTTCTAGTTGTTACAGGCAGCGTAACTAGGGCGGGGCATCTGCCCCGGGCGCAAACATTGTTAAAGGCAAGTTGTAATTGTCACAAGGACAAGGGAGATTTCACTACTATACTTGTTCCAGACATTACGCACGGCAGAAAATATAAATTTTGATGATGCTGCATTAAAATTACATAGAATAACTTTATATACTTATACTTTCTGTATTTAAATGATGTATGTTTGTAATTGTATGTAATTATATTCATAATTATGTATTTAAATTATGTACATTTATAGTAAGATATTATATCATTTATAGTTTATCTTTATTTATTAATTGTTCGCCCTAAAAACATATCGGTATTAGAGAATTTTTTATGGAGGGGTCGCATATTTGGTAGTTTGCCCCGGGTGCTAAAATAGCTAGTTACAGCGCTGGTTACAGGAATGTTATTTTCGGCTAGAAAAAATTTGGGCACAATATACGGTTGTAATTTAGTGCTAACAGCATATAGCGTTAATTTTTTATTACGACACAATAAGTCGCTTTCATTTTGCAGAAATGATATTTCCGTTAAAATGGCATTTTATAGAAAAAGATACTTTTACTTTTAACGAAACGAAACTAATTTTAACTCTATGGAAATAACCAACAATGTTTATGACCACTCACGGATGGAGGTAATAACTGCCTTATTGTTACCAAAAAAGTACTTCGAGTCCTTGGTATTTTTCAGACACAAATATGTTAAGTTACTGCTAAGAGTTCACTGAAAATGATACAAATTTGGGTTCTGATTAATCATTTAATGTAATTACGTTGTGCACGGCGTCCTATCATGTTTTACTTTTACTATCTCTTTTAACAGAATATTGGAGCACGTTGAGAATTCTCAACCTCTAAGATGAAGGAAAAAATCAACGTTTTAGGTAAAGAGGCTGCGTCGATGAAAGGGAAAAGAGGTTAGTGCCTCGGTCCTTCTGGAGGAGCTATTTTAGGTAGTCGCAAGGGAAATTTCGTAAACAGACCAGACTATTAGTTGAGTTAAGAACGGGTGACTTTATGAGACGCTATATATATCATATATAATAAAGAAGCCAGATTATGATGGTAGATAGGATAGCGGAGACATGATTAAAGAAATTAAGCCTGGGAAGATCATTTCGCTTCGAGAAGATCTTTCAAACGGTAGGAAGTTTGCGAGCTGTTTATGTTTTCTTCATTCATCTTTAAACAATGATCTTGGCATTTTAAAAATAAGCAAGTCAGAAGTAAGAATAAAGTCAGTGTAACATACGTGGAACAAACTTGCTTGTATTCGTCCGTACAATTATGTCCCTGGCTACATTCCCTAGAGAAACCAAACCATTTACTAAAATGGCCACATGCGACTTCATAATCCATTCTATGGGGCATATACTACTTTTCAAATGCCTTTATTAAATCTATATTACATCCACCTACTAGATAAATATCATATGGATTTATTAAATTAGATCTAAAAACATCTCTTGCTATCAAATGTACGAATGTGAATGCCTTAAAAAATGATTATGCGATGAATCACTACGCGACCTGAATAAAACCCGCGAGCCGGAGTTTGGGGACCCCTACCCAAGTGCCAAGCACATACGACAAACGGAATCGCAAAACTTCGTAGCTAAAACGTGCATATTTATATAAGTATCGGAGTTGAATTTTAAATCGATCACAGTATTTTCTCTGTGTGGGAAAGTAAAAAGATTTCTGATCATCATCGATCGTGTAAATTTGCAACATGTTGCCTAAGCTTCAGTGTATGGGGCACCAAACAGTAGGAACGTCCTTTGCTTATTAAATTCAACTACAGCTGCTATGGAGGCGAAAGTCAAACTCGTGGAAAGATAGTTTCTGTCCAACCCGAATCGATATTTTTGAGTAGAGAAAATTAACGAGCGCGCGGATTGAAAAATCCGTCTTAATATATCTGCGTGAACTTTTCCCTCCCTCCTCTCCTTCCATCACCTACCCTTCTTCCATCACCTTCCCTCCTTCCATCACCTCCCCTCCTTCCACCACCTCCCCTCCTTCCATCACCTTCCCTCCTTCCATCACCTCCCCTCCTTCCATCACCTCCTCTCCTTCCATCACCTCCTCTCCTTCCATCACCTCCCCACCTTCCATCACCTCCTATCCTTCCTTCACCTCCTCTCCTTCCATCACCTCCTCTCCTTCCATCACCTCCTCTCTTTCCATCACCTCCTCTCCCTCCATCACCTCCTCTCCTTCCATCACCTTCCCTCCTTCCATCACCTCCCCTCCTTCCACCACCTCCCCTCCTTCCATCACCTTCCCTTCTTCCATCACCTCCCCTCCTTCCATCACCTCCTCTCCTTCCATCACCTCCCCACCTTCCATCACCTCCTATCCTTCCATCACCTCCCCTCCTTCCATCACCTCTTCTCCTTCCATCACCTTCTCTCCTTCCAACACCTCCTCTCCTTCCATCACCTCCTCTCCTTCCATCACCTCCCCTTCGTCTCCTGCCTCCAGCCCTGCCTTCATCAATGGCTTCTTCACTGCAAACAGAATATTGCTTACTCTGCACTCCCTTCTGCCTACCCTCCACCAGAACGATGAGCCAGCTCCACTCATCCTCTTCCCCTCTCCTTCCCAACCCTCCTTCACCCACTTTCAACGCTTCTATCGGAATCTTCCTCTCCTGTCTTTCTCTCACTTCCACATCCGTTCATGCTTCCTCCCATCTTTATTCCCTCTTATTCCGCTCCCTTTCTTTCCTCTCTCTTTGTGCGTACACATCCCTATTTCCGCTCCCCCTTTTTGTTTCCTCTGTAAGCCCTTCCAGCAGCATCGCAACGATCTCCTTCTCTCTTCATCTCTCTATTTGCCTCTCTTCTGTCCTTACTCTCTCTATCACCCGACCCTCTTCCATCTGCACCACATTTCCCTCCCTCTCCGTTTCACCTCTCACCTTCTCTCTCCGTCCCTTACCTCCTTCCCTCTCCCTCCCTTACCTCCTTCCCTCTCCCTCCTTTAACTCCTTCCCTCTCCCTCCTTTACCTCCTTTCCTCTCCCTCCATTACCTCCTTTCCTCTCTCTCCATTACTTCCTCCTTTCTCCCTTTATTACCTCCTTCCCTCTCCTTCCCTCTCCCTCCCTTACCTCCTTCCCTCTCCCTCCTTTACCTCCTTCCCTCTCCCTCCTTTACCTCCTTCCCTCTCCCTCCTTTACCTCCTTCCTTCTCCCTCCTTTAACTCCTTCCCTCTCCCTCCTTTACCTCCTTTCCTCTCCCTCCATTACCTCATTTCCTCCCTCTCCATTACTTCCTCCTTTCTCCCTTTATTACCTCCTTCCCTCTCCCTCCATTACCTCCTCCCTCTCCCTCCCTTACCTCCTTCCCTCTCTCTATCGACCTCCTGCAATGTTGTTGCTATGAACGTGTGAACTCTTACAAAGACCACCGAAGACCTACGACATACTGCTCATAAACACTATGAGATCCGAAATATGACTGTAAACTGTAACACCTTCCGGAAATAACTATTTACGGCAAGATACATGTCATGTTTTTGAAATTCAAAATCGTCTCCTATAACAAATTGAAAAATCATTTTTTAGACAATATCATCATGAAAGTTTTCTTCTGTCGTGTTTAAAGGCTGTAGTGAGGAGAAATTTTTAATTCGCCAGGAAAAAAAATTAACGAAAATAAATGTCTTTTTAATAGGTAAATTGGAAAATAGATAGGGTTTATTCTATATTATATTTTATGAATATCATCGCCTAAGTTTGAACGTTTATCGCAAATCATTCCAAAATCAGAGCTTCCTAAAAAATATTCTACAGGAAGGTGATGCATGCAATGATGACATCAATTTCAATCTATTTAAAACGAATCAGCATTGTTTTATACTATCGTATTTACCGAGTTTAGGTTTAAAATTAATATAGAGTTACATTTATTGCTATATAAAATATGAGAATGATAAATGTTTTCTAAAGTCTATCAAATTATTTGATACCTATTCCTATTGCAGAGAAAATGAAAAAAAAAAATTAATTGTCGAGTTCCACGTATGGTTTGGAAAAGAATTTTTCATCAGAATAGCTCCTTTGACAGTGATAATCTCGATTAAACCACATGCGTATATTCGCTACTAAGGGCGCATCTTATTCACTCCAGCGTGTTGTAGCTAAAGGAGTTATCTTCTATTGCGGGTTTGATAGAGAAATGGGGTTTTGTAAAGCGGTTCTACGTCAATTCGTCTCGGGCAATTCGTCGCGCGGCAATTCGTCGCGTGGCAATTCGTCGCGTGTCAAATTCGTCGCAGGACAATTTCGTCACATGGAAGGTTTCTTCGTATGGCAATACAAATTCGTCGCAAATTCAGGAACCGTTGAGGAAATAGGAAATATTTACCTCTCATTCCCAATGTATCGATTTGCATAGTGAAATCCCGAGTGGCGCATTGGCAGTGAAATGTCCCGCCGTCCAAATGCAGAAATTTTCGTCTGACTTTGTTTTTCATATGCTATAAATATAAATATTTAACATTTGCAAATTATATCGACGTTTAAACGGTTGTCTCTCTTTGGCCTACGTTTCGTGGCACGCGAAAAAGTTCCAACGAGGCGGCAGAAGTTTCTTGCGCTCAAATGTAAAATTCCATATCTCCAAAACCAATAAAAATATTGAGTTAGTTCTACTTTCAAAAATAACTTTAATCTTTTCTTTCCATTTCATCTGAATATAGTATCCACCGATTCCTAATAGTACGTAAGTTAGCAAGAGAGTGAAAATTTCGTGCAATTATGCAGAATGTGTGAGCCTCGCTCGGTTTTATTTAATTTTTAACAACAATGGATTTGTTTATAAGTTCCTTTTAATGGTATGTTTGGCTTAATGAACACTTTTGAAAGCTATAGAAAATGTTTCGTGTGATTTCAGCTAATAGACTGTGAGATTTGGCCGTTCAAATACGAATGCGGCTGAAGAAACTCGGAAGTCTCGATGTAAACGCGGGAACTATTGTTTAACCATGCAGAAACTGCAATTTTTCTTTCTAACAATGTATTTAGTACATTTTGTTACTCATGTTTTTCATTTACCATCCCTCTTTAGGTGTTTAAGTGAATAATTAAGCCAAAAACGACAAAAATCTGTATTTTGCAGAATAGGCAACGCCGAGAATTAGCAGTATAGGGAAATAACATGGAATAACGGTTCTCCTATAAGAACACGTAATGCGCGAAGTGAAACGCAGAATAATATTATCTCATTAAAATGCCACGATTCTCCAAAATGTGTAATTTAAACGTTAAATTTAGCGATTTCGAATATTTATATTTTCCTAATAAGAAAACTAATCTTCATACCTTTCTCCTTATAAATGAACAAATCCCGCGTCGATATCTCAACTTATCTCAGGGTTTTCAGATCGAACTTTGATTGAAAAGCCTTTGACCATTCCTGCCATTGCATCAGCACATAAACTTAGGCAGTTTTCCACAAAATTTGGTTTGCATCAAAGTATTCATTAATCACCTTAAAGATTTCTTCTTCAGTTATTTGTTTTGGAAGTTCTTTGCAGAATAAATAATGCTCTTTGAAGCACTTCTCCTCAGGAATTCGAGCAAGTGCTGCATCATCTAGTTCGGTGGGAATTGGGCTTATTGATATAGTTATGATTGTTTGAATAAAACTCATTTTACAGATTTTTCGGCAAAATAAAAAACAACATAACTTCTTCTTTAAAATGATATAAGAATCTCGGGGTACCGTCGGCCTAACGGGACTTTTCCTGGTATCCATCAATGTTTAGTGGCATACTTGCGGCACACCACTACCGCGCTAGTTGTGAAGCACTGACTTATGGAACCATCTGTTGTCAGTTTTGATATGTTGAATGTCCGTTCATAGAAAATAATTCCAATAAGTTTACAATGCACCGTATAACACATTGCAAGCTCTATCCGCTGAATCACTAAGAAAAGTAATCAGCGTGGCTCTGTGACAGTATAAATGAACACGTTGGATGGGAATGGAATACGCCATTTTGTTACTACGTGTATGCGAGTGAATGTATTTTTCATAGCTTCTTCGCTTCATAGAGGTCGGTAGATTTTTTGCATAAGTCGAAAATTAACAATATTTGGGACTCTTATTTCAATAGAGTACACAGTGCTTTACGTGCTTCTGTTACAAACTAACCACCATAGGAGATCAATTAAGGCGAAGAATATTTTCCATCGCTTTATCTAATTAATTATATATTTTTCGGAGATAGTGCTAAGTTACCATTCATTAATTGACTCTTGATAAATTACGTAGGTTCAATAGCTATAAATATGTTGAGAAAATCAGATGAGAATTTCGTCTACAAAGCAGCCGACATCATTGGTGACTCAACGATTGCAGGTTCTAATAATCTACTTTTATTGCGAGGTTGCGGATTTTTTAAATGAAAAAGTATCGAGAAATTAATACGAACGATCGAAGGATATTTCAGAAATTGTTACCACTGGTAATAAATATTTATATAAGTTAAAAATGTGGTAAATATTCTGAAAATTATTGTTTTTGTTGTGACGTAACATTGGATTATAAACTTTCTGTAATTTTTACGCTCTCCCTATATTCAGTGACTTAATAACCGCAACTATGGTCTTTACTTCTGAAATAATGATTATTATTATTTTTTAAATTTTCCTTATAATAGATTGATAGTATTTGTTTTAAAGAATGAACTGTCCATGGAGAATTTGTAATCAAATGCGCGTTTATCATTAAAATAAAATATAAACTTACCTATTTTAAGCTACAAAGAGTGTGCATCAGATTTACACTTTGAATTCAATTTCAGGAAATTCTCGCATGATCGATGTCATTATTTTTAAACCAGAAAATTGACGTACGTTTATTATGCCAGTGAATGCTATAGATAGTTTTCATAGCTACTAAGTTATTAGAATTCGAAACAAAAGTTTATAAACATTAACAACTTTTTTCGCAAGTTATTCTAAAGCATTTATTTAGTTATCTTTAGAATCGTGGCAAAGGAGTCATTACAGAAGTGAATTAACCAAGCTACCCGATTTTCGAAAATACATCCAGCTATGATGTTTTATTGTTGAAAGTCATAAAACAGTTTAAATGAAACGCTAATTTGTCTCATAATCAGGATTTAGTCGGATTAAGCGAATACATAGGCTTGCAAGCGGTTTGCACTGCTTTTCTGTATGGGGGACCTTTTGTCAAACACATCCACGCTTGTTAGTGAGGATATCACTTCGAGCAGTGGACAAACGTAGTTTTGCAGCTTTCAAAAGGTAGAGCTTAATTCACCGAGTGCGTCAAATACGTATTAAGGCCACAGGAAACGGACAAATCAGCGGCGAAAACCAAATCGATATCTCCACTGATAAAACATTTAGCTTGTCATTTGTGGTGATGAGTATGTACGTGTAATTTTTAGCTAGTGGCGAATTAAAAATTTCATTTTTATCAACATTTTGCGGACTGTATGAGTTCAAATTATATGATATATTTGTTAGCGTTGTTTTGACTATTATGAAGATAAATTGTGCAGATATGAGAGGAACTCCTTCCTCCCGAAAATATTGGTAATCCAATTTCAGAGAGTTAATGCTTTATTTTATTAAAAATTTCAATGGCAGCTTAATTGATGTCAATTCTTGGAGCTCTCGGTGTATTTCCTGTTAACGCAGCTATATACACTTTAAAATAAATATGTTTGTAGTTCCTTGCTACATTACTGCAGTTGAATTTTTTCTTAACTATTACGCATAAGACGGTAGTGGTACTCCTAAATTAACATTTAACTGTAAATGCTAGGAAATTTTGCGTTATAATTCCGCTATACTACGTACAGTTATCCCTCGTGATAATATCCTTCGAGCTACGATTTTATGGCTGTAAGTCTCGAAAAATTAATTGGAGAAGTCGTGATACCCGGAACTACCTCATTAATTAAAGTAATCGCAATGTTAAGTGAAAATTTATAAAATACTCAAAATACGACAGAAAATTCTGGGAATTTACGCAGTCTCGTGATTCTTTAGTTAAACCGCTTTCTTAATGCTGAATGAGACATTCTTATCGGATTGGAGTCTCAGTAGCAATTTCATTTTCCACCGATTCAATTTATCAAATGGTCCGAAGTCATATTTATAGGAAAAAATATTCTATACCTCCACTAGCGCGGTTAAGAAAACGAAATTAGATATATTATACCTTGTATCTTGTCCCTTCCATATCATATTTGAAACTCGCCGTTTACAGATTATATGTATACAACTAGGAACTCTTCCCCTACACGCTATGCGCGTCAACCCCGTCCTCAACTCGCTCCAGGGGCTTCGGTGCCGCGCGCCTCGCAAAGCTGAAAATAATTTAAAATTTTAAATATTGTAAACGGCCGCCATTTTATTTCAGGATGCCGTGTGAAAATGAAATAGTCTTCCTGGGGTCTCCTAGCTTTATCTTTTAATCACAACAGTTATCACAGCATCTATTCACCCTGAGGTCGATATTTAAACGATCAACTTCTTAGCGCAATGCTCTCTTTAATAACTTCTTTATATCAACTATAACGTCGATTTAAATACGAAATAGTTATAGTTAGAAATTATTACTGTAGGGAGACTGACAGCGCCGGGAGATGGAGAGGAGGGAAACCTTTAAGCGGTGCACTGTATGCTTAAATCAGCAACAATGCGATTTCCCTTGACGACGAAAGGTAAACCCGAAAAAAACGCGAAATATTCATGTTCAAAACGAATCTGTAGACTGATTTGACGCGTATTTAAAAATCGACGGTAGGAAACTGAATTTCCATTCATTTAGGTAGTATGGTTTAAAATCCATATCCGTGCGACTATTCTAAGTAATTTTAAAGTGCGTTTGAAAGTTATACGGTGTAACATCATGCACAGCGTTACATATGATGGTGGTCGCCATTACGTTTATAGGCGTTCTTTAGAAAAAGTGAAAAAGAACACCTTCTGGTCATGCCGTGTCCGTCCGCGTGTTTCATCTGCGAAACTACTGTGCGGGTGTTGATGAAATTCGGTATTTCGGATACAGGGGCAAAGAAACTAAGAAAATGATATATGTATATGTTTCGCGTAGCCTAATCGAGAATGCCACTTTACTGGTGAAAAAAACTGAACTTTTTTTATATATCGTAAAATATAATTTATAATAAAAAAGTCTTAAAAAATTGTGGAACTAGACAAATAGCGTATGTTTTTAGTACATTTTTTATTGAGGGAATATCCGATTTAAAGAAAATCAAACGAGAAAGTCGTAATTCACTTTGAACTTGGAAAAATACGTCTATTTTCTTTACGTATACACAGTGTTTGTAAGTAAAAATAAAAGGGTAATTTGCGACGAAGGAATGAGCGTGGACAAAGATTATATTACTAATATTATTTTTTAAATAATTTTTGATTGTTGTATTAATTATTACTGATTAGGAAATAAATCAGTGAATAAAAAATTCGATATTTCGTTGAGATCACTTCTGGCATATCCTTTTTCAGTTCTTAGAAATTATACTTAGCCATTAATATTTATCGTTTTGACATGATAACATAAATCTTATAGATCGCCTCTGCCTCGCATCTATGCACACATGATGATCTGTTTTCTCTTGTTATAATATATAGAGAAATAGTACGCAGCTAGATTTTAAGATAAAATTTTCAGTTAAAATTTTTTAATGAATTTACATATAAAGTAGTTTATGAGAACAAAATCTACGTTTAGGTGTCTCTAAAAACACAAATATCACGAATTTTATTTATAAAAAATCCTCACCTTCGGCTGATAATACGCAAGTCAGTTCTTGACGACATTTTCTTCGGAAAAAGGTTCTTCTCCTTGATCGTAAAATAGTGTGCGTAAGATAAATATTATTCTAGTACTTTTTTATTAAACTAGCTCTTATCAAGTTTGTGAAACCTCGTTAATTTAAACCTTGTCAATATTAGCATGTAGGCTTTTGCTGCGTTGTAGTTTCATGTTATATTGCTTTATCGGGTTATTACTTCAACCTGAAGTAGCCACCGGCATTTTTTACTGAACATTGTCAGCTATTTCAACAAACGTGGCGTATTAACCCGACGAAGCAAAATAACACATAAATACCCTAGTTCCTTACTAACCGCGAGGTATATGTTCCTGAATATCCGCGGTTGACAAAACCGCGATTGTCGAAGGCTAAGAACTATTGAAAAGGGAGTGATCTCTGTGAGTTATACCTCAGGTCGTAAATGTATACTTCGAGGTTAAAAATTGTATGTTATACTACAAAAAACGTCTATTTTGTAAAAATTAATATGATAATAATTATTTCAAGAAAGGTAGTATTTGTCCCTTGCCTCTCAAGAACTAAATACAACTTCATAGGGGTTAATGACCAAAGGTATGCTAAGGAAAATCCATTTACGAATTTAAATAAAGCTACTAAAACAACACTTCCATAAAATTCCTCGATTTTCCACCTACCGACTAACACGTGGTCTTATCAGGAACTGCAAATTTCCTATGTCCTTGTAAAGTACGCAGCTTTTTCATTAAAATTTATTTTAATATTAATAAAATTAAATCTGGCCGGTCGGAGGACTGTGGATAGTTAAGATCGGATACAACGGTTGGCGAGGGATTACTGTATTAGTCCATTATGATATTTTCGTGATAATTTTTTCATTATTAATGATATTTTCGATGCGTATGGTATACTTATGGTATACGGAGAAAATACTTTCGGGATACGCTCAGTCGTCTGGAACTACATCCTCTTAGTACCTTTAGAAAACAAGCGTCGAAAATAAATCGCCGAGATAACCAGCGCCCTCAACCTTATCACGACGGTTATAACTATCGATCCGAAAAATCCCGGTTAAGTCCGCGCGGAAAAATAACCTATTGCAAGCTCTCTGATGCCTAAAAACGAACGCGAATTAGTCATAAAGGGGAATGATTCGCGAACAAAAGAAAAATGTTGGAGGGCTTTAGAACCGCAACGAGAAATGATCGCGAATACCGCAGTCGATGAAAAGATCCTTCCGTCATTGGTATAATCGCCCGCTTACGTGGCGTGCATTCGAGAGCGAACCAGCTCTCCGTCCCCCTTCTCTCGTTTTCTCTCCATTTTATCACCGAAGAGATATGTGCACGGGGGAGGCATCCACCTAAATCAGTGTCGCCAACGATAAATATGCGAAACGGCGGGTTAGTAGAGGGAGAGAGGCAAAAAGTGGAACGGCGACGGATTATAAACGGGTTCTTGACGAAGGGCGAATCACTCGGGGGAGTTTGATTGTAAAATATATTTTTTTTGTAAAATCCGCGCGAATGTGTCGCGATAGCGGAGGGACTCCATTCGATTCGGCACAGCTACGTGCAGCAAAGGTAGTCATGGCAACCTGGCCATGTTAACGAGGCGGCCCTCGCGTCATTTGGCGTCAGAAAGGAAATTGGAATGCCGCTCGGGAGATGGAGTGGTGGAAGGGAGAGAGAAAAAGATAGAGAGAGACAGGAATAAGCAGAGCGACCCTATGGAAGATCAAAGTTTTTTTATCAAGGGGTACTTCCATCAGAGATAGAGCGACCTTTTCGGCAGGATGCGATCAAGTCCGTTGAAGGGAGTAATTAACGTTGAAGGTTTGACACTCCATATTCTTCGCTCTTTTTTTAGCCAAAATACACTTTTCGTGTGCGTCAATATTTTCTTTTATCGGCCTGAATATACAAGAGATATTGTGCTCTGACCCATTTTATAGACCTAAAGTACGTCATTTGTCAACTTATAAAATAAACGCGGATTTCGGTTTGGAAAAAAACACTTAATGGAGTAATTTTCTGCTATACGGAGTTTAAAATGAAAGGGTTCTAATGAGCGCTCAAGTTCAACAACCTCCGCTTTCCAGCTATTCGTCGAAATGTTTTTCGTGTAGTAAAATAAACTCTTTCCGTCATCCTGCAGATGGAATTTTGGTTTTCAATGTATGCCTTCCGGAAAATAGATCTAAATTCGACCGCTAATAAACGCTGCAGACTTGAAATATTAAACGTGAATGGTATTCGTTTAAAATTTTAAGAAAAGCGGGAACTTTCAGTACTAAAGATACTCGAAAGGGCCCGGAAACTGTGCTAAATTTGGATAATGGATGGAATATTCCCATTTTAAGTCCTTCTTCATCTGGTATAATGTATGCATCATGGTATCAGTTTTTAATCAAAATTGATAGACGAAGGTAGATGGTTGATTAGCGAGAGTGACTCCCAATGGTAGGGTCGCGGGTTCGAATCCTACCTAGGGCATGGTTGTATGCGATCGTCGGTGTTCTTGTTATTAAAACTATAATAATCCAAGAGGTTGATTAGCCAAAAATACAGCCACACACTTGTTATTGAACTCAGTATAAAATGTCGGTAACGGCTTTTTATGAGCTATTTAAAATAAAAAAATTAATATTTTCTCGAGTAATGTAAATATCCTTCCAGTAAGCCAATAATTCCAATTATCCACTTTTTGGGCTTCGCCAAAATATGGTTCACAGGGCGGTCGTTATTTTCATTTAGTGTATTTGACTGAGAGGTTCTCTGGTCAGTTAGATTCTTATAGTTTAACGTGTAAACATAATGATTACCATGAACCTCTGGTGAGGAATAAATCTGTTATTTTAAATAAGTGTATCATATTAAAACATAAATATTACGTTTATTTTAGAAAAAGATCACTTAACTAATATTATTTTTTATCATTGGATTTTTCTGTAGTGATTCACTTATTAATCGACTTTTTCTATTATCTGACTTAGCTCCGGTTGGATACAAGGATTATTATTATAACTAAAGATTGTTTGTTACAAAAAGCACTAGGGAAAAATGAAGCGACTGAAAAACAATATCTTTGATGTTGTACGCGAATTGTTTTACAATTTTTAGAAAAAGTCTCAGTAAACCAAGTGATAAGCGTTCAAGCCTGCTTGAAAGCTGAAAGGCGTTTCCAACATTTTCTGTAAGATATTATCAAAATATTGTAATGATTACGGTAGAGATTAGTTTGCATTTATCATTAAGCAATGCCTAACTTATGTAAACAGGGGCTCGTCTTATTTAGGTCAGCCTTTATTTATGAAAGTTTTAGAAGGGCAGATCTCCCATAGTGAGGCCAGAATGGCCAACCGGTGCCCCCACGTTTTATGGCATTCCGAAAAGGATGCGAAATATTTCTTGAAAATACAATTAAATGAAAAATTATTAATTTGCTATAGAAACACGTGCTGTTGCGTGAGAATTATTTCTTATTGCCAGGTTTTAGAGTATATTTATAATTTTTTGGAGAAAAAGGTGAGTATTTAATGTACCTGCTAGCAAATGGGTGGTAAGCGGACAACATGTCTGACGCTCAATTTCAACATTTGTCTCTGAGTCGCTGAGCTAAATATAAAAGTACCCTTGTTAAATATTCTGCATATTTAAATAGATAAACAATAAGATAAAAATGTTAACTGATACAGAATAAAATGCGACGATATAAATATCATAATATATCTAAGGCGTAAAAAAAGACGAAAAGAGGGAAAGAAGAATAAACTTTATGCGAGTTTTGGATTCTTCTGGAAATTTGAGCCAAACTCCCTGGATAATCATCAGACATTATCAAAAACATCTCTGTAGGGTACGACACAGATTACATAATTTATCAACTAAATATTCAAGGATTTTGAATGTCCTTATGCCAGTTTATGTAAAAAATACTCTTGGAGACGTAGTGCTTTAAAATTTTACCTCGAAGTCCCTGTGGTTACACCACCATTTCCATGTCAAAGATGCCCGGTTTTCCTTTCTGTTACACATGTAAAAGGAAGGGCCGTTGATCATCGAAGGCGTCGCATCGCTCAGCTCGCGAAAGGGGGATGGCGTCGTTCCCACGTCGCACGTGAAAAAAATAGTATCGCCTGAGAAAATGCGAATCCCTTACTTTTACGAGGGCTTTCATTTTTTCGCGTCACAAGTTTACGGAATTCTTAGCTGACTGCGCGCGTTTTATTATTATTTTTGTTCCGGACACGTCTTCTACTAGTCCGCCTTTCCGCGCTAGACGCGATTCCTGCAGGCGTCTTAGAAAGTGAGTGGAGACTGAGCTGGAGACGCCTCAGAATGCGTCTCTCGAACTTTTTCGATCCTCTTTGGGAAACTCTTGGGTCTTTGAAAGTTCTCATCGCGCATCACGGAGGCGACTGAACTCGCATCCCCCATATTTTATTTGCTTTCTTCTCTCTCTCTCTTCTTCTACCTTTACGTATTCTCTTTGCCTCATATCTCCACTTTTATTCCCCCTCGCTCTAGTTCTTTCAAAAACAACACCTTACAAAGATTAATGTTATAATGAAAATTTTACCACAATGGATTCAAAGTAATCCCTGCATATTCGCCGTGTTTACTTCCGTGGATGTGATTATTAAAAATTATGGGAACTTTGCGGAATGGACACTTTTCGTTTTTTTCGCACTTTCCTAAGAACTAAGTTCACTTCCTTTTAATTCTGGTTCCAAAACTTTGGGTAAATGCAAAAATATCGTAGAAGCTACAGATATTTACACAGATTTACAGATATTACTCCCGCGAGTCATTCTCTGCGTGCGTC
Source organism: Tanypteryx hageni (assembly GCA_028673005.1). Lineage (NCBI taxonomy): Eukaryota > Metazoa > Arthropoda > Insecta > Odonata > Petaluridae > Tanypteryx > Tanypteryx hageni. The sequence continues at coordinate 62,823,138 of CM054115.1, read as the reverse complement.
ACAGCGCCATTAATTTGATATTTTCCGTGCTCTTGTTTAGTCGCCGAGAGAGAAAATCGTGCTGTTTTTCATGGAAAGTGCGTGCCATTGTCGGTGGATGCGGATAAATGAAATTTACCTCCGGCGAACAATGAAAATTAGTTGAATTCTGCGAATTAGGTAACCAGTAGGGCTAATACCCACTGAAAATTGAGGGACTACGCACTTTATTTACAAATTATTCGGCCGCCGGTGCCGGAAAAGAAGGGTTGGTATGGCTTCTGGCAAGCGGATGCTAGACCGCAACCCCAACCGGATGGGTAACGGAGACCGGTGGATTCGTTCAACTCTGGTAATCTGCACAGCCAGTTGGGGCGCAGATGTGCTGGGTCGGCGTGCGGTCCTGCTTTCAATGTCCCTCGAAAGCGAAGTTAAACACATCGCACCTGATTGCAGGTGCGGCGGGAACGTAGCCGTGAGACCAAGGTGTCTCGAAAAAACCCAGGAGCCACCTTCATACGAGGGGCGGCTGAGTGATTCAATACATACTGTATTTACAAACGCACGCCGACCTCTATCGTAACTTTACTTTGCAAATAGTATCCACTTTTTAGAACTCATATTTTGAAGTTTTATTGAATGTATTGTAAATGCTGTTCATATGTATCTACAATCTCTTGAAACTTGCAAGAGTATTACTGAAAATATTTTAAAGGTTGTTTGAAATGAATAATGGTCATTTGGTGTGATTTAAAAAAAATATTCGTTAGGAGGAGTTTTCAATGCAGCGAGGTTATTCACACATCCCCCAAAGTTAGTTAGAGTGGGATTTTACTGTATGTACGCCGGCACACGCGCGCTTTCACACGCAACTTCCGGCTTGATAGTGACCGGACACGATCCGGATTAGCGAAAGGTCAGTTATCCGATTAGCGAGCTTTTAAATTTGCTCTCGAACGGGATATTTTATCACATATAATGCAATTAAACTGCATTTAGTATTTAGTGAAATGCAGAGGTCAGTGTTCTTAAATTAAAAAATTCTGCTAATAAAAAAGTATAGATTGTTTTGCATGTGACATTCTTATTCAAAGAACTCCCTAATTTTCTCGTCAGAGAAAATCCATTCTTTGCCTCAATATATTTCAGACTACAGAGACTAACCGTATCTGTAGGCATCATTCCGTTTGTGACTCCTCAAATAGCATAAGCTTTTCATACATAGAAATTACTTGATTTAATATCCTTCTTCTCCATTAGAACCGTCGTTTAGATATTCGGGAAGAGCCTGTGTCTCAGGACGGAAGTACTATCAGTGCAAACCTTTCCGCAATATCTTTGTTAATTCCTTCATGTGCAAGGATTTTTAAAATTTCGTCAATCTGTTTAGATACAACTACAGTAGGTCATCGTGATACCGTTTTTATTGGCATAGTCCTGCCTCGGTTATAATTCTCATACCCCAGTTTTATGTGAAAAGTAGAAATTTTTAATCGCATCGTAATCCTCATGTTTTTGGAAAAGACAGTTTCTGTGGCAATTACTGAGAGGCAAAATTCAAAGAAGAAAATATGAGGAAGAGAACATAGCAAATGAGCTGCAGGTCGAGAATACACAAAGTTAGATTTAAATGAGCACTTTCAAACCGTTTAAAAAATTATTTTTTCCGCTTTAGTTATGGAGATTGCGGAAGGTTGGAAGAGCATCGCTACACACAGTAGATGCTTGCTGCAATGTGTTGCGAAAACACGGAATGTTTTGACGTGTCGTTGAGACAATATTTTATTTTTGCATTTTAACAATTTTGCTATAAAAATGCGCTTGAGGTAGCTGAAAATTAGATCTTAAAAAGGGGGATTTTGTGCCGCTGATACCAATTAATTCTATCTTATATAGTTTTTTTTGCCGACAAAATAAATCAATTTATTGCAAATAAGTGATGTAATAGCGTGGAGAAGTCCCTCTCCACGTCGCTCTTTGCATAATCCTCGCACCCGATGTTTTTGGCGTTTAGATTTTGAGAAAACAATGCACGGCACCTCCTCGCTATTCTCCATTTTAGCGAATTTCCGGGTAATATGTAGATTTACATGTGCTGAAACATCGCTATACGCGGAAATGGAAACGGTCTGAATAAACCAGAGATCGGGGTTTGAGAGGACCGGATGAACGAGGACACACTTCATGCGTTTGTGTATGTGCACACACGCTCGTAAACGTTTTCGTACATAAATCCTTGCGTGCGCTCACATTTATGGGAGAATGAACCCAGTTGTTATATCCAATAGAAGAATAAACAAGTTTGAAAAGTATATTCCATAAATAGAATAAACAGAGATTTCAGAGGCGTTCTTTATGGGAAATGCGTATGAAACGGCACCGAACGATTGGGCGATTCTCGATTTTTATCTCCGAAACTATAACTCGTAATTATGTGATCTTGCGGTCTTCATTCATGCGTGTTCTGTCTTGCGACAGGTCCTACCAATTAATTAGTTAATTGGTTTTGACTAGGGAATATACATACACGGTGTGGTGGTTTCCCGTTGCCTTCCACACCGGACTCACACACAGAAGGGAGGAGGGAAACCCGAAGAACACCAGGGGGGCCAACGGCTTAACGTCTCTTCCGAAGGACGGAACAGCTGAATTTGCGCGATCTCCTCAAACCACGCAAACAGGGGGCCGGGTGACCTTGAGAAAAAATCCTACTCGCGCAGGATTCGTACCCGATGACTTTTTCAAGCATCGGGCGAGTAGCAGCCAGCGTCCTAACCATTACACCACCACCCACCTCTTGCGGTCTATCTTGTAGTAAATGTTGTTCTCTATCCGAATAATCTTTTAATCAATGCCTCACAGTTCATATAAGAGCATGAAAAAGAAATATATGGGTTTTTAATTGTTCTTTGCTGAGAGAACAGTCTAAGCGATGGAGGTAAAAAAATATGCGATGTTTTGATCGAGATTTTCTCTAATTTTTATCTCTGAAACTGTAACTCGTAATTATATGGCCTTGCAAACTATCTTATAGTAAATGTTGTCCTCTATCTGAATAAATTCTTTATCTACACATTGCAGATCATATAAGCGCGTGGAATAGAAAGACATGAATTTTAATTGTTGCTTGCGGAGAGAACCGTCTTAGAGACCGATGTAATCAAAATATGCGATGTTCTGCTCTGGATTTTCTCGAAATTATAACTCGTAATTATGTGGTCTCGCGGACTTTCTAGTAGTAAATTTAGTTCTCTATCCCAATAATTTTTTAAATCTATACCTTAAAGATCATATAAGAGCTAGGGAGACAATAGTTTGCTATTTCATTGTTGCTTTGCGGATGCCATTTAACGAAATACGAGTATAAGTTTATTAAAATAATTTTGCGAAGTGGAAGTTTCTAACTGACGGATTCATTTCAAAATCACAATTGAGCGATCAATTTTAATAACGATCACTCATACATAATTTAAATTATAATCCGTCCAGCGGCTTAGGAGATGAAGGTTACGACGGACGGACGGACGAGACGTGCCCATAAGGCGTTCCGCTACTTAGCGCTTTGTTGGTAGAGAATGCCTAAAAATTGCACGCGACAGGGAATCGTACTCGGATCTTTCTACTTAACGGGCCGATGCTTTAATCCTCAGTCTCCATTCTCTCTCTTCCCACTCTTTCTCTCCCCTCTCTCATCTTTTATCTCATTTTTCTCTTCTCTTTTATCTCTTTCCTTGATCTTCTCCTTATCTTTCTTCTCGCGATTTCTTTTTTCTGCTCTAATTTCCTTTTCTTAGCGGCAATCCATATCCAATCGCGCCTCCTTTCTCTTGTGCCACCCCCCACCAATTCCTCCCCAGTATCGATCTCATACACAGTGGGCATCGGTGGATTCTCCTTTAGTCGATTGCTTCTCTAATCATTTGAATGGGATTTCCATCGTAAGCTTCTTTCCTCCTTTGAAAAAGAGACGGCACCTTTATGTGCAAATATTTTAACGTTCTGCTACGCAGAAGAACCGTTTTCGGGTTCATGAATAATCCTTTGTCTCAAAATTTAACAATTAGGAGGCATGGGGTTTTATGTACTTCGTATACAGGCGAACATAGTGTGGTAGGCGTTGCACTAGCTTGCGACATAGTGGGACTTTACTTCGTTCTATTTAGGGTTACACATATTTTAAGCTAATAGGACGTCGTTCGCTTTGTTAGCCCGACTGTAACTATACGCGTCAATTCATGTCCTCGTAATTTGCACGCATTTATACACTTAGCAAATGAAACAACCTGTGATAAAGAAAGAGGTTGTTCGATGGAATTATATTTTAATGGTAGATACTTCGGCGGCTCGTGTATTCCTCGCCAGTAAAGAATGCTCGTTTTCTTATCTATATTTCTTTTAAAGAATTGAAGCATCACATTCTTTATGATTAAAATCGTCATCTTAATCTGTCCACATACAGTTCCGTGATTAAACGTTAAAATGAGTTCCTCGCTGTTAAATCAGAATTCTGCAAAAGACATAAAATGGTTGTGTAAACGTAATGCACATTTCGGCTACGATTCTGATTTATCATTTTTATCTTTTCGACAAGGCGAACATGATAATCATTTTAATGGGTTCTCCGCATTCTCAGAGGTTAGGTGGAAGATGGGACTTATTAGTCTCAATCTCGCCTCAAATAAAGACAATCAAACATTCTCCTCTTCTCCTCCTCTTTCGTGTATTCTATCAGTTATCCTTCCTGTTCCCCTTTCCCACAAAATCTTTCCTTCGCTCACATCTTTAATCATAGGAATCTTTCATCAGAAAATGCCTGAGCCAGTTTGCCTTCCCCTTTCTTATCATTCGTATGACCAATCTCTTCTATTCTTCTTATTTCTTCTTTATTTTTAATCTCATTGTTCCTTTTAGTTCGTCCTTCAGATATCCGGGTTTGAAAGTGATAGTAATCCTGTGATTTAGATATATAGTCAAGAACGTGACGACCATATGAATAAAATTCAGTTGACGGTTGCTGTTTAGAAATGAAAAGCTCTGTTAAGTAATTTATGTGACCTTCTCAAAAGGAACAATGTTCGAATTGACTCACGAAAATACGTTATATGACGCAGTAAATATGAATGTCATAGTAATAATATTTACGTCTCGGATGTAAAAATTACGAAACTCCTATCACTTAAATAGAGAAGGAATCACGAGCGCGGCATATATTTTCAACGCCTAACTTCCAGTATTGCTCGTCGGCTGATTTATAGACATAAATTCAATTGTTAGACAAAGATGCAATACATAACTGAGTCTTTGCTAACATTTAAGTTAACTAATTGCTAAGTAATCCTTTGATTATTCTGGAAAGGTGATTGACATTTAATTGCAGAAATTAATAAGAAAGGGATTGTTTTGTGCTTTGTTTTACTGTTAAAATCTTCGATGAAGATAAATCAGCTATAATTGTAGAGATCCACTGTAAATATAAGGTTTTTAGCAGTTTACGTAATTCAAATTTTCAGATTGGGATAGTTTGACAATGGGAAGGGATTTTAATTTGGGCGTGTATGTGATAATTTTGTTGAAGTTTTCTCTGGTGATTAAATAAAAGGTGTTTCTCTTGCTGATGTTTTGTGTAGACTTTTATGGAAGTAATAGTTCCAGTTGTTTCGCAACGATAAAGTTCTACTGCGTTTCTGCGCTCACGCAACTGAATTTCAGAGCTCTTCTCTTGGGAAAGTTTGGGAGAAAACTAGCATCTGGAAGCTTTGCGCAATATCCATACCATGTTAGTGTAAAATCTTTCTCTTACGTTAAAGTGAGACGGTTAAATACCAGAACTTTGTATCAGTGATGTAATCACAAATCCTGTGTCCCCCGCAAAGATTTCGAACGGACTCCCTTTATACATCCATACTAAAACCCATTCTAAATTCACTTCGAAAACGTCGATGAAAATGAAAAATTTACTTTTGAATTAATTAGTTTTATTTAAGCGTCGTTAGGCTTTTTAGAATTTATAAATGAGGCTGCTCTTTTTGAGTTAATTTCTTTTACTTCACTTTTTCGCAGCTCCGCTAGTTGTACTTGAATTATTTTTCTCCACTCTAAATAAATACGAAAAATAATAAATATGTTTGCAGGACGTCTTAATACTCAATGATTAAACTAAATTTTCTCATACTTATGAATTTCCCTGTTTTTTTATTTAGGCATTTTCTTCAAAAATACAGATGTGTACGGGGACGGGTTTCTCACAAGGTAGGAGCATGACTAGGGACTTTGTCGTTCTAATAATACGATGATTATTCTTCATGTAGTAAAAACAATTTATATAAAGTTTCTGTGATTCATCTGTGATAAATCTTAACTTTGGCAAAATACACGGCATGTATTATAGTAAAGTAATATATAAGTACGTTTAGCTTAAACTTCATTTTTTCCGGAATAAACACGAAAGTAGGGATGCTTTGAATAGGGTCGAGTGATTTATAAATCCGGACCTGCATATGTAGCCGTATGAAATAAGGAATAATAATATACATGCAGAACGTATTTTATAATGCGGTAAAATGTAGAATAAATTGTATTTTATAATTACTAAGTTACTTTAATATTACTTTCCTCGAAAACAGCGAAAATTACTCCAGGTTTTCCGGTAAGCTTCGCAGATTGACGTGCTCACCCAACTAAGGTAAATTCATCAAAATCCCGTTCATACGGTACGCGATGGAATCGATTTCATTCCGTATAAAAAGATTTTCCGTAAAACTGTCACTGGGTTTTGTACGCATAGAATTATTTTGAAACAAAAATATATGAATAACCTTGGAAAGTAAATATTGTAGAATTACGATGTTACTTGAAATATACTGCAGTATATAAACAACGCAACATTATTGCACAACTATTTTATGTTAAAGTGCCATCAACGCGTAGGGGCCAATTTCGAAATTATAGAAAGCCAAATTCAAATTTTGCCATCTAGTTTTTTCATTCCGTAAAACTGGCATTTACGGTAAAACGGCACTACCTAAAAACGGGATTTTTGTGTATATTATAGATTTATAAGTACGATATAGATACAATTAATACCGCGGCCACTAAATTGCAAGTATATATTTTCTCAATTTTACATTCGACCATGCGAAAAGGATTAATTTTAAGAAACGCAACGAAAACTTTTCTTTTTAAACCATAAACAACACAGACAAATTCGCCTTTGCCGTTTAGCGGCGTGAAGGAACACCGAACTCACCCGGACGCACGCGTGCAAAATGCCTCCCGCCATTTCGTAAAAAGGTTATTACGAAGTTTAAAGCAGTCCGATACGCGATTTGAGGGCGGACTGCGACGCCAAAGGTTGGCAAGAACGAGAAAATGAAGGGAAAATTAAGGGAGAAAAAGGGGGACGGAGCTTTTATGGGAGATGTTTATTTCCTCGGGGCTGTTTATGGGAACAATGGGGTGCGCGGTAATTAAAACTGCTTTGACGGAAGAACGCACACAGCCCTTCCCCCTCCTCTCACCCACTCATTCCTCTCTCTTCTCACTCCACGCTTGGATGGAGCTAAGGAGGCAGCTCACGCCATTCTTGCCAAAATCCAGTACCTACTCCTTTACCCCCGCTATATCTCTCTCGCTCGACCTCTTTCTCTCTCTCGCGATCTTTCTCTTGTCTCTTTCTCGTCCTCTCTCTAGTGTCTGCTATTTTTCTTGCCTTTTCTTTCGCCTTCTCTTTTTCTTTTTTATCTCTCTCCCCACACGCCAATTACTCTCTCCCACCCTATATCTCATTTGGCCTCTGTCTCTATCGCTAGTTGTTTAGCCATTGTCACACCTCTCTTTCAAGGCTAATTTTTTCAGAAATATTATATATTTTTTCCATTTATAGTATTATCTTTTAACTGGTGAATTTCTGAAATGCCCGCGTAAATAGATATTGCATCCAGTGTGTCATGGTTTTATGAGCTTGTACTTTCTAATCCACGGGGCAATCATCAGCGATACAGGCATTAATGTGTTTAATATCGGACGAAAAATGCGATAATCTGCAAGCACCTTTATGGCGATTTATTGTTTTTGTCATCGAAAAATCTGTCATTGTATATTTATTAGTAGTTAATGGGCATATGTCGTAGGTATAATTATAAAAATATTTGCCGATGATTTCGCTTAATATTTATGCTCACTTTGCAAGTTAAACAAAAGTAATTTTCAACAAAATTAGAAGCGTCGTTAAATGGTAAACGTTTTCATCCCACGTCTTTGAAGATTTAGCGCTAAAACAACTCTCTGGATTAAGCGATATCTGAGGAAAGAGAATTTGAAATTTCTCTTGCCCGATTCCGAAATCGTGGAACCGATTCCCGCCTAAAGGCCCGGCACTTGAATATCAGTCAGAATAAGTTGAAACACTGCATGCTAAGAGATGAGTAAAACTAGTGTTGAAAATTTAACCTTTTAAAAATATCGAATTAATTACGTATATGTATATATACATAACTTCTACAGAAATTGTACCGCGTTAACGGGTGCGAAAACCTTCCTAATTATTTATTTCTCTTAAAGCTAAGGACCTCGACGGAGAACTTTAAAATGACTTAATAGGGGTTCGTGCGAGTCAATCGATGCGTTACATTGCACTCCGGCTGAATCAAAGCATTGGACCGAGGAATAGGGAGAGAGAGGATAACCCATCTCATCAGGAGAGGAAGAGAGGAGGAGGCGAAAGGAGCGAGGAGGAAGAGAGGGCGGCGATGCATCTCACTCCTCATCCTCGCGAAATTTATCGTCAAGGAAACACAAGAAAGGGGTCGACTTGAACAAACAGCTCGGAAAATATTTATCCTCCCTCCACTCTTGGGGGTGAGGTTCTGTTTGTTTGTTTTATGATGCGTTACATTCTAGTTAACCCTACGGATCATAGATCTTCTTAAAGATTTTTTTCCTTTTTCTTCGTTCGTTTTATTTGGAGAAGTCTCTGTTTGGGTGTGTCTTCTTACGCGTGATGTGGAGGTAGCAGGCTTTGATGTGGGGTACGTAACTTCGAGGTTTCCATTGGAAATACGTCCGCAGTACGCAGAATAATCGTCCTCATTATTTCCAACGCTAACTGATGAAATGGCAGCGATAAAAAAACCACCTGTTTCTCACGCGTCATTCCGCCGAAAATTAAATTCGTATGAGGTTTTTCCTCTTGAATCGAATATACGTCGGAGTCAGCCGAAAGGTCCCTACGAGTGAAATAAAATTCGCGGAGCTTTAATTCGTTCGAAGGAGGAATTGCCTAAAGTGTTTTAGGTGATGCGATAATAGAGGGGAGCTTTGAAGTCAATGAGAGGCCTCTATCTGGGTACCTTTATCATGAAATACCAGAGTCAGAACTTTTCGCGCACAAAAGGGCGTATGGTGTAGCCGAAGTAGGACACACTCAAGTTTCCGTGAGACTTGGCAACGGTGTAAGTTCATCCTTCAGTGAACTCTACTTGATTATTTCGGTGAACGAACTTTAGCCAGCGCCATGTGAAATATACCAATTGTTCGAGTAGTACAAATATACCTACACGAACCATCCTAAAGTTGGTAAAGTGAATATTATTCGCTAGCCAATTTTTAACTTTATAAGATTTCTGATCGGCTCCGAGAATTTCGAATTATATTATTCACCTAAGTGTTTCATAGGATGTGAATTATATGGTGAACAATAGGGATAGTCGATTATAAAGATATACGGAGGAATTTACGATCCTGCGTGAGCGTCGATTCGATTTTTGGTTTATCTTTTTGGGCAGAAAATGTGATTCTTAACCTTATTTCATTACATTTGATTTTCTTTGATCGATGAATTTGTCAAAGTCAAGTTAAAATCTCATCACACGAGGGTCTCTTTTACGCACATGGTTTTGATAAGGGTCGAATTAAATTTTATTGGAGATCGCATCAAAATTGTCCAGAATGAAAAATTTCGAAAAAAATGCCATGTTCATGGGCAAAAGAAATTTTAAATTGAAAATGCGATGATGAAATTACACAAAAATTTAGTAATGTTTTAATTCAATGTTTATCTAATGGTTAGTGGGACATCATATTCTTTCGTAACAATTATCTATACTATAATTTAAAGTGTTTGTCTTTCTGTCTGTTATGCTATACAAATCCATATGCTTGATCCTAGTCACCAAACTTGGCAAATGGAAGAACGTAGTCGGGTTTTGGGGACAAATTTTCAACTCCCCAAGTAAACCTGTCTGTACGTCTGTAATGCTTTTTGAACGGCTATAACTCCGTCATTTTAGCTTCATATCCAACAAAATTTTTGATTTAGACTTAAAATGATACACTGAATTGATGAACTGCGGAACATTTAAACAATATCGGTATTTTCTGTGGCCAGCACAACTTTCCAATAGCTAAAATTGAGAGTAAACCTACCGAGGTATATGACGACACATTTGAAAGCCTGAGTCGTTCTGTCATGTCATGTGGCCAGCACATGACTTTTCAATACCTAAAAGTGAGAGCGAACGAATGTACCTACTAAGGTGTGTAACCACTTATTTGAAAGCTTACGGTCACTTATCTCGAGCGTACCTTGAGTATGAACGAAAGGATTAGCGAGTGATATGAACATGAAAACCTCGAAAATGTGAACCCGGGGCAAAGCTAGGGTAATTAGCTAGTTCAGCAAAGTTAGTTTCAGATTTCCAGAATCTGATATGAATATGATCTTATGTAATCATCCCAGTATTCAAATAGTATATCGTTTCAAAGTCATTTTTACCTAAATTAGAAGCAATAAGTAACATATACGCAGGCTACAGAATTGAACGTATGCATAAAATTGCAAGGCAGAAGTGTTATTCTGAGAATTTACCAATGAAAAAATTGTATCAGAATTTAATTTTTGCAATTCCAAAGACTATATCGAAAGGAATTTGCTCTTTAACTAACTACTACAATTACCAATTACATGAGGTAAATTGTCCATCGTTTTTACATGTATTTAAGCACTTATTTTCAGCATCACACATATCAAATTCTTCCTCCTCACTCTTACCGTGTTGTCAATACCCTGCCTGTATCTCTTCATCCCGGCTGCCGCCACAGCCGCCGTGGGGACGGATTCCGTCGAAGGGGCGGACGGCGACGCCGTGGGGTCGGTGGGGATGGCCTCTGGAGGCGGCGGCGCCGGGGTGGGGGCGGACGGTCCGCTCGGGGGCGTGGGTGGAGTGGGAGGCGAGGCGTATTCTTCGGAGTCGGGAGAGAGATAGGGTGATGGGGACGTCGTAGGTGGAGGTCTGTCTTCCGCCGGCCTCGTGGTGCTTCCGCTGGCGGCCGCCGCAGCTGCCGTGGCCGCCTCCACAGCCTCGCCTCCGCCTCCCGTCCTTATGACCGCTTGGTCTATGTACAGCGTCAGCCGAATGACCACCTGGATCACCATGGCGACGAATAAATTCTTGTGGATCCTCGTCCTGTTGTTTTTTAGGCTCCTGATACGGGAGAGAGAACGAAAGGTGGCGTATTATATAAGAGGATTTAATGGAGATCACTGGGGATACTAAGGAAACTTATATTTTTGTGTTTTTTTTTAAGGTTATACGGGACCTGGCGTAAGATATGCTTTGAATTTTTCCTCAATAAAAGGGCTATGATGAACGAAAAATTTGATCTATTCCGAATTATCTCAAAAATAGATGATAGACCCGATAAATAGCCAATTGTTTTTTAGTAGGTTTTATGAATGAGTTTTTTTTTAACGATTGTCGCCAAATTTGTCACGAAGCTATCAGGATGTGAAACCCCAAACAGGTTCAATAAGTCTCCTTGTCATAATTTTGTTTTTTTATGTAGGCTACGCATTTTTGATATTTTTTTATTTTGTCCTTCGATAATTCCCTAAATGATATGTATGAGCGGAAGGAATAGGTGGAGATAGAAAGTGAAGGGAAATGGAGGAAGAGGGAGAGTAAAGAAAGGGATATGTAGGATCTGTATAAAGATGAAGGGAGTGGAATATGATGGAACGGTTAGATAAGATGCCAGAAATGATGTAGATGTAGAAGGGATTGCGACGGGATAGAGTGAAAAGAAGGCTAGGATAGTTAGGAAATGGGACTTATAGAAAATAGCCACAGAAGGAAAAGAAAGAATAGGAGAAAAATTAGCTCAAGCAATCAAAAGAGAAAACGTGTCAGAGGAAAATGTGGATGAACCATGGAATAGGATAAAGAAGGCTATAAGGAAAGCAGCAGAACAGGCTATTGGGTTTTTCAAAGGAAAAAGAATAAAGAAGCCATGTGTGACAAAGGAAATGATAGAAAAGATGGAAGAAAGAAGGCAATACAAAAGCAGGAATGATGAAGATGGAAAAAGGAAATACAGGAAACTGAATAATGAACTAAGAAGAGAAACCCAAAAAGCAAGGGAGAGATGGCTAGAGGAGGAATGCTCAGATATAGAAGATCTAGAGAGAAAAGGAATGTATGACTTGATGTATTTGAAAGTAAAAAATGTAACGTGGGATAGATGGAGAACAAGTGCATGTGTGAAAGAGATTGCAAGTAAAGAAGATAAAGTTCTATATAAGAAAGAGGAGGTTCTTAATAGATGGAGAGAATACATGGAGAAGTTGTACAAATAAAATGAAAAACCAAAGGATCTCCGTATTGAAGAGCAGGATGAAATAAATGCTGACGAAACAGGGGTTTCGATATTGAAAATAGAGGTGCTACAAGCAATAAAGGATATGAAGAATGGGAAGGCAATGGGGGTAGATACCAATAGAATTATTTAAGTGTCTTAATGAGGAAGGACTGGAAGAAATAGTGAAGTTCTGTAATGCAATCTATGACAAGGGGATGTGGCCAGAGGATTTCGTCAAAACAATTATGATTCCAATTCCGAAAAAGCAAGGAACACGAAAATGCAGTGAACACAAAAGAATTAGTTTAATTACACATGCAGCAAAGGTTCTACTTACGGTTATGAACAGGAGACTAATTAGCAAAATGAAGAAAATGTTGCAGAAGAACAGTTTGGATTTAGAAAGAGAAGAGGTACAAGAGACGCAATAGGATTGATAAGAATGAGTGGAGAGAGATATATAAAAAGAGGCAAAGGAATTAGTCTGTGCTTCATAGATATGGAGAAGGCATTCGACCGAGTGAACTGGGAAAAACTCATGGAAATACTAAAAGCAAAGAAGTAGACTGGAAAGATAGAAGGTTAATTAAAGAGCGGGGGTGCCGGTGGTGTAGTGGTTAGGACGCTGGCTGCTAATCGCCCGATGCTTGAAAAAGTCATCGGGTACGAATCCTGCGCAAGTAGGATTTTTTCCAAGGTCGCCCGGCCCCTTGTTTGTGTGGTTTGAGGAGACCGCGTAAATTCAGCTGTTCCGTCCTTCGGAAGGGACGTTAAGCCGTTGGCCCCCCTGGTGTTCTTCGTAAGAGCAGGCAAATGCCGGCACCGGGTTTCCCTCCTCCCTCCCCGGTTATTCATTGCACTATCTCTGAGATACCCATTTGTGCTGTAAGAGAGGCGAATTGACTGGGCACTCAAACAAACAAACAATTAAAGAGCTGTATATGAAACAGAAAGCAGCTATGAGGATAAAAGATGCACAGACCGAATGGTATGATCTAGGAAGAGGAGTAAGGCAAGGGTGCTGCTTATCGCCAACCCTGTTCAATATATATGCTGAAGAAATGATTGAAAATGGAATAGACAATGATAAAGGAATTAGTATTGGGGGTAGAATAATAAATTGTATAAGGTTTGCTGATGATATGGTAATTTTGGCAGATTAAACGAAGCATATTCAGGAAATGGTTACAAAGCTAGAAGACAGGATGACGGAATATGGAATGAAAATGAACATAAAGAAAACAAAGGTGATGAGAATAGGGGATAGAGAAATTATGAATGTGTCAATAAAGGATGGAAAAGTGGAGCAAGTAAAAAAGTATAGATATTTGGGAAGCATGCTAACAGAAGACTGGAGAAGTGAAAAAGAAATAAGAACAAGAATAGCCATGGCAAAAGAAACATTTAATAGGAAAAACGGGTACTGTGTAGTAAAATGGATTTAAATCTGAAGAAACGTCTTGTGAAGTGCTATGTTTGGAGTGTATTGCTTTATGGGTGTGAAACATGGACGTTAAAGAAGAGAGAGAAAGAAAGGCTAGAGACATTTGGAATGTGGGTGTGGAGGCGAATGGAGATAAGGATGGATAGGATAAGGAATGAAGCAATACTAACAAGGGTGAATGAGAAGAGAAGATTACTTGAAACAATTCAGAGGAGGAAAAGTAACTGGTTAGGACATATCTTGAGAAGAGAAGGTTTATTATTGATGGTGTTGGAAGGATCAGTAGAAGGTGAAAGGAAAAGGGGACGTAGAAGAATAAAAATGTTTGATGACCTGAAAGAAAGTGGAGGGTATCAGGAAATGAAAGAAATGGCAAGGAACAGAAAGGAGTGGAGACAACGCTGGTGCCAGTGACCTGCCTTGAGGCAGAACACCTTATGATGATGAGAGTGAAAAAAGTGTCTAGGATTACGGTGATGGAGTTCCATTCTAGGGATTTCGTGTGTAGGAAACGCTTTTGCCTGTATTCCGGCAGATAATACCTTGAGAAGGTGTTAATGGACCCCTTTGTATTTGTAATTACAAGATTATTTTCCTTCTCACGTAGCGTTATTTTCTCCTTAACTGTGTGTGCGACAGTAGCGCTAATGCGGCGTTTCCTTGGAACTTCATAATTGTTGCCAAGGTATTCAAGAATAATAATGCAGTGAAATTTCTGAATGAGTTTCATTCTCTTTGTGTTAAATGTAAAACAAAGAAATGCATTTTACGGCCAGTCAAATAAAATATCAATTATAGAGAACAACGTAGATTAGAGTCGCCTACTTATGGACGGAAGACGGTGACCCCACGAGGTGGACTACTTGTCCTTAATCTGGAGTCTCTGAAATTTTATTATAATTTAACTAATATCAAATTTTTAACGAATAACCTCGAGGGCGGTTTTTATGACTGTATGTGTTACTTATGTTGTTTATTGGTTAAAAGGAATCGGCTGTGAATAATAATTCGGATTTAAAGGATTTTGTTGGGCTCGAGGAAGGTATTTCTTAAATGGCACTACCGAGGAACCTGTTTCATTATCTATGACTCTCCAAGTCACCTTCACCCACAGTCGAAATATACGCAAAGAGAGTCGTAGTGCATTGGGGGGCGTATATCGGTTAACGATTGGAAATTTTCGAAATTTGTCTCAATGGCAGAATTAAGAGCCTCGCGGAGAAAGTTCCGTGAGAATGAATAACGCCGCGATCTCTCCCTCTCTCTCGAATAGACTCGAGTTTAACCTAGGAATCGAATGTATTTGGAAATTTCACGAGCCACACCGCATGAAACTCGAAGAGTAGAAAAAGGTAACCATGGCGACTATAGGAGTTCCATCTGAATTCTGGGAAGTCGAATAATTTCTTGCTCCGTTTTCTTAGCGTCGCATGCGAAGGGACGCGCTCGAACGGTTTCGACTCTTCCATCTCTGTTGACCAAAAGGGAAGGTCTATAGGAGTCGTTAGTCATTCAGTTGTTTTAAACGCGCGGCCCTCGCCGTTTCGGGGGAAATCCATCTCAAAGGAAATAGGCTGTGGAACGCGCCCGCACCGCCCCCGCAGTTGTCATAGAATCCTTTTCGCTTCCGCTCCCCTTATAAACAACCGCCGCTGCCCAGGAGTTCTCCGAATTCGGTAAATTCCATTTTATCTGCCTATCCGCATTTCTGCTCTCTTTGTGTATTTTATAGTCTCTTTTTCCGTGTAATTGGCTCTTAGGTATTTATGTATTTGTGCGTACACGTGCGTTTCTGCATCGGAAAGATTCGCTCATGCTGCACTTTAAGTACGTTATTTTAATGGCAACTTACTTTCTCTCAGTAAATC
The DNA here is from genome assembly GCA_028673005.1 of Tanypteryx hageni. Taxonomy (NCBI): domain Eukaryota; kingdom Metazoa; phylum Arthropoda; class Insecta; order Odonata; family Petaluridae; genus Tanypteryx; species Tanypteryx hageni. Next base: position 62,807,214 of record CM054115.1, on the reverse strand, counting down.
ATGAGCCAAACTTTATGTATTATTTTATTTTGTTTATTTATATTCTGAATTTGTTTCATTTACCTAAGTTTTGAATATGTAAATGTCGATAAATAGATTATCGTCTTTATTTAGGCCAGATTGATACAAGACAGTCTCTTCTTCCATTTTTAACCATTTTAGTGTCAAGCGTATGATAAAATAACGTAGGTATAAATGAAACGATTAGGATATTTGTGGTAAGATCAATTTAGAAAATTATGTAACTTTTAGTGCAATTGCCCCTCATAAATGACGGGTAGGCATGAATGAAGTATAAAATTAAAATTGATACTCTTCGAGATATATGTCATAGCTTAGGTTTAGTTCAAAATAATATCATAAATAAGTAAATCCATGACTCAGTGTCAGCATTTATCCAATCTTACAAAGTAAATGTCTATCGCATCTGTATTTTTTTGCGTTGATGATTTTAAAGTTTGATTAAAGTTACTTGCATAATTTTCCACCCCCATTCCTTTGGACACCCTTTACAGAAAACAAAAATGCAGTTGATATTAACTAATTTGTTGCAATATAAATAAAAACAACAGCTAAATTGTGCGCAGCGAATAAAAACGGAGTAACGATGGATATCTCTGTTGATTTGAATAGCTTTCGTATGTCATTCTGTCACGATGAGAACATTTTTGGTCGTTAAGGGCAACCGTTTTGTTACTATCTTTAAGAGATTATTATATCAAACAAGGTTTAGTTTTGGAATATTGCGTGTTTACATTTATAACTAATATTTGGCGTAAAATGCTATTTCTTGAGTTTTGCTGCTGGAAAATTAATCGTATTTGCGCATTGTTTAGACATGTCAACAGTATTGTTTATAGCGTAAGTTCTACGAAAATAAATGTGTTGTGTATGTATCGAAACTAAAATATTTCAAACTGATACATTAAATTTTTTAATTTAACTTTATAATTTATCTATATGGAAAATGTTCATAGTAAAACGCCTCTCAATTGTTGTACATATATTTTTGCTTTTGTACTGCTTGCGTAGTAACAAATAAGTTTTTTTTATTTGTGAATCATTATATATGACACCTTAGGCATAACCTCTTCAGTAGGGAAACAGCAGCACAAAGCGATGTGGACAATATATTCGCGGATTCGATTCCTACCGTGGCCATGGACATGCACGTTTGTCTTGTTACCGTTTATAATATGTATATCAGTTAGGGGCCATGTTAATGGCTCTTAATGACCTGTTGCTAATTAAATGAGTCGAAGAGAAAGAGCGGATTTATAAGCCTCAACCTTACTCGAGTAAATCTAGCAATCTTTTTCCATCTTCTATACTCCTTATCAATATTTCTGAAGTTTTTCTTTCCGTTTCTGTTTCTCTCCCTCCCTACCGATCCCTTCTATTTCTTACTAAATATTCTCTTCCTGCCTTTTCCTTTTATTCCCATCGATTACGTTCTTTTACTTAATCATATCCGCTTTTCTCTATTCCTTTCGCTCAACTGTAGTCTACCTCAAGTATCTCTCGAAATTGTTTTGGCTTAGTTCTTAGAAAAAACCGCGGATATCAAAACGAAGGATATATGAGGAAAAGGTTCCTTACTGACAAGGCTAAATATATCCCAATGAATAAATATATGAAGTTTTTACAAAAGATAACAGTAAAAGTCTATTAAAAATGATAACTGATAACATGTTGTTATCATTAATTTAAATTCGCCGGAATGATTTACTAAGCGTATTATATCTTTTAAAAAGACTTTTTTCTCTAAATGGTCATGTGTGCCCGATCCCATATCACTGCTTTCTTACTTTTTTCCTAGAACTGCTTTGAAGTTAAACCCATATTTTTTTATAAACCTAAAATATTTTTCTTTTAACCATAATATAGTTACTTTTTCAGTTAACCGTTGCATTAAATCATATACATTACAGTACAAGCTGAATACCAATATGTGCGTTATTTTCCTTGACAATACTTGGAAAATGTTTGGATCTGTTTAAAAAGTGTCACGCTATGCTATCAGAATTTTTATCAGAAAATAAATATGTACTAGTATTGTTGCCTGTTATAAATGGCGGGTATGAATGATAAATATCTTATGTTAGTAATCGAAATATGCTAAAACATAGGAATAGCATGTATATTTTATTTAAAATCTGGCAATGATTATAAAGTTATGTATACTACGAGTTTCTAATAGAAATTATTTTATTCTTTCGATTGCAAGTAATATTAATGTAACAATTCCGTAAAACGTTTATTTCCAGATTTGCTGTTTATTCCTTTGTCATCTCATTCCAGTATTATTGTAATTTTACGTGCACTAGCTCTATCCTTCGATGACTTAACTCTACATTTTCCCTCTATACCTCTTCTCCGCTACTTTCCAGTCTCCCTTTTGTCATTGAATTATTTATCTTCTATATTTTTTACTTTGATCAGTTGGTCCGTGCCTTTCCCTTAATTCCGTGACCTCCCATTCCTTCCTCTCCTTCTTTATCTTCCACTAATATTTCTATTTCTACATCTATCTCGTGATGCTCACGACATCCATTTACAAACAAGAATACGCATAAATTACACGCCTTTGAGGTTTCCCCTGCTCCTTTCGGCGCCTTTTAGAACCACAGAAGCTGATAGTAAGGGATTTTGTGGAGCACGAAGGAAAGGAGAAAGGGAATGATGGGGAGTAAGGAGATGGAGAAAGGAGAGTGAAGAGAGATTTGGAGAGAAAGGAGGAAGGGAAAAAAGGATATGGGAGTGAAGAGGGAGGGAAAGGAAACTGAATGGAATGGATACGAGTAATTGAGGAAGGTAGTTAGGAGGAATAAAAGAGTGGGAGATGAATGCCAGGACGGTGATGCGAGTGTGGAGAAGGAAAGAAAGAAAAAATGGGATGGGAAATAAGAGAAACGAAGGAAAGGGAAGAGAGGAAGGAGAAGTCTAAATTGAGAGAAAAGGTGACGAGAATGAAAGTAGAAAGGGGCAAATGATTTGGGAAGAGAGCGGAAGAATGAAGGAAGATAGGGAGGGAAGAGTTTAAAGGGAAATAAGTGAAAATGATGAAATTAAAGGAGGGAGGAAGAGATGATGGGAAATAGTGAGAGAGGGAAGGAGGAGGTGGCATAAAACGTGGAAATAGGAGCAGAATATAAGCAAGTGGGAGAGAGGAGGAAATAAGTGAGTAGGGAATAGGAGAGGTGCCGAGAGGTAGAGAAAAAGGGAGTATTGGGAGACGGCCGTATGAGATTGTTACTCTCCCCTCTCTCGTAGATAACAGCAGAATGGTGCGAGGAAGACGCTGCACAGTGGGGAATTTTCAGTAAAACATGGTCAAATTTTTAACCGCGTTTCAGGGTATTAAAATGATGTAAAATTATGAAATATATACAAAAATGATAAACAGGCAAAAAATAAACAGTTTAGAATTCAGTGCATAGCAAAACCGTGAAAATTGAGAAAATAATGAATTGTTCAAAAATTTTTGAAAAATATTTATTTTTCATGTTCGTCATTGCAAAGATATTGATAAAAGAAACTTAATCGCTATCTGTCGATACGTCTCCATCTGAATCTGATTGCGATTCTATTGTTTCAGTGATATCGGGATTCGAGAGGAGTTCAATAACTGTCCCTGATAAATGTTTAAATATTTTTGGTGGTAATTTCCTAATGCTTGAAATGTAAGGTACCAATTAAAGACGTCTTCCATCGTTTTCACTCAGAACATTTCCTCGTAAACCCTTAGCAATATTTCTTAATATCCTTGTTGCGAGCCGCCTGAGCTTCTTCATATAATTACCCGATTGGTAATAAAACAAGATATGACCTGAGAGCTATGAATTAATATTTTATGCACCGTAGTAGGCATGTAATACCACGGGTACTTTGCCACGTACAACTTTGCTGTTTCCAAAGTGTATTATTGAATCTTTCTATATTGATCTTGTGCTCGCATGAAAGAGTTTGTAATATTACTCGAAATCCTCTTACAATATCCTCATCTAAACCTGTGTTTGAAGAAGTTACTGACGACTTTTCAAAAAATCTCCGAACTATATTTCCATCATTTGTATTTCCGTATCCAGGTTTCGGTCGATCAACAATAAGACCCAATTGTGATTTGAACTCATTTTGTATTCTTTTTTCATTCGGCGACTTTCCTCGTCTTCTTCACCACGCGCCTTCCATTTGCCAATGCAAACTTTATATGACAAATGCAATAAGCATTCAAATAAATGAATCCAGGCATGTAAAGTCGATAGCCTAAAACGTAATTTTGATCTGACTATCTTTCTCTGCAGAACTTTATCAGTGCTATAAAAATCCTTTAAAGTGGCACCATACAAATGACATCTTTGTGTAGATGTATTTTCCGACACTGCGTTACAGAGTTTTTCATCTATCATCGTGAATAACAATTCGTGTTTCACAAATATTTCTTTACCTTCTTGTGATATTATTGAAGGGATGAGAGCTTCTATTTGCCACGTAATATAGCCCTTTTCATTTAAAATAACGTCTGCATTTTCGGGAATAAACTATTCTTATTGGTCTACAATACCTGGTCGATAAAGGCCGAGTATTTTGGCATAACAATTTTTGTTTTTGATTCAGGATCACCAGACATGAGCTGCAGAGGCACAAAAGAGGTTAAAAATATACTTGCATCCAAGTTTTTGTCATCCTCAAATCTCTTTTGTATTCACTTTGTCCACAGCTTCCGTCACAACCCCACTTAGGAATAAGATACAAATTAATTAGTTGGTTCTGTTTCATTGTAGCGATCACTTCACGCTGAACCTGAAATATTCACTGAGTCATGTGGTCTAATAAACACTGCAAAGTAACTTCTGCACCCTTCTCTGTTATTGCGATACTACTGGTAGGCTCAGGATAGCAACGCTTTTGGCCCCCCTAACTGCTTCATAGTTGGGATAAATTTTGCAGTTGTTGTCTCTTGCCGCTAATCTGATGACATTATATTGATGTCTTGTTAATTTTGCTTCGATCACCATTAATAAGGCTTGATCATCAGATAATGGAATGATAGCCTGTTCACTCCCTCTCCAAACTTTCCTATACTTTGATGCCCTCGTAGGAGTCGAGCCTGTCACATCCTTTATAACTTTTGCAGCATCCAAATTGCCGGATGCAGGAAGGCTCATTTGAGTAGCATATGATAAAGCTGAAGTACTCTGCGTTGAACTAATATATTCAGTTTTTCGCCTCTTTAGTCTTTCACTACAACTGGTGAACTCGATTTCAGGGCGACCACGACCGCTTACTTTCTCACACTGTGCCTTCTTGCACACTGGGAACGTGATACCGCTATTAAGTCAAACTTCATTCTTACGAATATAGTAGTCTCCTCGATGCAGCTTGCCACTTTGACTTCAAATAAAAAAATATTGTGATAACACTTCTTTCAGCCGGGGTAACGAGTTATTTCTGTGAGCCGTTTTCGCAAATGTTCGCATTGAGCAATAAAATTTCTTGAAGAGCTTTCGCGCATCATTGATAACAACTCTCTTCTACTGAAAGTGATATGCTGATCACGAGATCCTGCGATGTAAACATGTATTCTGTAGTTAAAATTAAAATGTGACGAAATAAAAAACAATTAACGTACGAAAAGTTGAAGTTAATGTCACACAAAAAATGAAAATTATGCAAGAGTTTAAGATATTAGCAGAAGGTTTTTGTCATTTTAGTTAAGGGACAAATCGTTTTACATCTCCTAATTTAAAGCATAACTAAATGACGTTAAATGGATGACTAAAAGCTTCGCCGAAAGAAATAAAATGATAGCTTTCACCTATCTATTTAAATGTGTAATATTAATTCATTCGGAAACATAAAATGCATGGATATAAAAGAAATAAGTATGATAAAATATTTAATATATCTCCAGGAATGGAATCCATTTGTTACCAGTATTTACTTCACCTTAAATATGTCGAAAAATCGTTAAAATTCAGGTAAACTAAATTTGGATAAATGAAGTTGACTGCAACAGACACGATGGACAGATAAATTTGAACTGATGTTACAGTAGAGCCGCCTGCGTTATCGACTTTCTGATTGTGGCATTTCATGCTCAGATTATTTGTTTTGACACAAATTTAAAAAATACATATTATTACATTGTGAAATTTAGATATTTGGCCAGGTTTTATTAGGTTTTCCCCATTGTGCGCTCTTTTCAAAGTCAGGTGAATGTAATGTGTAGTGGAGTGTAGAATGATGTTTCGGTTTCAAAAGATTTTTCCTTTCTTTCCAAACTTGCTTGGAAAAACGTATATATTGCTAGGCTAACTTTTCCCCCACAGCTCTTCAAGAAGTTTCAATTTAAAAATTAACCCGTAACCGGTGACGTGAGGTCTGAGAGACCGCTCCGAATGAAAAAAATGTCAAAATATTAATAATCATCATTCCAAAAAATGTTATTTATGTTACCTTCAATTATCACGTAGAGCAATACAATAACAACTTTAGTTTTGCTGCAGGTATCATAGTATGTTTAAAAGAGAAATACATATGACGATCGGTCTGTAAGACCTCACGTCACTAATTTTGGAACGAGTCACCCAATCCACTTGAGCAGTTTTAATAGCTGCCGAACAATTTTAGAGAAAGAAATCAAAATCAGATGTCATTTAGCCAAAGGTTTTCGCTATTTATTGGTGCTAATAAATAAATTTTACACGTAATCCCGCCCCGAAAATCTGAGATGAAAGGCGAAAATAGGTGCATTTTGTTCATTCGTTACAGAAAAAATATTCCCTTTCTTGCGCTTGATCCTACATATATGGATCACAAAGTTGATGTGATGCACATAGACAGACGTAGATTGCTATTGCAGTGTATTCACTCCTGCATTTTCCTTAATTTTCCTTCAAACTTCCCGTAAGTTTCCAAAATAAAAATGACACAGGTACTAGTGAAACAAAACTTTGTTCATATTGAATACATTACGGCTCACTTTGCCGCGTGCGGGCTGGATCTTTCATAAGGAGGCTATACTTTCATAATACAATACGCGGGTACAATGTGTATGCGGAAGATAGCAAAGGGTCGGCGATCAGGCTCTCTCCTTCATCTTTTTTCCTCCATTTTTCGTAGTTTTTTCGACCTTTGGATTCCTAATCGCCACACCTATTGAGCTGTCTTCTTCACATATTTCATTTGTTTCTTTTTGGGGCAATTGCCTCACCATTAAACGCGGGGAAGCTGTTAAGATCGAGGGTTGGCGGCAGAGAGAGAGAGAGAGAGTAGGAGAGGGGGTAGAGGGGAAAGGAATGCACACAAAAAATTGTAATGAATTTATATAAACTGAAGCGTAGGAAATTTAAAAAAGTATGATACTTTTCAAACCTTGCAATTTTCTAAAACTACCATGTTCTACTTATAATTTTGGCATTTGTTTGTAAGTTTCTGCATTCAGTGCTAGAAATCGATAATTTTTCTGGACAATTTGACTAACATCTTGAAATAAAATTCGAATTTTCAAAACTATAATTTTCGTTATTTTTTCACCATTTAATAAAAATCTAAAAATCATTAAAAATACTTTTATATTTTGATAAATTTTGTCCCCGTAATTGATAGTGCAAGAGTCATCTAGAAAAAATTAATGAATTAAAAATTTTCTCTCTTTTGAGAAGGACTGAAAAACTAGCGGTCTCTCAGAACTCACTTCACTGGTAATGTTACAAAAATTCCACATCACTGGTAAAGGGTTAAAAAAATTCCCCAGATGCCACAGTTCTGTCCATAGAGGACAAATATAGGGATAATAATTCATAAAAAAAAATATTGAAAAAATATGTTAATTATATGTTAATATCGTAGGCTTAAGTATCAATAACAACTTAAATTTAGATAATAATCTGCATTTACGTGTTATCTCGAAATTCACCAGATTTGTTGATGGCGGAAGATATAGTTGAGAGTTGCGGTTATTCTCAAAGCCTCGTCACTTAATATTCCAAATTAATTTTCCCTTAAGTCTTGATTCATTCCGCTTTTATCGTGTAATATCTAAGTATGTAAAAATGGCGTAACTTTTGTTTTTAGTTGTATATTAGTTTTAAAATAAATTTTTCTTGCTCGAAACTTTTTATAAATCAAATTTGTGGTCTTTATACCCTACATATATCTATATATTGATAGCGTAAAAAATGAGATTTTTAAAGCAAAGGTAACAGCCACCTTAACGTGTGATGCATCAAATTAAACGTCTCCACCTGAATATTTGCAGAAAAATTATAAAATGGAAATTGGTCATACCGTTGACGAGATATTGAAGTTTTCTGTGACCGGCTAAGCTCTGCTCAATGTAGTTGTAGTGATTGCTGTTAAGTTGGCGCTGCTAGCGGACATTAGTCGAGGTAGAAAATAACGGGTGATGTTAAGGTGGCGCTCCTAGCGGACATAAGTAGATGGAAATAAATGTTGCAGTCGTTGAGTTGCATGATAATGTGGCAGAAGGCTAACTACCAAGACAATATTTAATCTAACCAACCAGTCGATTTATCGACGGGCAACTACTAGTAATCCTTTTATTTCGTATGATTGACAAAATTTATAAATGTCTTAATCAGCGGAACGTAATGTTTTCATGTGAAATTTCCAGTTTTATTGTGAATTTGTCATCTTAATACTCTTCTAGTTGAAAGCAACCGACGAGCCACGAAAGGCGGCACATTTAAAGTAAACGGATGTGGGTATGTTTATACAATCGATTTTAACCGTTACATGTATCTCTTTGGTGTAAAATTTCCATAAGTAAGTAACGAAGTAATTTTTCTAATTACGTACTCTTTGCTAGTCCATTCACCATGTCTAAATTGCTTTGAGATCATTATACAGTGCTTCCTATTTGTTGTTATCATTTAACTCATTACGTACGACGTTTAATCGTTATAAAAGCCTAATTTTTCTTCGAATTATCTTGTAAATATCCTTGAGGTGCACTTGAACATTCGCGGACCCATGATAATTCCCTGCGGAACATCGTTAGCAACTTTTATGGTATGATCTCTTCCTCTCCGTAACAACATTTTTCTTCATCAAGGAGGAAATATCAATTCATTCGCAAATCTCGGATTAGTACATATTTACTCCTTGTTTATAATTAATTTATTACTAAATACTTAAAGAATTTGATTTTTATGAATACTTGCAAGGCTTTGAAATTTAATTTATCTATAAATTGTTTCTTTCAAGTACACATAATGTGAAGATTAAAGCGATTAGTATATTAAAAGCCTACTTCACCGATTAGAGTTGGCGTTAGAGGAATTCTATCGCCACCGATACCTTTCTTGCGAAAAAGCAGGGAAGAGGAACCGGTACGATAGGAGTTCCTCCTTAATTAATTAAGGTATTCCTATTAACTAGCATGACAACACGCTCAACCTCATCAAATCCTCTCTACTTATTGTGTTCCTTTAAGTGCCACATGGAGCAATATCGACCCTAAAGGTAAAATATTTTCACTCTCCATCTCCCCCCTTACACCATTCTCTCAATTCCTCCTGGAACTTCTTCCTACCTCCTACTTATGTTTTGATCCACATCTCCGTCTCATCTCTATCTCTCGTTCCGTTTTCTCTACCTCTCTGTACCTTCTCTTTCTTCTTACTCCAACATATTATATCTCTCCTTCCATCCTTCTTAGTATCGTTTCATCTTTCCGCTTTTCTTCTCAATGACTTTTGTATTTCTTTCACTTCTCTCTCTCTCTCAATTCGCTATTCTCTTCCATTTGAACGTATTTAAATATCAGGTAATTACTATCTATCATTGCATACATATTATCTATGTGTCGTGCAATTCAAATTTTAAAAATCGTAATTTACTAAGGTTTTTCTTATCCATGCTTAAATTTAATATTTCACGACCTCTTGTGTTACCTTTTGTCTTTAATTAAAACACAGGGTCTTCCAAGAGCAACAAACAGTTTTCATTTCAATTTAAATACAGTTTGTTGGCTAACTTTATATTCAGATTGATCTCCACCTGATTTGCAATTCTGCGAGTTGACGTAGGCATGCCTTGTCGGTCAAGTTGATCAATCCTGACACTTTGGAACTCCATTTTATTTTAGCAAATGATGGCTGGACTGGACGTTTTTCATGGTAAATGCATACAGTTTTTTCAAACTATCTCAAGGCTGCGGTAGCTTGCTTTCCAAATTCAAACCTTACCTTTCTTACTACTGGATGAGCGTTATCTATCTTATTATTAGGGCAAGGTTGTTTATGACCTAAAAATCATGCAAATATGCAAGCATTTATGACTTTTAAAATTACAAAATATGACCTAAATTTCAAAATATGATCTACAATCTCCAACATAATGTAAAAAAATCATCGAGCTTCATTTATAAAAAAATCTGACTGATTAATTCCCAAATATCAAGGTGTAACCTAAAAATAAACTTGGCCTCGTTTATAGCATTTTACTTTAGTTTAAGGATAAATTGTACTGACTACTTAAGAAAAATTCAACACAATATTTCAAAGGAATAAGATCGCACTTCATTTACTGACCATATAATTGTTTCCATGCTGATTGGCTACAGAAAAATAAATTATAAATAATGTGACCTAGCGTATCATGTTTCGTCGTCACTGTCGTTCTCAGAATTACAGTAAATAATTGCATACATTTTGAAGTTTTCAAACAAAAATGATTTCCGATTGTCACTTAACATGGTTTTATAATGGGAAAAACTCCTTTCCACATCATAGGAAGTAATTGGGGCATATTTGAAAAATGTGAAATCATTGCTACTAAGTTCTGGGTCGTCTTCTTCGAATGTTGCCTGCTTACCACTAAGAATGTCACTAATCTAGCAGATTGTTGAATATCCTTCATTTCGATGGAGTACACTTTGTAGTTTTTTAAACACATTGTCACCTACCGTGCCATGGGCTACATTTAACTCACTTTCCACATTTTTCTCAAGTTCAAGACTCCGACAGAGTTCTACACCCGTTATTTCAAGTTAAGTGATTGTTGTTGCTAGTTTGTTCCATGTATAGAGCTGCATCTGTTACTAGCAAAAGAACATTTTCTCTCTTCACCCCATCTGGTCACTGGAGGTTCATAGCGCTGTCGAAGAGCACAGCAATGGTTGAGTGGTTAGCCCTCTCCAACGCTTCACAAGAAAGGAGAAATGTTTCTCCAGGTCGGTCTTCTCTTAAAATTCCAACAACAACATTAGCTATGTACCTCCGTTCAACGTCGGTGGTTTCATCAATGGAAATCCATATCTTGTTGTCGGCAATGCAAGACCTTATGTTATTTAAAACGTCTTGGTAACAAGCAGTCACGTAGTTTTTCCGTAGTGTTGTTTCACTGGGGATGTGCTGATTGGTGTACCTCTCTAGAAACTTCCTTAAATGCTGGTTATTGAGTTAATGCAAAGGGATATCAGAAGACATCATCATCTGACACAGGTCCTTGGAAAACTGAGGTTTTGCTTGGGAAGGACGATGTTGATTTCTTCTGGAACAGTAGTTGTTGCCGGCTCTCGAATGCAGAATTTCGAGCCACACTGCTCTTGTGTTTTGAGGTGCTGCAGTGTTGTTGCACATTAAACCGCTTCTCAGTGGCAACTTTTACTTCGCACACTTTACAAAATATGTAATATCTCCACATCTGTACTAAAATGTTGCTCTCCATTCTCCCGTACAAATTCTCTTAACTTAGTATTTTTTTGAAGGCTTTGCTTTAGGCATCTTTAGCTGAGATTGATGTGGCACACAATGTGAGACTGAGGTGACACAATGAAATCTTCCAAGTCACTTAGGGAGGGAAAAACCAACTCATTATGTTACTGCAATCTCCCCCTACCTTAATTGCATCACTCTGTCTGTCATTCCTAAAGCGGATGAGTCGTCTGAGATGACCTTCACAGCAAGTCTGCTATAGTTGCGGACAAGTTAAGGCAGAGAGCAGGTAGATGACCCTTCCTTCTTCCAATAATCCTTTTCTTCGCGCCGTCTCCTTCATGCCCGAACGAGCCTCATGGTGGTTGCCTGGTGAGTTATGCTCGATGACTCACAAGTGGACTATTAACTACTAAAATTATAATATTTCAATCTTCAACATAGTAGTTAAAAATATCGTAAACATTCTCCTTGCGATTTGCTGATTGATTTGACACCAAACTGCACGCAATTCCGTTAATTTTCAGCTACAGATTTGTCGATAATTTCAGCCACATAATCAGCCGATGATTTACTGTTACGAAACATAGAAATCCCCACCCTTTCTACATTTTCTTACGGGGTATCCTGTTATTAATATTTTAATTGGACGGAACCTGGTGTAATTCCAGTCATATTACACAAAAGCTGGATTCCAAAATATATCGCTTTTATAAAAGCTTATCTATCCTCAATTCTTTGTTTGTAAATGAACCGTAACTCGAGCAGAAAGATATTTCTTGCCATATCAGAAAATCAATAACTTCCACTTGGCATATAATTTTTACCAAATTTGGTTTGAAAAGTACAAAATGCATAAAATATGACATTATATGCCCTTAATTGATAGAAATATGACCAAATCCTAAAAAAGGCCGAAATATGCAATTATATGCAAAATAAAAACCATATAATTTTAATCAGAGTAAGCTAAAATGTATTGAAATTAACTTTATAATGATAATAAGGGTAAGAAAATAAATATGACATGTCATAAACATCCATGCCCTACTTATTATTAAGTTTTACGTGTATAAATAGCTCTTCATTTGTTGGCAACAAGGTATTTTGATGCTGAAGCTGCCACATATTCGATCACTAGAGCCTTGTTTGTAAGTGACATCAATGTATGCTCAAAATTTCCGCTTCCCATCTTTGATACCTTCGAAGCTTGAAAAATTGAAATGAGCCTCCATCCAACCTTTTTTATTTTTCTAGGCTCAAATCTAAAGAAAAACAAATGGCAGCAGTACAGAAATCCACCTTCCACGTCTCTGTAATTTCAAGTTGAGCAAGTGCGAAGACAGACACCAATGTGAAACTATAAGCGCTATAAAAACGCGCTCAAATGAATTTTGTAAATTTAAGCTGTGACTCTACTCTTGAAACATTTTGCCGTTCACTATACTTTGAATTACATCGAAACTCCACATCTACTCTCTTCGTATTTTCCCTTCAGTGCTTGTTCCACCATATTCCTTCTTCCTTTTATATTTCGATGCATACCGCATCCCAAAGATTATTTTCATAGGTCATAGGCCGCCTTACAACACTCCAAGCAAAAACATTCCTCCCCATTTTTTCCGTATTTCTATCAATTCATGATTGCTGACCGAGAGGAACCGATATTACAGGAGATACCTACGATAAGACTTGAAATGTCGGAATTTAGAGGAACGGCACATACCACGGAACTCTTTACTTGGCTGAGCGCTAGTGTCACACAGACGTACGCAAAATTCCTTTCGCTCACTCATTGAAGTTGACTTTGAGCACGAGCCTTTATCCGACGAATATTAAATTTATGATAGGAAACGCAGATTTCTGGAATTTTCCGATGGAGGCAATGGAATGTAACGCTGAGTGATTTTTACTTACATTTATTAAAAAACACACGCACACAGCCCTAGCTCCACAGAAACTCAGTGTAACCAATGATGGAGCAAACCCCGGGTCCTTTGTGATTGCTTTTTAGATAGAATTTACATGAATTTTGAAAGTCGAATATATTCGATCATTTCCAGGAATTGAATCTAATTTTATAAGATCCTAAGAAAATATCTTTGTGCCTAGCTCAAAATCACAAATAAGGCAATTTTCTTATTATAATTAAAACTAAAGAAGGTTTAAAAACTAGTTAAATAAACTCGAGCTTAAACTAAATTAGGGAAATGGATGGATATATATGGAGGACGATATGTCTCACAATTAGTTGAATAGAATAAAAAGGAATATAAATAAATATAATGGTCATTCGCAGGGACAAAATAGCATTAAGAACTGAGGAAATGGAAGAGGAAGATTTTAAAAGTTGAGTTGATCATGAGTGGGAATTCCACTCTAAAAATAGCAGAGATATTCGAAATTGAATGAAATCACGGTCGAATAGGAAAAAGCAATATTCAGATAGAGAAGAAAATTATAAAAATAATTAGGAAGACAAACATCGTCGGTAAAAATTTCCAGATAGCTTATGAAATTGAGAACTTCGCTATATATCGTATATACATTTAGTTTTATTGTGGAAAACTGACTGAATAGCGAATTTATTTCAATTGTTCTTCAGATGATTGTATCAAGCATCTAGGTGGCTCGAGGTGTGTTTGAGACATTTTAATTTTTAGATGAATAAATGTCTAACTCACTATTAATGTTTAGTTTAGGTCGAAATACTTGGCAGTAAAGTTTTAAAAGATAGGTTAGAGTTTTCAGTGCTTTCATTTCTCGGAAAGAATTTGATTTTTTAAATGAAATAAAAATCCCTGTAAAGTTCATTTTCAGCGCAAAGTAAATTAGTAAAGATGTTAATCAGGCATAAAATAACCGGTTTGCCTAAATTTTCATTGTTTTTTGGGAGATCGACATTTATCTAAAACTATTTTCATCTAAAATTTCAATTTCGTTCAACTTATGTTTTGTTGGCTACTCATATTTCGTAGATTAACATGAGATGGAGAGAATTTTATCACAATCTCATATTGGTCAGTTAAAACGCGATCAAAGTTTCAGGCCTTTATTTTTTTTACTCTGGACGATGTGGACGATGATCGTAAAGTAATTTATTAGCTAAATGATTTTAGAACATTGCGTAGAAGCTGTAGTAATTAACGTGTTTTCTCTTCAGACAATCATACTATTTAATCTTCTAATGGATAAAATCGTCGCCAGTATGCGTAGCCTTGCGAAATTGCTGTTTGTACGAGGACACAGACGAAGGAAAATATATGCGACAATTCCCGAGAGGGCGTTTGAAAGAGCGACGAAACCTAGACTGTATAATAAGTCCGCCATGGGAAATTTGAGCAAGCGTTCCTACGCTGCGTTTTGTGCGAAATTGTATGCTGTAACTTAATTTCGTTAGCAGTGTTTGTGTCAATTTCTCGAAAACGTATTTTTGGTAACTGTAAAATTCTCTGTCATTTAGGCTGTTGAGAATTTTTTCGTTCTTAAGTAACTCGTTAATTATCGCTGCAAGTCATATCTTATCTAACATCGTAGATAAATATTTTGTAACATATGTGGATAACTTCTTAGGAAATTTTTGACATCTATAGAGGTAAATTGTTTGTTAAAAGCCAGCAAAATTAGATTTCTGAGAATTTCTGTCTGAGCGTAGTTGCATTTGTCGGTAAAAGTCCAAGAGGCTGATTCGCAAACCAGCACACATACACGCGCATTTGCATTTGACGTAGATCGAAGCTAAACTTATTGTAGGACAGAGAGTGGTTATTTGGGATTTCTGCCGTACATTTTTAACATTCACTGCTTTTTTTCTTCATTTAAAATTTATTAAAAATTTTGTAACATATTCTGGTGAAATTGGACAGCTATTTTTTAGGTTTGAAGTTGCCAAAGATGTTTCTTCTTATTGTATCCAAAGAAAGCTACAGATTACAAATGGGGTTTCCATTCATTCAATTACACCCAAAAAAATGAAATCTTCCGCAAGGTGCTTATTATCACGGGAAATGAATTAGTTGCAAAAAAAGATTGCCAACAGAACATTTACGACTGATTCTTATGCCTTGTTATATAACCTTTCGATGTGCTTTTAACGCTTTTTCTTTCCATTCACCACGTGCATTTTTAATCTATCCCTTCTCTGACCTCCTCAAGATCTATATCCGAAGCCCACAACTTTTATTTTCTCCTATTTCACTGTAATTTAATTCGTGACGACTTGAAAATATTACATTGTCCATAGCCATGTAACAAGGAAGCAGAGCTAATTTTCAATCGATTGTAAAAATATTCCTCCTTTGCACAATTGTTTTCGGCAATAGCCGCGTGCTATAAAAACGGGTGGCCAAATTAAGGAGTGGCTGAATTAATTTCTTTTTACCATCTTCGCCTTGCCCAATATTGCTTTTTAGTCTCTTTCTGAGGAGTCCTATGCTCCTTCACACCATGAGCCTTTTTCTCCCTAAGCCGCTTCATTTGTTGTCTAATATGTACGGTCATGAACGAACGACGAAGCTGATTCATAAGTACGTGGGATCCTAAAGGTAGGCAAGAATGCGGAGATATTTTTGCTTTGCTTCTTTGGACTTGAATTTGACATGCGACTAGGACCATACCGTTATTCAAGACGGTAAGGTGGTCGCTTGAGTACGGTAAGAAGGGCCTGAAATACATGCGGTATCCTAGGGCCCGTGATGAAAAATGCATACCTATGTATATTCCTATGCAAATAATAAAGGGTGATTCAAAAGTCACTTTGGTGTCAGATAATTCGTGATAACGTGTTGGAACGTTTCCTGCGGGAAACAGTTGGTACCTCCTGTGCGTCACGATGACTCTCAGTCGCCGACATGTAGTGTCAGGTGTCCCATCCAGCGCCAGTAGTGCTTTGCAGCGAGAGGAACATTTCGTTTACCCAGGCGCAGCGGATGTTCATAGTAGAACATTATTTCGCAACTCGATCGTGTGCACAGGTGCAATAAGTTTTCAGGAAAGGCATCCTGACGGTAATTTCGCGACTGGTTGGCCGTTTTCGTGAGACACCTAAATGCTACGTTGCGTGACTTTTGAATCACCCTGTGTATATAATGGGTATGTTATATTATATTACAATAACCAATAAACATAACTATATTTTTTTATTAAATCTTAGATAGTGGCCTTCTGAGGTTCCTTCTTGATAGTGCAAGCGACTGAAAATAGCATGGTATTCCTAGGGTTAAATCCTCTTCTCTCGCTTATCTCCTATCCTATCTGTTCTTCGTCACGTTTACAGACGTTTCCATTATTAATCACCCACATTAAGGACCTAATGTGTGTGATATAGTTCCACTTTTGACTTCTTGTTGTTATTATAAACTCTTTGTAAACTTTTCCTATAACTCAACAGAAATCGGTTTATCTGTTTCAACACCTCAAATGGAACTAGCACTCGGCCTGAATTCTTCGGCCCTTGTAATCTCTCTCGGCCCATCAGGGGTGGAGCATAAGGTAGAGTTGAGCGGTAAGCTGGCAGGTGTTTTTCTTGGACAGCGAATGTCTATTATCTCTGCGAATATATTTTTTACGTATTTCTTTACGTACATATATTGCCTATTTTATTTCGAAACAGTACATTTATTCTTCTCCTTATTTTTTTCATTTCATTTTATTATTATTCATATACATATTTCCTACTAAGAAAAATAGGTTTGCCTGTTTCAACACCTCTATTACTGCTATGTCTTGTTAGTGGTTGCAAAAAGTTATCATGCGAAGTTAGATTCTCTCATTACCATTTATGAGTGCCAAAAAACATTTCCAGAACCGAAATCCTTCACGATTGTCAAAAGGGCAACTGATTACAAATTTTGGAGATAAACAACGAAGTTGTTAAGAATTACACAAAAATTTATTTTGCGCTTTTTATCGCATTTGAGAAGTTTATATTAAAAATATTATTTTATCATATATGTATACATTTCTCTTACTCCGTTTGCAACAACTTCCACCACGCACCACCAGACCGCGCCATTGACTGACTGTAATGCTATTTTTAACTCTTTCCGAGTAGGTATAAGATTGAAATTTGGAAGGAAAGTTTGTCTCTTATAGTAAAAGTCATTTACAATACAAAATCCCGATAAATGACCCTGGTTCGACTCCAGTAAACAATTTCTATTTCCCATAAGATAACACAAAAATCGATTTTTCGACTTACAGGCTTTTACTCTTTTGCAAATTAAAATTAGAAAGAATTGATCTAAAGAAAAATAAACCGGTTCTTATCGTCGCATTTTGCCTGCATACAAAATCGCTCAAGTTATACGTTTAAATCATATTTATTTTTGAAAAATTTAAGCTTTTTAACGATATGTGCCTTGCCCACCGTGTCATTGTTTAACCTCGAGGTTATATTGTCGCCTTAATCCTTATACTGTACGATTTGTCGGTGCAAGCGCTAAAAAACTCTTGCGGGTCAAGGGTCATTTTCAATTGTAAATTTATATTTCTCGTTTGTAATTAGAGACTGCATTGAGGGCAGACCCTCCGAGAGCCTCAGAGAGGCCCAGACCGCTTCCAGATTTGGAGGCCCTTCTCCCCTTTACCTCCCCCTTCCCATTGGATTCACCTATAACCGGGGTCCGTGGATTTCAGCTAGGAGTCGGATGATGAACTTTGGGATAAAGTGGATTGACGATGGCCAATTTTTGAGGTCTCCCCGAACTTGAGGATCGGGCCAAATGGCGCAGATCGGAGTTTTTTTTAGCGGGAAGAAGCAGGTAGAAGGTCGTTGGTTATCGTAGGAGCGCTCTTTATTCCAAATCGATGCTCCTCATTTTCGATCAAAGTGAACGAAATGGACATTGGGTCCAGAGAAGCAAGCTCATGTGTCAGAGGAAAGTTCACATAGTTTGACCGTTGGAGAGGGAAACATGTTAAGGGCGACCCATAGGGTGAAGGAAGTTAAATAAATTGCTCAAAAAAGACTTCATCAATGTTTAAAAGGAGTCTGTGCGAGTGGTCAGATTTAAATACATCTGCACCAAGTGTTTTAACCGAGTGTGACACCAGTGTCTCGACCTTTCTCCTCCAGTCTGCTAAAAGAAAGATTATGTAATGTAAAAACAACTTTCTATGGTAACTTATGTTCGTATTTCTTATTGCAATTGATGCCATTACCACTTATGTTCCTACATTTTGTTGCTATTTAAATATTTGTGGCTATATACTTTTCTATGGTAACTCATGTATTTTTTATGGCAATTGATTGTTTATTTATATTTGTGGATCAATATATTTTTTACTTTATTGGAACTAGTAGAGAGCCGCAGTTCTACAGCGGGAAAATTTGAGAAAGGTCAAAAAAATATTATAATAAATGAATAACGAACAGAAAAGAAGAATCAAACGTCGGGAGAGAGTGGCAAAATGAGAAACAAAGAAATAAGAACAAAGAAAACCTCGAAGACGAACAAAAATGATTAAAGTAATAACAAACGAAGAGCAAAGAGAAAAAGAATAGTCAAACGTCGATAGTGTGACAAACCATTCAGTTACACTGTCTTACAACAAATAAATACAATTTCCACCTCTTGTTTTCTCCCTCTCTCCCTTCCTGCCATTCTATCTCCCTCTCTTGCTTCCTCCCATTCTCTCTCCCTTCCTCCCATTCATTCTCCCTTCCTCCCATTCACTCTCCCTCTCTTCCTCCCATTCTCTATCTCCCTCTCTCTCCCTCCCTCTCTCTCTCTCCTCTCTCTCTCTCCTCTCTCTCTCTCCTTTTCTCTCCTCTCTCCCCCCCTCTCTCGCTTCTCTCTCCCCACCCTCTCTCGCTTCCTCCCATTATCTCTCTTCCTCTCATTCTCTCTTTCTCCCATTCTCTCTCTTCCTCCCATTCTCTCTCCCTCTCTCTTTTCCTTCCCCCTCCCTCTTTCGCTCGCTTTCTTGCTCCCATTCTCCACCCCTCTCTATCTTTCTTCCCCTTGCTAGTCTTATAATATTTAAAACTGAAGAAATAGCTTGTTATGTCATCTCTTATTTACATAGATAATTAACTAGCCTTGGATTCATTTCAATCGCTTCCAAGGAGACGACACGGTTGTGGAATCACGGATTTTTATGAAAATTAATAAGTGTATAGCTCTGGATTCCAGGATCACTGAAAACCCCCCTTTTGGGCGTATACGGCCGATAGTTTTTCTGAAAATAGCGATCAAATATTGCAATTTCTCGTCAACTGGTGTATCTTAATGCACGCCTAATTGATTAAGTAATTGTTGGCGGTGAGCGTATACATAGTGGGTGCGTCCGATACGCGTGGGCGCGAGTTCGATTCCCTCGCAGGTAGCTTTTTTCTTTCATTCCCCATTATTTTACAAATCCTTTTTCGTATTTCGCATTAAAATTTAAATGGGCAGTCACGTTCATATTTTTATTTTTAAAATTTTTTATGTTGTTAGGTGGTGGTCCGGATTTTTTTCTAAAAGTCATTCAACGCACGATTTTCTCAACAATGTTTAAATTATTAAATCGCATATTCTTCATTGATATCGGCACACGCTTCATCCTATATTGATGCTTATGACATGGAAACGATCCCTGAAATTATCTTTGCGAAGACTTCCTCCGAATACTTAAAATAGACCCATTAGGCGGATATATATCAGGCAAAGATCGTTGTAAGTATAAAAGAAAATGAACTGGTGAGAAGTCCGTTAAAAGTACAATAATAGCAATAAATAAAAATATTTCTTTTAAGAACCTCTCAGAAATTCGGTTAATTGATTAAAAACATTAATAATCTACAACCACCAATCATCATCGGGAGCAATGAGGGGGAGAGTTAAAAGAGAAACATTCATTTGCTTATACATTGACAGGTAACGGAACTTTTGTTTTATGTTTGATTCCCATAATACGATCGCACATCTCACGACCGATGGCGATAACACGATCAGAAATTAAAACACTTTCTCGAAGAAGGTTTGCGCAAAAGTTAAGCGACTCAGCGAATAAACGAGATTTACCCGAAATTCCATTACCGATTGACGGGATGCATCTTGCCGAAGATGGATCTTGCTAAGATTTCATCCTAAAAGTTCAATGTCTGCAATTGTACGGATATATTAATTTTTCAACGAACTGTAAAAGGTTGACCGATGTGCAAGATATTTCGAAAAATAACGAGCCATCGGTCGTTAAATAAAACGAAAGACCAAACCAATGAACAAAACGAAGCAAACCAATGCGAAAAATGACAAAAAAAACCAAAAACAAAACAGTGAAGGTCTCAAAAGACCCTGTTTTAGAGAACAATATTCTCTATGCATAGACACCGTACGTTAGATATATACGTATACGCCAGTGAATGAATCAAACTATCAGCTGAAACATTCACTTCCTAGTTCGATTCTTTCAGCAATGAATTATTTCAATTAGTATTTTTTTATACCAACAATACACTTATTGCAATGAAAAAATGGATTATGTAACTTCTGATAATCGAATAATTTAAAACAAATTTCATAAAACAATTAAAAATAGGCAAGTTAGTGTTAATTGGTCAATCGTAAAACTTATTTTTACTTATTATGTGTTGAATTACACTGGTTTCATTAGTACACAATAAAAATAGAACATACAAAAGTAATACTTAAATACAATAATTTTAAATATTTCTGAATAAATACAATATAATTTTATTGCTCACATGATCGATACAAAATGTCAATTATTACTATAATTGTTATGCCATCTCTTATCTACATGGATAATTAATTCATTTCAATGCCATAGGCTTAGGATAGTGAGCTTGGCAACAGTATCGGTCACCATGAAAAGGAAAACCTTTTCATTCAAAAAAGTCCTCGAGTTCAAGTCCTGACTTTTTACGATGATTTTTAGTAATTTTAATGTACAAATTAAAAATAGTCTACACTCATCTATTTTTTTTAAATGAGAAAAATGAAAACAATTCTTAAAATAAAATGCTCGAGTGAATCGGTTTAAAAACCAACCTACTACCCTTATACTCTTTATTGCGGTTAAAATTTTGTTTGTCTCTACGTTATGTAGATTTTGAGTTATGGATGCATATTTATACTTGACCGGACACCGCCTCAGACACTCGATTATTTTTACTTTCTCCATATATGAGAAAGTATTGTTTTCATGAAAAAAATCGAATTCGAGATTTCGACGGAAATGCATGTTTTAAGGTCCCCTGGACACGGTTTGACCATTTTCTCGATGATGTCTGTGTGTCTGTCTGTCGGTCTGTATGTGATAGATTTTTGTGGGCGCTTTAACTCAAAAACTGTTAATCAGGTCAACGCAAAATTTTATATTTAACAGTTTTATAAAAGTTAGAATATCTAATTAGTTTTAGGTAAAATCGGTGGACTGGAAGTGGGTGTTTACTCTTGTCACTTATCCGTTATTTTGAAATATTGGCTTTAATATTTGATAAATGTAAAAATGTATTGGAATAAAAGTTGTAGAAAATGTTATTTTCTACAACCTTTTATTCAATACATTTTTCCATATAATGCATTGTTTAAGAGATATCTTATATTTTTAGCTGCCACCACCACGCCAACTACCGAAGACTATTGTTAACAATTGACGCTTAGTTACGTCTTAGTAACGCTCCTTTTTCTTTTGTTAATCGTCAACCGGAAACAAAATATTTACAACGATCCCAGAGCTAAAAACATGTAATTTGCCATATAAATATGGAGAAAGTCATGTGTTGCTCACATCAGTTCATTATATATATGTAGTATGATGAATGTTGTTTTAAAAATGGTATATATTTTATTTTCTGTGTGTTAAATGTTTGTTAACGTGTATTTTGTCATATTTCTTTCATATGAATAATTTTCTCGAGGGGGCCTCGAATTAATCTTTGCGCCTCGGGCCTCTGACAGCCTAAATCCGCCCCTGGTCATACCTATTTCGCGATTGCATTTATCCAAATATGTGCTAAAGTCATGGATGATAGCATAATATTAACAGAAAATATCCTAATTTTTCCATAAATTTTAATGTGTAGGGTATTCTTATCGCTCATGCGGTGCGATCTGAGTCACTAAACTTAAATACGAAAACTTTGACACGAGCCGATTGCCAGAGAATTTGTAAATTACGGATAGTTTCCTTAATTTCACTGAAAATTATAAATATACTGATATTACTCATATAGGCTCCACTTGACTGAAGTGCTGTTGCCCTGGAGATCGCGTTGGTTTATTTACGAGTTTAGATCTTGGTGTATGGTGATTTTTTGAAGCGCTTGCAGTTTGTAAGCACCGACTACTCGTATATATATCTGTGTTAATGAAATCATAAGTAAGAAGTCTCAATCTAAATTTATAAAAGCCTATTTCTGTCACTTTGTCTCTTGGTCCCTTTGTGGCTCCCTCTGTCACGCTATAAAAATGCGAATAAGTCGATAAAAGATGGAGATTTATTTTTGAAATTTGGCAAGAATACTAAATTTGCATATTTTAAGGTGATGACTAAAAAATCACGAAAAATGTCCTGGGTTCGACTCCAAGGAAGACATTTGCACTTCCCATAAAATAACACTTAAAAATCGACTTTTCGACTTGCAGGCTTTTATTCTTTTTGAGATCTAAAATAAAAAAAAATTAACCTATGATCTTCGTATCTGAACCATTTTAAAGAAAAAAATATAATGTTTCTTATTATGTTCATCTTTTTCCGCATACAGTTCAAAATTCCTCATGTTTAATTCATATATTTTGGGGAAATCTTGTCATTTTAACGGGATGTTGCCTTGCCAACCCATTACATTGTTAAACCTCGAAATCCTATTGTTAGTTGAAAGCGTGTTTTGAATGCTTTTAATACGAGACAGAGAGAAAAGGAAGGAGAGGGAAATGGATTTTATGGCTTCCAATGTAAACTATATCCGTTGCGTTATTTACGAGAAGAAATACATTTGAATATAGAACAGTAATCATTCGCATATTAAAATTACCTAGTATCATCGTAGGAGTTCAAGGCTTGAAACTACGATCGCCCAAAAGAACGAAAGCATGTTTTCTCACCATCGATTTTTAATACGCGTCGAATCGATCAACAGATCAGTTTTTAACGCGAGAATTTGATGCATTCTTAGTGATTCACTTTGTTGCCGGTTTCGTGTAATTGGGTACCAATGACTTGGATAATAGCTTTGCGTCGCATATATTCACGAAATTTCATAAAAATCTTTCCCTTTGAATTTCAACGGGCATATTCCTAGTATAGTGTAGATGCGTAAGGAATGCGTGCTTTGAATGCTTTAATACGAGAGAGGAGAGAGACAGAGTGGGGGAGAGAGACAAAATTAAATGTTACATAGATAAAAAATAGTTTTGGGCGTATAAGAATTGTATAGCGTAATGTATTTCTTTGTCAAACGACTTCTATTCACTCAAAACTGTTTTTAATCTCTGAAACACTCAATTATGTGAATGTGGTATTTATTACTTACTTTTTAAAGCACATAAAAGTTGGTTTTATTAATTTTTATTTCAATTTGAATCTAATACTAAATTCAGGCATACCCGTCACATTTGACTGGCAATAACCATTGGTTTATTTATTTTCTCCATTGTTCCTTTAACGTGCATATAAAATTAAACGTGCGTTATTTATAAAAAATATTCTTCTAGATTTATAATGGTTTGAAGTAATGTGAGCGCCGTTTAAATTTAAAATTTTTATCGTACCATCATAGGAAGCGAATAAATCGTCACTGAATAAATAGGAAACCTTTGGGTTTTCCTCATTGTTACGCTCCAATCTTTTATCTTGTTAAAATTTATTTATTCTATTAGTTCTCTTAATAAGGAGTGAATGGTCTTTGACAAATTATCTTATAAACAGTTATAAATACTACCGCAGACTTCTACGCACATGGTGGAATTAGAACCCACGATCATATTATTGGGGTACACCGCTTCTCAGCCTAAGGCGGCGGAAAATGAAAACAAACGTGTTAAGGGTACCAAAAAAAACAATCGAACATCGTTTGGTCTCCTTCAAGAAATGGTTTGAATGCCGTATGATCGCCCACAAAGTTAGTTACAATCGAAATGAGCAGACAAACCGATTAATATTCTATGGAATTCCGCTGAAATCGAATAAACTCATCTGCTGTAAATACATTAAAAGTTATGCGACATAAAAGTGGATGATTAGGTGACGCCTTTCTCCCATTTGGAATGCGCCGGCCATCCTCCGTTAATGCGACGATCAGCCTTCGGAAGAAGACTACCTATTGAATAAGAATGTCCGTTTAAAATTAACTCTTTGGTACTCACTTTGACTAGGCTGGAGACGAACGGAATTCCTCATGAAGGAATTATTTTAAGCCACAAAGCCATTTCATTATCCATGATATGATATTCATATCCCTGTTACCAACTTTCTTCCTAAATCATTCAAGTTCGCTCATTTTTCAAGTTGGGCCATTTTGACTGCTCTTAAACACTGATTAACGCTGTACGGTTCAGTAATCATCTCCAATTATGAACTAACATGCTCGCTCTTACGGGATAAGCAGATGAGAAATAATTATATGGAGAATTTTGAAGAGAAGGCGGAGAGGAAGGGAGAACAGAGAGTTGGGTCGAGATAAGGGAGGGAGGTTGAGAGATGGTGATGAAAGACAGGAGTGAGGCAGAAGGATAGGGAAAGAGGGAGAGAAGAGAGGATAAGGAGAGAGAAAGACGGTGAAGGGGAGAAGCAGGAGAGAAGAGAGAGAGTGGAGGATGAAAGAGGGAGCGTTGGAAGATTGAGAGGGAATTGGTTGACTAGTCTGAATCGAGAGAAATATAAAAGGGATATCTATTGATTGGCCTCTCGAACGTTCGAGATGAATACCCAATTGAAGGTAAGTATGTGATTAGTGGAGAAGAGGACGATTTATTCGAGATCTTCCGATAGGAAAGGAAACATCCTTATCTTCTTGGTTGTCGCGTTCTTCAGGGGTAACGATAGTTTCCGTGCATACACAGCTCGCAGGACGGTATAGATTGCGAAATTACAAACTCTCCCTCCCTCTCCCTCTCTCTCCCTCCCTCTCTCTCCCTCCCTCTCCCTCCCTCCCCCTCCCTCCCCCTCCCTCCCTCCCCCTCCCTCC
Organism: Tanypteryx hageni; assembly: GCA_028673005.1. NCBI lineage: Eukaryota > Metazoa > Arthropoda > Insecta > Odonata > Petaluridae > Tanypteryx > Tanypteryx hageni. The sequence continues at coordinate 62,781,393 of CM054115.1, read as the reverse complement.
CTCTCCCTCCCTCTCCCTCCCTCTCCCTCTCCCTCCCTCTCCCTCCCTCCCTCTCCCTCCCTCCCTCTCTCTCCCTCTCTCTCCCTCTCTTTCCCTCTTTCCTCGGGCCATTGAGTGGCTTTATCCGTTGAGTCCTGTTCGCCATGGTCGAGGTATTGTCGTGCTCTCCCACCGAGTGCTTCGTTTGGAACGTAACGGTTACCCTGATTACGTATTTGACCTAAGAGACTGTCCCTCTGGGAATGCATCACGTGCACTCCTAGCGTTAGAAATACCCGGTTGATATATGACCCAAATAAACGTTTGAGCAAAAATATAGGCTAGTTCGTGGCTAGGGCGTTTAACTTTATTTACCGGACTTAAGCATTATATCCAAGTTACTATTTTATTTATACATTCATCGTTAGTACGATACATCATAAAGAAGTATCCGCGGCCTTTTTAGGCGAGTCTTGTTTCCAACGTAAGCGCCTATCAGCTTCGTTCGGTCTGACCGTCTGTACGCAAGTTCGTTCTCGTTATCTAACGAACGTATTTTCATAAAATGTGGTATTTAGGATTTTTAACCAAAGACAATAAGAAAATGGTACTGATGGTCTATATAACCCAATGCCACTTTGCTGGCAACAAAAAACTATCTTTTCCTTATATCTCATAAAATATTATTAATACAAAAGGAAATGTATTATCTACTACAAGAAAAAGAACTTAAACGTAAATATTACAACTTCTTGCCTCAAGTGAGCTACATTTTAATTAATATTCGATTGTTTGACCAATAAGAACTGATTAAAAAATAAATTGGGAAATTTTTAAAAACATTTTCCAGGTATAGTTTGTGAGTAATCGCTTTGGCAGCCTTTACACAAATATTAGGCAAATACGTTTATAAATGCACCAACTTAGAGGGAGGGAAGAAATCTTTAGTGGACAGTGGCCTTGATGTTTTATGGTGTATGTTCGTTAAAAATATATCGTTTGGTTTCAAATACTTGATCGCAGGAAATGCGTCTATTTTGGACATACTGTTCACTTTCTTAACTTGTTTTCAATTAGTTTAATAATGGTATCGAAGAAGATTACATTATGTTTATATCCATGGCTGGAGTCGAACGCACGATCCTAGGACTGGAAAGAAAAAACTACGCGCCACTTCAGATTTGTAAATGAATTACTTGCTAAATTAAATTAATCAAGAACCTTTATCAGCTGTAAATTTAAAAATAATTAAGGTGGAGTATTTATATCTCGAAACTTAGAGGAAAGTACAAGATTGTGCTTTAGAAAATGCATGTTATACTGTAGATAAATGAATGATTGTGTTGCATTGTTGCTTAGATAAAACAATCTTCATTATAAGTGGAATCAATTGATGGTAAATGTGTCACTAGCAATCCTTAATAAAATCGTCCATGATGCTATGTTTTGTTCCATTTGACACGTGGCGGGTGCTGCTATCGATTATTAATCTGAGTTGTGAACAAAATATATATCTGCAGATAAATTCTATTGGTCATAAAAAATCGCAGTAATTAAATGCCATTATATTTTACTTTTTTCGTTTTTTGGTAAAAATTATAGCAAAAGGCAATATAGTTATAAAAATTAATAGCTTCTTTCTGTGTGAATCCTTAGGTGATCATCAGTCTTCTCCTTCAGCAAACTTCAATTTGCCCGTCATTTTGAAATTTGTCGGACATTCAGCGATGTGTTGTTGTGTGTTTTGGACATGTGTCTTAAGAGGAGCTTCAGTCTTCTTAGAGAGCGGACGCCATCCATCGCAGCAAAAGGTAGGGAGTAGTCAATTCTTCAAAACGTCATCTCCATATGATTGCTTTTACCATAACCCAACCGGATTGATGACAGTTAAATACAAAATGGAATTGAATGGGAGGACGAAGTGTGCACAAAATGTAATTTAGACGAGGATTAGGGTAATAATTCAATACATACAGTACGTACTGCCCGTTTGGCCAGTGTTAGTTGAAAAATTACTTAAAATAAAACGATTCTTCTTGTAACATACCCCTTTCCTGTTACAGGGCTTTTTTATACTTAGTGACATATCATTGTTAAATGGTCCTCACTATTGTTTCCATATGCGTAATGCAAAAAATACTGCCCGAATGTCGGACTCGTTTTTTTATTCACTTTTGTTAATTGTGGTTCATGAGGGAACTCAGAATGGGTAACATTCAGTCACTTAATGTGGTGGAAACTTGTGGATTATTAATATAATATAAAATTGCTATTAATAAGGGGATTTTTAATGTATGCATATCAAACAAATGAAACTCTTTGGCGAAACTAGTTCCATGGTTCATATCGTCAAACGTACATAAGTGGACACCGTAATTGAAGACTCTTATGTATCTATCAAGCGATTGATTAGTACTTTGGTAGTGTTATTAAAACATGAATGCACGTGGGAGTTAAAAATGTTTCGTGGGAAAATTACTCGATCCTTGTGAGCGGCGAGTTCGATAACATTCTTCAGACATTGTCTTTGGGAGCTTCACGTTGCAAAAAGCGAATGAAATGTCAATATGCGCGCTTAATATCGAGCACCGGTGCGCGAACTTAGAATGCAATTAAATGCGTCGAGGAAGAAGACGGGGAGCAGGAGGGAGGGAACCTGTTGGAAGGCGGTAGCAGGAAAAAGGAAAATGAAGAGGGTAGGAAGAGAAGGGAGTGGAATAGGAAGGGACAGAGAGGAGGGATAGGAAGGGGAAAGGGGGCAAAGAAAGCCATCGGAGAGAACCGGAGAGATATCGGATTTGGAAATGGAATGGAATCGAATTCAAAGGGAATTGTGGGAAGATGACTGGACGGATCGACCGGGAGGAGACATCGGATGAAGGGAAATTCCGAAACGAGATCGCATTGCGGAAATTGTGAATTGCGAACCCTTAACGGGGAAATTATACGATAAAAATATCCATGCATTTGAGAGCAGAGGGTTGGGTTCGTGGCTGAAAAAAGATTGAAGTAAACTCCAGCCTCACATTTTTAGTCGTGCCCAAGACAAAAGTAATTTATTTTATTAAACATTGAATATGCCAATTTTGCAATGTTACCTTTTGAATCTGAATCATAATATTCCAAAATTCATGAAGAGTTTGTAAAAGCCAGAAGTGCATTTCGGCTACATGGAAGTCGTCATCATTGACAATTCACCGATAACTAACTGATGACAGCTACCGTGTATCCAAAACGTGCACTTGGTTCACAGTAATTTTATAGATTTTGGAAAATTCTAGTTTATCAGTTTCATCTTTGTAAAAATACAAATTTGATAATTCTTTGAACTCAACATCGCTATTTAGTTCGCAGACGAAAATATGTTCACTTTATTTCGTGCAACTCAGAAAAGCAAAATAATGCGCATGGTTTGTTTAGTAAAATATTCAGGAAGAAAGGTTTACGTACACACAATCATATGTTACATAAAATAGTAAAACAATTCGTATCCAATGAACACATAAAGTAAACAAAATCATCCATGTCTAATAAGAAAAATAACACTTGGCTATGAAATATCCGTGGCATTGAGTTAAAACGTACTTAATCAGTGTAACCTTTCACCTTCGGGTGTTGAGAGTTTTCAAGTTTTATAATGCAGTTGCAGTGTGGGGACAATTTTCTGCAAAACAACTTAAAATTGGAGTTATGAAAAATAAGCATTTCATTAGGTTTTAGATCTAATAATGGATCACAGTTAAATGGTTTTGGATATGGTGCTTTTTATAATTTCGGCTGAAGCTTCGGATAAACCGAAGACGTGGTGATTTCAACTGTACTTGTTGAACGAAATTTTGTACCAACCCGTACGAAAAATTGGAATTACGGTGAAAACATGAGAATATCCTAACTGCAGACCAATCGACTAAAAAGTGGCTTCTTTCTCCTAGGTCAAGGTAATTTATTAGTACAATGGGAATAGTACTAGTAATAAAAATTACATTAACATTAATGAAAAGTGTCCTTATTTATTTAGGAGCGAGATTTATATTAACGGGTCCATTATCCTACATCTAACCCGTTTTGGAAACGTCAACACCCTTGCCATCTGTTGGATTCTAACCCGCTACATTTGTATCCTCTAACCTTCCGTCTACCAAGGCAGGAAAGTTCAATAAACCTTAATTTTAGCACTTTCAGGTGGAGAAAAACGTTATTACAAATAAACTCATTGAAATGCAAGCAAATTTGTTGCACAAATGAATTGAATAAAAATCATTAAGACCATTACGTAATAATCATTACAAAAAAATATAAATTTCAGCCGCTCAACGAAATATTTCCTCGGGCATCATCTATCATCCCGCGTGTTCTCGTATCATGTTGAAAATACCGTTCCGCTTTTTCATGAAGACGAAGCTTATTCATCTGTTTCATACAGAGACCACTCAATTTCCTTTACGCCGAAGGCAGTAGAAGCGATCCTTTTCGAACCTTAGAACCATTTTCCATTTCTCCCACCCACCCCTCACCCCCCCAGTCCTCTCCTCGTGTCATGTGCTTGGAAAGGGCGCGCCCGTGGAATTCCGCTTTCCTCTTACCCAATATCTTCCGTATCATCCGCGGAGACGGAAGTCTTTTCACGCTACAAGTCACCGAGAATGTCACGAACGTTAAACACGGATCGAAATTCGTTTCCATACCGTGGGTAAGATAGAACATGACGATGAGAAGAACATGGGAGTGGACTGAGAAAAAGCTTAAGTATATTACATTGAGACATCATGACAAAAAAAAACTTGGGGGATCCTAGTTTCGATTCGACAGTTGCTCTTCCGTTTTTAGTGCTTTTCGTCATTGCTGAAAAGCACCATTATCTTCGTGATCTTCGTCCGTCCGTACGCATATATTTAACCGATTTTAACCAAATTTGGCTCATAATATCTTCACATATGCACAGCAAAATGACATGTTTGGATTGAATCGACTCAGCAGGGGTGCCACAATTGCAAAATAAAACTTTTCGGTAATTATGAATTTCAACGAAATTTATATGGAGAAGTACACAAAGTTTCCAAATGCGTTTTTTGAGATTTCATAATCCTGAACGCTCTAAATTGTTGTGAAGTTTTTAGCTACTTGAAGAATAATACTTCATGTCATTATGCTTACTTCATGGGGTATTTGTTTACTATAACAAACATTAAAATTTATTACTAAAAATGTTTTGGTAAACTTTTACTATAATTAGGTAAATATTTTAATTTCCTTTTCTTTAAATTTATCGTAAACCTTACGTTTTACGGAGAAAAATCTTTTTTTAAATGTGTATTTAATTATTTAATTTAACTTTTGTTCTCAGCAATTTTCGCTCAGATGAGTATTTATCGAGATTCTTGCGTGGTACATTGTAAAATACGTTAGGTCCTTATGTAAAGTGCTCGTTATGATAGTTCGATTTTAACCAAAATTGAATCCGGTTGATAAATTTCACCATAACTCCCCAATACCAAACTTCATTATAATATGTCCAGCGGTTCCCGAGTTGAAACAGAGGTACGTTGGAAAAGAGACGTATGTACCTGTGTATAGTGGTCATTTTTATCTTTTGATTTTAACCAAAACCAAATTGTAGCAAAACTCCCCAATACAAAATTTCATCAAAATACGTCCAGCGGTTCTCGAGTTGAAACTTGCGGACGGACGGTCGGAGACTACCTCCCCTATATGCGTTCACTTTGTGCAAAGAACGCATAAAAATGGAATATCTGCGACTAAGAAATAAACGCAAAAACGTTTTTTTTTTACTTTTCGTTCACAAAAATAATTTTTAGTGAAAGGAAAGTAATAATTTACTACGAACGCATGAACGGGGCTAAAATTATAATAAAATCTCTTATAACCATGCTTTTACACAACGTTATACCTGATTCTGTGAACTTTATGAATGAACGTGAACCTAAAGATTACATCATAGCCTAGCACTACTTCAATCTCCACCATTGTTTCCTTGGGAAGGACAAAAGAAGATCAAAAATCGTATAATTACATAAATACTTTAATTTCTTTTTCTTTAAATTTATCGTAAACCTTACGTTTTGCGGGAAAAATTATTTGTCAAAAAATACGTATTTTTTCAACATTTGTTCTCAATATTTTTCGTTTAGATGAGTATTAACGAGATACATGCGAAGTACTTTGTAAAACACATTTTGGTTTTCATATAAGGTGGTCGTAATTATAGTGCGATTTAATCAAAATTGGAATCGGTCGACAAATTTTAATATATATATATATATATATATATATATATATATATATATAATATATATATAACTCCCAATTACCAACTTTCATCAACATACGTCTAACTGTTCCCGAGTTGAAACATGTGGACGGACGGACGGAAACGACCTCCCCTATATACGTTCACTTCGTGTAAAGAACGCATAAAAACAAAACCAAGATTTTTAGAATATACTAGGGGCTCCACCCCTACGCGCCACGCGCGTCAACCCCGTCCCACGCTCCGCTAGGCGAATTCGTTCGCTGTCCGTGTGCAACCCTGAACCACCTCCTTTCGGCATATATTTAAGGTAGAAAATTATATCGAGCCCTATTTTCGAGCATCTCTCCCTTCCTTCCACTTTTCCCTCTCTTCCTTTCAACCCCTTCTCTTTCTCTCTACCTCCCTATATTCCTCTCCTACTTTCCCCAACCTCCGCTTTCCCTCATTCTCTCTCTTTCCCTCACCCTCTCTTTTCTCTCTCACTCCTTCCTTTTCTCTTTTACTCCCCTTTCCTCAATACTCCCATATTCCTCCGTTATCTCAATACGGTGAAAACGAAGAAAGAACGAAAAAGAAGAGTAGAGAATGTGAAAAAGATGAGGAAAATCGACAAAAACAAACCCAATGGTAAGGAGAATGTTTAGTCTATGGTCTGCATCATAGAATTTGTTGCGAGTTGATTAGATCCAGATCAGCAGTTCATCATGGCACCCATAATTATATTGAAGGCAACTATCCAATGCAATCTGTAATTAGATTGCCATTTCCCTTTTAAAAGCCTTGAGCTCGTTGATGTGGTATTTACAATTTTTCATTGTTGCGCCACAGAAAAATATGCTTTTTTGCGATTAAAAACAAATATTTACGCTGATTCGACACGGATTCGAATTTCTTCACTCCTTCATCTACAAAACTTTTTTATCCCTAGTTCGTATCTCAGTTTTACTTTAATTTTAAAAAGCATATTTAGAATTCCCTGCATTGAATCCCATGCTTTTCTTATGGGGGTATTGAAATAGAATAATGGAGTTTAAAAGACCCCCTAAAAATGCAAATTTTTGCTTTTTTCGATTTTTTCCGTTGAGTGTGACGTTTGATCAACCAGCACGACAAATTTCAGAGCCCTTCTATAAGTACCCTAGAATGTGGTACGGGACACCTAGGAGGTACACAAGATTTTTATAGACTACTAGTTAAAAGTACCCGGCGATGCCCGGGCTACGCCAGACGTCTTCGGTGAATAAAATTATGTCATATGGTAACACAGTCATTTCAACTTTTGCGCATTTTTTCATGTTCATAAAAACAATACTTTCCCCCATACTACATATGGAGAAAGTAAAAAGCCTATCACATACAGACAGACATCATCGCGAAATTAGTCAAAACGTTTTCAGGGGTCCTCAAAACGTGTATTTCCGTTGAAATCTAGAATTCGAATTTTTCATGGAAAAAATATGTGAATTTTAATAAGCAAAAGAAAATAAGCATGCAGGTCAAAATATCGATTTGTCCATGCTATCTTATGGAGAATTGAAATCATTTTCAGGAATCGAACCCAGGTGTATTTTGGAAATCGTTTTTCGTAAATAGCTTTTACTTTAAGAATCAAACATTCCCACCAAATGTCAATCTTTTCTACTCGGAAAGTTTTTTAAAAAAGTAGCAGTCAAGTTCCGCTTTCCGATCCAACGACGACGGAAACGAAGTCATTTTTATATATTAGACTAGTGTATTGCCCGTCATATGACGGATAAATAATAATATTCTCTTCCTCTGTCTCCCTCCCATCCTCTCTCTCTCTCTCTCCTCCCCTCTCTCTCTCTCCTCCCCTCAAACAAACTTTTATGCGTCACCCAGATATATTAGGGATAGGTGACTGAATTAATGAAAGAAGCTTCTACTCTTCCGTGGTATACCATTGAATATATCGATGATATTGATAACAAAGTTGAAGCCTTAAACACTTTATTAATTCAATTGCTTGACCACTTCACACCTGAAAAAACCATTAATATAGTAAGAAACTTCATTAATATTCCTAAAACCTAGTTAATATTCGAAGGTCATACGTCAATTTTTTCTAATTTTAATTTAAAAAAGCCTGCACTTTAAAAAGTCGATTTTTACGTATTATCTTACGGGAAACGGACATCACCCCCCCTGGAGTCGAACCCGGGTCTTTTTTCATATTTTATTTTTGCCATTTAATTTTTATATCTGAATCAAACTTTTCAGAAAATTTTCAACCTTCCGCCTAATCGGGATGTTTGTTAAAACCCGTTAAGAAGTGCCATTGATGACGCCAGCGTTATACACAAACCCAACCATCTAGGCTTTTTTATAATAATTATAGAGAGATATAAAAAGCAGAGCAGCCACAATATGTACATAATCAATTTTTTATTCGTATTTGTGTTGAGCTGTCCGCATTAATTTTAACCAAATTCATTGTATATAAAGTACACATATATACAAAGCCTTAATGGCATATTTGGACCGGATCAGCCAAACAACTAAAAATTAGACTCTTTCAGTTATTATGTATTTGGAAGAAATTGGCTGAACGGATTTCAACTAAATTTTGTATGTAAGATTTTTACAACATACCATAGTGAAATAAATATGTTTAAAGAGGAGCTAAGGAGCAGGTAAAATAATATGTCTTTTACACCTATTTATCGATAACTGACCGCATAGATTTTAACCAAATATTTTATATAAAATCTTCATATAAATAAATAACCAAAATGGCATATTTCATTCGGGTCGACTAAACAGGACTATTGTTAGAATTTTCCTTTAACTATGAATTTGGAAGGTAAAAGGACTATACTCCCTACGGCGAATTTGACGTGCAGCACTTCTCTACAACGGGAAACCCCTGTACATCCCTATTTGTTTTTGTTCGCGTCGATCCATGGGAACGCAGTGGTCAAGGGCCTATATTTAATTTACCGTGGCGCAGAAATGTAAACGAAAAATTACAAATGGCAGTTTCCTACTTTTTGCGAGTTCTGGAGCGATATGCAAATGAACACGTGATGAGGATACACTAAAATAGCGGGAGCTGATCCGGATATGTGCCGAGTATGAATGCTTGCCATTTTGATGCCGCTTTTGCGGATAAACTAAAAGGCGCTTCGGTCTCTAATTATAGCAGTTCTCGTGGCAGTTACGAAAGTAAATTCTCTGTTATATTAAAATATCGTACTTTGACCCGTTAGTGCTTAAATCACTGGAAGTCGCAAAACACACATTCATTATCACGAATAAACTCGCGGTCAGACCTTTGCACATGATTACGAAACTCAAATGAAACGCACAAGAACGTAAAATTCATCACTGGCTGTTTGGACAGGAGCTGCGAGACTCGAATATCTCGTTGCGATTCATAAACCACGCAATGGACCATATTAAAGCTAGTTCTCTTGATAATTATAGCAAATGATAGAGCCTTAGTTTAATTTAGAATCATAGATCTCTGGACCCGATTTAGCCTTCGTAGCATGGAGCAGCTGTAAGAAAAATGAAAAGCGCAGTATTCATTTAAAAGAGAATCACCGATGGAAGGTTTACGCTTCAGGACATTCATTTACTTATAATCAACGTAAATTCTTCAATCGCGAAATAGTGCGCAAAACTTCGCGCGATCTTCCCCTTAAATTAATCATAATATGGCATGTGTAAGATCACTCGAATACTTGTAATAACAGACAGTTATGCAATATTTCGGTTTATTTACGAAGGCGACGGCTTATTCGGAAGGCATTTTAAGTATATCAGCGTTATAAACGGCATAACAAATTAAACCTGTTTATAAAAGGCTAAAGGTTTCCAATAGGCACTGCATATTCTACATATTCTAAAAGGAATGTTGATGACCGCAACGAAGGGCGTCTGTGGTCGAAGCCTCTCACTTTGTGGAAACTGTGTCATAATCAAGTATTTGGCGTACACAGCCTATCCCCAACGTGTGTGTGCGTGCGCGCTGGGGCCCGCAATTACGGCATGCCGTCCTTCGGAAATGGACATTAAGTCTAGGACGTTCATGGAATTGTCCTGGTTCCGCAATTGATTTACCAACTCCCTTAGCTTGGCTAACGACCTTCTCCTGGCTTTACCATCGACCGGAAGTTACCATGCGCAGCACGGCGTCTTTTGAGATTTTTTGAACAAATAAGAGGAATTATATTCTACAAGATACCTAGCTTAAGAAGTCTTTCATCCCTTGGGGATCACTCGAGGATTACGAAAAATATTTTGGATCAAAATTGACGCCGTTCAAATTTATCCAAGTGGATTCAGCGCAACATCAAGGTTTCACGCTACAAAGATTCCCATATGGTGAGATCATTCCTGTTTCGGAATCCGTGAAATACCTCGGGGTAACCTTGAATCGTGACCTGTCTTGGGACACCCACATAAGACGAGTGATAGGTGCGGCAAATAAGAAGTTGGCTTTTGTGCGTAGGATAGTCAGGAAAAGCACGGAAAAGGTGAGAGAATCCTGTTATTTATCGTTGGTTAGACCTCAAATGGAATACGCAGCAGCGGTTTGGGATCCATATCAGAGGGGACTCATAAAGGATTTAGAAAAAATACAGCGGCGAGCAGCTAGATTCGTGAAAAAGAATTACGATAAAAAACAGAGCGTTACGTTACTCATTGATGAGTTGAGTTGGCCATCGTTGAAAGATCGTAGATTACAGGCGAGACTTAAACTTCTAGATAAATATAGGTCGGAGATATTCGTAAATGAAATGAAGGATATTATTCGACAACCAACGTATATCGGACGGAGGGATAATGACGACAAGATTCGCGAAATAGATAGTAGGACGGAGAGGTATAAGGAGTCCTTTTTCCCTAGGACAATACGTGACCACAATAGATAACAGTGAATAATAATTAGTTAGGAACTTGGTGCGCGGCACCCCCTGCCATCCACCGTCAAGGTGACTTGCAGGGTAATATGTAGATGTAGATGTAGATATTGATTCTGGTGATTCGCAGTTTAAGTAATAGAATAAGCTAAGCTTTGTGGCAAATAATTGATGTAGATGTTTTAGCTTCACCCTATTCATTTTATTGAAAGCGAGGTTTCGTTCTTTTCCCTATCCGTCCCAAGGATGATCAAAACTTCCGGATTGTTTAAATATATTATTTCAAATGGACACATAACTCTGAGCACATATGCCGGAGAGCTAGATGTATGGAAATCAAATAAGCTAATATCGTAGTAATTAAAGAATAAAAACAAGATGATACAAAGAGAACTTATGATGCCTGTTTTACATTTAAACAATTATTTAATACTTATATTGTCTTTAATAGTTTTAAAGTCATCGCGGATATGTAGCTCTTTGTGTTCCGAAATTTCGTATTTTAGCGTTATAAAATACTGCTAATACATTTGAACGGAAAACTAAATTGATCACGCGTATTTGTGAGGCAAAAATACGCGCGTACATATTAGAATATACCGAATCTGAGTCCAACAATAGTTGTTGCTATGGCAACACTCTCGTAATGAGTGATAAAAACTGCAAAATCGCCTGTATTTACGCAAAATTCTAAGAAAAACAATCGATAAGCAAAACTCTACGATAAGAATTAGAATCTTCATTCCTTTCCTCAGAGAGTAGTACAAAACTCTCTCCGGTATAATAATTCTAAGATATTTTAATGTGTAAGAGAAAATTACCCTGCACGATGGATTTCAGATTTCCCATGCAAATCAAATGGGAAGGATAGTTACTGGAATCGAACCTGGGACTTAAATCTTCGCAACAAAAACTATCCTTTGGAGCTCCGCTCATTTAGCTAGAGATTTCCACCAAGTGTCATGAAAATCGGTCTATTGGTTCAAAACTTAATAGAGGGACGGACAGACAGGCAGACACAACTCCAAAACTATAAGCCTACTTTTCGGAAAATTCTTTTTTTAAGAGGTCGGTTAAAAATTGTATCAGAAATATTTTGAAAGCAGTTCACAGCCTTCCTCTTCTTGCGTATTAATTTAAGAGTAGAATGTGGGACTAGATATGACTGTTGTGTGACGGTGAGAAATTCACCAATGTAAATATCTGGGGAGGTAAATTTAATTCAGGCATCTGCGACCTGCTACCACTGCCGTCCTCCTCCCTCTCTCTCTCTTCTCTCTCGCGTTACCTTCCTCACTCTCTCCCTTTCTTTTCTCCTCTCTTTCTCTCTCGTCTCTCATCCCTTTTCCTTTTTCAGCATCCCTTTCTGCGCGCGCACCTCTTCTCAGTCGGACGTAAACGATCATACGTCGTAGCTAAGAGCGTTCCTCCTTATATCATTCACATATCACAAGCAGTTATAAACGGCACGTACCGAATTACGTGCTTCTTATATTCAAGATGAAATCGCTCTTTAGAAGTTCCCAAAAATACCGAATATCTCTCCTCTAATTACGGCATAAAGGAATAATTGAGAGAAGACGTAACAAGGGAAGATATATATAAATATCCTCTTCCTCTCCATCCTCCTCCAGCTCCTTTCACCTTTCTGTTTCACTTTCAGCTTTCTCTTCACTGTTTCCATTTATTTACTCAACTTTTCCTCCCTCTCTTGATGCTTTTTTTTCACCGCGAAGTTCTTATCGACTTTATAGGCGCGCTTTGCATCCAATGTGAACGCCTCTTTGTTTCGCTGTGTCCGTTCATCCGTAGGCAGGTCCGTTCTCGGCTTCTACCAAATGGATTTTCATGAAATTTATTAATAAAGACTTCTGGGCAAAGGCAATGAGAAAATAATATAAATGGTTCATGACCCAATCCGGGGTGACACTTTGCTGGAAACAATAAAAAAACTTTCCGCCATATATCGTAAAATGTCGGCCATTCGAAATATGTTTTCAAATAAAATTTGTAAAACTTGTCAAATATAATATTTTTTTGCCTTAAACAATATTTATCGTAGGGTTAGCCGTTACCAAGAAAATCTACCAAAAATATTTCAATTCACTTTGAACTAGCAAAATTTCGCGCGTGGTTTTTTAATTGGTGTTAGCAAAAAAAATCCTCGTAACAGCTGAAATAAACAAAATCTGATATAATTATGTTAATATGATTAATTTTTCGTGCCTATCCAGCGTTTTTAGGTAAAATAAATGGATAATTTACTTCGAAGGAATGCACGGTAACGTAAAGATTATATCGCAACTATTTAATTCAAGTGAGGTATGTTTTAAATAATTTTTGATTGTTTGATCAAATGCAACCGATTGGAAAATAAATCGGCAAATCAAAACGGTAACACTTCCTTTGCATAATTTATTATATATTGTTTTGCAGTTTTTGGCCATTAATAATAAATAAAGGAATTGTCTTTTTCATATTATAGAATTTGGAGTGATCGAAAAATAATGTAACAGTAAAAACTACGTTGTGTTGTCGAACATTCTGTTTATCGAAGAATGGCCGCGTATAAAATGTTTACCACTTGGTGCAGATTTGCCTCTAACCATTATATTCCATTATGTAAGCCTTACAAAATGTTCAAAACCTTTAGTTAATTGTTGTTTTTCCTGACAATTGAGTCTTAAGACATGTTCCCCGACTTTCTGTCACATATTAGTTTGCTCTCTGCTCGTTATTCAGTTTGACAAGGTTGACTTAATCTCGGTTACATAAATGCTGACACTTTCAAACTCCAAATATTTGCTATCTAATCTTTTAAATCTGTAACGAGTGAGATATGATTCTCTAGTTAACTGCTTGTATCAGCTTACAAATCTTGTCTAGATTATTCTTAAAAAAAAGAATCATTTAACTCATGCTATATCTTGGATGAAAATGATAAGATTAATTCCAACCTTTTATAGCTATTGGAGCCACGTAGCTTAATGATTTTTTTCATTAATGTTCTAGAGTTACTCCTTTAAAATTGACTGCTGATGTGATAGCAATATGGGTGAATAAATATAAAATTCATGCCATGTGTGCAATTCCTGAATTGCGACGCAGCTACGTAAAGTACTAGTTATTGTAAAGTCGGCATACAAATTCGGTGGAGAGATTTCAATTTATTTACCTAATTTTCTCAGATTTCATTAATATACTAATGCACTTCCAAAACTTATTAGTTCGTTTTAATCCCATATATTTTCTTTATATTGGTGAAAATATCATCTCTCAAGTCATTTAAAACGGATTTATCATTTCGCTAGTAAGCTGCTTTCTGTTGTACAATAAATATAATAAATGTAATATTGAGTTTTAGATGTTCATTTTAGGAAATATTACCAATTATTACAGTGGTAGTTTGTACGGCAAGGGTGGCAAACCGCGGCTCGCGAGTCGCATGCGACTCTTTTCACTTAATATGCGGCTTTTTAAAATTTTCGTTCAGAGGAGTATCAACATTTTTCACTGCAGTACACAATTAGCTAATGTGACTTGAGAATGCTGGGGATGTCTAAAAAACATGAATTATACCAGAATTGCTACGGATACAGATATTGTTTTACAGGTCATAAATTAATGAGCGCAGAAAGTGTCATGCGGCTCTCCAATTTCTGACAATGATCGTATGCGGCACCGAGGGTAGGTTTGGCCACCCCTGTTATGTTGTTTACAAGACTGAGATCTCAGTAAGGCGTGTACCTGTAACTGCTTTAATAAGTTAAAAAAATCATTTACGTAAATTAATGGCAGGTATGAAGGTACCCAATATAATATTTATGAGTGAACAAAGGATCGGAAATTTTATTTAAATCTTTTAAGAAACCCTAAACAAGTTACTCTTGTATTTGTCAGCTGAACGAATTTCACCACCGAGTATTTCATGTAGGTTTTGGCAACGCTCGAAGATTTCATCATTTTACGAAGCTTTGTATTCTTTCCAAGGTGACGCTCTATATTTTTCGAAGTCTCTCTCCAACTCGTATTATTCGATGGAAATTTTATCGAAGTACATTGAAAAAGCGGTGAGATGCAGATTACATAGCGATAGAGAGTTGCGAAAGAGAGAGATATAAAGAGAAAGAGAGAGATATAAAGAGAAAGAATGATCACACACCCGTGGACGCTCACCGTGGTTAAAACAAGAAATCCAAACCAGGACTAATGCAGGCTGGTTTCCCAGCGTTGACGTCTCGAGTTGAGTACTTATATTGACAGGAAATGTTTCAGTATGTGTTAGTCATTCCAAGGAATTCTAATACCATAAATACCATTTTTTATTCATAGTTGATCAATCTTAGAGAATAATTGGAAAACAAATTAATAGAGCATCATCAGGTTTAAAATACTAAAAGTAAAGTCAAAATATCTTTCTGACATATTTTCCATTTTTTTTAAATAAACGAATTTAACAAATGTTAGTGTTTATACGCTAATATGTATGAGTCAATGTGCATTGCTGAAGGGTAGTCGAGTGGAAAAGAAAACAACCCATTTGTTCACTCGTCTATGCTCAATCCCAGTTTGGTAATAATCGTCTCCATGGCAACAATCCAATAAAATGCAATTTTAAACAAAAAACGCTAGGTTTAGTAGAAATTCAAGAAAAGACTATCAATTATAAAAAATCGGTAATATGATATAAAATCTTTTCCTCTCAGAATAGTACATACCTCGCTCCGATATCACAATTTTAAGATATTTTAATATGTTAAAGAAAACACCTCTGCACGATAGATTTGAGACTTCCTATGCAACACAAATAGGGAAAAAACGTTCCTGGAGTCTTCTACAAATAAAATATAGCTCGGAGGGAGACCCTGGCAGAACGAGCCTCATACCAAGTTTAATGAAAATCGGTCTTTTGATGTAAAAGTTGTTAGTAGGAGGACAAACATACATACATACGTACACACATGCAGGACCATTTCATAAGACTATGTTTCCTTTGGAAACCAGCCTATAAATGAGATATGAAGTATTCTGAGAATCCGCGCTTTTTCAGTAAGGGAGCAAAACACGCTCAAAAGATGTTTACTCTTCTTATTTTTCCTTCTCACGTGTGAAGACCAGTACATTCCACTCCACTTCACTTTCTTCTATCACCATGAACGTCCACACCATTTGCTGTGTTTCCATTGGTTACGCCCTATACTTTTCGACTGCTTGTTTATTTGTTTCGTGAATTGGCACTTTTTAATTGCTCGTCTGTTTATAAAGACGGATCCATTTTAATATCTTCCTTCTGACCTTTCAGTTAATACTTCTCTCATTTGTAATTTTCCTAACCACCAAGACTTGGGAACGAACATACCACCCAATTCTATATATTCTTTGTGAATCAAAGCGAAAAGCATCTTTAAAAGCGGTTCTTTAATGCATTAATATTCTCATGTTCGAGGTCAGTTGATATAATCATTGCCCAAAGAATAGGTGAAGTTCAAAATTAACTGCCTTTAGGATTTTTGCGGCACTATTAATTGATGCTGTGATAGTAATAATAGTATATATAATAGTAAAAATAAATGTTGCGTAGCTGTAGAAGTTTTTGCCAACAAATTAGCAGGATGTTTAAGAATCAAGAGGGATGGATGGACATTTAACTTCCGATTCAATTTTTGTTACATTACCATAGGATTTGTCGAATTCGCCAAATGCATAATATACTTGCATTTTGATTACTTCACTGTCGTATTAACATCAGAACTTTCAGGTAAAATTTTCGTGCATCTAACGTCATGTTCCTATGGTCTTTGATTGTAAGTGTGATAGGTACTATAGTACTTATTATTTATCGTCATAAATTTATGTTTCAAGATTGTTAAAAATCTCAATTCTTTTTTAAATGTCAGCGGAAAGGTATCATAATATCTGTCGCGGCTTATTCTGACGTCAACATTTTTCGATTTGGTTTTAATTATGTTTTAGCATGATATTACAAGTCTGCTAGTCTTATATGCGCGATGCGGTTCATCTAAACACGTTTAAAAATGCAACATTCCATCTTCTTGTTCCAGTGCTGCTTGATTGATAAATTAATCTCTCAATTCTTTCCCAGCTTCGCATTTTATTTTCGTTTCTACTCGATTTTTTGTAACTCCCGTTAGCATAGTTTATGAAGATATCTTTTTAAGATTTCGGAACTTACCTAATGCCGCATATTAAGCATTCATTCTTCATTTATTCGCATTAAATTTTAGACATTTGATTAATTGCGAGTTGAATACTAAGATTCCTTTATGCTTTCTGAGCCGAAAAAGTCTTCTACATCTCCTGTTCTTCCTTTAGGCCCATCCAGAAAGGTGAAATTTCTTTTCATCACCGTCCTTTTCCCTCCAGCGCACACTACTCCAGGGATGGTAAATAGATGCACACGTGAAAATCTTGGCACGCTAAAACGTTGCGATCATGAAGTAAAATTTTTAAATACACTATTTTTCGGATATTGAATTAGCTCTTTGAACTAAAAGATGAATACGTGCACAGAAACAGTGCGACAGGTGAAGTTTCAGCTGATTGTGTTGCTATTCAATCAACCAAGCACACGCCAAACTCCAAAGAACTTTCTTCAAAAAGGGCCCAAAAAAGTTCAAACGAATAAACAAATATTTTAATTTGCGTGCTTTCCAATTTTTTTTTAATTGATTGCAGAATGGGTTTTAATTTATCAATACGCATACTGATACCCTTTGAATACTTAAATGTATATCGAATAAATCTATATTAAAATATTTTTAAATATGGAGGTAAGTTTATTAATAAATGAATGTATGGCACACCTGAAACTATGCATAAAAAATTTTACATTCTTATGGCACACTCATGATAACCGATTAGCCATCCCTGCACTGCGCTGACAAAAATCCATTAAGGGTCTATCCAGGGTAGCTCGTGTCGAATACTCCGAACTAGCCCTTAAATATCCTTTTAGCGGATTCAACCGTGGCCTCGATTTGGGGCGCGGATTTCAAACTCACATTGGTGCGTGGGACGCATGGAGGCATTTCGCCAAGTCCACGTGGCGCTTAAAGGCTCCGTACCAAATCAGCGGGTGGCATTCCATATCCCAGTCCTCACATTGATTCATTTTCTCTTTCCTATAGTGATGGAGGTGGTTTCCCTCAACCCTTCGGTGCGCTTTTAAACCCATTCATTACAGAAATGCTAGATTCGATGCGGGTTAAAGTCCTACAGAAAAGACAAAGGCACGATGACGTCGGCAAGAACATTTCTCTATACACTAATTGTTTTAGTGTGTTTTGAATGAGAATGATATTTTGGAAATGTTCATTTATTGCACATTAAATTTTGTTACGTTATTCTATTCCCTATAAACAATTTATCGAATGTTTTTCTTTCTTTTGCGGTGTTATGCTGCTAATAAGCAGGAAATTTATAGATTAGATTTCTTGATCGCGGGACCTGGAGTAAATATCGCAACATTCACAAAGAAAAAGTTCTTTCACTTCCATTCAATCCGACGACTTTTAATTCCTAATTAAGAGATGCTTCTACCATTTTATCACTATCTATTTTTTAGGATCTCTCTTTATTAAACATTGTGCCATCATCCTTGAGTCGATCTGATCGTATTTCGTTGATCAATTCTGTCCTATGTAATTTTATACCTCATATTAAAAATTTCTGGTGTTTGTGTTTTTCGCACGTTTATGATGATTATCATTGACACAATCTGTCCTCTGAATCGGCGTAGCGATGGAATTTTCTTTCCGTATTATTTTTTCTTTTCGATATTATCCGTAGATTTTCCATATTTCCGTTTTTTGGTCCAGGAAGTCTATAGGAGAGTTCTCCCAAGTATAGTCACATTTATTAACCTCTGGTTTTGGTCGTTTTCACGTTGGCAATCTTTAATTGAATCCAGAATTTTTGCTTATGGTTCATTTCCGGTTTTTTTCTGAAGTTAGAGCGAAATCTGGTTTGCGCGATAACTTGCTAATTGTTCAACATGCTAATTACACGCAGGAGTGAGGTATGATGTCTATATACGAACGTCTATCTGAATTTGTATGTAATGTGTTTGTGTCTATATGAATTCATATGAGATGTGAATTTCGCGATTATATAAGTACCCTCATGCACGAACATATATTTTGGTGGAACTCAAGAAAAAAATAGGACTAGTTTTTTCGTCGCACGTGTGTGCAAGAAATCATTATTGCTCTCTCTATTTTGCGTTCTCCTTTTCCGTACTCTTTTTCCACTCCGTATCTCTTCTATCCCTCCAGCTGCTCTGCTCCGCTAATGCTGTACTGCGCCGCACTTGCTCGAACATTTCTGCGGAAATTTCAACTGCTCGGCCGCGTTATAGTTGAGCTTTAATTACCTAAACCGCTTTTGCTAGTAATTCAGTACATGGAGCTACAACAAACGGGCCATTTCCTAGAAGCGTTCAATCATTTTTTACCGCTCTTATTTTTACTTTGGAAATTCTTTTTTTTTTAATTGAGAGGGATAATTCATTCCATTTGCGTTTTTGCTGCTCAGGAAAATAAGGAGCAATAAATAATTCATTTCGGCCGAAAACGGTCCGAATTTTTTTTATCAACGTAGAATAATTTTGGAAAGCTGTGTTATTGTACCGTGTTTGTTGTTTGTTATCCAACGCGGGCGAAAACTTGAACGCTACGAGAGATGTTTGAAATGACGCCATCTCCATCTCGTGGTGAAATATCGTTGTGGGGAAGTTTCGCCGTGAATTTGATCCAATGTTTGGTGTTAAATTTGTTGGGTCAGGGTACATTAGCATTACCTTTGCGCTGTTACCATAGTTCTGCAAAGACGTTAAGAAATACTGAAAAATGCCTCGCTGAACGATTAGATTATTGTTTACGGCCTCATAGCTACTTCTGCAGCCGCAATTCTGACGTATTACGTAAACAATTCGGGTTACCTAATATACTCGTTTTAACGTGAGAGTTTTGACGAGTTTCTCCTGTTAGAAGGGATTAATATTAGTTATTTTTTTGCAAGTTTTGATTCCTGAAAATATGTTTGATGGATGACCGTGTTAACTTGCTAAAATATTGTCGAGTATTTTTTTGCGCATATTGGTCGACCTGAGCATAATAATTTTGATGGATTGCCACCAAAGTTCGCGGTTGAGACAAAAACTCCATTAGCGCCGTCGCTTTGATCCGCAATATAGGTTAGATGGTTGAAATATTTACATTTCATTAAAATTTACTGAAAACTGTGCTTGAATTTAAAAAATCTGATGTGGGCACCACATGACTTTCTCCATACCTGTATTATTTCTAAAAATTCCAAATAGGTTTCATGATAATAAGTATTTTAAAGAACAGAGAAAAATTTAAAGACTTGAAAAAGAACAGAAATAAACTCAAACCATAGCCTTCTGATATGGAATATAAGCACGAAGCTCCAACAATTAAGAAACTATAAAGGAGCGTTACTAAGACGTAACTAAGCGTCAACTGTTAACAATACTCGTCGGTAGGTGGTGGTGGACGCTAAAATATTTAGATTTTAAGATATCTCTTAAACAATGTATTATATGGGAAAATGTTTCAAACAAAGGTTGTTGAAAATTAAATTTCCTACCTTTATTCGAGCACGTTTTTACATATATCAAATATTAAATCAAATATTTCAAAATAACGGATGTGGCAAGAGTAAATACCCACTTCCGGTTGGCCGATTTTTACCAAAAACTAATCCGTTCTTGTGACTTTCATAAAAATGTTAAATATAAAATTTCGCGTTGACCTGATTAATAATTTTTGAGTTAGAGCACCCACAAAAAACTCGTACACACACACACACATATGAAGATTTGAGTACGACGATTAGGGTCTTATATTTTAATTCTTCCCGAAATAATATTACATTTTATTTTTTTTAATATGCCGTTACTTCATCCGTAGTATTTTGATTTACGTGCATTCTGAAATTTAGTCGGAAGAATGGAAAATTCGCGCTTTCAGAGATATGTTGGTTAATTTCACCGCCCTACACGCTTACAAATATGTTTGCAAAATAAATAGGATAGAACAATGTTTTTTGAACTAAAATATTTTCTTCTCATGGGAATCAAATATTTTGTTGCTTTTAGAGCATGCAGTTATAAAAAGTCGATAATATTAAAATAAAGATAGTACAGAGAAGAATTGTGCAAAACATTTCTTGGAAATGTTAGCTCCACTTTTGTATTACTAACGAAGGAAAAATGTACTCTCTGAAGGAAAAATGTACTCTCTCTATCTGCTCAAGGCCAGTTAGTGTTAACATATAGATTATTCTTACCACTCTAGACAATGCATTTTAATATGCTTCCAGGAATAACCACGATTCTTTGATTCTTCACAAATTACCCTTTACTGTAATGAAAGGTAAGGTCGTAGTAAAGATATGTGAAATACATCGTCCCCAAAATCAATGTCAAAAGTGCCTTCAAAACACAAATATTTACTTTAGGTAGCCTTTAAACATGAGATACAACCTTTAGACACCTATATAGCGATAATCCTTAATCAGCACGCGCAAATAAATGCTTAAACTTAGCTAATATCAATCTGTTTACGTTGGGCTATGATACTCCCTGCTAATTAAACCTAAAATGTTTGTAATACCCCACCAGATGGCAGATGTGACATTATTAAAGTTCCGAACGGGAGTCGTTATCTTTCTACGTATTGATTACGCAAAGGTTCCACTTTAATACCTCTCGGCTGCGCTAAATTTAGCCGCAACACCCTCCCGAGTCTCACCCAAATTACCCGCCTTAATAACGCAATGCGTGCTACAGCATATTCAGGGCATAAGATGGCTGTAAAGACAGCATCGCTCCGATAGTTCGATGAATAGCCTTAATAAATTCAGTTTATCTTGATAAAGCGAAGGAATTTTTGTAAAATTTCTCTTTCGTTTCTCTTCCTGTAACTGTACGAGTGTAAAATTTATAATACACTTGTTCATTTGTAATATCAATTTAAAGATCACAATAATTGTCAATCTGCCTTATATGTCTTTAGAGTGACTTATGTATTTATTCAATCTGTATATACGTTATCATTTATCCTTCAAGCAAATAATTTTTACTTTCTTCATATACGTAGTATAGGGGAAAGTATTGTATTCATGTAAAAAAATCGACCGAGATTTCAACGGAAATACACGTTTTGACGACCCATGAACACGTTTTGACCATTTTCTCGATGATGTCTGTGTTTGTGTGTATGTGATAGCTTTTTGTGGGTGCTCTAACTCAAAAACTATTAATCAGATCAACGCGAAATTTTATATATAAATTTTTAATAAAAGTCAGAAGAACTGAATAGGTTTTGGTAAAAATCGGTCAACCGAAAGTGGGTGTTTACTCTTGTCGCTTATCCGTTATTTTAAAATATTTGCTTTAATATTTGATAAATGTAGAAATGTACTGGTATAAAGATTGTAGGAAATTTAATTTTCCACAAGCTTTGTTTGAAACATTTTTCCATATAATGAATTGTTTAAGAGATATGTTCTTAGCTGCCACCACCACGCCACCTACCGACGACTGTTGTTAACAATTGTTGCTTAGTTACGTCTTTTAGTAACGCTTCTTTTCGTAATTGTTGGAGCTTTGTGGCTATATCCAATGTCAGAAGGCTATGGTTTTGGTTTATTTCTGTTCTTTGTAAAGTCTAAAATTTTCTTGCAGTTTCTTAAAATATTTATTATGTAGCCTATTTGGAATTTTTAGAAATATTACAGATATGGAGGAAGTCATGTGGTGGCCACATCAGATTTTTTACCTAAGTAAAGGATTTCATCCAAAAGGAATGATCTGCCGGTGCATTTTGTTGCCTTTATTTCTAGCAAATTTTCTCAGATGCTCGTTAAATGGCAATTTCGTGCTAATCGCACACTAACATGATGCAATCTCAAAGGTTTACTTCAAGAAGTTTTTCGATCAAGTACACGGCTGCAGCACGGCCCTTAATAATCACTCCGCGATGGCCAAGAAAAACATATTTTTGCGATCGTTATCCCGTCCGTGTAATATATTAAACTTGGTTTTCGCGTCTCGTCGACGAAGAGATGAGTATACCCGGTAGCGTAAATATGCTAATCGCCGCGCGCACTGTAGACGCGTTATGTCTTTCCCATGCCCTTGGGTGACGTAATTTAACAATGAGTCCATTCATCCACGCGCCTTATTGACCTCATCTGTGTCACTCAGTCCCACACATCCTCTCTTTAACTTCGTACGCCACACATCCAACTTCGCTTCATCTCTATAGACCTAAGTAGATTCTCCCTCGGGCTTACGGGGTCTTTTTCGAAGGGGAAGCCGTATAATTGGACGCGTAATCCCATCCGAGTTCCTTCTCTAAGGAGAAATAACAGGCTTCCCTCCCTCTTGCTTCGTCCACGGAATTATCTCTTTATCTCATTCAAGTCGTGGGAAGATTCTCCGTTAATTCCATAATATCTCCGTTGAAATATCGCGCTTATCTCGCTTACACGAGTAATGGTCCTTAATGCTGGTAAACGTACATTCAGAGGGGAATTTGGTGTTTAAATGTTCGTCACAAATATACTATATTGACGGGGATTAATGTGAAGATTTCTGTACGAATCGCCTACAAGAGCGAACGATGATAATAAGGCTACATTTTCCCACATAGTTTTAAAGTTGAAGCTACTGATTACTGTACGATATATATAATAAGGATTGCTGTTAGATTCATTTTAATTATTTCACGTATAAAACGTTCTTTTTTTCAAATTGCTGAGTGTAGGCTAAGCAATTAATTGTCTACTCGCATTAATACAGGGATGGGCATACTTTTTACGTGGCGGGCCGCATTGACAGTTGCAGCTTCTTAGGCTGGCCACATTAACAGATGAAAATGCTTCGGCGGGCCACAGTAGGGTTACATCGGAAGTTATTTGGTATAATGTGAGGGATCCAATTAGTGAAAATCAATAAGAAATGATATGTTATAAATTCAATACTAAAGGTTTTACGACCATAATTTCAACTAACAAATATAAAATTGTCCATGTTGAATTTTACGGCTCTCCTTTTCATCATAGTTTCGCAGGATACATAACATTCTCTCGAGGGCCGCATGGGGAGATTGCCGTCCCCTTCAATTGGGCATAAGCAGGTTGGCATTTCCTCTGCGCCTTCTTTATTCAAAACTTTTGGGCAGATTTAACTCTCAGACTACCAAGGTATTTGACACCTGAATCCGACCGAAGAGGGTAACAGAGTTACTCCAGAAAAGTTTTCGTGTTACATCAATCTGTTTCTCAAAGTTGGTTAGCAATTTATATTTTTGGTCTTTTAAAGAAGTTATTGTAATGATATTAATAGAACAAACAAACATCGAAAAATCGCAGTTTTATAAGGAATTGAATTCAGAACTCAAACAACAAGTCAAATCTTGTTTTAAAAGTGCGGCATAGCAAATTGTACGCTGATTTCTTGGAAAGTATTTTACTTACGACTTCTTTGAACGCCACTTGGCAAAGAAGACATTTTTATCAATGTTATCTTTATATAAGGAGTGGGCAAACCATTTACGTGGCAGGTCGCATTGACAATTGCAGCTTCTTAGGCGGGCCACATTATCAGATGAGAATGCTTCGGCGGGCAACGTTACGGTTCATATCGGAAGTTATTTGAGACAATGCGAGGGATCCTAATAGTTAAAAACAACGATAAATAATATATCATCCCCATAACATCGCCGAAAAAAGTTTTCCGGCCAAAATTTTAAGCTGCAAATATTAAATTTATCTGTATTTATATTACCGTCCGCTTTCATAATTGCATCGCGGGTCACATAAAATGCCCTCGCCGGCCACATGCGGCCCACGGGACGTAGTTTTTGCGCACCCCTTCCTTAATGTATAGGTCAGCGTTTCCCAAACTTTGCAGTCCTGGGGACCGGTTATTACAAACTTTGCAGACCTGGGGACCGGTTACTTTAATAATAATTTTTTTCGTCCCACCGTAGTACACATAAAAAAATTCCCAACAGACCATTCGCGAATGGAACTACTTTGCTTGCACGTCCGATGAATGCACAATAAATAAGAAAATTTAATACATTGCACATGCATATTTATAAAACCATAAAATCAATTTAAAAAAATCAAATTTCATTGTTTATCTATTTATTAAAATTCACTTTTTATGTATCTTTACAACATTAGGAATTAGCAATTCAATCTTACAAAATGAGTAATAAAGGAAAAGAGAACATACTAATGTGAAGGATGCTGTTGTTTGTTATTACATAACAACTGTATGTCAGGATGAAAATAAGTCAATTTTATCCTCAGATCTGGCTCGACATCCAATCTATTCCTATACTTTGTTTTTAAGAAAACCAAAGTAGAGAATGCAGCTTCACACTTATATGTTAAACTAAAATGCATTAGGAATCTGACCGCTTTCTCAGATAAATGTGCATATTCATTTTGGCAACTCAGCCAAAAATCAATCAAGCAGAGGTTATCAAAATTGTGTTTCAATGCAGTATCACAAGAAAGTTCAACTAGTGAATCTACATCCGTTTCATTTAGTTGCAATATTTCTTCATTTTCTGTGCTAAGAGTGATTGAGTTCCTAATCCACATTTTATTGCAGTCAATTTGGGGAAAATATTCATTTAAGCTTGATATTAGCCCCAGGAGATGTTCTTTTATTGTTACAGAAAGCGCATCTAAGTTATTTACATCGGCATAATTTTCTAATAATTCAGATAAAGTACAGAAAGACTTAAAATTTCCCTTTTCAACTCGAAGTTTTTTTATTGTTTCTTCAACATTTTCCAGAATTTTAAAAATATCTATGTTGGTGCCCTGGAAACTTAAGTTCAACTCATTTAAAGCACAAAATGTATCGCATAAGTAGGCTACCTTTGTTAACCAATCAAATTTGCGAAATCTGTCTTTAAATTCGTATATAACATCTCTTACCGATGGAGGATGCTGTTCAAAAAACAATAAAACTTCGTCTTTCATTTCAAGAAGTCGTTGCAAAACGTTTCCTTTTGATAACCATCGCGATTCCCAGTGTAAAAGGAGATGCTCATGCTCACTTCCTAATTCTTTACACAAATCAGTAAAGATCCTGGAATTCAATGGACGAGATTTAATATAATTTATAAACCTCACACATTCTTGAATAGTTGAACTCAAAAGTGAGGGCATACCTTTCACGGTTAGAGCCTTTCTGTGAATAATACAGCTACAGATACAAAGTATCTGACACATAAAGCGATTATTCCAAAAATCGCTACATGTTGCATTTTATTTTCTACCGGAACAGAATTTCATCTCAATGTGTTGCAATACATTTAATCCTACGTGTTCGGATCACGGCATATTCCGGTGCGTTTATTTACGTAAATTATCGATGGCTTTAGACTTACAAACGAGTGCACAAACACATACAGAAGAGTCAATTTAATTTGTTACAGCTGTATCCGTAGACGTAATAGGATAGCGCGATTATTTTAATATTTTCTGAGGACCGGCATTTTTTTCCCAAGGACCGGTACCGGGCCGCGGACCACACTTTGGGAAACGCTGGTATAGGTGATATAGTTCACTTCAAGAACTAACTAACTTGTCTCAGATAACTCCAATAGCCACAACAAGTTTTTAAAAACGGATGAACATTTCTGTTACAAAGTATCCGCATTCGAATTCCCAATGAAGAAGGCTATTATGTAGCCTAAATGCGTATCTGCTCGATAATTCCCCGTTGAATGTAGTTCACTTCTTTCTCCAATCGCTGTCTCTAATTTACTCTAAGGATAAATGCATTCGAGGTCTATAAGTTTACTTTTAAGTCGAAATACGCATACCACTCAACCGTTTTATGGCTGAAAGAGTTTTCCGTATCATTTACACATATGTAAAATTATGACTTATTCTTACTTATATCGCTGTTTTTTTTATTTTAACGTGCTACATTGCCTCCGTCAAGGTGCAATGAGGCGTTTTATACACACGGTTTCCTAAAAAATAATTCGGAATGCTGACTTAGAGTTACTCATGTTAAGCAGTTTGAATCGAGAGATTCTGTATGTTTTTTCAAGTTCGAATGTCTCAAATATAAACTAACCTCATAGAAGTGTAGACTCGCTTAAAGTACGCGAATGTACTGGAAAGGGAAACAGTAAGCCTGCGGCCAGGAATAACAAAGCATTGCAATAATTTCAAAGTGTATCTTCTTCTCTTGGCCATTCATGATAATACACTCATAAACAGGTTGTTCCAAAATGAATATACCAAAAACAGTATTGAATATGTTTTTGTCGTTTGAGATAAATTTATAAGAATAACCTTGGAAATGTTGAGAGTTTTATTTAAGTAAATTACCAATCTAAATTGATGGAATGATATGATCCGAAGATCCTATGCAGACAGGCATAAGCTGTGAAAGTTGGAACAAATTTTGAAACGAGAAAAAAGTCTGCTATGACCGGGAATTGAACCCGGGTCTTCCACTTGCCGGGCGGACTGAACGATAGTTCAGGGGTAGAATATCCGCCCGGCAAGTGGAAGACCCGGGTTCAATTCCCGGTCATAGCGGACTTTTTTCTCGTTTCAAAAATTGTTCCTACCAATCTAAAGTTAATTTTCTGATTGCAGGTGTTCTCATTAAGTTTCGTATCAATGATGCTGTCATATCCATCCATCCATGGAAGCTGTTGATTAAATTGATAATAGCTAATGATGGCACGCATGTAGAAATTTATTTATCAACTTAAATAAAATTTACAACATTTTACAGGTTATTCTATTTGGAATCAAGGTGTTTTCTCAAATACTAAAATAATTATTTAACTTTGTTTTTGGTATATTCATTTCGCTACACCCTGTTTCTGGATGTTTATGCGTGTATACATATATACACACATATCAAACCACTAAAATGCTTATTCTGCCTTTTGGTCATTATCTCTGTAAATCTCTGCATCTCAGCCATTTTTAATCGACCTCAAATTTTGCACATAAAACTCTCATTATGTTCCTCACAAAACACATATAAATGTTGGGCTCGCTCACAATAGAAGATCCTATTTCAGTACAGACAGTTGGAAGGCTGAAAAACCAAATAAAACTGGAAATTCAATAATTCAAAACTAAACTAAAGTTTTACTTTCAACTGGTAAGTCTGTGAATACATCTAATAACATTTAATATAATATTTGGAATTAATTATTAACAATAATAAATAATCGTGATTAGGCGCCAAGAGCTAGTAGATAATAATATTTCCCTTTTATCTCTACTGAAATCCGGCGGGCACTTTTCCAAGGAAAAATACGATGAAAGTCGAATATTTTTCCTCTTTCTTTCTCCTCGCCAATCGATCCGTTGATAAAAGTCGCAAGATACGTGAAGATATCACACAAACACACTTGTACATACACCGGCACACGAAATCACACACGACGGACGAGCCACAAGCCGCTACCCCGACACCGCAGCCGCCGCACAAATCCCATCTTACCCTCTTCTGTTGCCTCTGCGGGATTCAATCCTGGCCCGGAACGAGTCCATTGGGACTTAGATAGAACCTTTTATCCCGAGTGGTTTTGCATTCTCCTTGGCCATCGCCTGCCAGCGATCTATTGTCCTACTGGATGATGTGTGTGGGTTTGGGTGTCCCTCTTTATGAGATTTCACAAATGAAATATCGAGCACACTATGTGGTCGGAGTCCGGTTGATGATCAAGACAACTCCATTTGCTATAATGGATAATCAATAGAGCGTTTTCGCTTCAAATCGGACGTCTTCATCGACGATTCAACGATGGTTAATTCCAGCGTATTTTAAGGATAAATCATATGTAAACATAAGGGCAATAAATGCTCAATCTTCTCCAGAACAAACATTCATTTTCATTTAACAATGGCTATGGGTTGGCTATTGAATTAATATAGTTAAATATTTTTACAGCAGATGTTTTTCAAATAAAATATGTGGCGCAGATTTTTTAGCTCCATGTTACGGAACGTTTGTAACAATCGAGAAAACCTACTAAATTTTATTTCGTGACTTCTACAAATCATTGCTTAATTAATCAAGCGGGCGTAACTACCCTTTAAAAAGGCCCTAGCTGATTCTTAATTTATAAGAGCGATGTAAGATATAAAATTTCATTAATTAGACGAGTTTCTCTTTGAAGTCTTAGAATTTTTAACTCCAGTTTATCTTTGCTAGATTGACACAATACACAAATTTAAAAAATATTTTGAAGGACTTTGAAGTTAATATTTAATTTTTCCTGCAATTTTGCATACCTAATCGATTGATTTGACTCAAATGTGGCGTTTTTATCTGGAGTTTTAATGAAAGCCTTGAATGTAAAGCGCACTAATGGCTGTCACATGGGAATATAAAATAGGAAATATTTTATATGCATTTTCTCAAAAACTTTACTTCCAATCGAAATATACTATATGACAAGATATTTTGATTCTTTTAACTTTTTCTCGGTTTTATATTTTATGAGTTTTAGCATCAGGGCCATTTTTGTTCTTTGCAAAGGGGTAGCCTCGTTGGGTGATTTGTCTCCAACGCGGCTTTTCCATTCACGGAAGCTTAAAGGTTAAATAAATGTGTTTCTTATTTACACAACACCCATAAGATTTAGGTATTGGACGCGTTCCGCATTTTACATATATGTGTGATGTAAGATGTGGCTCTTAGTCTACTCGAACAAGTGATTTTTCTGCAAGGTATTAACATTGCGCGACGCGGTTCTGCCCAACGCGGTCTTTTCCAAGAACGTAATCGCGGCGTAGTTCAAGACTACCGTCATTTTCACTTTTTACTTGAACACAAATCCTAAAAACCATATTTCATCGAATTATGCGTAGCAGTAAATATTAACAGATTTACAGACGAACTAAATACATGTAATATCGCTTTTTCCTTAAGAAAATCTTCTAAAATATCCTATTAAAATTTTGATGGCTACTGAAGCTATCATCGCTATCAGCCCCTTTTTAGAGCATCTCTAGAGCTGGAATTCTTAACCTTTATTCACCTACGGACCCCCCAGATCCTCCAGTATTACCTATGGAACCCCACTACATTTATATAATGTATTTTCTTAAGGTTGTAGTAAAATTTACAGAGAATGAGAGATGGAGAGAACATGGGAAGTGTTTTAATTTAATTTAAAACTTGATCCATGCATACCTGTCATTTTTGACGGACAATTATATTAATTTATTTGTTTCAATGGACACTCCACGAACCCCCCGGGACCTACCTAATGGACCCCCCGGGGTTCAACCGACCCGACGTTAAGAACCTCTGGTCTAGAGTATCCTTACCCCTTCCATTTTAACTTCTTGACATCTGGTTCGTACGACTGTTCCAAATTTATCCCTTCCTGTTGCGTCCCTCATCGTTATTGTGGCCCCGTTCCCGTTCGCCTTCCCCCTCCATTTCGCGCCATTCTCCCTCCTATGCCATTTCTCCTGGATCGTTTCTCCCTGTTGTAATCACTCCCCCTTTCATTCAAGCCTCCGCTGAGAGAGGCGTATAAGAGGTCGACGTGTAGTACGTAATGAGGTGCGCCGTTTATTTGATTGCATTACATTGTTCTTTTTGATTCTTCTTCACGGGAAACATTTCCTGCACAATTTAGAACACATCCTTTCAGGATTGAGCGCAAACTTTTGGAGGGTCGTCAAATCGATGGGGTTAAATCGATTGTAGTTTTATACAGTAAGTCAAAACCAGGACTAATGCAGGCTGGTTTCCCAAAGTTGACGTCCAGAATTTATTACTTATATTGACAGGAAATGTTTCAGTATGTGTTAGTCATTCCTAGGAATTCTCTAACCATAAATACCATTTGTAACTCATAGTTTATCAATGATTGAGAAACATTGGAAAACAAATTAATAGAGCATTATCGGGTTTAAAATATTAAAGTTAATGTCAAAATCTCTTTCTGACATATTTTGCATGTATTTATTTAAATAAACGAATTTAGTAAATGTTAATGTTTATACACTTATACGCATGAAACGACTGTACAATGCTGAAGGGTAGTCGAGCGGAAAAGAAAATAACCCATTTTTTCAATCGTATATGCTCAAGCCGAGTTCGGTAATAATCGCTTCCATTGAAACAATTCAATAAAATGCAATTTAAAACGAAAAAACCCTACAGTACAATAGAAATCCTGCGATAGACAATCTTTAGCTAGGTTTTGGTGCATTGCTCCCCCTGCCACCCACCTATTAGATGAATTGCAGGGTAACATGTAGATGTACCTCGCACCGATACCACAATTTTAAGATATTTTATAATATTAAATAAAACATCTCTGCGCGATAGATTTGAGACTTCCTATATAAAACAAATAGGGATAAAACGTTCCTTGAATCAAACCCGGGACTTCAGTCTTCGCCTAATAAAATAAAGCCCTGGCCGCACGAACCTCATACCAAGTTTCACGAAAATCGGTCCATTGGTGCAAATGTTGTTAGTAAGGGACACACACACAGACAGGACCATTTCATAAGGCTATGTTTCCTTTGGAAACCAGCCTAATAATGGAAGCCAAATATCAATGAACTGGTATTGTATTGAATAATAATAATGGTAGACAACATCGTGGTGTATTACGGTTATATTTAAACGGTAAATATAGTTCTTGATTAACAAATAAGGTTTGTTATTTTAATTATCCTAAATCGGTCAAAGTAGGTTGCAATAAATGTGAACGATATTGTAAAGTAAAATATGAATATCGTACGCCTTAAATATTTATAGTTATTTTTACAGAGATAGGATTTTCTAGCTTCGATATACTAAGGTGAAAGAAAATAATTTTTTGGCAATTCATGCCCTTTCATCTCGGACTATATAAAAGGAAATGAAAGATTATCAATATCGATTCCCTGTTTATTATTTATCTTGGAAAATTCAGCGTGAAATTTTGTTTCAAAACTAACAGCAAACATTCATTTTCCAAATATTAGATAAAATTAAAAACTTTATGAATAAGAATTTTTCACAAGCATACGTTTCGGGTGAAATCTGTCGATTTGTCGTAATTTATAAGCGATGCTTGAAGCCGGGAATTTATTCAGGAGCGCCGTTTTGTTCCGGCTCCGCTTAATATTCAAACAGTTGTAATCTTTCCTTTATCGCATTTCCCCGTCATAGTTTGCGTTCTTTCCCCTTCCCTGCATTCCCCTCACAGGCATCAATCCTCTCTCACCCCCTGTCACACCCTCCCTCTCTCATCATCCCCTCACATTCTACTCTCCAATATGTCCTCTTACGTTTGTTTCCGCGCCCTTCTCTTCCTGCTCGTCGTCACGTTACAAATTGGTCCCATCGAAAAGCAAATTGAATATAAATAGGGGGCTCTTCATGTTCCCATCCTTTAGCTGTCATTTAGGTATTTCATATTATTCATCGTCCTACCCTACTACTTTTTCGCGTGAGTATGCCAGCTTTTTTCTTTATTTAAACCCAGGAGAGGGGACATCGAAAAGGCACTCCATCATTAGGGTTTTTAGGCCGTTTGCGTTGAAATATTAGACCGGATAAACCTCTCAAATTTGTTGCTCTTTGTCGCTCCACGTGACGTAGCGGCTTCACATCAAGTCGTTGGAAAAAAAGCAAATCATGAGCACATTGGAGGCAATTGAGTAAATTGTAACGCGAACTCTTGAAGCTTGTCGATCGTTTAGCAGCAAAAGAAGGATTACATTTCGTTGTTTTGCTCTGATTCGTGCTGGAAGCTTCTAATGTCATGGCTGAGGAGTTACGTCGAGACTAAGGCTTTCATTGGATTTGTTTTCCAGCGGAAGTTTTGCACACCTTTCTATGAGGCAGGATAGATATGTTGGGATGGAGACCTTTGGGATACGTCGCTTAGTGTTTTTACTAATTGTAGGAAAACTTATTTAGTGCTCAAGTAAATTACGAACGCAGTTCGTTCGGGTGTTTTGAAAACTTTAAAAATTTGATTAGAAATTTGATAGGAAGTTCTTAAGCCAATGAAGTTACGTGCTATATGTCATTTTAACATTCATATTGTTCATTTTACAGGTTTATAGCACCTATAATTGTACGAAAATATCAAGATAATCGATCATGTTATTTACGTATTCGATAATGAAACGCTTCTGAAAAGCAGAAGCTAGCGTTTCTGCTTTATTATTCATCAATTGTAACACGAAAGTTCCTTACGAAGTAAGTTATGGATTACGCATTATTATTTATTAAGTGTAACTAGCATATGTTCGTTAGGTATGGTAATTTTCTCTAGGGTTCGTAGATACCTAAAGTTCAAGAAAAGAAAATAACTAGTCCTCCGGATTCTCACATTTTCAGATTTATATTCAACATTCAACAAAAATTTCGGTTCGGTTCCGGTTTCGCTCCATCAACCACCAATGAACCGGTTAGAACCGTTTTTTTCGCTCCGACTTAATTTTTTGGGGGGAACTCAAGAGAATTTAAAAATAATCTTGATTAATTAATGTTATTCTTATTAATCCTAATACGTCTTCACTATCGCGTCAAGAAGATAAAAATAGATATTCGAACGAAAAATCGCGCAAGCTCTCCCTCCCACCATGTAACAAACACAAAACATTCTATGGATTCCCTTCTTACATTTTTCGTTATTCAATTTGTAAATGGCTCCTTTTATACCACTCTGTCTAATACTGTTCTATAGAAATTTAAAATTTTTTTTTCTTTTTAGCGCATATAAAAGCTATTTAATATGTTATTAATTTTTTAGTCTTTAAATTGATGTAAAACCTTCTTATTATTTCGAAAGTCTTTTTTGATTTTACAATTCCAATATTCCAGATTCCAATATAAGCAGATACTCTCATTATCAAAATAAATTTTCTCCAACAGTACTCATGCACGTACCTACTTGATCAGGTACAATAGCATTAATTCACAGCTGAATGTAGAATATAATTCATATAGTTGTTCAAAGAAGGGCTACTTAACTATTTTTAAATACAATAATTTAGATGTTAACATTACAAATATCATACAATATATAATTACATACATTTTCTTAAGATGACAAATATGTAGGGGAAGTCCGTGTATTTTGGACCAGTGTGTAATTTGGACCTTATGCAGATCTAGAATACTATGATAGATAGCTACACACTTTAGGCGATCATAAAAGCGCCTCTGATGGAAACGTTTTCCCTCCAATTTTCGTCATTCTGGTGCATGTGGTTGTGGCAGGAAGGACAATTCATTTTGCTAATTTTCTTTATAATTTAGCCGTCCAGTAAAAAAGCTTGTTTTGGATAATATTTTCCACATTTTTAAGTAAAAATTAAGCAACAATATTTACGACATATTAAGGTAAATTATGTGAGAGCCTTGTACGTGAGTTTTAAAATCCCTTTATGGTATTTCATCATATCTGCCGTTGTATATTGTTGTGTAATTTGGACCACCAAAGAGTGTGTAATTTGATACAGTGGTCAGAATTACGAATTATGTTATTTTCCAGATGACAAGGGAAACAAGGAAATCAAAAGGAATCTATTGGAAATGGAAAGAGGAAGATTTAAATTTTTTTCGGGTTGACCAGACGAGGAGTAATGAAACTTGCCTTCGAGATTGCCGAGCATAACAAACTGAAAACTCGGTTCAACCAAAACACCAAATCAACAGGGAAAGAGTGCAACTTCAATAAAAACTGCGATTAATAATGATTATATTCCTGTGGAAAAGAACAGTTCACTTCCTTCAAGCTCTGCAGAGGATACGAGGTGAAAGCTAAGGAAGCGAGGGTCTGCATCTTGTGCGCTGTTACCTGGAACACCACACAAGAAATCTCTTAATAACGTAGCTAGTTCTTCGGGAGCTAAACCGAAAAGGAAAAAGTTATTTGCAACAACACAAATTGTGACTCAAAAGAAACAAATGTCATTGGATATTGAAGAGACTTGCTACCTTGTTTGTGGGGAAACGCACGATGAAGACTGAAATCAGTGCGATAAGTGTAAAAAATTGTTACATAAACACTGTGCCGAATTTATTGATGAAGACTATTGTTTGAACAATATGTTTTAATGTTAGTTTTGAAATTTATAGCCGATAACAGAAAACATACTTAAATGTGCTTTATTGAACAGGTCCAAATTACACGGCATCTTGGTCCAACGGCATGGTCCCAAATTACACGATTGTAAAATTTTCTTTTAACAATTTAAAAAAATAATGGCTTATAGATAAATACAAAATACTTGCGTAAAAGTCAGCTGTATGTTATGCTATTCGTCACAGAAAATCATTTCTACTCACCATGCTTTTTAGGAGTTTATATGCATTGAAAGTTAGGTGGTCCAAATTACACGGACTTCCCCTACACACTAACATTTACCCCAAGTAACCAAAATTCTATCAAATTAATAAAATGTCCTCCAATAAATTATCACTGAGACTATCATCTCTTAAGATATATTTTAACCCCAAAAACGCCCTTTCTACACTGACTTGTGTTGCTGGTACACTCATAACAATTGTGGCTAAAATATCTTCGATATTTTAAATAATAACCAAAAAGGTCTGCATGTCAGGACATAGATTTTACGTTTTTCCATGGGAAATGGAGACAAAACCGAATTTACATCGCTGTAGTAAATATCCTCTTGAAATCAAACACACACAGAAAGAAAATTACGCTTACATATTCATGAACTGTCATGAATTTGTCTTTCTTCAAGTGGAGTCTAATGTACATTTTTGCAGTCGGCAAAATACTTCACTAAAAATAACAAATTCCCGTTAATCCTTAATCCCTCTTAAGTTTTAGGCAGCGAATGCTAATATGTGGGCACATTTTGTTTAAGATGCACTATATAAGTAGAAATTTACTAACCTGTAACAAAGGAAGTAAGAATACCTCAAAAAGCACGACTGCATAGCGATCCTTTCTGGATAAGTTTTAGAGAAAGACTACCAGAATATAAGGGTTCAATGCATATGGAGAAGGGGTGAAATTTTATAGGGACAATAACCTCCAACTTGAAGCAAAATTCAAGTTAAGAATCGTGAACCAAGACGATTAGCGGCTGTCTTCAAAGTAACACTGAGTTCCTTTCCACTAATCTCGTTTAACAGGGTTCTGGAAAACGTATCCTTGGCCCTCTCTATGTATTGAGATGTCCATGGAAAATCCCACCATTGAACCGACAGATATTATCACAAAGATGCATTCCACCAAAGGTTTATGAGCATGCATTATCAAGGAAACCATTAACCTTTGCCTTGTTTGGCGATGAAAAGTGATGCTTTTAAAAAAGACTCATATTAAATATGCTAACCGAAAAAATGGAACGAAATAAATAACAGTTTTCGGTTTCGGTTCGGGTTCAGAAAAATATTTTTTTTTTGTTCGGGTTCATTCCAGCTAAAATAACGGTTTTTTCGGTTTCGGTTTTCGGTTCGGTTCCGGTTCGATGCCCTGGTACATACACACACCCGCACACTATCTGCCCGATATCAAATATATCATCCGTGCCCCTAAGAAAATAAATCCTTCGAAGATTTCTCACAAACTTTGTCCTACTTTTTTGAGACTTGGAAGCATAACACGTCTCCGCAGAAACCAATTTCCAACGAAAGAAAAAAGCCGCTCTAGACAAAAAAATGAAACGTGAGACGTTATATTTGGAATTCTCGGATCGAGTCTGTTTTTACTACTTCAAAATGTTTCATTTCTTCGCGCACTCGATA
The DNA here is from genome assembly GCA_028673005.1 of Tanypteryx hageni. Classification (NCBI taxonomy): domain Eukaryota; kingdom Metazoa; phylum Arthropoda; class Insecta; order Odonata; family Petaluridae; genus Tanypteryx; species Tanypteryx hageni. Next base: position 62,744,447 of record CM054115.1, on the reverse strand, counting down.
TTCCTTCTGATGGAAGTTGCGCTTAAGTTGGACGCCATACTCCTTTCCGCCCTTCTCCCACGGAAGAGAAACTTCGTTCGGCGGAATGGGGTGACGTGGAGGGGAGAGAGAAAGAGAGTTAGGTGAAGGAAAGGAGTAGAATGAGAGTGGTCTCACAGGGAGAATGGTAATAAGGAGTTGATAAATACCATCAAACCTCTCAAACTTCGATTCGATAGAATCTTCTCCAACCTAGAGTGGAATTATCTGTTAAACATTCCTAAACGTTAAGTTTTGCTTTAATGCAGATCCGTATCTTTCCCTCCTCGCACATCGAGAATTGATTCACAGTTTCATTGGTGTTAATAGCGAAGGTTAAGGCGTTTTTTGGACGATTTAATATACGAAAGGTTTTCAATGGTATTAATAAATAATAAATACGCGACTTCGAGTGTATACACGAATGATGGTGAGGAGAATTAACAGGAAGGAAAATAAGGGTCATAGTAAAGGAAGTTTTAAGTAAAATTTAGGAGAATGAGAGTGAGGTGTGAAGAGGATTGAACCAAGAAAGAGGAAAACTTGTGCGGCAGCAGTTATTAGAATAAAATATGTGAACGTGAAGGAGAAATCGAAGAGAGAAAAAATCACGGGCAGATGGAGGTGAAACGAATATATAAAATGTGTAAGAAAACATTTTACGATGGTTTAGAATGGTGAAGTGGGCCGCATTAACAGTTGCGCGTGGTTCGGAGGACCGCATTATAGTTCTTATAGGACGTTACTCGGGAGTCTGCGAGAACGCCTCTCCGAGGAAATCAATAATAAATAATTTTTTTAGCGTCATAACATTACTAGTGAAGACTTTCTCGGAGTAATTTGATGACTATTATTTCGTTTTCATAATGGCTTCGCAGGCCTCGAAAAATATCTCGTAAGTCTTTTTCGGTCCGCGGTTCGTAGTTAGCCCACCTCAACGAAATGAAAGAACGGAGGAGTTTCAGCAGTAAATTGTGAAGAAAATAAGCTCCGATGGCGAGAAAGATAACGTGCATAGAGAAATATAAACTTGGAAGCGGGATTATCAGGATTGTAAAAAATAATTATCCGAGAGTGTGATATCAGAAATATTTTTAAGTAAATGGAAGAAAAACAGGCAAATTACCTTTGTTAAAACAAGAGGTCAAAGCAAGTTTTATTTAAAATGTCCAGTGTTGGTTTAAAGAGTTTGTAATTATAACGTTTGGGGAACTTAAACGCCTTGAAAGCGGCATTTTACTAAAATAAAACCACTCGAGAAGAAATCTTTGGAAAAGTTGGCCAAATACAAAAAAGAAATATTTTGCTTTCCCTTTCTGGGAAGGAGCAACCCGCATCGTTATAATATATAGTAGATAGATCCTCACTAGACCTTCCAATTCGTAAAATATTCGCTCCTCTATCTTCAGTAGTTTGGCTACAATGCCATTTCAATTTTTTTAATAATCCTAATTGGAATTCACCTAATAATCTATTAACCATTTGGCGATTCCAATAATTGGAAAATTTATACTGGCAAGAGCTATATAATTCAAAGTAAATATTTAAAACATCTCTAGTGGCTTGGTTACAATATGATTTCAAAGTTTTGAATTTTCCGAATTTGAAGACATCTTGCGGAAAATTTATTAACTACTTGGAAAATCGAAGATAAGAGCCCTCTAATTCAAAAAGAATTTTCCAAATATCTTTTAAAACAAAAACGTCGATTGTCCACAAACGTCCAAGGCAATGCGATCAGATTATCACCTATTTTTCTTTTAAGGAAACGTGCTAAAATAGGGATAGAAAATAAGTATAGAGGAAAGAGAGTCGAGAGGTAAAAATGTGCGGATAGTAAATAAAGGCTGTGCGGAGCGACGATATTGGAAAGAGTAATGATGTTTAAGAAAATTGAGTGGGATACAGAGGTATGGGAGGCAGAGGAAATATGAAGAGGAGATGGGAGCATACATGGCACAAAGGAGAGCGAGCCGTGACTGTTAAAGGGTTTGAGTTTCAATTGAGTGAAATAGTCCATAAACTTCAAATAGAAAGGGAATAGTAAGTAGGTCAGTCTAAAAATCACCTTGTCGCGGTTATATCGCACGCTTGCCAGCGTCTCATTCTTTTGTAATGCGATTTGCTGTATCCCTTCAAGTTTCATGCGCATGAAACATGTTAAATTGACTCGTTCTTACTCATAAAAAATATGAAAATGCAATGTTTCATTTATCAAGTTAGCAAGATGTGTAAATTTTTAACTTTTAATCCAATAAAAAGTTTTTATATCGAGGATATCGCTAAAAAAAAACATTTACTTATCGTATTTTTGGTGAATTAAAAAGCGCACTAACGCTAGGGACTTGGAAAGCAGTAAAGAATGTTTGCCAGTTTTGTAATGGTTAATAGTAATATTTAGAGGAAGAAATTTTATCTTTGAATTATAGTAAAAGAATTCTTTTCATGCGGACGAAACTTCGAAATCGTTTTAATGCAATTTTTATTACTTTATTCTGTCTACAGGCAAACAAATTTATTTACTGTGGAAAACTAAGTTAGTATTAGTCCAGTTCCAGTCGTACGCCCGTATGCATGATATATAACAAAATATATTCTCAAATTTTAAGTAATAATATCATTACCTACTTAGGCTTTTGGTACCAGAGGTTTATCATTCGTTAACTTGCGATTTTTAATTACGATATGCAGTATAACAGTTATTATCGAATATACAGGTTTTTAAAATTAGTTATTAGGGATCTGCTATCTTTTCTGCATGACAGGCGATGTTCGTATTTGTGAATGCTTCGGAGGGCCGTTTTAGAAATTACGAGAAATTCAGCGGGCCGTATGAGTGTTTACGTCATATATTACGAGGAGATTTCTTTATTTCATAATAACGGAAATCAGTCCAAAGAATTTGCTACCATAAAAAAGTTTTCGAGATATTTTTTCAGAAAAATATGGAATTGTCTATTAAATATTACAGACCATATTTTCATCATAGCTTCGTGGGTTGCATGCTACCTGCGGGCCGTAGTTTTCCGACCCCTACACTAGGTTATTAATTTGTCCATAATAATTACATGCATTACACGAGAGCCACGTGTAGAGAGACCTTTTGAACACCCTGTATATATTCAACAAAGATTCCCCCCGCTCGGTATATGCGCTCAAAGACCGCCAAGCGGAGAGGTCTACTGGAGAAGAACAGCTTCTGACATTCCTGCCCTCGTTCCATTCCATTCATCTTTGATACAAAAGTTTTTAATGCCTTTAACAGTCTAAGGCTAAGTCCACAAAAAATACCGCAGTGATATTTCCGTGACTTTTGAATTCTGTACATCTCTCTCAAAATCTTACTGAGGATTCATTTTCTCTCTCTCTCTCTCTGCTCCCTCTCTCTCTCTCTGTTCCCCCCCTCTCTCTCTCTAATCCCTCTCAGCCGATTCCTTTCTTCATGCTTTCAACATTTCACTATTCCTTGTACGCCCCTTTCTCTTTTGCCGTCAACCTTTTGCAATCATAGCTTATCTTCTTCACGTGTTACTGCTGATTTTCTTTCTTTCTCTTCGTTCTATTTTAGCATCGTTTTCGATTCTTCTTTTTCCTTCCTTGCGTCCTGTTTTGCATTTTCCTACTTCCTAATTATCTCTCAGTGCCAACTTTCTGTCTTTTTTTCCCACATTCCTTCCCCAAATCATTTATCCCCTTTCTTCCTCCCTTCCTTCACTTCCCCTTCTATGTTTTCATCTTCCTGTTCCCTGTCCTATGTCCTTGCCCCCGGTTCTCTTCTTATTACTTTTGTTATTCATTTACAAACTTTTATCTTCTCCATTACATTCCTCAGTTCTCTGTAAATATGTATTTAACGTTTTACATGTAAAATTGTAAAATACCTCGCCCAAATAAATGCATCTGTCTGTCTGTATGTCCTCTTCCTCCTACGTATATTTGTATTTCGACCATTTTTGCATTTGACTCGACCCTTGGCCAACGTTGATTTGAAAATGGATTTGTAAAAGATTGACTATGAATGCTACCGATAAAATTTCCATTTCGAAATATACTTGTAAAATGTTACAAATGCATACAGTAAATCCTCGTTCAACGCTAATTTCCCTTAGGTGAATTTGATTACCCAAGGTTGCATAAATGTAGCACACATACTCAGCAAGTGTAGCATTTAATTATACGCGGTCCTGAGTTAAGCGCCTCTCGCATTAAATGCATGTAAAGCATCTATCTACCTTGATATTCACCAGATTGGTGGGTGGAAGGGGGTGCAGCGAACCAAAGTCTGCCTAAATGTTTTCTCTCGCATGTTTGACTTTCGTATTGTGTTCTCGTACTGTCCTCGAAAAGAACGAGCCTCGATAACGCTTCTTCCATGAAAAAGCTCGTAGCCTGTACAAACACGTGCATTTTTTCATTAGATTAGCGCACCGCGGTTTTTCACGTCGCAGCCTTTTCCTGGGAACGTAAGACCTACGTTGCGCAAGGGACTGCTCTTTTACTTTCCTTATCTTTTCCCCCCGTCTCCGTGTCCTTTTCTTATCAGTCTCTTATTCTTCCATTTTGCCCCTCTTCTTTTCCGATCTGTTCTTTTATCCCGTTCTACTTCTCTTTCCGTCTTTATCCTTTCAGCGCCATTTTCGACCTCCTCTATTATGTACCGCTTCCTCATGTTTCTGCGTCTCCCGCCGCCCATTCCAAGTCCCTCTTCCTCCTTCTCCTCACCTCTCCCCAGTCTTCCTGTTCCTACTCCCCTCCTTTCCCTCCAGCCAGTCGTAACTCCTGATATATCTCTCCATCCCCATCTCATCTCTCTCTTTCTCCCCCCTTTCCATTCGTCCTTTCACTTTATCCGCTTATCCTTCTTTTTCTCCCGTCACTCTTCACCTCTCTCTCTCTCTATACCTTCTCTCTTGAATCAACTTTCACCTCTCTTCCCTTCCTCCATCATTGTTTGCCATCTCATCGAAACCTTTGGCAAACTTCGGATAATATGAAAACCCTCCCTGCCTCAAACTATGACTCTTTCGGGAATAAAGTCGCGAAGCTTGATTTTGCCTTTGTGTGGGGCGAATGAATTAGTTAATAAAGGTCGCGAAGATCTTCGTATTTGCGCGAATTAGTAGGTCGGAAAAATGAATGTTAATGAGTAATGAGTTTCTGCTAAGTTCGCGCGTGCGCGAGGGTTTAGCACGGGGCTGCGCTTAATGACTAAGTTGTCGCTTTGAAAGCTGGCAGAGTATTCGGTATTCCGCGGTGACACGTGAATAGAAAATATTTCGTCATGTGGTGAAGGGTTCGTCCCTTCGTAATTCTATTATCTGTGCGTTGCGGGACTGCTTTTGGAATTTTGTCGAATCGTTTTTCTAGCATTTGATAGTAGTTTAAAAAATATGGTAAAGTCGCAGTTGATTGTATGTGGGGGTCGTTAAACTGTAAAAAATAAGCTGTATAAACGGTTGTTTTATAATTATTTAAATAAGGTTCTCTCCCGCGAATGATTTAATTTAATTATAATATATCTTGGATCCAATAAAATCTGCTGACCCACTATTTGGCTACCTGCAAAGTTACTTAAAAGTTATCAGGATAGAAAAATCTCAATAGTATCATTCAGTATAATTTTAAAGAATGTCATATAATGTCTCCTAAATAACGGGAATATCAGTAATCGAGAAAGGAATATTAGTGGAAATGTCCCAATTAGTAACTCCACGTATGCATTCTCTTAGCAAATGATTGTTCGATTAATATGCAAATATGTTTGTAATTAAATGATCAATTAACCTATACCGATGCAGAGATGCATTGTATGTTTATGAAATTCGATGATTAACACTACGTTTGACGAGTAATTGAATTTTCTTTTGTAATCAAGATGAGAATAAATAAATACTCGTTTTAAATGTATCACTTCAAGGGAGTTTTGGGTGAAATTATTAAATGGTAGCAAACTTTTAATGCATATTTTTTTCCAATACTGTAAATGATAATCGTTAAATCTGACTCAATGAGTTATTGAAGTGGAAATTGATCTAAGATATTTTATTTCGTACTAAGGGTTCCGCCCGTGACGCCTTCGGCGCATAACACCGTGACCCGCCGCGTGGGCTCCCCTGGTCTCTTCTGCCCAGACCCTTCTCCCTGCGACATATATTTCACGGAGTCAATTATAACAACTACCACTGCGTATGTATAGGTAGGGATGCAATGCCGGAAGAAAATAGCAATATTTGTATCGTATGGAATTTCGAAAGCATTATCGATAACTGTCAAAATATCGATAATTTGGAATATTGAATGTAACAAATAACTCGAATTTAACGTAAATGGCTTCCTATTTAAACGCAAAATTCATTGTAAGATAAATTCTAATTTTTTGTTTTGTCATCAGTGGAGTGCAAATTCGTGAACCACAAGCACGCAAAGTGCAAAAAGGTGGTGTATTCTATGTGAATGTATGTAACTTGCTTAGCATGTTTTCCTTGTTAATACATTCATTTGTCCAGTTCCCTGCAAAAATGTACTAACCAGGTTTTACCATATATTTTTTTTTCTATTTTGTCTACATGCCCACAAATATAGAGAATGTAAGCAGTAACAGTTTTGTATGATATGGGCACAGAGAGTGGCATAGCGGACACCCCCACGCGACAGGAGGGAGGCCAATGGCCAAAGCGGGCCCATATTTTTTTCGTGAGGCCCTTAAATGTTTTTCCAGGATTTCAATTTTGTTTTGGTGGGAGGGCCCACACATTTTCCAGTATGTACAGATGACGTGCATTTCTCATGTCTGATAACTATTAAGTGTAGTTAATATGGTACCAAATGCTTTGATTCTATCCTCGAAAAAACTGCTGCATGCTCCACTGCTTTTTTAACTACAAATTAGCACATGGGTGGATTTATTAAAATATGGAGAGAAAGGTAATATTCAAGGAATTTTTTCACAATTTACAATTGAAACTACAGTAGATTCTGGCTAATTGGGCCATCGGTTAATCAGGGCAGCCATTTATTTGGGACAAATCTTAAACAAAAACAAATCGAGAAAATAACAGGAATTTGCTTAGCTTATTTGGGAAACCACGCCGTTTAACCCGGACCGTGAGTGCTAGATGGCGTGCTTGTGGCATGGAGGAGTGAGTGAGACTGAGTGGTATTTCTAAAACGTGCTGCAGATGTGAAGTATGGCTTGCTTGGATAACCGATGGGAAAATTCCGAAAGGTCTTAGTGAAATTTTCAGACCTCACAGTTTCATTCCTACCTCCATTAGAAAAGCGTATTAATCAGTGCAAAACTGCTTTTTTAAATTAGTTAAAATTGAGATAAAAACACAGGACGTATAATTCTATAGCTGAAAGAAAGAAGTTATCTTGGAAATATTCAAATCCGTGTAGCGTAAAAATTGCTTTTATATCAGAAAAGTGGTATTTTTAGCAATTGTAATATATGGATTCTTTTTCGAGTGAAAGAAAATACGATATAAATGGGACATAAATTTCTAGAATTACCTCGGTGATAGAGAAAAGCAACAACCGCCGTGTATTTTTAGTGCATCAATAGTTGATTATAATTCACAGATACAAAGCCACAACATTATTATGGCATTTCTGTTCTGACTGTGAATACTAAAAATGTGATTACTAATTATAACCAAAATTGGTCCATTTTCAAATAGTTATGAATCAGTCGCATGTTGAACATGATTTATTAAGGATATGGGTAGAACATCCAATTCCAATTATCTGCCCAAGCATTAAAGACGATAGACAAAAAACGATGTTATGCCGAAACTTGCTACAGGTATTGCTTGTAAACAAATAGTGCAATATGCTTCATGTTCATTTTTATGTGCTTTCAAATATTTTAAATGATCTTCGTAGATTATAATATATGATAATTTACATTATTGCTTAGAGGAGGCAATTGAAATATCTCGAAGACATATATCTGGGATGGCCACACTTACTTACCCTCGGTGCCGCATACGATAATATTTAGAAGTTCGGGAGCAGCATGACATATTCTGTGCTCATTAATTTGCGAGCAGCAAAACAGCCTGCATCTGAAGTAATTCAAATGTAATGCATGTTTCTTAGGCATTCCCGACACATCTCAAGTTACACTACGTCATTGTGTTCTGTAGTGAAAAACGTTGACACGCCTCTGAATGGAAATTTAAAATTGCCGCATACTAAGTTAAAAGAGCGGCAAGGGGCTCCCAAGCCGCGGTTTGGCCACTCCTGATATGTATTTTAAGCAATAGACTACGGGCAAAAATTTCCTATAATTTAAGATTATATAAACACTATAATTGACAGTAATATCCAGAGACCAATGCCTGTTTTACAGCAAACACGTTACCTCACTCCGCACAACAGTTTCATTCATCAGATTAGATACTAAGCATGAAGTATCGATATAACAAAAGTATCTGCCTTTCGTTATCGATACGAAATATCTGATGCATCACTAGGTATAGGTTTGCGTGCACATTCACCACTCCTATTGACGGAATTTTAACCCCTTCCTTTGTCTTCCTATCATCTACCTTCCCTCCATCCCTGAGATAAAATGGTTATTAAGGAAAGTGATATTTATAAGTTGTGCCTTTAACCCAATATCCTCGAGATGCAGGTGCAAAGAATCAGTGACAAATTACCAAGAAAGGGCGAACATTGACGTGTTTGTATATTCGTATGAACACTAAAAGAAGGTTGTTCGATATCTCATGTATAAACCGTCTGGTGAAGACATGTTTTTAATTATAGAAAGAAAGCAATCGATAGGCCTGCCCCGCAGAAGTTTTTCAGGGCGGTGATGAAAATTATAAGATTAAGACCTCGCTATAGGTCGGAGATGCGTTTCTGAAAACTGCAACTTACCACGAAACAACGTATAACAAAACCTATTTGCCCATAAGAACAATGATGAAAGTAGGGGGTGCGTTTCTGGAGGATATTTTGTCACAAATTTGTGTCCCTAAAATACATATCACTATATTACGTAAGGCCTACTATGTTAAAACAAATAAATACAATGAAATTCTTCCTTCCTAGTTGCCAACACGCCATTAATGAATCACCCTTAGTCTTATACATTTTTTCTTCTTCAAAATCGCCTCATCGAAAATTTATCCGACTGTAAACAGACACAAAAATTATTCTTTCTTATGGAATTATAATATTGGAATTTTTATTAAAAAACGCTGGAAAGGTGGATTTGCTCAAAATGAAGATTAAGGCTAACCAGCGAAAACGCATAAGGAATGAATGAAATTTCTGTACCTAACATTAGTAAGTGAAGTTGAAACTACAGTCTAGCATTGCTCACACATATTTGGTTATTCGGTAGGGAGGAGCGGGCCCACATGGGGTCGCATAATGAAATTAAACATGAACTTAAATTACATAAATAATAACAAATATGAAATTAAAAAGACGAATAGAGGGATTTTTAATTACAGTAATAAATTATGTACCGCAATTAGAATTTCTGTAATTTTGTTTTTGTCACTTCACAAAGGACGTATATGCAAAGCGACGCAACTTATAATGAAATGTGTTCCATAATTGATTGACGATGTATATACGAATCAACGTATAACGGTGCGACGTATGGCGGGGAATTACTGAACTGGAGAAAAATATTTACAAGCAAAACTGAAAGATGCAGCTCGAGTAGATTGTGTAACCTGGAGGATTATTGGAGTTAATAGATCGTGAAATACAGAATGGAAACTTGAAATTGAAATATGGGAGAAAACGATGGTGGCACGTTAGAGCGGGGAATCAGGAACCGGTTCGGCCTCTTGGACTATTATAAAATTTATGACCTTAACGGCTTCCACACCGAACACACACAGAAGGGAGGAGAGAAACCTAATGCTGACACAAATCATATTCTAAAAAGGATCATCAAATGTTTATCATCATTATCTTAACAGATGTGCTGTTGTATCTGTACATTTCAATGAAAAGGGGTGAATAAAATCCGCGGCATTTTTTTCATACTTTTTCTGAAAAGAAGTATTACAGAGGATATTGCATTTATGAAAGAAGTCAAAAGTGTTGGCGAGCGTTTAGTGCAAAGAAACAATGAGAGAGCTAACGAACCCTAGTGGAAGAAAAGGCGAAACTACATTTATTAAAATTAGAGAAGCATCAACTTGTCGAAAGAAATAAGTGGCAAAGTATATTAAAGGTGAAAAATATATGGGTAATGAGTAATTTATCTCCGGTGAGCCTTGAAATATCAGGCAAGAGAGAAAGAAAGAATGTGATTACATTGGTAAGCCTTAAAGCATATGAAGTGAGAATGGAAGTAGAGCAGTTATAAAATTAACCTGAGCATACGAAATGGAAATAGGGGCACGGAAAAAGGTGCAAGTAAAAATGATGTCATAAGCAGAAGAACAAAGAAAGAGTTGAGAAGGGATGGCAATAGTGACGAAGAATGATTGTAATGAATGGAACGAGCGAAAAGATAAAGTTGAAGAGAAAGGAGTAGAAAGGAGTCAAGAGGGATTGCGAGGTGAGAATCTACGAAGGAGGATTAACCCGGTGAGATATGTAGTACACCTCCCTAAGGAATCGCAGTAAGCTTTCTGTGGCTCGGGATTTAGTCGGAGAGTGCTGTCAAATCTCTCACCATCTCGAGAGTTACTTCCCGTCTCCAAAGGCTTCTACGCGGCGCCGTTTCCATCGTAACCGAGATCAGTTGAACTACTCTCGCGGAAAATGCGCGCTGCGCCCCAAATGATTTCCCTGTTTGCTTTTTAGACGTTTAGATCTTTCGAGATTTTCTTACGTTGTGCCCTTTTATTTCTCGCTTTGAAATTGTTGGTTTCTATCAACATCTTTCTTTCGCTCTAAAGAAGTGGTTCCCAACCTTTTTCTTCTGAGGCCGAAAATTCGTAAAAGATATTGACTGACGGCCCAAGATACCATTCTAAGTTAAGTTAATAGTGAATTGATAATTTCAGCATTATACGAGCGTATAAAGCTTCAATTAAAGTATTAGGTCTTAGGATGAATATTAGTATTTGTTAAAAAATAAATTTAATTAAATAACTTTGTACAAATTTACATGTTAAATTCAAAATTAATGATGACACAATTAGCGACTTACTTGGTGCTGAGTTTTTTCAGATAATGCACTGATTAGTGGAAAAGTATTCATGCAACGAGCACAGCGCAAATCATGCTGAGGATCAAGTCGATCCCTGTTTTGTTTTACCAGTAACAAGTGCTGAAAATCCTGCTTTACACGGATAAGTGGTTGGAAATGGAAGCAAAGCTTTCTCAGCTTCAGCAGATAGCACCAAAAACTTCCTAAAGAAACTTGACTAGATTTTTCCTTGAAAACTTGATTTGTTTAAATATCAATTAGTTCTTGAAATGTAATATTCTTCTCGCCAACATTAGTTGCATCATCTTCAAATGGATTTCGTATCCACCTGCTTTGTGCCAACTCCAAATTTTCAGGCAGCTCTGATATATACCCAGCGGAACTCCAAGCGGTACAGTAGATCTTTATACTGGGAACCCATTTCTTCGCACATTTCTTCAAAAATTCTGGAATTCAGGGCTTTTGACTTGATGAAGTTTACGGTTTTTATGACTTCCTGGAGGAAAGTATGGAGATGAGGTTGCATTTCCCGAGGAGCGAGATTTTCTCTGTGCAAAACGCATTGAATTATGATAACATCTGGATTTTCATTCTTGACGCGTTTGCAAGGCCCAATCAACTTCCCATCATAGCTGGTATCAGTACACAAAGCAGAGAAAGTCAACCATGACAGTCCATGCTGGTTAAAAAGTTTGTTGTCAGCTGAAAATATCTTCTCCTGTTGTTTTTGTCATTTTGTGACAAAATAAGAATTCATCTTGAATGTTATTATTGTCTTTAAAACGAACAAATACCATGAGCTGAGGAAAGTCCGCGATATCCACAGATTCATCAATTTGTAATGCAAAATTTCCAGCAGTTTTGATTTTTTGGAAACCTGCTCCAAAAATGTCCTCAGACATGATGTCAAACCTTCTTTTGATTGTATTCGCAGCTGCTGGTCATGGGTGCCCGTGTTTTATGCGGGACTTTGCACTGTGTTGCCGGGTGGCTTTCAGCGCTCGTTCAGTATGTTTTGATTCCGGGGGGAGGGGGTATCCGTTCCGGCGTGGTATGTGCGGGTCTTCCGTCGCCCATCTAGGTCCTCCTCCTTTTTGGGATGGGGAGATCCTCTTCTCTGTCAGTTCCGGCCCGTGGGCGATTGTGGACGTCCCACGGTTTGGCATAGGTGGATGTGTTTTGCAATTTGCCGCAGGCGGAGTGAAGCTGGTCGTAAAAGGTTTTGCTTTAAGAAATCAGAAGATCCCTGATTGCGGGGAATCCAAGTGTTTCCCAAATATCGGCGCTTGGCGTGCCGAGTGGCGGCCTTAGTGCCCAGCGAAGGCAGCCCTTTTGTAGGACTTCCAGCTTGGAGGCGTTGGTGGCCCTCCCGGACCAAGCAGGCGAGGCGTAGGTGAGGATGGGTCTTACGCAAGCCCTGTACAAGTTAGCCTTTGTTTCAGGCTTTACTGACGGCGTTCTCAGTATTGGTGCCAGTGCAATTTTTGCAGTAATAGCCTTTTTCACCTGGCGCAGCACATGGGTGTTGATATTTAGCCTACTGTCCAGGGTTACTCCCCAGTAAGTGACTTCATTCAACCAAGGTACAGCAGTGCCGTTCACCTCGAGTTAGCTTACTAGAGGAGGTTTTTTTTTCCTCGTAAAGAGGATTGCTTCAGTCTTGCCGGAGTTTACTCCCAGCCTCCATTTCCTATACCACTCAGTTAGCTGCTCTATGGCTCTGTGCGTATCGCTTTGCCATTTCCAGTTTTGTAGATCTTGCTATGACCGCGACGTCGACCGCGAAGACACCCACAATGGTGTTATGTCCATGCTCTGCTGGCAGATCCGCCGTATATAGGTTAAAGAGTGGGTGTCCTAGGACGGAGCCCTGGGGTACGCCTGCTCGGATTTGCTTCTGTCGCGATGTTGCGTGGTTCCAACTGAAATGAAATGTTCTTCCTGTTAGGTACGACCTGGTGAGTTTCCTCAACCATGCCGGGAAGCCTTGTAGTTTTAGTTTATGCAGGAGTCCGCAGTGCTAGACCTTGTCAAAGAATTTTCAAGGTCTATCATGGTCGCTACTGACTGCGCTTTCCTATTAAAACATTTGGTCACAAAATCAATGACCCTCACAAGTTGGTGGGTGGTGGCGTGTTCTTCCCGGAAACCAACTTGCTCGGGAGGGATGATGCCCTTGCTATAGGCGTGGTGCTTAATGTGGGGGAGTATTAATATTTCCAATAGTTTTGAAAGTCCGGGCAGCAGGGAGATCGGCCTGTAGCTACCGGGGCTTGTCGGTGGTTTATGGGGTTTGAGGAGGCATATGATCCTCGCTTCTTTCCAGTTGCTTGGGAAGTGCCCGAGCTTCATGGCCGCGTTTGTGATGGCGAGCATTATATCACCAGCATATCACGGCATTTGTTCTATCGCATCGTTCGGTATTCCATCAGTTCCTGGTGCCTTGTTTTTTCTAAGTTCTAAGTGCCTTGACGAGATCCTCCTCTGTGCACGCTGGAGATTCGAGTCCGTCGTCTTCCTCTGTGGTGTCTAATCCGGGACTACCCTTCGCTGCTGGGAGTGGTGTGAATGCTTGCTCTAGATTTTCGGCCATCATCTCAGCCTTGATAGTATTATCTGGCAAAGGAATTAGGTCCAGTTTCTTTGCAACGTCGTCACCACAGACTAAGCGTGTCATTGCTATGGCTGCTGGTTTCACTAAAACTTCTACAATACTATAACAAATAAATATAATAACAATAACAATGCACATGATATATACAATGATATAAAATAAGCTTACCAGTAATTAACAAGTAAGAAACGGCAATACACTTAATGTAAGAAAGATACTAACGTGGAATATATGGTGACGTCACCACTTTGCCAATTCATATAACTTAGGAACTAACTAAACTAAACTAACACTACAATTACCTTTGATGAGAGCAACGAGTCATTTTCAAACTTGAATTATTAGAATGCACGCGAATATACAAATCTAGTGGCTAAATGCAAGCCAATTTCCAATGTTAGCAGCTCGTACTCGCTCTAACAGGCGTTATAACATGATTCATCACACTGTTATCATCGATTTTTCAGACGTAATTTATTTCCAGCTGAATTTGATGTATAATACTGAGGAAGACTTCGCGGCCCAATGTCTTTGTACAAGGTATTTAATGTGATTGCAATAATATAGAAAGTTACATCAACGTTCTTAAGAATAATTACACTGAGGAACAAGGTTATTGGTTCCAAAAAATAGGTGGTCCTGATGTAGTATGTAACACAGATTATGAGTCTGTTTTTAAAATTTTCGTATCACGTATATATTTTGAGATATGACACTTCCAATTATAGCAAACAAACCCCGGAAAGAACATATTCTATACACAAAAAGATTTAATACAAAACAACCAAACTCATTTTGCTACCTTTTTTTGATTTAACAACACATCTTGTACAGCATTATTCTGTGTTTTTTAGTAGCAGCTGAAGGTGGTAAAGATGTATGCCAAGCAGCATGTCTCCTAAATGTGTTAATGCGGCTGAAAATTTTTGTTATGTTTGCGGAGAATTTACTGTGAAACATCAGAGAAGGTGCTTTACTCCTCTTATCAAAAAGGCTTATCAATTTTACTTTGAATGCAAGGTAGGAGACCAATATAAACAATGGACACCCCATATTTGTTGCGTTTCCTGTGCAAACCATCTCCGACAGTGGATGAAAGGCGCTCGTTCTTCTATGAGTTTCGCAATACCTATGATCTGGAGGGAACAATAAAATCACGTAAACGACTGTTATTTTTGCACGACTAAAATGCTTCTCTGCAAAAACAAAAAACGTGTTCTTTATCCTAATGTGCCATCAGCAATAAAACCTGTCACACATGATCCATATCTTTGTTTACAAAATATGACTTTTGGTGGAATTGGAATATTTTTGATCGTTATTGAAATTACCCTTGGAAGAGAAGGTATCGCTGTCAACAATTGAAAAATTTGATCATAGGAACGGAAACAAAGCTGTCACCTAGCGATAATGTACTGAGCATCAATTTAGACATTATCGAAATATCTCGGAAACATTCCGTTTTACGAAAAAACATTTCAAACAAAGACTTTAGAAAATGGTAGACTACAATTTGAATTGTAACAAATATTTACATTATTGAAGTAAACCTTCACTTTCGATTGGCCAATTTTAGCCAAATTCTATTCAGGTCTTGGTTTTCTAATTAATCTTTTTATTGTAAAGTTACACATTGATTTTTTTTTAGTTTTCGAGCTAGAGTGAGTATAAAATTACTATTACGCACAGACATCATCGAGAAAATAATGATAACGTAACCAGGGAACCTTAAAGTCTGTATTTCCCTTTAAATCTCAAATTCGATTTTTAACTGCTTGTGGAGAAAGTAATAAATTTATTACAAACTATTTTATCTAGGTAGTCACTCGGCTATCGCCTTATTCGTAACACGTAGGTCTTCACTTTATTTTCCACTATGATGTGTCAGCTCTCTCTATCCATTAGCTGTACACACATTTTTTGCTAAGAATCTATCATATTACTAGGCGGAGGCACAATAAGGCTCTATTATAAGAAAAAATGTAACGAAATTCTATAGATAGATCATTCCTGATCAATGGAAAATGTACAGCGTCCCATGAAACAGAATTTTCCTGAAAGGGAGCCTTTTATAGTGGATTGCTTAAAAAAAGGGGATATGGAAAACTATGGATGGACATGCGTTAAGAATTATTCACTCTCTGGTTTAGCGGCCTTGATTAAAGAGACAGCAGATAAGCAGCATTAAAGAAGGATGAAATGCTGCTAGCAAATACGTGTTTTATCGAAGGAAATTCTTTTTGTAGGGCAAACTCTCAATCGACGATTATATTCTTCAAACCACGCGCTTTTTAAAAGAGACTTGGGGGAAATTTCAGGTCTACGTTTATACGTATGGTCCAACACAGTAAGGGGTAAAACACAATTGGTCACGTATTGGTGAAACTTGTGGTCACTAAATTTAGAAGAGGTTCTGTAATATCCTCACTACGCTGATTTTGTGGGAAGGGCAGCCAGGGTTTTTACTAGGATTCGAGAGCTTGGCAAAACCAACATCACTCACACGTCGTCTGACACCATCGTCAAAAGATAAACATTCCCCCCAGTGTAGAGCGTGGCACAATTCCGAATGGAGGGAATATATATAATTGGATTGTGCAAAAGCAAAGGAAATTGTGGTAAAGTACCAAGACCATTATTTGAAGAAATTTTACGATTTCATCCACAGTAACATTTCTGTTCTGAAAAATTACCCCTCTCCGGTTTACCAATCTGCGATCCAAAACGCTCTTTCTTCCATTTATCTTCTTTTTCCTCCTAACGATAAATCCAACGTAATAGTGATGAACTCCCTTCGCTGCCCATAAACACTCCTTCAAACTTAATAGACTTCTTCGTAATTATTCTCAATTTAATCGTAAATTTGGCATAAAATTCCACTGATCTGACCAAAACCTTAAATAAAAAAATTTCCCCCGAAAATTTGAAATTTATCTCATTTATTGTCTGTAACCTTTTTACTTCAGTACCTGTTAAATAAGCTGTAGAATTGGCGGAAGATATGCTTTTCATTGTAGGTGTGGTGTACTACAATTTCATCACTATATCGCAAGGATATCCAATCATTTTATAGCTTTCATCAACTAATTTGACATGCCATTAGTTTTCTTTCAGATCGTGTTTTCTCAATGAATCCCTTTGCGTGCCTTTTCAATGGAGCGAAGTAAAAAGGGACACTTCACACGCTCCTTTTTGGTACCGAACGAAACGTATACGTCAGCATAGGTGACGTCACTATCGCAACTTCCCCTTCCAACACTCACCCCGCCCTCAATCCCCTTCACTTAGAAATTTTTCATCAATGATCTCCTTCCTCGCTCCGAATCCACTCATCCACCTCTCACCCCTCTTCATACACCCTCATGTTGCCGATGACGCAGCGATTTTTCACCCTTTCCAAACAAAGGTTGAAGGAAAAAACCGAACCGCCTTCCAAGGTGTTCCGTATCGAAAGGATGAATGGAGGCTCTCCGTGAAATCCCGCCAAACAAGGCGAAGTAACTTTATAAACATAGAGGTATAATTTCAAAATGAGCAGCTTAAGAACAAAAGGGCTTCGATCTCCTCCATCTCTCCCTTAATAAAAGACGAAGTCTCATTATTATTATTATATTACTACTAGCGTAATTGCCCGTCAAATATGACGGGATTATCATAAAAGTATTCCAAATTTCTATTTGAAAAATCATTAAGATATGCTATGATATAGTTTGGCTTTCATGCACAATGAAATCACTGTTTTTGAAAGTTATCTTTGTTTTAATTGAACTGTTTAAGTAATTATTAGTAGAGAGGCCAAATGAATATCCACATATTTGCTGAAAATAAGAGTGTAATCGAAATAATACGATATAATGCATAAAGAAGTAGCTGAAATTTACTTGAAATATTTGAGCAAATTATAAGTTATTTAAAACGTATAGAATTTTACTTAATAAAAGAATTATTTTAATCTTATTAACTCGTAAAAAAACAGGATAAATGTGAACGAACTGTCAATTTACCATCAAAGAAAAATGTCTAGTAACTTACTTACTAACTAACTAAATACTTACATGAACTGCTATGAATTTAACTATATTTTAAGATTAAGATTTTTTAAACTATATTAGTTTTGAAATTATCCAGAAAAATCACTTTAGTTAAAGAAATTTAAATAAAAGTCATAAAATGTTATTTTTTACTCCAATTTGAAATTCGGTTCGAAATATTTGCTGTATTATCAGTTAAAGAAACCCATTGACAATTACGCACCTATATTTAGTTTTATGAATTCTCACCATTTGGCCATGGCACATGATTCAATAGTATAACATTTTTTATAATCAATTATAATTTATTATTGTTATTTTTGTACTGCAGCTCCCTTTAATCTATACAAATGCTATGTTATCTTCCTCTTGCTCAAATTCTGCTCATTCCCATTCTCTTTACCTTCCTCCCTCTATTTACTTAATAGATTCAGTAAATAAGTTATACCTATGTATCAAAGTCTGACCCGTGTTAAAGCACTAAATTGGTGAATTTATTATGAGGCCAAGAATAGAATTCAACAACTGGGACAACAGTGGTCCAATATAAACAATATTCGTGAAAACGTGAAAAACCGTATTAAAACGTAATTTTGGAAGATTTACGAATGAGATTTAAATTCTCCTCTTCGCATAACTAAGTTAAATACCTCATCCTTGAAATATTTTAAAATGCAAACGAAAAAGTTTTGCATGTTAAGAAATGCCTTCTTGCGTGATTCGTATATGCGAAGCAAATTTATAACTCCGGTTAATAATAAAATGCACTAAAACTATGAAAATAACTATAAAAATAGTTAATTACCAAAAATGTCAATAGGAAGTTAATTGAAAGGAAATTAATGAAAACACGATTTTAATTATAAATAATTCGGGCGCCTTCTCTCTCTCTCTCTCTCGTACTAAAGCATTCAAATACACTTTCCGTACGCATTTAGTATAAGGACGACAATACAATCTCGAGGTTTAACAATAACACGGTCGGCAAGACAACATACCTTTAAAAATCCTAAAAAAATTTCCAATAAATGTGTATTTAACGTATAACTTGAGCGATTTCGAACCGAAGGCAAAACTCGACATAAAGAATAGGAATCTATGTTTACTTTTCTTTAAAATGGTCCAGGTCCGAAGATCGTAGGTCAATTACTTCTAATTTAATATTGCAAAAGAAAAAAAGCCTGCTAGTAGAAAAAGGTATTTTTAAGTGTTCTCTTATGGGGATTTTCTATAGAGCGTTCCGGCGGACGGACAGACAGACAGACGGACGGACGGACGGACCAACGTACAGAATAAGAATATTATGTATATAATGCTCCGGCAGACCATCTTTCGTTAAAGGTCGAAGGCTAGTCTTTACAAGCGTGGCAAAGGGTACTAGACCAGTTAACCATAGTTTATATAAAGCTCCTACGATAAAATCCATGAAAACTGTTATTGATTCACAATGCAAGTTTGGAAATCGGCTTTGAAAAGGAATAGGTAGTACCCAACTGGATAAGCCTTAAAAACCTAGAGATTGAATTTAAAACGCCTCGTGTTATTGCTCTCCATTCGATTTATATTATTCTTAGAAATGTTAATATAAGTACAATACCACTCACACCTTTTCTCTGCGAGCATATAGTTTCTTCCAGCCAGACGTCTCAAGGAAACTTGGGCGTGAAATTCTTCTCCATACAAGTCGATACTCCATGTATAGCATTTTGTCAACGTCTTCTGTATATCTTCGTCTAATTTTTTTCTGTAGGAGTTTCTTTCTCCTGTAAGTGGCTCTTGCTTTTGCTATAATGATTATTATTTCATCGGTACATTTTGCATCACTTGTCTTGTTGCTTCAAACGTATTTATAGTCTGAAACTTCTTCTAACTGCTTTATGTTATAGTTTTCTTCTATTCCCAATATTTGCATGGCCTTGGAATTTTGTTTTTATTTCCATTCCATATTTTCAACCTATTATTATATGTCTATGTATCATTTTCTGAAGTTACTTTTCCCTTCTCGCTAGGAGCATATTTTACTACTTTTGTACTTATCCCTTGAATCTTGAAATCACCTGTGCCTTCTTGCGTTTCTTGCATTGAAAACACTAGACAACAACCTTATCTCATTCCTCTCCCGGTATTTACCCTGCTGGTATAAGATTTTTTCCAATCGGATATTCACAACTTGATCCACGCATAGATTCCCGATCAGCATCCTGCCTTTCCAGTTTACCCCTATATCCTTACTATCCTCATCATCATTACCAAATTAACTCCCCCTTCCTGCTATTTATGTAGGGTCGCCAACTTTAAATTCTTAATAACCCGGAGATTGTCCGAAACACGGAGATTTCAGAGCAATTTCGAGCTATAATCCTCCTTTATGATAAACTTATTGAGCGTGATCACAATCACACGTTTGACTAAGGGCGTAAGACGGAACACGGGAGGAAATAAATTTTGGGAAAGTCGAAGCAAAATATTATGCTCCAAGAGACTAGTTCCCACGCATTTTCTCAAGGAAGAAAGGAAGGAAAATTCCCAAGGGGAGCCGATAAACACTCTTGATGGATTTGGAATCAAATGAAAGAAATCTCGCCAACGAGTTCACCAAAAACAAAAGTTGTTCGACAATAGTTGGGATGGACATCGGTTACTTTTAGAATGGTACCAACGTTGCAGCACCACCCTTGGATTTGGATGGCTTTTCACTAGATTAAATAGGACGCCATTTTTAATTTGGTGAGGAGCTGAATGCATAATAAAAAGATTTTCTAAAAGATTTTTAATCAGAATGAAATGGGAGACCAAAGGGGGGCGGTTTGAACCGCCAAAACCGCTCCCCTCGCTACGCCACTGCACACACACCCACACGCACAATAAATATGTATATTGGAGTTTTTCATAACCAAATAGCCAATATCTAATATAGTCTGAATTCCGAGACTCTTAAAAAGTTCGCTAAACTCATTGCTGACTACTGCTTATCGACAAACAATCGAAGGGCTAGGGAACTGATACATACATATGATTGAAAAAGTTAATGCCTCTCCCTAATTTTTTCTCCGCCTCCTTCCATCCATTCCGAATAAAGTCACCCTACTCCACCCGCCGTTCCCCCCAAAAACCGCTATGATTCCAAACTCTTGCCCACAATTCCTTCCTGCTCGAAAGGTCACGGCAGATGAGGGCACCGGACTTCTCCCATTGGAAGGGGAGAGGTCTATCTTGCCATCATGAACCGCTCTCAGATTTATTGGGTTTCTCAAATGCCTGGCTTTAAGAGAATTTTTTTTCTTTCTTTTACCCGGAAGACGCAACGATTTCTTATGAATCCCCCCGCAGTTGTTATACTTTTCCCCCTCTGCCGTCTCTTTCCCCATTCCATCTCCCATCTTCCCGCTTAACATTGATCCGAGAGAGGAGAGTTATTAAATGAAAATCTTTCGGAAAGGGCTCTTTGAGTTGAGGTGTAATAGGGTTGGGTATAATATAGGAAAAGTTTTGTAAAGACTTCTTATGGCCATTATATTGGACGGTCTTCTCTCCTTACTTAATTGCACCTTTTATGACTGCTTGTCGTGCTTGTTTTAGATTCCTTTGTCTCCATTTCCTCCCTCCTTATCTCCCTCTGTTTACTTCTCATCTATAATTTCTCTCCTTTGCCCCTCCCTATAATCCCTAGCTCTTTTTCCCTTTCTAAAATCTCCTCTCACTTTTCTTATTTCGTTTTTGTCTCAACCTCTTTTTCTTATTTTTCATCATAATTTTCACGTTTATCTTCCTCCTTTTTCTCACTATTTTCTCTATTCTCCTTTTTTTGTTTCCTCTCCGCCGTTTTAATCTTTTCAATTCTTCTCGATATTTTCTATCCCTATCTCTTTTCATTCTCTCTTCTCCTTTTCACTACTACGCTTCCTTTTTCTTTCTTCTTCCTATTTTACGGGAATTCTACCTCGTTCTCTTATTTTTTCACTCTTTTTTCTTTCTCTTTTCCGCCTTCTCACTTTTCATCTTTCGATTCCTTTTTGTCCCTATTTTCAGTCTTATCTTTCCTACTATTTTTATTCTTTCCTCCTATTACCTCCAATTCTTCCTTGTTATTCCTTCTATTTTCTCGACTCCTCTCGTCCCCTCGTTATTCTCCTCCATCTATCTTTTCTTTCTCATCCTCTCTTTTATACCTATCTTGCTCTTGTATCACTCCGTTCTCTGTTCATTTTTTCTCTTTCAATTTACCACATCTCCTCACGCCGCACATTTCATCCCCACATCTCCATCCACTCCACTTATAGGCTCTTTTTACTTCCCTCTCCCATCTCTACTTTTTCTCTGTGCTCATCATTCTCGTCTCTCCATCCTCGCCTTCCATTTTCTCTCTCCATTGCTCAACCCCCGCAGTCGCTTCCATTCAGCTCCGGCTACATCTCCAAGGTCTTTAATTTTTATGGGAAAGGAGTTTGTTAGTTTATATCTCATTTATTTCTCCTCGTCCATTACTGCCATATTAACACTCGTTGCGCTCATTGGAATTTCCTGTGAAAATGGTGAATTTAGTGAAAAATATTCCAGGGAGCTTGATTAGTGAACGAGTTGAGGCTTGAGATTTAATCCTTAATATTAAAGTTTTGAAACGGTTTTACCCAGAACTCTTCTGCTACTCTTTTGCCAAGTTTAAGATGAAATATTTATTCTTCGGGCATTTTTTCCTCTGTAACAGGATTTTACGTGATGAATTGGCGCAAACGTAAAAGGATATCTAGGCTACAATAAATAGTGTAATTCCATTCGCTGAATATATACTTCATTAAGTTCAGATTAAGTTGATAAATTTAAAAAATTGGTCGCGCATAATTTGAGCATCTTTTCCATGAATTATTCTTCAGTATTGCAGAATCGCGGAGAAAAAATCTCATATCTTAACGCAGAATAATTCAATTTTTTTATACATTAAGATGACAACAGCTAGGGTGACTACTCGGCAATAACCGGCATCGTTGCGATTTTTTTGTGGTCCAGGTTCCATTAAATTAAAAAATATTTTTTTCGTTGCCCCTTTTTTCCATTTACAACTATTCCTTTGCCAAGCGTCTTAGTTTTAGCGATGGAACTTTCGCAGTCATTTATTCTATTTGAGGGAAGGAATCCGAGTTTTGGATACGCTCCTCTTTTTTTGTAAGTAACAGTGCGCTTTTGTCGGTTGGTTTGTTAAGTTGCCTCACCTGAAGTGGCAGAAAATGGCCAGGGAGACGAGAAGGGCTGCCAGGGAAACGCTGAAACCAACAATCTCCAGAGTTCGGGTGCGTTCAGCGATGCGAAGTTTCACCTGAAACAAAAGAATAGAGAATGGCGTCATGCTTCAGAGCGCTCACTTTCACTTTCAACACTTTCGTCGACACCACCGTGCGCGCACTCGGGTGGCGTTTAAAACGTTTGATTGTCAAACTGTCTATTAAGTAGACGCACGCATTGTGAGGTAAGGATTGTAGGGTTCAAGCAATGCACACATGGTCATTCTAATCGTTTTGTTCACCTTATGCGGAAAATTAGGGTATAAATGTGGCAGTTATTTCCACAAAAGTTGTAATAAATGTATAATAATCGAATAACAAGAAGAAATACAGTTGAATAAATATACTTTAATGAGCGTTACGAAATTAAGCTTGGGATTATTTCGCAAATAAACAAGACAATTCGGTTTCAAGGAAAATGAAAACCCTAATATTTAGAAAATATTTTATACAAAAGGTAGTTCGACTTCAACATAAAAACTGACAGGAAAGGCACTGGTGAAAAATTGACACGAGCAGATAGAATCTTTTCGTTTAATTGGTTTATATGGGACAAATCAAGTTTTAACATTGAATGGAATCAGAGTTTTGGGCGAAACCTTTTTGAAATAGTTCAAGGAGATTACGATGTTAAACGCATGTAGTATGATCTTTTATATTACCCTCCATAAGGAATTGCAGAGTTTGTTTCAGGCAGGGAAAGAATTACTGCTACCTCATACAATAATATTTCTTCATTTATGAAACCTTTCAAATGCAATCCCAAGCTTTTTTGGGTATTTATCTTTTCCTAATGTTAGGATCTATAATTACTGTTATAATCAGGGTTTAATATAACCGCCCCTTTTTTACATTTTGTTTTGTATTATTTATTAAGCTCTTGTTTCAATGGACGTTTTATTTTACGCATCGCAGCTTTAGCAGTGACTGAAATGTCAATTTTTTAAATGTTAAATGTATCGATAAATAGTTATAATTTAATTTTACCATAAACTCGGAAAATTCAAGAAAAAGTGCCAAAATTGTCAACAAATACGTGCGGCTAAAATACCCGTAAGTGCTCCATTTCCAGTCACGTTGTCTGCTAGCGCGCTAAAATATGAAAAAAACACAGGTGCAATCGAATACTAACCTACTGGTGAAGTAAATGTCTATAGTATATATTTCGTATTTCTGAAAATCTTCGCAAATATTTATCGAGTGATGTTAAGTCTTGAACGTATAGCAACGTAAATGTGATCAAAATAATATTGCCTGTTTTTCTCTCTCTCTCCGGAATCCATGCGATGTTGTTAACTTTAGTGATTGTTAAATTCCAAACACTGACCTTCCGACCTTCGAATTTCATTAACTAATAGTCTCACAGGCGTGAAAATGATGGATAGCCGCCCACTGAGGATTAAAAAGACTTACATATTCCAATAAGGTTCGCGAGTTAATCCTCAAGAAAATATAAATTTTTATCGTAACTTCTTTTCGGAGATGAAACTTGTTTTGGGAATTAATAACAGATAAGGAAATGGCAGCCTTCGGGTTATTAAAATCGAACAGAAGGACAGAGTAGGTGGCGGAGAGAGAGAGGAAAATTGAGCGCGGGAGTGGGAGAGGCAGGAAAGGGGAGAGAGGAGGACGAAGAGGGGAACGTGAGACAAAGGGAGCATTTTGAACTCGTTGGAAGACGAAAACGATTCGAGGGCATTTGTTCGAAAACTCGAATAAGGTTTCGCTTTGAGCATTAGCATTACATGAGACATGATGATGAGGTAGGGGACGCTTTTGGGGGTGAAAAGACGTTTTCGATTACGGCGTCCTTAAAAACAGGTCCTACCCATCAGAGACATTCGTTGCTGCACATGGCGTTAAATAAGGTCATATTATTCCCTAAAACCGTTAATTAAGAGAAATCATATATTGGTGACGAAATTTGGCCACTAGTCTGTGGGTAACTTACATTGGCAGAGGGATTTGTTTCCATTATAGAAGTCAAATGAAATAAATCGTTGTTACTTTTAAAAAGAGCGTATCCATTCGTGTCGGTTGATTCATTTAAGTGGGATTTATGCAAATCGCGATACTTTGCTGTAAGTTTTTAAGTTTTCCTTTTGGAAAATTGAATCTGTTTTAGATCATCCTTTTGAGAAATAATACATTTATAATAAGCGGCAAGTTGGATTTAAGGAATAATTTCACTCAAAACAATACCTTATATCTCATAAAAATACGCGGGAAAACGATTTCATAAAAATACCTAAGTACCTATTTTTGTAGCAATTACATTTTTTTACCAGTTGTAAAGTCGATTTATGCTTTTTGTGAATACAAACCTCGTTAATTCCATTAGAAGCGTTTGAAAAAAATATCACTCTTCATTCATTGTTTAATGGCATGTTGTTGTTATTTCTATGAAACCTTTTATTGATTTATATGAGTAATGCAGGAAAATTGCTATTAGAAATTTAACCTCGCAACACGGAAAAATTTCTTCTTTCTTCCGCCGTCGGTCTTGAGCATACGAAGCTGTCTTCTTTCGATTCCTTCGGATTTTTTTAACGACTCCGAAAATGGATTGGAGGTCTTTCTCTATAGCAGGACATGCGAATGTTATTTTTTTGCATTTCATCAAACGGCGATGAATAATTTCAGATCCTTCCCTTCTCTCTGTGCAAATCGGGATCGTTAAACAGCCCCGGCGAGGAGATCAAGCGGAGATTTAACGAAATCACATGCAAATTCCATAATTGCGAAGGCGAGGGTATCTCCGCTCTCCACTTTGGAGATTCTTTAAAAAAAACAAGGATTTAGTACGGAAGAGAGAAGGTTTTTCACCTGATTGGAAACGGATTTAAAAGTTTTATATTTTGAAGCGGATCCTTTTCGGAAGCCGAACCCTTTTTTTCATTCCGTTCCCTATTTCCGACGTAGTTTGTTATCGCGTCTGGCCCTTCGTAATACCTTAATACCGCCGTCATTGGTCGCTAATATCTCCAAGTTTCATTCCCACGCTACCGTTCAATATCCGGGGCTTCTCGGAAGCTCTGCACGACTGACGTTAGAGAGATTATATTCCGTCGATTTTGTTTGTAATAGGTTTTCAGCTGCATCCGCATTCGGGTCTCGTTCGGAGGAATTTAACGCGATCGATAAACTCGAAACGTTTTATTAGAGTGCGGGATCTGTAACGGTTCCCTTTTACCAGTTTTGACCAGCCATTTTCAATCGCGTGTGCCCCGTAAAGACTAGTCAATCCGGTGTCTGCCTTTTGTCCTTGTGGCTGTTTATGTAATTGACAAAAGGCAACCTATTATGTTAGGTACAGCCGAGTTGACTTTTTATTTACGATTTTATTCAGCACCAAACACTGTCTCAATTCAAAGGACTCCTCTCAATCTCTTCACCCCTCTATTCCCTTCTATCACGTGCAATTGCTTTCAATCCTTCTTCTTTCCAAGAAACTTTACATCGATTTGTTAATATTAAATAGTCCTTCCGCTCTCAGAAATCTCTCCCAGGGTCATTTTGTGCGGCCCTCAGCCCTTCTTGCAAAATAATGTAACTTATTGACCACTTGAGTGAGTTGCTTTAACCATATTGAAAAAAATATGGCATATTATATAAAAAAATGAATTATCTTTATTATAAACTTTTCCTTTACCTTAAGAGAAATCGGTTTACCTGTTTCAACCAGGCTATCGAACCGGAACCAAACCGGAAACCGAAACAAAAAAAACGGTTATTTTGGTTGGATTTAAACCGAACCAGAACCGAAAAATAATATTTTTCTGAACCCGAACCGAAACCGAAAACCTTAATATTTTTCGTTCCATTTTTTCGGTTCGCGTAAACAGTGAGAGCGAAAGCAGGATTTTTCTTTTTGCTTTAATATGAGCCTTTTTTGAAAGCCTCAATTTTCAACACCAAATAAGCCTTTGGAGAGATTCATCTTTGTGAAAATATGTCGGTTCAATGGTGGGGTTTTCCATGGACATCTCAATACTTAGAGAGAGGGTCAAGGATAGGTCCTGCTGAGGTTTCCCAGAACCCTGTTTAAACGAGGCTAGTGGAAAGGAACTTAGTGATACTTTGAAGACAGCCGCTAATCGTCTACCCTCCCACTGAAACTACCCCATGGAGCAGAGGTCGGCAACGCGGCGACCGCGGGCGCCATGGCGCCCGCAAGACATTTGTGTGTCGCCCACCAGCCAAAAAGAGAACTCAAGTTAAACAATTACGGAAAACTCTCAGAAGACCAATAAGCTGCGGAACAAGATGAAGAATAGAACTTTGTAACCAACATCTTAATTTTACATCACACAGAGCCGAATCGTATGTCTGTTACAAAATAACATCGTCAAGGTCATGACTTATAAGCGAACAGAATGGGTAAATACATCCTTCACAGCGTTTTTTCGGAGATTATTAGCCGAGAGTAGGAGAATCCGCTATCGTGTTTGTGTGATTGCCGTGCCTGTGCTGACAATTCATACAAACGTTCTCGTACAAACTGTACGAAAAGATAGGGAATTCTCCGCCCCTATTTTATGCTAGGTTATGGTGTCCTGTCGCCTTCAATCGTTATTACGGGTGCAAGGTTTTCTGAGATCCTTGTTCTCAACCCGTTGTGTACTGTAGCTCCGTTAGCCGGTTCAAGCTATTTGGAGGTAGGCGCTCGATACGGGAAAACTATTTCCCTATGTCGCGTGAAACTCCCAAGTTCTTGTCAAAAGTCGTTGGTTTCGGAGTTCTGTCCTCTGTCTTGTAGCATAACTTGTCTCAAGTTATTGTTGAAAGTCGTTGGTTTCGGAGTTCTTTCCTGCGTCTTCTAGCATAACTTGGCTTGAGTTATTGTTGTGAGTCGTTGGTTTCGGAGTTCCGTTCTTCGCGTAGTATACAAAGTACAGGGTTTGGAAGATTTTTCTTCCTCTCTTACAATATCAGCCAGTTATAGCTCATTTCCCTCTTCATTGGTTAAACATACATCAATTTAAATTGACCAACAGTTCACAATATTTCTGATATTTTCCCGATATTCAGTGTGTTGTGTTTATTAATTCATTTGTAGAAAATTTCATCCCCATTATGAGTAATAAGAGGAAAAGGACATATTACTTCAATCTTGATTGGGAATAACAATTCTGTTTTATTGATTTGAAAGGAAAGTGTTTGTTTATTGTGCAATGCTTGTGTCGCAATTTCAAAGAAAAGTAATGTTGAAAGACATTTTAATACGGCCCACGGAAATTTTAATACTAGTTATCCGTTAAACTCTGAGATCAGGAAAAAGAAAATTTCTGATATGAAATCTATTTTAACTACACAGCAGAGCATTTTGACCAGACCAGTGCAGCAATCAAAAAGAGCAACGATTGCATCACTTAAAATTTCGCATTTGTTGGCCAAGAGGAAAAAGCCTTTTGAAGATGGCGAGATTGTAAAAGAAGCCATGTTAGCAATTGCTGATTCACTTTTCGAAGATTTTAAAAATAAAAATGAAATTACCTCAGCAATCAACATGATTCAGTTATCAGCAAGAACAATTACCAAGAAGAATTGAAGTTATTGCAACCAATATGGAGAAAGAGTTGGCAAATGATTTACAAAAATGTATTACCTTCTCGTTGGAACTGGATGAGTCAACAGACATATCAGCCACTTCTCAATTGGCTATGGTTGTGAAGATGGTATTTAATGATTTTTCAGAAAAGGAAGAATTTCTTAAAATTCTTCCATTAAACATTAAAGGGACGAACAAGAGGTGAAGTCATTTTTTTCAGGTTTTAAAAAATATGTCCAAGAAAGTAATATACCATTAATGAAGTTGACCGCAATTACTACAGATGGTGCACCTTCGATGACAGGTTGTAAAAATGAATTCATTGCGCTATGTAAAGCATACCTTCTCTTTCCAAAATTTATTTCATATCACTGCATTATACACCAAGAAATATGCGCAAAAGTTCTTCATTTTCAACATTTCATCAAAACAGTAACAAAAATAATGAATTTCATAAGAGCCGTACCAATGCAACACCGATTGTTTAAACTGCTTTTACAAGGTGAAGATGCCGAATTTGATGATCTCCTTTTACATACCAAAGTTAGTTGGCTCAGCAGAGGCAAAATACTTGTGAGGTTTATAAATCTCATAGAGGAGGTAAAGGAATTTCTCACGTTAAGGAATGAATGTTATGCACAGTTGGATGACAAAGCTTGGTTGATGGATTTCTTGTTGATATAAGTATAAAATTGAACGAACTGAATATGGAGATGCAAGGAAAAAATCAACACATTGCAAAAATGATAAGTGCAGTAGATGCATTCAAATGTAAATTGGCATTGTGGAAATCTCACCTAGAGAGAAATTCATTATCACATTTCCCGAATTTAAAATATATATTATTGAGAGTCGGACTGATGAAAATGTTACCACTGAATCATTTTTACAACACATTGAAACTCTCCTGAAGGAATTTAATTTTAGGTTTTGTCAGTTTTCTGAAGTAGAACCCATAATAACATTCTTTGCTAATCCGTTCAATTTTATGGACAATGATATGTCTGTTAATATTGGAACTTACTTTAATATCGTTAACACGGAGGACTTAGAAATGGAAATAATAAATATGCAGAATGATATTATTTTAAGGTCACATGAAAATGATGAAAACTTTTGGAATTTAGTTGACGAAAATCGCTATCCATTACTAAGAAAATGTTCCCTAAAATATATTCTTACTGTACTTCAACATGCACTTGCGAGTCCATTTTTTCAAGCATGAAACACTTGAAATCCAAGTACCGATCGAGACTCACCGATTACAATTTACACAACTGCCTAAGATCTGGTATCTCGAGTTATGTGCCCATTATAGCAAGTTGGCTGAAGATATGCTGTCCCAAGTTTCACATTGATTTATTTCTCCTGTTTTTATAATAAATTCTTTAATAGTTTTCTCTTATATATACAAAAATATCATTTCAATAAATATTGGTACACATCTACTATTGTTACTTCACTTCACGCCCCCAATAGTTAAAGTCGCACCCTCATAGATAAAGAGGCTGCCGATCACTGATACAGAGAGATATCAACTGATCTTGCTTATGCGCTCTTCACGTCCTCAGTAATATAAATTGCTCCCTCGTAGGTGAAAAGTTTGCCGACCCCTGCCGTGGAGTGTTTCTGGTAAAAATGTTTCACGATTTTTATCTTGGATTTTGCTTCAAGTTGGAGGTTATTGTCCCCAAAAACTTTCATCCCTTCTCCATATCCATTAAACGCTTATATTCTGGTAGTCTTTCTCTAAAACCTATTCAGGAAATATCGCTCGGCAGTCGTGCTTTTGAGGTATTCTTACTTCTGTTAAATGTTACTGTGTACATATTTGTTATTTGCAATATTAACATCTAAATTATTGTATTTAAATAATTAAATAGCTCTTCTTTGAACAACTCTCTTTGAATTACATTCTACATTCAAATGTGAATCAATATTATTGTACCTGTTCAAGTACGTGCATGCGTACTGTTAGGGGTAAATTGATTATGATAACTAGAGTATCTGCTTATATTGGAATCTGAATTATTGGAATTTTAAAATTAAATAAATGTTGACTTTTGAAAGAATAACAACGGTTTTACATCACATTAAAGATTTAAAAAATAAATAACATTTTTAATAGCTTTTATAAGAGCTAAAAGGTAAAAAATAATTTAAAATTCCTAAATAAAGTATTGGACGGAGTCGTGTAAAAGGAGCCGTTTACAGATTGAATTAAAAAATGTAAGAAGGTTATTCATACAATATTTTACTGTTAGTTACATGGTGGGAGGGGGCGCTTGCGCGACGTTACGTGCGGATATCCATTTCTGTCTTCTTTACTTGCGATAGTCAAAACGTATTTGGTTTAAATAAGAAATAAAATTAATCAATAAAGATTATATTGCCATTCTATTGAAATTCTTTCCAAAAAATTCAAAGTCGGAACTTAAAAACCGGTTCGAACCGGTTCAATAGTGGTTGTTGGAGCGTAACCGAACCGAATTTTTTTGTTTTCTGTTAACTGGAGCGAAAACAAATTTCGGTTCGATGCCCTGGGCTCAACACATCAAAAAGGTCAGGCAGTCTGCCTGTTTTCTTCTGCCCGTGTGCTATATTTCGACTCATCAGGGACGGAGGGGAGAGTAGGCCTGGGCGATAAACTGGTGTCTTTCCTGGCCAGCGACTGTCTATTGTCTTTGCGAATATAATTTTACATATTTTTTGCGCCTAATTTCTTTTGTTTTAATTGCACATGTATTTTTCACTATATTTTTTATTGCTTTTTTAAAAGTTTCCTACGACTTAACAAAATTGGTTTGTCTGCTTCAACATCTGTAATACTGCCATTTATATGTGATTATGAGAGTTCTTCCATCTTATTATTCTTAAACTAATCGACATAATTGACGGAATTTATAACAAAAAATCCAAAATATGAACCTTGTGTACAATATATACTTTAAAGTTGTCATTAAGAAATCGATTGATTTGTTAATCTCCAAAATTTGTGATCAGGAAGGGCCAACAACCATATAGGATTTTGGTTCTGGTTAGTGTTTTCAGAAAGGGTTTTTTGGCGAAGGTAGATTCTCTCATTACAACTGTTGTGCGCCAAAAAACATTTCTGCAAACACCAACTGAACTGAAGTCAATGCAGTGGGTTATCGATGACTTACAGGGACTAGTTCGTTTCAGATACATACGTACTTACGGCTTATTTTCCATAAATCCATCTAAGAAACCACCTTAATAGCGATAACTGTCTCTTTTAATTTTTCTGTGTTATTGGTACAAACATGTAGTCACGCTCAATTTTCCCATCGTTTAATTGTAAAAACGTCGTAATTATAATTATAGAAATCAAATGCAATGACCAAAGAGCAAAAGCCCATCGGATAGTTTGTTGATACGGAGAGATGTATCACGAAAGGAAATTGCATCCACCCTCGAAATTCGAAAACGCAGAGCGTCATTTGCGCACGAATCGACGTAGATTCGCGCCTCTCTTCTCGTGGTATTTTCAATAGTGAGAGAAAAACATTTTCCTCAAAAAAGAACCCTCTACGTTTTGGTTAGCCGTCACGAAGTATTTATTTTTTATTTTTGGACGGATGAACGAATGCTCCCTTTTTCCTGATAAAAATAAAATGGGGGGAGTTGCACAAAAGAGTGGGGTTTTGTACGGCCAGAGGCAGATTTTTGCCACACTGGGAGCGTTTTCACGGCTTTTCTGCTTTCATTTCAACTCGGCTATTCCTAGCAAATTTCCACGCCCCATCGGCCAAAAGGCAACCGCTTCTCCATGGCAACTAATCTTCGTCACCCTCTCCCTACATAAGAGACCATCTCATGCATTTTACGGTTATACAAATGTCTTTACTCGTGAAGCTTCCATCGTTCATCTATAAAGGCCCCAAGCCGCTGAAACGGTTATTTATCGAAACATTTAGTTGCACTGAATCTACAATGCGTCCATAGCAATCTAGGTTAATAATTCTAATATTATTTTCGATATTTCATCCTGGATTTCGGCTAGATACCCATCGTTGAAAGGATATAGTGTATGTGGTCAATTGTGAAATTAAAATTAAAGTAGGGTATGGACATTTTGGCGTGAATCGTGATACGCTGTATCCTTAGTCCCTGAAGTCAAGTCTTGGTTGAGGATTCGAATCGTGGATTGAGATGTAAGCCAGTCTTTATTTCCGCTTATATGTCCTTTGATATAGTTCTTGAAGCACTTTTTTTAGAGCTAATAATAAATGCTAATATATGATTCCATTTCTATTTTGGACCCTATACCGTAGTTTATAAACAACTTTCCATGCCTTATTTTAATTGTTTAAATCTTTATTACATAAAATATAGATCATTGTTTACTGAGTGTATGTATCACCTAAAATTAAGTAATCTTTGTCTTTTTTAGGCGTTCTTTACCAGCGAAGCGGTAATAGGGGAACGACTTATGGGCACGTTTGGTCCGTCCATCCGTCCGTTGGTCGTAACTTTCATCTCCTAAACCGTTTGACGGATTTTAATTTAATTAGGTATGAGAGATCTTTATTAAAATGTATCGCCTAATTGTGATTTTCAACTGAATCCGTCAATTAGAAGTTCCACTTTACATAATTACTTTATTAAACTTATACTCATATCTCGTTAAATGGCATCCGTCAAACATCAATGAAATATCAAACTTTTATATCCCTAGCTCTTATATGATCTGTATGGTATGGATTAAAAAAAAATATTCGGATAGAGAACAACATTTACTACAAGAAAGTCCGCGAGGCCATATACTTACGAGTTATGGTTTCGGAGATAAAAACTCGAGAAATCCCGAGCAAAACATCGCATATTTTGTTTACATCGATCGCTAAGAAGGTTCTCTCAGCAAACAACAATTAAAAATCCATTTATTTCTCCCCCATTCTCTTATATGATCTGCGAAGTGTAAATTAGAACATTTATTCGGATTGAGAAAAACAGTTACTACAAGATGGTCTAGAGACCACATAACTACGACTTATAGTTTTTTAGGTAAGAATTTGAAAAAATCCCAAGCAAAACATAGCGTTTTTTGTTTACATCGATTGCGAGACAGAAATGTGTAGCATTAGTACCCCATAATGGAGAAAGTATAAAATTCTTAAAATTGCCAAGTTTTGGGATTGTTTTAATCTATTATTTTTACATAAGGGAAAAACGAAAATCGCTCCGGAGGTGAAATATTTAGAGTTAAAAAAATATTTGTAATGATGAAATATGAAAAATTAATGTTTTTTTATGTTGAGATGATATGCTTGCATAATGCAAGCACCAACTACTAGTATTAAATATCATTACCACAATCGTCATATTCATATTTATCAATTTGCACTACCTATACGTGTCCATCAATAAATATCGTTTTATAAACTTCTTCGCATTAACCTCTGTTTATTGTTAAACCTTGAAATGGCACAACTCGACCACTCTGACAAGCTCAACTAAATAAATGTAATTCAGCCGATATTTTAGAGCCGCAACTTGAGGTGAAAATATACACACAAGCAACCAGATATACACACGCGTAACTCTCGTGCACAAGATTAATCTATGTATTTGAATAAAAGTAGATGTAAGCGCCTCTTGAATGCGTACTTCAAATAGAGAATCAAACTTCGTCAACGGTTCTCCCGAACCGTACTTATACGCTCAAGCCCTATCCTTCTCAAGTTTCTCTCTCTCATCCTCACTTAACATTCTCTCTATCTGCCCGTATAAAATGATCGCGCCATTTGGCCAAACTCTGAAACCTCTCTTTATGCGGGTTTTCTCCGCTTGAGTGTGTGTTAGTCTCTGTTTGTAATGGAGGTATAATGTTCTTCATAAAACCTCGGCCGTTTGCGTCGATATTCGCAGAATCCCTCAAAGTTTATCCCCATACTTTCTATCATTTTCTCTCTCTCTCTGCAACAGAAGCATCGCCAAATTCTCGCTTTTTTCTTTCCCCAGGTATTGCCCCGCACTCGCTTGTCGATGGGAAATTGCGCACATGCTGTTTCATCGCATTCACGCGTCTACAGTTCGAAACTTCCTCTCGCACAGCGCCTCTGACTTGGCTTAACCTCTTCCTCAATAACGAGATGAAAGGACGTGTCGCCCCAAATGGCACTCCTCCATTTACCCCACTCTCTTTCCTTTCTCCCCATCTCGTGCCTTCTCTCTTCCTGGAACATCATCTTATCTTGTTTTCTGTTTCCCTTCTTCAGTACTTGTTCTTTATGCCAGCTGTTATAAAATATTTTTCTCTTGGGTACCATGTCTCGAAAATATATTGCATATCTATATCAATAATGAGGTCAGGCTCAACCCTGTGAAATTTACTCATCATGAAAAAAAGAACTTAGTTACTTGCACAAATTTAATTTTAAACGACCGGTTTCACTACGCATCATCGGGTCGTTTAAAATTAAATTCGTGGAAGTAACTAAGTTCTTTTTTTCATGATATATCGTATGCCTTAATTTAATACTTTTTATTGTAGTGTAAAAGTCGCGAGAGTATTAAAAACGAAAAAATAATTAATAAATTGTAAAATATAATGCAAAATGTAAAATGTATTTATTTGGAGAATAACGAGAAACTAGAATTACTAGTAGTAATTTTAAATACTTCTCGCGTACCACTGAAAAATGTTCACATTTTGAGAACCGCTGTTATATACCATTTCTCTTGTATTTAATGTTTTTATTTTCTCGTATGCAAAATATACGGAGAAAGCATTGTGATTGCAAAAACATTCTTTTAGTTGACATTGATTCCGTGTGGAATACTCTCTCTGTCTGTCAGCTGAAGTCTATACGCGGCTTGTGGGCAATGATCGTGAGTGGCACGCGAGAGGATTTTTGTCGGCACTAAGAGACGAAAAGTAATCGATGATTGTCTTACTAATTCAGTGTTATTTAAGCTGTTACCTTACCAGTTCGAGGTCTTACCTTGAACTGATTTTGGCGGGATGGTAGGCTCTATTTCTTCTATTTTTAATGTTGTAAATACCCCAATTTTGCGCCGACAAATATCATATCATTGCCCTCCTGTTATTGAATTCTTGAAAAATATCGCAAATGTCAAATCCGCGACATTTACTTCTCCACTGCTTACTTCTTGTCAGCAACAACGTGTTCATGACGCCGCATTATAATCCGATAATAGTCAAGTTTATATGCCGCTAATGTTTAGTCGGCGTACGCGGAATACCTCCGCGGGTAATAAAAAAATGCTATTGTAGAAGGTTTATGTACTTCATGAGTTAGATGTCTAAAAAATATCAGTCTAGCTTCTAGTGGCATTATAATACATCGAGCTCTATGCACTATTGTATGCACTAGAAGCGTACGGACATGAGAATGTTTGGGCAATTTATGCTGCGCCGATTTTTGTCTTTATTTTTCTCTATTTTTTTCTCGCCAGTTATCGATCTTTCCTTTTCCTTTCAGATCGGCTTCTTCGTCCATTTTTCATGCATTAAGTGGCCTACGAACTTCAGTTGTCATTTTTATCTTTTACTTTCTAACCAATCTCTC
This sequence comes from Tanypteryx hageni, assembly GCA_028673005.1. Classification (NCBI taxonomy): domain Eukaryota; kingdom Metazoa; phylum Arthropoda; class Insecta; order Odonata; family Petaluridae; genus Tanypteryx; species Tanypteryx hageni. Next base: position 62,708,270 of record CM054115.1, on the reverse strand, counting down.
CGTGTCTCTTGTAACTTTTACCATCAACTTTCCGCATTTCTCCTCTGTTCTCTTAACATCCTAGCATGAATCTCCCTTTCTCATTCCACGGACTTTTCTACTGAGTTTCATTGTTTGACATCGCCCTCACTTCCTCTCCTTTGTTCCTTCATTTCCATTCTCTCCTCTCACACGAGAACTCTCAAAATCTCTCCATTTCTCTCAAATTAACCTCTCTGAATACTTGGATTGTGAAAAATTGTCAAAGAAGGCTTCATGAAAAATATGAATATAATGAGAAATTTTTGCAAAATGACATTATGAATAAAATTGAAAAATAAAATTTGAAAGTGAATTGTTTTGTTTTTAGCGGTAGGCTTAAATATGCGAGACGTGTATGTTTAGGGTGGACTGCATGTGACGCGACGCAACGATTTACCGAAAGCTCGTACAAGCTAAACACTCCTTTTATCGTAGCATAAGAGGTTTAACGCAGGTATCACATGTCGGAGAATTAACTGCAGCAGAAACTTATGTCACAGAATGCCAGGGATTTGTACGCATTATTTCATTAAGGTAGAGAATAAATCTGGACTACTTTGAGTTTTTAGTCGTTGATTTGAACTCGATCCTTGACGATATAATTTATGTATCAATGGGGTATTTAAAGTTAAATTTATATTTTAAAATTGACTTCTTCATGGAAAATTGAGTACTAGAATTTCGTATAAAGCCGTTATATTTTATTGATAATATAATTCTCAGTAGAAAATATTATAAGCTATACTTTAAGAAAATGTCATTTCCATTGGTTTTATGCGGGTGATAAAAACCTGCGAAAAATATCTGCATTAAGGCAATATACATATATTTACGCGCTAAAAATCTCTACTACATCAAAATAAATTATAATTGCAACTATATGAGGACGAGTCTGTAAATTTAGTATTTTTTGTAGAAGTATTCTTGTATTAAATATTATGATCACGTAGCACATTCTTCTTAATTTGGTGTTTTACAAACACTTTACAATTATATTTAGAATTTGTAGGTCTCTTTTAAAGTTGTTAATATGCTTATCATAATCATGATCAGTTTTGTATTGGCACAACTGTTACAAACGCATCGGAATATTTTCCTTTATTCCAGAAATTACTCATATATAGATCTTTGAATAACTATTGGCTGTATTCAAAGAGAAAAGCTCTGCGTTTTCCGTTATAGCTCAAATAAAATAGCTATAATTACGATTTTACCCTTGAAAAGCTCTTGAAATGATTTCTTTGAAATAAAGATGATTATTCTCCTATTATCGTTTTTCTTTCTCCTCTCATTCAGAAATTTTAGACTCCCCACTCGAACGTACTACAGATCCTTACGGACAAATCTTCCTTCCTCGACCAAGAGAGACACATAACTCAAAAGACCCAACCATTGTGCACAGGAAAGGATTTTGGAACTCGTCCCAATCTTCAGTAAAAAATCGATGCCACTAACCTCGTTTCCTTCCAATTCCAAACTTTTTATCATTTCATTGAGACGTGCTTCATTCCGACGCCATCACTCGAGGTCGATTCTCCGTTCGGTTTTTTATTCGGCCATTATTTCATTTATTAACATGTATTTTATTATTTTTATTGACTTCTTCGAACTTCTTTAATATATAATTAATAGCAGTCGAGGTTTTTCAGACTGTGGCGTCATTTTTCTTCTCTTTTTATGAAAATAAATCTCCTGTATCATTTCCATCATGTCTTCTTTCTTTCTTTATGTTTTTCATCTTCTTCTGACGCTAATTCTATTTCCTCTTTCTTACCCGACGTCCACCTCTGCATTTTCGATTCATTTATTCCCGTTACGTCTTTCTTTTTACACTGCGAAAGTCTCCTTACCATTGATTCGTACTTTTCCTCATTCGATATTTATTAAGGCCTTTTCGCCGCATTCATTTCCTTCCAATTTCCTGTTTGAATTTCATATTTTATCGCTCATTTCTAATTTCCTCTTTTCCAACCCGTGATGTCTGTCATTTTCCCGTTTTCCGCTTTCATTTTTTCGTTTATTTAGTTATTCTCTCCTCTCCCTGTTATTATTTCTGTTTTATTTTCATCTCCCCTCCCAAACTTCCCTTTTTCCTTTTTTCATCCACTCTTTCCCCTTTCTGACTGTTTATTACTTTCCCAATGTACTATTGTTCTCCACAACGTTTTCCTTGTGACATCCTTTTACCTTTTCCATCCAAATATTCATATACTTGTCCCTTGGGGTTACGTTCTTGCAAAAGCCCGCGTTGGGTAAAACTGCTTTGCGCAAGCAATATCGCATGGAAAAATATCACGTGTTCGTATAGTCCACGAGCATTCTCACACATACCTTAGATGCAGTGTGCGTTCAATTTAGGACCACGTACAATTAAATTGCGTGTTGAGGGAATAAGTGTCACATTTATTGTGTGTGATAAACTCCGCGTAGGAGAAGCCATATTCGGGTAAGGCTTGTAAATGTCTAATATTTTACGCGTCTATTTCGAAATGGAATTTAATGGAATTTAGGACTCGTTGTCAATCCTTCCATGTTCTAGAAATCTAATCAGTATTCTTCTATATATAGTATTACGGATGTCTCACAACATTTTACTGCATCTGATTTCGTGTATCTTCTTCTCATTAATCGTTTTTATTTTTATTTACTTTTCATTTAATTTTCATCCCTATTTGTTCTAATAGTTGCAAAAAAACTGGGTTGTAACTCCAAAAATTATCGCCGGACAATATTCTTTTGCTCTTTATTCCTTTCTGCTATCTATGTCCTTCATATACTTCTCATTTTCTTTCTTTTTTTCTTCATCTGTAATCTCAGTTTCCTCCATATTTACTTTCTGTCTCTCTTTTGTCCCGTCCTCAACCCTCCGGGCCTTTCGTAAAAAGAAATGACCGATGATGTTAACTGTCTCTGGTCCTACGACATAAATATAGGGCACCACCAAACCTTTCCATAGATTTCCTCTTCGTTTTCTCTCTCTAATTCAGTTACGCGAGAGAGAAAGAGAAGAGGAGATGTTGGATTTTGGAGAAATGGTGGCGCTTGATGAACGCTGCAAATGTCTCAAATTTCACCTTAAAAAGGGGACTTGCGTTTGCTAACGAAGTAGCAGGTAAGACCGATTCAAGGTGAAGCGTTTTAGGAAATACGAATTCGATGAGGAAGGATTGTTAGGAGACCGTTCCGAATGGAACTAAGCTGATTAAAGGCAAGATAAAAAACGCAGGACCTTATTTTTGTCCTCTAAGAATTCAACGGCAGCTCTTCATTGGAGTTTTTTCTCGCGCTCACTTGTAATTTTCATCTAAATTCAAACGATTCTCTCGTTCAAATTAAATTGCCGTTTGATTTGTCTTTCACTCGGCCTCTTGGGAGGGAATAGTTATTTTCCCGGCTTTAATGGCCAAAGGGGTCGTATCTCACCGTATAATTTTATAACTCACGAAAGAGTACAATAGTCTTTTTGCTTTTGGGCAAAATTTATATTTTTTTATAATTCCTCGAATGGATTAATGTAAGCCTTTAGGAAATGAAAATGGATGCATCGATTTACTCCAGCTATCATGAAATCCAGAATTGATTAAATTCATAGTAAATAAATTTTCAACAGTAGGCAATAAATTTCTAGGAATTTCTTTTAGAGCTTTTAAAGTCAGTTAGAGATAATATTGTGGTATTCATGACAATGTTAGTAATCTTGATGTAAAATATTTTTTTAATTACGAAGTTCTCAAGTATGTTGAGACAATTTTGAAATTTTCAAAAATAATTGTGTATATTTCCGTTAATCTAATCTTACTGAAGTGATTTCTGATGTTACTGTACTATTTCAGAGGCATGGGTTCAGTTGATATGTAAGAGGATAATAGTGTCACTAAACATATAAGAAAATTACTTTCGTTGAAACTTTCATAAGGATAACTTACTTAAATGTAATATTTATCAGATAAAATTGACTTAAACAAAAGCATAGAGGTTGATTTTAATGAAGTCTTAATCGGGCTATTGCTAGTAGTTATAATCGATTAGCGCAGAATGAGTTTGGATGCATTGTTAGGAACATTTCATTATTTCTTTAGTCAAAAAACCGATATATACAAACATTTTTACGGAAATGTAAATGCTGTAAACTAGTAGGCAAAAAACATTTAAATAATCACACGATCAGTGTAGGTTATGGTGAATATATTCACAATGCAGAGGTGTTTCAAGTTGAAGGAATTATACGATATATCCTAGCTAATGCTACAATGTGCATAAATGGAAGTTTGAAAAGGCTTGAAAGAGAGCTGATCGAAGTGTTACGCGGAATTAAAATTAGAAAGTATAAAACCGATAAAAATACCGCGATCCTTTGAAATGGAGTGAATAAAATTGAGATTGGTGTTCATTTGGCTGCAGGAGGGCAACGAAGCGAAATTTTTTACTTCGATGAAGCTATTTCGAGCTATGCAATGTTTTGAGGAGCGAAGCAGATCATGAGAGGGAGCAGTAGTCGAAGGTTGCAAGAACGAAGAAAATCACTCAAGGAATTTCAAGAAAAATTTAATTTCGGTGTAGCTTTAAATTGTAGTGAATGTTATGAAGTGAACCTCTCAAATCTGGATAGTTGGTGGAGTTGACAAGGGATTGTATGGATTAATAATGTCATGTTGAATATCACAACTTCCTATATATAAAATAAGTCGGTTTTAATGAAAAGTATGATTGTACGATCGGTGTGTTATCTCTTGTGTCAACCGTTGTATGGCTGTGAGAGTTGTCTAGGTCATATATGGGATTATAGCTTAACAATAAGCTGTATTATTGATTTTGAACTACCACCTCGAGAGAATCTTTTGCCAAAAACTTTTTGAATCTCAGTAAATTCTCTTATTTAATGAAATTTACATAGCAATAGAAGATATAAGGTCATTTGTGCTATTGGAAAATTAGGTGGTACTGTATTAGTATTTTAGATTATAGCTAAATTTAAAGCCAAATAATCCATTTCATCAGTTCACATGAAGAAATAGTAGTATTAACCGATAAAATATTCATGACGTTAAGTGATTGCTTAATTCCTATTTTTTCCGCGGCAAGAATGTTTTTGGGAAAACTTGTTATCAGGTTAGCCTTGGCGAATTTCAGATTAAATTCTATAATTTAATGTTTTCTTCTCTCAGTAGCGTGTCCATAATCTTTTCCTTGCCACACGTATCTTTTATCTAATTGGATCTCATATTTACTTTCCAAATTTCTCTCTCATAAAATTTGCAAACTGAACACCCCCTTTCTATACAATTTTTTCGAATCTCTAACTAAATTATTTCCGAGAAAAATTAACATTTCTATTCTTTCAGAAATCCTACTCTCAGAGAGGCTGTTTGAAGTTGCGCAAAGATATGATTTCTCGTGTACTCTCATTCACTCTCCTAATCGGAAAGACAAGAACAAAGAGCACTTGTGGAAGCATTAGTCAATTTTACTTCTAAAGAAACTATATAGACACAAATAACATTCTAGACTTTGATGGAAGATTTTTAATTCCCGATTTTACAATTTTTACGAAGGAAATGAAAATCTTCAGAAATATATTCGAAGCGAGGTGGTATTGAATGAAGTTAAAATAAAACTCCGAAGTGAAAATGTCGTTCTTGACAACTTACTTTCTTTGCATTGCTTTTACAACTGTTTGAATTTTTATAAATGGCCTTGTAAAACCATTTAGCATGAATTACAAAGTTTATTTGCAAAAGTAAGTGTGCTAATACTTGTATCTCGTTAATTCACGTAAAATAAGAAAAACAACTTCATACGTCAAAGCGGCAATACAGTTGAGTATAACGCATCTTTAAGCCCTTACCACAAAATCATACGATCCCACCTTGTTTCATCTACAAAGTATTGCTTTGATTGAAATATTGCAATGAATCTGCAAATGAAGTTATATCAATGTTATTCCTAAGCACCTTGTACGCTAAAATTCAGCTACATTAGAGAAAAACATTATAACGTATTGATATAAATACTAAAATTATATCCCACGTTACATCTTTTTTTATTTATTCTGAGGTGATGTTGATTTTATTCTAAATATGTCTGTCGTGGGGCAACTACGGGACTGCTGTTAAAATTCCGTCATTGTAAAGGAGAAAAATATGTAGTGCAACTAGGGTTGCCAAACGTCCCATATTATACGGGATATCCCGTATTTTTACTTTCTTTCCCGCGTCCCGTACGAACTCTATACGGGACGCTGTTTTTCCCGTATTTTAAATTGTACTTTCTCTTTTATCTAGCGTGTTACATTGCCTAAGAATGTATTAAAAACTGATCATGGATTATATGGATGGAATAATAAGATTCCACGTTATGTTTTCCTAGCTGGTTTATTTACATGTTGCATACTTCTACAAAAAAATCACATTTAGCTATCAAACGGAAGTTGCCCAAAACATCCCACTTTTGGAAAATCGTAGCCAAAAACATCCCACTTTCGTTTACCCTAAACATCTCACATTTATACAGGTATACTACGAAGGCCCTCCAATGGTTATATCCCAAATCATCCCACTTTTTAAGGTGGGTGAGAGGGGGAGGATTTGAAGGTTAAGAGGTAGCCCCACTGTGGATCAACCTGAGTTTGGGTGTTAGATGCTGACAAATATGATATTTATTCGCTTCAGTGTATTCTCTCAGTGTTCTTGTGAGATCACTTAATGGTGCAACGAGATCATTTTGAACTTAAATCATTTGAACATTTTAGTTGTTTTCCCCCAAGAAAGACATGGATTTTAAAGCAATATCTAGTAACAAGGGTGGTGAGCGTCTAGTGTAGTGGTTCTCAAACTTTTTTGAACCGCGGCACACTTTCAAGGATAAAGAGGGTTTCGCGGCACACCAGTCTTGTGACAAGCTTTATATATTTTTAGATACGGATATTACAGCCTTTGGACACCAAGCAAATCGTAGGCTCCTAAAAAGTCCCTTTTTTTAACTGCACGCCTGAAAATGCAACCCACATCACGGGGTGTCTTGCACATATGCCTACGCTCAAGTATACACTGATTGCAACTTGTCAATACTTTGGGGGTCCAGATTAGACTTTAAATCGGACGTTTAACTAGAGATCCTGACAGACAGGCAAACGACTTTATTAAGGGCCAAATTGAGACTTCCCTTCTTACATTAGCCATTTGGTCATGTAATTAAATAGGATGTTATTTGCATATATTAATTTCATATTAATTACATATTGATTGCATATTAATTATATATTTGGTTAATAGAACTTAGATTATTACCATAGAATAATGTTAGTTTTGTGGGTCGAAAAAACTGTGTATCAGCCTTGTTTAAGCAGAAAAAAATGCCCAATTGGGGAAAACACCTACAAAGAGAGGTAACATATCAGTGAAAATCGAGTCTAAATTATGTTTTATCCTCATAATTTGAATGTATATGATATGAATATGCGTTAAATCTATTATTAATCATAGATTCGCGGCCAGCACAAAACTATCTCGAGGGCCGCGTTCGGCCCCCGGGCCGTGGGTCGCTCACTATTGTTTTAACTGTTCGGTCAAGGCTTCCATTTTTTCTTAGAAAGCTCTTCATGTATCGAATAAAAGAGAAAGAGGGAAAAGACACTTCCGAGAGAAATGACACAAACAACTGTGTTTGCTTAAGGCTAAGAGATTGAGGGAGAGTTGGGAGAAAGGTTTATAGCGACGGAAGTTTAGCTTGATGGATACTGACCTCGGCTTCGTCTTCCGAGCCCGCATAAAGTTTTTTCAGCAGTTGAAGCATTTCCGGCGTGAAGCAGGGCGTGTAATTGGTCCATCCCTGCCCACTGTTGCTCAAAACGCCCCCTTCCCTCGAGCTCACGCTGGCCCCATCCTTGCCTTCCCCCAAATGTCCGCCGCTGCCGTTTACTAAGTCATCCGTGTCGGACACATCGGGACCAGGGGTCCTTCCTTCCCATCGGCCGTTGGCACCACAGCGCTTGATGGCGAATTCTGAGGGGAAGAAAGAAGAATAAGGTTGCGGAGACCGCCCTGGTGTAAATGACATGAATAAAAAAATACAAAGGAAACTTAAAGTGCAATGATTCTCTTTTATTTCCCAGTGAAGGGGTTGGAAATCAAGGACTATAAAAACAGACTATTGATCTCGTTTTCAGGAAATATATTTTTACTTGCGAGTCGTAATATTTAACACTTACTAACCATAAGAATAGTTGATGTAATTTATATTTTCACTTGATATTATTTTTGTGAGTTAAGTATATTATTAAGCTGTATGTGAATGTAAATGAGGTAGATGTAGTAATGTGAGGATATGTTGTTTAAGTAAAAAATACGTATATTGTTAGGGAATACAATAATATCGAGTATATAGATAGACAAAAATAACGAAATTTTCATTCATCTTTCAATACTTAGCATTAAAACATTAAAAATATTTACATCTATAGGCATAGTTGGTAGAAAGTTTTTAATATTTCTCTTTATGAAGAGAACCATAAAAAGATGAAACTTTAAAAAGATGGCTTACATGAAGAAGTTACACACTCAAAAATTCATGATTTTAAAGTTCATAGGGTTTTAACCGCGATATTAGAGAAAAAAGAAATTGATTTAACCGTCAAATACGTTCATAATAATGAATAAATAACTATGAGGATAAAATTAAGACTTTTACGCAATCATGTACTTACTTCTGTGGGAGCGAAGTTTTACAAGGTTCACGGATCGCAATGCGTTATATTAATATTTTACTACAAACTGCAGTGTGAGTAAATTGTGAAATTATAGAGGAATAACAATTGTTGATGAAACGTATTGGTCGAAATTCTTTATAATAGGCTATTTCCTCTTACAAAAAATATATTTGGCGAGTACCAATGCGGTATTAGAGGTGGAAGGAGTGTGACAGATGAAATAATCACTCTGCGTCAGATGCCTGAGAAATGTTCTGCAAGTAACAGGAACGCGCCATCATTTCATTGATTTCAAAGCAGAGCATGACAGCGTTAATAGACGTAAGGTGTGAGAAGCGATGAATGATTTTGGCTTTCCCGCCAAACTCACTACTGGGGATTCCACGGAATTTACCTTTTAAAATAACTTGGGGACTCCGCTCCTGTTCAACATACCGTTAGGAAAACTGACGCGAAGTGCTAAGGAAGAACGAAGAACTAAACGGGAGCATATTATTCAAATCTTCCGAAATATTATCTTATGCTGACGATTTGAACATAATAGCAATAAATGTCGCTGTAGTAAATGAATCCTCAGAGCGATACACAAAAAGCTAATCTGACTGGTAGCGACATATGTAGCAGAAACTTCGGCATTGATGAATGAGGACATGGAAATTTGGCTTCTTTTAAAGTAATGTACTAAGAAATATACAGAAAACAAGCAAAGATGATTTCTGAAGAAGAAGATATAATTTTGAGTTGTATAGAAAATTTGAAGACACGGAAATCATAGCCTTCATAAAGATGTTTAGGTGAAGGCGAATGTCATGTACATCGGGCTGATCAGATGAGAATACAAAGAAAAGTCACTTACTCAAACACAAAAGGAAGAAAAAAAGAGAAAAGCGAAAATAACGATTGGCGGAAGGATTGCATTTAGAGCTAGAAGAAATTGGAATCTGCAGTTGGAAAGGAAAGACAAAAAACTAGCTGGAATGGAAGAATATTCTGGAGCTGACTAAGGCTAGTTTCGGGCTAACGCCACATAGAACACAAAGCTTATTTCATGATAATCAACTCTGAAGCACGAATGTATGATATTTTAAAATCTTTATACATCAAATAGAGAAACGACAAATTTATATGCTTAATAAAGAGTTATTCATTCAGAAAGGTTAATTATCATAAAGTAACAAGGATGTCATTTGATGACACTTTTTTAAGTCTCATCCTATCCATTTTGTTGATTTATATTCTTTACTCTGTTCCATCTCAGCTCTACTAGACTATATTTGTGCCAAAAACAGAGGAATACATAATTAGGAATTTTATATATATTTTATTAACAGGACGATATTATTTCATTAATTTCGGGAAATGAGTCGCAATGAATAATATTATATCTCACTTTTTCACGGTTTTATCTTATGAGGATTATTTCAGAGCATTTTTCACTTTTTACTTTCTCCATATACGAAGTATAGAGAAACTATTATTGTCATGAAAAAAATGAAATTCGAGATTTCTACGAAAATACATGTTTTAAGGTAGCCTGAACAACTTTTGACTATTTCTTGATTATGTCTGTGTGTGTATGTGATAGCAATTTTGTGGGTCAAAAACTGCTAATCAGGTCAATGCGAATTTTTATATATGACATTTCTGTTAAGGGTACATGAACTGATTAGTTTATTGTAAAAATCGGTCAACCGGAAGTGTTTACTCTTGTCACATCCGTTTTTTGAAATATTTGCTTTAATATTCAATGAATGTAAATAAGTATATGATTAAAAGTTTTATTAAATTTAATTTTCTACAATGTTTGTTCATAACATTTTCCCATATGATGATTGTTTAAGAGATATTTTAAAAACCAATTTTTTAGCTGCCACTGCCTCACCATCTACCGGCGACTATTGTGAACACTTTACGCGTAGTTACGTAGTTACGTTTTAGTAACGCTCCTTTTTATTTTGTTAATTGGTGAAGCTTTCTAGCTTTATCCAATATCAGAAGGCTACGGTTTGAGTTTATTTCTGTTCTTTGTAAAATATTTAAATTTTTCTCGCAGTTCCTTAAAATATTTATTATCATTTAACCTATTTGGAATTTTTAGAAATATTACAGGTATGGAGAAATCCATCTGTTGGCCACATATTTTTTTACTATTAGAGTGGTTTATTTTCGCCTCAATTTGCGTCATCTCTCACACTACGAGTTTAGAAGAGCGTGTACAAGTATGGTTAACCTTCTTTTGGAAACGACCTTAAACTCTCCCTGTGGACGCATGAAAGTGTATCATCGCTATCTCTTCCTCGAGTAGGGGAGAAAGTATGGAGGGTCAAGATGCACGTGCGACCGTTCAGTGGCGTCAGGTGTGAAGGATAAAGAGAAATTCTAAATGAAGGAATAAATCGTATTAGTTTTTGGGTTTAAATTAGCTTGCAAACACGCAGTGCTAGTAAACATTATGCTTTAAGTTTAATTAATTAATCTTATGAGATTTAATAGACTGAACTCTGAGATTGCTTTGTTCGAAACGAATTGTAAGAATTTCCAAATTTAGGAAAACAACTCGAATAAAAAGATATAATCATAAGGATCGTCTGTTATTTTGTTCAACTCAAACGTAAAAATCACTTTCATTCCGTTATATAAATCTATTTCTGATTAATTAGACGTGTCTGCACTGAATGCACTTTAGGAGAGAAAATGTCTTAAAGTGAACTCGGAGGAATGTTATTAGCTAATGGTTTTAGCCGGCGGAAGTGGATTAAGCAAATGATAACCTCTCGTCCAAATTCCCTAAAATATTAACATTAACGATAGAACCGAGTGAGATAGTAATAAACCCAACTCGCAGCCACGGCAGGCGCGATGAATCCCCACTCACAAACGAACGGTAAACTCAGGTGACCGTGATACTCGACGACTTCACCTTCACCCATCCTCCCCTCCTTCCAGAACGGAAATTCAATGCAAACGAGCGTTTGAGAAACAGGGCGGCCCATACCACGTGACCCTTTCTCTCCCGCTGCCTTTCCCTCTCTCTCTCTCTGTCTCTCCCTCTTCAATCCTCGCTCTCTTTCTCCATCCCCTCGCGTAGAAGAGGCGGTTTCGTCGACGATGGGATGTGGCAACCCGTTTCCTGCAAGTGAGCTCTCTCTAAAAAACGTTCAAAGCAAGTGCCCCTACAACCCACCCCCTCCCACCCTCCAATCCCAACGCCGCACGAGTGTCTCTCCCTCCATCTTTCCCTCTCGATCTGCTGAGCACTCGCCTCTTCTCCAGTGAAAAAGGGGAGGAGAGAAAGGCTGAGGAGAGAGAGAGAGAGAATGAAGGGAAGGAGAGGAAGTAAGAAGGATAGCATAGATAATCGACTTTCTACCGGAGAGATTGAGGTGGACCGGGACAAAAGGGTATGTAAAAGGATAAGAGGAAACGGAACGGAAAAGGAAGATGAAGATGCGAGGGAAGAGAAATGGTGTAAATGAGGATGGAGAACAATGGAAGGAATGGGAAGGAATTTGAGAAGAGGATGTGGAGAAGAAAGGATAGATATATAGGGTAAGATGAGAAAGTTGAAGAGTAAAATGGAATAGAAGGTAGAGAGAAGTTTAGAATGGTTTACTAGGAAAAGAGGACAAGTAATTGGAAGGGATGTAATGTAGAAAGGGAAAAAAGGTTGGAGAGGAATATATTTTACCGCGTATTTTATCGTCATCATAGTGTCTCCCAATGTACGTTGGTGCTTCAGTTAATCTTAAAACCTCATTTTCTAGACCTTTAAACATATATTTCTACATTAGCATTAACATAGCGTTTAGTCTGCGATCCTCCAGGGATACTCGGTTCAAATCCTTGAGTAGGGGGATAACGCTTTGCTATGGTATGGTCAAAGCTACATATAAGAAAGATATGGATGATATGTATAGGGAGCATGTAGAGAAGAGTATAGTTCTATTGGGAAGGGCCCAAATGTATAAAGAGGAGCGGAGGAAATGGTAAAGTGAGGAATGGTAGGGCGGGGAAAGTTAAATGGGGAGTAAGCGATGAAAAAGTGAAAGAGAGCTAGAGGGAGTTCTGGATGGGTACGTGAGTGGAGATGGATGCAGGAGTGTTGACGGGAGAAAGGGTGAAAGTGAAAGAGCATTAGTGAGCGGGTGGGGTGCTGGTTAATGGAGAAACGGATGTGGAATTAGAAGTGGGAGAGGTGGCAGAAGAAGAGTAAAAAACGGTACAGCGGGGGAGAAGGGGGGTTGAGGAGAAGAGTGGAGGATGACGACGAGCGGAAAAGGAAGAAGCCAAATCAATTCTGTTATTATTCTTTAAAACCGATAATGAGAAATAGCTACACAGAAATTGATGTTTCTTGCAAACACAACATATTTGATCGGCGAATTTGTAATTGCCCGTCGCAAAACTACAATATTTGTCAGTAAGAATTTAATTGTTTATATGTAGGGGTCGATTTAAACAAATTATTTAGATGATTACATCGCGGCCCTTCGGTTTTGTTTGCCAAACATTGTGATTGATTTTCCCTAAGTATAACAAAAGGTGCTTTTCGTCGTTCTTTTGTTTCTTTATTTACACAAAATTTATAACTTTGAACCTTACAATCGTTCCATACGCTTTTTTATTTTAATTTTCTCTTCCTGTCCTTCCCTTATTTTGCATTCGTTCCAGTCTATTCTTTCTCCGCACCGATGTTTCTCTTTCTTTTCTTGTAGTATTCTTTTTGCCTCATTAATCCCACTAGCTTTTCTTCCTCCGTTACATGGGTGGTTTTTCTTTTCATGTCCGGGATTATTATGAAGCCAATTTCAACAATTATGATCTTACAATCAATCACAATATGGCGTTCCTTGTTTTCACAAGTACCTATTGCAATTTCCTGCCGCTTGGTGTCACTAGGTGAGCAATCGATCAGTTCTTAAATTTCAAAATATAATTAAAATATCAAAACGTGAAAACGGTTTAAATATTTTTATAGAGACGTCCTAATATTTTTTCATGTACAACTGTGGATTCAAACTCATTAATATACATTTATATTTCGGTTTTGAATACATGAATATATCTCAGATGAAGTTAATAAAAAAGAGTATAAATAATTGGCACAGACTTCAACGCAAAATCTTCGGCACAGTATGGGATCGCATGGGAGTAAAGAGCAAGTGGAGCCTGAATCATCACATTGACATTACTGTAAAAATGTTTAGCGGAAGCGGTACTGGCGTATGGACCGGGCGTGGGGGCAATGAAATAATTGCTTTTGGAAAAAGAGCATTAATATGTGGTCAGAGAAATTATTAATTTTGTTGATGAGGGCATGCAGGGGTGTCTGACGATGTCACGAATGAATAAATGAAAGAGAGAGCCTTAACGGGGAAACCTTAGGAACGACGAGAATAAGTAGAGGGCCAAAAAATAAAGAATAAAACTATAAAATAGAATTTAATTATCCCGAAATATGCACCAAAGGATAAAAAAATTAAGGCAAAACCGCTCCTGGAAAACCCACACTCTTAAAACGTATAGAGAATATGCATCAAAGTTTCTTTCGAAAAGGAAATAATTCCAAAATCTGTATACATAGACAAAAGAGTCGAATGGGAGTTTTTAAGGAAACTGCAAGGAAAATAAAGACAATAGCAAGAGAGATGAAGGCGTTAGATTATATCTTAAGGTAGACAAACAAGTTTTACGCCAAAATGTAATCTCGGTACGGCCTTGAAAAAACGATCAAAATGGCCTTAAAGATGTCATAGTATAGAATACGTATGGCTTATTTAAAATCATTATCGGAAACTGGGAGGGATATGATATTTCGGATAAATAATCGACCTCAACCTTTCGTTCCAAGACTACAAGGATAATTTGAATTTCTTCTTACGTTTCCTTCTTTTGAGACCGCTATGCTTTCTCTCTCTCTCTCTGACAGAAAAACAAAACAACACAAATCCTCAACGGGAAACGCTTCTGCAAGGTTTGCAGCCAGAAAATTTCCGCCCTCCTTTCTCGCGGAGAAACTTTGAACAACGCTACAATTAAATTTGGTTGAAGTCAAAAGTGAAGCTGTGGCGTTTTCGTTTCCGTTTGCCTTCTTACGCCATAGCGAGGCACATTTCACTGCTCCAAAAAAGCATTGACACTATTTAAGTGCTGAGAAAGAGGGAGAGATGCTCTCTTCTCTGCCCCTCTTCACATTTTGGCGAGGCACCACGCATTTCGGCAGATGTCGGTCACTGAACCTTTGAAAGGAAGAAGGGACAAAGCCTCCGTCTCTTAACGCCTTGCCCAACTAAAACACATGCTTGGTTTCATGACTGACACAGCAAACACTTACCGCTTGAAATACAGATAAAAGAAATTGTTCGCTAGGCAAGAAAAGCTGTGAGTGACAGTAGTGCTGTGGAAAAAATTGCTGCCGGGTTTGTTCATTGTTTGTCATGGCGATAGGTTGGCGCGGAAGGCTCACGATAGACTTCACGATGTGTTTAGAATAATTTTATCAAAGGAAATCGGGGAGTAAGGTCATCGGTGATACACATTCCGTTTATTTCTTATAACTAAATCGTATTATTTTTTAAACCATTGCATATATTAATTCATAAGGACGTATTTATTTCATTTATACGCTTTTATGATCACTTTATATTTTAATACAGTTAACCCTGAATTAACACGGCAGTTTGGTTCCACAAAACACCGTGATATCCAAAAACCTGTTAATCCAGACTAAGAATTAATACAGAATAAGGGATTCGGTTCCAAAATAAAAACTATCGGATAAAGCATTCGTTTTCACTTTTTTAAATATAATTTTTAATTTATGATAAATGTTTTATTTCGACATTTCTCATTAGTTCAAAGTTTCACATATTCATTTCATTGATAAATTTCAAAAAAACGTATAAATTAAGCTCAAACAAAAATAAATTCTATGAATAATTAAAATTAAAACCTTTGATTAAAAAATGTAGACAAAAAATGTTAAGAAATTGATTTATTTATTTTCGAATATTATTCTTTTAATAGCCGAAAAAAATCAAATTTGGTTGATTAGCCTAGTTAAATTTTTCCAAGTTCTGGCAAAGAAACCAAGTTTCTTTATTGTTACAACCATGAAATTTTAAAAATACATTTAACGGACATCGCCTCAATCGCTTTCACTTTCACAACTGTCGCCACCCTCAACCTCAGCCCAAGTAACTCGAGGAGTCTCGATCATCCCAGGAATTTTTATCAAACTGATAGACCTGTGGCAGATAATTCTCCCTCTCAAGTGTTTTTAAGATTCGGTCCTAATTTTCAAGTGCCGACTCATGAGACGCAACGATAACCGAGAGAAAGGGTGGTGAGTTCCATTAGGGAACCCATAAACACTCGCGATAGTTTGAAAATTAAATTAATATAATTTGTTTCCTCTGAAAGCAGAAGTTATATCTTAGGACTGGAGACGGACGGAAGGGATCGAATGTCCACTCTTAATACGCTTAACCTGCTTATTCTCCCTTGTCATAGCCTGCATAGTTTAATATCAGAATCGTATCCTGTATAAAAATTTAAGAAAATTATACTGTCGGCAACCTTAGCCTTACCAGATACGATCCCGCCCATCTAATCGCTGGCCTACTCCTGCCTTAAGGTAAATCCGTTACTGAATACAAGATAATGCAACTATTCCTATTAATAGGTTTAACTTCTTTTCTCTTTTATTTATTTTTTAGCTTTATTTAAATTTAAATTTTGCACGCTATAATAATATTTTCGTATCTTATCAAATAAATGTTGATAAAAATTTGATTATAAATTTAGCACGGTAATAAATCCTAAACATATGCACATGTAACAGTTCATTTAAAATTAAAATAACGATTAAATGTTCAATGAGAAATTACATTTCCTATGGTTTTTGTTTGTTTTTTTTGGAGCCAGAAATGAAAAAACGTATAAAACCAAGTATCAAAACGTGTTAATCAAAAGCAGTTCCATTTTTAGAGTGATTCAAGTACCGTGTTAATCGAGGGTTATTTGTATAGTTATTAAAACAGATGAATGAGTGATTTAAAGTTTCTGGAGTTCCACCTTCTTAAAAATCTTTAACAACATAGTGAGACCAATCATTCAATATTTTTGTTACTATTTAAATAGAAGAAGTTTTCACTTTCTCATATGAGTTCTTCCTTTCAAGATTTCCAATACATTGATTACATATAACGACAGTATCATATCCCGAAATTGATTTTCCGACCAGGGGGAAGATATCTAAGAATAGATTGAAGACAGCCCAATACAAAGAACACATCTTTCCCTAGAAGCAAGATTAAAGTGAGACGAAAGCTGGGACGTTCCAATTTTGTCGTCCACAGGATCGCCTTCGACACGGGATACACATGAAAGAGAGACAGGGCCGTCCAACATACCCCGAAACGTCGGTGGCTAAATCTCTAAGATTCGTCCGCTAACATTTTAGATGACTTCTTGGTTTCAGCTATCGAGTTCGCATTATGCTTCCACTCGCCTTAAGAATTCTCGGTTCCGTTTTTAGCACGTTTTCATAAAAGAAACAAGTTGTTCTCCGAGTTTACGCTTGATGGCTTCGAATTCGGAAAATTCAAAACTCTGAAATGGCATTGTAGGCAAACTCCTAGAAATACCAAGAAAATTCCTTATGAATTAAATAGCTCTTATCAATCTATGCATTATCTACCAATAGGAGAGTTTACCATATAGTTCATAGATTTTCCATTAGGTGGCTTGAAAGTCGGAAAATTCAAAAGCTTGAAATGGTATTGTATCTAAATTACTGAAGCTAGAGTGAAGTTTTCACGGATGGGAAAATTCTAATGAGGATCTACAATCCCACGGTGCGGGTTCTCTCCTCTTCATAGGAGGAGGCAAACCGGAATTCTGAAAAATTCTAAGAAAACCTGTTTCCACCTCATGCTTTAGCAAAGATATCTTACTTGTTTTTACTTACAAGGAGAAGTCGCGAAAATTGGTAAGCTGAAGTTAATGAAACTTTTATAAATGAAAATTTATAGAAAATAAGCGGATGTTTTGTCCGGCCTCGTTTTTAAGTAATTTATGTTTAAAAAACATGAAATTCCGCCAATCTATCATACTATAAAAATAATCGCATGTGTGTAAGGATGTCGAAAGCTGTGCGCGCGTATATGTAATGCTATTTTTAACAAACTTTCTGAGTAGGTAGAAAATTGAAATTTGGTAAAAATGCTTAACTCTTATAGTGAAAACCATTTGCGAAAAAATATCTACGAAAAACACCTTGATTCGACTCCAGGACACGATTATATTTTCCCATGAGATAACACGTAAAAGTCGAGTTTTGGATATAGTCTTTTTTTATTTTGGACGTATAAATTCGAAATATTGACCCTCGATCTTCAAATAGGGACTATGTTAAAGGCACGCAAACATCCTATATAATTTTGTTGCATTGTTCTCGCCTCAGGAACGGAATTTCTCAAATTTTACATTGAAACTCGCCAATATTAGAAAAATCAGACCTTTTCATCGAAGATCGCTTTAGCTTCGTGCATTGTTGAAAAACTAATCAGTTCTTGTGACTTTTATAAAAATGTTAAATATAAAATTTTGCGTGGACCTGATTAATAGTTTTTAAGTTAGAGCACCCACAAAAAGCTATCACATACACACACACTAACACACACAGACATCATCGAGAAAATTGTCAAAACGTGTTCAGGGGACCTCAAAAAGTGTATTTCCGTTGAAATCTCGAATTCGAGTTTTTTCATGAAAACAATACTTTATACTTCGTATATGGAGAAAGTAAAAATTCCGTTCTTGAAGCGAAAAAAGAGCAACAAAATTATATAGGATGTTTGCGTGCCTTTAAAATTGGTCTCTATTTGAAGATCGTGGGTCAATATTCCGAATTTATGCGTCCAAAATAAAAACAGACTCCAAAACTCGACTTTTACGTTTTATCTTATGGGATAATATAATCGTGTCCTATACGCTGAGGAATTAAAGGAGGAGAGAAGTAACTGTCGGTAGAGTGAACAACAACATGAGCGTGACTGAATATCTAGTCTACCTACACCTTGCCATTAGCATTTGGAATATACTTGTTCACTTCCTAGGGAATTAGTTAAATATCATAAATCTATTCTCTATCTCATTTGTATTCATCACTGAAAACGGTATAGAAACTTTTGAAAGAACTGGGAATCGCTAAAAATATCAACATGCGAATAATTTAAAGAATATTTGACATCCAGAGAAATTTAAGAGGCAGGATATTCTTTGTAAATACGAAATAGTGGCTATCGATATATGTATTTATAGACACCTCTACATAGGTGGTTTCTGCGTATATATAGTTCGTATTTGTCATTCGCGGAAGGAATTACGAATACTTCATATCAACTTTCGGGATTTCCTCCCACCTATCCACAATTTAATTTTTACCTCATATATATAAATAAATAAATAAATATCTATATATATATATACACACATTCCCTCCGCTTCTTCCTCGCTTGCCTAAGCAGCAAGTGGACTTTCGTTCCCTTTCCTCCCTCACATAACCTCTTCACCTGCACAGCAATATTCAAACATGTCTGCCTGTGATCTTTAATATCGCACAACCACCATCGTCCCTTAAAGAGTTCATCATCAAGACTTGTTATCCAAGCGTCTCCATGTGGCGCACTGCTGACAATGTGGTAAGGGAAAGGATGAGAGTGAAGGAGATAGAGAGAGAGGGAAAGAGAGTGCCAAGAATCAGAACGACACGGAGGGGAGACGGTTTTGTAGAGAGTTTTGTGTGGAGTTTAAGAATGGTTGGGCCTGTTGGTTTCTGGACTGATGAAGTGGCTCCGCCGGGAGATAAGGGAACGAGTTCTTTTCAGCGCGAAAGGCATCATGGGGTAGGAGAGAGGGTGGGGACTTCGGATGATTCCATGTGGACGATTAAAAAAGATCGATTTTTCAGCCACCGAGTGGAAAGAAGCCGAGGAGCGGAGAGGAATGTACATAATTTGTAAAGGAATATTCCACGGAGGGGAACGTTCACGGAATGCGTTCCATTGTTTCTAATGTGTAACTGTGGCCTTTGTTTCGGTGGTTTTGTTGGTTGACGCCGAAGTCGCTCTACAACTTATAAGGTAGTTTTGTTTATTTTTTTAATGCTCCAGACTGGCTTCTTTTGTCGTAATATAACCAGGGCATCGAACCGAAATATTTTTCTCTCCGGTTTTCGTTCCGGTTCACACAAAACAAAAATTTCGGTTCGGTTCCGGTGTCGCTCCAGCAACCACCATTGAACCGGTTCGAACCGTTTTTTTCGCTCCGACTTTGACTTTTTTTTTAAAGAAAAATTCAAGAGAATATTTGAATAATTTTTATTATTTAATGTTATTTTTTATTTAAACCAAATAGGTCTTAATTATCGTAAGTCAAGAAGACAGAAATAGATATCCGCACGTAACATCGCGCAAGCGTCCCCTCCCACTATGTAAAACATTGTATGAATTCCCTTCCTATATTTTTCGTTATTCAATTGCATACGATTCCGTCTAATACGGTTCTATAGGAATTTAATAATTATTTTTTTCCTTTTTAGCGCGTATAAAAGCGATTAAAAATGTTATATATTTTTTAGTCTTTAATTTTATGTAAAAGCGTTGTTATTCTTTCAAAAGTCAACATTTATTTGATTTTACAATTCCAATATTCCACTTTCTAATATACGCAGATACTCTCATTATCACAATGACTTTATACCAACAGTACTCATACACGTACTTGAACAAGTACAATAATATTAATTCACATTTGTATGTAGAATGTAATTCATAGAGAGTTGTTCAAAGAATAGTTACTTAACCATTTTTTTAATACAATAATTTAGATGTCAATATTACAAATACCATACAATATGTAATTACATCAATTTCCTTAAGACGACATATATGTATACACAGTAACATTTAACAGAAGTAAGATTACCTCAAAAGCACGACTGCGGAGCGATCCTTCCTGGATATGTTTTAGAGAAAGACTACCAGAATGTAAGCGTACAATGGATATGGAGAAGAGATGAAAGTTTATGGAGACAGTAACCTCCAACTTTAAGCAAAATCAAAATTAAGACTCGTGAAACATGTTTACTAGGAACACTCCACAAGGTAGGCTCAGTGGTAGGGTACCAAGACGATTAGCGGCTGTCTTCAAAGTACCCCTAAGTTCCATTCCACTAGCCTCGTTTAACCCTGCGGTACTCGCGTTAATTTTTCAACCACCTGAACTCGCGTGGGGTGCTCCTGACACCACACAGATTTGTGTTAAAAGAAAATTATCACTACTATTCAGTTAATTCTTTATTTTGTTCTATTTATAATTATTTATAAGTAAATTTTAAAGTCTTAAGATACACTTTCGTAAATATTTTCGGGTGTCAATCTAGGAGTGAGTTGACAATTTTTAGGAATATACTTATAATATTATCTGTTCAACTAAAGAAATCAGAAATCCCGCAATAGAACACAAATAATAATTGTACAAGAGGGGAAAACCCGTTTTCCGCATCATGACCTTGAAAACTGTATTTGCTTTACTTTTCCAGATTGAACGTTTGTGTAATTCTCTATAATTTTTATAATAGTTTTGCCAAATATCAGTCGGAAAAAGTCTACAGGGAGCTTCAAAACAGAAACCTAAGATTGAAATAATAAAAATCTACAAACCTTGTAGGATCAGAGTCAGTGAAGAAACTGTTGCGATGCGATCTCCAATTACGGGAAATGACAATTATATGATGGCAATCAGTGAAGAAACGAAACTATTGAGAGGAAATCTCAAATTATGTGGAATAATAAAAGTTCTGTAGTTAGTAACAATAATTTCAGAATAAAATACGAACAACATTTGCACAAAGAAAAAAGCGCTGATTTCCGTAATTTAAAATGCAGCACTCTCTTAGGAAAAACATACAAACTCAAAGGAATACCATAGAAAAACTGAAACTTTTAAGCAGAAATGGTTACAAACACATGTCATTCCAGCTACTGAAGGGTCGGGGTCATAAGAGGCCAAAAGAATGGAACCCTGTCATAAAACCTAAGCCTAGGGTATCCACAGCACCCCACGCGAGTACCTCAGGGTTAAAAGGGTTCTGAGAAACCTCAGGAGGACGTATCCTTGACCCTCTCTCTAGGTATTGAGATGCCCATGGAAAATCCCACCATTGAACCGACAGATATTATCACAAAGATGCATCTATCCAAAGGCTTAGGAGCATGAATTCTCAAGTAAACCATAAGCATTTGCCTTATTCGGTGTAGAAAAGTAAGGCTTTCAAAAACTACTCATATTAAAGCAAAATAAAAAACTCTTCTTTCGCTCCCACTGTTTATGCGAACCGAAAAAATGGAACCAATAAATATCGGTTCAGAAAAATATTTTTTTTTCGGTTCGGGTTCGGTTTCACTCCAGCTAAAATAACGTTTTTTTTCGGTTCGGTACCGGTTCGATGCCCTGGATATAACTGCTATGAATAGGATCATTTTATTTCGTAGTTGTGAAACTACGAACGATTTAATTATAATCACTGCATTTGAACATTTTTATAGTCCCGCTAAAACACAGGATGTATTTATAAATGCGTTCATGCATAAAGTAAAATTGAAATTGATAATCGATATGACTCGTACAGCCATAAGCGTTTGCTAAAATTATATGCACATTGAGGATACGAAGTAGATATCCTCTGCTTCAATTCGAGGTTCTATGATTCTAAAAATATATAAATATGGAATATCTTTGTTATTAATTGGAATTTTATCTTAAAGTGAGCTTAATGTTATATTTTTAGAAAAAAATTATACATTAACTATAACTATATATATTTCGAATAGACAAGAGGATAGTATTTCTGAATCAACACTTTTAAGTGTCATAGAAGATATGACGATCGTCACCAGTACTTGATAAAAGACTTCCTTAGAAAGTTTTATCGAGCTTAAATTCCAAAACATTCAATTTCACACGCTTCACATTCGAACACTCATGATCTGTTTTTCCACAGCTCCTTTTACTTCTCCTCTATAAAGGATAAATGTAAACAACAAAAAGAACTTCGATGTATAACATAACGTAGAAAATGCGATAATCTAAATGACAAGTTTTTCGGAAGAGAAAATTAAATAGTATGTGAAAGGACTGCGTCATATCTTTAAGAGACAGCTGGGAATCCTCCGTTCTTCCAATATACATATGTACGTTTACCGAAATCAAAAACATCTTCCCTTTTTTATTTCTCATATACGTAGTATTAGGGCCCAAACGCGTACATAAAATCGAATGATATCTCGTATTTATGAAATATTTCATCTTTTACAGACCATTTTTTGATAAAAATGATACTGGAAAAAATAAAGGGTAGTTTGTTTATTCTTGGAGATTTTTAGAAAAATTTCATCTATTAAAAAATGGCTACAGGAGAATTTGATTAAAATCAATCCAGTTATAGAACCTGATGTCACTAATAATACTACGTAAGCCATATATCTCTTAAAATCACTATATGGCGTCCAGTGGCATTATAATGTACGCTAAGCTACATTACGTAAGCCCTATGACGTCACGCCTCCGCCGCGATCCACTCAAAATCTTACTACAGCCTATACGGTTAAACTAAATCAAAATATATCTCTTATTTGTGGATAATATCATTCATAATAAACACTCTGAAAAGATAACTGATACTGCGCAACAATTAAGGGTAGGTACTTTATTCTGGGATATTTTGAAACAATATTCCATTTACTCAAAATTGACTATAATGATTTTCATTAAACTCCATCCAATCGTACAGCCTGATGTCACAAATAATACTATTACTAAGCCAGATGTCCCAAAAAATTACTATAAATCGCCCAGTGGCATTAAAATATACGCTGAACTACGGTAGTAGGGAAAGGAGAATGCTGATGTGCTCTGTTCATGTAATAATACTATGAAAATGAGAAACAGTCGATAAATTCTCTTTATTCAAGTTATGAAACATTTCGTTAATTTTTATTTGACAAATAGATTATGTTAGCACGCATTGTATAATATTATCTGTTTTTGCTCTCATATCATTCTTATAACTATTGGTTTCAAGTTTGCTCTTAATAATGCTAATTAAACGTATTTTAACGAGAAAAAATTGAATTAAAATCGTTTCGCGACTATAGATTTTATAGCACACAGTATAGGATCTCCATTTTTATAGGCAGACTTCTTCAATTCATTTACGGATGATGATTAAAATGTATGCGTATACCAACACATATAAGCATCTTTAAAATGTACATAATGATCTCTAATTTACATTAGACGGCTATCTGCGTAGCATAAGGACGATGTAGTATCTGGTACAAGATCATTATTATTTTCTCTTACCACATATTACATAAATTAATCCTTTTGAAAACTGTCGTGAGCACCTGTATAATTATCTCTAAAAGGTGATGATATAAAGCCTCGTCCAACACTTCTTTTTTTAAACAAACGTTTTAAAATCGCGTAAGCTGCGCGGTTGTCTCTTTCTTGCATCAGCGCGCATGCCGGTGGTAAGATAAGGATGTTTACCATTTCGTATCGTAAGTCGATTTAAAAGCTGTAAAATATCTCAGTATGACTAACGCGCTACTTTTGCGGGAATAAAGTAGCATCCTATCGTAAGTTTTGAAACGGCCGCCAATCCCTTAGTGTAAACATTTCAATAATTACGCACCAACGATTTATTTCTTGATATTAAAAAATGGATTTTCGCGGCCATTGGTTTTGATATCTCGCGTGTTCGTCATATGTGCTGCGGAGATTCGCGGTTTTGAAAACTATGTTTGGACTTCATTGCTGGTACGTTATGACAGGTCGTGTGTCCCTAAGAGCAATACTATAGGTTGGGAAAATCTGACGCTCTGTTCGAACAAATGGCAGGCGTCATCAGTGGTGAATCTTCGAAAGTGGAATCGTCAATGAATACTGCTCCCTTGTAGCCAAAACGCTGATCTGGTCCATTTTATTGGTATTGCTGAGACAGTTTCATTTTTAGATAAGAGGCGCTCCATAATTCTCTTTTAAATCGATATAACTTATTTTTTTACCATTATCCAATGTAGGGCTCGGCAACCTATGGCCCAGATGGCGCGCGAAGAGATTTAACATGGCGTGATATTTCTAAGAAGTATTACAAAAATATGTATTTACTAGGAGCGCTGTCCCTACGCGCTTCAACCCCGCTCTCCGCGCCTCCAGGGACTTCGGCGTTATACGCCTCGCTAAGCTGAAAATAATTTATCGGTGTAGTTCTTATCAAGGCACATATTTTTGGTTCATATTTTTTTCTTTGACGTACCGTTTCCGAACTATAATATTCAAATTCAGGTGGCTGGTGAAAATGAATAGTTTTCCCGGGATCTCCTAGCTTTATAAGGTGTTTTTTACCAGCGAAGCGATGGTAACGGAACGCCTTAAGGGGACATCGCCTCCATCCGTCCGCATGTTTAATCTGAGAAACTACTTGGCGGATTTAAATTAAATGGAGTATTAGCTATCCTTATTAAAATGTATCACCCAATTGTGATTCCAATAAAGTCTTCCACATTATCATCATCATAGGTAGTCTGTCCGTAGACAGTTCCGTGATTATTCATGGTTAAACCTGGTTCTCCATATACTCCTATTTTCCGCTGCCCACTTGATAACTCTCCATTTCAAATCGTCTATCAGCTGAAACCTTTTCCTACCTCTTTCCCTTTTTCCATCTAGTTTTCCTTCTAACATGTCTTTAATCATACTCTCTCTCAGGTAATGCCCAACCCAGTTTGCCTTCCTCTTTCTATTAGTCTGTATAATCATTCGCTTCTATCCTGCTCTTCGTAGCACTTCATCGTTTTTCATCCTTTCTGTCCATTTTATCTTCAGCATTCTCCTCCAAGTTCACATTTCAAAGATTTCCAAGTATTTGATGTCGTTTTTCCTTAGCGCCCACGTTTCTGCCCCTGCTATACTCCATAGATAGAATTTTATGAACTTCTTGCGGATATATTCCCTTATATTCGCAGTAAGTAGGTGTTTCTTTCTTCTGAAAGCTGCTTTTGCTTTTCCTATTCTAGTCTTGATCTCATTCGTACATTTTGCTTCTCTTGTTATGATTCTTCCAAGGTATTTATAATCTGAAACTTGTTCTAAATGCTTTCCTTCAATACTTATGTTCAGATTCTCTTCTTTGCCTTATATTCGAATGACCTTGGATTCTTCTGTATTTATTTTCATACCGTATTTTCTACCTGCTATTACTAGTCTATTTATCATTCTCTGGAGTTATTCTTCCTCTCTTGTTACAAGTACTTGATCATCCGTGTATTTTCCTATTCTTATAATCCTTCCTCCAATTTTGAAATCTCCTGTGCCTTCTTGCATTAGACTTTCTCCATATATATTGAATAGGGTCGGCGATTGGCAGCAGCTCTGTCTTACTCCTCTACCGATATTTACTCCGCAGGTGTCCGCCTGACCTTTGCAACTTGATTCACATATAGCTTTCTGATCAGTCTCCTGTCTTTCCAGTCTATGTCTATATCATTTAATATCTTCATCAACATTATCCAGTCTACTCTATCAAAGGCCTTCTGCTAGTCTACGAAACATACGCAGATATCTTGACTGTACTCTATTGCCCTATGTGATATGATTATAAATACTCCTATAGTATCCCTAGTTCCTCGTCATTTTCTGAAACCGAATTGATCTTCCCCTAGCATTTCTTCTGCCTTTTTCTCCAGCCTTTTATGAAGAATCCTCGTGATGATCTTCGAAGTGTGTGACAGAAGGCTTATCGTTCTGTAGTCTTTAAACTGCATTGTCTCTGGCTTCTTCTTTAGAGGGATTACCGTTACTCTAGGAAATCTCGAGGCCGCTCTCCAGTATTGTAAATCTCATTAATTAATTTCGTGATTACTTTTAATCCTTCTGATCCTATGACATTATATACCTAAGCCGGTATTCTATCACTGCCTGTGGCTTTCCCTTTCTATAGTAACACTATCGCTTTTTCTACTTCGCTCTCCATAATACTTGGTTCAAAGTTGTCTTCTTTAATGTTTTCCTCATCTTCCAGTTCTGTTTTTGCCGATCCTGCCTGCTTGCTGTATAATTCCTTAATGTATTCTTCCTACACCTGTACTACATCCTTTGTTTCTGAAACTATCTTCCCATCCGTATTCATAATTCCTTTACCACGAATTCCGTTAGACTCTTATCTTCTAATTCCAGTGCCCTAGCGTACATCATATCGTACCGTCCCAACTTCTCCATTTGTTGTATTTCATCACTTTTTTCTTTTATCCAATTATCTATAGCTTTATCTGTTACCCTTCTCAACTCATTGTTTATGCATCTATAGTTGGCTCTACCTTTTTCACTCTTAACGTTTTTCCATTTTCGTCTCTCATCCATTTTCTCCAGCATTTCTTTGGTGATCCATGGTTTTCTGATTTTCTTCTCTTGTTTTCCAATCTCTTTATCCAAGGTATCCTTGATACTGTTTTTAATTTCTTCCCATTCTATATCCACGGTCTTTGGTTTGTTTTCCAAATTTCTTAGGCGATCTTCCAACTTCATGCCTACTACATCCTGCCTTTCTTTCAGTTTTTCTAGGTCCCAAGTCTGTCTTTCTCTTCTCGCTTTTCTTATTTGTTTGAGCTTTGTACTTAGGTCAACTATTAGAAGGCTGTAATCTGAATCAATGTCTCCCCTGGTAATGACTTGGCGGTTCCTGAATATTTGTTTTACTAGGATGTAATGTATTTGGTATCTCATTCTGTCTACCGGGTTTTTCCATGTGTATGACCTTCGTTTGCGGTATTTGAACGATATATTCCACTGTATATAATCACTTAAATAAACGTATACTCGTATCTCGTTAAATGATATTCGTCGAACAACAAATATCAAATGTTTTGTCTCCCTAGCTCTTATATGATCTGTAAGGTAGAGATTGAAGAATGTATTCGAATAGAGGACAACATTTACCATGAAAAAATCCGCACGATTACGCATGTATGACTTATAGATTCGGAGAAAAATAATCGAGAAAATCTCAAGCATATTATCACATATTTGGTTTGCATCGATCGCTACAACAATTCTATCGGTAAACAACAATTAAAAACCATGTATTTTTCTCCCATGCTCTTATATGATCTGTGAGCTATAAATTTTGAAAAATATTTGGATAGAAGACAAAATTTACCACTAAAAAGTCCGCGGGACCACATAGTTACGACTTATAGTTTTAGATATAAAATTCGAGAATATCCCAAGTAGGTATATAATATCACATATTTTATTTACGAAAATTATATCGGCAATCAACGATTATAAAACGATATTCTTTACTCCCAGGCTCTTATATGAATTGCAAAGTAAGATTGAAAAATGTATTCAAGTATAGGACATTTATCACAAAAATACCTTGGGGCCATATAATTACGACTTATAGTTTCGGAGATAAACATTTAAGAACAGCAGAATCTTTCAGTGTCCTTTTATACGCATTTCCCATAAAGAACGCCTTTAAAATCTCTGTGTATTCCATTTATGGAGTGCCCATACTTTTCCTTCTTTTCTTTTAATCGCAGCACCTTTCCGCCCCGAGGTCAGAATTTTAACAATCAACTTCATAGCGCAATGCTCTCTTTAATAATTTCTTGATATATATATATATATATATATATATATATATATATATATATATATATATAACAACATCGGTTTAATTACGAAATAGTAATAGTTCGAATATTTGACGGTAGGGAGATTGAAAGTGCCAAGGGGTGGAGAGGAGAGGAACATTAGGTGGTTAACTCTATGCTGACATTAGCAACAATGCAATTTCCCTCGACGACGAAAGATTAACTCGAAAAATACGCGGAATTTTCGTGTTCAAAACGAATCTGTGGACCGATTCGACTCATATTTGAAAATCGACGGTAGGAAACTGAATTTTCCTTCTTTTAGGTGTTGTTTGGTACAAAATCCATATTCATTTGATGATTACTTATTCCTAAGTAATTTTAAAATGTGATAGCGGTGTAGGATGATCATTGTTGATGATGATCACCATTAGGTTTTTCTGTTACGAAATGTCGGCGCTTGCATACTGCAAGAGCTTAAAAAAATCACCATACACCAAGATCTATACTAGTAAATAAACCAACGCTATCTCCAGAGCATGCTATTTATAATGAATATGTATCATACTAAAAATAATAATAATATAGATATAAATGGAATATTTTATGTGTTAGGATTAAGACGCCATATGTTTACCTAGTTGGTTGACATTAACGATATTATGTAATATAGTCCATTGATTCCCATTGAAAGCATTAAATCAATGCTCTTGAAGTGTGGATAGTCAAATCCCATTGAAAGTCATTGGAGTCGTTGCTATGGTAGTTAATATTTTTCATTGTTGAAAACCGAAAAACGTTTCATAATATTATAATTCAAGTCGAATTTTTACGCAAATTCAGCATGGATTTGAATTTTGTCTTCAGGAAAAATGAAATTCACTTTATCATCCATAGTACCCGATTTTGTATCATAATTGTAAATAATTTAAAAAAGCAATTTTCATATGGGTATTTTAAATTAGGCTTTGAGGTCAGAAACACCCCTTAAATATAACTTTTTCTGGAATATCGGATATTTTCCAGAGGTTGTACCCAATTACCTATCTTCTTGCCAGATTTCAGTTCTGTAGCACTTATAAAGTACCTTAAGTTGTACATGATATATCCAATATCTAGGCTTGGTAGGATTCGATTTAAATCGAAAAACGTCTATAATCGTGGATTTCTTTAAATTTTGAAAATCTGCGAAAATGAATAGTCGTCGATAAGCGTCGATTTTCAAACAATATGGAAAAGTATACGTCTAAAAAACCTATCTTATTCCGAATTATAATATTAAAGTCGTTTCTGTTTACTTTTTCACGGTATTATTTCCTACCTACGATTTTGTTACTTTTATGAACTTGCATTAACAGTGGGACTGAAAGAAGGGTGCATATTTCCTTACATTCAAATATGCGTATTTTCTACTCTGAACATTCCGTTAACCGCAAGGCCCTAGGGTAGTTTTGAGAACACGTTTCTTAGCCCTTTTGTGGTTTTTGAGATTGTATTTGTCGACCAAATGGTGGAACATTCCACGAGCCTCTCTATACAGATACGATCATGGATAAGACCTGCTCAGAGTTCTTCGAGCCCTGTTTAATGAGGTTCGGAAGAAAGGAATTTCTGTGGTCGTTTTGCTACCCCTTCCACACATCTACCCATGGGGTGCAATCCTAGAACAAATGTTTCTCGATTCCTTGCTATGGTTTTGCGTATAGATTGAAGTTGTTGTATGCACTTTCGCCCCTTCTCCGTATGCACTGAACCCACTCTTTTGGCAGTCTTTCTCAACATTTCAATTTATATATATAATGGTTTAAAAAAAGGTGCACATAAATTAGCAATCTTTACTTGGAATTGAAGAGGGATTAAGGATTAATAATTATTTGCTATTTGTCGCAAAATATTTTGCCGATTGGAAAAACACACTTTAATCAGAATTTGATTTGATTGTTGATCGAGCGCTGTACAATTAAGTCTAATTTTTCTCTATATATTTTGTTAGATAAAGATAATGCTTGGTACAGTGATGAAATATATCAAATAATACAAATGCACTATTATCGGGTTTTGATTCCAGTATTAACACTGTTCCTGAACGTTTTGCCATCAATCCAAAAATAGCCCGCGATATTTTGTGGTTGGCTCAAATGTGGTGATTTTCTTGGTTAAAAGTCAAGATTTAACAAGTAAAAGATCAAATTAACGATTTAAATATACGTATTACTTTGTATTGTATACGTTTTTCACTGTAAGTAAAAGATAAAATAATATTATAATAAATTCGTTATTGAGCGTTTTCTTTTATTTAGAAAATTAAGAATTTCGAAAAAAAATTTAAATCATCGAATTGAAAGACCGAAGCCTGCCAGCCATATTATAAGTAGTAATTTTAAGGGTCCATATTCGTCGAAAATCTCTCTGAAAAAGAAACGATTTAAATCGTCAATTAAAAAAATAAACGTTGAATTCTACCAAGCCTACCTATATCCTACATATGTAAGAAGCAGCTATTTATAATGATGTAAAAAAGAATTTTTCTTTGATTTTACGTGCATTTCTTATTGTGATGATGCCGCATTATGTTGTAAAAATATAAGGATCACCTCGTTGCAAGCGTTATGGAGAAAATTAGTTGAAGGAAGGCACGCGAGTAGGGCAACATATATCGAATATTGATAGAGTGGCAGTCAACGGAAAAACCGTTGCCGACGCATGATCAAAAGCATAGAACTCAGTTTGGATGACGGGGTCATAGGCATTTATCGTGTAGAGAAGGCAGCTTTTAAAGACTCTAAACCTTAATAACGTTCTGTCTCGGGTAATAACGTGTTTTTTTTTTCAATTTCTCCATTAGTTTTCATTAACCTAGTCAGAGCCCGACCTAATAAAACTGTGAATTAATCATCATCCGGCGAGACAGAACCGCGCAAATATTCGCTCATTTGTTTTTCATCACGCCGGTGCAAGCGGAAGGACGTAATTTCGTGAGCGGGAGTGTACGTCTTCTTTTCAGAAGCGCGCTCTTTATTGTTGTCGGTTTTCATTCTTTTTTTCACCACTCCAAACCCCTCCTCGCTTCTTGGGAAATAGGTCACGCCGGGGAAAAATGAAAATTAGGTAAAGGGATGGCGGGGAAATAAAAGATAAAGGATCTCTGGTAGAAGAGTGCCTTGCGAGAAGGAGTCTGGGATTGAAGGAGCGAGGAAAGATTCCGCCCTCTTTCTCATTCTCCTTACCTTCAATTTCTCGTTCTCTCTCGTGCTCCTGGCCTTGAAAAGCGGTGTAACCAAGACGGCTCCTTGTTCAGCCGCCCCAGGATCGCGATCTAACCACCCTCATACTCCTCCCCCATCCACTTGCTTACATCACCGGCCGCCAGGTGCCTTCGCTACTTTCCTCTTTTTCACGTGACCCACCACAAACACTCCCCCCCCCCCACGCTGTAAGGGATGGGAGCTTCCCTCGCTCTTTCTGTTTCACATCCTTTTACTTCTCTCTCTGTTTCTCTCTTCAACCGAGTTATAAAAGTTAGTCTTAAGAAGCCTCCTTTCTAAGGATATGCATTTGCATATTCTCGGCATGCATGGCGTTCTGTGCGCACGCTTGAACGTGCATCTTCATGTTTGTCTTGATTTTTGCGACAGTTTATGTGAGCGCCTACCTTAGAAAATAGTAACGCTCTTATGTGTGTTAGAACGGAAACAGTAGGGCTATCATATTGTTAAAAAATCTTATGTGGACACCACATGACTTTCTCCGTACCTGTAATATTTCTAAAAATTCCAAATAGATTAAATGATGATAAATATTTAAAGATTTCAAAAATAACAAAAATAAACTCAAACAGTAGCCTTCTGATATTGGATATAGCTAGGAAGCTCCAACAATTAAGAAAATAAAAAGGAGCGTTACTAAGACGTAACCAAGCGTAAAGTGTTTACAATAGTCGCCGGTAGGTGGTGTGGCAGTGGCAGCTAAAAAATTAGTTTTAAAAATATCCCTTAAACAATGAATTATATGGGAAAATGTTTCTAACACACGTTGTAGAAAATTAAATTTACTACAACTTTTATTATACTTTTTACATTCATCAAATACTAAAGCAAATATTTAAAAAAGTGACAAGAATAAACACCCACTTTCGGTTGACCGATTTTTATCAAAAAATAATCAGTTCTTGTCCCTTTAACAAAACTTTCAAATGTTAAATTTCTCGTTGACCTAATTAACAGTTTTTGAGTTAGAGCAACCACAAAATTGCTATCACATACACAGACACCCACAGACATAATCGAGCAAATAGTCAAAACATGTTCAGGGGACCTTAAAACGCATTTCCAATAAATCTCGAATTCGATTTTT
Source organism: Tanypteryx hageni (assembly GCA_028673005.1). Classification (NCBI taxonomy): domain Eukaryota; kingdom Metazoa; phylum Arthropoda; class Insecta; order Odonata; family Petaluridae; genus Tanypteryx; species Tanypteryx hageni. Next base: position 62,675,465 of record CM054115.1, on the reverse strand, counting down.
TTCATGAAAACAGTTCTTTCTCTATACTTTGTGTATGGAGAAAGTAAAAATTGTCTCAGATGTTTACATCATTCCTACGGGTGTTCCGTAAGCTAGTGAAACCTATTATGTAATACGTATAAACAGCAAATTGGTTATGTTTATGTTTATTCGTAATAAAACCACAGGAAGGATAACCTATACGAAAACTCTTTTTATCGATTAATTTCGGATATTGACAATAGTGCAGAAATTAATTTTCAAACCCCGTATATGCAACGTTTTTAAGTCTTAGCCCCATCAGTGTCGATTTTATTTGGGGTGCCAAAAAATGTCAGGTTTTTTCATTTGTCTATTTGATAACCTGTAGATATATGTATGTGAACATATTCAGAAAAATAATAAAAGATAGGCTACGAAATGGCTTGCCGCAGTTAACTCGGGCAGATAAATTTTGGAACTCGAATGATCTCGAGCAAACCGATAAATGAGTTAACCGCAAACTTTAGGTTTTCTTCGACCTTTTTCTCGTTTCTTATTCCTCTTTCAGCCTTTCGTATTACAAATACTATCATTATGTTTCTCATCATATAATTTTCTTTTTCTTTGTTCTGTAGCATTTGTTGAATACTCCGTCTTTTTACATCGCATTCCTTTATTGGCTCCTTCGCAACGTCCACTTGAAACCGAATGTATGAATTTGTATACATTATATAATTAATAATTACTTTCACCATCTCGCTCAATGTTGCAGAATTTGCACATTTGTCGTTTCAATTTATCGACTTAATTTCTACTCTTAAACAAATTATTGTACTAAAGTAATGTACGTTCTCGTATTATCATTTTAAATATCCCCTTTTTTAATCTACATATGTAAATGTTTAACTTGGCGATTAATTAAGCTGTGTTAGTAGTTAGTTCAGATAAACATCAATAAACCTTGCAAATTTGCACGATGTTTCAGTTAATATTATTATAATAATAATTGTATATATCTATAACGGGATTAATTTATAGCTCTTATATATTTCTTCCGATGTCTCTCCGCCTTCCCCACATTCTTCATCTATCTTCTTTTTGCTCTTCTCTTCTTCCATTCTATTCTCTTTCCACGGCATGCTTTCAAGCATCAATTCAATTCTACTCTTTCGAATATTCCATCATCCAGTCCTCTCTGTAACTCCATCTCTACCCATATTCTTTCCACCTCTCTCCAGCCATCTTTCTCCCTTCTCTCCAGCCATCTTTCTCCCTTCTCTCCAGCCATCTTTCTCCCTTCTCTCCAGCCACCTTTCTCCCTTCTCTCCAGCCATCTTTCTCCCTTCTCTCCAGCCATCTTTCTCCCTTCTCTCTCTCTCATTCCCACTATCTCAGTGTCCTCTGATTTCCATAGCCTTCTCTCGGTTCGTTTGCATTAACATAGGACAGTCGCCATAGCAAAAAGGAATCTACTTTCGGTGCACGCGAATATCCTCTTAAGCGAGTCCCAAAGAGCCATAGCTCACCTGGTCAGTTGCCCGAATGCGATATGAGAGACCTTTTACTTCAGTTTCAGTTGGCGCAACGGAACAGAGGTCGGTAGAAGCCAACGTAAAGGAAATATAGCGAGGTCGAGATGCCTCCGGTATATATAATTCGAGTCAAGTGGGACCGAGCACACGTTCCTTTAGCTCCGCTCCAATTAAGAGCTTCTCAGCAACGGTTAAACTAATTTGTTTTATAAACATCATCCTCTTTGCTTAAACCTTTTTTGCCCCATTACTCGATTTGAAGATAATGGCACATCGCTTGTGTATTTAGCTACCGCTACTCACGTTGAACTTTGGCTGTCCCTTTAGGGACACCCCGAGGGGTGTGCTTAGTAATTTGATTATATTTAACCGACTCTCAACTCTAAAATTCTCAATTTTGTAGGTATGAGAATGCTGGACATAGAAAAATACAGCGGAATTATTCTACAGGTTGGATTGTTTAAATGAAGCCGTAAAGAATAATTAAAAAACTTGAAATTTTACTTACACTCATTTATAGAACATTTTCAAAATGATCACCATTATTACTCGTCAAGTAAAAGCTTTATCTGTCAGCATATATTGTAGACGGATTATCTGGTAACTTCTCTACCAAACATATTTTAGCGTTCAATAAAGCAATAAAATTGAGACTAATCATCTTTGCAGGTTAAAATTTGTGATGGTTAAAAGAAGATATAAATAAATGGCATTAAAAGTTTATCCTTTTTATTATTGCGTATTTTTTCATTTATACGGTCCACCCGTTAGTATTTGTGTTAAATAATTAAACAGAAAAGGGGATCTGCATCTATTTAAATTGTATTGCTCCTTACTGATTATTACGAATTAATGTTGCGTACGATTTAACTGTACCTGCTAACTTTCCTCAAAAATTAAGAAAAAATTCTGTTTTACATGAAAATTTCAAACATTATATGTATGTCAATAGACTTACTAGCATATGAAAATTCATTGATTATGTCGTGGGTTTGTCATTATTAAAGAGTGACATTGATTAATTTTGTAATAAAAATGACTCCCGCTCAAACATTTTAATACTCACCAAAATATGCCAGTAATATTACAGTTAGCGTCTTCACTGTTGAGGTAATATGAGGTAATGAATCGACGAGGAAGAACTTATTAAAAAGTCAGATGTAATTGGGTCTATCTATATGCTATCGTTTACCCAAAATGAAGCGCAAAATTTTAATTTTATTATTTAGTCTCGAAATCCGCGGTGAAGACACATCCTTGCAATGCAGAATAGGAGTATCCGACATGAGGCCCATGGGCCACACGCAATCCGCGAGACGAATCTGCCCTCAGCCACAGATGAGAACCAGAGTACGCACAGAACCACTGTGTATTGGTTGAAAATATAACATCTTCAATCGTTTGGACGAAACTAGTTCCTCATACCAAAATCTAAGCTTCAGCAGAATTGATAATTTCTAATTTTCTGTCCAAGCTAGACTATTGAATAGGATAATAATAGTAATAGGGTTTCTCTTCGACACGACGGGTTAATATTCAATCACAAGATGCTTGATGTTGTTGTTTGCACGAAATCGCTATCTGTTATAGGCCTAGTCTTGTATATCATTATCTATGTAGATTTATCGAGATCCTTCGAATTATTTGTAACATATGAAGTGGGTATATTTATGCCAATGTTTACCTTGCACGCTATCATATTAATAAGCATTACATATTCATTGAGATGGTTGTGTAAAATGCGATTGCGACCGAACTTCGCGTCGATCTTTTTTATTCTGTTTTCCGGTTTTCGTCAGTGCACGCTACTGTCTTGAGGTTGACATTTAAGCTCACGGTATCCTTATTAATTTATAATTAGCTGTTCTGCTGCATCCGAGGTCAATTAGGTCATAAATAATAAAAATGATTGGCGTATGCCCAGGGCATAATTGAATCCGTAATTGGAGACCATTTCAAAAACCTGTGCTGTATAGCGTGCGAGAAAATGATGACCGCTTACTGAGCTAAAGAATGGATCGAACATGGAGGTGAACATCGTCGTTTCACGGAAGTTTTCTTTTTCGAGTTTGAAAGTAATTGACCTTCATCTTCCCGATCTCTCTGCAATCGCTGAATTACTAATGATGTATTTTTTACTGAATTCTCCACATTTAATTGAATTTTGCGTACACATGCACGAAATAACAAAAACTTTTGGATGCGTTAAGGTAGCTTACTTCTGAATCTACACATACGTACATTTAATTAATAATCCTGTAAATACACGAAAACCTTATTTAAACCCGAAATTGCGGCCTGTAACACAAATTTTCGAGCCTCGAAAGGCGGAATTTTAACACACTATGGTTATAAAAATTTGAAAGTTACATAATATCCGTCGTCCTTCGACACGCGTGTTATTTCACGCCGCGACCGAAATATCTTTATGGAAAAATCCGACTCGCGTGCTACTTTTTCACCTAATAATGTTCCTTCCCTCTCTATCAACACGGTAAATGAACACGGTAGGCACGTTGATCAAAGCGCGAGGTTTGTGTTGCCGTAATGGGATTTCTTAAATCTAGATTCGGAGTGCTCGCGAAACAAAAGGAATTCCATTTTTGGCGCTCACTAATTTATTTCAAGGGACCGTGGTCCGTTAATCCGTAACCTCCACGCGTATCCGTCTGGCTGCATTCGTAACCACGGCACCCGACGCACTCTCCACCCTCCAATATCGCCCCCAATTTCCTACTCGTCTTGCCGCCGTCTCTCCATCACTTACCTTCCGCCTTATCTTCCATCTCCTGCCATTCTTCCCTGTAATTCCATATCGCTCCTCGTCTTTATCAATCTTCTGTCTGATTTTTCCTCTTACGCATCCTATCTTCCTTGTTCTCAGAATCATTACTTCGCTCGGTTTCACGAATGTCTTCCGTTTTCTCTCTTCCTCGTTTTTCCTCCGCTTTCCATTCTTTCTTTCAATCTGACGTACCTTACGTCACTTCCTTTCTCCGTCAAAATGCAACCTCCCCCACGCTTTGCTTCACCTTTCATTTAATCTTTTTCTGTCTCTCACTTTTAGTTTCTTCTCCAGCTTCCTCGGTGTATTTTCATCTCTAGCTCGAATCCTCCGTAATCTTATTTATTGTTTCTTCCTGCTCTCTCACACATCTCCGTTTCCACTCGACTTTCTTTCTCTCATTTTTTCATCCTCATTCCACTTCCGCCTCTCTTTCCCCTTCCCTCTCTCGCGCCTTCGTGGGCGCGCGTTTATATGTTCTCTTCGCTATTGCTTGCCTCTCAATCATTTTTAAATCCTGTCGGTAGGTTTCTCAGTTGTTTCATTCCCCCATTCTTGTGTGGTTTTTTCCCTAAGGCACACGTTGCAGAATAATTTCCTTCCCCTCCGCGAATATCCTTTTCTTTTCCCCCAATGTTAGGTTTTTTTATCAGTTGTATTACCTTGTTTTTTTGTACTTGACTGTGGTTTAGATCAGTTATTCCTCAACTTTCAACTGTTGCGGCCCCCTTTAAATTGTAAATTGTGAAAATAAGGAACTTAAATACGAATGTCTTCATTTTACATAACTATTAACAATTTTTGTAACATCGTATTTCCTAAAATTCCCTGATAATTTTTTATTATTCGTGAAATTTTTATTTATTTCGCATTTCATCCTACATCCAAAATTTTGCGCCCCCTACTTTGAGAAACACTGGTTTAGACGGTCGAAGAGTCTGTATACTCTCAATTTTGCCCCAATAGAAATGATTGTACACCTACATATATCTCTCCATCGCGTTTCTTTGTTACTTTTTTCCTTTTTACTTCCTCTTTCTCTCTCCTTTGCTTTTTCGTCTAATCTTTTTTTGCCTCTTGACCCGCTTCATTTTTCATTTTTTTATCTGTGTCACGCTTTGCGATTTTGATCATTTTTTTATCCTCTCATCATCTCTGTCTCTCACCTCTACCCTTCCTGTCCACTCACTCTCTCAGCTTTTTGGGAACTAGTGAAGACGGCTGAAGCGAATGAATAATTCAGGAGCCGCTGCTCATGCAACACCGTCGCCACCTCCGACTCCATCCAATCCCTCTGCTCCACCCATTCCCTCTCCTCTGTCCTCGACTCGTCCTCTCCAAATCCCTTTCCGGAGGCGGCCGCAGGTAACAGCAAAGGTAACCCGAAAATGGATGTGCCCCTTTGCGATGACTGGGTGTCGAAAATGGAGGGATCGGCGTATGACTAATTAATTATCCGAGCTATTAAAATAGGTGTAAATGATTCTCTTTCGTTTGGATACGCATGCGATTTGTGTTGAAATGACTGCTTTACTTTTGTCACCCTCATGCCACTCGGAGTGAATGTTTATTAGTCGAAGAGTTTAAAAAAAAAGAATTTAGTGATTGTATTTCCTAATGTAATTTTAAGTAAGTAATTTTTAAGGCTCTCAGAACGTAAAAACTACTAAATATTTAGAATGAGAATCCAATAAGGCTCGCAGAACTTATTGGATTCGCATTTAAAAAAGTACATCTGCATTTTTACATTAAAATCAATCACCATTTATTTTTCCAATCTCAACTCATCGATTATGGAGATTCCGTTTTAACACGTAATCCCGAAGATGTCCGCGGACGTGTTATTGTTGATGATGAATTCTGCGGCTTCTACGAAGTTAGGGGTGTTTCACGAGATGGATTTTATTTATTATTTCGTATCATATAATCAAGAAATAATAATAATAATAATAATCAGGAAATGGTTACAAAGCTAGAAGACAGGATGATGGAATATGGAATGAAAATGAACATAAAGAAAACAAAGGTGATGAGAATAGGGGATAGAGAGATTATGAATGTGTCAATAAAGGATGGAAGAGTGGAGCAAGTGAAACAGTATAGATATTTGGGAAGCATGCTAACTGAAGACTGGAGAAGTGAAAAAGAAATAAGAACAAGAATAGCAATGGCAAAAGAAACATTTAATAGGAAAAAACGGCTACTATGTGGTAAAATGGATTTAAATCTGAAGAAACGTCTTGTGAAGTGCTATGTTTGGAGTGTATTGCTTTATGGGTGTGAAACATGGACGCTAAAGAAAAGAGAGAAAGAAAGACTAGAGACATTTGGAATGTGGGTGTGGAGGCGAATGGAGATAAGGATGGATAGGATAAGGAATGAAGCAATACTAACAAGGGTGAATGAGAAGAGAAGATTACTTGAAACAATTCAGAGGAGGAAAAGTAACTGGTTAGGGCATATCTTGAGAGGAGAAGGTTTACTATTGATGGTGTTGGAAGGATCAGTAGAAGGTGAAAGGAAAAGGGGACGTAGAAGAATAAAAATGTTTGACGATCTGAAAGAAAGGGGAGGGTATCAGGAAATGAAAGAAATGGCAAGGAACAGAAAGGAGTGGAGACAACGCTGGTGCCAGGGACCTGCCTAGAGGCAGAACACCTCATGATGATGATGATAATCAAGAATGAAATAATTTCATTTATAAAATTTTCTAAGTAACCACAGTTACCATAAAATTGTTGAGTTAAAGCCGTTGCGCACTTTAGCTAAAAAGATTATAATTTAGCGATATTTGTCTATGTTTATCTGAAATTTGTATAGTTTAGATTTGAAGCAATGTATAACCATAATATCAATCATCTAATTAGATAAATTAAGATATAAATTTTATAAAATGAATAAAAATACAATTATTTTAACATTCTAACATTTCCAGAGAATTTTAATGATAAGCACATCAGCTATAGCATTGAAGTAGAATATTAAAAAACGATAAATTAAGTCCACGTAGCTGTAAACGTATTGCTAGACTTTTGCATAAAAAGAATCACTAAGAAATGGACGGATTGTCCAGTCCTTTTTTGTAGTACAAAAAACGGAAATTATGTCTAAAGCTTGACAACGATATTACTAAAAGAGTAATTAACACAATTTATAGTTTTGATCACAATATATCCAGCGGACGCAATTTTTATTTTAAAAAATAAGAACCAATGCATTAAAAGCTGCTTTGTCGAGGAAATTGATCTTCGAGGATATTGTTCAATATCCCGGGCCATTTAGCACGTCTTAACTTTCATATTTCATCGTAAAGGAATGTCTACTCATAGTCCACTGGCACACCCTAGATACATAAATATCTCGCAATTATTTAAAAATAGAATAAAGGAATATTAAGTGAAAATTATGGAAGTGTTTTTCGCGTCCACCCTTTAACGGAAGAAATAGGATTTTTCGTGATTTCCCCAGAAATAAAAGCTAAAACATCACTTGTACGTATACTAGGCACCCCCGAGATACAGAAATATCTCGCCATTATTTAAAAATAGACTAAAGGAATATTAAGTGAAAATTATGGAAGTGTTTTTCGCGTCCACTCTTTAACGGAAGAAATAGGATTTTTTGTGATTTCCCAAGAAATAAAAGCTAAAACATCACTTGTACGTATACAGGGGCGGGCTGCTAATACTAAACCGGCCCGGCTGACTGTGCCACCGGCCCGATTTTTTTTTAAATTATAGTTTAATCACTATAAGAATTCATTATCTCATCGATATAAGTGCGGATGAAAATATGTTGAATAGTATCTCTCAACTATATTAATAAAAATAATAAAATTGTTTATAATAGAGCTATTATATATAAACCAATTATTATAGTAATACCTTAACAATATTACAATATTTAAATTTTATAACGCCCCAGTCGGCCCTCATGGGCACCGGCCCTTTGGACGATCGCCCAATTGCCCGTATTACCAGTCCGCCCCTGCACGTATGCCATTCATTATGGTTTCAGTAATTAAATCGGATAAAGTTCTTTCTATTTAACTGTGGTTTTTTTTATAGCTTCTAAATATTTAAGCAATCGCCATCTTGCAGAATAATATATTAAACAACTAAAATTTTGGCGACAGAATTCTCTCTGAAATTGGAAAAATTCCGCTTCTATGATTTACGGTGACGTAAAATGCCTTTGGAAGAATACTCACGAATAACGCTAGCTGAAATGTACACCTGAAGTGTACTCAGCTTATCCTTGGCTATGCCATCGATTGGATCCAAGTTATTTTCCCGTCAACGATCGGATGGTTACCATTAAAGAGACATTACTTTGTATCAAAAATACACATCTAGTTTTCCAAATAACTTAAAATTCCGGTGCCATAAAACTCTTGGCAAAGTAGCATTTGCATCTTAGATACATAGTAATTCTTGTTAATTCAGCGATTCTTTGTTTAAAATAACATTTGTATCTACGGTCAGTAAATTACCTCTCAGTATAGCTGTTTTATAGTTTAAAGGCTCACGTACCCCATTAGGCTGTTGTTGAACTACGGAATAACCTTCACATTTTATTTGATGCAAACCATTAGCTAAACACGCTAATTAATATTTGGAATTATACCGCGCTAGAGAATAGTTACTGCTACTTATAACGTTGTTTGATTCTCCCTCTCACAGACCCCGAGCAATATTCGATGCGTGGATGGAGGGTGAAATATTTCCTCTATTTGCCAAACGGCGCATCATACGCATTTTTCGACGAAGTCAGAGGATGCTTGAGGATTTTTCGACTAATGAAAATGTTTGGAAGTTCTAACGGCTTGGTCTAGGATTTTCTTCTAAAAACCGCAGGAAGTGTCGCGGCGCAGTCAACTCTTTATACTGTTCCTTGCAGAATGTTTGCGGCGAGGGTTCAAAGGGACCCGTGGGGATATAGCAAAGTTAATTTTTTAGAGCTCGTGTTTCTTGCTCTTTCGCATTGTGACTCTCCTTTCAATTTAAGCTTAATACTCCTTCCATGCGAAATGCACAATTTTGAAATAGCTTTTCTCTCTCTCACACACATACACAAACACGCGCACCTACGCGAAAACTAAAGCACACACACACGCAAGTATCTCAAAATAGACTCCTCTACCTTTCCAGATCCCTTTCGGTTGAGATGTTAATTTCAAAACTTAAACCAGATGTCCGGAAAGATAAGGTTTAACAATTGAGCTCCCAAATTGCAAAAGGGGATGGTGGGGCAGAGTCCGCGTTCTTTCGGAAGGAATATAAGCTACTGAGCAACCTAATTTTATGCTGTAGCTCAAGTCTCGGCAATCCGAAAGGAGAACAATTTTCCAGGCCAGTTCTCTTTATCATTAGCACCATAAATGCCACCGTTCCTATTACTTTTCCAATTATATCAGCTTTGTCATCTCCACGTTTAGATTTATGGCGGTTATGATTGTTAATAGCCAGTGACAGCTCGCGGAATCTTTCATAATAAACATGGAATAGGCGTTTAGTATCAGGGTTGAACTTGGGTGAAAATAATTTTGGAAATACAGGTAGTTCTCGATTTCCGTGGTTAACGCGTTCCTGAAAACTACAGCGTAAATCAAATTCGCGTAAAACGAGAACAATTTTCCCATATAAAATAATTGAAATGTCCAGGTTAAGGGGAGTACGTTCCTGTAGTGGCCTACCAAACATCATTGAAATTTCAAATTGTAATACACAATCTTTTTGAACTTAGCGAATAATTGGTTCCAGAAAACTGACACGAAATGCTAACTCGCGAAGTGCAAGTCCTATTTTCCCATAATACGCAATGTAAAAATACCAGTACGGTTCCGAGTCCACCTAAAAAATTCACTTTTTATCATAAATAATGCAGTTTAACTGAAAATAAAAGAAAACTTAACAGCCAATGAAAACCTAGCATTATAAAGTGAAAAAATTATTTTAACTACTTTCAAAACGTGTAATAGCAAATTAAAACCCTGCATTACAAAGCGATTACATTTCTTTCGTCAATTGTGCAGTTAACCCTTAGCATATTTTCGCATGCAATTTTCCATGTTTTGTTCATTCCAAGGAAATGCTTTAATTTAAATGGATTAACTACTGAAATGGAATGTTGAGTACGCGATGCACGGATGTTTTCTTATGTTTTCAAACAAACATTTCCAAGCCGCAAAAAACACTAGCATTATAAAGTGGTAACATTTATTTTATTAATTACGTTCCAAATGCGTAACAAAAAATCAAAACCTTTCCTAATAAAGTGATAACATTTCTTTTAATTATTCAAAATTTGTCATAAAAACGAATCATTAAATATGTAACATTTCTTTTAGTAATCGCTTTCAAAATACGCGGCAGAAAATCTTCCGTTACAAGATGATAGCAATTCTTAAATTTACATTAAAAATTCGCAATAAAAATGAAACCTTAACAAAAAAAATGACATTTCCTTAAATTACGTTCAAAATATGTACAAAGATAATAGCAAATGAAAACCTTACATTCCAAAATGATGATGTATCTTTAAATTTTAAACTAAAGATTCATCATCGAAAATAGCGGCGCTGGGGGTGAAGTTCAAACTGAGCTACAAAAAAATTAAGTTGTCAGTTATCACGTTTGTTTAGTTCAAAAACTGCTAATAATGAGCATTATAAATATAATATAATAATAATGTCCTTTTGTAGAGCGCCAAAGTTTAAACTGAACTCCGAAACAAAAAAGTAGAGGGAGTTCACGCTTTTTGTCATCGCAAACGTGCGTTTCAAACCGCATAAATGTAAATTTTTGCACCGCGCAAATTGAGAACATGCCTAAAATTATAAACAGTCTAAATCCAAATTCGCGTACATCAAAACCGTGCAAAACAAGAACTGCTTGTGTTATGAAAAGGCTTAACCATCGGTAAAAATTGTAAAAGAGAGAGAGAAAAATTCAAAGCTTGCTCCTGGAAGAGACTCTTTGTATAGAGGCGGAAGCGAGAAAAAGATCTCGTGAAATGCATTTATTTATAAAATTCCTACAAATCAAGTTAATTACATTCTCCAAACAAAAATAACATAATTAGAATGAAAATTATAGTCCAATAATATGTTTAATTCAATTGCAGAATGCCCAAACCTTTCCTACAATGTTCATTATTAAAAAATATGACAATTGAAAGTTATTATAATTAAGATTTCCGAATCATTTAAAAAAGTATAAAAATAAAATAAAAATGTCATTTTATGTACAATTGTATTGATTATGAACTAGCTTTAATTTCAATGATTTATTGTTTATATTACTTTTAAAATAAATTATTGTCCAAAAGTCCACACCTAGCGAGGCGGAGGAACAAAAACCTCAACTAGCGCAGGATACACGAAATAAACCCAGGATTGTGAACGTTACGATTTCACAGGAACAGTGTATTCATCTGTCCAGAGAAAACTCTGTTCGAACTTTTTTAATTGATCAATCATCACTAAATTAATTGGAAATTTAATACAATCGGTGTATTTTCTTCTTATGAAATAAAACATTTTATTTATCTGTATGAAAACGTTTTCTACAAGTTTTCTCTGCGTTAGAAAACTGCGTTTGGACGAGTTTTACATAATAAAGTATTATATCACCGTAATTTTTTCTAGGGGAATACGAATGTAATGCCTATTTGTCTATATGGGTTTTTTACTGCTACTTTGATTTACACAAAATTTTGCCTTGAAGGAAATATAATGAAAATCGGAAATTAATTTCCTCCATTCCGGACTGGACTGAATTTTATTTTATTTATCCATGAAATCTCTCGATTGTGAAGGTAATGTTATGTCTCATCGTTTCTATTGTGTTTTTCTTCGCCTCACAATCAACTTCCTCCTTCTTTCTAGAAATTAGGAAACTTTCTTCAAAACCATTTCGTGTTCCATATGTTTTCGTAATCGAGAGGTCGTTCTTTCCTCTCGAGTTTTCGCGACGGTTAGAGTTGAACCTTCGGAGCTCGCGTAGTAAATTAAAAAGCTCTTTGCCTCCGAAAGCAAAACGCAGATTACGCAATATTACGAAGCTTTAATTGGGCTCCAAATAAGACTGTAACTCATTTACTTTTTTCCGCAAGCTCATTGCATGACTTGGAATCTTGTTCTTTTTTCGAAATATAGATTTCCAAGTTTTACGTAAAATTAATAAAGGTTTGTCGTAAAACGCCAATAAAATTGGCATAAAAATTAAGCCGGTTTCACAGAGCCCAGGTTTGCCAAAATGCTTTTTGCACCCTTGATGAAATTTTAACTCATTCAAAACTGAGTAGCATATCAAGGAAATTATATTATGTAAAGATAGAAAATTAATTGTATACCGGGGTATATGGAGTCTATTTGTTATTCATCAAAATATATTCTTGACCTAGTATTATTAATCTTTATTGAGATCGATATTGAATCCTTTCTTACATAATAATCGGAAAATCATTATATATCGACGTTTCTTACAGAGGAGGAGGAGGAGGAGATAACATATAGGAGGATATTAATGTTTAGGTTCTTTCAGATGAACTGGAGATTCGAAATTTTTTTCTTAGGTGGGATTTTGTTCAAAACCGACTAGAAAAAACGAAAATCTTGAAAAAGTACAACAATGCGGCCGCTAAAAATTCGCAATTGTTTAAACAATTTTTCAAATTTTATGTATTTCCAAAAGTGCTACGGAGCTGAAATTATTTCTAGAGGTAGGATTTGTTAAATAACGATATAGGGATTATAGAAATTTTAGTATTTTAATTTGTTTGGCAGTTAAAAAATCTTAAATTTTAAACAAATAGGTAAATGCTTAGACACTACGCCGCAAGTTAGGAAGCTGGAATTTTTAAATTAATTAGACATTTGTCTATGTAAACGAATAAACATTTCAATGTATCCATAAATTTGTTATCACTCACTATCATCTGGTGTGATAGTTGTTGCAGATGATGAATGCTACGGTTCTGAATTATACTTTGTTTTTTTTTAGTTCACGTGTGCGATACATGTGCCGAAATAAAAAAACCGCACTAGCATTTCTTTCAAATGAAACAATTCGACCCTTTGTATAGATATTTGACTAAATATCAGTCTTAATTGGATAAGTTAAAATGAAAAACTTCTAGGCATGAACAAAGCAGGTATTCTATTGTTCCATGGAAGAGAGTTGACTACATATTTCAGGTTATCATTTAATATTCTGTGAGTATTGTACTATTTGGGGCTCGATGACAAATTTAAAAAATCTTCAATTAATTTTAGCGATGAAAATATCGCCTCAGGCACCTCCCATAAGGGGCGCCGAGATAGGACTACAGCAAAAATATTTCCATAAAATTTCGAATTTTTTTGTTTTTCATTCGTAGAATAGAAAGAACCGTCTCTTAAACATTAATAATGAATTGACCTTGCCCTTATCTGTAACATCGTTGTAGCTGACCTTTCTGGCGTAAAACTAAATTTATAGCAGAGGAGCCAGTCCACTTTACTAACCATCCTGGTATATAGTGTAATAGCGAATTATAACGGCGGGTTATTCGTTTTTTAATTTAAATACGCCATACTTGCTCTTTGCATTTACTTATATTAATAATTTAGTTAAGTTTAATTTACCTTCTACTTTTTATGTTTGTCGACTTGGGTTCATGTGCAAAAATAATGAAGGGGCGTCATATTATATCTCGTCTCAGGCGACAAAATGTCTGGGAACATGCGCCTGCGCAGAAACATGTTCTGAGCGTCTTCATTGCGACCCTTATTTTATGTATATATATATATATATATATATATATAGTTCTCTCTCTGTAGCTGAAGAAGGAGTAGTTCCGAAAGCTTTACGTTTGTGATGTTTCTGTGTTTTTGTGTTATTTTACGTGTGTCGCTTCGACATCCCCGGGGCCTCGCCAGCCTGAAGTCGTCTGATTGGTGAGTGCTCACTGGGTTTCCTCATCCCAACACCTTGTTGACATCCATATATATATATATATATATATATATATATATATATATATATATATATACACACACACACACACACACACACACAGCGCCGTAACTACCTATATTAGCACCCGGGGAAAACTACCAAATATGCGCCCCCTTCATAAAAAACTCTCTAATACCTATACTTTATAGATTTTGGGTGAAAAATTAATAAATGAAAATAAATTATAAATGATGTAATTTCTCACTATAATTGTACATAATTACAAATATCATTGCAGACATACATAATTTAAATACAGAAAATCTAAATATTATAATAGGTATTAAAGAGTTATTCTACCTGAATTTAATGCAGCAAACTCATCAATATTATCATAGAAATTTATATTCTGCTGTGGCATGTTCTATAGAAAGAATAGATTAGCCCCGATAATATCTTTGCTGACCCATGCTGGATCTTAAACAATTCATTACTAACTTCAGCTTGCTAAAGCTGCTTTCACATGTTGCTGTTGTTGCAGGTAGTGTTAGGAATATGCGAAGCGCAATAAATATAATAAATATTATGGTAACTTTTCGCAAGTGAATAGTTGTACAGTAATTGTGGAATATCTGTAGTTTTAGTGGAAGATATAAGAAAAAATAAAGTTCATTAAATCAGTTAGTTGGCCATACAACCTCGGACAACTTGCCAGTAACAATTTTTGCGCCCGGGGCAGATGCCCCGCTTGCCCCGCCCTAGTCACGGCACTGTATACACACATGAAAAATCTGCTAGATTATTGAATATTAGTACCCAAGCCTCTCTTTCAGAAAATTGATCTAAATTATATGCTAAATAAATCGACGTTATCTCACAATGCTTAAGTAGATCAGTAAGCTCCTAATCTCGAACGTTGGAAAAATTGTTAAGCGGATAGTTTCTTGCGCGTGTAAATTAGTCCGCGTTACGCAACGACGGGAGCTAAAATGCAGAGAAATACGTCGAACATGTTGAAAAACGAAACTTTTTAGGGAATTAACATAAATTTCAGCAATTTATTCGCCCCTTAATCATGCCGAATTTTCCCAGAACGAAGCCTGTTACCATTAATTTCTTCCTTTAGTCGTAGGAGATCATAAGAAGCTAATGTCTATCATCGTCAACATCTTGTCAGCTCAAGTCGGCTCTGAAGCATTCGTCTCCTTCGAAAAATCTTTTGCTATCCGCCTCGAAAAATTTCTCCTGGTTAATTCAACCGAGGCCCTCCAATTATCTTTCTTACTCGGTTTCTACCATCCCTTTCATTTTTTCTTTTGCCCGATTAAAAAAATTCTCTTACTTTCTCCGTGACCTCAGTTTTTTATTATTTTTAAGGAATCGTTTTAACCGTGAGACAATCCAAAAAATATCTCACAGTACTCCTCGAGGGAAGGAGTAACCTATTTACCGAAGAATGGCTCACTCGAGCTTCTATGTCGGGCACGAACTCTGCTTCTCTAATGAGTGTGTTGCTCATCTTAAACTTGGCAATCTTGGGCGCTTGTGTTCCCAAAACTTGGTTAGAAACGAGGCCGCTGAATCCGCGCCTGCATAATCTAAGTTGATATCATTGTTTCCAGCCGTAATATTGCCTTGATTGCTTATAAATCTTTTATGAATTTGAAATTGTGATATACAATATATCTGCCACCTCTCGATGGTTCCCTAATGTGTTCTGACACACAATATTCTGAACCGAGCCATTATTAACAATGTTTTTTGATAGCCTTACAAAATGTGTACCCCAAAATTCGTTCAGGAAATTTTTCTCGTAATTGCGCAGTGCTAGAGTTTATATATTCTTTCCTATTTAATCAAGTTTTAATCGAACAAATTGAATTAACTACATGCCAAAGTTAAACCAAATTAAGGGCTGGAAGAATTGTAGGATGGAATAGGAGGAAGAGACTTTACGCTAGTACATTAGTACAAGAATTTAGTTCGTTATGTTTCTCCAATCGACGTCTTATATGCGTCTTTTTATTTTTTAATATTTTCCTCAGATATTACTTCGGAAATCTGTAGATATTTAAATTGTTTTATAGAAAATTTTTATGCTTGTTCAAAACAAGAAGTTGTATACAATGTTGAAACATATGGACGAAAAACTAGGTAAAATTTCATTAGCGACCTTAAGTATGCCTTTCGCCCGTATTCCCAAATATCGCCTTCCTAGACGCTTTTTTGATATTGTCGTATTTTGTATTAATTTGAACTAACCAAATATTGTTTTTTTTGCATCTTTCCAAACATACATACATACATCTACTGACATGCCCCTCTAATTTTCCTTTGAATCCCAAAAGTTGCCATTTGATATCTCTTCTCTCTTTTAGTCGCCTTCGTCAAGCATCTCTCATTCGTATCTGCCCAATAATTCCGCATTAATCTTCTTATTTATTCTATATATTCAGCGTCATGCCTTTTGATAGTCTCTCAGCTGTTCAAATCCTCTTTTCTCGTCTCAAGTCTCAGTCTCGTTCAAAACAAAAAAAGAATCGATAACAGCTCACCGTCCTTTTTAAAAGTCAGTTTAGGTATTTTTGTAGCTATTCTAGCCATCATATCATAATCTAATTTGAAATCCATCTTCAATAGTACTAAGACTTCATTTCAAGTAGAGAGTGAGAGAGACATTACACTGGTTGATTTAATCCTTTCATTTCCCTAAGGCAGTATTATGTGGCTGGCCAAATTACGGCCATGCTGTTGGATGAACTTTCAGAAAGTTAACTGCTGTTTTTGTTAACATATATAAGCATAGGAATTTGTGCTTGCTTTGAGAGCTTAGGTAAACTTACTCCATATATAATTGGAATGTATTGCCATAGTTTAGGAGGGATTCTTTTTGATGAAAGCTTTGGGGGTTAGCTTCCGTCATGCCAGGCGTCTGTTCTTTTTTCATCAATATTCATCGCAAATACATTTTATTTCCATGCAGTTACATGAAATGGAGGAAAATATCTGAGTGATGAAAGTAGAATAAAGGCAGAAAGATATTGAGTAGAAAGTTGACACAAGAGCAGTAGACAATGAGGAAAGAGAAAGGATAAAAGAGAAGGATCCGCCTGGAGGTTGAAAAAGGAGGAATGGAGAAGGGATGGGGAAGAAAAGGGAAGTAGAATGGTGGGACGGGCTGTGACGGGAGAGTAAAGAGAGAGGGCTGGAGAATGGAAAGTGCTCGAATAGAAAGAAAGGAAAGTAATGTATGGGGAAGGAGAGGAAGTGGGTATAGATGGTGAGAGAGAGAGAGAGAGAGTGAGAAAGAGAATGCGGCTGTGCTACGGAAGAATCAGATGCGCTGTAGTAAAAGAAAGGAATGGTGGAGGTGACAGACGGGGGGGAGAGTGTAGAAAGAGAGGAGAAAAGCACCTGCTTCTGACTGGTCACGTGTCGCACTCACGGGACAATTTGTTTCCTCGAATAGCGAATCGTACCTATCGTCCTCAATTGTCGGTCACGTTTTCCCTTTTCGGCCTCGCGCGCTAGCGGCACTGCCGTCACTCTGTCGCTTTTTTTCCTCCTCCGTCCGCGTTTTGTCTCCGCCAATAGGAATAAAAACCTTGTCTTCCCACTCCAATCTGCCTATCATAATGCTATCTAGGTAGAGAGGAAGAGAGAGAGGGGGGGGAAGGATGATTAGGGGAAGAAGAAAAAGGGAGTTTGCCTGGGGAGGGAGGAGGAAGCTGGAGGATTGGGAGGGACGATGAGAATCGTCTCCTCATGCGCGCTTGTTGAACCTTGAAAATTTATGTCTATAGTTCTGAAATGACTCACGCTTTTCGTTTTCCCGGAGATTTGCTCGATTGAAAATTAAGACTAGGCGGATTTAATTCGGAAATATTTCCTTTATTCGACATTTCATTTACCTGCGTCTGCTTTTCCGTTGCGTCTAAATTTTTCTTCATTGGTAAAAAAATTCAATAAACTAAACTTTTGCAAATTTGCAATCGAGCTCATCGCATCACGAACATGCCTTAGGTTCGGAAACTGTGGACCTTTCTATAATTATACAATGAAAAACACTCAAAATTTTTATTTAAATGGAATTATTCCGTCATCTATGACAAAATGGAAATTTGCTATTTCCATGATTTTGTTTTTCCATTCAGAAAAAAGAAAATGATTTGCTTATGAAATTAGTTGTCTCATAATTTCATTAAATAAGTTTCACTTAATTATGAAATAAAACGTGATGGAAAGTCATACTCATGAAACTGATTATATCCGAGTTGAATGGTCATTTTTACTAAAACAATAACAGGTTTACTAAAAAAAACTAGATAAATAATTTACTTCGTCTTCGTAAGTTAATGCAATAATAGCTACTTGTTTAATATTTTTTCCATATTTTCGATTATTTTACATACTGTTATTTCTTCCAATTTTTCGGATTTGATGGCTAACAGAAAGCTGAGTGATGATAAATGAGGTCATATCAAAGTATTGAAAATCAAAGTTATTTATGATGGTATGCGCTGGAGAACAAATTAACGATAATATTATATTTGCTCCAAGAGATTTATTCGGAAATGGTGTTCATTTGACATTAATCGAAAGATTATTAATTACCTTTTTAACTTGAAATATGTATGTTGATTTGAATTATTTCGAAGGGTGTATGAAAATAAAATTTGTCAAATTGCGTTGGTAACAAATGAACAACAGTAGCATGGTATCACTTATTTTGTTCTGCAGGACAAATAATATACTACTTTCTATTTTCCTAGAACATAATAATAATAATGTTGTCAATTTGTTGATAACGCAGATTGTATTAAAAAGAGAGAGTATATGAAAAGCTAATAAGTCAAAAAAGTTGCTTCCAATCTCAATCATTTTTTCGGCATTTACTCGGCTTTATCCGTTAAATTTTAGACTGTTATTGGCCAACAATAACATCACGGTTTCCATTTCAGGAGGCTTTCTTTTCTCAACTGGATTACCACGGGGATGGATGTTTCCTATTTTTAATTTGGAGTTTTAATATCAGGTAACGAATGCGGGACTTGAATCCGTGAACTGCTAAAGAAATTATATGAAATTTTCTAACCGCAAAAATTAGAATGCACGTCGAATTAGTCCAAAAATTAGTTTTGAAAACCAATATTTCACGTTTTTTCGTCGGTAAGGACAGCCATATATTGTAGTAGACTATACGAAATTACGAAAACCAAATTGAGTTGACATATAGGGTGGCAATTTTTATTTATCTAGGTCACTGTTAGGTTAGGATGAGTTGTGGAAGTTAAAATTACATAGTGATGGAAGAAATAATTGATTCATTTATAATTGGATTGTAAAACGATCTAATCATTTTCAGTATGTAACATTGGAATTTTTGTTTTATTTTAGCATGCATATAGGGTTTTATATATTTACGCTGCTATTTGAAACGATTGGCTACGATCTACTAATTTACTAGAGAATTATCGAACTGGTCTCATGGCTGAAACCAAATTCACGAATTACGATCTGTTAGTTTGACAACGGCAATTGTGCATCAATTTTGTAAAAACTGTCTGAATATGAATCATGGTCAGTGAAACACTAGAGATACGAAAATGACCCTTAAATCGAGAACGGCAGCAGTTATATAGTGCTCGACAGGAAACTGATAAAATGCTGAAGCGAAGGAGATTAGATGCAGTGTCTTGCAAGCAGACCAGTGCAGTGGAAAAAGCATAGACGAGATTCAAGTCGGGGACGTCCTTCGAGAAGAGTTCAAAATGAGAGTCAAAAGCAAAGGAAAGTCAGACATAAGAAATATAGGGTGTCGGGGAAATACACGTGCAATTTAAAGCACAGAAAAGACCCATCAAATATTGTAATTTTCTCTAATTGCTGCTTTTGTTATCGCAATAAGACCCAGGGGCAAACCTTTGATCATGTTGGCGTTTTTTTTGCCAAAGTAGTGTTTGCTTGTAAACATTTATCCATATATGACATATGTAGGTTGCCTTGACAAGAACCACATCAGAGAAAATTTTTAAATGTGTTTTTGAAGATAATAATCAAGTTTGCTTACTTAATAATAGCCAAATATTTACGAAAATGTAGTATTTCTCGAGGTAAGAGAAAAGTAAAAAAATCTGATGTGGCCACCACATGACTTTCTTCATACCTGTAATATTTCTAAAAATTCAAAATACGTTAAATGATAATAAACATTTTAAGGAACTGCGAGAAAAATTTAAAGATTTCACAAAGAACAGAAATAAATTCAAACCATAGCATTCTGATATTGGATATAGCCACAAAGCTCCAACAATTAAGAAAATAAAAAGGGGCGTTACTAACACGTAACTAAGCATCAATTGTTATCAATAGTCGCCGATAGGTGGTGGCAGCTAAAAAATTAGTTTTATAAATATCTCTTAAACGATGCATTATATGGGAAAATGTTTCTAACACACGTTGTAGAAAATTAAATTTACTCCAACTTTTATTCCAGTACTTACTTACATTCATCAAATACTAAAGCAAATATTTAAAAAAAGTGACTAGAGTAAACACCCACTTTCGGTTGACCGATTTTTTACAAAAACTAATCAGTTATTTTGCCTTTAACACAAATGTCAAATATAACATTTCGCGTTGACCTGATTAATAGTTTTTGAGTTAGAGCACCCACAAAAAACACACACAGACAGCATCGAGAATATCGTCAAAACCTGTTCAGGGGACCTCAAAACGTTTATTTCCGTAAAAATCTCGAAATCGATTTTTTCATGAAAATAATACTGCTTTATATTACGTATGGAGAAAGTAAAAAGAATTAAACCAAAACAAATCATGATAAATTTTAGAGATATAATTTAAGAAATTCTTAAATTAGTCAAACAAGATTGGTTAAACGAATTTAATTTAAACAAAAAAAAATGTGAATTGAACAATATTTGCGTTGCACTGAAAATTTCGTTACAACGGCGTCCGCTTTACTGGAATTTTATTATACATTCCCTAGCATCTCTCTATCATAGTTCGAATTTTATTTACTTATAGCGTTGGCATAATATAAATAATCAACTTATAAGTATTAGTAGAAAAATAAATTGTATGGTTACATGAGTTATAGCAAAATATGTATATATTTTAAATGTAGCAACAATATTTGGAACCATTAGCGTGCTGAATGGGTGAGTTTACACTATGTAGTCGTTTTGAGATTTTGTTTAATTGATATTTAAGTCACAACTACTGTTATGTAAGAGTGTGGAGAAAATGGATGTAGTGAATTAAATAGATTGAGTGGAGGGAAGAAGTGTTAAAATTTAATTAAATTAATATTAACCCTTTATATTTTTGACTGGCAATTACAATAGTAATCGTATATTCTAAAGGTAAACGACGAAACAAAGCTCAACATTGCGTATCAATTGTCACACCAAAATTTCACTCATATTGCGATATACTAACCGCTTATCCAAAAATTTCTAGCGCTGTAATCAAATTTCTTTTTTAACATTACGGTATTGATTATTCTATGTTTTCTAAAGATAACGGTAGTTCTATTTCGAGAGTAATAAAATAAGCCCGAAAATTTACATAATCAACACCGCGGACCAAATTCAAAAAGAGAAAAATAGAACGTACAATTCCCTAGCCTAAAAAACCAGCAAGCACTGTTTTAGATGCAACAAATTAGAATTACCGCTGTAGTTTTTATTTTATACCAAGTTAACTGTGAATTTCAATGGGTTATACGGAGCAGAAACACGACGTTTACGTCGTCAGTTTCCGAATACCGTGTATATAGTTGTTTTTTTGTTCGTCGTTCTTGTAAATCCGAGCGCCCAAATACGGGCGCATTTATTTTTTCCCCGTATTTAGTACACGATAATCATTCGGGGTAATTTCAAACGCGCGCAACGCGATGCTGGAATTGTGATTCGATCTAGGAATTCAATCCGAAGTTCTTCCGTAACAATTGGGCTAATTTTTTATCGTTGCGGTATTTTATTTTCAAACCATCCACAAAAAGATCAAAACTGCTTGCGTTCAGAAAGAAATGTCTCCAAACATCGGTTGGTTAGTTGTTTATTTAACGAGAAAATGCCTCGCACTGTCGGAACATGTTAAGAGTGCCTATTTCATTTATGCGACATTCATAAAATTCAGTGTAAAGAGATGGGATATATATTCGAGGTCAAATTACAAAGTGTCAAATGTAGTTAAAACATTCAAGAACTTAAAATTCAAAAGATTAAAAAAGTACTTATCTCAGGTATCTCCAGGACCCAAAACAAGTTTGTGGCTATTGAAGATACCTATGTTAAGTACTTTTTTAATATTTTGATTATTAAGTGCTTATTTTTCCAGCCATAAACCGAGCTCGATAATTGTGTTTAAGTAGTTTAAATATGCCAGTTTAACTTAAGGATCAGGTAGGAGGATTTTATTTGGGAATAGTTTTTCGAAGAAAATCAATTAAGTTTGACTAGTGATTAGCTGGATTTTTTTAATCCGTTTAATGCGTAATTTCCTAGGAGTATAATTCCACCGTCGCGCACAGGCGATTTTTTAGGAAAACATGGTCAAAACAAAAGATAACGGACTTCGGCTTGGAGGGCTAATCAACATTGGAAGAGAAAGCGAGACTATACGGGTACAAATAACGTGAATCCTATCCACCTCTTGGGTCGCGTTGCGCCGTAAATTTGGTCCAAAGTTGACTGTCACACGTCTATACGCTTTGTTTTGGGATTTAAGTTCATCGTCTTGTGACTTTTTTCTTGTGATTTAAGCGCTTGGGTGGACTGTGATAATATGGATCCAATACCTGGAGGTATATTAAACATTTTAACATAAATATGATTTTACCTTTGCTTTTACTTTTATGAACTAGCTTACCACGCCTGAAAAGCACGTTAAATGTGTTGATATGGCATTTGCATTGAAACTTTAAGTTACTGATTCAGCTGTATTCAGCAAAAAAATTTAAGGTATGGTTTTATAGAATCATTCGTGTTTTACCATAAAAAATTCCTGCTAATATTTGCGATTCTCGTAGAAAATGTGATTTATTTGTCGAGCGTCTGTGTATATTTTCACTTAATGGAATAACCATTTCGTCGCATGTTTGAGTCTGTGTTAAAAATTCAGCTACGTTCCACTGAAAAACACCATTTTTCTTACGGGATCCCGTAGCCAGCACATTACTTTAAGCCAGAAGGAGTTGCTCGAGATAATGCGCGAAAGCTCGTCGACAGAATTCAGAGACCAATGTGAACATTTGCGTGAACGAGTCAGAGAAATAACTTATTACAGGGAAAATTTACCTAGTATAATAAAACAAGTTTTATCACGTTATATTTTTAATTTTTAATGTAAGTCGCAAGCTGCTTCAATAAACATTGATAATTTCCTTCGCAAAAATGTAGTGTCTAGAAAGTAACATCACGTTTACAGCGCACGCGCACGCCTCGCGAGTCCCGATAAAAATGCGGGCGCCCACCAGCTGACTTTAGTGAAAGTAGTGAACGATAAAAGCGGCGAAAACTGAAATATTATTGCTACAAACAATACTTCAGAGCTATCTTATATACCTATAGATTGTAATAAAACCGATAATTTGGTATTTCAGTTACATCGTATACTCGGTTATTTGCATAGGAAATTTACCGGTCAGCTGAAGAGAAATTGTTATTCACAGTACATAATAATATGTTTTTATGAAATTAATGAACATAAAAGAAGGGATGAATCGTTTCAGGCCATAAAATATAAAATTAATTCTGTCAAACAAATGCATCAAAGACAAATTAAATAATTAATTCCTTTGGAAACAGCCTTATGAAATGGCCCTGTCTGTGTGCATGTGTGTGTATCCCCTACTAACAACTTTTGCATCAATGAACCGATTTTCATGAGGTTCGTGCTGCCAGGGCCCACCTCCGGGCTATATTTTATTTGTCTAAGATTGAAGTCCTGGGTTTGATTTCAGGAACGTTGTTTCCCTATCTGTTTTACATAGGAATTCTCAAATCCATCGTCCATGGATGTATTCTTTAATACTTTAAAATATCTAAAATTGTGATATCAGAGCAAGGTCTGTACTGCTATAAGGAGAAGAGAATGTAGAATCTAATTCTTATCACCGAAGTTTGGCACTTGATCGTATTTTCTTGAATTACTACTAAAACTTTGCGTTTTTGCGTTTTAAATAGCATTTTATCGGATTGTAGCCATGGGGGCGATTATTACCGAACTTGGCTTGAGCATAGACGAGTGAACAAATGTGTAACTTTCTTTTCCGCTCGATTACTCTTCAGCAATGGACAGTTGATTCAGACATATTAGCGTATAAACAGTAGCATCTATTAAATTCGTTTGTTTAAAAAATACCTGCAAAATATGTCAGAAAGACATTTTGACATTGCTTTTAGTATTTTAAACCTGATAATGCTATATTCATTTGTTTTCCAATTTTTCTCTATCATTGATAAACTATGAACTACAAGTGGTATTTATGGTATGGGAATTCCTTGGAATGACTAACACATACTGAAACATTTCCTTTCAATGTATGTTATCAATTCGGGACGTCAACTTGGGGAAACCAGCCTGCATTAGTCCTGGTTTGGACATCGTTTCTGCATATTATTGACTTTTAACTGCTCATTATTCATTCCAGCGTATATGTAATAGTTTTGTAATACAAATAAAGATTCAAAGAGGTTAGTAATGGTTTTGGCCATGTTTTCGTAAAAATTCGCCTCTGTGCGTCCTTTGTCCAGGAGGTGATATGGAAGGCGTATTTTCCGGAATAATAACCCCCACATTTTTCGAAAATGGATTTGGAGACTATTTTTATATTTTTCCCAGTTTAATCACTTTTGTTGAAAAGAGCCGTTTGTTTCTTTTTCCTAGTTCCTATTTATTCTACTTATAACATAAGTGAAAACTTTACAACTCAGCTTCCGTCTTTTAAAGCCTAGAATTTCTTTTGTGTCACGTAGGCATCTTTGTTTTTTATAGCGTTTTATTGAATTCGAGGTAATTTCTTTCTTAAATATTCCGTGGTTTATTTTGAGCAATGTTTGATATCCTGGTTACACATGTTTAAAAATAGCAACATTTTAGAACATTTTTTCGCGGTTTACGAGATGCAACAGAGGGTACAAATTAAATTTTATAATCATTTACAGTTATTTCTCATAACGTTTTCATTTACTTATACAAATTGTTATTGCTATGAATCATAACATTTTAGCGTGATAATGATAAATGTTTTTAACAAGCATTTGTAGACCCTTTCTTTGAATAAATTTTTATTTTCATTCGCTACACTCGTGTTTATTTTGATATATTTATACAATTAAAATGGACGATGAAATTAAAGTTGTCGCTATGTTTTTCTTCTCTTGCACTAAATTATGTTTAACAATCTGTAACGGCAAAATAAAAATCAATTTTATATTTTAAGGGAATGCTGTTTTCTATTCGGCCTTCTATATAGCCGAAAGAACACATTTTTTATTTTATGGGGACATTTAAAACTTGGACGCACTTAACTGTTAAATTAGTCATCAATGTCATGACAGTTGCATATTAATTTAAACGTCATATAGCTTTTAAAAATGGTCCAAGGTAATAGCCTGGGTAAAAAAACTATATACAGCAGTAACTTGGCAACCGCGGTTTTGCGTATATATGGCGAAATAAGTATACCTGGTTCGTGTCAGCTGGCTAATTTTTCTAAAAATAAAATTGATATTATTGAAGAAGCTACGCACTAAATTAATCTGCACCAGAAGGAGAGATATAGGGAAGAGGATTTTAGCTCCCGATAAGACTATGATTTAGTTATGCGGTGGATTTTTAAGGAATTTTATGGAAACTGTGGTTTTACTGGCACTTTTTGAAGCGTAATGCCCGGCTGGTGGCATCACCAAGGGCTGCTCTCTCATTAAATTGTTAATGTATCATACTTCTTTGTATTTGGAGCTTATTTTCTTTTTTCGCGTTTTTATATAATAAACACGGTTTTTTAAGTATAGCATATTCACTTATTTTCAATTTTGAAGTGTACATTAAGTATTCCTCCCAGGAACCACTCCCCCTAATCTTCAATTTCTGTAAGCCCTCGCCAACCGCGGGATAACTCAGGAACGTTCCCATCGCAGTTGGCGAGGAACTACTGTAGTTGGAACATTGCCGGTGGAAGAATAGTATTAACAAAAGGAATGCATTTCACATATAACATCAATAACGTCCGCTGAAATCCAATACGTTATCCATTTAGATTGTTTTATAATCAATAAAACATTATGCGTGTGTGTGTATGTGATTGTAAATATACACAAAAACGCAATTTTTCCGTAGTAACAATACGCTTCATTTCGTAGGATTGGAGCTTTTGATCTTTAGCAGGCCAGAGAAAATTCCCTTTTCCACAGCGAGTACTCGGAATATTTCGTTTTTATTCCACTGTGTAACCACGTCTCATATTAGAGAATTGATAATCACGTTTAATACTTACCCTCGATTTCTGGCTTTAAACTAGATAATGGGAATTATTTCCTACCTGCTTGTATCTTTTTTTTAGATCGCATTATCGAAATATTCTCACGGGTTAGGAAATTGTTCATTTGAAGAGAATTTACTTACCCAAACACTTCGCTTACCTTTGCTATAACTTAAAAGAATTTGATTTATGTGGTCATACTTCTGCATCCTTCAAACGTTTTGTTTTCATCTAGTTATCTATTTTTTACTTAATGCTATGCCTTATTCTCGACATTTGAATCAATCAAATTAAATGATGAAAATAATCATCAAATTGCGCATCATAAAACATTTACACACATGCAGAAGCAAAACTTTAAGTTTTCAGTTTTTTATATCAATGAATGAAGTTAAAATTACGCAAATCTATTATTTGTATCGTTTTCGTTATGACCGCTCATTACCGTGTCCTCAATTTCGTCAAACCCTATTTCAGTTCTCTCATACCTTTCGTTGTTTAATTGAAAAGACTGAAAAATTTTTCGAAAAACTTTGCGAAACACGACTTTAATTTTTTGCACGTTTTGCTAAAATGTCGTGTTTTAGGACTGTGACATCGTCATAAGTTTACGTAGTAGATTTAAATCAATGGCGTTCATTTATAATCTAATGATTCTCGCTGGAAACTCTAAATCAAAGGATATCTAAAACAAGTGAAGATATAAAAATGAATTTTTATAACCAACTTTTATATAGTTAATACTTGAATACGAATAAACTCTATAATATAATTATGATAACCTTTCTGCTTGCATGGAAGTAAAAATTTGCAAAAGTGTCTACCAACTCTTGAGTGATGTGTGGGTCTCTGTATTTAAACTTTAATATTTTTACAGTTGTGAGAATGGTAGATGGAAGTAGAGAACTCAGTGACAAACGTAAGAATGTTTGGTATATAGGTAGCAATAAGTTTGATAGTATCTATTGTTTCATTCATTCTTTATTCTTTAGATACTAGTAGGAGTGAAACTGTTGATCACCATCGAGGTTTTCAATGGCCTTTTCATAGAGAAAACAGTTTTCAGAATAATCTATATATTAATGGCGTAATAAAACGAAGTTTTTTAAGTGAAGATAACAGCCACCTTAACGTGTTATGCATCAAATTAAACGTCTTGACCTGCAAATTTGCAAAAAAATGATAAAATTGATATCGGTCATACAGTTGGCGAGATACTGAGATTTTTCTTTTACAGTAGCGTAGGAAAATGGGTGTTCGCGGAAAAATCGCCATATCTTGAAACGGCTTTTGTTAGAAGAACAAAATGAAGTTTAAAACCTTTTCGTGATTTTGTTCAATCTTTCAGTGAAAGTTTCGTGAAAATCGCTCCAGTAGATTCGGAGATCTCGCGTTGCAAACTTTCAAGCTCATCTATCATTAAGCCTTTTATATATATACGGGTGAGGCCGTCGTTCTCAACCAAAGATGTAATATTATGATGACACCATAATCCTAAAACAAGAAAAAAGCGGCTTATGTAACTTCTTCCGCAATTATTCCCTCATTTGTTTTCGATTAAAAACAAATTTATACGCCAATTCGACATGCATTTGAATTTAGTCTTCAAAATAATTAACCTCATTCTTTCAGCTTTATAATGTCTATCTCCATCTTAATTATAACCAATATAAAAATGCAGTTTTATAAAGCTCTTTACAAATTTCCATGCCTTACCTAATGCGGTATTTAAATGGAACAATGGGGTCGAAATAACCCCTATAAAGAAAATATATATCCTGTGTAAGAAGAATCTATTTATATTTTATGCTAAATTCAATTTAGTATTCATTTGTCTAATTAATTAGTTTTTTCAGTCTACCAATTAATCATTGATTTCACGCATTTTTTAGCCCAATCAGTGGTTTTGGCTTTGCAGAACGATAAATGCCAATATCTCGTTTGCTACTTTATTGTGATTTCAAAATAAAGGCATTTATTTTTATGATTTGATTCTAAAAGGAAGCCTGTTTCGTCCAATTCGTTTCGATTTAAATTTATTTTATTCATAATCATTTCGTGAAAAACGATTTAATGTGATATGCCTCTTAGCAGTTTGCCGTGAGCAATGACCTGTCGATAAAGTCATTTCGAATATATATACCATGTTAAAGAAGTGTGATATAATATCCCTCTCCTTTTCGAAAAAATTTTCATTATTCGTATCGTAATCGCATCATCCAACTTATTTAATTAAATTATTCATCGGATTCATTTTTAAATGTTAGAATTAAATTATATATTAATATTGCCACTAATCCGTTTCGAATATTTTTTGTCATCAAAATTACCTACTTTGAATCTGCTGCGCAAGTACAAGTCCAGTGATTCGAAGTAGGTTACTTCTCAGTTTGAAGATACCATCGAATATGTAGTACCTACTTAGTATGAAATGTAAAACATTTTCAAGAACAATTTTTATCTTCTACGCAAAATTAAGCAATACATGTGTTTTAAAAATGTATGTTAGAGAAAATATTTCCTTTTATTGTTCAAAACATATACGTATTTCTGCCCCTTTACTCTTTACCTTCTTCAGTCGTGAACGCATAAAAATATCGATGTGATATTAAAAAAACCAAAGTCGCCGTTAGCTATCCAACACGTCCGGACTCTCGTCCACACCCCTCTCTCTGCTATGTGTTCCCTTTCCTGTGATCTATATCAAAGGGCTACGGAGCAACTCCCCTCTCTTGCCTATTATGAACGCTCCCATTTGACCTGTCATACTGGGGAGTTGCTTATGCCTCAAGTTAGGCTCACTCTACTACAGGAGCGTTCGATACTATATATTCAACAGTAAAATACCGATGGTAATAGTTCTTAATAGCTGAGGATGGTTGGTTACACAAGTCGATGAACCAGGATTATTTATCACGTTTCATGTCGCTTTTGGTAGAGGGGTGGATAGTTCGTCTAACTCTCAATTATGGTGTCGCAGGTTAAATACCTGTCGATCGAATGGTTGCATATTTTTTAACCTTTGTTATCGTTTACGGGCACGTTTCAAGAGTTTGTAAAGCTGTGTTTATGGCCTTGTTTGAAATAAATCGATAAAAATCACAAAATTTAAACGTACAGTCGAAACAATTTTATTGCGCGTAATCACGTGTGCGTTTTGAGATTTCACAAAAATGGAGGAGTTGAGAAAAAACTGAAACCTCAAATACACACAAGGAAATGGTTTGGATGTTTCATTCTATCCTTAGAAGAGCTGTAATGAGAGACAATCGATGAAAATATATTTCAGGTAGCAGGTATAAATAAATACAATTTTCCTTCACGGCAAAACTTTCTCGGAGATATTTTAATGCACGAACGGATCTTTTCTCACCAAAAAGCCCAAAATACAAGCTCAACGTGTTTACACGGAGAGATAAAACCAGCAGACAGACGTATTCTTTTAACGTGGCCCAGATAATGCTTTTAGAATTGAGGTCACCCGCAGGGAGTGGGCTTTGGGTAGTTATACCATGGGAAGGCGGAAAGGGGTTAAAGGAAATCCGAGTAGGTGGGCAGAGGCGGGGTGAGGGGCAGAGAGAAAGAGAGGGATGCGAGGGAGGAGAAACTAGTCTGGGCTGGGTAGAAGGGTCGGAATGCAGCATGGATTAAGACTCTTGCGGGGAACTCCCACCATCCTGACCCACTTTCCTCTCTCCCTCTAAAGCTCCAGCTACCGTACTCCACTTCCTATACGGAACCAATTAATGCAGCGCTCCTCTTCTCCATCCCCTTACTAACTGGGAATGGCGCCCTTGCACTCGGATTCCCTTCCGTCTCTTTCACTTTCCTACCACTTCATCCTTATATCTTTTTGCCTCCTAAAGTATCCTCGATCCTGCTGTTATTTTTCCCTCTTTTCTTCCTAGATTATATTTCTCTCCCTCTCCTCGTCTTTCTCCTCACTACCGTTGTCAGTCTCATATCTTTCTCTCATCAATTTATTCTTTCATTTATCTCCAAGGATCCCAATGATTAGGCTGACCATACGTCCCATTTTCTCCGGGACAGTCCCGTTTTCGGGCCGTTTCCAGACCGTCCCGTCGTTTTCGGCAAAAGGTCATTTTGTCCCGTTTCAAAGCTTTTCAAGATTAAAATGCAGACTTTCCAATTTTCTAAAAATATGGATAATATTAGATTTTAACTGAGAATATTTCTGTTTGGGAAAGTGAGAATAAGGCTGTTGTCACTTTATAGAACAGGTACACAGATTTATTTGTCTGCCTGTTTCCGTGAGCTCCGGATCTTTCAATGTTTAAGCTGGATAGCTAGTTGCATCTTTGTTGCGGGGTTAATCGAGATATTCAAACAAATCAAGGCCGACACATCAACATTGTCACAGAATTAATGGATCGTTCTAATTCGCTTAAAGAAAGAATGTCTGTGTAAGGCTTTGATTCGGCTGTAACATTCTTCTTAGCTTTTCCCCGATCGTATTATCTTCGAAGTTCAGTGTTAGATGAAGTGAAGCATGCAGAGGTAGTTATATACATTGTGATAGTGGGATAAAATCAAAAGAAATTCCTGTGAAAGGTAAGACTACTAATTCGCTTATTTAGTGGCAATTTATACTTATGAAATTTCATTGGAATTATTAGCCCATCTTACTTTTTTATAAGAATGTACATACAAGTAATAAATGAGAACCAGAAAATTTAATTACTATTAAAACCCAATTTTTCAATAGAATTGCTTAGTTTGATTACATTATTGTCTAAGTGATCATTTTTTATCTTGCTCGATATTAAGCAAATATTATTTACTTTCATTTCATAAATTACTTTTTTTATAAGTTTACTGAGATTTACAAGCTTTTAAAATAATTATTATATGTATATTTTTAGTAACCCATAATAATAAGAAAATGGCGAAGAGAATTTGTTCATTAAACGATGACCTGCAAAAGGAGTTCAAATTTATTAAACAGGACAGTACTTTTGTAAATGACAATTCTAAGGTGTACTGTGGAATCCGCGGTGTTCACTTTTCTGTTGCTCATAGAGGTAAGAGTGACATAAATCAACACCTGCGAAGCCGAAGACATAAAGATGCAGAAAGTGTAACAGGGGCTTGTAGAAGTATCAGCTCATTTTTTCACCAGAGGATTCGACATGTGAAAAAATGGCAGCCAGTGAAGCTCTTTTTGCATCTCATACAGTGCGTCACGGTCCGAGTTTTCGCACAAATGACTGTTTGTCTAGTTTGATCAAAAAGATTTACCAACCTAATTTTTCATCTGCCCGTACCAAATCGGAAGCAATTATTTGCAATGTTTTGTCACCTTATGTATTAGAGCAAGTTTCCGTTGATTTAATTAAATGCAGTAGTGTAACTATTAGTTTAGATGCTTCAAACAAAAAAGAGAACAAACTTTTTCTTGTTGTTGTTCAGTATTTCTTACCAGATAATGGTGTTCCAACTAAAATCTTAGAGTTTGCTTCTTTACCTGGTGAAACATCTGATTTACAATGCAACCTGCTAATTGACGTTGTAAATAAGTATTGTGTGCAAAACAAGATTGTAGGATTTTGTGTCCATAATGCAAACACCAATTTTGGCGGTTGTAACAGAAATATTCAAAATAATATATGGCGTAAACTAGAAAAAGGACTTGCAAGGAATGTTATTGGAATTGGTTGCGGTGCACATATCATACACAACTGCCTTCAATGTTTTATTACAACAGATGTAAGAATTCAACTTAAGTCGCTGGTGGAATCTGAAAAGATAAATGAATCCGAGTTTTATGAAATCATTTCAAATTTGTATTCTACTAATATAGAATAATTGGAAAAATGGGAAAAGAGCTTTGGGGTATCTGATAGGTTTGAATGGATATTATTAAAACAGTTACCTCAGTGAAAAGAGATACATAGCAGTTTCTAAGAAATTATTTGACCAGTGGGTTTGTATGAAATCCATCATAACTAGAAATATAGGAATTTGGAACTCAGAACATATATCTACCTCAAATAAATGGGTCGAAATATTTTTCGAAATGAATTGACTATCTGTACCCTATAAAGATTAAAAAAAATCGTCGAATCGTTGTTATGTCTTCCAGGAACAACAGCCTCAGTTGAAAGAATATTCTCTCACATGAAAAAATTTGGTCGGATGAAAAATCGAGAATAAGCATCGATACTATGAAAGCAATGCTAATCGTGCGTGTGAACTTTGACATGACGTGTAGTGATTTCTATGACAAAATTGTAAAAGATAAAAATTTGTTAAAGAAAATAAGCTCGGCAAAAAAATATAACTTAGCTTAACTACTAAACATTGATAATAAGTCAAGGTTTTTTAGTATTTTTTGCTTTAGTTGTCGTTTCTTGTTTAAACTGTATAAATATAATTATACTTTCTGTATTACTGAAATGCAAGAAATGTAAGTTTTCCTATGGTAACTAAACAAGAATGAAGAACTTAGAAAAAGAAGGTTTTATGCAGTTCTTATCCTTCGATTTTTATTTTTAGTCAATAAAGCAAATATTTAATTCTATCAAAATGGTCCCTAGAATTAGCACGTTATTTATCTAATTTTTAAATAAATTGGTTCTTCACTGTTTGATTCTATTATATATATTGCTACCGAAATGAGATCAAAAGATCTTATCTAACGGTAATATTTCATTTAAAAACCCTATCTGTATCGTAAGTAAAATAATTATTTAAAAATTGTCTTTTTCCTTCTAATAGACTTGTAAAAACTGAGTAGCGTTTCTGTCTTTTTAGTTGAAACTTATCGCTCAACTTTTAAAAAATAATGTCAAGTTTACGATTAATTTTTATATACTAAAATATTTCGTAATTATATTAACCTTTAGAATATATGAAATAAAAATATTCGGCAACAAATACAAGGGTGGTTCAAATGAAAACAGCAAAAGTGAAAAGAAAGTAGGAGGAAGTATGAAATCTTATTATTTTTGTTGCTGTTGTTGTTAGTTATTTTTGTTGTTATTGTTATTATTATTATTATTTTGGTGGGATATTTTGTGGTATTTGGTGCCCCTTGTCATATAAATATGGTATCTCGTATAGAACATTGCACAAAGTTAGAGTTGGGATCAGTGAAACGATTTTTGGACGCAGAAGGAGTGAAACCAATTGAAATACACAGGAGGATGGTTAATTTGTATGGAAATAACTGTTTATCACAGAGGAGAGTGTATACATGGGTTGAAAAGTTTAAAAATGGTATACAAGATGTGGAAGACGCTGCTCAGCCAGGCCAGGCTGATCATGTAGTCACTCACACCAGAGAACATTTCTGCTGTTGATAGGCTCATTCGCGAAAACCTGTCGCATTAAAGTGAAAGAAATTAACAAGAAATTGAACATCAGCGTTGGATCTGTTCACAATATTATCCACAAAGAGCTTGGGTTCAACAAAGTTTGTGCGAGGTGGGTGCCCCGGCAACTCACTGAAGACCTGAAGCAACAACGTGTTGACGCCTGCTCTGTGCTACTCTCTCGGTATGAAGCTGAAGAGGAAGATTTCTTGAACCGCATAGGGACTGGAGATGAGACATGGGTGAATCACTTTCAGCCTGACAGTAAGTGAGCAAGTAATGAATGGCAGCATCCAAGCTCGCCGGAGCCAAAAAAATTCAAAGTGACACTATCCGCAGGGAAAGTGATGTTGACTGCATTTCAACTCGTTTCAACTTATACTGCTGAGACCATATGAACGCATGAAGTATGGGTATTTTCTCTCTACTTAAGATAAATAAATAACTAAAGATAAATTTCCAATCTACAGAATTACTCCAATTCCTTCAAATCATTATTTATTGGAGTGATATAAACCACCCTTTTTAAAATAGTTGTGCGAAAAAATTGTCCCATTTTCTTCATGGGAAATGTCCCGTTTTCGCCTTGTTGAGATATGGTCAGCCTACCAAATGATCCATCTCTTATATACATTCCTCTCTGGCTCATAATTCTCTCCGATCTCTTCCTGTCATTCCCATCTCCTTATCTATCTCCCCCTATTCCTCCTCTTCTCCTGATTTTTGCCCCTCTTTTTTCTATTTTCCTCGTTTTTTCCTTCGCCGTACACGTCTTCTTTAATATCCCATACTCTGTAGATTTTAGGCATTTTCTCTTTATCATGTTCCCTCTCATTCTCTGATTGTATCGTTTTATTTAAAATCAAAAAGAAATCATTATCTTCGCCGCAACCAAAGGCCGAAAAATTAGCGTTCTAAAAATCCATCAGTACATATTACGTAACTGGTTCCGAAAGAGTAATATCTGTAATTCCGTCTGTTTGTACTCTGTATTCGTTCCGCAGTCTTCGTGGCTTAAAGGTTTTACAGAATTTGAAGAAATCTCACATTTATACAGGGTATCACCCGGAATAGAAAATATATTGAAATGAACCGCGCTGCGAAAAAACGGAAGGTAGTTTCAATTCTTTATTTATTCGATTTTCACGAAATGCCGATTTACTCAAGAATTGTCGAAATTATTTTGATGAAAATCTATCGTTTCAGAGCTTGTCATAAATAAAACATTATATTAGCTGTTTGTCCAAAAATATAAATAAATAACGTCCAGTGACAATATATCGCGTTTTACGCCCAACTATGGCCAAGTTGTCCAAACAGTTGTATGGAACAGAAACGTACGGATATAAGAATGTTCCTGGAATGTATTTTGCATATATTTCTTCTATTTTAATTTTTATACTGCTTATTAGTTACAAATATCGCTGTGAAGTTAAAATGAATTGGATATCGGCCGATTGCTGAGATCAATTATAGGCCTATTTATTGGATATCACCAGAAGCTTCTTCTTACGTGACCCTGTCTCTCTCCATCTTTCTCTCTCTCTCGGTTGCCTCTGATCCACCCATTCTCCTTGTAATCAATCACCCAGTGGGTAAACACACGCGAATAACTTCTCACCGAATTCGTTGCCTTCTACAAACTATAAGCAACCGCAAGCCGCCTAACAGTTTGCTCTTCTCCTTTAGCACCTGATAAACATGTCTTTGTTATTTCGACGATGTTCTTACATTTCTATTTAAGTCTTCTATAATACACCGTCTCTACATAACACCAACTCATATCTCAGAACACCGTGTAGTACTCTCAACTTTTAGTGAGTTAGCCAACCACTTACTTGCTCTTCTCTTTGACCGCTTCTTTCAGACGCTCCACTTTCGACTCTTTCTATCTTCCGTTATATATGTAATCCTATGGAGCAGTGGAGCCCAACCTTTATACATGGCGGGCCGCATTCGTAGTTGTGGATTCTTCGGAGGACCGCATTAGAAGTCACGGGAGCTTCGGCGAGCCGGATGAGTGTTTCCATTAGAAGTTACAGAGGGATTCTGTGGTCACATATTAGCGAAAGTCGAGTCTAAATAAATTACTAGTGTTAAAGCCCCACCAGAAAAGGTTTTGAGACGATAATTATGCCGAAAAAATATGGAATTTTCTATATCAAATTTTACCAATCATTTTTTCACCATGGATTCGCGGACCGCATAGAGTGGTCTCGGGGGCCGCATTTGGTCCGCGGTCCGCGACTTGGGGACCTCCGCTATAGAGAAAATGATTTTCTGTAAATATCGATGAATACTTTATTTTCAACTTAAATTACCTTTAAAGCAGAATATTTGTACATTGCGGTAAATGATAATCAGGGTAGACTAGTCGTTATAAGGGCTAGGCGTGACATACATTTGGTGGACCTAGAATTAGCTGCTTGGGAGTGTCATTTATATCCCCATAAGAAATGCATGAAATCGGTGAAGGGCATTATAAATTTTCATTTTTAGTTTTAGTTTTAAGTAAGATAGGAGCTCATTAACTCTTTCTTGATAACTGTATGATACTTTTTCTCCTCTTTAAAGAGGCTGACTGATCGTGTGACTGAATTAGCAAAGCTAGACAATCGCTGGATTGTTTCCCACCTACCATCTTATGCTTATAAACATACCGTGTTGAACAATATCATGCTTTAACGCAAAGTCACAATTCAGAAATCTAAAATGGCTTCGAGACTGAAGGCCTATTATTACAATTTATCTCTTAATAAATCGGGATAAATGAGAGCGAAGCGTGCAAAGTGTGGTTTTTGGACAACTTAGTTTTATAAGAATATGAACACTTTAAATGGGTTTCAGCACAATAGTGGACTAGTGATGAATTTATATAGCAGCTTTTTCAGCAAAACCCCAGAAAACAAACAATCGCCCACAAATGAAAACGAATAAAGAAACTTTTTAGTGACCTTTTTTAGTGTTTGAACGAGAAACGATATCGTGGAAACATTCCCCTCCCGTAAACACAATCCTAAATTGATTTCAAAAGTTAATTGCCTTTTTTCTTCATAACAGAAAATTTCCGAGAATCGGCGATGCTGCTAAAAAAGCTTAAAATATGGAAATCGAGGCACAAGCTACAAGTCTCACGCAGAAAATAATTTATACGGGAGAAATAGAAATCCTGATAAACTTCAAAGATAAAAAGCGTCAAACCGAAACCGTTCTAAAGCAATAATGAACGGATTTTGAAAGTTGGTTGTGTGGGAAACAAAACGGTTAGTGAAAAATGGAAGGATTTGAAAACTCAACAGACATAGAGTTTGGAAAACATGCGTTTGCGTGGTGAAAATTGAAAATGGTATATGGATTGGGAAGAAAGGAAAGATATGCAAATTAAAAGTAGAGCTTGAATCGGAAGGAGGTGAAAGTGCGATACCAAGGGAAGAACAGCGTCAAACTAAGATCGTTGAATAGAGGCCGCTTGGAGGAAGTGTGAAAAGCAAAAATACTTAATTATGTTTTCCACCGATACGGTAATAATTGATGGCAAGAATGTAAATCGAGAAACTATTTGCTGTTTGGTTGCCTTAAGTCTTAAAACATCAAAATTTAGGACCGATTTTTACAGTATGCCACTTAAACATATAAGATTTACGATAAATTATTAAGTTTGGTAGGAATTGGAGTTAGAACTCAAACCTTAAGGAGTCGATCGATAAATTAATCGCGTTATTGTCAACAATACTTACAGATCTCTAAATCGATGTTTTATATCCAAGATTTTCTAATTTCTCCGTTTTTAACGGCCGGAGCAGGACATAGGGCGCCGCGAATTTTACGACGAATAACTGGGCGCAAAACCACTAGGCCTGAGAAGTTTTCCATGTGGTCCAATATACAGGAATCATTTATTAATGCAAATTTTGTGCGGCTGATTTTTTCTCACGTCTGTATGCGTGTTTTTGCGCGTTTACGCCAAGTACGATAACAGCTAGATTGAGCTGGATTGGGTTGGTGAAATCTAGGGCATTGACATTTCTTTTGTAATATTGCCTACAGGTTAATGAATTTACTTATTGAGTTTTAGCTGTGAAATCACACCAAGAATATACATGATGTATATTGTCCATCGAGGTTTAGTACGTATCCGATTGTGAGAATACTTTTGTTTTCTTTTCATAGGTTTTCGTAGGGTTACATCAATTAAAATAGCAATTTCGTAAATAATTCGCGACAAATTCTCTCCTTATTTTAATATTTAAGGCATTCAAATAGCAAACTAATTACTTTTATCGGATCGATTTGTCAATATTGAAATATAGTCAGACGCCGATTG
Organism: Tanypteryx hageni; assembly: GCA_028673005.1. Taxonomy (NCBI): domain Eukaryota; kingdom Metazoa; phylum Arthropoda; class Insecta; order Odonata; family Petaluridae; genus Tanypteryx; species Tanypteryx hageni. The sequence goes on along the minus strand of CM054115.1, from coordinate 62,637,077 downwards.
AGCGCCCCCCTATGAAGTGCCACCCCCGCATACCGCCCATTGGTCGTTAAGAGCAGAACTTACTTCTTATGATCACATACAGCAAGCATATACCTTAATTTACTGCCATACCCGCTTTAACGCAAATGTCAGTGATGAACAAACGGTGGCGCTAAATCGGGGTTTGACTGTATTCCTTATTTAAACCATTCTGTTTATGTTTCCTAATCAAACACGGCATGAGCATTTGTAAAAAAACACTGCACGTACCTCGTTTGCCTAAAAATAGGGCGCCTAAAATTCAGACGTAAAAAATTCTTCTTCCTAAAACACATCTCAAAAATGTAGCCCCTGTAATTCCGACAACCTTCAAAACTTGGACGACCTACCGTACGGCCCAATTTCCCAGCGCCCAATTGTCCAGGCGCCCTAAGGCTATAAAAATTTCAAGGAAATACGCATTTGGAGTCAATCTCTATTTTGAATTAGATGCAATTTTGCATAAATAAATAATTCTGTGCATTCTGTAGATATCTTTTTACCGACACAAAATATCATAAGCAATTACGCAATGACAGCTAAAGAAACAAAGCTTGACATCTCCTTCCTAAAATTAACGAGTTTGTCAGTTCATTACTCATCGTCACGACACTAATTCCCCGTTAAATCGGGCTCAAAACGTCCCACCGGAACGAAGAATTGATATAAATCATGCCCCGTGGAGAAAATCTGGGTGCTTTGCGGCAACCTGGCACATCCACGATAATCTTTTCGCCTGGATTGGACGTAACGGCAGGCGCAGAAGATGATTGTGAAACCGACGTCCAAAACGCCCGAGTTTTGCGAGCGAGTTTAATCTCCGCCCTGCGCTAGCTTAGAGATAATTAGAGAGCTGCTTTTGGACACTAATTAGGGATCGTAACTTAGGCGGCGGAGCGCCGTCTAATTCCGCGTTACGCCGTCGCGAGAGAGTAGAAAATCACCCGATTTAAGAATTTGACGCCCTTCAAACCAAATTTTTCCAAGGCCCGTGGATAGACTTAGAAAATAATGAACGAACGTACTTGTTTTGTTGAATCATTCCGTTTGTACGGTGGAAATTATATTCATCAGCACAGCGGTTGAGTCAAATTATGCGTTGGTGTGATGCAAAGCAAAAGGTCAGGCAATCGCTCGAGAATTTTCCTGGTCTGTATTAGCCCCACAAGCCTGTTCTTTTTCGCACCTTAATGAATTTCGCCATCCTTGGCATTTATGTGCATTTTAATGCTGAGGAAAAGATGGCTCAGGTATATTGGTCCGTACACGTGTAGCGACTTGAGGAGTTAAATTTGTATTTGGTAAAATGTGTAACGGTTTCTCTAGGCATTAAGACTCAAAGTAAGTCAAATTAAAAAAAAGGATTTTTTAGCTACTACTTGTGAATAAATGGTTTTTTATGTATTGTATTTACATTTTTAAAGGTACTTCTAGTGTCATCCTGCTTACTGAACATTAAGTGAAAAAATCTGATGTGGCCACCACATGACTTTCTACATACCTGTATTATTTCTAAAAATTCCAAATAAATTACATGATAATAAATATTTTAAGGAACTGGGAGAAAAATTTCAAGACTTTAAAAAGAACAGAAATAAACTCAATCCATAGCCTTCTGATATTGGATATAGCCACGAAGCTCCAACAATTAAGAAACTATAAAGGAGCGTACCTAAGCGTCAGTTGTTAACATTAGACGTCGGTAGGTGGCATGGTGGTGATAGCTAAAATATTTAGTTTTTAAGATATCTCTTACACAATGGGAAAATGTTTCAAACAAAGGTTGTATAAAATTAAATGTCGTACAACGTTTATTCCAATACTTTTTTACATTCATCAAATACTAAAGCAAATATTTAAAAAAGTGACAAGAGTAAACACCCACTTTCGGTTGACCGATTTTTACCAAAAAACTAATCAGTTCTTTTACCTTTAACACAAATGTCAAATTTAAAATTTTGCGTTGACCTGATTAATAGTTTTTGGGTTGAAGCACCCACAAAAAACTCACATACACACACACAAAGACATCATAGAGAAAATGGTCAAAACGTGTTCAGGGGACCTCAAAACGTGTATTTCCGTTGAAATCTCGAAATCGATATTTTTCATGAAAACAATACTTTTCCCTATTCTACGTATGGAGAAAGTAAAAATACTTAATACACAACATATATGCCTGTTCATTATATATCTCCGCAGTAGGTTGAAATGTCATGGATAGTCCGCATTGAGAGTTCGGTAAAACATATAACAAGACGTGATGGTGTTAACTTACCTACTGACTTAATCCGATTAGCATAATTTAACTGCTTTATGGAATTCTAACCAACGTCGTAACCTTTCTCTTGAGGATTAAATGAAGATTCTCCGATTCCCTAGAATTCCGCGCGAATCACAAAGAATTAATTATCTCGTTCCAAGTAATAAAAATATTTGTACAGTCTATCATAATTTAATTTCCCTGGTGAGGCTCAAGAAGTCTCCAAATCGGAAAGGCTGTTATCATAATCATTGGTTTTTGACCTATTTAATGTTATTTGAAGCTAATTACTTATAAGAAAGGCAAAGAGAAGCTAGCATAATTAAGAATAACTAAATGTTTGACCTATTAAATGATTAGACACGTAAAATAAAATTAATAACAGTTATTATTCTGTGTATAAATCATAGAGATTATATAGAAATTGGGATTATATTGGGATAATGATCTCATTAATTACTTTTTTGTATATTTTTTGCTGATGAATCAATGAAATTTGCTCTGGCATTTGTAAATCGAATTAAAAGTTCATCCCTTAAAAAAAGATGGTGTGGATATCGTAACCGCAAATGACATCTCATTCTTAACGACGAGGAATAATTGCGTTGATAAATATGCAACAAATAAAGTCAATCCTTGATATGAGCGCTGCTTTATTTAATTAAAATTTTGTTTGAGTTGAGCCACTAATAGCAGATTACGTAGCATTCCCACAATGAAACTAATGGACGAACTAAATTGAATTTTAATGTGGAAAACATCCGTCAAAGGTGTCAAATCAAAACCGCCATTATAATTGAGACGATTAGAATTGATAACCTTTTGACGCGAAAAAAATAAATTCGCCTCTTTGAAAATCAAATCACATAATGGGAAATTGAATCAAATGAACGAACCGAAATTTTTGGAAAACTGTTTAGTGTTCGGACGGGCTAATTAAATAATACTCTATTCTTCCTGACGGGTTGATTAGATTCATAAAATGATTGGTAGAAATAGATTAATGCCATCCTTTTGGTGCAATTGCCGTGCCCCACGTGACGAATTTGACGACGCGAGTTCAAGCAAAAGAAAATGAGTAAGATACCCATGCTAAAGCAGGAGGTGAAAGCACGCTTTCTTAGAATTTTTCAGGGTTCTGACGCTCGTTAGTGGAAACTCGACGAACTACCGTGAAAGTTCAATCGGTGGAAACTCGATGGATTTATAAGGGCTATCTAATTCAAAAAGAATTTTGCAAATGTCTTTTAAAACAAAAACGGTCATTGTCCACAGACGGACACAGAGTTATCATATATTAAGCACGTTTTTTATTTTATGAAAAGGTGCTCAAAAAGTGCTTATATGTGATCACTCTGTCTGCACGTCTGTGTACAATCAAGGGGTGTCTTACTTTTTTAAGAAAACGTGCGAAAAAGAGAAGTTCTACCTAATCTCAGATTACTGGCGACAATAATATCGATACATGTGGTGGATGTTCATGCAGTAATTGGCTGAAAAGTGTTTCAGTTCCGTCAATGGACTGATATCAATTTTGTCTAAGGTGGCATTAATGCATATCACTAATCTTGTTTAGAAGCGATGTGTCAAAAATGTGTAGAAAAATCCCGTGTAAAAAAATAATGAAATATATTTAGCCGGAATCGTGAAAAAATTAGTATTAAAACCGGCAGCTATACGAATAGGCTTTTATTAAAGAAATCTTTATCCAAGGAGCTCCTTTGTTTCGTTGCTGTCAGAGAGGAGTGTGCAACCATTTTATATGACGAGCAGCATTTATATTTCGAACTGCCTTGGCGCTTCTTATTAGAAGTTGTGAATGCCTCTGCGGGCCGGATAGGAATTTTACATTGAAACTTCCTCATGGGATTGTGTATTGTTTTAGAGGTAAATTTTTCATAACAATGTTTAGTATTTAAATTTCTCCGAGCAAGATTTTATGAACATAATTCAAATTTTTAAAATACAAATCTACGAATACTAAATGTTGCACTCTTCTGCCGTAAGGAATGTCACATTCGGTGTGATTTCCACGGCTCAGAATATAATATCCGAAATTACCAATTTTAATATAGGTTGAATTAAACTTCAATCCGTAGCGATAATTCAATATGGCGCGACATCCAAAAATATAATTTGTTGATAATTTTTAAGTTTTGTTTCTCTGTGTTGTTTTTTTTGTTAAAAACGGAGCTAATATTTGTAAATTCATTATTTTCTGCGTACATTTTGTCAGCGAAAAATAGGTAAATTAAACCGCACCCTCGTTTATGAATCCTGTCTGTTATCCGGGGACATTTAGTGGAAATAATGTGAATTGAAGTTGAAAATCTTTTATAAAAAATAAATACAAAAATAATAAAGTTGTATCGACTCATCTTGGAATAAAATACTATTTTCGCATTCCTGGTGAGTTACAGTATAGATGAAACGCTTCTTAAGAGATAATATTCAAATTGGTATTCATTAGAGTACGAGAGAAGCACTATATCTGTGATTTTTATTCAGTTAAATGACAGAAAATATATTTAAATCCAATAACGAAAGCACGGGACGTTTACTTCATTAAGCGGGTCCGTCTTTGTAGGACCAATTTTTCAAATGTGATATTTGAAGGATAGGCTGCACATTTACGTAATCACAAACATTCAGTCGCGGAGATGAGAGCGTATTCAGATGACATTACGAAACTTTCCTACGCGTAGCTTGGTCGGATTGGGTCTGTCCCGCGGGAGCTCCATGTAGTTGACGTGCCCTTCTTTTGAGTGAAACTGGAGACCTAGGGGACCTTGGCCATCTGCTCCCACGGTCAGTCTATTTTGCATGACGGGAATTCGTGGATCGGCGGAAGGGAAAGGGGATATAGGGTGGCACTTCGCCAAAATCCCCCCCTTTATCTCTCTCTCTCTCTCTCTCCAACCATTTCGAAATCTCCCTTATCTCTCCGTCTCGCTCTCTGTATCTCTCAATTCCCGTCTTTCTCTTTTCTCCTTTTCTTCTACTTCAGAAAAAGTATCTTTTCTTTTCTATCCTCTCGCATTTTTGTTTCTGCTGTCTCGTTCTCTTCTGTGTATTACCGTGAAAAGATTTACTCTACGCCTCTAACTTTTTCACTTTCCACGTTTATCTTTATCCTCCTGCCATTCCCTTCTGTTTCTATTTCTCGTTCTTCCATATCCAGCTTCGTATTTACTTCAAGAATGACGAAAATCGTTCTTGGAAATACATAAACCTAGCTCTCCGCGTTAAGTAATTTCGCTGTTTCGACAGACAGTCAAAATTCTCACCTTTTCCTAAATCGTATTGGAAAAATAGGTATTGTTTCACGTTATCCCACACCATAATTCCTCCATTTCTAAATTATTCGACCTACGCGCATCCTTAACGGACATCTTCCCCGCGACGAATATAAAAAATATGAAAAATGTAACACTCGTTCTTTATTGGAACCAACTCTAGGTAAATTATTGCTAAAGACAGCTCATTTATATCCGAAATACGTATTTGGTTTCCCCAACTTTTTATGTCCATTGAGGCAACAGACCGTGCAAAGTCCAATCATAGTAACTTAGTATTTAATTCCAAGAAAAATTTTATTTTTTCATCGGATCGGGAAGATTATTCTTCCTTTCTAGCGGTGATGTTGCAATTCCGAGTTTTACTATCTGTCCTATTTTTATAGCATTACTTTGCAATTGCGTTTAAAATAATTTATCCTCTGCGTATTTTTCGTTTCAGTATTTACTTAGGATTCTTGATTATTTAAGATTCCCGTAAATATTTTTGTACCTCATATATGCCATTTCGATGGCTTTGCCAGGATATATTGATTTAAATAAATCGGAAACCCCCAAAAGATCTTGAATCCCAAAGCCTTTCAGCTATCCAATATTTACTGCGCAGCTTTATGAGTCCCAGCTTTTCCTTCAACACATATTTAATAGCGCAGATGTTTTTCTCTTTTCTTTCGGTAAGTTCTGCGAAATTGTTTGAAATCTCGCCCTATTAAACTTTCTCATGTCGTTCTACCACCATATATGTCAAGAAAAACGTCGTGCGATATATAATTCAATTTCACGCCGTCGAAAATAATTTCAAAATTATTTTGCGTTAAAATGATAATTATTAATCGCTTCTTTCTTAAAAAATGGAAATTGATCTAACGTTTTGGTGATATAGCCGTATATGTACGAGTCATATGTAAGTTTGTTCAAGTTCTGACAACAGCTTAAAAGGACCACTCACGTAGCATAAACTTTGTCGGCAGTTTTTCTTTTGAAATACATGCTAAATGAAAAAGCTAACAGAAATTTTTGTTATATTTTATGTTATAATATTAATGTTGACAATTTGGTGAATTCGTATGTCCAACTTGAGCAGATAAATTGAGATGAATTGAAAATACAATTTTTGGAATAGTATTACGCAATAAAAGCATTTTTAAAACTGGTCGCGGTGTACTGTATGATATAAATTATGTCCATAAGTTAATAACATAAAAATCAATACACTATTACTAGTTTCCTCGAGTTTATTTTAAGCAAATTATCCCTATACTATCTATCATTTCTCACAAACTTTAAGGCAAGGCAAATAGAATCATAACTCAGGAGGAAACGCAACCAAATTTTCCTGTTGGGGAAAGGGACCAAGCTTATTAAGTAATTCCTAAAGCAAACCATGTGTTGCCGTCCTTCAAAGTTCGAATAATCTAGATTAAAATCTTATTTCAACAAGATATTTCAGAATTTCGGGCGAGCTGCCAACATCGCACGTAGCAATTGAATTCGCACCATTTAGAAAATTCTATAGCTTTGAAATCAATAATTCTACAAAAATTCTTCACGGAAAGAATTTTTGAGGAATATACAAAATAGTCGAATTAAAGCGGAGTCACGGATTAATGTAACGACGGACATATAAACTTGTTTTTGAGTGAACGTGCAGGAACCTCAACCTCAAAATTCAATCGCTCTCTCTCTCTCCCTGTACATTCTTGCCTCCATTTTCTCATTCGCTTTCACTTTCCCACTTTCACTTTTCGTCTATCTCTCTCGCTCTCTCTTTCAATCCATCAACCCTTTTACTCATTAATTTCATACCCTTTTTCCATTCCATTTTTTCGCCGCTCTTTCCTTCTCGCTCGCTCTTAAACTTTTATTGCTCGAGGAACTCTTGGCGTGACTTTCATAAATTTAGCCGAGTTTCGCGCTTTAAAAATATCTTCCGCTAAAACGGAAGGAGTATGGTATTCAAAGTCTCCTTTATGCACAATTCTTCATCCGGCTTGGATGTCTTTTTCTTTATTATATCATCTAAAATTAGTGATGAAACTTTTCTCTAAAAAATTTTTTGGAATGGCGTGCGAGATGAAAGGAAATGCCCGCGTAACAATTTCAGTTTTGTCGACGCAAACTTAAGTTAAAATTTTATCGATTCTCTTTCACATGCGGCTCTTAGACTTTAAAACTATTTTAAGTGGATCGTTTTATTCGCATAATTTACTACGCTTCAAAATGGTCATTTAAACGACTTGAATATCCTTGGATGCGTTTTTTATAAAATTTGCTTAACAAACTGAATTCGCGCCTTATATCTCGTCTGATTATTTGGTTTTCCTACTTATGCTCTTTTAATCTTTTGTAATCTTTTATTTTAAATTGGGCCAATCCGTGTACTGTAAACTGAGTCACTATCGAAACTTCCATTTGAAGGCCGTCCTTTGTTTAAGAAAGGGCAATGCAAACTAGATCATTTTGTGTGAACGGAGCTCTCTAAAGCATAGAAAATAATTAACTGATGTAAATGGTGAAACGCTAAATCCATTTCCTTGATCATTCATTGCCAAAACATTATATTTATTTAATTTTATTGGCGTTAAATATGACTTTTTGAGCTTAAATATACTGTTGTGAATACATCTTTTTCTATAGTCGCATTCATATGCATATTTCGACATTTGTGGCAATTTTCAAACATTGCGTATTAGAAAAATATGCAACGATCTGGATTTAGTTTTTTACTAAGCTTCTTCAGCTAAAATTGGGCCGTAGCATTAAAAACGTTTTACTTTAATGTTTTTAATGGTTTCTGTGGTGGTTTAAAAATGCATATCTATTACTTTGCTATTATACACGACCTTTTATTCGTGGGAAACACACATAAAACACCGAAGATGTCCCTTAATAATCGGTGCCAAGATTCATACGGGCTGCCAGCTCGTTTCGTTATCCCTGGCCCATGCAGAGAAATGCCCAATTATCATTGGACAGCCCTCAAATATCAACCGTATTTCACCTCAAACATCATAATTTTCCGCCAAAGCCAATCACTTTTCTCCTCCGTTCGCATCAATCTACTGAAGGGGCTAATGACTCGCCGTCTCACATCAAACCGACGAATCTCTTGAGGCTCTCCCTTCGATCCCTGTCCGCTAATTATTAGCCTTCCTTCTCTTCATCCTTCTTAATTAAAACTAACATCGTTAGCGTCAATCGGAAAATCAGCCTCTATTTGCAAAGCCTGAAAGAATCTAAAGAGAGAACCCGAAATATTTCACGCCTACCCAAAATTTGCATAATTAAATGTTCGAGATTAATATCCCGGGAATTCGACTTTTCATCTCAATCAGAAAGCGTCGGATATATGGGCTCCGTCTGAAGTACTCCCGCATCTCCGGCAAAAAAGCAAATCCTCCTTTTATCTCTCTCTCTCTCTCTCTGTATCCACCTCCTCCTTCAACTGCTGTCACCTATCGCCTACGCTTACGAGATAGATTTTCGCTTCGAAAACCAATTCCTTTTTCCTTCTCTGACGGAAGTCCCGCAAACGTAAACTAATTACCCTCAGAAACGAGTGGATTCGTTACTATCTCTCGGAGCACGTTCGACTTTATGGCTTCGGACCGATAATAAAATGTGCCGTTCGTTTATTTACAGACGGCTCAATTGCAACAGCGTCCCTGCAAATGGCGTCGGGAGAGGAATGACGGAGACATTCTGCGTAAGAAGTGAGGAGCACGAGCCCTTAGTAGTTGAAGTGACTACTCACCATTTTCCTCAATAATGAGGTAAGTAAAATTTTGTTATATCCTTGCTGAAAAATAAACGCTTCCGCGTCGAATTCGTCCTAAGGCTTCTGTGCATATTGTCTGTCGCTATATATTTAAATGAATTTTTAGTTTAACTGTGAAGTTCATGGAAATGGAATTTATAGGTTTGTATAGACAGCTTATATTGGACGTCTAATATCTATCATGTCCAGCATGTTGACCGATCGCCACTTATGGCATTTGGTCGGCTGTATTTCTTTGCCTAATTTCGCAACTATGATCGAGATCAAAGCTTATTTTTGTGTGTGGATTAAGTGATTTCTATAAGAAACAGTTTTAGAGTCTGATATTATAAATAGCTTGAACATATCGAAAATATTTCGTATTATTTTTATTAAAGTTTCGTTTATTCTCCAAAACGTTTTCGACCATGGTGACCTTATTGCCAATAGCTTGAGAAATATCGCAGTGCTTGTCAAAAAAATAGATAATTCATTTAGCTCACCTTAACACTCTAATCTCTCACTCTCTCACTGTTCAAGGTAATAAATAATCAATTGAATTTTGGGGTGCACATTATTTCTATATGTACAAAACGGTGAACTACCGCTGAGAACGGCTACTTCATAGATGAAATAGGTATCTAGTGTACTCAACCGTCATATAGCTTCAATTATTACATTGGTTGTCATTCGAAATGCCATGTGACGCCGATATAATGGTGTTTATTAAAGGTTATATGGTAGCTGTTGACGTAATAAGACATCCATAAGAATTTCGACATTTCATTACTACTCGTATAATTCACAAAAAAACTTAATGAACAGAAGATAAAAAAAATTTATTTATATTTTATTTTAAAAAACGGGATTTGGTGATGGTATACTGTCAAACTCTTAATTTTAATTAATTAAAACTGAAAAGTATTTCTTGCAGAAACTCAAAAGTTATGTTCAGAATTGCACACCGTATGACTATCCTCTCTGAAAGGGCAACGCTATCCGGCAGTATTCGCACCTGCCTCTTGTTTTAATCATTAATTTCCGTCTTCTAGAAAGAGACGAATCCCTTGGTTCGCGTAGATATTGTGAAGTCGCTGAAACTTGTCGAAATGAGAGGATCAACAAGAACCGTGCTAAGTTATTCTTTCGACTGGGAATTAAGGGTGAACGAGGTTCACGAAATTGAAGACATATAAGCGAGAGAAATGCAACGGCAGATGCTTTTCGGAACTGTGGCAGCGCTTGAATTAGCTCATTATATGCAGGTCCAATCTAGAAATCCAAGTTTATGCACCAGTGACTCGAAATCCAGTTAATATTTTTTGAGTTCTGTAGTGGAATATTGGAATAGTGTTCTTAATTTTCCATTGCATTAAAAATGCATGTATATTTTATGCATCTTTACGACCTTATATATTCTCAAATATAGAAATCCTTAAATTAAATCACTTTTAAAATCCTGTTTTTGTATATATATTCGTATGTCAAGAAAGTTATCGCCAGTCCATGGCTGTATTTTTAGTGAACAGGGAATAATGTTAGTAAGAGGCCTTTGGGTGTGTAAGGACGAGTTTACCGTCTTGCACACTTTTATTACATGATTATTCCAGGTAAGCGTTTCATTAATTAGAATACCGAGATTTTTTACGATTATCAATAGGGTATAACTGAATCATTCAAAGACAGAGGAACTGATTCCGCAAGGTTTATAGAAGCCAGTAGTTTTAGACAACCGATTTAAATGGCCTGAGATTTTAAGGGGTTTATGTTGAGAAGATTATCGTAGCTCCATTCATGAAGTTGAGCCAAGTCATGATTTATGTTGGCTATGGAAAGAGATAGGTTATTGGGTTCGTGTCTATGTAAATTTGGAGATCATCGGCATACAAATGATTCTTGGAGTAAGTTAATTATTGAAAACAATCATTAATAAATAGAGAGAACAATAGAGGACCTAAAATTGAGCCCTGCAAAACTCCTTGGTTAACATTAACCCATGAAGACGAGAAATCAGATGACTTGTTGGAAACGGTCGTGAAGGTACGAGGAGAACCAATCTATTGAAGGTGAAGAGAATTGCATGCAGCGGAGTTTGCTAGGAGTATGTCTTTGTCTACTGTGTCAAACGCTTTGCTAAAGTTAAGCGACAATAGTACTGTAAGTTTTCTGTCATCCATGTGTCTGCGTATATCATCGGTGATTTTAATAATCGCGGTGGTGGTGCTATGTGACTTCCAAAAGTCAGATTGATGGGAGTCAAGTAGATGATTAGCATTGATAAAATCTGTTACTTGTTCATGCCCAAGTCGCTCAAGGACTTTTGATAAAGTGTGACGAAAGCTAATCGGTCAATAGTCATTGTTTACGGAGAGAGATTTCTTAGGGATTGGGCGGACAAACGCGCGTTTCCATTGCGATGGGAATTTTTCCTGTAATAAGAAGTGGTTGAAAATGTTAGTGAGTACTGGGAGTATTAGATGTATTAATTTGTTTATGATCATGATAGGAATACCATCAGCACCCCGGGCTTTAGTTTTATTTCTGCGTATTGCTGAAAGTAGGATAAATTGCGTAACAGCTTTAAAGTGGAATTGTGGAGAACCGGAAGACTCGTTCGCTTTTACCGTAAGACTACTAATGACTGCGTTTTCGTTCTATCTCGAGAGAGAGAGAAGAAAGGGGAGGGAAATGGTTTTAATAGCAACGAATGTGAACAATGTTCGCTTCGTTATTTACGAGAAGTAATGCATTTGAATGTAGAACATTATTCGTTCGCATATTAAAATTACTTAAAATCTTTGAAAGAGTTCGAAACTTGAAACAACGAACGCATAAAATAATGAAATTTTGTTTTCCTTGCATCAATTTTTAATACGCGTCGAATCGATTATCAGATCAGTTTTTACGCAAGAATTTGATGCATTCTTAATGATTCTCACTGTTGCCGGTTTCGTGATTGGATAATAGCTTTGCGTCGCATATATTCATTAAATTTCATTAAAAAACTTTCCCGTTGAATTTCAACAGACATTTTCCTAGTTAAGAAAATAACGTACTTACGTATTAACGGTACTACCTTAGGAGCACATACGTATTAATGGAACTACCTTACGCATTTACCCAACGACCTGTGCAAATAAACAATTTATTTATCCAGATGATTTAGTCATTGTTGGAAGAAACCCTTCTTTCATGTGTTAAATTTTTGTCTATTGAACGTGAAAAAAAATGAAAATATGGTATTTCCCAAACTCCGAGAAGGTAGCAGTAAAATACCTTCAACATCAAACGTAAAAATAACGCCTGTAGAATTTTACCGCAGTAGTGGATATTTGAATGAAATTTGTTGTGAAACTGGAGATGTATTCATCGTGGAAGTACCAGACCGAAGTGCGAAAACCCTTACGGCAGTAGTAAAAGAAAAAATTAAAGAAGGTTCGATAATTTACTCAGATTCCTGGCGATCTTACAAAACAGATGAACTCAAGAAAGAAGGTTTCGAGCATCTCCAACCCAAGCGCACCTATAACTTTGTAGATCCTAACACAGGTGCACATACACAACATATTGAGAGAATGTGGGGATCGGTTAAATGGAGAAATAAAAAACACCGCGGGACTGTTCGCCATCACATAAAATCTTATCTTGCAGAATTTTTGTGGCGCTAAAATATAAAAGATTAAGATGTCTTCGAATCTATCCTCACTGCAATAAAAGATTTTTTACAGAGCTGAAATGTGGCATGAATATAGGTCATTGGTTACAACCTCTGGAGAAAATCCGAAATTTCAGAAAAATTTATATTTAAGGGGTGTTTTTGATCCCAAAGTTTAATTTTAAACACCCATAAGAAAAGCATTGAAAACTGTGCTGGACTTTATAAAATTGTTTTTTAAAATTATTTTAAATTAAGATACGAATTCGGGATATGCACCATACTGTGGAATAAAGAATGAAGTTTATTTCTCTTGAAGACAGAATTTAAATCCATTCTGAATTTGAATTTGATTTTAATTATAAACTTATGAACTTTTTTCGGTCTTAAAAAATGAAAAATATTAACTACCATATCAACGACTCCAATGCCTTTCAATGGGAATTGAATTCCCATATTTTAAGAGCATTGATTTAATTCTTATACTGCATTTTATTCCATTTGATTTCAATCAACGACGTATACATATGATGACGTGATAATTTTAAATGAATTTTTTTATCCAGATACGTACTAAAAGGCACGCATGATGATACCATAATCCTAACACTCAAAATATCCTAATTTTTATGTAAATTTTAGTGTAACATATAAACTATTGTCTTAATGATGATTATAGTTATTGCTTAAAAAGGGCGATCTAATCCATGAAACTAGAAATTGTAAAACTTGGACGCGAAGCCAATTGCCAGAGAATTTACATATTCCGGATAGATGTCTTAATTTCACAGAAAATGAAAACTATTGCTATATTATTTAAATGGGAAGTTCAAATGCGTTCGCGTTGGTTTATTTACGAGTTTATATCTTGGTATCTTTATATGCACTGGTGGTGTAGTGGTTAGCGTGTCGGCTTTCTATTGCAAAGTTCGGGGGTTCAAACCCCTCGAATGGAGGTTTTATTTATAAAAAAAAAAAAAACTATCATCAGTGCCTGGCAGTAGGCAGCAGTACTGTCAGTATGGTATAGAGCCGAAAACAAATGATGTTGGTTGGGTCTATATCCAATACAGCTGTAGGCGTGATCAGGACGATTTGAACGGCTACAGTACTGCGATGTGGAAAGCAAGAGGGAAACTACCACATTACAATCCCTAGTAAAGATTATATGGTTGGACAATATGAGTTCTCTCGAGGTAAAACAATCCGGAGGTAAAATAGTCCCCCAATCGGATCTCCGGGCGGGGACTGCCTTGAGGAAAACATTTGTCGAAAGTAAATTACGAATAGGGACTTGGAACGTAAGAACTATGAGAAAGGCAGGAAAGCTAGAGAACTTGAAAGAAGAAATGAGAAGAAATAGAGTTGACATTATAGGGTTAAGCGAAACTAGATGGGAGGGAGAAGGACAGTTCGACTCAGAAGAATTCACGGTAGTTTATTCTGGAGGAAATAGTGGGGAAAGGGGAGTAGCTCTGGTACTTAGGAAAGATATGATGAAAAGCGTGACAAAGATAATAGCAACGAACGATAGACTGATGGCAATAAAGCTAAAAGCAGTCCCAGTGGACATGCTGATAATCCAGGTATATATGCCAACGTCAGCTCATGACGATGAAGAAATAGATGAGATCTATGAGCAAATTAATGAAATTTACGAAGAAGACGGAAGAGGAAAGGTAAACTGCATAATAATGGGAGATTGGAACAGCATAGTCGGAGAAGGACAGGAAGAAAATGTTGTCGGGCAATACGGACTTGGGAATAGAAATCGAGGAGGGGAGAAGCTCGTAGAATTCTGCATCAATAATGACCTTGTAGTGACTAATACATGGTTCAAAAACCATAAACGAAGGTTATACACATGGAAAAGCCCAGGAGATAGAATGAGATGCCAAATAGATTACATCCTTGTAAAACAAAGATTTAGGAACAGCATAAAGAACGCCAAGGCATTGCAAGGAGCAGACATTGATTCAGATCACAGCCTTCTAATACTTGACGTGAGTACAAAGCTCAAACAAATAAGAAAAACGAGAAGAGAAAGACAGGCCTGGGACCTACAAAAACTGAAAGAAAGGCAGGATGTAGTCAGCATGAAGTTGGAAGATAACCTAAGAAAGTTGGAAAACAAACCGAAGACCGTCGATATAGAATGGGATGAAATTAAAACCAGTATCAAGGATACCTTGGATAAAGAGATTGGAAAACAAGAGAAGAAAATCAGAAAACCATGGATCACGAAGGAAATGCTGGAGAAAATGGATGAGAGACGAAAATGGAAAAACGTTAACAGTGAAAAAGGTAGAGCCAACTATAGGCGTATAAACAATGAGTTGAGAAGGGTAACAGATAAAGCTAGAGAAAATTGGCTAAAAGGAAAATGTGATGAAATAGAACAAATGGAGAAATTAGGACGGTACGATATGATGTACGCTAGGGCACTGGAATTAGAAGATAAGAAGTCTAATGGAATTTGTGGTAAAGGAATTATGAATACGGATGGGAAGATAGTCTCAGAAACAAAGGATGTAGCACAGGTATGGGAAGAATACATTAAGGAATTATACAGCAAACAGACAGGAGCGGCAAAAATAGAACTGGAAAATGAGGAAAACATTGAAGAAGATAACTTAGGACCAAGTATTATGGAGAGCGAAGTAGAAAAAGCGATAGTGGAACTTAAGAAGGGGAAAGCCACGGGCAGCGATGGAATACCGGCTGAGATACTTAAAGTCATAGGATCAGAAGGACTAAAAGCGATCACGAAATTAATTAATAAGATTTACGACACGGGAGAGTGGCCTCAGGATTTCCTAGAAGTAACAATGATCCCTCTAAAGAAGAAGCCAAAGGCAATGCAGTGTAAAGATTACAGAACTATAAGCCTTCTGTCACACACATCGAAGATCATCACGAGGATTCTTAATAAAAGGCTGGAGAAAAAGGCAGAAGATATAATAGGGGAAGATCAATTCGGTTTCAGAAAAGGACGAGGAACTAGAGATGCTATAGGAGTAGTTAGAATCATATCAGAAAGGGCAATAAAATACAGTCAAGATATCTGCGCATGTTTCGTAGACTGGCAGAAGGCCTTTGATAGAGTAAATTGGGTAAAGTTGATGAAGATATTAAAGGATATAGGTGTAGACTGGAAAGACAGGAGATTGATTAGGAATCTATATGAGAATCAAGTTGTAAAGGTTAGGTTTGAGAATGTGGACACCTGCGGAATAAATATCGGTAGAGGAGTAAGACAAGGCTGCTGCCTATCGCCAACCCTATTCAATATATATGGAGAAAGTCTAATGCAAGAAGCTTTAGAAGGCACAGGGGATTTCAAAATTGGAGGAAGGATTATAAGAACAGTAAAATACGCAGATGATCAAGTACTTCTAGCAAGAAAGGAAGAGGAGCTACAAAAAATGATAAATAGACTAGTGATAACAGGTAGAAAATATGGTATGGAAATAAATACAGAAAAATCCAAGGTCATTCGAATATCGGGTAAAGAAGAGAATCTGAACATAACTATTGGGGGAAAGCCATTAGAACAAGTTTCAGAATATAAATACCTTGGAAGCATCATAACACGAGAGGCAAAATGTACGGATGAGATCAAAACTAGAATAGGAAAAGCAAAAGCGGCTTTCAGGAGAAAGAAACAACTACTTACAGGGAATATAAGGGAAGATATCCGCAAGAAGTTCATAAAATGCTACGTATGGAGTATAGCATTGTATGGGGCAGAAACATGGACGCTAAGGAAAAATGACATCAAATACTTGGAAAGCTTTGAAATGTGGACTTGGAGGAGAATTCTGAAGATAAAATGGACAGATAGGATGAAAAACGATGAAGTGCTACGAAGAATAGGAGAGAAGCGAATGATTATACAGACTATCAGAAAGAGGAAGGCTAACTGGGTTGGACATTACCTGAGGAGAGAGAGTATGATTAAAGACGTGTTAGAAGGAAAACTAGATGGGAAAAGGGAAAGAGGTAGGAAAAGGTTTCAGCTGATAGACGATCTGAAAGGGAAAGAGAGTTATCAAGATATAAAAAGGACAGCGGAAAATAGGAGTATATGGAGAACCAGGTTTAACCATGAATAATCACGGACCTGTCTAAGGACAGACTACCTATGATGATGATCTTGGTGTATGGTAATTTTTTGAACTCAAGCACCGACAACTCGTATTTAATAAAGAATACAGAAACAACATTATCGTAGGTTTTATACATTGTGGGGTGTTATCTTTTCGAGCATACGGTGAAAGTTAACGATCATTCGGCACCGCAAGCGTTTTCACCCCTTTTATTTTCAATTTCCAAAATGTCTGCGCAATGCAGATCGCCACAGAGTGACATGCGGCGTCTGTTTATCGGTTACCTTTACTACGCAATACGTGTACCGGATAAAAGAGAGAGGCTCCCTCTTCGGGCGAATTTGGCAGGAAGTGGAACGGGGCGCACAAAGTGTACGAGTTCGGATGTTAAATGGAAGAGAGAAAGAAAATGAGTGGAAAGAGAAGATCGCTCGAGTATGTTAGAGTATGTGGGAACGAAATGGCTTCGGATAGAGTTAGGGAGTGCAAGGGGGGGAAGTGGATGAAACAACGATGTATAGCGGAAGAGAGGTTTCCTTTTTAACCTGTCTGGTTTCTGCTTTGAGGAAGATAGGAAAAAAGAGAGAGAAAGAGAGGAAATTGAGTGTTTCGACTAATCCCGTCTGTGATGAAGTCAAAGGGGAAGAAGAGACTGGAAGAGAGAAAGATGGGAAGGGCCTTTTCATTATTGGTTCAACGGCGAGCCATTATTTACAAATCAGTTAAGCTCCCTTCGTTTCGCAGAGTAAAGCTTTCGTCTCTAAATATAGCTCGCAATTTTTTTTCATAAGTATAAGAAATGAAATTCCTCGAAATTAAGTATAAATAGTTTAACGAACTTATTAATTCGGTGATGTAAAGAGCCTATTGGGCGGGTATAAATATAACGAAGAGATCGAATGAGGAAGAGTATATTTTAATGCTTCCATTCAATAATTAACTGACTTATATATAGGTGGCGTGCAGTTTTAAACTCGTAAATATCTCGCTCATAATTAATTTTAAATATAAGTTTTCTGATAGAATGTTTTTTCTTGCTTTCTCATTGAGCATAACATTCTAGTAGTTAATATGATTTAGTGCTCAGACTTATTCCGCATTTAATTCAATAAAAGGTACATGTTTAATATAGCTATGTATCATCCTCGTCATAAGATGATATTCTTCAAATAATTAAATTCACAGATTTCTTATAAATGTTTAAAGTAGGCAGTAGCGAAGATTAATCTCCTTTCGCCGTTTCTAAAAAGAAGTTCTTAAAAGAGTGTCAAAAACTTCCCAAATACATTTCCTGAGAATATAGTTATGTTTAAACTTTCTCAAGTTATTTCATTATTGGTTTATTTTTGTTTCGACCCCAAAAAACTCATACTTGCGTAGGATTAAAAATGTTCCTGGAATCTCCCGTCAATCAATTGTGTATTAATATTTTACTGCATAGACAACTTCATCCTCCGTAATTAAAGGAAGGGCAGAATCTGTCGTTTTTGTTATCCGGCCTCACGCCTTCAGCGCTGTACTTATCTGCCGATTTCATTAACTCTCTTCGTTTCCTTACCCTTTGCACATTCTTGTTCTCCAACTTTCTCTGTGGTTTGATTTCAATAGTTAAATACGCCGAATGCTAATTACCTCATACCTAAATTCAGAGGTCCTAACACTACGGCTGCCGGGTGATTTGATTCGGCCCGCTTAACCTATTCTGATAAGTTTTTGAAATTTACACACGGTCCGATCAGTCATTTGAAAGGTCGTATGTAACACGAGCAGTGGGTATGTACATTAATCTTAATGTGACTCACTTAATGAAAAGTTTGTTTCCCCAAATTAGTTAACAGAAAATAAATAATCTTAAAATAATGAACCGTTTACCGCCGCAAAAAATATGTCTCTTGTTTAACTAAATTTGACATTATCAGCGCATGAACAAATTTTTCCGTCGTGAAAATGAGAAAATTTTGTCTTGCAGGTCACGTAAATTTAGATGTTGATTTCATGAATGAAAGATTGTTTCAAAAAACTTCAAAGTACAATTTTAGAATATCTATAATTTAATGCAATTTCGTGAAAATTCCAGTATAGGAAAGTAAATGCAAACGTGATTTCAACTCAAAGAGTCGTGATCATCATTATGCTACCAGTCGTTATTTATTTTCCTATAGAGGAATTTGTGCGAAGTTGCATTATAGTTATATTTAAATTGTGCAGTTGTTTTTTGGAAATGTGATTTCACAAAATTTCGTTAGCACACACACATAATAGAACGCTTAAGGGCAGTTAACGGCAGCACCACAAAGAATGTTTCAAAAGTCATTGAACCAGAGTTACAGTATGAAGTAAACTTATTTTCGGATCAGAGAGATATAATGTTGATGCCCCACTATATTGAAGGCTTTTGCAACACTCCAAGGTATGAGTAATTCTCATAACTATTCATGCGCGCATCAATGCATCATCATTGTTATCTTCTTCATAGTGAATTTTTCATCACACAGTAAGATATATTTTTTTACATCATTGCTACTTCGCTATGATAGTACAGGTTACGTCCTAGGGTCAACGCTCCCGAACGGGTCTCTTTGGAACTCTACACAAAAAATCCAAAAGGTCCTAGAACGCGGAAATACTTTGGATCTTTTCGTTCCTAGTTCGCCATTATCGCTTAAAGAGTCGGAAAATACACTCGCGGGGGTTCGTGGCGACGACTTCGGTAACCGAAGTAAAAGCTGGAGCGAGGAAAAGGAGAGTGGGGAAAAGGTTGGCTCAGGGAAAGGTAAGTCCAGACGGGGCAGCAAACATCGGGATTCGGGAGTTCAGAGTGGGAATGACAAGTGGAAAAGTGTGGGAGAAAACGGGAGAGAGAAATGAGTGAATGGGACGAAATGGCAGTTACTTACTGGTCGGGTCAATCCCCTTGTAGCGTGGACAGCGGTGCCGTGCGGTGAGGCCGGCTCGCGTGGGCGGCCAGCAGAGGACGGAGTCCCAAACCCACTGGCAGTATACCTCTGGAAAAGCGAGATATTACACTTTTTTATTCATTCGGTTTTAAGCCGCTTGGAGATAAAATAGCAGGTGTAAGGGCTGAATTGAATTTTAAAAAAGAATCGCATCCGTTGACAATATACGGATTATTTCGTCGAATTGAAAACCTCCAGCGTTTTGGTCGTCTTTATTTCATTTCCGCATTTCCCCACGCGTGGTATGATTGCGGTTTATACTCCTAGGGGTCCGCGGAACGTTACTCAGTTTTGTACTAACCATTTCATATCTAAAACTTGTTCATTCGAGAATGTTCAATACAATAACTTGGCAAGTGCAACATGAAAAAGGGTGAAAAAAATACTTTTTTATGCTGAAGTAATTCTAGTAGGTGAACATTGGCTACACTGCTCCGTTAATACGCTTAAATTGCGCATTCCCTTATCGGTATTAAAGAGAATGCAAACAATGTATTTTTAGAAATCGAAAAATATTAGTGTAACATTTAAACAAAGAGGCAGTCCATATCTCCAGGAAATTTTAGTAATATACGCACTTTTGATGCAGAATGATTATTTTTGTAAAAAGGTTTTTGAAATTAAAAATATAGATACGGTTGATTATTTTCCTCTACGATTAAGTGGTAGTAGGTGCGATTCGCAGCATAAATGCTAATAGTTATTTAAAAAATTAATTTATCGAGTTTCTGTCGTGAGTGATGGTACCGCGACATGTCTTGTAAAGTATTTATTCTTTTCTTCCTTTAATTTCCACTCTTATTTTACAGTCGCCTCTATCCATGCATTACAATTACTGAAAAAAATCGCAAATGGTATACAAGCCAATCATGCGTGCATATGCCGACGAAAATTTTCGCGCACTGCTTTGGTGCGTTCTTTTTATCTTCAGTTCGCCCTGAAATAATGAATGATACGGTGATGCACACGTTCCTTTCCCGTTTGAATATTTCCTCCGAAAGATCGGAGAAGCGAAGACTTTTTGAACGTCGCTGAGCGACGCCGGCGGTTATCTTTTGAAATAACATGCCATGGAATGTTGAAACGGCTCATATATTTTATGAAAACATCATCCTACTCACTTTCTCCTTGACTTTTAAGTCATGATGTGTGGGAACAATTTTGTGAAAATATCGATGCAGCCATTTCGAAATTATTTCAGTTTTATTCCCGCAGTCAGGTGAAGTGCACAATTGTTTTGTGACATTTTCTAACGGCAATTTATGGTTTAAAAAATCATCTCGAATACATCAAATTGCCGGGTGTTAATTTATTTTATTTAGTCTATTCATTCTATTTGTTGCTGGAATATATCCTGATACTGATGTTGTAAAATTATTCCACAGTAGAAAGTTTTCTGGAGATATTAATTCGATTTACATATAAATATTCTACATATTTTTGGTATGCACGAATAAACGCGTTGTCAAATGCATAGATTTTATTTGTAAGTGTCCACTTGAGCATCACTGAGTTGGGCATTTTGGTTAACGAATTTTTATCTTTAAGACGACCAACATAGTTTAGAGGTGGTTCTGAGCCATCTGTCTCGTGGTGACGAGATCGAGTTTAATCCGCTTCGTTTGTTATGCGGCGCTGAGCTTTATTGCGACTTCATTTCGCCGAAGTTCCTTTTCGTGGGTTTATTAGCATACGTCGCTGGTTGCCTAAAATTTGCCGGATCCTTTTAAGTCGGGAGTAATTTAGAGAGAGAGAGAAAGGGAGATGTGGAGGGAGAGAGTTTGGGAGAGTGAGGAAAAGTGTGAGAGAGAAAGAGAGAGAGAGGGGGCAAATGTGTAGAGAAAGAGGGAGAGAGATTCAACCCGTTAAGAAAATAAGGGCTAAAGTGAGTGAAGTGGGAGGAAGACCGTCTGAGGGATGAGAGAGGGAGAAAAAGATAATTTAAATGAATGAGAGAAAAGATAAATTGAATGAAAAACGGTAGAAGATGGAGAGCGAATGTAAAAGAAAAGCAGGGAGGATAAGACATGAGAAAGGAGAGAGATAAGAAAGATCGTAAAGAAGAGGAATGAGAAGGGGGGAAGGGGAGAAGTGAACAAAAAAGGAAAGGAAGAGAGGATGGGAGAGGGGAGTTAATAAGGGAAGGATAGGAGATAGAGTAAAAAGAGAAAGGCAAATTTCGAAAAGAAACTGTCTGCCGTGAGAAATCATTGAGCGAAGAATATTAATAAAGAGGTAGGAAGAGGAAAAGTATATTAGATTCACATTGAAAGAAGGAGGGGGATACGGGAACATGAAAAGGACCTTGGGTAGCACAGGTTGAGTTGGGGGTGCCTGAAACCAATCATAACGTAGAATTACAATGAACGGATGAGAAATATAAGGTGGTAAGGAGGGTGGGAGTTGAGAAGGGGCGAGGAAGAAAGGGAACATGATTGAAAAAGAGAGATGAGGAAGAAAAACAATGCGCAAGGAGGATGAGAGACGGAGGGTGGGAATTGGAATGCGAGGCATACCCTTTCCCATCCCATTGGGATAGCAGATGGAATTTTGACCGAAACGTAGGCACAAAAGCTCTTTCGCTTTTTTCACGAACACTGTTTCCTGACTTCGGACATGCTTGCGTAGGAAAGAAACTAGCTACATGCAGAATTGCGCAATAATATGATCCATAAATTCATTTCTCTAGTATCCTCGCTTATTTTTCTTCGTTAAAAAATTAATCCCGTTTTATATTTTTGAAACTACAATAATATAAAATTATTTACATTTGCTTAAAGCTATTTTTCCACTTGATATCTTTCAAGTTATACTCACGAGGTTTAAAGCAAGTTGATTTGCTTTCCTTTATTGTATTTGTTTTTTTATGTTGCTCTAACACGCGTCTTGATATACTCGTAAAACTGATTTAGATTCCTACAGAATACTTCGCAGTTGGCTTTAATAATGGTTTCTATTCAGATATTGCGTATTATCTCGCTATATAATTCTTTTCCCAAATGCTATTGGCATTATTATTTTGGGGCGTTAGTCTCATAAAATCTTTTACGATCACGTAAGGTAGAATATATGGGTAGATAAGCCAACATACGGTCTTATACAAGAATGAAATGTACCTTTTAATATGAAGTGTTGTGTCGATATTGAGGCATATGAAATAATTTGTTAATAAATCAAGTACTCGTGTTAGTTTATAGCGATAGAGATAGCAGTAAAGTCGTCGCAAGCGGCCCGATATCCGCTTGATGTTATGAAATAAACCTCAGTGACCACAGATCAAGCATTTTCACGAACTTTTACATTTTCTCCTCATTATAATTAGTGTGCGCTGAATGGCTTAAAATATTTGTGTCGATACCGGGTAGTTACCGCGTCTCACTTACGTGGCTAAAGAAGCTTAAAAATGGGGATTATCGTTTTAAAAATGGAGACCAAAGCGATGGACGCCAGCAAACCCACGGATAATGAAGTTTTCACCAGCGCTTTGGAATTATGAGGCGGTTTATGTATTATTCATCATCGCAACCATCAGCCCAAAAAGGGGTTTTGTGGGGCGAGCCCGTTGCAAAACAAACTCTTAAATCCACGCTTTCACTTTTGACATTCGCGCTGCTTGTTACTATTTCTGACTGCATGTGCAGATAAAGAGAATAAAAAGTTTTTTCATTAATGAATTATGAGCTTATGCGAACGAAGCACAATGTTTGCGCGCGAGAGAGCAGTACTTTTCTCCTCTTGTGTCAACTCTATGGGCGCATAAACAGAAATTAGAGGCATAGGATCTGGTTTGCAGGTTGCGTACACGGTAAATAAAAATGCTGTTTACGTCATCAAAAACAATATGGCGAACGTGAGACAGTTGAGAAGCATCTATCCGTTGAGGGCACATAGTTTGACCTATTATTATTAAAATTATAGGAACACTTAAACAAATTATATACATTTAAATGGCTTCACACATGTACCTATACCTTTCAGTATTATTTCAGGAAGTTTTTGAAATATTTGTTATATTATTATCAAAATTTGGCACATAGTTCGACCTTTTATGATAAAAATACCACATTTTACTTTAGATATCATATATATATTTCATAATGCATGATAATAATTTAAAATATTTACCTGTATTTTTAAGTAGTGATTCTGAATTTTAAAGGAAATTTTTACCATATTCTTCGAAAATTTGCCCTCGGAAACCCTAATTTTTTTGCGGTTTCAGATCATAAATCTCTAAAAGCATAAATTAAAAATAAATTCTCTAGGTTAACGAAAAACGGAAAATAGAATTTTAAATTCTTACTGTGATTCTCTTTAATTTAGTTTTGTTCCATACTAGCTAGAACGTATCTTAGCGAAAAAATACATAAAATTTCTATATCTAATTTTCAAATTTCGAATTTTACTTAGGCTTTCCACGGAAATGACGGATCATGAGAAATTGAGAGGAAATTTTCAGATTCCATTTATGAATGCCAAAAACGGAGGCTGCGGACGCTCAAAGCGATCGAAGCGGGACTCTCGACGGGCAATCAAGAGTGAATTTCCGTTATTAGCTGAAAATGAGACCCATTTCGTAGCTTCTGTCGCGGAATTATATGATTAATTTTCCTAGAAGTTTTATTGGTTATGAAAATGGAGACCACTAAGGTCAATTAATGAGCAAAAGGAGAAAAAGCGTAGTTCTCCCGCTATCACCTCCTCCCTTACATTATCATTCTCTCTATTCCTATCACTGGAAGTGCTTTCCCTATCTAAACCCTTCTATTTCAGCCCTCTCCTTCTCTCTTCCGAATACAAAATTCTCTCCTCTATTTGATTGAAATAAAAGGTTAGTTTGGTTATTTTGTTATTTATGTACGCCTACATTTCTCATTTAATCCACATCAAATTTGGTGCGATTACGGGGAAACCGAGTATCAGGCCGAATTTTGTTTAATCCTCGGACTACCAAGAGGGATATAGAAGTTACCCCAATAGGGTTATTTCAGAATCGTTTCATAAATGATTTTTTTTTTACAAATTTAGACTTTAATTGTTTAAAAGAATGCTTCGAACTGAAGTGAGTTGAAAACACTCAAAATACCTTCCAAAACTGTGGAAAAAATTGGAAAATAATCTTCGGGTAGTTGAGTTACCCCTAGTGGTATCATAAGGGACCGTTTTCACAGCCAGATGAAATATGACGTCTGTAACTAGCAATGCTCTGTACAATTTTGATTTTCAATTTTTGTGATCACTTAGTATTTTTCAATCTCTTTCTACTCTCCATACGACCATTTTAAATTGAATATGACTCTAGTATCGTATGTGCCCAAGATAAATAAGGCATTCTTTCCTTTTCTAGTCAATACCTAGATGAAGATGATTCATGAAAATATTCAAAAATATACCACATAACAACAAAACTAAAGGCGGAGTCGGTGTGGTATAAAATTGGTGTCTAATATACCTGTTCGAGAAAAGATGTTTCGCATTTTTGGAGTTTTAATCCAGGGGTGGTCAAACTGTGTCCCACGAGGGCATTTAATGTGTCCCGCGATGCCTTTATGAAAGCGGACCGTAATATAAATACAGATAATTTCATTTATTTATTTATTTACTAAAAACAGTTGCAATTTGGCTAAATGCCAGGTGGCAACGTTACATTAATTGTTGTCAGTAAATTACAGCGAATTTAAACATAATAGAACTTACAGCGTGCTCAAAATCGCTTGTCCAATATTTAAAAGAATAAAATTATTAATGTTATAAAAATTACACAATTTATAATAAAATTACTTTTCCCTTGGCTTTAATCGGAGCCGAAGTTTTCGAGGTTCATGGTAGGCCTTCACGGTTACCGTAGCGGTCCCGGGGCCCACGAAGTCCCCACCGTACTTCCCCCTACCAAGCATAAACTCTACTACCTCCGACTCAATCGTCACCCTCCAAAAAATATTTACATTTTAACTTAAATTGCTTAAACGATTTAGGAAAAGGCTTAGAATTATGGCCGAAAAACCTTTTCCAGAGATGTTATGGGGATAACATATTATTTATTATTGATTTCTACTAATAGGATTCCTTACATTCTCTCAAATAACTTCCGATGTGAACCCTAACGTAGCCCGCTAAAGCATTTTCATGTGTTAATGTGGCCCGCCTAAGAAGTTGCAATTGTCAATGCGGCCCGCCACGCAAAAGGTTTGCCCACTCCTGTTCTAACCTTAGCATTGATAAATACATTCAATATTTGGATATAAAAATATCCTCCTTGGCAAAGTGGTGATCAAAAAGTCGTAAAATACTTCTCTAAGGACTCGGCGTACAATTTGCTGTGCCGAACTTTCAGAATAAAAAATTTGACTTGTTGTCTGAGTTCGAAATTCAATTCCCTATAAAGATGGCATTCTTTGATTTTTATTTGTTCTACTAATATCAGTGCTGGCAAACGAAAAAAACGATTCGTTACGTTTTTCGTTACAGTCAAAAAGCGATTACATTTTTCGTTACGTATTACATTACGCTAAAATCTACATTTCGTTTTTTGTTACGTTTTACGTTACGCTAAAATCTACATTTCGTTTTTTGTTACGTTTTACGTTACGCTAAAATCTACATTTCGTTTTTTGTTACGTTTTACGTTACGCTAAAATCTACATTTCGTTTTCCGCTACGTTTAACGTTATAACGAAATAATTTGGTAAAAAATAATGAAGTGCAGTTACTATTTTATTTTTGTTTATTTTTGTATTTTTTGTTTAGAGGTTACGTATCCACCTTAAATACGTGCTCCTCGTTTAGAACACTAACTTATAGACACTTCTAAATAGTATATGTTTCCGATCAGGAACGTTTTTCAATATTTCAAAGCATTCAGCACGTTTGTCGATTTTGATAATCATCTAGGAAAATTCGGATTTTCATAATAAAAATATTAGATTCAACCCATACTTAAGACTAAAATATTAGTGTTGTAACGGTAATTCCCTATACTAGAATTTTTATAGGTAAGACAACAAGTAAACAGAACTGAGACCCGTAATTAACACGCTTTGTATGTTGAGCGCGCGGGCGGTGCGAGGGTATATAAGTTACAGCGTTCGCCGCGAGAGCGCGCGGGCTGTGCGTGAGTATATACGTTAGTGTAATCACGAATCCAACCCGGGCAACGCCGGTTCACACAACTAGTTAAAAATAATAAAAGGAACTCGGCGGTCGGTTGCACCGTTTGTAACTCGGAGTACATGCTCATGCTACAGACCTAAAATTTGGTAAAATGATCGATCATCAGATAAGACTAAACAAAATTATCCAAATTCCAATATTTGTCCTCTTTAGGGCTCATTTTTTATGTAGTTCTTTTCATATCCCCCACAATAAATACATGGAAATCATGCAAAATAGCAAAATTATTGTGAAATCTTTAACTTGATTCTTTCAGTGGAATCTGACTACGTTCATCTGAATTTTTTAGTTTTAGTCTATTTCCAACGCATTTGATAAAAATGAAGAACCAATTTAAAAAATTCTTTAATTTCAATTGATTAAAAGTATTATGTATTATGCATGTATGTATTAAGTATTATGATTGGTAGTTATGAATTTTTAGGATCGGAAAATACATATTATTTAATAAATGAGGATAAAGGATATTGTCACGTACCGCCGCAACTTCACCGTATTGTGAACTTTTTAACTTAATGCTTTCAATGGGGTCTGACTACGTTCATATGAATTTTTTTTAGTTATAGTCTATTTCCAACGCATTTGATAAAAATGAAGAACCAATTTCAAAAATTCTTTAATCTCAATTGATTAGACAGTTGATCGTTTTGATAAGTATTATGCTTGATAGTTATGAATAAAAAATGTGAGGATCGGAAACTACCTACATAATATTTAATAAAATGAGGATCAAGGATATTGTCGCGTACCGCCGCATCCTCACCGTAAGTCGCGAATCCCAACGCGATCTCTCTTCGCTTTCACCAGCACACTCGTGATCTCTTGATCACTCACCGCGTTTAAGCAACGGAACTGTCTCTCTCGCTTCCATTATAACTAAAAGACGTTCGATACTGTGTTGCGAACGCCATATCTCAAAGTCACTTGTAATATGCTTTATATATTAGTTTTTAATACTTCTTTTATTTTGCATTTGAAGTGAAACACATGTTAAAATTGAAACATTTTCTTCAAAAATAATTAGCTCCCACTTGCGCATGCTTACGTGGAATTTAAATAAATACGTTCGATAAGAAAGATTCTATGATAAAAATTGAAATCATTATTTCTTTTCGCCTAAAGTAGTACAAATCTCGCGCCAAAAGTACGATTCCCTTCTTTTAACGCTTAAAGAAAAAGGCACTACTTGGTAGATTTCGCAATTCTTATGTAAACTGAATGAGAGGAAAATTTCTGGAATCGAACTCGCGCCTTCAAATACCAAAATAATATTTCCTCGACAGGTCGTCCCCAGTGGTCAAAGATATCCACTAAATACCACGAAAATCAGTCAATCTATTCAAAAGTTATTAGGAGGATAGTAAGACTGAACGACAAAACAATAAGCCTATTTTCCATTCTGGAAAGTACGGTTAAATGCACGATTCAATGCTTTTTCAGAGCATTATTTTGTTGCTAGCGTTGAAAATTATAATGACCAAAATTGTCCTTATTTACAGCAAGAAGAAGAAATATGAAAAAGTTGGAAATAAAAACGGGAGGAGGAATGGGACGAATAATAGATGAAATGGATAGAGTAATAGAGAGGGAGAATGGGTGAGCATAGGGAGGTGAGCAGACAAGTGTGATGTAAACTGAGGGAGGAGTAAGACTGCAGGAGGTAGACGTGTAGGTTAAAGACAAATGGAAAACGAGCAGAAGCGTAAAAGTTTAAACATTGTATGAGGTTTTATAATATAAAATTAAATCTAGAAATATATTCAAATTTGAGGGCACTAGTTTGCTATTAAGGGATAAGAATGTAAAATAACATTCCATTAGGCGCTGCTGAATTTATCCGATTTCATTATAAAATCAGATACTCCCTTCCTATGCAGATGGTGGACATTGCTGCTTTCGGAATCCAACCCAGTACCCAATTGTATAAAAAGGGCATATTTTAATATAATGATGAAGAAAGCCGGACACTAAATTACTTGACTTTAATTAATGCTCAACGAAATATAAACCTGAAATATGTATGAGATTGGGAATTACTTCTTGAACACGAATGAATTCCGTTTCTCTTACGGGTGGCGAAAAGTCTCCCTGTGACCGCCTTAGGTCATTTGAAATAAACTGAAATTGTCAATGTCTTCATTTCCAGGAAAAAATAACTATCCACTGTTACTATAAACGTCTCATAATAATAATAGATATGAAGTAGTATTGACCTCTAACGACCGATGACAACACGTCTGAATTGTAGATTCACTTCGACCTTTCTCAAATGCCTTGTTAAGTTAGACTGATGAACATTGAATAGAATTCGAGATTAGAGAGGATGATGGGATTGAAACATGCAGAGCATCGACCTTTGGAAAAGAAAAAACACACTCCCGTGTAATGTCTAAAAGAATGTTTTCAAAGTACGAGGCACTGTGGGGGAGGATTAGAAATGGTAGAGGTTATTAACTACAAACGGCAAATTTATTGATGCTTCCTTCCTCATACTCCACTCTCCTTATCTTGTGCACCCAGGAGGATTAATACCAGGAATTCACTCCTTTTACAAATGGTAGGAAAATCCAAAGGACAATCGGTAGTGGTCAGGATAGCATTTATTTCGCGAGAAGGCGCAGCAGGGGACGAGCTAAACCGGGGAAAGGGATTTTAGCCATTTTCCCAAGCTCAAGACACGCTGCCTGGCAGGAATGCCACGACTGTCCTTGCAAAAAGTCTAGACACCCGAGTCTGAGACCCTATATCTCGAAAACAATTGTTCTTTAACTGCTACTTTTCACCCCATTAAAATCGTTGCGGTTTTTTTAGAGATATACGGTCTCAAACTCGGGTGTCTAGACTTTTTTCAAGGATAGTAGAACATACCCTTTACCGTCTGTTAACGAAATAGCGAAATTTATTTTTTCGTATTCGTTACGTTTTCCGTTACAGCTATTTGAAAAATTTCGTTAACGTTTTTCGTTACGTTATTCGTAATGTTTTCCAGCATTGGTTAATATCATTATAATAACTTCCTTAAAAGACCGAAAATATAAATTACTAACCAACTTTGATAAACAGATTGTTGTAACATGAAAACTTTTCTGGAGTTACTCAGTTACCCCATTCGGTAGGATTCCGGTGTCAAATATTTTGGTTGTGTGAGAGTTAAATCGGTTCAGAAATTCAGTCGAAATATGATCCACTTGGCCTCAGTTTTGATTAAAGATGGCGTACAGGAAATGCCAACCTGTTTATGCCCAATCGCAACCTGCAATATCCGCATGTGGCCCTCGAGAGAATGTTATGTATCCTGTGAAACTATGATGAAAAGGAGAGCCGCATAATTCAACACACAATTTTTTATTTGTTAGTTGAAATGATGGTCGTAAAACCTTTAGTATTTAATTTATAAATCTTTAAACTAAATTGTCGCCCCTACTACTAAATTGCCAGGTAAGTTCCCGTGTTTACCCTTATGCTGCTTGCGGAAGCATTCAAATATACCAATGCGGCCCCCTTAAATATTCACAGCTTCCAATGCGGTCCACAACGTAGAAAAGTTTGCCGATCCCAGACCTATTCCTTGATCCTCCATATACTAGGTTTTGTTCCCATTGGTTGAGAAATATAGGCTTTTGTAAATATCAAACCATCCAAGAAACGGTAGGTATATTTTTTATTGAAGATGATTATAAAAATAAATACTGATTGTATGTAATTAATAGAGTGATTATATTTTCACGGTGGTGGGCATAATTTTATGTATAATAATAATATTTATTTTAGTAATTTTTAAATGTTTTTCCATTCTCTCTCTCCTTAGTTTAATTTCGTGTTTATTTCATTTATATAATATTCCGATAAACTTCGTTAAATTCAGCTAGCACATTTATGGTTCAATCCTTCCACGTCCTGCCTTTATCCCTTTCTTCTTACCTCCAACTCGCCCCCTCCTGTCGTTTCCTTTTCCACCGGAAATGATCCTTTTGCCTCTCTCTCTCTCTCTCTTGGCTTTGCCTCTCGAAACGTTGACGTTATCTCCCTCTCTCCTTCAACCGTCACCTTCTCCTGTCACATTTCCCGTCTCTTTTTCCAACCTCTCTCCTTTTTATCCAGAACGTAGCTGTACAAACACTGTTATACCTTCCAGGTAACGTGATTTTATATCCAGTTTCGGAAAGTTGAGATCTTCAACGTGCACTTACATTTGATGGACGTGATATTCACTCGGTACTATTAGTCGAAAGCTCGTGATCTGGTCTATGCCCATAATTACGTAGCTTTGTAAGATGGTAATTTGAAGCAATAGAAGGGGAAATGTGACAAATAAATGATGAAGGTGACTCCGACAGCCAGGAAGCGTTTGATAAAATCTAACATAGGTACTTCATCAATTAGATTATACGCTCTCTTTATTTAATTTTTGGCTTTAAAAATGTATTGAAAGTGTTACTTGAGTTCAAATAATAATACGTCGATGCTTTTTATTTCTAAAGTTACGAAGTTAACTAAGTCATGAAAAGATTGCCAAAAAGCAAAAAATATACCTTTAACCTTCCGTGAGGTTTTAATTTTAAGTTTATTTTAATCAGGTCATCTGAAGGTGCCAAGATTTTAGAAAAGCTAGCGTGATTAAAATATATTTCTTTATGAGGTTGCAGTTGTTTTTACGTTATGAGAACATAAGTAATTTTTTTCAAATCAGTCTCAATGCATTTTTTATAATAATAGTAGATCTTTTTAATGTTTTAGTAAAGATTTTCTAAATAAAAACTTCAAACTTATGGTGTTAGGGCTGCAAAACTCCATAATAAAATTCTGCAATTTGAAGGTGCGCACATCTTCATATATTCACGTCTCTTTCCTTGTATTCGTATCTCTCCATCTCGACTCCTCTTTTCCTTCCCTCCATTTACTTCTGTCCCACTACATTCCCATATTCTCTCTTCTAGGCCACTCACCCTTTATTTTCATCTTTCTGCTGCGGAAATCGAAGTTGGAAACGTAAAGGTAAAAGTTGCCGACTTAGGTCGCGTGGGTGAAATTCCTCAGTCATCTATACGAGGAAGGGCTTCTTCGTTGATCTTGTTAAGTAGATCAATTGATCGGATATAGAAAGTTCCGTGTTAGACTATTTTATGCAGGTAATGAAGTGTACTCCTGCTTCTGGTGAAATCGTTCTTCGAACTCCATTTATTGGGTATGGATGTGCGTAATTATCGAGTTATCGGAAGTTCATATAAAGTCATTTGTATGTTGGTGAGAATATTTTCTTGACTCGCTACATTGGTGATAATTTAAAACGAAAGATATTTCCAATATTTATTATGAATATATGTATACCTATTTATTTGTGTCTGATAATGAACTGTTTCCAAAAAGTTTGACCATTTATAGACTATGCAAATTAAAATTATTCCTGTTTGACAGCTAATGCCCATTGAATTTCTTCTTGTTTTCTCAGATTGTTTTTAACCTTTTTTGTAGAATATGTGTGCATGTATGTGTGGTCAGTTCCTTTTGTGACTGCTGAAAAACCCCGTTAGGAGGTGGCTGAAACTCGCTATACATAGATAAAATAGCAAACTCTCACCATTCACAGTTTCGGCTATTAATGGGTAGCAGACTGTTTAAATAAACAGCCACCGATTCGCTGGTTTTGTTCATTCGTATTATTTCCCTACTAGTGTAATTGCCCGTAAAAATGACGGATATATATAAAGAGAGTGTTTAAATTAAGGCACTTCCCATTCTTCCTTCATTTTTCTCTTCCCCTCAATTTTCTCTCTCCCCCCTCCCATTCATTATCATCCCTCTCTCCCTCCCACCCATTCTACCTTTCTCTCCCATATATATATATATATATATATATATATATATATATATATATATATATATAATACAGAATACAGGGTTATTCTGAACTCTACCGAAAAAATTATGGGGGTAGTAGGGGGGGAGGGGGGTTCACGTAGAGCAAGAAACACCTTGTTCCAGCTTCCGGAACCGCTTAACGTCCGAGATATGAGTTTTGGAAGTTGACGCTCCACGCCTTGAGGTAGGCAACCCGGTCATGGGATGATGTGAACGGTTGCCTCATCGGACCACACATCCTTCATTCGTTTGACGGGCGATCTGTATCGCGAACTTTTTAATCAACCCTGCGTCAGTTACTGGAAGATGTTCCTGCTAGGATCTGCCAGCACAGCATGATGGTGCCCTCGCCCATTTCAGCTTGGTGGCGCGTAACCATCTGAGTTCGAGGTACCGCAAGAAATGGATTGGGAATGATGGTCTCGTGCCATGGCTGGCACGGTCCCCTGACTTGAGTGCAGTGAATTATGTTTTGTGGAGACATCTTAAGACCCTAGTGTAAGACACTGCTGTGGACCGCTAGGAAGATCTCGCTGCTTCCCTCCCCATGCTCTCCCTTTCTCCCTCTCTATTACTCTATCCATTTCATCTATTTTTCGTCCCATTCCTCCTCCCGTTTTTATTTCCAACTTTTTCATATTTCTTGTTCTTGCTGTAAATAAGGACAATTTTGGTCATTATAATTTTAAACGCTAGCAACAAAATAATGCTCTGAAAAAGCATTGAATCGTGCATTTTACCGTACTTTCCAGAATGGAAAATAGGCTTATTGTTTGGCATTCAGTCTTACTATCCCCGTATTAACTTTTGAATCGATTGACCGATTTTTAAGGTATTTGGTGATATCTTTGACCACTGGGGACGACCTGTCGAGGAAATATTTTTCTGATATTTGAAGGCGCAAGTTAGATTCCAGAAATTTTCCTCTCATTCAGTTTACATAAGAATTGCGAAATTTTCTTTAAGCGTTTATAGAAGGGAATCGTACTTTTGGCGCGAGATTTGTACTACTTTAGGCGAAAAGAAATAATGATTTCAATTTTTATCATAGAATCTTTCTTATCGAACGTATTTATTTAAATTCCACGTAAGCATGCGCAAGTGGGAGCTAATTATTTTAGAAGAAAATGTTTCAATTTTAACATGTATTTCACTTCAAATGCCAAATAAAAGAAGTATTAAAAACTAATATATAAAGCATATTACAAGTGACGTTGAGATATGGCGTTCGCAACACAGTATCGAACGTCTTTTAGTTATAGCGGGAGACAGAGAGACAGCTCCGTTGCTTAAACGCGGTGAGTGATCAAGAGATCACGAGTGGGATGGTGAAAGCGAAGAGAGATCGCGTTGGGATTCGCTACTTACGTTGAGGATGCGGCGGTACGCGACAATATCCTTGATCCTCATTTTATTAAATATTATGTAGGTAGTTTCCGATCCTCACATTTTTTATTCATAACTATCAAGCATAATACTTATCAAAACGATTAACTTTCTAATCAATTGAGATTAAAGAATTTTTGAAATTGGTTCTTCATTTTTATCAAATGCGTTGGAAATAGACTAAAACTAAAAAAAATTCATATGAACGTAGTCAGACCCCATTGAAAGCATTAAGTTAAAAGTTCACAATAATTTTGTTATTAATTAAAATTATTTTCGTCTCGTCAGCAATTGAACACACGTATTGTAAAAGATTCCAAATTTTTCTATCTTATCCGAAAAGTTACCTTCATTTATGGTAAATTGTAGTGGTTTTAAATTTATTCTTACAGATAATTTACTTTATTCTTTCATATACAAAATAAAGCTATTCTCGGGTGATTATCTCTAATCTAACTAATCTTGAAATGTAATCTTGTAAACTCATGCATGATTTCCATGTATTTCGTATGGGGGATATAAAAAGAAAGAACTACATCAAAATTGAGCCCAAAAGAGGACAAATATTGGAATTTGAATAATTCTCTTTAGTTTTATCTGATGACCGATCATTCTACGAAATTTTAGGTCTGCAGAAGAGGATGTACTCCGAATTACAATTGGAGCAACCGAACTACGGGTTCCTTTTATTATATTTAATTATGGGTCCCTGGATTCTCAGATTACTTTTTGTGACACCTATAAAAATTCTAATATAGAGTATAACCATTACAACACTTATCAAAAACAACAAACCTGCTGAATATTTTTGAATCTTAAAAACGTTCCTGAAATGCAGCATATATTTAGAAGTGCCTACAAATTAGTATTCTTAATGAGAAGCGCGTATTTAAGGTGGATACATAACCTCGAAACAAATAAAAAACAAAAATAAAAGAGTAACTACTCTTCATTATTTTTAGCCTAATTATTTCGTTATAACGTTAAATGAAACGGAAAACAAATTTTAGATTTTAGCGTAACGTAAAGCGTAACAGAAAACGAAATAGCTTTTTGACTGTAACGAAAACGTAACGACCTAATTTAACGAAAACTTAAATAAATTTTTCCTCGATCTCTTTCATCTTCAGTGTCATAAAGAAATTTACCAGGATAGATCCAGTATAAATCGAGAAATGGTCTCATTTTCTGTGTAAAACCGAAACCGTGTAAAGTAAGTCCGTGTAAGTCGAGGGATGGTCGCGTTTTCTTGACCGTGAAAAACCAAAACCGTGTACATCAAGTACCTTATAATTCAAGGGATAGGTGTACAGTTTGTAACCGTCTGTTTTATGAAAATACTTAAGGAAAACTGAGGTGGTCCTTGATTTGTGACAAAATATACGTTATGTTGAAGCGTTGGTCGCCTGCCGTCTTTTTCATTCTTAATCTAAAAGATAATAATTATTTCTTTAACACAAACAGATTTTCATGTATTATAATAGATTTATGATAAGCACTTACAGTCATGCCTCGATAGGATTCGAACCTGCGACCCTTAAATTGGGAGTTAGACACACTAATCAAATGGATTCTGTTCTTTTTTGTTTAAAGAAATCGATAAAATAAGCTTTAAATTGCATTTAAACACCTTGCAGCAAGTAGATCTGGAAATAACTAATCCGCCTACTTTCCTTATAATACAATTTTTATATATAGCAAGCACACAGGTTTCCCGTGGTATAGAAGTGCTATTCGTCAAATTCTCCGTAATATAATTGTATACTATGCTAAGTGGATCCGGTCGAAATATGTCAATTTGGTCATCGATTTATGTGAAGATTCCATGTACCAAATTTAGTTGAAATCAATTCATTCAAGAAAATGGTAGGGGCACACATACACGGACACCAGGTCGATCTCATAAGACTACTTTCCATTTTTTTGGAAAGTAGGCTAAAAATGGGGATCACCGACTATCAGATGGCTATATGTTTTTCATTGAAGCGTTAGCTCGTTCAGTATGTCAGCACTCAAGAAAATAAATGCTCGTTTATGAACGTGATATTTTTTCTGAAGTTTTAGAAAATGATCGCAATTTTAGATTCTCATTCATGAATATAAGATATTTTTCATTTTCTCGCGTTACGGCCGAAAAATAAGTCAAGGGCTATATGGATTCAATCAATATCGGTGGCATGACATTTTAAAGTAGAATGCAAGAAGCTAAAATATTTGTGGTTTGTGTGGTAGTGCACAAATCCAAAGCCTCGCCGGAAAATGGTTCGTACAGATATTTCGTGTAGCCTAAAAACGGTTTATTTTGTGGATATTAGCCTAAGGTTCAAATCGTTGTTCTTTTTTCATTAAAAACTATTTGATAAGCGATCAACCGGTGGTGATTGAAGACAGCTACTTGTTAACAGTTTATCGACTGCAGGAGTTACCTATACCGCAGGTTGGAAATAATTGACAATGTGTGCTCCATAATTAGTAGGAATTTTTAGTTATCTGAACACGCCTTAGGGTATAACAAACAATTTTTACGAATTCAAATGTCAGCAAATATAGGTTTCTTTCGAGAGGCATCGGGAAGGCGACCCTAGGTGACTGAATGTATCTCGAAAAATCGTATTTCGTGGACATCTTTTTTTTGTAACCTATGTTATAGAGATTAATTTTTCCCACCTCGAAGTTTTC
This sequence comes from Tanypteryx hageni, assembly GCA_028673005.1. NCBI lineage: Eukaryota > Metazoa > Arthropoda > Insecta > Odonata > Petaluridae > Tanypteryx > Tanypteryx hageni. Next base: position 62,599,928 of record CM054115.1, on the reverse strand, counting down.
CACTTTGTTACCCAAAGGTTGATATAATTGGCCATTGTTCGCTGACATGTTGATGCAATGACTGCCTTTTTCGTAATTAATTAAAGACATATTCCTTTTTGAACCTGCTCATCAATCCAGATGTTAAGTAACTTCTCCATCTTCACCGTATTAGGGTTCTGTTTCACGAGAGTAATCCGAGAGACACTTAAAGGCGTAGCATTTTTTGCACATTCTTTCATCTCGCACGTCGACTTCAATGTTGTGCGCACAGATTATGGTAAAAGGTTGAATGTCATAGCAATTTTCCTTCACACGCTCTCCTTTTCAAAGAGATTCATGACTTGGAGTTTTATTTCAATGGAAATAACCCTTAGGTTCAACTTTATCCTTTTTTTCGACTTGGGGGTTTTTACGTAATACAAAAAATAATGATCACAAATAATGTAATGAAAAACTCATAGATGCGAACACTAAAAGAATAAAGCTGTAACTGAGTTATCTTTGAGAGCCTGTATTTCCTCCATCGTGCGCGGTGTAACGTTTGCATCCTGGTTTTTATTACTAGGTCTAAGTCATTCGGTCTCGAATTTATTAGCTTTATGTCAGTTTGTTTATGAGTTCATTTCTTCTTCCTAAGTTCTGTGGTTCTTTGTTGACTTGTTCAGATCTTAGCATTCTTTTCATTCCTCGGGTCTGCCCATTTGCACAGTCCTCAAACATTTCAAAATGTCTTCTAACTTGCGTGCTAGTGCGTTGAATGGCGCGACGGACTAAGTAAATGTATATACTCGGAAATGGATATAGCCCAAAAAATACACGCTTAGAGGTTTAAACGCAACGGAAAAACTCACGCTTGTGAGGCTAATTTTTGTTGGTGAGAACATTAATGTGAGAGAATGAACAAGACACTATAATTTAGCGAGGGAAGACCGCGTATCTCAAATTTCGTGTGGGTGGGTTTAATTCTTTTGACGTTACTCGGTTTTGGTGCGGTTGAATTAATTGGTAATTATGATTTTTGTTGTCTCAAAATTCCATAGTTAAATAAATAAAATGACGGAACAAATTAACATTGCAATGAAGTCGCTCCAACTTTATTTATTCAGAAATGAGAATACTGAAATCCGGAGGTCATGGTATATTCCATTGTGATGCGCAAGCAGCGTCTGTATGCATTGTATTGTAACCGACTCAGTTGCTCTACTGAGTTAATAAAATGTAATAGAAAAATATGGCTGCCACTATACAATGGCCAACTGGCGCCTGGATTTTTCCAGGCCCGTCAGAAAGACCAAAAAAATTTTAAATAATGCATTTCCTTTTCCATCTGAGAGAATAATCGATGAGGGTATGGCCCCGTGATGAAATTTCCAGCAACGGAGGAATCTGACCTTTTCGTGGTTCGACATAACATTCAGATGTATCGGATTTCAGTTAAAGAGCATCGGGGTCAGACCTGTTTCTTAAGACGAGTTGACAAGGGACGATATCGGATTGAATACGTCAATCGCATTAAATTAAGGAAATCCCGAACAAATAAATTACTCTCGAAAAATATCACCGTCGCTATGAAATTTTAACTTTGATGGATGAATGACATTCTGAATCTACAGCAGTACGTTTTAGGTGAAATAAAGTGAGTCTTTTAAAGTTGGTGTTAAAAGAAGCCTCTCTTATATCTTCGCTTTGTTCACGGCGTTAGCTCAGCATATATAACAACCCATGACGTTGAAGGAGGATCCTATTACATTTAGAGGGGTTGGCGGAAAAAGCCTAGCAGATTATTCTTGCTTTCTCCTCAGCGAGTGCAATATGTGACTCCGCGGAAGGGCATGAGATCTCCATTCATTACTGAGCTTCAAGCTCGCCTTTTCCCGTGAAAAAAAATTTTGTTTCCATCTTGGTGAAAGATCCTTTGAAGACTCTTTGGATTAATTCTGTATCCCGGAAACGTAAATGACATTATGTTCTATAGAAAGTCGGTCTTCATTAAGCAAAGTCTGCTTTTGTTTTCGTTTTGTTTTCTACTTCTAAAAAAGCACCACATTCCATTAGATGTACTTCTGGAGACACATACTCGTATACATGTGAATATAGCAAGTAATAATCGTATGCTTATCGGCACAGCAACTGTAATTCCATCTTAGTGAAAATGACAATAAAAACCTAAATTTGATAATGACATTGCTTTGTGCTTGAAATAGAATATTTGGTTTGTTCGTCGGCCGTTGGAATGACTCATTTCGGATTTGTTCACCTGAATAGTTTTTCAATGGAGTTATTTTTCCCCAACAGTCGTCGCTTCGTGCGAATAAAATAATAAAACTTTCTTTTATAGGAGTATTTCTTTTGCGCTCTGATTCAATTAACCGAAAGGGCACCGCTGCCGCTCTGTTAAATAAGTTCACGGCAGATAATTGGATTGTTTGAAAATTATTTTCCTACACCTACTAAACAGTCTTATGTAAACCTATTATGTTGTCAGATCAACGTTATGTCCAGAATAATGGTGCCGATGATGCAGTGGTTAGGACGCTGGCTGCTGCTTGAGAAGGCAGCGGGCACAAATCCTGCACAAATAGGATTTTTCCAAGGTCACCCGGCACCCTGTATGTGTTGTTTGAGCAGACCGCGCAAATTCAGCGTTCGTCCTTCCGTTGGCCCTCTTGGTGCTCTTCGTTAAGAGTAGGCTAATGCCGGCACCAATTTGGCCTCCTCTCTTGAGATTGTGTTCAGTGTGGAAGGAGTTATGGCTATAATAATCCAAGAGGTTGATTAGCCAAAAATACACACAAGCACGGTATATTCGGAAAAATTACCTCAAAGGGTTCTGCGATCGTAACCTCTTTATACTAAAACAACAGAATCAATCTAACAATAATAAAACGCTACTTCTGTCCCTTTGTGAGAGAGAGAGAAGAGGAGAGAAAATCTTTTCATAACAGCCAATGTAAACAACATTCGTTGCGTTGTTTACGAGGAGTACATTTGAATGTAGATTAGTAATCATTCTCATACTAAAATTAGGTATTTAGAATCATCGTAGGAGTTTGAAACTTGAAACAACGAACGCCTAAAAGAACGAAAGTTTGTTTTTTTGCCATCCAAAGAAAGTTAAGGTATATTTATGTTAATTTCTTAATTCACAAAAACTTTTCCCGTTGGATTTTAACGGGCATCTCTCAAGTTTTAATATAGGTAGCGCTAGGAAAAAGGGGCTTTTTCATACAATTTATAGAAATTGAAATTTTCAAATTCGGATTAGAATTTGTTTGCTTGGAATTGTTTTAATGCTAAGAGAAGACTCGTAAACCTCAACGTTGAATGTCTGGAAACTTTTTGTAGTGATATGGCATAAAACATTTCCTGTGAAATACTCATATGTAATGCAAGTCTTTCATCGCCAAAGATGATTATTTTAAAACGATCGATCAATGTATGGCATAAAACCAAAGAATGAAAATTATACAAGCAATAATAAATTCCTAATCTGATTGAATGTTAGCTAGAAATCTTGCGTGAATTTCGACTCTTTGAAGCAGGCAAACGAGTTGAAGAATACCGAGAAAACAACTAAATAAAAAGGAGATGGATAATCGGCTCATGGAAAAGAAATGAATTTGAAAGGAATTATTTTTAAAATGGAATATTTCTTCCCACTTACGATAGCTGCGCTATAACTATTTATATAATCCCGAACTTGTAAAGAAAATTGGGTCTGCCGATAAAAACGGAGACCCTGTACTACAAGCCATAGAATCTGTAGTTTTAAAACGATGCTAATTTAACCTCATTTTGTTAAAATATGTACTGAAAGAAACAATAAATTGTTTTTTTCGTGGATTTATGAGTAGGATGATAACGTCGCATTGATTTGTGATGAAGTAAAATCGCCTTATTAACACAATTTGTATCACCCGTTTTTTTATTTTCTTGGCGAGTACTCTTAAATGAGTGCAGTTTTAAATTTGCACATAAGAATGAGAAATAAACATATTTTAAAGTGTACATATTAAATTGGAATATTTTTACAACTATAGGTATTATAGCATACTAGTAGTACCCGCAAAATCATTTGCGAAGTCAGTCAAAAATCTGCATGTTTAAAAGTAATAATAGCCCATTTCTCCTTATAAAATTAGACAACCGACACTTTGAATTTCATGTTTGTTTTTATAATTCATATGTGCAATTTTAATTGCTTCTCCCTTGCGAAAAAGGTAACATTCCAGTATTGAAATAAAGAATTTTTTTTATTTGGTCAAACGTTAAAAATTCCCTCAGTCCACACGCAGTTTACTGCGTAATAATAATCTGCAATTATCAACGTTGCAATCTATTAAGTTTGACGTTGCTACTACTATAATTTCTATGTCTCATAAATAACGCGAAGCGAATAACGCAATTCATTTGTTTATTTGAAGGTTTAATAGACGCTGATTGAATCGGAGGCAACGATGCGGGTCGCCTTGGCAACACCCAGGAAGAGTACAAAAAAGCCATACCATTTCGAAAAGAAATGCGTATTTCTGACAAATTCTTTCGTGTAACATCAAAACATTGCAAGAATAAGATATGTTATAGTTTATACCGTCGAAAAAAGCAAAAACAAAAAACTTCGGTCCGTATTTACATATTTTAATGGATAAAGAAATGTAACCTTGCACCTTGAAAAATAGGAACTCCTGTGTAAACTTATGGGAAAATATAATTGTCTAATCGAATCCGGGACACTACTGTAAACGAAAATAGTTTTCTTGAGGTCTACTAGTTGACAGAAACAAAATGGCGTTTGCAGAATTTCTCTATAACAAACTTCAAGAGATAAACGGCAGACGAATGGACAGACATTGAGTAATAATATATAAAAGATATTATGGGATTTCCTTCATTAGGAGACCCTGTATATTCAATATTCGAATTCAGTTTTTTAAGTCCAGTAATACTCTGTAGAAGCAGAAGAGGAGCATATACATGCATGTTAGGCGGGAGTGGTCCGAAATATCTTAGCGCCGCGAGAGAGGAACCGCTCCAGCGCCTCCTTCTGTAAATTCTTGTTAGGATGTTTTTGCAAGTTAATTTATTTATTGATCCGTAAAATAATTGACAATGAAAAAGTAAAAATAATTCTCTCTAGATTTCTGGCTGTTCCGCGATTTAAATTGGCATTCAATATTTATTCACTTGCAAACAATGTATAGATAGACGATTGGGATAGCGCTCCCAATATTTGGGCGTCTCAGACAGTCCTCCAGCTAGCCCGTGCATCGTGCCGGTGTAAGAGGCAGGATGGACTCTCGAGTCTACTCTGCCTATTGTCCACCCTGCCTGCCACACCGGCCCTGTTGTTAGGTTGTAGTTTAACAAGGGAGACGTTATGACCAATGGTGTAACTATGACTGCGTGGGCCACAGTGTAAGAATTAACGATGAGGCCCCATTTTGAAAAAATAAACGAATATGTAATGAAAAAATAAAAAACACGGAGTTTTGTTAATTATTTTGTAAACATGATTGAATGGACAATATTATTTTGTACTAGTATAATTTCCCGTCAACAATGATGGGTATGTATGTCTCAGGTATTAAATTAAAATGAAATGAAATTGAATGAAGCTAAACTTTACTAATAACTAAACAGTAAATAACATAAAAGTCCAATAATTGCATTTTCCAAAAAGTAAAAGTAATTTTGAACATGTAAAATTAATGGGCAAAAGAATCATCAATGAATATTTATGTTAAACATTTCGCTAGACAACTATATTAACTTTCTGAAACATACAATTATGAGAATTTTGTATTTTAAATTTTTGGTGTTTATAAAACGTATTAAAATAAACTTATAAATTATATTTTTCTGCTGTTAGTCAAAAATTATTAAATTATTCAGCTTTCTCAGAAATTGTACTCATAACCTTCAAGAAATTCAACATTTTTAATTTATATATCTGACTTAGGAACACAATGTTAATGAACTGTGGAATAATAATTTTTGTTTCCGTATTGTTTATCGTAACCAATATATTGTTTAAACATCAAAGTGGCATCGACGTTTCGTGCATATGTGGACAGATACGACGCGAATTTATAATCCCAGTGAGCCATACGCAATTACACGACACCGTCAACAATGCAAATCACCATGACGACGAAAAATTTTCTCGTAAAAATACGTCAAATTATGGCGGTAAATACTAATTTGTCGGCCGATTTGACGCGTATCAAAAAAACGACCGAACGAAAATAAATCTTTTTTCTTTTATCCGTACTTTGTTTCAAGTCCCGAATTCCTACGATGACTCTAATAATAAGTAATTTTAAAATGCAAATTATTAATACGCTGCATCCGTATTAATCAAATGGAGAAAATAAACGCTTATGGACTCGAACCCAAACGATATTATTGGTCAAATGCGCAAGAAGTGGATTCCAGTATATTGCGAAAATATCGTCAAAAATCATACTTGCCGTTCTCAGGTTATTTGCGTTAAACCAACTTGCCATCAGAGGCCTTGTAGACCGTGACAGACCAAGTCACAACAATTACTATAGGTACAGATACATCTGTATAATCTACTATACCAGGATTTCCCAAACTTTGTCAAGTCGCGGAAACCTAACCCAGAGGTGATAAACCAATTTCAATAAAATAGATTTACATTAATTTTATTTTTTATTTACGTGTATTCTTCTGTATTGTAGTCATTCACCCCTCAAGATATTTAATTTCGAGTCCCAATAAAAAAATAGTAATGGTAAGAATTGCATATTCTATAATAAAATATAGTGATACATTAAAAAAAAATAATACAATATTTATAATATTCAATCATTCACAGATACAAAGCTTTTTGGAAAATTTCAAAAATCACGTACTGTTCTTAAAAACATTTATAAGCATTGGAACAAATTAATATTTATTACTAATTACAAATAACGAATTACTGCTAATTATTTTTTCAAAGAAACATTTTTGATGATATTCCCACTGATTATTTAGATGGAATAATATTTAACCCACTCACAATCTATTTAAAGTTTATTATAAATTCAATCAAACATCTATATGTACTTAAAATTAAAGCTAAAATATACCTTTTCAGTTTCCATTTTTTTAGGAAACAATGTCAATATAAGTAAAGTTCTATATATTTTGTCTGTTGTACATAACAGGAAAAATTAATCTCGGAAATCGATAAAAATATTAACTACTTTAATATTTTTTAGAATAATTTTATTATTTTACCGACATGTTATTTAGTGACTCGGATGGGGCTGCTTTTCCTTGAACAGTATTTGAATTTACGGACGAATTGAGATTAACTGTAAACGCAAATCATCCTCCGCATCCAACCGATTCCTTCATTTTGATTTAGCTGCGGCATACAGAGAGATGATCTCTCACAGAGATAATACGTTTATAAGTACATAGTTGTAAAAGGCATGAGAAATTTCAAAGCGCGAATGGGAATTTCAGGATATTCTTTTACGAGAATAGCCCATAAATGTACAATCTCCGTTTCTTTTAACTTAGTTTTTAACGTTAAATCAGTTGAGATATCTATTAGCTGTTCATTTTCTTTCAATATTAATTCTGACGTAGATGCAGAGGATTGTGCGGCCAATGCAATGCTTCTGCCCGAGGTTCAAGTGTTGACATAAAGAGTTTTTGACACATTCGTCGAGGGAAATATTATTGGTCAAAATGAAATTATTGAGACTCGGAAAACACTCAAGGCTTTCTTTTGCCTTACGTTCACCCCAAATTTTGAGTTTTAAAATAAGTGATCCATTTTACTATGAACTTTGAAAATGTTCCCATTAATACATTGTAGTGAAATGCTAATTTCCTTTAGGTAAGTAAAAATATCTGCCAAATACGACATCTTTTCCATCCAAACTCTGTCATTTAATTTTTCTGCCAATTCAAATGAATTTCCGGATAAAAAATGTTTTATCTCATCTTTTAATTCATAAAATCGAGCCAATACTTTTTCACGCGATAGCCATTGCACTTACGCATGGAGAAGTAATGTTTTATATACACTTCCTTTTCTTCGCACAACAAAGTGAATATCCGATAATTAAGTGGCCTTGCTTTTATTAAATTTACGATTCTGACAACCTCATTCAATATATCCTTCAGTTCATGTGGCATGCGTTTCACTGCAAGTGCCTGACGATGATGACAACAAAGTTTATGCATTACATTGAGAGCTAAATTTTTCAGACGTGCTTCAACGTCTGCCATTTTGCCAACCATTGCCTTAGCGAATACTGGAAATTTCACGTTCTTTCATAGAAGAATCTACCATTTTAAATATTTCTTTTCCTGTGGTGTTGGTTGGAAGAGGCTGGCAAATAAACATATCTTCTTCAATAGAAGATTCATGTACATATCGCACAAAAACAAGCAAAATCGATAACCCTGCAGCATCACTGGTTTCATCCATTTGAAGTGAAAAACCTGCTGCACTCAGTTTCAACCGGTTTATTAGTTCCTTTTCACAATAGTCTGACATGTCCTTGATTCGTCTTAAGACGGTGTTGTTCGAAAGGGAAACACAACCAATTTTGTTGCTGTATTTTTCACCAATCATACACTACCAATTCTTTTGCACACGGTTTTATTACTTTTTCTGCCATTTTTTGCTATGCGATAACTGACACGATGCAAAGCCTCAAGTGCATTTTCATTATCTTTACAAAATATGTTACAAAATCCCCTTTTTTTCTAAACTTCGGTCAATTTTCTTGTAAAATACTCAGCACTTTAATCTTTCAAGGATGGATGCTTTGTCAAAATATGTCTTTGTAATTTTGCACGATTCAAACTGCTGTTACTCAATACTTCTTTACATTCAATACAGAATGCATTTGGCACTTCTTTATTACCAGTCCATGTGAAACCACCAGTGGCGTAGCGGAATCATTCTGCCCCCCCCTCCCCCCGCGAAGGATTCCGCCGGGCCCCCCGCCTTCGACACACTCTAAAGATCGATTTACACCTCACCGTATCGTATCATTGCCGTCCGTGCTTTCTTGCACGAGTCTTTACACGTTTCCGCGCGTCGGCCGTGCCGTATCCGTATAGTCCACATTTTTCTTCACTATTTTCACTTTGCACGCTTGTGAGTCCTTTGTTTTATTATTCACTTCAAATCCAGATTTTGGTAAAAATGCAAAGCAAAAATTTTAAGCGAAATCATTTGTTCGGTTAAATACACTATAAATAGCACGATTCGAATTTTAACGCAACGCACGATTGCAAATTCACTGCAAGTACTTTCCCGATTGCCACACACATCGCCGGTTCGATGGGAATAGTACTGTCAGTGTCAGTAACCTGATCGTGAAACTTGAAAAATAGCCGACAAATATTTTCCGACGATATCTGAAAATACAGTATGTCATCGGACGCCAAGGCGCCGAATATGTGTAAATGCATTGGAGATACATCATCATCATAGGTAGTCTGTCCGTAGACAGGTCCGTGATTATTCTTGGTTAAACCTGGTTCTCCATATACAGTGGTACCTCGATATACGAGTGCCCTAATATACGAGTGTTTTGAGATACGAGCCGCCGAGCGAGCGATATTTTGCTTTGAGATGAGAGCAAGATTTGAGATACGAGGAATCGCACATTACACCGCTGCACACGACCCCAACATGCGGGGCGCATGTTGGTGTCGTGTGCAGCGTCTAACAGTTTCTCCCACCTCAGACTAGACCTCAGTCTGTGTGCTTGTTTCCCTCGTTTTCGAAGCATTTTTGATAAGTTGGGTTCGCGTTTTTTGCTTTTTGTACATTTACAAAACATTATCACATTTATTTTTATAACCATGGGTCCGAAGAAGAAGATGATGTCTATTGAATTAAAGCGTGAAATCATAGAAAAATATGAGCAAGGTGTGCGAGTAATTGACTTGGCGAGGATGTACGGGCGTAGCACATCAATGATATGTACTGTGCTTAAACAGAAGGAGTTGATAAAGGGAATAACGCTAGCTAAGGGCGTTACAATAATTTCTAAGCTTCGGACCTCTCTCCATGAAAAGATGGAGAAACTACTGATGGTGTGGGTGACAGAGAAGCAGCTTCAAGGAGGAACCTTAACACAAAGCATCATATGTGAGAAGGCACGAGCGATTTACGGTGATTTGCTGAAGCAGATCCCACACACTTCCACAAACGAGGAATCGGAAGACTCGTTTAAAGCCAGTCGGGGCTGGTTTGACAACTTTAGGAAAAGGACCGGCATTCACTCCGTCGTCAGGCATGGTGAGGCAGCAAGTTCGGATGTGAAGGCAGCTGAGGTTTACATCAAAACGTTTTCCGAACTGATAGAAGCCAAAGGATAGATCCCCCAGCAAGTCTTCAACTGTGACGAGACAGGGCTTTTCTGGAAAAGGATGCCGAATAGGACTTACATAACGGCAGAGGAGAAGACGATGACAGGTCACAAACCCATGAAGGATAGATTAACTCTAGCACTTTGCGCCAATGCGAGTGGCGACTGCAAAATCAAGCCTCTGCTAGTATACCATTCGGAAAATCCCAGAGCCTTTAAGTCACATAAGATTTTAAAAGAAAAACTGCAAGTTATGTGGAGGGCAAATCCGAAGGCGTGGGTCACCAGGAAATTCTTTGTGGAGTGGATAAACCTGGTGTTTGGCCCTTCTGTTAAAAAATATCTACAGGAAAACAACCTACCCATGCAAGCCCTTCTCGTCCTCGACAATGCCCCTGCTCACCCACCAAATCTCGAAGATGATTTACTCGAAGAGTTCAAGTTTATAAAGGTTCTCTACCTACCACCCAACACCACTCCTATCCTGCAGCCCATGGATCAGCAGGTGATTTCTAATTTTAAGAAGTTGTACACCAAGCACATTTTTCGGCGCTGCTTTGAGGTGACGGAGAACACAAACCTTACCCTTCGAGAGTTCTGGAAGGACCACTTTAACATCGTGATATGTCTAAGAATTATTGATCAGGCCTGGCTGGGTGTTACAACGAGGACCTTAACCTCTGCATGGAAGAAACTGTGGCCTGAGGCTGTAGCTGAAAGGGCCTTCGAAGGATTGGAACCCGAAGTGTCAGTGGTAGAGGAGATTGTTTCTCTGTTGCAACTGGTCGTGCATCGGAGTTGTTCAACGAAACTTGCCTAACACATTTCCGCAATATCCTGAAAGGGAGGAAGAAACAAACCTCCTTGGACAGTTTTTTTAAAAGATCTGCAGGTGAAAATGAGCAAAGCGTGACGAAAAAAGCGAAGACCAGTGACGAAAATTAAGCGCTTCCGTAAGCACTTCACTTTTTCTTTTATTATGTTTTTATAGAATATGTATCTTCGGATCATATCATTCCATCAATTTCATGTTTGGCAATCTCACCATTTGAGAGGAAGGAGTTTCTTTCGACGATCCTCTTTGAGGACATCTGTCGGGGCAGTTTGATATTAGCTTGGCTAGTTCCCGTCCCACAAAGGAAAACATCCGTGTTCAGAAACGAGAGAAAATGTTCTGCTACGATAGTTCAGGGGTAGAATATCCGCCCGGCAAGTGGAAGACCCGGGTTCAATTCCCGGTCATAGCAGACTTTTTTCTCGTTTCAAAAATTGTTCCAACTTCCACAAGGTTCAAGTTATGAGCTGTCCAGTGAATTTAACTAGCAGTTGGCTGTTTTTCTCTAATTCCTTGCTGAACGCCATTATAAATTCCACTCATATTTCGGGCACCATCACATCCTTGACCTAGACATTTAGTCAGACTACGACCACTTTGTTCAATCGTATATACAGTTTCACTTTCTAATCCAGAGGCAGATTGATCTTTTACTTCATGAAAACCTAAAAAAGATTCCCAAACTTTTACTTCTTTGGCTCTGTTGTTTTCATCAACTACAAGAGTTACGTATCTGATTATTTTGCTTAACTGATCGGTTTTAGAGATAACTTTAGTCTTATCCATCATCACGGAATTCAAAAGAGGCGATTTAATTTCGTTCAGTATTTTGTTGTGTACTTCCTGTGAGAATAATTCAATAATTTAATTTTGAATAGAAGGGCTAAAGTATGTCACGCTACAGTCATCTTTTTGCAAGAGTTGTAGTACGGGATCATATTTCGATAAAAGCTAAGTGATCGACAAAGAATTTCCGCTTCCTACTTGACCTATTTTCTTTGTCCCCTAAAAGCTCTACCGCACATTGCAAGGGTCAATGTAACATCAACTACACGACGAAGGACTTTCTTCCAAATGCTGATTCATTTTTCAAGTTCGATATCTAATCCGGAAATACTACATGTTTCCCTTGTCGCCAAATCTCGTAGGTAACACAAACATGTGAATGTACTGCTGCAATTTTATGCTCTCTAATTTTTTTTTAAAGTCTTTTCCAGTCCCTTATGCCTTTACATCACGCTGAATTAAAGCCCTTTGTATTTCTATCAGCAAAAAGCCAACACGGTTCACAGTATGCACAGTCCAATTTTGGAGAATAACACAACCAAACTCGCGGTATTTTTTGCCCTGTATGAGTCGTTTCATAATAATAATTTACACTGGAAGATCTATTCTGCTTATCATCTTTCGGAAAAGGCCCGTTCGGTTTACAAGATCCATATCTCAAAATATTTTTTTTTAATTTTGGGGGAATCAATAATTTCAGAAAATGTCTTCGATCCAATGAATACTGGCAAATCGATTTATCTAAAGAACACTCCGGCTCTGAAAATTCTTCTCTTTAACACTAAATCTTTTTCACGGGTAACAATACTAGAACCACCTATCATTAAACTAGGTGCATCATCACGCTGTACATTACCCACATCCTCGCATATCTCTTCAGTATCACTAAGATGTTTTTCTCCCTGGTGAGCTGGGTATTTCTTGAAAAAACTTGTCGATAATTTCTCACTCTTTTGAAGGCAACGTTCACCTTCTCGTTTTAATTTACGTTTTTGTGCCCCACTTAACTGAGTTCGCGTTGACATCCGAAAATAAGGGGGTCAAAAAATGTTATATTTCAATATTAACTATCTATGGGAGGATTTCACTGAAATACACATAAATTCACAGTACAATCTTCCACTGCTTGACTAGAAGTAAGAAGGAGAAAATCGCCAATCAAACGTCTTCATTTCTGTTGTCACTAACTTTTAAATTCAACGATATGCAACTATGAGAGCAGCCCTGACAGTAGCACGTGAAGCTTCCAAGCTGACTGAATCTGAGGATGCTTTTATGCTGTTGCGTGTCTATATGGATTACGGATATTGGCCTTACGTTGTTGCGCGGGTGACGGAAGAAGGACGCGAGGCTCTCCGAACTCGCGCGGGCGTTTCAATGTGTCATTTTTTGTACAATTTTGTAAATCGATATTAGTCGTGGGTTTTCTGTTTTTATTTCGCCTTCCGGCTCTTTTTCAAGTGAGCAACATTATAAAATGGTTCATTTTAACCGAGTAACCAAGAAATAAAGTGTCACTATATCATATACCCTCGGAGGAGCCTGTAACCTCTAGAGGGCGCGTCCCCGGGTGGCGGATAGGGGAATGCTCTACAGATATGTAGGGTAGGAGGGAAATAAAATACCTCCCGCGGACCAACAGGCAGCAGCGTCTGTTCTCCATATTAGGGGCGGCTGCAAACAGCGTCTGTTCCCCATGTTAGGGGCGGCTGAATATATAGGCGGAAGGCAATGGGAAACCACCGCCACAATATATCCCATGTAGAGGCATCATGACGGAGTCTTCTCTTGTTAAATATTCCGGAGGCAAAATGGTCCCCCGCTCGGATCTCCGGGGGGGACAACACGAGAGGTTCCGTTTAACACAAGGAAGGAAGGAAGCTGGAAAGAAGTTGAGAATTGGCACGTGGAATGTTAGAACACTCCTACGAGCAGGGAAGTTGGAAAATTTAAAGAAAGAGATGAAAATAAATAGAATGGATATGATTGGCTTAAGTGAAATGAGATGGGAAGGAAGAGGGGAAATAAAAAGTGATGACATCACGGTGTACTATTCAGGAGGTACTAGAGGAACGAATGGAGTAGGGGTAATTTTGAATAAGGAAATAGCAAATTGTGTACAGAGGGTGATATTTGTAAATGATAGAGCAATTGGTCTTAGAATAGGAATGCACCCAAAAGATCTACTGTTGATACAAGTTTATATGCCGACCAGCCAACATGAAGATGAGGCTGTTGAAGAAATATACGAGAAGTTAGAAAATATTATGGAGGAGGAAGGTAAAAACTGTTGCAAGATAGTGATGGGCGATTGGAACGCTGTGGTAGGAGAGGGAAGAGAAGACCAAGTAGTAGGAAAATTTGGACTAGGGAAAAGAAATGAAAGAGGTGAAAGACTTGTTGAGTTCTGTAAAGAGAAGAGGATGTTTATATCAAATACTTGGTTTGAAAATCATAAGAGAAGGCTATACACGTGGAAATCACCAGGAGATGGAGCCAGATATCAAATAGATTATATTCTAGTGGAAGAAAGATATAGAAATGGAGTAAAAAAGGCATATGGACTTCCAGGAGCAGACATTGACAGCGATCATGTGCTCCTCATGGCCGAAATAAAACTAGCCTTGAAGAAGGTTAAGAAGGCTAAGATAGTTAGGAAATGGGATTTAGAGAATATAGCCACAGTAGGAAAAGAAAGAATAGGAGAAAAATTAGCTCAGGCAATCAAAAGAGAAAACGTGTCGGAGGAAAATGTGGATGAAGCATGGAATAGGATAAAGAAGGCTATAAGGAAAACAGCAGAACAGGCTATTGGGTTTTTCAAAGGAAAAAGAATAAAAAAGCCATGGGTGACAAAGGAAATGATAGAAAAGATGGAAGAAAGAAGGCAATACAAAAGCAGGACTGATGAAGATGGAAAAAGGAAATACAGGAAACTGAATAATGAACTAAGAAGAGAAACCCAAAAAGCAAGGGAGAGATGGCTAGAGGAGGAATGCTCAGATATAGAAGATCTAGAGAGAAAAGGAATGTATGACTTGATGTATAAGAAAGTAAAAAATGTAACGTGGGATAGATGGAGAACAAGTGCATGTGTGAAAGAGATTGCAAGTAAAGAAGATAAAGTTCTATATAAGGAAGAGGAGGTCCTTAATAGATGGAGAGAATACATGGAGGAGTTGTACAAATCAAATGAAAAACCAAAGGATCTCCGTATTGAAGAGCAGGATGAAATAAATAATGACGAAACAGGGGTTTCGATATTGAAAATAGAGGTGCTACAAGCAATAAAGGATATGAAGAATGGGAAGGCAATGGGGGTAGATGAGATACCGATAGAATTATTTAAGTGTCTTAATGAGGAAGGACTGGAAGAAATAGTGAAGTTGTGTAATGCAAGGGGATGTGGCCAGAGGATTTCGTCAAAACAATTATGATTCCAATTCCGAAAAAGCAAGGAACAAGAAAATGCAGTGAACACAGAACAATCAGTTTAATTACACATGCAGCAAAGGTTCTACTTAGGGTTATGAACAGGAGACTAATTAGCAAAATGGAAGAAAATGTTGCAGAGGAACAGTTTGGATTTAGAAAGAGTAGAGGTACAAGAGATGCAATAGGATTGATAAGAATGAGTGGAGAGAGATATATAGAAAGGGGTAAAGGAATTAGTCTGTGCTTCATAGATATGGAGAAGGCATTCGTCCGAGTGAACTGGGAAAAACTGATGGAAATACTAAAAGCAAAAAAAGTAGACTGGAAAGATAGAAGGTTAATTAAAGAGCTGTATATGAAACAGAAAGCAGCTATGAGGATAAAAGATGCACAGACCGAATGGTATGATCTAGGAAGAGGAGTAAGGCAAGGTTGCTGCTTATCGCCAACCCTGTTCAATATATATGCTGAAGAAATGATTGACAATGGAATAGGGAATGATAAAGGAATTAGTATTGGGGGTAGAATAATAAATTGTATAAGGTTTGCTGATGACATGGTAATTTTGGCAGATGAAACGAGGCATATTCAGGAAATGGTTACAAAGCTAGAAGACAGGATGATGGAATATGGAATGAAAATGAACATAAAGAAAACAAAGGTGATGAGAATAGGGGATAGAGAGATTATGAATGTGTCAATAAAGGATGGAAGAGTGGAGCAAGTAAAACAGTATAGATATTTGGGAAGCATGCTAACTGAAGACTGGAGAAGTGAAAAAGAAATAAGAACAAGAATAGCAATGGCAAAAGAAACATTTAATAGGAAAAAACGGGTACTATGTGGTAAAATGGATTTAAATCTGAAGAAACGTCTTGTGAAGTGCTATGTTTGGAGTGTATTGCTTTATGGGTGTGAAACATGGACGCTAAAGAAAAGAGAGAAAGAAAGACTAGAGGCATTTGAAATGTGGGTGTGGAGGCGGATGGAGAAGGTTAAGTGGACGGATAGGATAAGGAATGAAGCAATACTAACAAGGGTGAATGAGAAGAGAAGATTACTTGAAACAATTCAGAGGAGGAAAAGTAACTGGTTAGGGCATATCTTGAGAGGAGAAGGTTTACTATTGATGGTGTTGGAAGGATCAGTAGAAGGTGAAAGGATTCGGGGACGTAGAAGAATAAAAATGTTTGACGATCTGAAAGAAAGGGAAGGGTATCAGGAAATGAAAGAAATGGCAAGGAACAGAAATGAGTGGAGACAACGCTGGTGCCAGGGACCTGCCTAGAGGCAGAACACCTCATGATGATGATGATATCATATAGTTTCGTAGCAAGCGTATAGACTCCAAATATGTTTTCTTTATTGTAACTCCTTTTCTTTGTCTTCATTGGCCGTGAAGCCTTTTAGCCGCCATTCTGTGCCCCGTTTCGGTCCAGTCCACCCCCCCCCCCCCCCCGCCATGTGGGAGCTGCGGGGGTGTACGTTACGCCACTGGAAACCATAGATATAACTTCCATCGTGCTTCCGTTTTTTCCCGTCCTTACTCCCAGGTATCCACTAACTGTGCTGCTGTCATCAGGTCGTCGCATTAGTATTTCTGCATAGGAGGACATAGGAGTAGACGGGACGGCAGTAGCAGTATAATTGTTTGTATTTTTCTTTTATTCAACTTTTTCACCAGTGCTCACTTTAAATGATCCAAATGAGCTAACAATCCATATTTTTTGGTAGTAGTAGTCATTATTATCGTAATGAAAATATAAGAAAATTAGGCAACTCTTTAGCAGCAGACTTAGATTTTAGATTTATATATTCATAGTCAACTTTCCTTCCTTACTCAAAATATAATTAACAAACATTATAAGAATAATTGTATTAGTCGTTTTTGAGTCATTCTGCACAAGGACGGACAAGCAGACGGACGATGAACCGAATACATAAACGTCGTTTTAGAAAAAAAACCCTAAAATACATTTTATGAAGGTTAATCTATAAATACAGATGTAAACAGTTGACGAAAACGTACTAACCTGCAGAAAGTGGAAAAAGAGAAATACATGGCAAAAACCAAAGAGGAGAAAGATCGCTTCTCGTTCATTATAAGGTGAGATTGATGGTGATTAACTTTCTTTGAAAAAATAGCAAATGAGATGAGATTTTTTTCTGGTTTCAAACAAGCTCTTCAGGAAAATCCCATTTCAGTTGTGAGAAGAAGACGAATATATTTTACGAAGAGAAAGATAAACCTGCAGTAATCACCATGGAAAAATATTCCCACACAATGTGAATTAGTAATCTACAGCCTTCCATATTTATAGAGCAGGAATGCTGAAAACATTATATGGGTGCGAACTACTCATCTTCTTTCACTTACGGGCAGTTTGATGTTTAATTTAAAAGGTAAAAGAATATTTAGAACGCCTGAAAGCAGTCGCGCAGCTGTGTGGGAGTAGAGGAGAGCAGTTTCCCCGGACGCAGGACTGGGCGTCGCAAACTCGTGGGCCGAATATTAGGTTTTTATTATAAATAATAAATATATTATGATATATGCCAAATTAAAATATTATGATTGAGTTTTCATTTTATTTCCCATATTACATTTTCCTGAAAAATTGTACAGAGACCAGGGGGAGAGGACATGGGGGATTTCTGTGACTTGCCTACGCCACTGCACTGCGTGGAAGAGAGATTTTTGTAAGGACGAAATCACCACGACAATTTTGTAGCCCAGAGCAATGTTTTGATCAAAATAATACTAATATATATATAGAACAAACATTAATTCCCCAGTAATATAGGTTTTCCTCGGCTAAGTGAATGAGTCACGTGCCTGGTTTCTCGCGGAACCCAAGGAAGCTTACGCGAAACCCAGTTTGGGAAACCCTGTACTATGCTATAAATCTGAAATTCTGTTTGTTTGTTTGTTCGTTATGCAACTCCAAACCTTTAAAGATATAGTCACGGAACTTTGCTTAACTATATAATTTTACCCTGCGTGTAACATAGGCTATAGATATGGCCATAAAAAAGTTTGGGAGAGTGCTTAATTCAATAAATGCTAGTTCCGTAGGTAGGTAGGGACCAAGAAAACATCCGTGTTCAGAAACGAGAAAATTGATCTGCTACGATAGTGTTAGAATATCCGCCCGGCAAGTGGAAGACCCGGGTTCAATTCTCGGTCATAGCAGACTTTTTTCTCGTTTCAAAATTATTCCCATCAATAAATGCTGTTTTCCATACATTGTTGGGAAAATTGTTATTTATGCAAGAATAATTTCTTACGTTTAGAAACTTCATAATAAAATGTAGTGGAACATTGTTTTTAGTGCATTCAATAAATTAAATTTTAGAAAAAATAGAAAAAAGTTCTACTAGGGAATGGATCCGAGCGCACTTGGCAACATCGTCAATTGCAAAACATTAAGCTTCTGAAGCAATTATGATAGATAAAACTTAAGCGATTATTGACGTATATTCTCAGTATTTAATACACGGTGTCTTAAAATGGTCCCGGGCAACGCCGTGTACACCAGCTAGTCATAAATGAGAATGGATCATTTGGGCGTTTCCTCGCGAGCCCCCTCTGCAGGAAAGCTTCTACGTACTGCTCAGGTGTAGATAAGCCACTGGTTATGACCAGAGTGTCTGTGGGAGGCGTACTCACCTCCTGCGGGTGCTTCGAAGTGGGCATACTTCCGCATGCACGTCTCCATGCTCGTCGCGGGGCTTTCCTCCGTCTCCATGGCGACCGAACAAAGAACGAGCGAGAGGAGTGCCAAGAGGGCGAGGCGCTGTCGGAGCGAGGGCGGGCGTCGAGATCTCCGGAACGAGGGCGGGACGGAGGTCTTCTTTGCGGGGGGAGGACGCGCGACGGTCCCCGCCCCCTCCGCCTTCTTCCTCTCCTCCTCACCCTCGCCCCCGCCCCCCCCTCCCCCACCCTCGCCCCCACCGCCCGGCCCCGTGTGTCCAGAGGGCGTGGCCCTCGGCCTAGACGAGGGCGTGGCGGCAGTCCTGGGGTAGTCTCTTCGTGGGGACAGTTTGGTGGAGGTTGGGTTGGAGATTTTGGGGGCGAGGGTTTGGGAGGAGGGAAGGTGGGAGGACAAAGGGTGGCGTGCTTGTTGGGCTCGATTAAGGAAGGGGCGAGGCGGGGGAAAGGGAGGCCATGGGCCTTTCGTTGCCTATTTCCTCGCTGCCGCTTCCGAGAGATCGTGGCGGTGGCGACGTCTGCCCCGACGGACGGGGAGGAGGAAGGGGGCAGAGGGGAGGCGAAATTACGGTCTCCGGCGCCTCTCCCTGCTCACTTCGCTTCCTCTACTCTGCCTTTTCACCCTACGTCCTCTGTCCTTCGACGGCCCGGTTGATGCGCACCTTCCTCCGCTCCTGCATTGGAAAGGGAGAATACATTTTAGCGAGATCTCAAATAAGTAGATTACAGGAAAACAAGTGAGGAAAGAATTGCAAACAAAAATTACGTAAGGCGCTTTTTTTCTTTTTTCACAAAACCTATCGTGCATAAATACTATTCTTTCTTCTCAAAAAGCAACGAAAATATTTATAAAAATAAACTCCCGCTCATTCAGATTCAAGTACTTGAGTTTTGAAATACGATGCTCTATCCAATGCAGCAAAATTTCATCCATGGATAATTTCTCTGTAGAAATCACCTTCTTTAAATCATGAGTTCTTCTCGAGTTATTAGCAAAGTTCTGATGTAGACAACGATTACTTCCCAGTAGCTACTTCTATATCCACCACATTTTTACCATGTCTGGCACTCGTATAGACCTACATATCCTGAAAATTTGGCTTCTTCAGGTTGCAGGATTCCGTAGATGTGTCCCACACAAAGAGTGGGGTGAATACAAACAGAATGCATAAGCGATTTATTTTAGATAAACAGCTTAAAAGATACGTTTATAGTACCAGTACATTGAGGTGAATCGTATTTGAACGTTGAAAGGTTTTGCGATTGTAACAGCGTATATCTCATTAGGTTCTAATTATGTTGATTCACTCAGTGATGAATTCTTCCGAAAGGTAGTTGAAAAAAGTCGGTGCATTATACACTGCACAAGTTTTCTCGTATACGTATGCCTCCATCCCATAAAATTATGTCACTGATTACGTGAAAACTTATATATGCGCAGAAAGGATTATTTTGTAACGAAAATAATGCTGCAGCGGTAGGGGGAGAGCTTGGCGGTAGCTGGGTTTAACACTTGGTATGTCATAATGACGCTGGGTGCTATTTAGTTAATTTTTGAGGCATATTACTTATGTAATGTTGTTTATGAAATCAGGAACTCTAACTATTTGCATTTTAAGTTACTACCATGCTGTCATGCTAGATTAAATTAAAGTTTTGTGAAAATTGAATAGAATGAACCAGCCTCAATTGTTTCGATTCTAATCTGGGTGGTATCCCAAATAAACACGATATTTCATTAGAAAAGGTTAATAACCATGTATCTCTGAAGCCACGCAAATAATACAAACAGAATATTGAGAAACCACTTTATCTGAATCAGAGGCATTTTCATCAAATTTCCGTCGTAATATTTTTTCACACAATAATTTATGTACTTCGTATATGATAATGGTAAACTTATAACATCTATCAGATATGGGAAAAACTGTAAAGGTTATTACGATAAACTGTTAAATAACTAAAGGACCGTCGGAGAGTCCCTAATTCTGTTCCTGACTTGTTCAATTCGTCACGTCACCATTCCCGACGAGACCAATAATATCACTCGAAGGAGAGAATATACCATTTGACGTAAACCTCGAACGAGAGCAATGTTGCGCTATTAATCCGCGAGCCTTAGCGCATCTGTTTATGAAATTGGGTGGGTGAGCGTTGCGGACAGGGCTGTCGATGCCTTTCTTCCCTCGATCGATTTCATTTCACAGCTAGCTGCGCCATTTTAAGCGGTTCGCTAAACATTGTAGCCGTGGAACTTATCCAGGCGGCTACTGGAATGGACGACCATTACCATCCTCATCCCATTCTCCTCTCTCTATTCTTCTCCGTCCATTTTTTCCATCTTTCACTGCCCCCTTTCTTTCTCCTCCAATGATCTTCTTCCCTTGGGTGACTAGACTTTTCGTCTTTACGGGATATATCCCATTTTTATTTTCTCCGTACGTAGTATAGGGGAAAGTATTGTTTTCATGAAAAAAATCTATTTCGAGATTTCAGCGGAAATACACGTTTTGAGGTCCCCTGAACACGTTTTGGAAATTTCCTCGATGATGTCTGTGTGTGTATATGTGACAGATTTTTTGTGGGTGATCTAACGTAAAAATTATTAATCAGGTCAATGCAAAATTTTATATTTAACGTTTTTATGAAAGTCACAAGAACTGTTTAGTTTTGGTAAAAATTGGTCAACCAAAACGTACACTTAACTCTTTTTCGTTTTTATCGATTTTCTCCATTAAAACATTATAATTAATAATAAAATAAAATTTTAAAATTGTAGATAATGTTATTCTGTACAACTTTTAAGTTTTTTCTAGAATGCATCATATAGGAATTGTTTTGATTTATTCGGTTTTTGTCAAATATCTCCTTTTAGTCTTTCCATGAATGGAAATAGACTTATAGTTTTTTCGTTGTGTCTGTCAGTCCATCTGTCTGTTTGTTTGTTGGTCTGTATGTCTGTCTGACGTCCCTACTATTAACGTTTGAACCAATAGACCGATTTTCATGAAACTTGGTGAAAATCTCTTGCTACATGGGCCGAGTTCCCGAGGATAGTTGTTGTTGCCAAGATTGAAGTCCCGTATTCGATTCCAGGAACTTTAATTCCTATTTGATTTACATGGGAAATCTCAAATCCATCGTGCTGGGTAATTTTCTCTTACACATTAAAATATCTTGGAATTAAAATATCGGAACGAGTTTTATACTATTCAGGAAAATAATGAAGATTCTAATTTTTATCATAGAATTTTGTCTACCGATTGTATTACATAGAAGTTCGCGTAAATACTGGCGATTTTGCAGTTTTTATCACTCATGTTGCCATAGCAAAAACTATTGTTTGACTCAGATTCAGTATATTCTAATACGTACAAGCGTTATTTTTGCCCAACAAATACGTATGATCAATTTAATATTCCGTTCGAATGTATTTGTAGTATTTTATGACTAAATTATGAAATTTGGGAACACAAAGAGCTACATATCAGTGACGACTTTAAAGCTATTAAAGCCAATATACGATAAGTATTAAATAGATGATTAAATGGAAAGTAGGCATCATCTTGTTTAATCTGACGAAATCGGAGAAAATTACATTTCATCGGATTTCGATTAAGTATTGTATAGGTTTCAATTTAATTTCCTCTACTTTTTGTTATGATCACTAACAAGGAGAGGTTACGCCCTATCCCTCAGGGATTCGGACGAAACTTGGGGAGTAGAAATTATACATGAAATAAGAGATCCCTGTTATCAAAATTCTTTCCATTGGCCCTTAGCTTCTGAGTAATAACCGTTCCAAATGTCGCGGAAATACGCAAATGCGGTAAAAGTCCATTTGGAGTATAATGGAAAGAATTTGATATCAGGGATCTATTTTTTCATGTATACTTTCTACTCTCCAAATTTCGTCCGAATCCCTGTGGGTGAGGGCGTAACCTCTCCTTGTAAGTAATCGATATGCTTATTTTCTCGAAAATACAATTGGTGTATAATAATTAGTGTTTACCGCAGTAAAATTAATAACAGTTTCATTTAAGTTAACAATTCTTCACGTTTAAATCTGCATAAATATCTATTAACAAATTCCAGTGCATATGATAATAGAAGGCGACTAAAAAATTAATAAAATTATCTATTGCGTTTTTTCTATCATTGTATTTCGTATATGATCTCATTTCAATTGTTGTTAAAAGATTTTATTTCGTTGTGACGGAGATTATGCGTTCCAACGATTTCAAAATCTCATTTACAGTATCAGATACTTACCTGGATGACTTTAGTGACCTTTGCGTTGATTGGCCTATTCACAACGCGAGTGGCTCTCTCTCTCTCTCCATCTCACCCGTGAAATACTTCAGTATAGGATCTTAGCCTTTGCTCAAAGGAAGGGGAAAATAATGACTTCGTAAGTCACGGTAGAAGTAACGAGTGCCTCACAGATTCAAAATCTGAGCTGATGATAACATCCTCTTAAATGTCCCAGAATATTATACGAACGAGAGCAGCAATCATATGTTAAAAGCAGGAAAACTCCACATTTTTGAAGACTCAAAATAAGGATATTGTACTTAACGGGAATTCGACAAAACCGGTTAACTTACTAAATTAGTGCTCACTCTTTCTGAATATTTTTATAGATCATGGTACTTTGTTCAATATTGCGCTCTTCGAAAAAATTCGGAACATTCGAAAGGTAATGCTGGACATTTGTTTTTCTCTTTTAAACTCATTTATACTTGAAAAGCGCAAATAAAAGAATACATTTCGCTAATTGATTGAGTAAATTTTAAGGTTAGCGCAAGAATATACGAATGGTTAAAGTAACTATGTATACTGTTGAAAGTGGTTTTTTGGTCAGATTAGGCTTTTATCCAGTTATTTCATTTACCATTCTCGTAATGGTTAGACTTAAAAAATGAGCTATTATCAAGGAAAGATGATCCAAAAAGATATTTCTTTGTAAACTGTTGCGCTACTTGAGCTCATTCCTTCAAGTTGGTTGCTATGATGCGCTGGGCTATTAAAAATTGCCTCCAGTTTTTTGTTTATTTTTTAAAAAGGAATCTGTTTTACGGCACATATTGCTTTATTTTTCATAAAATTGTCAATATTTAATTAAGTAGATCTCGGTAGCAAGATAGAGCGCTTTGTTGAGGGAAATGTGTCCTAAAGCTCGTAGTTATTCTTTGCCAGTCCCAATCCCTCCTTCTCTATTCTCTTCCCTTCCTCCGGAAACACCTACGTACGCATTTTTTCCTGGGATATGAACGTCGTTCCCATTAAGTAATTAACGGTGTTCGAAAAAGCTTAGTTGATTCTTCTTTTCTTTCTAACTGCTGCGTCCGATGTGTGGCTGACCCCTAGTGTTCGATGGAGTAGTTTGTTAGGGAGAAGGTCAGAGAGATGAGACAGAATATATATGTACTAAGTTGAGAGATCTTGAGATTCGCCGACACAATTTGACGTGTGCATATTTTCAATATAACTTATATCTAATAAATTTTATATTTTGTATCTATAAAATTAAGTGCTTGTATGTATGTTGCTGTGTAATTATATAAAGTTAAACAACGTAGAAACAAGAGGGAAGTCATTTTAACCACAATAAAGTGTAAAGTAGTGTGGTAAGGTTTTTTAACCGATTTTATTTGCCTTTTTAATTGAATAAATTATTTTCTTTTTTATTCTCCTCTATTTAAATAACATGGGAGTGAGTGTACCATATTTATAATGAGCATTTTAAAATATTTTATCCATAATTATTAATGTCTGTCCGTCCGCCCGTCCCCTCATTTATATCTTGAACAGTTTGTCATCTCACATCCTCCTTCCCTCCCATAACAACATTTCATCTATTACCACCGAATTTATTAAAGTGTTAGGGGTCATTATAATTAACTACCTTTCTTTGTTCCATCTTATGTCGACTTACTTTTAATGTTTTATTTTTATCGGTATAATAGTTCTCTACAATTTTTCCAAGGGCAGTATTTGAAGTATACTATATATTGAATTAATACCACTTTAATTTCTGGCCTTGTGGTTCATACCTTCTCGTTCATCACAGTTATAGATCAATGTTATGATTCTATTTTGTATTTTACAAAGCTCATTTTTATGTTCCCTACTAGTGTGGCCCCATATAGTTATACCGTATCTTAATAATAACTCAACAAAAGCAAAATATATCCTTTTGTTATGCTCACAGGTGTACAATTCTTAGCATGGTAAATTTGATAACATGCTTTTTTCTTAGTTTACTACACAGTTTATTACAATGTTCTCTAATAGTAAAATTTTGGTCCACAATGACACCAAGATATTTATACAATGCAACCTGTTCCATATTCTCACAGTTACATACCAATTTATTTCTTTTTCTTTGGAGACACTTATGTGTGTGCAGTGTAAGAGAAATTAGCTGCCATTTACCTGTGTTGTTGACAATATACAAAACTTTCGACTTCTTGGTGATAATTATCAAGTCATGATCATGCGACCATTTAGATATGTTATTCAAGTCAATTTTCAATAATAATAATAGTAATAATAATAATAATTATTATTATTATTGGAGAAATGGAGAAATCCATTACAACTATGCAGGACTTCGGGATGCCACTTGTAAGAGTGTCTAAATCAAAAAAGAAAGATGGAGATGTGTGAAATTTAGAACTGAAGTAAAACCGATTCATCTGAATCTCCAAGGAATACCAATATTGAAGTGGTGGGTAAAAGAAATTGTAGACAGGAGGATTCTGGAGATTGGACGAAAGAATTTCAAGACAAAATTAAGTTTAGCTTTTATGCTCAATAAATACGACAATTTATTAAATTAAATTGACAGATATGTTGCTGATGTTAAGGATATAACAAACACAATAAAAAACTTAGAAAAATAACTAAAGTCAAAAGATAACACCATTGCAGAATTACAAAACAAAGTGGAGCTCTGGAGCAAAATAAACTGAACAAAACAATAGTAATAATAGGTGTTGATGTCCAATTGAAAAATTAAAAAGAAATGCATGATACGATTAAAACAAGTAGTTCTGGAAAGAACTAATCCGCATACTTTCCTTTCAGTACAATTTTAAAACATAACAAGTAGGGGTGTACACAGGTTTCCCGTGGTACTTTTCGTCAAATTCGCAGTAGTATAATCGTATACTAATGTATTTGCCTTGAATTCAGAAAATTAGTTTTCCTTATACTGTGATTGGTCTGCTTTTTCTATCCGATCTCAACATATTCATCTCGTTTTTCCCATTTTATACTCACCCTACAAACGAAATTTCTTTGAAATCCGTTCAGCCAATAAATTCCAAATTCATAGTTACAGAAAGATTCTAACCTTGATATTGTGGTATCCCTGTTTATTCGACCCAGTTGAAATATGATATTTTGATTATTTATTTATATGAAGATTAAATATACTATATTAGGTTAAAATCCATTGTGACAGTTCTCTAGAAATACATGTAAAAGAAATGTTGTTTTACTTTTTACTGTGGTAGTCCTGCTCTTTAGCTCCGTTTTAAACATTTGATTTCATTATGGTGTGTTGTAAAAATCATATATATAAATTTTAGTTGACATCCGATGAGTCAATTCCTTCCAAATACATAGTTACTGAAAGAATTTAATTTGTAATTGTGGCACCCCTGTTTTCCTGATACGGTTAAAATATGCTAACATCATTTTGTATATAAGTATTAAATTTGGTTAAAATTGATGTGAACAGTTCAACATAAATACGTGTAAAAATAATTTTTATCCCTTGTATTGTGACAGCTCTGCTTTCTATATCTATACTAAACATCTTGATTTTGTTATTTAGTTGCACGCCTACTTTATACAAAACTTCGTTGAAATCGGTTCAGTCAATACCTTCCAAACTCATAATTACCGAAAACTTAACTTTACAATTGTGGTACCCCTGTTTAGTCGATCCTATCCAAATATATAACTTGGGTCATTAATTTATGTAAAAAATTTTATATACCAAATTTAGTTGAAATCGGTTCATTCATGAAGAAGATGTTAGGGAGGACACACATGGACACCTAGGCGATCTCATAAGACTATTTTCCATTTTTTGGCTGCCCACCAATCTCACTCCCCCAGGTAATAAGTACCCATAACAGTATATATTATACATTTCTAAGCTTATATGGCATTCTTCATGTTCATATATGTATATATTTCATGTTAATAAATCTGCTAATTAATTTAAAAAATATTACAAGGGATCAGTGAGGTTTATACTCTCTCCGTCAACTTATTAGGCGTTCTTGACCATCGAAGCGGTAATAGCGGAACGCCTGATGGGCACGTCTGCTCCGTCTATCCGTCCGTCGTAACTTTCATCTCCTAAACCGCTGGACGGATTTTAATTTAATAAGGTATGAGTGATCTTTTTTATAATTTATCACCCAATTGTCATTTTCAACTGAATCCGTGAATTAGAACTCCCACTTTACATAATTACCTTAATAAACTTATACTCGTATCTCGTTAAATGGCATCCGTCAAGCAACAATGAAATATCAAACTTATATCTCCGTGGCTCTTATATGATCTGTTAGGTATACATTTAAAATATTATTGGGATAAAGTACAACATTTACAATAAGAAAGTCCGCGAGGTCACGTATATACGAGCTATAGTTTCGGAGATCAAAATTTTAGAAACTCCCAAGCAAAACATCGCTTATTTCGTTTACATCGATCGCTAAGATGATTCTCTCAGCAAACAGCAATTAAAAATCCATATATTTCTCTCCCATTCTCTTAAATGATCTGCGAGGTATAGATTTAAAAATTTATTCGAATAGATAACAACATTTACTGCAAGATGATCCAGAGACCACATAATTAGGACTTACAGTTTTGGAGATAAAAATTCGAGAAAATCCCGAGCTAAACATCGCATGTTTTGTTTACATCAATCGCGAAGACGGTTCTCTCAGCAAACAACAATTAAAAATCGATATATTTCTCCCCCATTCTCATATATTACCTGTGAGGTATAGATTAAAAAATTTATTTGGTTAGAGAGCAACATTTACTAAAAGATAGTCCCTGAGACTATAGTTTCGGGAATAAAAATTCGAGAATCACCTAATCTTTCGATGTCGTTCCATACATATTTTTCATTAAGAACGCCTTTCAAATCTCTGTGTATTCCATTATTGGAGTATACTTTTCCATCTTGTTTATTCATCATTTTCCCGTTACTTTGCGGACTCTCTACAAGAGTTCCTCATATTATTCTTGCTCAACCAAGTGAGTCTTTTTCTAATGCCACTGACTGCTTACAATGAAACAAAATCATGAGGGACAAAAACCGATTGAAAAATTGTGTGAAAAGTTTCATGTACATAAATTTAAAACAAATAAACACGTAGCGTAAAAACTTGAAGTCAATGCATTGTAATGATGGACAACTCAACATTTCGAATAGGAAGATACTTCACGCGTGCATTGAAAATATCTTTTCGTTTAAAAATTTTATTGGGCAGTTTAAAGCAAGTTACTGTATTGACAATGATTATGATTAATTTCTTTCGATAATTATGCAAGATATAAACGTCGAACTTGAGCGATTTTGTATATTAGACAAAATGTGTCGATAAGAATAAGAAACATTTACTTTTCATTAAAACAGTTCAGGTCGGAATATCGTAGATCAGTCATTTCTAATTTCTAAGCTTGTAAGTCGAAATATCGATTTTTTCGTGTTGTCTTATGGGAAATAGAAGTTATCTACTAGAGTTGAACCCGGATATTTTCCTATAAGAATAGAATATTCTTAAAAAATTTCAATTTTCTACCTTGTCAGAATGTTTGTTAAAATAGCATTACAGTCAGTCGTAAATAGTCGATTCTCCCGCTCTTTTATAAAGCCTTTTTAAGAGCGGCGCCACAATCGAGCGTGAGGGACAAACATAGCTTATTATATAAAGAGATTGTTGAGTCTAAATCGGGATACTTCAGTTTATTGTCTAAAAAAAGTTTATCCTTAATCCACGAACATTTTCTTTTCTATAAGATTTTCTGGAATTTCCGGTAAACATAAACGAAATTCAATGTCTACGAAATATTTGCTATTTTTGTGCACTAAATATTAAAAATATGGCATTCTGGTACATTTATTTTCGAAATAAACTTACGCGTCCTTACACGGGAAAAACGTTACGGCGTTTTTGGCCGTATTCCCCGAGGACCTTCATCCAGTGACCCAGTTTCATCGCCCAAAGAAAATTCAAGGGAGCGGCGTGATTTCGGGTCCAAAAAACAAGAGCCACCGAATGCGGTACAACTGCGCCCGCGGCGGCCACAGAATTGCTCGCGGTGACAGACAGAAACCGTGTGGTTCGAGAACGAAAGAGGGAGCGAGGTATTTCATCGCAGGCCCTCTTAATTGCGCGCACTGTCGTTAATCTCTTAATGACCGCGGCCGTGATTTCCATGCGTATGCGCTACGACATCCGAAACAATGTTTTTTCTCCCGTCAAATTAAATTTACGTGGTTTTAATAACTCCTCGGAAAATTTCGGTCATTGTTGAATAAAAACTGTTTCCGTAGCAATGCATCCCTCAACAACTACAAAACACAACTTAAATCCAGTTTTTTCGACTCGGCGCGAATAAAACGAGTGAGGTCAGAGATGGATGGGAAAATAATTTTTTTGCCAAGATTATACTTTTGCAAAGTATTGTGATTTTTGCTACTTACTTCTCGGTATTTCAGTTATCAAACAATAAGTATTTTCGCAATTTAGTTTCATTGTATGAAGGGCCGAGTTTTGGCATCTGCGTCTAATTGTAAGCTGGCGGCACCTGGCAGACATTTCATCATTACAAATATTCTTTTACTTCTAAAAATTTCAACTCCGCAGCGATTTTCGTTTTTCCCACATGTAAAAATAATAGTTTAAAACAATCCCCAAATGTTGTAATTTTAAATTTTTTACACTATCTCCATTATGAAGTACTAATGCTACACATTTCAGATAATTTTTAAAGCACTTCTAGAAGTAAAATAATATTTTTCTAATTATTTAAATTTAAATAATTTTTAACCGCCACCGCAATTCATATATGGTAAAATTGAAATGTTTATTTGTGCAAATGAAATTCTCTGTAAATAATTTGAAAATCTTAGCTTCCTAACTCATCCCGTAGTACCTAAATAGTTATCTATTTCTTTAAACTTTAAGAATTTTTAACTGCCAAACAAATAAAAATATCAAAATTTGTATAATCCCTATTTCGTTTTTTTAAGAATTCTACTTATTAAAAAAATTCAACTCCGTAGTACATGCGGAAATACATAAACCTTGAAAATTTGTTTAAACAATTGCGAATTTTTAGCGGCCGTATTGTTGCACTTTTTAAAGATTTTCGGTTTTTCTAGTCAGTTTTGCACAAAATCCTACCTAAGAAAAAATTTCGAATCTCCTGCACATCTGGAAGTGCCTAAACATTAGTATCCTCCTGTATGTTATCACTATATATCGACGACTCTTACAGAGGAGAATATATATATATACTAGTAGAAGGTGCTTGCATGCTGCAAGCATTTCATCTCACCTTGAAAAAACATTAATTTTTCAGACAGATATTTCACCATTAAAATTATTCTATTAATTCTAAAGATTTCACCTCTGCAGCGATTTTCGTTTTTCCTACATGTAAAAATAATAGTTTAAAACAATCCCCAAATGTTGCAATTTTAAACATTTTACATTTTCTCCATTATGGGGTACTAATGCTACACATTTGAGCCAAATTTTAAAGTTGTAGCACTTCTAGAAGTAAAATAATATTTTTCTAATTGTTTAAAATTTAAACATTTTTAACGGTTGCCGCAATATATATATGGAGAGATTGAAATGTTTATTTGTGCAAATGCACTGTTCTGTAAATAATTTGAAAATTGCAGCTTCCTAGCTCATCCCGTAGAACCTAAAAAATTATTAAACTTTAATGTTCAAATGGGGTTAAAACAACCCCTAAAAATTAACAATTTTAAAATTTTCCATTTTTATAGTTGGTTATGAGAAAAGTTCTATAATCTTGCAAAATTTCAGCTTCCTAAACTTATTAGATTGGTCTACACACTAGATTACGTTTTCCCATGCTAACTTATGGGAGGTATTCCGGGGTCTCTGGAGTCGAACCCAAGACACTGTAAGCAAAAGTAACAATAATTCCTAATAGATATTGCAACCATCTAGCAACACTGATAATTTCATTTTTCTAGTTTACCGGTAAGTGCCCATAATTAATTTACAAAAATGGCGCAATGCTTTTCTTATGGGAAAAAACGCAATTTCGGAATTTCTGGAGTCGAACTCATGTCACTTAGGTAAGAAGTCTCATCTTATCTGTAAGTTTCTCTATTATATCTACAAAACCTAAAACTTTCAAATCTCTAGCTCTTGTAGTTTGGGCTGGACATTAGTATCCTCCTGTTATATCCTCCTCTGCAAGAGTCGTCGATATATAATGATATATATATATATGAGAAGATATCGGTATATTTGTTATCATTTTTCAAAAATGTTAGAGTTAAACATTGAGAGGTTTTTTAATATGCATTAATAAATTAAATGAAAAAATCGTGGATTTAAAATGACATAATGACCTTCCACTACAGTATTTAAATCGAGTGTCTTTCATCACTTCAGTGGATTGCTTGCTCGTTGGTTCCGTCGCTCAAATATTTGCGATGTGTTGTTATTCCCACTGTACAAATATTTACGATTCCTGGCGTGTTTGTAAATGGTAGCCGCGAAAAAGAACTAAAAATAACTGTATACAGTTTTGACATTGTGACAAGATTTGTGACTCAGATTGGATGAAGATTATTTGCTTTTATATTTATTTGCATGGAATTCAACCTCCTGAATAGTGATTACTCCTAATAGACAAACCTATTACTAAAGCAACCATCAAAATAAAGCAAATCAAAGTGAATAAAATAATTTTTAATCCAAATAATTGAAACTTCCTCGTAAGGCGTAGCAATTTTATTTTATTTTGAGAGAGATTACCCGTAAAACTACTTAAAATCATCTTAATAAAGTATTTGCTGCCTTTAAAATATTATATTAAAATTTTCGGCTCATGTTAAAACGCTGGGACCACATTGAAAACTGACCGCTGTTCAGACCTCACGACTGTCATTAACCTGGATTAGCCCTTCGAAACTAGAGAATTCGTCCCGAAACCGAACTCGGGTACCTGCCCCCTCGCAGCAGAGGATCTCTAGCCGACCGAATCATTTGCAATAAAATTGTAACATTTTTATTTTTTTAATTAGTGAGAAGGTAACTCAAGCGTCGAATCCGGGTTAATGGTCTGATTAGCAGCGTATTTTATACGTAATTCTACGATAAATAATTAGACATTTACGTCTAATTACGTTTAAAAGACGCTCTTAATCAGCGCATTTACCCGGATTCGATGATTTTGTTACTTTTCCACTAATTTAACAACATAAAAAAGTTACAGTTTTATTGCAAATGATTTGGTCGGCTAGAGATCCCATGCTGAGAGGGGGCAGGTACCTGAGCTCGGTTTCGGGACGAATCCTCGAGTTTCCAAAGGCTAATTCGGGTCAATGACAGTCGTGAGGTCTGAACAGCGGCCAGTTTTCAATGTGGTCCCAGCGTTTTAGCACGAACCAATTTTCTCATTGATGTCGTAAAAACGCATTCCCTTTGGTGCTCTTCGATAAGAGTAGGCTAATGCCGGCACCAGGTTTCCCTCCTCCCTTGTGTGTCTGGTGTGTATGGAGTTACGGCTGTAATAATCCAAGAGGTCGATCAGCCAAAAATACACAAACAAACAAGTAAAAACGCATCTCCTCTATACGCATTTCTAAAAGCGGGATTAGGAATAAATTTTTAAGCGTGCCACCTTATCCCTGCTGATTTCATCTAAGGTAGTGGTCTAAAACTCGTGTCATATGATACCATTGCACTACATGCGCTGGGCGCATGAATGCACCGTACCAAATCTACGAGCCCCACAGTAAGAATATATTTTCAGTGCACATTTTCTTAATAAGGGATTTTAATCAGCTTAATTCCACAAGTTTTGATCATTCTGCTGTGATTTTAAAATAATATCATTCTGAATATTTATTATTTCCAATTCTGAGTCTTCGTGTTAATGATGTTAAAGTGGATTGCAGTAATAACAGACCTATCATTGTCCGTAAAAAATAATGGATTAACCTAAAATGTCACAATTGATCCTTTTAACTAATGTTATCTCTTCGGCCAACGGGAGGCTGGTAAATGTCTCGCGGGCTCCGCCCTCGTTTGCTGCGTTGCCGATCTCTGGTGTCGAGTGCGTGTGATTTTTAAAGGCGCGTCGACAGTTGAGTGTACGAGTAGTCAACCAGAGCCGGAGAAGGAGCCAGAATTTACATGTGTGTTGGCTAGGCGTCACATTCATAATCATCAGTACTTATAAATTCTCAAGTGTCCGTCTGTGCGTCTGTCACGGTACTTTTGGATATTTTAGAATGGAATTAAGAGTTCAAACTTTCAAAACCGTTAAATACCCATGAGGAGGTGCCTAGATAAATCAAACATCCCGGAAATGTCCCGGATTCGACTCAAGGAGATGATTTTATTTTCCCATATGTTCACACGAGATTTTCGGTTTTTCAAGGTGCAAGATTTTTTCTTTCATTCATCAAAATATGTAAATATGGACAAATTTTTCCGTTTATTCTTTATTCGACGGTTAAACTATAAAATAACTTATTCTTGTGATATTTAGATTATGTACGGATGAATTTGTCAGAAATACGCGTTTCTTTTCGAAATTTTATTGCATTTTTGCACTCTTTTCGGGTGTTGCCAAGGCGACCCACATTGTTGCCTCCAATTCAAATATCGTCTTCAAATAAACTACAGAATTGCGTTATTCGCTTCGCGCTTTTTATGAATCATCGAAATTATAGTTGTAGCAACGTCAAACTTGATAGATTGCAACGTTAATAATTGCAGATTATTATCATTCAGTATACTGTGTCTGGACTGTGGGCATTTTTAACGATAGACTAAAAGAAAAATCTTCTTTATTTCACTACTGGAATATTACCTTTTTTGTAAGTAAAATCATTATATCCTACATGTTGAATGCTTATTAACGTAAATAGGCCTACGCATCAGTTTAAAATGTAATGATAATTAGAATATGGGTTAGTATTAATAAATGAAAAATAATATCCTGTAAAGAACAAAAAAAATTTGTTTTGGTACAATTCATGAGTAGAAAATGAAATAAATGGTTGAATTAATTGTATATGAAAAATTTCCATGTATTTCAATACATAGAAACAACTTTAAAGCATTAATAATATAAAATTTGCTAATAATTGCTGTGTATTATTATATTTCTCTCTAAGATGACTTTTAAACATTCAGATTTCTGACTGACTTAGCAAAATTATTTGCGGACACCACTAGTGTAGCTTAATTTCGTCTTCGACTTCTAAACCAAATAAAATATATTTTCGTTGGAATATTACTGCTCGTCCAATTTAAATCATCCCATTGGCATCCTAAGTATCGCGCTTCCAGCACTCTTTACGTTTTGGTTATAGATTAAGCATATAAAACTATCTACTGAAGCTAGTCATTGATGTGGTAATTAAAAGGTATTTATTCCGAAGAGATTCATGGAAAGAGGCGAATAAACAAAGGAGGCACCGAGGCCAGATCATCCCTTGAATTACGCCTTATATTTTATTTATAAAAAGTCTTTAAATTTATTGTTAGGAGAATTTTGATTCAACATATTTTAGTAATTTTAGAGTTCAAAATGTATTATGTAGTAGTACTATGCTCCATTGTAACTAATAACATGTTTATCATTTTAATAATACATTTGGTTTTTTTATCCAGAAACCCATATACCCGCAGCTTTGTTATCCACGGTTTTGGCATCCACGGTATTAACCCCCGCGTATGGCGAGGGCCTGCCGTATTCATAAATATATACACATATGTGTAGGTATACATTAGGTCATTCGAATATTGGGCAAACAAGAGAATCTGAACATAAGTAATGGAGGAAAGCCTCTAGAACAAGTTTCAGATTATAAATACCTTGGAAGCATCATAACAAGAGAAGCAACATGTACGGATGAGATCAGGACAAGAATAAGAAAAGCAAAAGCGGCTTTCAGAAGAAAGCAACACCTACTTACGGGGAATATAATGGAAGATATCCGCAAGAAGTTCATAAAATATTGTATGGAGTATAGTTTTGTACGGGTCAGAAACATGGACGCTAAGGAAAAATGACATCAAATACTTGGAAAGCTTTGAAATGTGGACTTCAAGGAGAAAGCTGATAAAATGGATAGATAGGACGAAAAACGATGAAGTGCTACGAAGAGTAGGAGAAGCGAATGATTATACAGACTATAAGAAAGAGGAAGGCAAACTGGGTTGGACATTACCTGAGGAGAGAGAGTATGATTAAAGACGTGTTAGACGGAAAACTAGATGGGAAAAGGGAAAGAGGTAGGAAAAGGTTTCAGCTGATAGACGATTTGAAAGGGAAAGAGAGTTAGAGAGAGAGTGAGAGAGTCCACCTGCGAAAGCCGTAATAGAGCAGTTAATGCTTCGGGTGATAACGAGAAATTAAATATTATAGTTTTAAACTGCCGCAGCATTCGTAGGAAGTCTGCCGAACTCGAACACGTAATTCGCACGTTGTATGCGGATGTAGTTATAGGTACGGAAAGTTGGCTCACTGAAGATATCGCTAGCCAAGAAATTTTTCCGAAAAGCTATAGAGTACACAGAAAAGACCGCGCCAATAGAATAGGTGGCGGAGTATTTTTGGCAATAAGTGAAAAGTACGATAGTTGTCAGATCCCTATTATCGATGAAACGACCGAGAGAGTGTGGTGCCGCCTAGGTAAGGATAATTCGAAAAAGATATATTTATGCTCATTTTACAGACCACCTAATGCCAAAGTTGATTATATTTTAAGTTTAGAGAGGCAATTAGCCGAGCTTAGATCTATTATGAACGACGGTTACGTGATAATTGGAGGCGATTTTAACTTACCGTCAATCGATTGGGAAAACCTATGTTTCGTTACGGGAGGTAAAGAACGCGAATCGTGTGAAGCCTTAATGGACACGTTTCATGAATATTCATTAATCCAGATGGTACAAAAAGCCACGCGTTCGGGCAATGTTCTCGACTTGCTTGCTTCTAACATCCCGCATAGGATAACTAAGGTATCCACAGAGGAGGGACTTAGCGACCATCGAGTTGTGTATGCGGAGTGCGAATTAAAGCTCAAAAGACATCCTAAGCCTCTTCGGAATGTATACGCTTTCGCCAAGGCCGACTTTAAAAGTTTCAGCTTACATCTCAAAAGTACCTTTATCAGTTATCGTGAAAAGACAGAACTATTAGGTATGGAGCCATCATGGTTATTATTTAAGAATAAACTAGGAAGAGGTATCAATAGACTTATCCCCAGTAAGTTAAAATCTGATAAGAAAGAACCTCGTTGGTTTAATAAGGAAGTCAGGATTGCCTTAAGACGACAGAGGCGTAGCCACGCAAAATTAAAAAACATACCTACCACCGCTTCCGATGAGTATCGCACAGCTATAGTCCATGAGTATAACAGTGCCCGCGTACTAGCGAGAAAAACCATGCGTAACGCATTTAACACCTTCCGGAATGAGGTATTAAATACAAAATTGAAGGAGGATCCAAAAGCGTTCTGGTCCTACGTAAGAGAAGTCAAGGGAGTGGGTCCTTCAATACCCTCCCTGCGATGTGATTCCGGAGACATCCTTCACGATGGAGAGGATAAAGCTAATCTACTAAACGTTTACTTCGCGAAGGCGTTCACGGCAGGTGGAGATAGACTTGAAGATAATCTTATTGCCGATGGATGTACTCGGATGGATAATATTAAAATCTCTGAGGCAGGAATAGGGAAGCAACTGAGTGCGATAAAGCCCAACAAAAATCCTGGATCAGAAGGAATTCCCGCGCGTGTATTAAAAGAACTAGCAGAAGATATAGCTCCCTTCCTTCGGATAGTTTTCGAGAAATCTCTTACCCTCTGTGAGGTTCCTGATGATTGGAAACTAGCACACGTCACACCCATTCATAAGGGAGGTGACAAAGAAAACCACGAAAATTATAGGCCGATTTCTCTGACATCATTATCATGTAAGATTTTGGAGCACATTATTGTTAGCAACACAATGCGTTATCTTGAGAAAAGATCGCTCTTAGTCAGCTGTCAACATGGCTTCAGAAAAGGTAGATCCTGTGACACCCAACTCGGTCTGTTTGTGAATGATGTTTTATCATGCGGCGAAAATAATAAGCAGGTCGATGCAGTGTTCCTTGATTTTAGAAAAGCTTTTGACAAGGTTTCCCACCGTAAGTTGTTATTAAAATTGGGAAATCTTGGCGTTAATGTTAAAGTCATTAACTGGGTTCGCGCTTTCCTTAGGAATAGAAAACAAAAAGTAGTCATCGATGCTAAGTCCTCGAGTGTGGCAGATGTAGTCTCTGGAGTGCCGCAGGGTAGTGTGATCGGACCTATGCTTTTCTTGCTTTATATAAACGACATCAGCTCAGTTGTAAAAAGTAATATCAGGCTTTTTGCGGATGACACAGTAGTCTATAGAGAAATTAGTGGTCCTAGCGACCATCGTCAGCTTCAGGATGATCTGGATGCGTTATCTGTTTGGTGCAAGGAATGGCAGCTAGAAATCAATCAGAAAAAGAGTAACGTTCTAAACTTTTGGAAATCTAGAAGCCCATCGTCCGTGTTTACCTACTCGATAGATGGTGAGATCATTCCTGTTTCGGAATCCGTGAAATACCTCGGGGTAACCTTGAATCGTGACCTGTCTTGGGACACCCACATAAGACGAGTGATAGGTGCGGCAAATAAGAAGTTGGCTTTTGTGCGTAGAATAGTGAGGAAAAGCACGGAATAGGTGAGAGAATCCTGTTATTTATCGTTGGTTAGACCTCAAATGGAATACGCAGCAGCGGTTTGGGATCCATATCAGAGGGGACTCATAAAGGATTTAGAAAAAATACAGCGGCGAGGAGCTAGATTCGTGAAAAAGAATTACGATAAAAAACAGAGCGTTACGTTACTCATTGAAGAGTTGAGTTGGCCATCGTTGAAAGATCGTAGATTACAGGCGAGACTTAAACTTCTAGATAAATATAGGTCGGAGATATTCGTAAATGAAATGAAGGGTATTATTCGACAACCAACGTATATCGGACGGAGGGATAATGGCGACAAGATTCGCGAAATAGATAGTAGGACGGAGAGGTATAAGGAGTCCTTTTTCCCTAGGACAATACGTGACCACAATAGATAACTGTGAATAATAATTAGTTAGGAACTTGGTGCGCGGCACCCCCTGCCATCCACCGTCAAGGTGACTTGCAGGGTAATATGTAGATGTAGATGTTATCAAGATATGAAGAGGACAGTGGAAAATAGGAGTATATGGAGAACCAGCTTTAACCATAAATAA
The DNA here is from genome assembly GCA_028673005.1 of Tanypteryx hageni. Lineage (NCBI taxonomy): Eukaryota > Metazoa > Arthropoda > Insecta > Odonata > Petaluridae > Tanypteryx > Tanypteryx hageni. Next base: position 62,561,237 of record CM054115.1, on the reverse strand, counting down.
TCACGGACCTGTCTACGGGCAGACTACCTATGATGATGATGAGATGAATGCATGCTTACATACATACAGATACACATACATGCATACGTACGCAAGCAAAACCTCACCTGCCAATAGAAATGAGGAAAGCTATTTAGTGGACGGGGAGGTTCTGCCGAGTGATGCATTAGAGAGAATGATAACTTTGGCAAACCTCCATTTACTTTTGAGCTATGCCGCTTTCTCTTTCTCTGCAAGGACAGCATCTAATACGACGCCAATGGGCGGGTGCCTGCCAAAAATTCGTCTGCGTCAAATCGACAAACCATCCGCCGTAATTTCAAAACCGTATTTCCGTCATACCCAAAGTACACAAAATACGAGCACGTATCGCGTCCGAATGCTACTTAATTGCTCATTAAGGTCAGCTGATCCCATCCTGCGGTTATGAAGTTAATTCGACTCGCATTTCACCTTCGCTCTGTCATCTCTTTATTTACGCAATCATTGTATCATCCGTCGAATGCAAAAACCGTCCTCTCCCTCACTAATCTCCTCTTGCCCGATGTGAATTACTATGCCAAAGGCAATTTTAATCGCACCCTACTGCGCACTCGCCCCTCTTCAGTCCGACTATTGGTGGTGCACTCTCAATCTCAAATCCCTTCCATTAAAGGCCAATCGGTTTAAGCCAATGAGGGAGACTCGATATCACGAGGATCGAAGTGGCTCAGCCACGCTTACGCATCCTACGATGTGAAACCACCAAGAATTATGAGTTATTATTTCTGTTTATATATGCATATAGAAATCTTATAATATATTGCCGTAATCGTCGTAGGCGAACTTTTTGTTAGGTTCGTTATAGCAGCCTATTGGGAAGCTTATATCACCGCCGCTGTTTCGGCTATTTTCGTCATCTATAATTTGTAAATATGCATTAATCTCCTGTTCTTTAACGGTACTAAATTCAACCGGAAACGTTATATACTTGGTTTTTAAAGGGGGTTTTTTGACACCCCTGCACTCCATAAGAAAAGCATTGGAATCAGTTTCGGGCATTATAAGATCAAATTTTAAAATTAGTTAAAATCAAGATACAAAGTAGGAACCTAAACGGTTGTGTTGGAAAAAGGAAGAAGTTAATTTTGGTTACCGTGAAAATTCAATTAGGTTCGGAATTTTCCGGAAAATCTAGTTTTTATACGAAAAAACGCGACTTTTAAACAATGAGAATTGTCAGTTACCGTGTCCACCTCATTTGAGCGAGTGGTAATATTGGGTGTATACTCGCGAGCCCCTTAACGATATTACGTCATTTTTTTGTTTATATGGATTTCAAACATTTTTGAAGTATAAGTGAACCTTTTCCCTTTGAATTAAAGAACCATTTTATTCGTTATTGTAGCATCGTTTAAAAAATTAATTAAATTAATTTCTTTAAGCCAAAAGAAAAATATATTAAACAGTACAAGAATAAAATAGAGCCCCTTGACGATCTTACGTCATTTTTTTTGTTTACATTTATGTCTTTATGTCGACCCTGGTTGAGCCTGTTCATTCTGTAATATTTACGAAGAAAGAAGTTTCAAATAACTTAGCAGGGTCAGTTATTTTTAATTATCACATCACTTGGAAAATTAAAAATTAAATTAAAATTAAATTAAACTTATCCTTAATCCTAATACAGTATAATAATAAATAGAATGTTATGTTCTATTTACGAAGAAAGAAGTTGACATCTTTTGTCAAATAAATGTGTCTGATCAAATTAATTATTTTTGAAAATCAAAATCAGCTTAATGTGACAGCGAAGAGTCACAGGCTCTCTATTTATTTTCTATTTTCTTTTGGCGTCATATGATAATAATAATAACGGGTATCTCTTTTGGCGATTAAAAGTTATTTTGCGTTAATTCTTGATTTATTCTACAAGCGGAGGTTGGGATCATTCTCCCAATGGTGCCCTCGCAACCATTAAATACACCATTAAAATAAACAGAAAAAGGCGAGACTTCATGGCATTCCATTATCTTAACGGCATTGTTAAAACAAAACAAAATTATAACACAAAGCTTAGTATGACTTGGACCAAGTCATACTTATGTTTGTGTTGTTATAATTTTGATTTATTTTATCAAAGCTGCATATTCTCAAAATCTACACCATTGCCACAGACAAAAAGGAGTTTTCTTCACTTGGCATCATAAAGTAAAAGCTTTCTTAATGCGGTTGTAACATGATACTTATGTCTATAAAAACCTATTTTTATTTAGAATCTACTCTTGGTGAATCAGCAGGGATGACAGCTCATTTGCAGCCGAAATGCGAGTTTGGTTTTTAAAATCTTTTTATGGCCATTAGAGAGAGATATTTTATGAGTGAGACGTTTACTTGCCATAATTATTTTGGCACTTACTCTTCTGTCTGAATCTGATGACTAACTCACGACTTTTTTTTCGTTGATTGTCATATTTGCCATTGAAGTGAATAGAAACGAGGAGCGATTTGAAATTTTTAAAATCATGAAGTTTTACTGAAGGATTAGGTAACTCAAATGGAAAAATGTGATTTCTATAGAGGTAAAAAAAGTAAATTCATCCATAATATGGTTTTATTCTGAAGACTGCATTATATTTTAATCACAAATTATTTTTGCTTCATAAATATTTTATATCGATATACTTTTGTTTTCGTCTAATTTTTTCTTGATATTTTTTCCAGTTTTTCGTGAATCGATATGATTATTTTAAAGTCATTTTTTGTATTCCATCTATATTTTATGCTATTCATTTTATCCGCTTACTTTAAAAAGGCTTAGTTGATTGCATTTTCAAGGAAATAAAATCTACGAAAATTAAAATATTCTAGTCTAAATATTTTTGGTAAGTTTTCCGTAATAACTCTTTTAGCTTTTTTAGTAAATTTTCCAAGAAAATGAATATAGATCAATATTTTCAGTTTTCCCAAATCGGGATTACAGCTACTTAACGTAAACGATTTGCTTTCATTGCATTAATTGAAGTAAATTCGATTTGAAATTTGTATGCTAATTCTTTGACAATAGATACGGGATTTAATAGTTTGTTTTCTACCACACTAAATTAGTTTATTTTCTACTTGTCTGTTCCTCATTTCATTCGCTTATAACTAAAGTTTCCCGTTTGCCTAGCCTGGAAAACGTAGTACGCGCTCCATCGCCACTACAAGACACATATTTGATTAAAAAATCGAATTTACTGTTATTTTCTAGATAAAATTAATTTAAATTTATATTTCGAAGGTCCGGAATACTCGCCATATTATATTTTTGGATATTATAAAGGATTTACTAAAAGTCTATTCTTATGTCATTCCTTTATTTTGCTGCATACGCTTTCGTCGGTATTATTTAGTTGATCTTTATACATACCTTTTTGATCAATTGCAGATATCGTTTAAAACACAAATCTATAGAAGGTAAAAATTATTTTTCCATTTGCTTTTGGTCAAATTTCAATATTTTTATGGAAACTGGAAGCTTTGTAAAGACACACTTGCTCTTGGAAACGAACTTTTAAGACATACCGTGTATACTATATTATAAACATTAATTTTAATCTCTATCGCGAATATGAGGCTGTTTCCTAATATCTTTTTGAAATTTTTACATAAATTTATGCCGATATCGGTTATTATTGATCTGGCACATCCAAAGTTTAACTCGAAGTAATTTATTTCTCTTTGTATCTGATTTTCTTTCGAAAGTTCCATTCAGTTGGTAGAGATTCAATCCTAGACATACCTAAATGCTCAATAAAAATTATCAAAAATTGTAATTTTTCAGCAGAAAAGTTGAGGAATTGTTGAAATATATATTTTGAATTTAAATTAGAAAAGCATCCATGATTACATTGAATCAAAGAATTCAGCATGTATAAATATTTAGAACATATCGGTTTCATATGTTTCTATTCCTTTTGTCTCAAAAAACCAAATGTAACTCATCCAGGATCTTTATTTTCATCTGCTCATACCCATATCTCTTTGTTTTAATGCGTCTAATATTCCTTTTTCTATTCCTACCACTTTTCTCCTTTCTCAGCTTCCCCCCGTATTTCAATAGACATACGCATCTCAAAATATGACTCACCCATTTCTTCTGTCTTTCCATTATTACTCTAACCATGCTCCAATCTTCCCCTACCGTATATAAAACCGCGTCCACACTTGGCGAACAAACACGAACGTACACGAACGAACAAAGATCAGCCATCTGTCGGCACATCAAAGGGAAATGTTCGTTCGAGTTCGTATAGTGTGAACGTGTATTGGTTCAAGGGTTCAGAGTACATCTACATCTACATATTACCCTGCAAGTCACCTTGACGGTGGATGGCAGGGGATGCCGCGCACCAAGTTCCTAACTAATTATTATTCACTTATCTATTGTGGTCACGTATTGTCCTAGGGAAAAATGACTCCTTATACTTCTCCGTCCTACTATCTATTTCGCGAATCTTGTCCTCATTATCCCTCCGTCTGATATACGTTGGTTGTCGAATAATATCCTTCATTTCATTTACGAATATCTCCGACCTATATTTATCTAGAAGTTTAAGTCTCGCCTGTAATCTACGATCTTTCAACGATGGCCAACTCAACTCTTCAATGAGTAACGTAACGCTCTGTTTTTTATCGTAATTCTTTTTCACGAATCTAGCTCCTCGCCGCTGTATTTTTTCTAAATCCTTTATGAGTCCCCTCTGATATGGATCCCAAACCGCTGCTGCGTATTCCATTTGAGGTCTAACCAACGATAAATAACAGGATTCTCTCACCTTTTCCGTGCTTTTCCCGACTATCCTACGCACAAAAGCCAACTTCTTATTTGCCGCACCTATCACTCGTCTTATGTGGGTGTCCCAAGACAGGTCACGATTCAAGGTTACCCCGAGGTATTTCACGGATTCCGAAACAGGAATGCTCTCAACATCTATCGAGTAGGTAAACACGGACGATGGGCTTCTAGATTTCCAAAAGTTTAGAACGTTGCTCTTTTTCTGATTGATTTCTAGCTGCCATTCCTTGCACCAAACAGATAACGCATCCAGATCATCCTGAAGCTGACGATGGTCGCTAGGACCACTAATTTCTCTATAGACTACGGTGTCATCCGCAAAAAGCCTGATATTACTTTTCACAACTGAGCTGATGTCGTTTATATAAAGCAAGAAAAGATAGGTCCGATCACACTTCCCTGCGGCACTCCAGAGACTACATCTGCCACACTCGAGGACTTACCATCGATGACTACTTTTTGTTTTCTATTCCAAAGGAAAGCGCGAACCCAGTTAATGACTTTAACATTAACGCCAAGATTTCCCAATTTTAATAACAACTTACGGTGGGGAACCTTGTCAAAAGCTTTTCTAAAATCAAGGAACACTGCATCGACCTGCTTATTATTTTCGCCGCATGATAAAACATCATTCACAAACAGACCGAGTTGGGTGTCACAGGATCTACCTTTTCTGAAGCCATGTTGACAGCTGACTAAGAGCGATCTACTCTCGAGATAACGCATTGTGTTGCTAACAATAATGTGCTCCAAAATCTTACATGATAATGATGTTAGAGAAATCGGCCTATAATTTTCGGGGTTTTCTTTGTCACCTCCCTTATGAATGGGTGTGACGTTTAGTAGATTAGCTTTATCCTCCCCATCGTGAAGGATGTCTCCGGAATCACATCGCAGGGAGGGTATTGAAGGACCCCCTCCCTTGACTTCTCTTACATAGGACCAGAACGCTTTTGGATCCTCCTTCAATTTTGTATTTACCTCATTCCGGAAATTGTTAAATGCGTTACGCATGGTTTTTCTCGCTAATACGCGGGAACTGTTATACTCATGGACTATAGCTGTGCGATACTCATCGGAAGCGGTGGTAGGTATGTTTTTCAATTTTGCGTGGCTACGCCTCTGTCGTCTTAAGGCAATCCTGACTTCCTTATTAAACCAATGAAGTTCTTTCTTCTCAGATTTTAACTTACTGGGGATAAATCTATTGATACCTTTTCCTAGTATATTCTTAAATAATAACCATGATGGCTCCATACCTAATCGTTCTGTCTTTTCACGATAACTGACAAAGGTACTTTTGAGATGTAAGCTGAAACATTTACAGTCGGCCTTGGCGAAAGCGTATACATCCCGAAGGGGCTTAGGATGTCTTTTGAGCTTTAACTCGCACTCCGCATACACAGCTCGATTGTCGCTAAGTCCCTCCTCTGTGGATACCTTAGTTATCCTATGCGGGATGTTAGAAGCAAGCAAGTCGAGAACATTGCCCGAACGCGTGGCTTTTCGTGCCACCTGGATTAAGGAATATTCATGAAACGTGTCAATTAAGGCTTAACACGATTCACGTTCTTTACCACCCGTAACGAAACATAGGTTTTCCCAATCGATTGACGGTAAGTTAAAATCGCCTCCAATTATCACATAACCGTCATTCATAATAGATCTAAGCTCGGCTAATTGCCTCTCTAAACTTAAAATATGATCAACTTTGGCATTAAGTGGTCTGTAAAATGAGCGTAAATATGTCTTTTTCGAACTATTCTTACCTAGGCGGCACCACACGCTCTCGGTCGTTTCATCGATAATAGGGATCTGACAACTATCGTACTTTTCACTTATTGCCGAAAATACTCCGCCACCTATTCTATTGGCACGGTCTTTTCTGTATACTCTATAGCTTTTCGGAAAAATTTCTTGGCTAGCGATATCTTCAGTGAGTATGGTACTACTATACCATGTAGGTCGTTCCGGTGGACGAAAACGCGTCCAGTTCGCGCGTGACGTCATGTGGATTCCACTTTGTAACGGGGAGCTTAAAATTTGTATAAAAATTAACGTAAATCGGCAGCTGATATCCATCTTTTTATTTATTCACCCTTTCCTTATTATAAATAATACTCTTATAAGTCATGCTATGATATCCCGGGACGTAAATTTGTAAATACAATGATTTTTTAACGAATTACCGGAATCGGAAAAAGTTTAAGTTTGTTAAGAACGTTGGGCATCAAATGAACTTCTACGAAGGGAAAAGACTTCTAAGAAAGGTCCCGGACTCATCTAAAAGAGAAGGGCTTCATTTCCCATATGAATCTTACTCAAAGGCCGATTTTTCCCAAGTTAACTTTTTAGTTCTCTTTGTCATTGATTTTTTCGAATTTCGCGTACATACTGGCGTTTTTATCACTCAGTAGCCTAATTTCCCGTCAAATGTGACGTGCATGCATGAATTAAGTATTAAGTTAAAATTGAAATAAAAAATTAATGAAACTAACTTTTATATGCAATAAAAAGTAAACAATAAATACCAAATTCCCACAATTGAGTGTTCCAGAGAGTAAAAATAGTTATAGGCGAATAGAAATTGCATCACTACAATTCTTATACCTCCAAAATTATTTTTAATCAATGGAACATTTAATTTTGCCTCTCCTTTATTTCTTCCTCTCTCTCTCTCTCGTATTAAAGGATTCAAACCACGCATTCCTTAATGAATATAGTACATATAAGGATTAACGCGTCAATACAATGTAAACAGTTTTCACAGCTCAGGTCCATAAGTAAATCAGAAGCATTATAGAGACTCCTATTCTTAAATACTGAAGTCATCCACCAGCGGCATTTTCGCCTTACTTTATTTCTATCACTACTTTCAAGTAACTTCTGTAATACAATAAAGGCCGCACTTGTAACAATAACAGTTTTCCTAGGCATTATATCGTATCTGGAAGGCAACGAAGGAACTGAAAATTGCAAAGAGTTGGTAAAATGAGCAAACCAATGTCACTCAAACATAGTTTTTCAGTGTTCGTTCGCGTGCGTTATGTTCGTTCGCGTGCGTTATGTTCGTTCGTGATAGTATGTTCGTTCGCCAAGTGTGGACGCACCTTTGACTTCATTTGTTTTTCTCTCAGTCCAACATATTTTCTCCAGCCTACGTCGTACTCGCACCTCAAACTCCTCCAATCTACTCACATCTTCTTTTATCATAGTCCATGTCTCACACTCATAAAACCCATATTAAACTTTTCACTAACCTCATTATTATTTATATACTTTTTATGTAACTTCGCGAAGGTGTTCACGGCAGGTGGAGATAGACTTGAAGATAATCTTATTCCCGATGGATGTACTCGGATGGATAATATTAAAATCTCTGAGGCAGGAATTGCGAAGCAACTGGGTGCGATAAAGTCCAACAAAAACCCAGGACCAGAAGGATTTCCCGCGCGTGTATTAAAAGAACTAGCAGAAGAAATAGCTCCCTTCCTTCGGATAGTATTCGAGAAATCCCTTCCCCTCTGTGAGGTTCCTGATGATTGGAGACTAGCACACGTCACACCCATTCATAAGGGAGGTGACAAAGAAAACCCCGAAAATTATAGGCCGATTTCTCTAACATCATTATCATGTAAGATTTTGGAGCACATTATTGTTAGCAACACAATGCGTTATCTCGAGAGTAGATCGCTCGTAGTCAGCTGTCAACATGGCTTCAGAAAAGGTAGATCCTGTGACACCCAACTCGGTCTGTTTGTGAATGATGTTTTATCATGCGGCGAAAATAATAAGCAGGTCGATGCAGTGTTCCTTGATTTTAGAAAAGCTTTTGACAAGGTTCCCCACCGTAAGTTGTTATTAAAATTGGGAAATCTTGGCGTTAATGTTAAAGTCATTAACTGGGTTCGCGCTTTCCTTTGGAATAGAAAACAAAAAGTAGTCATCGATGGTAAGTCCTCGAGTGTGGCAGATGTAGTCTCTGGAGTGCCGCAGGGAAGTGTGATCGGACCTATCTTTTCTTGCTTTATATAAACGACATCAGCTCAGTTGTGAAAAGTAATATCAGGCTTTTTGCGGATGACACCGTAGTCTATAGAGAAATTAGTGGTCCTAGCGACCATCGTCAGCTTCAGGATGATCTGGATGCGTTATCTGTTTGGTGCAAGGAATGGCAGCTAGAAATCAATCAGAAAAAGAGCAACGTTCTAAACTTTTGGAAATCTAGAAGCCCATCGTCCGTGTTTACCTACTCGATAGATGTTGAGAGCATTCCTGTTTCGGAATCCGTGAAATACCTCGGGGTAACCTTGAATCGTGACCTGTCTTGGGACACCCACATAAGACGAGTGATAGGTGCGGCAAATAAGAAGTTGGCTTTTGTGCGTAGGATAGTCGGGAAAAGCACGGAAAAGGTGAGAGAATCCTGTTATTTATCGTTGGTTAGACCTCAAATGGAATACGCAGCAGCGGTTTGGGATCCATATCAGAGGGGACTCATAAAGGATTTAGAAAAAATACAGCGGCGAGGAGCTAGATTCGTGAAAAAGAATTACGATAAAAAACAGAGCGTTACGTTACTCATTGAAGAGTTGAGTTGGCCATCGTTGAAAGATCGTAGATTACAGGCGAGACTTAAACTTCTAGATAAATATAGGTCGGAGATATTCGTAAATGAAATGAAGGATATTATTCGACAACCAACGTATATCAGACGGAGGGATAATGAGGACAAGATTCGCGAAATAGATAGTAGGACGGAGAAGTATAAGGAGTCATTTTTCCCTAGGACAATACGTGACCACAATAGATAAGTGAATAATAATTAGTTAGGAACTTGGTGCGCGGCACCCCCTGCCATCCACCGTCAAGGTGACTTGCAGGGCAATATGTAGATGTATTATTATTATTTGTGTAATTTTTCCTATTACTTAACAAAATCATTTTTAGTTTCGAAATCTCTAATACTTCCATTTATATGTGATTATGAGTCTTCTTTCTCCATACAATTTGTCAAGTGATCGACATTATTAACGGCATTTATAAGAAAAAATTCAAAATAGGAATCTTGTGTACGTTATGAACTTCGAAAATTATCATTAAAATATCAGTAATATCAAAAAGCAAAATATTTTTTAATAAAAAATATATGTTTAATGATGACATTTTTAAATGCACTATAACGTAAAATATATTTACATGTACCTCAAAAAATCGGTTTGTTAGTTTTTGTGCAAAATTTCTAATCAGGGAGGACCCTTTTAGCAACCATAAAGAATTTCGATTCTGGTTAATGTTTGAAGAAATGTTTTTGGCGCAAGTAGTTTCTCTCATTACCATTGTTAAACGGCAAAAAACCTTTCTGGATACACTAATCTGGGTTGAAATCCTTAATGGTGGTTAAAAGTTTCCTCCCTGATTTCAGATTGTGGAGGTAAACTAAGCAATCCATTTTTTGATATGTACACAAATGTATTTTACGCACTTCAGTGCATATAAAAATATTACACTTTAAAAAATATTTATTATATTTTGGTTATTTATAACTCTATTGAGACTCCTTGTCAATAACTTTCGTCGTCTCATAAATGCTCTTTCTATCCTGTTTCTAATATCTTTTGTTCTTTATTTCTTTCTTTCAACGGACGAACCCAAAATACCTAAGGTTATAATAATTGTCAAAAGATAAGGTAATAGATATCAAATTCTGGGAAGATTATTAGGATATACCCTCAACATATTAAAATAAGTGATAATAACATCAATTATTACTACTAATAATAAGTACATAAAACATATAATGATATTAATGATGATAGTATAAAAAACAAACAAAATTTCTAAATACTATATGTGAAATATAGTAATAATAAATAAATTTCATTCTGAGTCAGAATACTACTTAAATTATAAAAATATTTCTTCTGTTCTAACCTTTTTACAAAACATATAGTGTACTTATTACTGCCATTGAAATCAACGTGAGAAATTAACCTAAACTTTGACTGTATTATTAAAACATATTATATTTGGAAAGCAAAAAATATTCTAAAAACTGTCCAAGAATTATTGCGAAGGCATCCGCGGTGTTTTCGTGCTCCTTCCATGTTTTCCGGGTTTCTACCGCGTGTTGATTCTTTCAATGACGACTGTCTCGCAACCATTCCAGGTGGCATCTTCAGATCTTGTCGTTTGCAGAAATTCGGCCGTCCAAGAATGTTCACTTTAAAACGACAATTGTTTTTTTAATGATTGAAAACAATTTCATTTGGTATAAAATCTATTTCATTGATGTTGAGCGAAAGTGAGATAGACGAGAGATAATATAGCGTAAAGGTTCAAGAGCGCCGTGAAATTGGCAGGTGAAAGTATATCGATTATTAAATTTGGGTTAAGCTGGTGTAAAAGCTGATGATGAGAAGGCCTACAAAAGATGAAAATAAGTGAATGTCAAAGTATCCTCGAGTACGCAAACGCGATAAGTCACGCATACAACACTTTTCGCACCGTGATTGAGCGGCGACAAGAAAAGAGTGGGGTAAAAGCATTCTACGCCAGTTTATTTACGATTTAAAAATGGATGAAGCGATGAAAAAAGTTGAAAATTACTCAAAAACGGGTAAACTGGTGGTAAGCTAAGCGATAATAACGAGACAAACTTCAAAGCGTCAAGACAGAGAGCTTTTGATATGAAATTAAAGCCTAGGCTGGAGGAAACGAAAAAGTCGACGGAAGGTGGAGAGCAACAGGAAGCGAAAGGAAACGATTTGGATGTGAGTGGGAAGATGGATGTGATATTGGGAGATTCCGCGATAAGGAGACTGGATATTTTGTAAAACTCGGATATAAAACAGAAGCGTGTATGAAAATCGATATAATATCCTTTTTCCAATTTCTCGCTTTACAAAAAAAGGAGAGAAGCGATTGACTTTGACTGCGAGAGAACTCAGACACGCTTTTTGACGATAGAACGAAACTCTTATTTGTATTTTTTGTATTTATATTTAAAAGCGAATATTGTTTCTTGAATTACGAATTTACCCTATCACACCGCAGGTAGAAAATACGGAATACATATAAATGCAGAAAAATCCGAGATCGTGCGAATATCGGGAAAATAAGAAAACTTGTTGGTTGATTGGAGGCTTATGGCTTCTTACAGCTACTCACTCAAGGTATTAATCACCCCTTCAGCCATAAATTTATTGGTAAAGCCAATGCATTTCGCCCACTATGTGGGCATCATCAGGGCGAACCTTCTTCGACAGTGACACAGTCGGCCACGTGTCACTGTCGAAGCAGGTTCGCCCTGATGATGCCCACATAGTGGGCGAAATGCATTGGCTTTACCAATAAATTGGTGGCTGAAGGAATGATTAATACCTTGAATAAGTATTGGTGTGAAGCCATTAGAACAAGTTACAGACTATAAATATGGTAGAAGAATAACAAAATATATAAAATGCACCGATGAAATAAGAACTAGAAGAGCGAAAGCAAAAGCAGCTTTCAGAAGAATTAAACTCCTACTAGTGGGGAATATAAAGGAATATATCCGCAAGAAATTGATTGAATGATATCTTTGGAGTATCGCTTTGTTTGTATGTGGCTGATATATGGGTGCTGAGGAAAAATAATGCACAATATTTGGAAAGCTTAGAAATGTGGGCATGGATAAGAATGCTGAAGATAAAATGGACAGGTAGAATAAAAACGAGGAGGTACAGAGAAGATAAGGAGAAAAGCGAATGATTATACAGACTATAAGAAAGAGGGAACTGAACTGGGTTGAACATTACCTTATGAGAGAGAGAGAGCATGATTAAAGACGTTTTAGAAGGAAAACTTGAAGGATAAAAGAGAGGTAGGAATTGTTTGATAGGTGACTTGAATGGTAAAGAAAGCTAATAAGACAAAAATTAATTACAGGCCTGTCAACGGACAGACTACGTATAGTTATGACTCCGATGATAATCACAGTTCTATTGCTGTATTTTAATTTCGATTGGCTATTATGTGTTTTATATGCTAATTATAATCGTTAAAATTTAACCACCAGCGGTTAGCGCTTCCAGTCACACATAGCTCAACCCACAGGAGAAAACAAATGTTTACCACCTTAGTATGAACGGTTTGGTAAAAATGAAACGAATCGAAAGAGATTTGGTTCGGTTCATGGATCTCCAATCGATAACATGACAAATGGAGCAGATTCAATCTCTTTTGCTACGAATTCTCCATAAATGGTATCTACCTTCTAATTATACGCTTTATTTATCAAATTTCTCTTCATTGAGGGCGAACATAATCAGAGGTAATCAGATTTATCTCCTCGGCGTACATTGAAGAATCGTCTGGTATAACACCTCCCTTTCTTGAAAAGTGAAAGACATTTTTATTCAAAAGTTGTTAAAAAAAGTATGAATATCAAATCTCAATCAGCTTCTCTGAGACCGGTGATGCACGATTTCTCTCCACACATTTCCCAGGCGTCTTTCATCTCAATTATTCCAAATTCCGTCTTTTTTCTTATAATTTTCTGCTCGATCTAGTTTCCGAGTTGTTTTTTGCCTGACGTCGACATTTTCTGCTCGTATTAATTTAGTTTCTTCGCTCTTATTTTCATGGCCAAATCTTGTTTTATTTCTCTTTTTGGAACAATTTGAAAATACTTTTTTCATAGTTTCTTTCATCATCTTGTGTCCTTATTACTTTATGCTTTTGATATGCAAATATTTCTCTCTCTCTCTCTCTCTCTCTCTCTCTCTCTCTCTCTCTCTCTATATATATATATATATATATATATATATATATATATATATATATATATATATATATATAGACACACACAGCGCCGTAACCAGCTATTTTAGCATCCGGGGCAAGCCACCAAATATGCACCTCCTTCATAAAATATCTCTAATACCAATATTATTTACTATATGAATTTTGCGTGAACAATTAATAGATAAAATAAACATTAACGATGTAATTTCTCACTATAAATGTACGTAATTGAAATACAGAATTATAGATATAATTACATACATAATTACACACATGCATAATTTAAATATAGAAATAATAAATATTTTAATATTAAAGAGTTATTCGACGTGATTTTAATGCAGCCATCTCATCAATAACATCATCGAAATTCATAGTTTCTGCTATGTGTAATGTCTGGAACAAGTATAGTAGTGAAATCGCCCGTCCTTGTGCCATGCAATCTCGCACAACTTGCCATTAACAATTTTTGCACCCCTTCTTTAGTTGCGCCCGGGGCAGATGCCCCGCCTGCCCCGCTGTACTGTAGTAGTTACGGCACTGTGTGTGTGTGTATTGGCATGCGTGGACCTAAAGACTATCAATCTTTCTTATTCTATCATGAAATAAATACCTATATAGATACAAACAGGTACGCAGGAATCCGGTGTGTTAGTCAACCTAGAAATAGAGCCAGCTAAGAGAGCGATTTACCTCCCTCGCCAGACACTAGATGACACCAGCGCTGCGAGAGACAGCGGAGCATTGAAATTCAATGAAGGACCGACCACTGTGTGTGTCTTGCGCGAGTTTTCAGCTTCGCGCGGCAGAATGCGAGCGAGTAAGAGGGGAAAGGGAGAGGAGGGCCATAAGCACACGGGACGGCGGGTAGCAAAAAGGGTTCGAATGAGGCGAGAGAGAGGGAGGGTAGTGGAGGTGGTCGGCGGGATAGGAGGGAGGAAAGGCGCTTAGGGACAGAGAGAGAGACCGAGACAGACGAAGGGAGATCGATAGGAGGGGAGATATTAGTGAGTAAAGGGGAAGAGGAAAAAGATGGAGAGGACGAGAGAAGGAAACTTAACGGAATGAGAAGTCTATAGGGGGAAATAGAAACATAGGGAATTATTGTGATAGGAGTTGAGGAACACGAATCAAAAGTGGATAAATGAAGGACAGAGATGGAGTGGGACAAGAATAGCAACGGATGATGATTAAAGAGCCATAAAAAGGTTGAAGATAGACAATTTGCTATTGTGATTTCAGCTATATGGAGAGCTCCTTGAATTCACTCATGTGGTATAAAGAAGATAATAAAGTCTAGAAAGACATGGATAGAAATAAATTGAAATTGAGGAAGAATGATAGATAGAGATTGAAGAAAGCAGATGAAGATAGAAAAAAGCGATAGCAAAAAGATAGTTAGGAAGCGAAAGAAATAAATATGGGAGAAATGATAAAGGATGAGGAGAATTAGAGAGGAAATGAAGAGGACGGATTTAGAGAAGCTGATAGAAACAGATGGAAGGACAAATAGAAGGAGATGGATGGTAAGATAAACATGGCAGGCAGAAATAAAGAGGAGAAAATACGGCAGACTATTCCAGGCGTAAGAAACTTATGGAGTTAAATTAAATTTTCTAAGCTTATATAATAATAATAATGTGGTGGTTGCTATGGTACCACATTCTTCTATAGTTTTCCTTCAACGTTACTCAAAATTAAATTCGCTGATCTTAGTAAAACGTAAATTCCTGCAGAGCACATGAATTTTGCCACAGTTTTGTATAAAAATAGTAGTGTACGGTAGGTTTTGAACCAGCGTGTTGTTAACGTAATCACGGAAGTAAGAGAGCATTAATTTTAAGTTAAGCGACAATTGAACATGATAGCTATTTTTAAATGGCAATGTAACATGCGTATAAATAGTACAAGGAAAAATGTATTAAAATAAAATCATTTAAAAATACATTCGCAAAACAAAAGAATTACGCAAACAAAGCTAAAATTAGCCAAAAGCGAAAGTCGAGAGTGGAACGGCACCAACTGCATGACAGCCAGAGCGAGCTGCCGACTGGTCGAACGTCTTAGCGGCAATTAATGCTGCGTTGTACTTGACATCTCTCTAAGGCCGAGCATTCTAAGCATCCAGAAATGCAGACAGAGAGCGTGCGGAAAATAGTCTGATTGCCTTCCCCAGCTATTCACCAGCGTGCATAGCACATTCATGCGCGATGGAAAATAGCGATAGTTCTGCGGTAAATTTTCAGCTCAGCTATATCGCGTGGTAACCAGCATTCTGTGTAGTTTTCATTGCTATCGTTAAAATCATTGAATAATCATTTCGTGATATTCAGTAGGTGTGCGGCGCACACCTAGCACATCCTGAATATATAAAGTTAATGTAGATGGAATTTGGAGTTTCTTCCATAAAATAACAGTAAATTATATTTTGCTTAAAAAATTAAGGGTACTATAGTAAGCCTCTGTATACAATAAAATGGCCATATTTTACAAAAGGAAATTCAACGCAGGACATGCGGCTTAAAATGTTACGGAAGCGAGGCAAGCGTTTGGAGCTAGCCTACCGAGTGGCCACGTGGAGCGAGGAAGCGGAAGTCGGAGGACGCGTGAGATAATAAGAGGAAAAATTCTACGCGGAATAGGTTCGAGGGAGAGGGGCCCTTTCCGGGATAAATTTCGCGAAATGGAATCCTATAGCGAAGTAATATTGGAAACTGGTTAGGTGCGAGACATGTTAAGGTCTGGAAAACTTTCCTTTTTTACCATATTTTTATATCTTCTCATGTTTTATGCAAGGACTAACTTTCCCTTCCCTCTACCAATTCCATATTCCGTTGCTCCCATCTCCATTTTTTTACCTTCGCTTCTTTCTGCGTTCCAAATCTTATTTTCCCGTCCTCAAAACCCCAATTGACTCTTCTATTCCTCTAATTCCCACAAGGTTCGTTACTTTCAGCCTTTACCTTTTTTCTCTCTTACCGTCTTACTTCCTTTCAATCCTTTTTCTCTTTTCTCCATTTCCTTTTTCTCTTAATTGTCTCTTTTTTTCATTTTCTACCTTTTTAAATTTTATTTTCATTCGCACTCCCTAATTAATATTCTATGCACTCCGAGTCATTACGGCGAAATTATTTAATTAAAGTTTTTCACCTTTTCTCTCATTTTATGAAGGAGGTTGTTTTGCGCAGCTTTAATGTATTAATTATGTTTTAGATGTGAAATAAAGTTGAATCCTACTAATCAAATAGTTCGTTTTAGTTAAAAATATTATTAAACAGTAGTAATATATAGGAAATCGTTCTTCTGCATTTAATCTATTTATAAACTTCTTTCGCATTTCATGCGTGACATTTTTACTCGTGTGGAAAATTCTTTTTGGATTATTAACATTTTCCTATAATTGCAGTTAAAATGTTTCATGTGTGAAATTTATATAGTTTAATAATCAGTGAAAATGACAACCTTTGCTTTTTGTATCTTTTGCTTCTTCTTGATGAATGTTGTAAAAAATAGGAAAAATCCTTTCATGTATGTTTTTAGCACGCTATTGGCTCTATAGATGAAATAGTTGAAGTTTTTATTCACACTATCTATTATATGTAAATTAAATTCTGCTGCTGAGCGCTGAACTTTCACATTTTCCACGATAATTAAAATTTCCGTCTCTCGTTTATCTCACATCCAGATTCTGTTTACTTACATTCATCGGAATCAACTTCTAATCATTCCACCGATAGCTGGGCTTAAACGCAAAATATCTAAAAATAAAATGCTGTCAATTTTATGATTTCTGAATAACTATATAGGTTCGGTGTAACGGGTAATGTAACGGAAATGATTTGCTTAATTTTGAAAATCTTATTATCTTAAGCGAATTTAGCTCAAGAATATTATACGTTTCATTAGAGTTTGCAATTCATCTTATAAATAACGTTACAAAACAGGTTTATTTCGTCAGATTACACCGTTTCACTGAATCAATTCAACAAACAAGCCGATTTATCCTTACGATATCAAAAATAATTATTTTATTTTATCTACATATATATCGATACATTATATATACACCGGCATGTAGCCCGTCAAAAATGACGCCCCCAAAAACAAAAGGAAATTTAATTTTTAAATTTAATTTAACCGTTTAAACTTATGTCTATAAAATTTCCCTATATGCTGTTTTGCTTGAAAACACTGATATTATTTCTATATTCCCTTGATCGCGTGTTTTTATTTTCAATTTTTCCGTTGACCTAGATCGTGAAAGCGCGACATAAAGTTGTCCGTTGCTGAACAAGAGATTTCTTTATCTCCATCTATTCTCCTTTGTCTTTTATTCTCACAGTCGATCGACCTCCCATCTTGCAGCAGGACATTGAACTCATAGTCAACAGCGTTCCAACCAACCTACATTTGTTCATTATAATTGAGTTTATATTATTTTTATTGTTACATGATTAACGCAATAGATTTTAATGAGCGTTAGATGTGAACTGCCATCGTTAAAAAGCCGCCGCCTTGGGTGTTGGCTGAAATAATGTATTCGCGTCCGTAGAGAGGCTGCGAAAACTACTTTAAAAATTCCTTCCGGACTTTAAACATAAGTTCAGCGCTATTCGCCCGAAAGAAATAAGTGTCTCGACTATTTTTTAAGAGCTTGAAGCGACGCGAGGGAAGAGCCCAATTAGCTTCCGGGAAGTGATCGATGCTAGGAGAAGCCAAAGGAGCATGTCGGTGATCATGGCGAAGGCAATGGCGGGAAGTATGCGGGCGAAGGAGGGAGAGAGGAGAGAAAAAGAGAGGGGGGAAGTGTAGAGCGAAAAAATATGAGAGCGGGGAAGGAAGATGGTAGAATGAGGGGATATTGATTTGGAGAGGAATAGGTGGGAGAGAGAGAGAGATTGAGATGAAAACGGAGGAGAGGAGATAGGAGGGAAAGAGATAGGAAGTTGGAGAGGGACAAATATTACAGAAATTGACTTTCCTTTTCTAACCAGTTTAAAATAATTCCAAAAAGAAATTATTTGCGGTTTAATTATGATTGTTTATTCTCAGACCCAGAAAACGACAAATTGGTTATGTAAAATTCAATAAATCATCTAAAAATCTCATTGTTCCGGATCCTTAATGGCCGAAGCGCAATTATGGAGCAACAAGCATCTCGTTCTCTCACAAAAAATACTATTAGTAAGTTATTTTACCAACGTATATGCAATCCCGTTTGGAATTGTCCTTTTTATTGGGTCAGAATGGGAAATATATTAAGGAGACAGCCAATAAACAACTCTTTTCTTTTGCGTGCCAGCCAAAATCGTCTCGCGCGCCAAAATCGTCTCGTGTGCCATTAAGTGCTACTATCGCGCACATAGGTTTTCCATCCTTGTACTAGGAGTAGGAAATGTAAGTGGATGAAAGAGGAAGGACGAAGAAAAACGAAGGTAAGATGGGAAATAGGAGGAAAACAAGGGGATGGAAGGGAGGAGAAGAAAGGTGACTCGCGGGAGAAAGATAAGAGATGGGTAGTGGGAAGAGACTTGGAGAAGATAGAGATAGCGGGGAAGGAGTGGCAATTGAAGGAAGAAGAGGAAGAGGAGGAGGCTTAAAATGAGAAGGGATGGAGAGGACGTTGGAGGTTCCGTAGATAGGGGGAGTGACGTAGAGATGAATCGGAGGGATCGGGAGGGAATGGGTGTCCCACGGTCGAGAGGGGCGTGTGAGGCGAGGTCGGGTGTGTGTATGTGTGAGGGTTGTAACTAGGGCACCCGAACCGGGGTGTTGCCCTGATCGATCTCTGCCATTGGCCCAGTTCGAACAACCCCACCTGCACAGAGGGGGGTCTTGTTTTTATTTAGTGTTTTGTTGTCCTAGACTGGCATAGGAGGGATGAGGAGGCGGGGACATTTAGTGGCACAAGTGGGAATACATTATCGATTGAATACACGCTCTCCATACGATTTGTCGTTTTAGATTGCATTCTCTTCAAGCATTTGACCCATTACCGGAATGCGTCATTTAAATCCCTTTCAGTTTGATATGCGTATTATTGTATGCATGTTATTTTTTTAAACATATAACGGAATATTTTTTGCATATTTATAATAAAACAGACTTGTTTTTAACAATATATAGGAGAATATCAATTGTTGAGTTTAAATTTTTAACGGAATCAAATATTTTCCATGGATTGATTTTAATATAAACAAAAACTAGTCTTTATATTATTGCGCGTTCTATTTTTGCAATTATTTTGTAGCAAGCATGACAGATGGTGTCCAGTGGAACGCTAGCGAACTTAAACATACGTTTGATGTTCGAATGTCAGCTTCCGTGTTAGAATCTTTTTTAAAGTGAAATGAAATTGTTCTTGCTGATAATTCGAAAAGTTTTTTTAATTATTAAACCGACCCGAGGAGTTTGTGGACTACTTAAAACTCGTGCGAACCTCCCGTTCGACCGTTCGGGTTCGGTACCGCTATTATTTCAAAGGCGCAGATTACGCGGCTTTCTCCCTTACCCACCCCCTAATTCCAATTTAAACTTGGTCAAGTGCCGTTGTCGTGCGAGGGTCCATTTTGGCGGCCAAGTGTTCCGCAGTTTACGGGCGACGGGAAATAAGAAGGAGAGGATGAGGAGAGCGAGGGACAGACAAATGCCAATCGATAATGGGGAGTCATCGGCAGCGGCATGAGGGAAATGATCGTGTAGCGCGCGGACGATGTATCCTCTCTTTCTATCTCTACAATGGAGGAATTCCTTTCTTCACTCCACAGACACACAAAGCTTGACCGTGTTTATATCCGAAGGTTTTGCAAGATCTCGGCTAGTCCTCGGGTCAAAATCATAATTGAAAGAGAAAGTTATCCCTCCACTTCTCTAGCTCTCTCCAGTCTTGCGCACTGATCTCCTCGCTCCGGCGAAGACGGAGAGAACGAGTTGGAGGTAGGAGGGAAATGGGCAATGGAATATAGTTGTGATATTGCGCTGAAAAATAGCGTGGGGGTAGGAAGGATAGTTGCAATGGAGGGAGAAGGAATGGGAGAAGATGGAACAAATGTTAAGGAAAATGTGGGAAGTTGATTGGTATAAAGAGATAGGTAACATGCCCACAAAAGCTAGACGCTTACATTGCTTCAACTTCAGAAAAAAAACTTTCCAACGTCTCTTCATCATCGTGATGATGACTTTTGTGAAAATAAGCATAAGCAATTTTATTACATGTGTGTTTGTATACGTGATACCATGCCTGTAATGGGGCTCTGCAAATAATATAAAGAGGTATATTTAGAGAAAATAAAGTTATAGAAATAAAGGAAATCAAATTGAAGGAGATAGTTGGAGATGAAGAAGAGAAAACAAAAACGGAGGTGTAAAAAGGAGATAAATACGTTGATAGAGATGTAAAAGTAGAGAAAAAATAGTGACTTACCAGGAAATATACGGGAAAAGAAGAGGCTAGAGAATGCAAAAGATGGAGAAGTCAGAAGGATATATATAAGAGAGATTAAAGGAAAAAGAATATAGATAGAAGATAGAATAAAATATCAGACATGGAAAGACATTACGATAGTAATACAGGAGTAAAAGAAAATTACTACCGTCGTTGGCTGTTAGCGTCATGTGTTATGATAATACAAGACTGAATTCCATTTTCAGGTGTGGCGTAAAAGGTTGTTCTTAGCTCGCTTATATTTTTATTCGTCGAGGCAGATGAAAAAGATAGCGTAAGAATCGTTTTCTCGCGACAAAGTAATAGCGTCTTTTTAAACAGATTCCGCAAATAAATGAATTCCAAATTTTAAAAAAATGCGAAGGTGGATATCCAATTAAATCCGCAAAGAAAAAATTGCTGAAATAAAAATGGTCACACAACTCTTTCTCGTTCCCTTGAAAATGAGTAGAACAAGTGTTTCCGCATATGCGACGCCGAGTTCAGAATGGCTCGCAGCGTAATTGAGTCCAAATGAGGTCAGAGCTGAAGTATGAGAGTTTTGACCTCAAATTAAGAAGGGCGACAATCATTCGAGGGTCAAATACTGCCTCTCACTATCTTTCTCTCCCTCCACCTCTCTCCATATCTCTTTTTCTCCCTCCCTTTAAATGCGGTAACTAACTACGCCATTCCAGACCTCCATATTTCACCCTCTCATTTTTTCTGCCTCCCCCGGGGCAATTAATTTGGGTACGAATAATGTGAAGAACGCCGCGAGTAAAAAGTCTCTCAACGTCCGTCTGATGTGCTGTAATCGTCGATACTTAGCGATTTTGACGCGATCGATAGATTCGAAAATTAATTACCGAGTTCGCCTTACGGCTGGCTTCTGGGACAGTTTTATTGTGATAGATCAAATAGCCCTGGAATGTTTGCAAAAAGCAGACCCGCGTTTCAGCTACAAACACTGGCTCCGACTGTAGTAGATTATAAAATAATGTGTCGTTGTTTCACTGCTTATAACCTCTGCTTTATAGCAGTAATGTCTATCTGGTCTTCTTAATCTTACTAGTATAGATATTATAGCTAACAAATTTATAATTACGATTAGTTAAAAAGGACTGTACAAGTTATTGAATATTTAACTGAGTGTTTTCGAAAATCTTTCACGTAGAACCTCAGATTAATCTTATTAAAAATATTGAGCAATGCATTGCCTATGCCAAGCTATTTTATGTTAAACTTCCATACACACGCATCATATCGTAAGGCAGCATCATAGAAGGCTTTTGCCATATCCGTGAAGCGAGATAGAATATAGTTGTACCTTGGATTCAGGGGCTTAAGTTTATTCAGTTGTCCGTGCACGCTATCCTCAACATAGTATGTGAATTTATTCGTCTCCAGAATTTAAAGCAGTGAGACAGTTTCTGGTTGACCAAAACGAAAGATCAAAGATATTGAATAAGATCTTTGATGATTAAAATTACATATCAGTCGACATGAAATACGGAGCGAATTTTAATTTTTTAATTATATTTAGCCATTTTCCCTTCAGCTATGATATTACATAATCTTCGCTGCTAAAAAATTATAACTATAATGTATCTACTAAACGAGCAGTAATTCCAACAGAAAAGGTTCCCTTTCATCGAATGAACTTTTTACTAGCTAGGAAAGACAATGAAAACAAATAATGTTTGAGAATACAAAGTACTCGGATATCCCTAGTTTGTCTTGCTACATACATTTTACTCATTCGTAAGAGAGGTAATAAATTTCGCCCAGGTTGTTTTTTGTAAATACGAACGATAATGACCAACATTTATTGGAATTCTTAAATTCGTCTGCCACGCCTCTGATAGTCATTATCTCCTTTCTTGGCTTTAACGTTCTTATAATCGGTCGAGCTTTTAATTAATAGGAACTTTAATTAGTTTTTTTAAAATTGATACTGAATGATATGGTATGCTATCGCGGAATTATAAACAATATACTTTGACGTTTCGCTCACGGGCTTCAAGAAAATCGATTGGATTAAAAAATCCATTAGTCATCAATACTATTTTGTAGTTTATAGAACCAAGTTCTATAGAGCGAGGTTAGAACATGTGTTGAGGAAAGGTGCGGAATTATGATGAAAAGAAGCATTCTTTCATTCGCATTCGTGTAAGACGAAGAGAAAATAGAGCGAGAGGGGAGCGGAGTTTGCTCTGGTGGAGAACTGAGCGAAGGAAGCTTTGCATTGAAGTCGATAATTGCGGAGAGTCGGTGAACGAGAAGTGAGTGAGAGAGAAAGGGAGAAGGCAAAAGGGTGGGTGTGAGAGTGATGACATAGAGAGACGGAGTGGGGGTGGTGGATTTGGCGGGTAAATTGGTAACAGTGGATTTAACCGCAGCGTCTGCGTTCCTGCGACACAATTCCAATCGATGGACACCCACACCCTTCGTGTCCCTCATCTTCTCAATTTACTTCACCTATCTTCACTCCTTCGACTCCGTACCGCAAAACTGATTTCTCCCTCAACGTGCACCTTGCATATACTCCGTCATTATGGGATCAGATTCTTAGTGGCTCGTTAGACTAAGAAGTTTTCGCCTACCGTACCAATGTTTATCTCGAATTTAAATCCACATATCCACATTTGTTTGTTTGTTTTTTTTTTGACTCAATATTATACTAAAACATAAATTTACAAGTTTTTATTCCTAGTGAAAATATGTGACGCTTGAACTAGCACGTAGCTCAGGAGCAGTGCGTGAGTTACTTAAAACCAATCGAAATGAGTTGTTAAATAATAAGAACTTAAGTATCAAATATTTTTAAAATAAACACTTATCTAAGGTTTCTCCAGTAGCCGCAAAAAATGTAATGAAAAACTAGCAGATACCTAAGGTAAGTAATTATATTTTAATTTTATACTCAAGCGCTTATTCTTAAATTGGTTTTTCCGCCATAACACGAGCTCGATAATCCCTCACAAAGCAATGCGTTATTTTAGTATGGTGAGCCCGAACTCATACATTCATTTTTATTTATACTAATTGATGCGTTCTCAAAAAATGTGTGCTTCAATATCAAAATTTTAAATAATGAGTACTTAACTTTTGTGTCTTCAATTGCCATAAAAACAATACGAGAAATCATGCTAACGTATCGGCCGTCATGAGTAGTATTCTCAGATAGTAGATTGTAGCCAATGGAGCATTCTGGCTCATTCTCAAAGAAAGTATCTAGTTCTTGGGAAGAATTCATTGGATATACGTCACATCCCGATTTCCAATAAAAAGAGCGACCCAAAAATCTTCTAGATTCCTATCCAGTGAAAATACCTATGATCTCTTCCACCGCATTCTTTACGGACATCCACATACGCACAAGGATTATCCCCAATCCCGTTCACATAATAAGAAAAACACACGCGACGCACGTGTTCGTCCTAAATTCACCAATGGACGAATCAGTCCGGCTGATCGATTCTCGAAGATGAATTTGGCATTTTGATTACCCAGCAGTTAGAGAGATGACAGACCCAGGTTAGTTTCTTGGTCATGACTGGACATTTATCCCTCTCTCTCTCTCTCAGATGTTTTGTCATTTTACGCATTAGTAGCCTTCTTTTTATTCTAACATATTTGTTTGCAATTTGGCAATATTATATATATATATATATATATATGGATGTCAACAAGGTGTTGGGATGAGGAAACCCAGTGAGCACTCACCAATCAGACGACTTCAGGTTGGCCAGGTTGGCGAGGCCCCGGGGATGTCGAAGCGACACACGTAAAATAACACAAAAACACAGAAACATCACAAACGTAGAAGCTTTCGGAACTACTCCGTCTTCAGCTACAGAGAGAGAGTTCCTTCCAAATCCATAGTTATTGAAAGAGTTTAATTTGTAATTGTAGCACTCCTGTTTAGTCGACCCTGTCCAAATATGCTATTATGGTTATGTGTGTGTCTGTGAATGTGTAAATATTATAATTCGGTTAAAATCGATACGGACAGTTTAACTCAAACACTTGTAAAATAAATTTTTTATTACTTTTATTGTCGCAGTCCTGCTTTTTATATCTCTCCTAAAAATCTTAATTTTGTTTTTCTTTTTGTTGCACAACTCCTTAATACAAAATTTTGATGAAATCGATTCGACCAATTCCATCAAAATTCATAACTATCGGAAAGTTTAACTTTGCAATTTTGGCACGCCTACTTAGTTAATCAGGTCGTAATGTCACTTTGGTCATGAATTTATGTGTAAATTCTATGTACCAAATTTGGTTCTGTTCGGTTCCGCCAATTCCCTCCAAAAGCATAATTACCAAAAAGATTTATTTTGTAATTGTGGCACCCCTGCTCTGTCGGTCCAAATATGTCATTTAGTCATGAATTTATGTGAAAATTCAATGTACCAAATTTGGTTGAAATCGGTTTTGCTAATTCCTTCCAAAAGCATAATTACCGAAAAGATTTATTCTGCAATTGTGGCACCACTGCTTGGTCGATCCGGTCCAAATATGTCATTTCGGTCATGGATTTATGCTAAGATTCTATGTACCAAATTTGGTTGAAATCTGTTTTTGCCATTTCCTTCCAAAAGCATAACTACAGAAAATTTTATTTTACAATTGTGGCACCCCTGCTTGGTCCATTCGGTCCAAATATGTCATTTTGTTCATGTATTTATTTGAGGATTCTATTTACTTACCAAATTTGGTTGAAATCGGTCCAGCCAGATCTTCCCAGATATATGCGCGCAGGCAGACGGACATTGTCGAAATTGTGACCAACCGTTCCATGGGACCCCTCGAAATCGTGAAATTTGGATCGACCCTTATATTACGATCCTTGATCCCGTAGACCGATTTTATCCATTTTCGGCTCGAAAATGTGGGTCCTCAAATAATTGATATCATTGGAGAATTCATCAAAATCGGTCAATTGGTTGCTAGGATATCTTTAAAAAAAACCGGCATTTGGTCCAACAATGAGGACCCTCGGGCCCTCATAGACCGATTTGAATTATTTTTGGCGCTGCAACTCTCAGGATCAACCTGAAGCTGCTGCCCAATTTTAAAGCTCCTACGTTTATTTTCTGAAGAGTTATGACTGCCACAGATACACAAACACAGTTTCTTTTATCATTAAGATTGTTAAAAGAAAAATTAATTAACGTAAATGATTTATGCATTCGTGGAGCACCTCCTTGTTATCTCCTGAGGGTTGAAGCGGATCTTTAGGCCAGTGAAAGTTTTCTAGTAACGCATATCACCCAGTCCTGTTTCCGGTTATTAGTCACGTCTTTTATTCATGGCTGTGAAATTTTGATAATTATTATTGTTAATTTTGAGTAAATTGGAGGTGAAATTGAGTTTTAATTGGTGACTAGAATCTGGTGTGACTAACATATAACTGTCAAAATTCATTAAATCTAAATGGCTTAAACGACATCGCATTTCATCTAAAGAATTCTATCCTCATATCCTGAGTTCCTCGTAGGATCTATTTCTGCAATTTTACATTAGAAAATGACTCTAATATTTGGACTAGATCTCAAATGAAAATTCTTTATCCGTCGCTTCCATGAAGTCGACCCCATATTACGGAACAAAAGTTTAACCTCTGTGCTTGTATGGGTAAAATTTGAACCGATAAAAAACAGGTAAGTAATAAACTCTCACAAGCCAACTGTAATGACCGAATCACAATGGCGAACTGTTTACATTTCAAACGCCGACATGCGGCAAGCTCCGAAAACATCCATTTTGGAAATATGCCGATTATTAAAGTTTTCCGGATATTTAGGTGTCGGATAACAGAGCTTTTACTGTACTGAATCCGAAACACCAGAAAACGAAGATTATCTGCCAAAGAAAAAATAAAGTATTGATTGATTTCTTTCACAAATATTATTAATATAATATTTACCTTGATTTTTATTACAACTAATATGTAATTTAGTGTGATTTATTATGTGATTATTTATATTTAAGAAGGTTAATTTTGTAAGAATATTAGTTTAGCTATTTTACAAAGTTTACATAAATTTTAAGTTTTTTGTTACACAGTGGATTTTTTCTATTATTTTCTATTTTCTGAATAAAATTACTAAGATTTCAAATGTTTTTTCTTATATGTTTCATCTTAACGTATGGGCACACCGGGGAACGTGCCGCAAGACCCGCACAAACAGGGACCTCACACATACAAGTTTCTTTTTTATATTTTATATTTTTTTAATATTACACTTTTTTCGAAAAATAGGCCCCTCCAATAATCCAAAGGGCCCAAAAAATTAATTTTCCCAGCTCTAAATTTCCCTTAAAATAGGACCTGCCTTATTGCTTCATTGTCAGTAGGGGAACTCGCGTTTTCTGCTTGGCTGAATTATCTGTTTCTCATCTCACAATCAGTTTGACTCGAGTCTAGAACGTGGCCGTTGGTGCTAATGCCAATGACCTTCGTAGGTAGGTTTTTCTGCAGAGGAGTTTAAGGTCTATCAGTTTTTATGGCCAATATTTAAGGAGATTTGACTCAAATATTTAGCGAGCAATGATTATTTGTTGTGGATTCTTTTGCGGAACAAAATCTCGCTATTGTAATCGATTCCTTGTGCTTCTCCTTAAAAATCTAGGTGAATTCATGTTCTTCCTTTCTTCAACCTTCATCTAGAGGTGATAAGGCCATTCTGAGAGGTGCGCATTTTCTCTTTTGTGAAGTGACGGGCGTCTTTCGCCGTTGAATGTCCAAGGTAAGAAGGCTTCGCTTTTTAGGATCATAGTCCTCCAATCCCCGTTTCTTTTCACTATCAGCGTGGTTCCGTGTAGAAATGTCATTCGATAGTAACGAACGTTAGGAATGGTCTATTGAAAAACTTGAGTGAATTTGGGCCTTCATAGAAACATGGTTCTAAATGAAAGATTTCAAAAACTGTTCGCGGAAGCTGCGTGGGCGTTTGTCGATTCGATTTTTCTAAAATACATTTCTCATTATTATCCTCCTTCATTTAGTTGGTGACAATGCATATGCCCCATAAAATAAGTTCAAAGGTAAAACGGATCCTTTATGCAGATGTCATTTTGGCTACCGAAATCATAAGTTACCGCCTCAATTCCTTACTTCCTCGTAGACCGCAGTCACTTCCGTCAACTCCAACCGACATTATAATTACTTAGAGAAGTAAGATGAACGTGATGTCATAATATATAACTAAATACTTAGCAGAATATTATTTCTTTCTCCTCTCTTGTCCGGATTTTATTCTCTTTTATCCCCATCACAAAATACAATCCCTCGTGAACAAATAAAATGAAAAACTTTGTATTTTCCACAGCTTTTAATAATTCACTACGACCCTGGTTTTGATGTGTTACATCATCTTCATAATTGCTTTGGATTGAGAAAGTCACAAAAAATACCGCGGGAGTAAATAATTACAACTTATAGTTTCAGTGATAAAAAATCGAGAACGGTCCAATCTTTCTACGCCGTTTTGTATGCAAATCCCATAAAGAATGCCTTTGAAATCTCTGTCTATTCCATTTATGGAGTAAATATAATTTGCCTTCGTGTTTAAATCTAGATTGGCCGGAAAGCCGTTTTGCAATTTTAGTGTTTTTTCCCTTAATTTTAGATATATGTACACCAGTCGTAGCTACGGCTGAGTGGGTCCCAGTGCTAGATTTATTATGTTCCTTACTCTCTTGTACAGCCAGTGAGTTATTGCATAAATACTATTTATTTTTCGTGTTTTAACACGCAATTTTATTATTATTGTTTTTGTGCCATAAGAAAATAGAAAATATTATTTGTACGTCTATATAAACAAATAAAATTTGATAATTTTAGTGTCTTAAGGGCCCCCTCCGTTACTTCACTCCAGCGTAATTCTTAACTTCTCATTTGATGAAGGAAAATTCGATGAAGTCGTGAAATTCTCAAAATCAACTCTCAGAGCATAATGCTGAAAATGATACGGGACATTCAATCTATAAGGATGCGATATTTCTAATACTGCATCGAAAACGGACCAGGTTCTCGACATTGTATCGATTTATCATTCTTTTGATATGCATAATACACGCATGTTTACTTAGCGCGGTTTTGATATAGCACAATTAGCATATCAATGTTTTAATTAAAGAAGTTCCTAAAAGGCTACGGTCTGTTATTGCGGCCCCAGCTTTATTCTTACTTACTTGAACTTATCTCAGTTATATTTTACACGATAATTAAAGAAAATATTGTTATTTATACGTCGATTCGCTTTATTTGTCCATTTTACTGTTCACTTTTATTATGTTTTACTTTGGTTTGCCGAGATTCTACAATCATTTGAAGTGGTGCGAATATTGGAAATTTTACACTCGTGATCGTTATTGTTGGGTTCGCTTTGTGCTGGTTTTTGCTTTGGGTTGGATTAGCTTCATGATTGATATTTTGTTTTTGTTACCTATATTACATTCCCTTGTCTGAAGCTGCGGCGCCACCGCTGGAACGTAATATCAGACATGTTCCGTTTTTGTTAGCGCTTTTTTTAGAAACCGATCGTTTTCATTTCGTCCGTTCCGTGCGCAGAATTTTGAGGCAGCGAGAACTAAGATTGCCGTAATGGTGCCAAACATGGTCCCTATTGATTCTGCAGTCCGTTTGCCTTTTAGCAGGATTTAAAAAAAAACCCTTGCAAAATATGCATACGGGTTCGCTACTGTGGTACAGTTTCGTTTTGACTGCATTGCTGCAACAATAAAAGCGGTGTAAATACGTTAAATTTACTTTCGAAAAGGGATGAAGATCATATTACAACTACTTAACTGCGGTGGGGCTGTAAATAAAATTCGATTTATTTTGGGTTTTGTTTTGTTTTTAATGCTGTGTTACATGCTTTCAAACGGTAGAATGATGGCAGTTGTTATATTTTCATATTAAAGAGTGATAAATTCGTAAATTATATGAAGTGAGCGTGCACATCTGAAACTAAAGTCATTTTTTTTTCTTCAGAAATTTCGTTGCGTTGCGTTGTAACATATTTTTAAAATGCTTCTTCGCGTATAATACTCAAAACAGGTTCTATTACATATATTTAAGTTATAAACTGGGCGAGAAAAGAAAAAATCGGTAAAATGAACCGATCTTTTTGTTTTTTGATTAACTTTTGAGACTTGTTCCCTGATCGTTCAGAGCTCGTTTTCGTTCGAAGAAAGACAACCCGCTAGATACTATAAGAATTGATTTCGAGTTATGTCCCGTCCGCAGTAGCCTTTTCACGAATGATGTGTTTAATGAAAACCAATTTCCACCCCTGTTTTCTTTAGCAAATAAGACTAAAAAGGGCGTAATGTGAGTGAAAAAACGTGATGGCGAATTGAGAGTGCTTCGGAGGGATGGGTTTGAAGGGAAATGAGAGAGAGAGAGAGAGAGAGAGAAGGGATAAAAAAAGAAAGAGATGGAGGGCTCAGGTCTTTAACAGCTGGAGATGGAGAATGTTGGGTATAGGAAGGGTAGGAGAAGATTTGGAAGTCTAAGGCGAAAAGAAAGAGGTAAGAGAGTGAGTGAAGGAGATGCGAAACAGAAAACGAAGTGAGAAACAGAAAAAGAGAGAATGAAGGTGAAAGAGAGAGGAAAGGGAGTAATCGAAGGGGAGAATGAAGCAGGGAAATGAGAGAACAAGAATCGAGGAAATAATGAAGTGTCCAACCGTACTAATGCATTCAGTACTGCACTTAAAGTGATTGACTTTCCGGACTGATTTATTAATATTGCAATTACTTATTTCATAGTTCGTCTTAGTTCGGTCACGTCGCACACTTCTTGGTATTTTCAAAGCAGCTTTAATCCACGAAGCAATGTTGTGAAACTTGTACATATTTTACCCATTGAAATTAGTCATTTTTACATTTTATTTTGGAATCAAGTTTCTCAAAACATGCGCTTTAACAAATATACGGCTTCCCGGATCAATTCACGGATAATTTGGCACATTTTTATGGCACGTATTTTAAGAACTGCTTTCTTATCTTATTAAGTAGTTTGTAATAATCTCCCTTTGTTGACTAATCTTTAATCATAGAATATCGGCAAATACCGACAGCTATATCAGACCAGTCAAATTAGACCCTTTTTTGACGGTTAGGGGAAATAATTCATAAAGTTTTGAAACTTGGCACATTTGTCCGTTAGGGCAACCTAACTAACATATCGAATGTTGACATGCCTGACGTGTACGCGTCGGCCGTTTTGGCGCCAAAATGGCCGCCGGAGCACGACCCGTGACTGGTCTATCGCGAATAACTTGGAAACGGTCAAATCTACGGCGAAATTGTACGTGGACAAAGTTGTAGAGAATAAACTTACCTACAAGAAATGATCTTTGCAATATTTTTGCAACTGCGATGGTATAGCAGAAAGTGAGCGTTGTTTACGGAACGACTGGTCAAATTAGACACTTTTTAACGGTTAGGAGAAATAATTCATAAAGTTTTGAAACTTAACACATTTGTTCTTTAGGGCAACCTAACTAATATCTCAAAAGTTAGAATGCCTGTCGTGTATGCGTCGGCCGCTATAGCGCCAAAACGGTCGCTGGAGCACGACCCGCTACTGGCCTATCGCGAATAACTCGGGAACAGTCACATCTACGGCGAAACCGTACGTAGACGAACTTGTAGAGAATAAAATCTCCTGCAAGAATGGTTCTTTTCAGTTGTTTTACTACTGCGATAGTATACAGAAAATGAGCGTTTTTTGCGGAACGCATCCCGCGCCCTGATATAAAATCAAGTGTTGTGAGCTCGTTTCCACACCAGCAGCTATAGTAGAGCTCCAGAGGCGTTTTTTATAGTGGTATCCAATTTAGGCACTAATCCACTGTTTATTTTAATCACTTAACATAAGTAATAACGAGCTCACAACTCTTGATTTTAAGACAGTGCGCGGCCTGCGTTCCGCAAAACACGCTAATTTTCTGCTATTCCATCGCATTGGCAAAAAATTGAGAAAAACATTTCATGTAGGAAATTCTATTTTCTACAATTTTGCTTACGTACAATTTCGCCGTAGATTTGACCGCTTCCGAGTTATTCGCCAAAGGCTAGTCGTGGGAGACGGTCTAAAAAAAAAAATGATGAAAGAAAAACTGTTATGGAAATATAGGGAAATACAGAGTAGAACGAAAAGATGTATGATGAGATGTGAGGAAAGTTATGAAGGAGAATTAGAGAGGAGAATGAAAGTGAATAGGACGATGAGGGGCCGCAGAAAAATGAGTGGAAATGCGGGGGAGCAAGGGCTATTAAAAGGGTTATGGCGAAGGAACAGAAATAGTTCACCTTTTAAAAAGTGTGGGTGTATTAACGCGTATGGGGTAATTATGGGGAAGGGCAGAGAGAAAATAGTCCGGTAAATATAAATGGTGAGGAAAAATGGACCGCAAGGGAAAGTTTGTTTGAAAAGAGAGATTAGCGGAAGTTTGAACGGTGTTGAAGGAAGTCATGTAACTCTGTATTCTTCAGCAATGATGGATTTCAGAGAAGA
This sequence comes from Tanypteryx hageni, assembly GCA_028673005.1. Taxonomy (NCBI): domain Eukaryota; kingdom Metazoa; phylum Arthropoda; class Insecta; order Odonata; family Petaluridae; genus Tanypteryx; species Tanypteryx hageni. The sequence goes on along the minus strand of CM054115.1, from coordinate 62,528,666 downwards.
TAAAAAGCTCAGTTTGTTATTAGAAATACCTATTTTATACGGAAAGGTCCTTAAAATAGATCATTTTGGCGTGATGAATCGATCGCTTAAAGGCAATTATTCCAATTTATGTTACTATATTATGGACTTAAAATAAGAATTAAGCAAATACCGAGTTTAAAAGGTAGTTGAAGAGGATTATATATTGGCATTTTATTGTGAAACATGAAAACAACTTCTTCGAAAAACTACGTTATGGCGGATTATCTCTGCGCTCGAAGATTTTGTCAGGAAAAAAGGTAAAATTGAGTTCTCCATCATTTTTTGATAATGTATATAATTTGATTGAGATACTCAAAACATGTCTACCTAGGTGCTGTAGCTGATAATGAATAATAAATACCGGTAAAAGACATCTCCAAAAAAACATGTTTATTTTTCTCTTATAGTTTGATAAAAATCATCTGCGGAGAAACTCGAAAATACTGACATGCGGCAATTTCTATCGGATTCCAATATACTTTCTTGTCGCAGTATGAAGTTCAAATGGAAACTTATTCTATCATTACATAGAAATAAGTCTCATAGTTGGATACGGTTAACTGAAACCAATAGCGAATTTCTAAAATGAAACATTGTCATAAATGATAATTCACCAGTTGTTGATTCTAATGAGAATCCGGCAAAAATTGCCAGCTCACTAAATTCTACAGATGACGTTCGAATTAGACTAAAATACATATGCATTACCCCTTTTATGAGTAGGGAAGTTAAATATATCAGTGAAATTTCTGCAATGACTGGTTACTAGTAAATCTATATATTATAAACGTCCGATTCTTGGGTTCATGGTTCCTGATTCCTGGATTCCTGGAATGTACTCGTAATTAAAACGCAAATAACTTGATCAGATATGTAGATCATCATAGGTAGTCTGTCCGTAGACAGGTCCGTGATTATTCTTGGTTAAACCTGGTTCTCCATATACTCCTATTTTCCGCTGTCCTCTTTATTTCTTGATAACTCTCTTTCCCTTTCAAATCCTCTATCAGCTGAAACCTTTTCCTACCTCTTTCCCTTTTCCCATCTAGTTTTCCTTCTAACACGTCTTTAATCATACTCTCTCTCCTCAGGTAATGTCCAACCCAGTTAGCCTTCCTCTTTCTGAGTCTGTATAATCATTCGCTTCTCTCCTATTCTTCGTAGCACTTCATCGTTTTTCATCCTATCTGTCCATTTTATCTTCAGCATTCTCCTTCAAGTCCACATTTCAAAGCTTTCCAAGTATTTGATGTCATTTTTCCTTAGCGTCCATGTTTCTGCCCCATACAATGCTATACTCCATACGTAGCATTTTATGAACTTCTTGCGGATATCTTCCCTTATATTCCCTGTAAGTAGTTGTTTCTTTCTCCTGAAAGCCGCTTTTGCTTTTCCTATTCTGGTTTTGATCTCATCCGTACATTTTGCCTCTCGTGTTATGATACTTCCAAGGTATTTATATTCTGAAACTTGTTCTAATGGCTTTCCCCCAATAGTTATGTTCAGATTCTCTTCTTTACCCGATATTCGAATGACCTTGGATTTTTCTGTATTTATTTCCATACCGTATTTTCTACCTGTTATCACTAGTCTATTTATCATTTTTTGTAGCTCCTCTTCCTCTCTTGCTAGAAGTACTTGATCATCTGCGTATTTTACTGTTCTTATAATCCTTCCTCCAATTTTGAAATCCCCTGTGCCTTCTAAGGCTTCTTGCATTAGACTTTCTCCATATATATTGAATAGGGTTGGCGATAGGCAGCAGCCTTGTCTTACTCCTTTACCGATATTTATTCCGCAGGTGTCCACATTCTCAAACCTGACCTTTACAACTTGATTCTCATATAGATTCCTAATCAGTCTCCTGTCTTTCCAGTCTACACCTATATCCTTTAATATCTTCATCAACGTTACCCAATTTACTCTATCAAAGGCCTTCTGCCAGTCTACGAAACATGCGCAGATATCTTGACTGTATTCTATTGCCCTTTCTGATATGATTCTAACTACTCCTATAGCATCTCTAGTTCCTCGTCCTTTTCTGAAACCAAATTGATCTTCCCCTAGCATTTCTTCTGCCTTTTTCTCCAGCATTTTATTAAGACACCTCGTAATGATCTTTGAAGTTTGTAACAGAAGGCTTATCGTTCTGTAGTCTATACACTGCATTGCCTTTGGCTTCTACTTTAGAGGAATCATTGCTACTTCTATGAAATCCCGGGATCACTCTCCCGTGTCATAAATCTTATTAATTAATTTCGTGACCGCTATTACTCCTGATCCCATGGCTTTAAGTACCTCAGCCGGTATTCCATCACTGCCTGTGGCTTTCCCTATCTTTAGTTCCACTATCGCTTTTTCTACTTCGCTCTCCATAATACTTGGTCCTAAGTTGTCTTCTTCAATGTTTTCCTCATTTTCCAGTTCTATTTTTGCCGCTCCTGCCTGTTTGCTGTATAATTCCTTAATGTATTCTTCCAATACCTGTGCTACATCCTTTGTTTCTGAGACTATCTTCCCATCCGTATTCATAATTCCTTTACCACAAATTCCATTAGACTTCTTATCTTCTAATTCCAGTGCCCTAGCGTACATAATATCGTACCGTCCTAACTTCTCCATTTGTTCTATTTCATCACATTTTCCTTTTATCCAATTTTCTCTAGCTTTATCAGTTACCCTTCTCAACTCATTGTTTATACGCCTATAGTTGGCTCTACCTTCTTCACTGTTAACGTTTTTCCATTTTCGTCTCTCATCCATTTTCTCCAGCATTTCCTTCGTGATCCATGGTTTTTTGATTTTCTTCTCTTGTTTTCCAATCTCTTTATCCAAGGTATCCTTGATACTGGTTTTAATTTCATCCCATTCTATATCAACGGTTTTCGGTTTGTTTTCCAACTTTCTTAGGTTATCTTCCAACTTCATGCTGACTACATCCTGCCTTTCTTTCAGTTTTTCTAGGTCCCAGGAGTCTTTCTCTTCTCGTTTTTCTTATTTGTTTGAGCTTTGTACTCACGTCAAGTATTAGAAGGCTGTGATCTGAATCAATGTCTGCTCCTTGCAATGCCTTGGCGTTCTTTATGCTGTTCCTGAATCTTTGTTTTACAAGGATGTTATCTATTTGGCATCTCATTCTATCTCCTGGGCTTTTCCATGTGTATAACCTTCGTTTATGGTTTTTGAACCATGTATTAGTCACTACAAGGTCATTATTGATGCAGAATTCTACGAGTTTCTCCCCTCCTCGATTTCTCTTCCCAAGTCCGTATTGCCCGACAACATTTTCTTCCTGTCTTTCTCCGACTATGCTGTTCCAATCTCCCATTGTTATGCAGTTTACCTTTCCTCTTCCGTCTTCTTCGTAAATGTCATTAATTTTCTCATAGATCTCATCTATTTCCTCATCGTCATGAGCTGACGTTGGCATATATACCTGGATTATCAGCATGTCCACTGGGACTGCTTTTAGCTTTATTGCCATCAGTCTATCGTATGTATGTAGATATAAACTTGAAATTTGGCAGAGATAATCTACTCCGATATAACAATGCTGTGATGAAGGAAACCTAACAAAAAACATCCAGGGTTTGACTCGATGATTTGCATTCCACATAAGATAACAGGTAAAAATGGACTTTTTGACGTGCAGGCTGTTCTTTTTTTTGAGATTAAAATTTAAAAAAATGAACTCACGACCTTTAATTTAACGAAAACATTACAAGGTTTTTTATTCTGTTCATCGTGTTTTGCCTACGGTTCGAAATCCTTCATGTTAAACGTTTAATTTACGTATTTTGGGAAAATCTTGCCATTTTAACGGAATGTTGTCTTGCTTACCAATTATATTATTAAACCTGGAAACCATATTGTTGTTCCTATCCTTATGCTTTTAAGCATTCTTTGAAGGCTTTTAATGCGGGGAGGAGAGAATGGCGGAAGGAGAGTTGCGTTATTAACGTGAAGGAATACGCTATTTTGTCCGTTCGTTAGTCTGAGTGTAAAGTTATTAAAACGCAAACACGTCGATGAAGGACGTAGTTAGAAAATTGAAATTTGGCAGTAATTTATATAATAAGCTAATCAGAATTTGTTTATATAGGGTTGACATGGTAATTAAAAAAATAAATGTCCGTTTGTGGCGCTATTTGAGAGGGGATATATTGCACTTCCTTCGAATAAAACTAATAAATTTTAATGTAATGAAACAGTATTTTATGTGAACTGAAAATTAAAAAAATATATAATTCACATTATAGTATGTTCCAAAGAGTTGAATTATATTCTTGGCCTCATATTCATCTGTATACATTTATATTAAAATACATTTATATTAAAATAGATCAGTGTTACCAATATAGGTCATTTAAATCACCTAAATTCTATCTTGACGTATATCAAACGCATTTTCATGACATTAGCGATTAGCAGGTCCTGTGATATAATAGAAATGTTTATATTCGTGAATCTTTTGTTTGAAAAAACATTTCACGCGTAGACGGAATAAAAATTAATGTTTTAGTCTGCTTTTTACAGAAAGCAACCCTAGCCTCTTAAATGCATTTTTATAACTATCCTATAACTCAATTCTTGCTTCGATAAAATAACCAATTTAACAGCGGCAGATACTACGGATTTATCATCGCAAATGATTACTTAACAAATGTTGAACAACAATAGCCGTAAATAGCAACGTATTAATTACTGTTCCGGGATCTAAAAAGGTATCTTCTCTGCTTCTTCGCTTCATAAATATATATTTTTTTAATTTGTTTATTTATGCAGAAAAAGTCCTAATTACCGATTTCCTACCAAAATTTCCAAGATTTTAAATTTTGATTTCAGGTAGGCTTCTTTCTTTTCCGAAATTCTATATATAGATAAAAATTCATAATATTGGTTTAAATTTCCATTTTTAATATTCTACGTTACTTTTATAGATTTATTTTAAGAAAAAAATTGAAAAGAAATTGAACAAAGGTTTGAAAATAAGCATAATTCCGAAGCGATCAAGTAGATCATTCTCAGTTCCTGACAGATTAAAATATAAGAGAATAACCACAACAAGAGCAGCAAAGTATTCTTAACAATGACAAATTGGACTTCGATCACAACACAACAAGAGCAGTCTTTTAAAGTGGCAGGTGTTGAGTTGTCAAACGACTGCTAGAGAATGATGCGGGAATAATTATTTATTTGAGAAAAAGATGAGAAGACAAGAAATATCGTATACCAACTAGCATTACAATGAAAATTAACTTGGTTTAAATACTTCATTTATTCACAAATCTTCTTTAAATTATTTTGTCTCCATTTAAAAACCCGAGCAACGCCGGGTATATTTGCTAGTGATTAATAAAAATGACCCTATATCCACTGTTCGAATCGTTACGAGATCAATTATATTTTTATTCCATTCTCAAAGTAAATAATGGACTAGTAAGGAAATATTCGGTGTTAATTTAGGTTAGCAATGGCTAGGAGTAAATGTTTTCATTGGAAATATCTATTCAAAGTCAATTTCCAAGATTGAAATCAATGAGGCAGCAGAATCTTGCTTAGAGTTATATTAAAAAATTAAAGACGTTAAAATGAATATGAAATTCTTCAGTTAATTAAAAATAGCAAATATCTCAGGTCCTTACATAAATTCACTTCTTTTTCAACGGAAATGTCACAGTACTTAACGCTATTCTTATACTTCTTTCAGAAGTTTCACTATCGATGTATTATTATCTAATTTTAATCCGTAAAATTCAGTGTTTTAATACTGAAGATCAACTCGTGCGTGTTCGTATAGCACTTAAAATAAATTAAAATAATTAGATCCTGCTCTAGATTTACGTCAGATATGAAAGCTCAGAACCAATAAAACTATTTTTGATAATCAACTTTTAGAAAACACTAAAAGTAAAAAAATACAAGAAGTCCAAACCAGGACTAATGTAGGCTGGTGTCCCACAGTTGACGTCTCGAATTGATTACTTATATTGACAGGAAATGTTTCAGTATGTGTTAGTCATTCCAAAGAATTCTCACACCATAAATACCATTTGTAATTCATAGTTGATCAATGATTGAGAAAAATTGGAAAACTAATTAATAGAGCATTATCAAGTTTAAAATACTAAAGATAATGTCAAAACCTCTGTCTGACATTATATTTTGCATTTATTTTTTCAAATAAACGAATTTAATAAATGTTACTGTTTATAAGCTAATATGTATGGATCAACTGTCTATTGTTGAAGGATAATCAAGTGGAAAAGAAAACAAGTGAAGATATAAAAATGAAATTATATAACCAACTTTTATATAGTTAAAACTTTAATATGAATAAAATCTATAATATAATTATGATAACCTATTTGCTTGCATGGGCGTAAATTTTTTCAAAAGTGTCTACCAGCTCTTGAATGATGTGGGGGGTCTTTCTATTTAAACTTGAATCTTTTTACAGTTGTGATAATGGTAGACAGAAGTAGAGAACTCAGTGGCAAACGTAAGATTGTTTGGTATATAAGTAGTAATAAGTTTGATAGTATCTTTTGTTTCAATAATGAAAATACTGACTTATCCATTCATATTGCTTAAAATTAACGAAAATATACTGCTAGTTCAGAGTAATTCAGCTTTAGGTACTAGTAGGAGTGAAACATGAATATTTCATATTTTAGTCACCTAACTTAAATGACAAAAATAATAAACTGTTCCTTTCCTAACATCACATCAACCATCCATATAAAACCACTGTAAAGGTATAGTTAGCTGAATAATTGCTAAGCTACAACACAACACTTTAAAATGTTTCATTTAGATTTGTTCAAATTAACATCATTTACAACAGTATCACCTATGTTAAATATTGAAAAAAGGAATATGATACTTAAATGTAAGGGTTTTTAGAAAAAAGCAACAAAAACTGGTCTTAAAGGCCTATAATTAGAAAAGATTCCATCCAAAGTAAAAAATAAGCCAAGTGAAAAGTTCCAAAGAATAAAATTATGTTCATGGCACAAACTACATAAACAGATATAGTCATCTAAAGTAGTCTTTAAATAAATTCTCAATGTGAACTAATCCGAAAAGATCGCATTAATGATTAGTAATAGTATTACAATACGAATGTGACTATAATGTAATAATAATAAAATGCATGTATAAGGCAATGTTATAAGCGGAGCGATAATAATTTTTATAATAATAATAAAAGTCATCAAAAGCTTACATGCACCTTGATTTTCCAGACGTAATTCTTAATGAAACTCATAGGGAAAACAGTTTTTAGAATAATCTTAAACGAATAAAGATAAAATGTTTTTAAGGTAATTAAAAACTTACTATAAATAATAATTACGATAAATAAAAACGTACAATTATTAGCAGAAATAACACTTCAAAAAACGTAGGAATTATAGTATCAATACAAATCCACATTGAAATTAAGAGACTTCTCTTACACCATCAACAATTACAATAGTTTGTTTAATCTCTTTGCTATGATGGAAATATGTTGGAATTATTGAGTACCTTAATTGAATGAAAATGAAGATCTTAAAAATGTTCGCTTTCGTTAACCAATCCTCTTATTAGTACAATCTCATCCTTATATCGCAACCATTGTTCTTTTAGCATTGCAATCAATAGAAGTAATTACTCAATTACGTGTTCTATGGCATTATACGACTATGCCACAAACTTCCGCGTCCTTCCTGTGATTTGAACCAATGCTCAAACACGTTAAATATTCCGTTAATATTACCTGCCGAAAGTGATTATTTTATGATTATTAGTTATTAACCAACGCAAAAACGAAAATTCGATGAAGCATCAGTGTGTCAAGAAATAAATTTCCGGATATCATTAAATAGCTAATTATTTGGATTCTCCTACTCATCATCGGTGCAACGTTGATAAACAGTCATGTTGTGTGGGTCTTTTTTCACAGAATAATCCTAAATACTATGGCAATTCATTGTATTTTTTATTGAGTAAAACAAACGCGAAACGTGTTATTTTCTAATGTCTATCCATCGCAAAAAATATCTTGGAAAATCTTTCAGGACGAAATATCGTTGTAAACTGAGTCCAAAAGACAGGCAGACTAAAAAACTTCGTAAATTTATCTTGGTTTTAATATATATAAGGCAATAAAAAGATGCCGTTGATTTATTTTTCCTATTTTTCTAATGCAATTCAAGACTAGGTCATTCTTTTTCATCTTGAATAGTCACTTAAGTTCTATTACGGAGGAGACTCGCAATTCTAATCTCGTTAAAACCCAATGACGAGAGAAAATGAGTGAAATAACGTCGCATTTGGAGAAAAGTACGTGAATGGAAGAGCCGCGAGTCGAATAAGCAGCCGGAAGAGAATTTAATTTCATCGCGAACCTTCAATTGGCTTCTGTTTTTCTCCGGCGATCATGAGAGATGGAGAACATCCATCTGATATGGTCTCAGGTGGCGACGATATAAGGCCGACGAATTGAAAAGGCAAAGGATCCAGATAGATAGCGAAGCGACACGAAAATTAAACGCCGACGAGGAAAGGTCGTCAGTTAAAGTAATTTTACCTCTACGGGATGTCAGGAGTTGAGGAGAAATTATTGTGCCACTGGCGGAACATGGGAAATGGAACTTCAGTGGACAATTGAATGACGATTCTGCATCAGTTATTAAGTGCAACAGTATTAATGTATTGCTACTTTCTATTCTCTTTGTGATACTCCTATTCTAAAGGTCTTCTCTCAAAAAGGTCTTGGTGTAAATTTTGATGCGAAATTATTTTTCTCTCTTCCCATTGATAAAACTACATCTAAGGCTGTGTGTATTCTTAGTCTTCTTTACCGATTTAAGGAGATAAATGACCCTTTAGCACTTAAATCCTTCTTTTTAGCCTTCCTTTTCCCAATCCTGGACAACTGCTGTCTCGTGTGGGCCACAGCATCTCCGTCTAAACTCAAGTGTCTTGATCATCCGTTAAATTTCTTCCTTGCGATCGCAAGTAACCGAGTTGATGCCTTCCGTTCGCTAAGTAAACAAGGTGTTCCCACCGCTCATAAACTGTGTCCTCTGAATCTCAGGCGGCAATACTTGGATTTCCAATTCCTTCACTCTGCGGTGAATGGTCTCTACAGGTCCACTGATATTTGCTCAGTTTTTTATCTACGTGTTCCATCGCGTTCCACTCGTTTGAGTCCTCTCTTATATCTTCCGTCTTTCCGGCTATCTATATCTCAAAGGTCGCTCTTTTATAACATTCCTTCCTCATTTGATACTTTACTAATGGTAGAACCCTCGCTGGGTATTTCATGCAGGTCCTCGCTCATCCATGCCTTCATAGGTGACGAATATCTCCTGTCTTATTCTTGCAATTTTAATTCTCATTACGTGCATTTTATTTTGTTATTATATGTATTTTTAATTTATGTTAGTTTGTATTTATATATGTATTATGTTTTTTTATTTTGTATTTGATGTATTTTTATACAGTTTTGGGTGTATCCAATGCAAAGGCCAATGTGCTGTTTTTGAACCAAAATAAATAAAAGAAATAAATAACATATTTTGTTTTTAGATATTTTAATGCTCAGTTATTGGTGGTGGATCATAAAAAAATAATATCTTGGATGAAAAAGAAATTTAATTGATAATTCTTTCACGCTTACAGATTATTTGTGCTTATTAAATGTTTTTAGATATTATTAAAATTGGTTATTGGTGGTTGATATTGAAGAGTAGTAGGTTCGACCAACAATAGCTTGCTTAATGAGGTGATTAAAATTCGTTTGCTCTTCCAGACTATTGTTAACCGTTTTCTGTCTTTTCTAAACTGAAATAATAAAGGGACCATTATCGAAAGCTATGAATATTCTCACCCAAACGAAAAGTTCTATTCCGCACTATTCCGAGACATTTTTGAGAGAAGCGCATCTCAGTTCTCTACTTGTCAAAAGTATTAACAGATCAAGAGAAATTAAAATGGTTATCGAGCCTATGAAATTAACCTAACAATACGTTTGCCTATTACAGCTATTTATAAATTTCCAAATTTAGAGCGAGAGGTGGAAAAGTGAGGGTAGAAACAAGATGGAAAATTATACTCTATAAATGAAATACACAGGGATTTCAAAAGCGTTCTTAATGGGAAATACGTATAGAACGGTATCGAAAGATTAGGCGATTCTCGAATTTTTATCCCCAAAACTATATTATAGTCTCGGGGACTATCTTGCAGTAAATGTTGATCTCTATCCAAATAATTTTTTTTAATCTATACCTCGCAGGTCATATGAGAGAATGGGAGAGAAATATATGGATTTTTAATTGTTGTTATCTGAGAGAACCGTCTTAGCAGTCGATCTAAACTAAATATGTGATGTTTTGCTAGGGATTTTCTCTAATTTTTATCTCCGAAACTATAACTCGTAATTATGTGGCTTCGCGGACTTTCTTGTAGTAAACGTTGTTTTTTATTCGAATAATTTTTTTATCTATACCTCGCAGATCATTTAAGAGAATGGGAGAAAAATATATGGATTTTTAATTGTTCTTTGCTGAGAGAACCGTATTAGCGATCGATGTAAAGAAAATATGCGATATTTTGCTCGTGAGTTTCTATAATTTTTATCTCCGAAACTATAACTCGTAATTATGTGGCCTCGCGGACTTTCTTGTAGCAAATGTTACTTTCTATCAGAATAATTTTTTTAATCTATGTCTTACAGATCGTATAAGAGCTAGGGAGATAAAAGTTTGATATTTCGTTGTTGCTTGACGGATGCCATTTAACGAGATACGAGTATAAGTCTATTGAAGTAATTATGTAAAGTGGAAGTTCTACTTGACAGATTCAGTTGAGAATCACAATTGGGCGATAAGTTTTAATAAAGTTCACTCACTAAATTAAAATCCGTCCAGCGGTTTAGGAGATGAAAGTTACGACGTTACCAGACGTGCCCATAAGGCGTTCTGCTATTACCGCTTTTATGTCAAAGAACGTCTAAAAAGGGGAGTCTAATACAGAGAGAAAGAAAAGACCCAAATAGAGCTATTCAACCGTTGTTCCGAGTTGCATCCTTACGGAAAAATTTGGTTACCATGATTGAAATCGTCCCTGGCAGCCATAGAGAGCCGTTAAACTCTTCGGAATTATCATTTTGTGAGTATAGCCTCCTCCACGAGTGTTGTCCGAAATTCGCCACCTTTTCTATGGGAGACGGAAGTACTTTTATTCATCACTCGCGTTTTTTTTACAAACTTGCCCAAAGCGAATGCCCTTTTAGCCTTACAAATTTTGCAATTTCCGAGAAAGATCCGTCGCAACTCAAGATTCTCCTGCGCTAGAAATAGAAGCGGGGGGTGGGGGAATTAAAAACAGGAACAGGAAAAGAGTTGATCAGGGAAATATGTACTGTGGTAGATTGAGTATAGGAGAAATAGATAGACATATATAGACAGAAACATGTTCTTCTCGAGGGCTTCGTTGGGGCTAAAAGTCAATTTCTTCCATCAAATACATTGTCAAAAACTCCTGATAAATGCTATGATAACATTCACGCAAAATGTCCCTCCAATAGCCCTAAAAACTTCAGGAAAAGCGGCTACTAAGTGTAGGAAAGGACACAAGGGGACGGAAGAAGGTGGAGAAGGGGAAGGAGAGATAAAAGGAAAGATGGAGAAATTGCTGGCAAGAGATAAAAGTAGGTTGAGAGATAGACAAGGAAGAGAATGGAAGGCGCAGGCTGGAGAGAATGGTGGTGGTGCGATGACTAGTTTGAGAAATGCCCACCAGGGAGAGCAGAAGAGAGAAAGAGAGTGATAAGTTGTTGAGAAGTGATTATCCGGGATAATTGTTTATCATCGCGTTGCTGCTGCGTCCTTCAACCTACCGTAATTTTGTGAAAGTGTCGACATGTAAATTCGCGCGGTGAATGGATCGCAGACGAAGGATAACGCGTGGAAACTGAGAATATTGCCTGATATGAGGAAATCTGCTTTGGCCCGGGCTATATTTACGCTTAGGGAAGCAATTCCACCTCTGCTGACATTGAATGGGTTCTGTTATCAACATGCAAAATGGCACATGTACTACTATCTAAAGACCGGTGAACAAAAAAGTATTTGTATGTTAAAAATATCTTTCATAAATTCTTGAAGTGTATGTTCCGATTTAATGTTGATAGGTTTATAAGCAGTGTATTTTTCATATCTTAATGACGCCTCACCAGCGCTTCTAAAACCTTCCTCAATTCACTCGTATTTTTTCACAGTGTTGATTTTATATGATTCCACAAAGATATAAATGACATAGCTAACTCCAATTTATTAGATTCATGGTCGGCAGTCCAGATTCGAATAGTTTTTTAACCGAGTTTCGTATTTGCTTAGCTAATTCGATAGATTTTGAGCAGATTTTTTTACAGTTCTTATAGATTTTTCTCGCAGATCATACAGTTAGCCACGATTTCATTGTAATAGCTGCTACTGTGCTGTGTTGCATTTATAGTTGGCCGACTTTGTCATCGATGAAATATTATTCATTATTTAACTAACTTTAATCATGTCTTTAAAATGAATTTCATGAACTGTATCAATATTTTACCACAATTTTAACGCTAATGCTAAATTAAACATTTATCCTCACGCAATTAATAATCATCAACTAAAAGCGATAGTTTCTCGGGGGAGATTTGGCAACGCTGCAAGCTAAAGCAGATGTTGTGGGGCAAAAAATTCTTTCACGAAAGCATTTTCATCAGTCTCATTTTATGTAAACACTCTCCGACATTCTAAAATGGAAAGTAATTGATGAATTTCTTTCTATAATCGGAATTACCATTGAATGTTTTAAGTTTGCACTTAGGGCATGAATCATCAGGAAACCGTAAAAACTTGAGTGATATCAATAATTCTCCTAAAAACAGTCATTTTGCAGATAGTTCATCCACAGAATGTTAGGGGATGAATATTTAAAGGAAATGCATAGGAAATGAATACTAGAGCCATCCGCAATTTGGATGAATTATTCTACAATTGAAATGATCATTATTGGCACTTTTAATTGAACATTTATAACTCTAATGTTTATTATTATAATTTCTGTTGAATCGAAACATTTTATTTTCCGTAAAATAAAGTTCGACCATCTGACATATTCTGCTTTATTTTGAGGCTTAAACTTGCGAGGTTCTTACTGCATTTTTTTTATTTTTGCCTCATTAATTTCAGTTCTTGCATTTTCAATTGTAGGGGGTAGTTAGCGTGTCTAGCTCCCAATGCTTGGGTCTCGGGTTCGAATCCTGTCCAGAAAAGGGTTTTACGTTTTGGTCTTTTTAAAAGGCCGTTAACGACTATTTATTTATTTAAATAAATAAGTAAATTAAAGTACTGTCTTTTCATATCGTTATAAATTAAAAAGTTAACGATATTTTATTCTTACAAAATCAGTCATTTATTTTAATAAATATATCTATGTATATAAACGGTTGATTATAAATTAATTGCTAGCTATTATCGTTCTAAAATTATATTTACTCGCGAATAATTCTAAATTCAAAAGTTCAACTTTAATTTCACACGTTTATTTAAAACAAAATTAATAAATTGTTCCGATTTTTCAAGTGGCGCTTTTAGATTGACCGCTCCGTAGCATTGAAAAGTTGATTAGATAAAAAACGTTTTTGATATTAAATTAAAACGCTCTGAAATAATTTCTAATTTTGAGCAAGTGATAGAATAAATATTGATGGAGACGGGCGTTACAAAACAGAAACATGCTAACCGGCGCAAGTTTCTTTAAATAATAGAATTCGTTTAAAATTATAACTTTGTCGAAATATTTTAATTAGAAACCGTTATCGATATTTGGCAATAAGGTTCTTCAGTTCAGTTTAAAAAATATACCCTTTGTTGCATCGACTTATGTTAGTGATGCTCTGCAGTCCATTTGAGCGATTTGACGTTGATTTGGTTGCATAATATGCAGGATATATTCAGATATGTGCAGGGTATGATTTGTGCCTGCGGTCCGATAAACATATTCACAACGCTTTACAGTCTAGAAAATATATAAATACAGCGTCTTGACCCCACAGAATATTAAACACAAAATCCCAACTATGTGTTCCAGTAAAACTTAAAAATTTCAATAAGAAAGCTCTAATTTGTTTGTCAAATGCGTTATATTCCATTCAAAATTTTAACTCTTTACGAAGAGCACCAAGGGGACCAACTGCTTAAAGTCCCTTCCAAAGGATGGAGCGCTGATTTGTGCGGCCGCAAATAACACAAGTAGAGGGCGGGACTATCCCAGGTTGAAAAAATCCTGGCCTCCGCCGGATTTGAACCTGGGATCGCTGCGTGTAAGGCCAACACTGTAACCACTCCGCCACCGCTACCCGCGGTACATTCTGTTCCTTACTGTGGCCCAATAGCTAATTTTTGTCTCAGGTGAACCGTGTGAGATTTCATGTAAATGCTTTATTTTAGCGAAAAGGAAGCGATTTTTTTCATAGTTACAGAATTACAATAGCAAAAATTTTCTAAATTGTTGTTTTAAATTGCAAAAAAGGCGTCTAATCTTCTAGTTGAAATCTATCGTTCTAGCTCAGGCCCTCATTAAACAACATCGGCCCTTCGAGTTTGACATACACGATATAGAATCATAACATATACTGAACGTTTTCAGAATTTACTGCCTTCTCCCTTCAATTTTAATTCATTATTATTATGGTCTAAAGAATAATATATTTTTTACGGATAAGTAACGTTTTCATTTTTATTTTGGAAGCATTATTATTAAAACGACTGTTGTCATAATTTTTTAATTCGGTTACTTAATTTGAGGTATCATTAATATAAACCCTAATACCCCGTAATGACTGTTTTAGTGTTTCGAGTAAGAGCAGAAGATATGATAATAAAGGAAACCATTAGGTAAGATGGAGCCTCCCATTGATTCTTGCTCCAGACGAAAAACTTTCGGTGTACATAACTGCGTAACATACAGCGCAACATACAGCGCATCATACAGCGCATGCGCGTTTGCCAACAAAGGGATCCATAAGGAAAGCAGTCGGGCCGTCGTCATTCATGATTTGCACAAAGGGGGCTCGCTAAGAACAAACGTCTCGCTCGCGCTTTTTTCATACTACTTCTTCATCAAACACAGACGCAGAAATAACGCCACAGCCTCTAACTGAGACCAGCGACGCGAGTTCGCCTAAAAATCCAGAAAAATTCAGAAGCGCTCGGATAGATCGAGTCCTGCGAAGATAAGAGAGATAGCGGGGCAAAAGAACGTGACTGGGAGATCTGCACTTGGAATAGATTTGAGTATAACTGTATAACTGCTGGCCTTGTGGCGCATGCTCAACAGAGAGAGGGCGAACATTGGCGTCATATTCAAAGCGTTTCGCGAATTTCGACGACGCAAATACGAGGTGGAACTGTATGGCGGTGATTAATGACCTCGCAAAATGCCTCTATCCGAGGGACGATGGCACAATAGGTCTTTGACTTCCGCGTTGCCCGAGGCAACTGCACGTACGCCTTTTAATACGAAGTGATATTGTTTCCAAGTTCGTGAGAATGCGTATCCCGGTTCCCCGCACGTGCGCATAACAACAAAGCCTGGAATTGACGTTCCCTCTTTTCGGCATATCGGAGCGAGATAGTGATCTTGACTTTCAAGTTAGTGTTTACCATTTGATGTATTGCGGTGTTGAAAAATAAAGTCTGGAATTTCTCAAGGAAAAGAGTAAAATGTTGATGGGCATGCGTACGGAAAAATGGGCGGATAAAACGAGTCTACTAGCTAACTTTCATAATGTTTACAATAATAATTGGCGTCATAATGCAGATAAAATTGTAGTATTTCAAAGGGTAAATGTGTTTTTATATATACGTTGTTGTCGTCTTTAAATATAACTAAGTTGCAGGAATTTTTTCTCCCCTTCTCTCGTTAACTTAAAGGATTAATGACATTCCACCATCACGGTAGTAGCATTAAAAATATCATTAAAATCTTACCGTATTGATAATGAGGAAATGGAACTTCTTTCATAAAATTTTAAATGATACGATGTTGGAAAATATATTTTTATTTTTACTTTTTCCATATGTAGTATAGGGTCAAGTATTGTTTCATGAGAAAAATTGATTTCGAGATTAAAGCTAAAATACGTTTTGAGGTCCCCTGAACACATTTTGACCATTTTCTCGATGATTTCTGTGTGTGTGTGTGTGTGTGTATGTGACAGTTTATTGTGGGTGCTCTAACTCAAAAACCATTAATCCGGTCAACGCGAAATTTTTTATTTAACATTTGTATGAAAGTCACAAGAACTTATTAGGTTTTGGTAAACATCGGTCAACCGGAAGTGGGTGTTTACTCTTGTCACATCCGTTATTGTGAAATATTTCTTTAATATTTGATATGTGTAAAAATGTGCTGGAATAAAAGTTGTAGACAATTTAATGTTTTATAACCTTTTTTGAAACATTGTCCCATATAATGCATTGGTTAAGAGATATCTTATATTTTTAGCTGCCACCACCACGCCACATACTGACGACTGCTGTTAACAATTGAAGATTAGTTACGTCTTACTAACGCTCCTTTTTCTTTTCTTAATTGTTGGAGCTTCGTGGCTATATCTAATATCAGAAGGCTATGGTTTGAGTTTATTTCTGTTCTTTTTAAAGTCTTTAAATTTTTCCCTCAGTTCCTTAAAATATTTATTACATGTAACCTATTTGGAATTTTTAGAAATATTACAGGCACGGAGAAAGTCATGTGGTGACCACATCAGATTTTTTAGGTGGTAAATTTAACGCTGGAATGTAATTATAGAATTTTATTTGTGCTTACAAAGTAATTTTAAATGATTCCACCGGCCTTTTGATAGGATAGTCAAACTTAAATGAATTTGTCGGAAATAAAGAATAGTTCTAAGCGTTAGGTTTGCCTGGAGGCATTTAATGATCGCAGGATGCCATACAATCTTTTGGTCATCAACCAACCGAGGACACGTTCCGCTGTGAAGTGGCAATAATGCATTTACCGTTGTTACGTTTTTCATAAATCGGCATTTTTAATTAGCGCATTTCTTTCATACCTCGTGCAATCCTATTAAAAACTGCGACGGAGGATTATAAGGTCATGGTTATATGGTAAATATTACCTCGACGCTTCCCCCCCTCCCCCCCCTGCTTCTTCCAAACCGGGGGTGCCTCTTCCACAATTCTGTGCGAGCCCAGTGGATAGAATGCTTAATTACGGCACTTTGTCCTGAAGGAAACGACATTGAAGACCGTTCGTCCCCCATTTTGACGAAAGAGTCATGATGGCAATATGCCGCCGCATTGTTTCTCTCTTCGCGCGAACGGGCGGCTGCGCGCGTGATTAAATCGTGTTCATGGTAGCTTGTGCAGGAGGTAGACCATTCAGAGGAGACCAGCATATCCTATTAAAATGGTAATGGTCTAGGGTATCGCTCACTGCGTAGGTCAGAAAAATGGTCTATAAATCTGATAGAAGCCTCATGAATATGAATGAAAAATATCCGACAAGCAAACACAGACGAGATATTTGCGAGGGGAAGCAAATGCTTCCGATATTTATTCCATTTCGCCGATATCAGAGTCAATTGGTGGTATATCCGACCTGTATTAGGGTTGGTGATGGCAATGGTATGTTCCGATCGTACGGTTCCGCCATTATCTATTCCTGAAAAACTCGATCTTAATGTTTCATCGAATGTCGTCGATATCGATTCGTCGGAAATTTCCAACTTCGGCCTCGTTAACAGGATTTCATTGATACCACGAGTCCTGATCAGGTCCATTGATTACGTTGTTATCTATGGGGATTGATGCGCGTATCAGCATCGTTGCCACGCAAACTCGTGCCAATATCAAATCTTAAAAATATCTGAACGTGAAAAGGCATTCATATCATAATGGTCAATATAGGTGCAAATTTTAACTCTTAAGTTATCAATCGACATGCATCCTCTGAAAATAATTTTACTCTAGAAATAAATTGTTTCACTAATGAAATTGGAAAACATAATTTTTGTTTAACTTTGAAAATTAAAATTATTTTATAACGGCGTAAATTTGTAAACTTTTTTCGGCGATATCATCTAGACCGGAATCGAAGAAATTTATCGTCTTTCTTAAAGTTCCCTCACTCATAATGAAATTTACTTATATACATCCGTCTCAATTGTGTGATATCGCCGTGTCCCAGTTTTTATTCTCAGCCTTTTGTTTATCTTAAAATGATCAATTTCCCGCCCGAATCTCAACGCACATCTCTTATAGACAAATTGAAGTTTATCGTTTTAATTTTCTCTTCAATCTTCAAAAATATAAGCAAACAAGAGTAGAATTGGTTTACTGTTTCTAACTAAATGCTATTCCGAATTTAAATTAATTTTTTAAATACCGCTGACATTTCAGAAGCAAATTTGTATTTTGCTTTTCCCTGGCGAAAAGTCGTCTGCTTAAGTAGATAGGTATACGAAGGGTATTCGGGAAAGTACGTCGAATGGATAAACCATATCCATCAGTGGCGGATCCAAGGGAGGGGCGATGGGGGCGATCGCCCTTCCCTTGGAGGACCCCATTGCCCTCCACTAGGTGCATTCTTAAATTCATTCCGCGCAACATCTATTGTTTCTATACCGAAGATTTAGTCTATATGACAAGGGAAAGAAAGATTCTGATGGGTTAGGGATTTTCAAAATGTATGGTTGTCGGCAGAGGAGGAATCAAGACGGAGGAGGGGTAATTGGGGCGATCGCCCCCTCCTTGAGAAGGTTCTGGATCCGCCCTTGGTACCCATAAATAAACGATATGTCACAATTTAATTTTCCGGATCGAAAATTTAGGGAGCGGATTGAACTTAACCGATTTAGAAATTTCAAAGTCTGTGTTTTTCAACGACTTACCATACGCTGAGGATATTGCCATCAATCACGCTAGATTATCATTTTCGTCGAGGCTACTAAATCCATGCTCATGGTCCTCCTTTTGGCGTCATCATATGAATATTGCCTTGAAAATATTCATACTCTGCTTTAAGTGGATTCAGAGCGGCAGGCGATCGAGATAATTTTCTCCATCACCGACATTTTTCTCGCAGATTTGTTTACTAAACATTAAATAACTGTGATTTTTAAACTCATCATGTTTGACTGAATATTTTAAAAAAATATTTATGAATGAATTGCAACGTATTTTAAGTAAAAGTAAATAAAATCATATAATAGAAACCTACCACACCGTAAAAATAAATTGGGCTATAGGATTTATTAATATAAATTAGTATAAAATTTATGATAAATTTAAGGAAAACCGCGAGTAGCTTACAAAGGTTCACAATATCGATACACGCTATAGCGTTTTAGTTAGGCTAAATGAAAATCTGGGTGATAAAATTATCACCAATCACTATCCTTGACTTCTGTAACGGTAGCTGTGTTGAAGTATCTTCAAACGCAAATAATTGCCCTCACTTTACTGGGATACGTGGTTTTTCAGCTATTGAGAAAAATGACATTTAATGGCTTGCAAGTCACCATGTAGATATGTTAGCTTCCTGCGAATGCATATCATAAGCATCGCAATTATAGTTGTATCAATGTCAAACTTAACGTTGGAACGTTAATAATGGAAGTTCAATAGACTGCGGGTGGGCTGTGAGCGTTTTTAACGATGATGATTTTAAACATGCAGATTTCTGACTGACTTCGTAAAAGTTTTTGCGGGTACCACTAGTATTGATTTAAAAAGATAGAGAAATTCGACGCGAAGAGATAACAGATGTGAGACCAATGCTGTATTGGCAGTGGTTCCCAACCTAGTTGCCGCGGCACACTGGAGCGCCGCAGCTGATTTCTAGGTGTACCGCGGTAAACTTAACGATTTGGGGGGGAGGGGGGGGGAGGGTGCCGGTGGTGTAGTGGTTAGGACGCTGGCTGCTACACGCCTGCTGCTTGAAAAGGCAGCGGGCACAAATCCTGCGCAAGCAGGATTTTTCCAAGGTCGCCCGGCCCCGTGTTTGTGTGGTTTGAGTAGACCGCGCAAATTAAGCTGTTCCGTCCTTCGGAAGGGACGTTAAGCCGTTGGCCCCCCTGGTGTTCATCGTAAAAGCAGAAAAATGCCGGCAGCGGGTTTCCCTCCTCCCTCCCCGATTATTCATTGCACTACCTCTGAGATACCCATTTGTGCGTAAGAGAGGCGAATCGGCTGGGCACAATAATAATGATTTGGATGTATTTACAGGGAAATAGGGAATAAATATTTTCCTTAATAGATTGATTATAGTGTGGTACCAATGAATAGATATTGTAATATCCATTGTAATACTCGTTTGTGAAAAATATATTACCTAACCTTGTTTGAAGGCTGGGGTGCCGCGAAATTCTGTTTATATTTAAAAGGGTGTCCCGCCTACAAGAGGTTGGGAACCACTGGTCTAATCTGAGGTGCTGTATTAATGGATTTAGTAGAAAAATGGTTCACCTCCTACCCATTTTGACCTTGTGTTGAGGTAAGAAGTGTCTACTTTGGTACTAACGGAGGCGCGGAAAACGCGGTCTAATTAATTTCCACAAGGCCTTTTGGTCCGATGTCGCCTAAGAAATGCTGGAAGACGTCAACCGTGAAGTCGCAAATGAAAGTGAGGAAAGAACTTGGGGAGACAGGAGAAGAAGAGGCGGATTACTTGGAAAAAAGCTTAAGAAAGTTGGAAGGAAGATGGCATTATTTGATGGCGTAGAAACTAAACGTACGCATCCATTCCAGGAACACAAAATTCTAAAATAAAAACCACTATCTCTCAGCGTGTTAGCTTGGAAGGCCGAGTGGAGTTAAATGGGAGTAAGAACGAAAGGGAGTGTTTTTAATTTGCATAATAAAATCAGTTATGACGATCTCTACACTTAAACTCATGTACGAATAATAGAACTGAGCTTAATTTTACTGCAAAGGCACCATAAGTTTCGCATTGATTCAAAAATTAATCTGTATACCGAAATACGCCAGGTTGTTTTACCTATGAGAAATTTTGTCTACCGGGACAAATCTGTCTTTGTAATCATATATAAATCGTATTTACGAATTAACAACACATGCATATATTTGACAGTTGAGGATAAGAATGTTTGTTGGTGCAAAGATGTGTAATAACATAGAGTAAAATGAAATAGTAAGAACATTTGAGTAAGCTCGTTTTTCTCAAAATAAGTACTTAAAAAATAGGCGAGGTATCATCCATGCCGACAAGAAGACGACGAAAAACCATATGGCGTTTAGGCCACGAGGTAGCCGTCATCAGTGGCATTCACTGGTAGAAGCTTCTAAACAATGAAATGCTTATGCATCATTTCATATTTATTAATATTGGAGATGAGCAAGTACATGCTAATTTTCCTTTTATTTATTTTCTGAAATTTTTTAGCCATAAGAAAAGCTCGATTATTTCCTGCCAAAGTTTATTACTTTCTCCATATACGAAGTATAGAGAAAGTATTTTTTCAAGAAAAAAGTCGAATTCGAGATTTCAACGGAAATACATGTTTTAAGGTCCCCTGAACACGTTTTCACTATTTTCTCGATGATGTCTGTGTGTCTGTCTGTCAGTCTGTATGTGATAGATTTTTGTGGGTGCTCTAACTCAAAAACTATTAACCAACGCAAAATGTTATATTTAACATTTTAATAAAGGTTAGATGATCTGATTTTTATGGTAAAAATCGGTCTACCGGAAGTGGGTGTTTTACTCTTGTCATTTATCCGTTATTTTGAAATATTTGCTTTAATATTAGATACATGTAAAAATGTATCAGAATAAACGTTGTAGGAAATTTTATTTTCTACAACCTTTGTTTTATACATTTTTCCATATAATGCATTGTTTAAGAGATATCTTATATTTATAGCTGCCACCACCACGCCACCTACCGACGATTATTGTTAACAATTGACGCTTAGTTACGTCTTAGTAACGCTCCTTTTTCTTTTCTTAATTGTCAACCGGAAGTAAATATTGACAACGATCCCAGAGCTAACAACATGTAATTTGCCATATAAATATGGAGAAAGTCATGTGTTGCCCACATCAGTTTATTTTTGTTTAATTTTTCTAAGGCTCTAGTAAATTTTTAAAACAAAATATTAGACCTTTAACTCGATCACCACCTATTTTACGGGCAATTACAGTAGTATAGTTATAAAACGGTCGACAATGTAAACCACGAATATGGAGAATTATAACTTGTAAAATTTCCAGATATATTCAAAGGGTAGATTGATACACATGATATAGCTTTTTTCAAAAAAGGAGTTTGCCATTTCGTGCGACAGAAAACGACCAGTATTTTACGAAGACTCAATTTAATCTCACCTGATCGTTGACTTTCGCCTTCAAGCAATCCAACGAATGGACTCCTAAAGGTCGTAGCGTTCGAACAAACAGTCGAGTGATTAAAATGCCACAACACACGAGCACGCTAACGGGAAATTTGTCTGGGAAAATGGCCGAAATACCGGAACGATGTTCACATATTGCGGGAAACATCGTTGCTTTTAATAGCCATAATAACCAAGGCCTCTCGGGCCTCTTCTCCCAATTTTTATGCTACGAAATATAACATTTATGGTTACCTAATGGGACCTAGCGTATAATAGCATCTTACCTTTCCCTTACACTCTCACTACTTTTCTTCCTCCTCCATGCTTTCTCTCCTTCCCTCTCTCTCCCTTTCGCTCTATCCTCACTTATCCCTCTTCCTTCCGTGCGTCGTATTTGACTCCTCCCCTCGAGCCTGATGCCCGCGTTAAAAAAGCGGGAATCCTGTGTAATTGGATAATTTCGACTCCTGGCCTTAGAATATCAACAACGCTTTCTCTTTTCCCTCTCCTGCTTTCCTTTTCTTACCTTTTCGCACTCTTCGGATGAACAAAAAGAACTCCCCCTTGATCGCTCTTCGCCCTACGACGAATTTTTGTGTCCTCTTTGTTATGCGGCCCTCGCTCTTTTACAATGTCCGTCTACATCTCTTTAGATCTTTTTACCTTTTTCCATCATTTCCATCTCTTCTTCGTATCGGATATATACTGCATATTTATTTCCCTCATTTTTCACCCTGGCTTGGTCGTTTTATATACATTTCTCCATTTTTAACGCCTGTTATGTATTCAGTTTGTCTGACCGTCTGTTTGGCAATATCTCTGGATTCCTGCCACCTGAAGAAGTTTCGAAATATGTTGGTCAACATAAGAGATAGACATGGTAAATAGTTGGTGGATCTAGATTCAGCCGATATGAAAGGATCGGTAAAAAATAAATGCTCTACAAATGTAGGCAACCGGCAATACATTGGATTGGATTCTTGACTCCTCTGGAAAATTCTGAAAAAAGCGCCTGATGTAATTTGCTCTGCAATTCTTCCCTCACTTGTTCTTTTCCTTTATTTTACGCACGATGCATCTCTCTCGTTCTCTTCAGTTTTCAATCTCAATTTTTTTCACCCTTTTGTCATATTTTCCTTCCCATCCACTTTTTTCACACATTTTACCTTCCTTTTTTTTATAAAATATCCGCAATCCGTACCAGTATTTGTGTGTGAATATACCTATGTATTCAGATTTGTACGAATGTGTGTATATATAACTACTCGAATTGTTTTGTTGTCATATTCTTCTATGTATTTAGTAATCATTTAATTTTGAAACTTAAATGCATATTCTTGAATAAATAGGTTGATCGAAGACAGTTTTTAAATTCGATTTTCACCTCGAGGTGAACTAGAAAATTCTTTGTTTAATATTTCTAGGAATATTTTCATCACTTCCCTTAAATAAATAATTGATTAATACATGAATACCGGTGTGGATAGCAGATAATGTATAAAAAGGAGGGAAAGCAAGATAAAAGATGAGGTAAAAGTGAATGAGAGAGGAATGATGAAAAAGGGGAGGGAAAGGGATAAATTAATAATTCATCTTTAATATTTAAGCGCTTACTCGTGAATTTGATCCAGACGCAAGAAGAACTCGATAGTTTCTACTTGAAAAGCGGTTTTTCAAAACAATACACATCTTGTAGAAACTTTTCTCGGGTACACAACCGGGTCAAAGTTTGATCTAGGATCAACGTTTCGACGGCTGACTCTGACATCTTCATAAGATACCCGAGAAAATTTTCTACAATCAATCCACCGGGAAAGCACCAGATCCTACTTCAATACACATCTTAGTTTTTCATTCATTTTATTATCCATATGACAAATTCTATTAGTGCGGAGGTATATTCTAAACCAGGCCATGATTGAAAAGAAAATCTACATATCTCTCTCTCTATCTGTCATCTATCCCATTCCCTTCCCCTTTCCCTCCTTCATCCCCCAACCTCCCTCCATTCCCTTCCTCTCCACCGCCTTTGTCCTCATTCCCAGTATCTTTTTCCGATTCCCGCAATCCGCACAACTAAACTCTTCTCTCGCGTCCCCCGCTCTGTAGTAGATCGATGCGTATCGAATGACCCGAATCCGTTCGAGCCAGCCCTTATGGCATACACCACTGCCACTCCAGTCCTTCCCCCCCCCCCCCCCCATCCCATTCGACATCCTCCCTGCTCGCCAATTCATCTTTCACCTCAAAACACACTTCGCCACCCCCTCGTCTCTCTCCCTCTCGCTTTCCAATCCGTTCCATTATTCACGTCCCCATCTTATTCTTCCGAAAGACCACTTCTCTTCAGTGTTTCCTCATTGGTATCTCCCTCTATCTCTCTTTCCGTTCTCATCCCCATAATACCCTTCCTAAGCATTTAATCCCGCTTGATCCCTTCCTTCACCTCACCCTCCTAACTTGTATTTTTAGCCTACTTTCCAGAATGGAAATAGGCATATTGTTTTGTCGTGTCGTGTCTGGCTGCTTCACCTATTAACTTTTGAACCAATAGACCGATTTTCATGACACTTGGCGGAAATCTCTTGCTACTAGAGCCGAACTCTCGAGGGTAGTTTTTGTTGCGAAGATTTCAAGTCCTGGTTCGAATCCAGGAACTATCCTGGCCATTTGATTTACATGGGAAATTTGAAATCCATCGTGCAGAATAATTTTCTCTTCCACATTAAAATATCTTAGAATTGTAATATCAGAGCGCAATTTGTACTATTGTCTGAGGAAATGAATGGGATTCGAATTTTTATCGTAGAATTTTGCTTATCAATCGTATTTCTTCGAATTTTCCGTAAATACTGGCGTTTTTGCGGTTTTTAGGTGTCCTTCACCAGCGAAGCGGTAATAGCGGAACGACTTATGGTCAAGTCTGGTCCGTCCGTCCGTCGTAGCTTTCATCTGCTAAACCGCTAGACGGATTTTAATTAAATTAAGTATGAATGGTCGTTATTAAAATTTATTACCCAATTGTGATTTTGAACTTAATTCGTCAATAATTAAAACTTCCACTTAACATAATTACTTTAATAGACTTATACTCTTATCTCGTTAAATGGCATCCGGCTACTCAGCTAGCCCTTCTTAACCGTAAATACCCCAATTCGAGAACGGGGAATCATGCTTGATAGCTTAGTTGGTTAAAGCACCTGTCTGGCAAGTGGGGAGATTAGAGTTCGTTTTCCGTTCAAGTACAGGATTCTCTCTCATTCTCAAATGTCAAACTTGAGTTTCAGCTTTATGCGAACATGCGTAACACGTAATTTCATCATCTTTGTTTCTTGTTATTCTAGAAAAACCAGCAAAAAACATCGCATATTTTTTTACATCGATCGCTACTACGGATATCTCACCAAATAACAATTAATAATCCATAAATTTCTCTCCCATGCTCTTATATGATCTGTGAGATATAGATTTAAAACATTATTTGGATAGAGAGCAACATTTACAAGATAGTCCCCGAGACCATATAATTACGACTCACAGTTCCGGAAATAAAAATTCGAGAACCGTCCAATCTTTCGATACCGTATTATTAAGAACGCCTTGGAAAAGTATACTCCATAAATGGAATAAAGAGAGATTTCAAATCTTGTTATCACTTATTGCGAGAGTGTTGTCACCACAACGGCTATTGTTGGACTCAGGTTCGGTATAATCTGGTATTATACATACACGCGTTATTTTAACCACACAAATACGCGTGATCAATTTATTTTTCCGTTCGAATGTGTTTGTATTATTTTATAGCGCTAAATGATGAAATTTGGGAACACAAAGGGCAACTCATCCGCGGTGATTTGAAAGCTATTAAAACCAATGTAAGTATTATATAGATAATTATGTGGAAAGTAGGCATCATGAGTTCCGTTTGGATCATCTTGTTTACTTATCCTTTTATCGTACCTCGCACAACGCCCATCCCGTTCACTTCTTTTATCCTTCTTATCTTGTATCCCCTTCTCTTCTACTATATGCAACTTTTTTCCTCGACGTCTTCTTTCTCTTTTGTGCGTTTGTGTTATAACCGTTTCCACAAGTTTCAATTAATCTAAGAATCGTGAATTTTAGCTATGCGTGAATGGCGGCTGTTAGAGATGAAGGAAGAGTGGTTTTAATTGAGAAAATCCATTTCCCCTCACAGTGTTCAGATGTTGACTACGAACGTAATTGAAATGTCGGTCGTGAACAGGTCAATATTTGGCGTTGAATTCGCTGATTGTCCATTGTATCAAAATAGTCTGTTGATGCTTGACACATAATCAATTCGAATAATGTATATTTCGTGCAAAATTATGTAAAATAAATAGAAATGGTAGAAAACTCACGAAAAATATAACAATTGAGAGTCTATATTCTAAATAATTTGAAGTTTTGACAAGTAATTAAAAAATTTTATTGATAAATAGAAAAGGAATAATCGAACATAGTATTCTATTTAAGAGCTCATTTTGTGCGTTGAACCTGGATTATCAAATCTCTCCATCAACTGAAAATGTTTTTTTTCTTTCCGTAACGCTATGCCTCAGGGGTTGGAGGGGAGGTAAATGCGTGCGCATTCTGTTAGGAAAAGAGGGTAAGGAATGAAGGAGCGAAGATTGTATCAGTTAGGAAAAGTGGGGAATGCACACGA
This sequence comes from Tanypteryx hageni, assembly GCA_028673005.1. Lineage (NCBI taxonomy): Eukaryota > Metazoa > Arthropoda > Insecta > Odonata > Petaluridae > Tanypteryx > Tanypteryx hageni. The sequence goes on along the minus strand of CM054115.1, from coordinate 62,501,531 downwards.
ATACCGGTTGCTGTGCAGCGGTAGTTGTTGCAATTGACGTCCTCGAATAATCGTTGGGTAGGGCGGGTCCGGGACCGAAGCCATCAGGTGAGCCCGCGGGAGCGAATTCGCCGAGTTGGGTGCCGTTGGCGTCAGTGATGGCAGACCTTGTAATCCTATAAAACAATAAACATTGGACTTCTTTCTTGGTTCGAAGTAAATGCTTTGTAACGTTTAAAATGCATTGGATATATTTGAGCTGCCCCAAGGACTTCACACGAACCGTTAGCCCACACGCGTTTAGAATAATTGGCAAAAATAAAAAAAATAGTATTGTATGTCTTCTACCCCGTTAGAAAGCGCTTTGAGCTTCGCATATCAATCCATTTCGTGTTCTCTGGCGCTGGTTTCGCGAAGTGACTAGCCTCATTTCATTTTGGTTTCCCGTGAACTACGAGAGTCGGACGTGAGAATGGATTTTCAATGGTCTTACAGAAGAGAAGTGGTAGATTTGCCGTGTGAGCAAGATTGCCTCCGTTGTGCAGAGAGCGGAAGAGCTATCTTGGAGGGAAGTAGGCGAGGCGAGAGATGGGTGATGAGTCTGAGACAGAGGTGGCAGAGAGAGGAATGGGTGGGGAAAGTGGCTGCGAGTGGATGAGGGGGAAGGTTTAGAAGATCTGAGAAAGGAAGAGGAGAAGGATTTTGTCTATTATCTTGTTGCGTAGTTTTAATCGTCCGATTAATGGAGGAACTTGACTAAAACTGGTATTTTATTTTGGGATAAATCTACACGCATTTATGTCAGTCGATGCGATTCCTTTGGTTTTTCGCCAATTTAACTCCATTTAAACGATCCAGAAGCATATTGTTATACTTTTGTTTTATGTGGTTTCGCTTTTTTACTTTCTCTATACATAGTATAGGGGAAAGTATTGTTTTCACGAAAAAATCGATTTCGAGATTTCAACAAAAATACACGTTTTGAGGTCCCCTGAGCACGTTTGACCATTTTCTCGATAATGCTTAGGTGTGTGTATCTGCATGTGATAGGAATTTTGTGGGCGCTCTAACTCAAAAACTATTAATTAGATCAACGCGAAATTTTATATTTGACATTTTTATTAAAAGGAAAATTTTATTAGTTTTTGGTAAAAATCAGTCAACCAAAACGTACACTCTACTCTTGGTCTCTTTTTCGTTTTTATCTATTTTCTCCAATAAACCCCTAATAACATTAAATTCTAAAATTGTGTTATTCTGAACAACTTTTTAAGTTTTTTTTCTAGAATACATCATTTAGGAATTGTTTGATTTATTCTGTTTTTGTCAAATATCTCCTTTAACTGTAAGACTTTATTATAAGTTATGTTTGTAAATAGCATTTTTGTAGAGAATTATATTTTATTTTAAACAAATTTTCTTAAAACCTCTAATTTCGGAGGTAATTAGTTTATTCACAACTTACCAGTGTACAAAAACGCCGCCTGTTGGAGAATTCCTGAAACAACATATTTAATAAAAACTGACGAAGAAAAGAATTACGGTCGACTTATTAGACAAAATAAAAATTAGCTTAAAATTCCATTTGCGAAGGTAAACAAAGAGAAGACATTTTCAACAGCTTGCGCTGTAACAATTTGCTGCCCTTGACAACAAGAAACAATTTTGTTTACTGACTGGTAATTCAGCATTTGAAAGCTTAGCGGTACAGGTTCGTTGAAACGATTTCTTCTTACGTATTCGTGTGCCGTTTTTTGTTGATTGTGTTTATTTTCTCATTTGTCTTTGTACTTTTCTTAACCGATGTATGGTTGCGAATTTAGGTATTGTACTATTTCATACATAGCCATAAGAAGTAGAGCGGATATATTTTCTGAAAACCTCATCAAAATTTGTTTTCAGTACAGTATAGAAGTATAAAGTATAAAGAAATCCATGTGCTGCCCACATAAGATTTTTTTATTTTATGCTCACTTGTTGATTTACAAACTGAAAACATTAATTATTAATTAATATAATTTAATTTATTCACAAAGCTTTTCCGGATTTTTTTAATCAAGCCGTTTTAGCCCGATGTTTTTTATGATGTTATTTAATATATTTTATTTTAATTCGGCTTTATTGTAAAATATGACCCTTTAAAACTGTCTATACAGCAGCGAAAATTATAGAATTTTTGCTGCTGAAAAATAGCTGAGTGATTTAAAGAGTAAATTGTCGTAGACCGAATTACGTCCTTCTCACCTTGTTTATTGTATCGATGGAAATTACTGAATTTCCGCAAAGCAGCTGCTTTCACTTATAACTTGATGTTCTTTGAAGAAGATTCACATATTTTAACTCAAATTTCAATTTTATATTCAAGTAAGGTTTTTTACGTGAAACTATGTCCGTGTTTGAAAATCTCCTTGAATGTACTTACAATAGCTTTTAAATGCTCATTCGTGCCAGAAAAAATAAGCCTGAAAGATTCTTTGGCACAGTGTATTCGACTTGACCTCAACCCTTGCGAAAAAATTGAACGAACGAAGCAAACTCGGCAGAAAAATCATTAATTGCAACCGACGTAATTTCAGTTAAACGTCGATACGGTTAACAATTCGTCCGTCCGACCGAGAGCTTGTTTTTTTGTCCGCCGCTTACCGTAGCCGTACATTCAAGTAATGAACTTCGTGCCACTTTTCCCTCCGTTTAAAAGAGCGCAAAGAAACTCGATCGGCCGCCTAAAAGAAAACTTCGAAAAATGGAGCCCATGAATTAATCAGCGCGTCATTTCCGCAATGAATGGTAGAAGCTGCGAGAGGTGTGCAGTGGGAATAATGGGAGGGAGCGCCAGGTATTTTAAGGATGGCGGAGAAATTTCGTGTGAGATGGGCAGTTCATGGAAAGGAAGAGTAGCAGAATTCAGTCGGGTGCCGCCGTATTCCGTTGGGAGGGAATATTCTTAGGTTTTCGAAGGCATTCGAAAGAGGACGGAGTTTCTTGAGGATCGCAGGAGGTAGTATCGTGAACGCCGGAGGATGATGGGATTGAAGTATGGGAATCGTTGCGAGGCGGAGACGGCGTTGGAAGGATAGTAGTGGGAGGGCCGGAGGGCTTCAAAAAGGGTTTTAAGTCCCCGTATGGCCGGGGTCTTGGAATTCTTCAAGAATGACTGGGAATACGTTTTTTATTTTCCTTTCATTTTTTTCTTCATCTGGGAAAAAGTGAGACGAAGAGGAAGGGGCAAGAGAGAGTGGGCAAGGGAGGGATAAGGAAAATAGAGAGGGATGCGGCGATAGAGAACAAGAGGGATTTAAAAGGAGAGAAAAGGAGTGAGGAAGAGAGAGAAAAGTTTATGAAAAAGAGTAAAGAAAGAGAGCGAAGTAAAATATATGAGACTGAGAGATAAAGGGATAGAGAATGAGTAAAAGAGAGAAAGCAGAACAGGGAGGTAGCGGAAGAAATCGAGCTGGAGAGAGGAGGAAACGAGAGAGGAAAAGATATATATATATATATAGAGAGAGAGAAATAGACAAAGGGAATGAAAAAGAGGGCGGTAGCAAAAGAAATGGAGAGAGAGGGGGAGACAGGAAGCAAAGTAGAGAGAGAGGGAGCGAGGGAGGCAAGGAGAGCGTGAGAGATGAGAAGTGAGTAAGATAGGAAAAGATAGATAATCTTCTTTATTCGGGCGAAATTCTTACATCTAACCATTCGTCAATATAATAAATATTTTAAAAAATAAAATTAAATATTACAATACATATTACAAAAACGGCGGATACAAAAATCGAATAAAGTAAAAAGATAAAATTGAAAACAGATTTAAGTTTGTGGGGAAAACTTAGGTAAGAACAGGCTTGTCCTCTAGTAAAATCCACGCAGACCAACACCCAATGAGAAGGGGGTTGTGAAAAACCTGCGAAAACCCTAAATAGAGAGAGAGCGTAGCAGATAGGACGTGGTAGGCAGGGATGGTGAGATACCGCGGGTCAGCGCCGTAACTAGCTATTATAGCACCCTGGGCTAACTACCAAATATGCGCCCCCTCCATAAAAAATTCCCTAATACCTATATTTTACTATATGGATTTTAAGTGAACAATTAATAAATAAAAATAAACTATAAATGGTATAATTTCTCACTATAAATGTACATAATTTAAGTACAGAATTATAAATATAATTACACACGTGCATAATGTACATATAGAAATAATAAATATTTTAATATTAAAGAGTTATTCGACGTGATTTTAATGCAGCAAACTCATCAATAACATCATCGAAATTTATAGTTGAATATATGTGTATTGTCTGGAACAAGTATAGTAGTGAATCGCCCCTGTCCTTGTGACATGGAACCTCGCACAACTTGCCATTAACAATTTTTGCGCCCCTTCTTCGGTTGCGCCCGGGCAGATGCCCCGCCCGAGAAATGAAAACGGGTGAAAGAGGGGGAGATCAACATGAATGAGAGGAAGACGTCGAGAAAAATATGACGCCAGAGCTTGTGGAGGAGGAGAGAAGAAGAAAAGTGTTAAGAGGAGAAGAGGTAAGAAGAAGCTTTGCAGTGGGAATTTCGCGATCATTTAAATGTTCGATCGTCGCCGGTTTCTTCCGAGATATAATGGGTATTTTCGAATGGAAAGTGAGAAGAATTAGACCCTCTGATTATGCAAGCGAAGGAATTCTTTTGACGTTAGCGAACAATGGCTTATATTGATTCAACGTTATGGAAATATGAACCGTCGTTGAAATGTAATTCTGGATCAGTATTTATCTATTTTCCTACAATTTTTTGTATGATATGAGGATATTTTCATGTGCTAATATCGCCTATATAACCCTGGAAAGAGCATTTCATTCTAATGCAAATATCAGTAGATCGAATCTTATCCGTCATATTGAAAGTTTGTCACTTGGCAGTAATTTATTGGCGTTATAAATATTTTTCTCCGGTAAATGGAAAATTATACTTAATTTTCCATTCTCCAAATAAACGTATAAAACAAATGAGAGTTAAATTCGTAAATGTTGTATAGAGAGCAAATGTCAACTATCACTGTTCTTCAACTTTTTTTGAGTAACAGCTAACCTAGTTATTGCAAGATCTATTATTTAAGCAACAAATTATGTGCGAATGTCAAACGTTGAGATTAAAGCTCAGCGCGAAATTATTGTACGCGGATAGCATCATCATCATAGTTATTCCACATTTCGATAAGTTTTTGGCTCACCCAACCCAATCTGTATCATATAAGTCCTTTCTCTTCATATCCTTATACCCATCGCCTTCATTTAGCTATTCATCTAATATTACCTTTCTCATCTCTTTGCCTCTTTCCTAGCATCTTCTCTTCTATGACTTCATTCAGCGGACCGTTACTTTTCAAACTTCGACTCAGACACTTCCACCTTTATGCTCTAGTTATGCTCCTCGGTTTTTCTACCTAACATAAGACTTCCCCACAGATAGCGGAGCGAGTAAAATTTATAATGATGTCTGGAGAAATATTTAAGTTTTTCCCACCCTTATATATATCTCTGAAACATTAAATGCAGTTAATCACACCAGACTGCATTCATAACGGGAAGGTTCATGATACCTTTTTGTCAATTCGAGCCGGAAAATATGACGTGTTTTTAAGACGAATTTTAGCAATACTTGGCAATTATAAGTTTAATGGAAGTGTATCAATCAGTGAGTGTAGACTGGCGCAACTTCTTATAAGGACGGAAGGTATATATTCTTTCTCTCGAGAGGATGGAGGCGTGGTAAAGGGTCCGATTGTTATGCAGGTATTAATCACTGAAAAAGGCTCTGATGAAATGTGGGTGGGAGTGAGAGATGGAGGAGCGTTCAGGAAAAAGGAAACTGACTGCAGAGTATGGTGAAAAGAAGGTGAATAAATTTAGAAATGAAGGGAATAAAAAGAGAGGAAGGGGAAATATGAGGGTAGAGATGACGACTGAAAAGCAGCGACCAAAAAATGAGTAGTGGGGGAAATGGAAATTAAAGAATCGGGAAGTGAACTTGGATTTGTTAATAAAGGAGAGATTTATGATACATAAACATATGAGTGTGTATTACAGATAAAGGCCGAGGAAATGCTACAGAGAAGATCACTTCGGTTTCAGAATAGGACGTGGAACCAGAGATATTATCGTTATAGTGAGAACGATATCAGAATGAGTACTAATCGAAAACAGTCAAGATACACTGATCTTATAATTAAAGGGTTCGTTTTAAAAATTACAAAGCGATTCTTGCTAATTCACGATAATTTTTTGTCTTACGAGTTGCAAGCGCTTAAAAAATCAACATACACAAAGGTCTTAACTCGTAAATAAACCAACGCGACAGCATTTGAGCTACCCATTTAAATAAGATGATAGTTCTCATTTTCTGCGAAAGTATGGCATCTATCCGGAATTTCTAAATTCCCTGGCAATCGGCTCTCATCCAAGTTTTCGATTTTCTAGGCTCAGATAGCCCTTTTTAAGCAATAACTATTATCATCATTAAGACATTAGCCTATATGTTACACAAAAAGTTATGTAAAAATTAGGATATTCTGAGTGTTAGGCGTCATCATCCTTGTCTTTCAGTATGTACCCTCATACAATAAATTAATTTAAAATTATCACATCACCATATGTATACGTCAAATCAAATGGATTATAATGCAATCTAACAATAAGCATTGAATCAATGCTCTTGAAGTATAGAAAATCAATTGCCATTTAGAGACAATGGAGTTGTTGCTATGGTAGTTCATATTTTTCATTGTTGAAAACCAAAAACTTTTCGTAATTTTGATTAAAATCGAATGTTTACGCAAATTCAGCTGGGATTTGAATTCTGTCATCAAGAAAAATAAACTTCATTCTTTCTTCCACAATATGGTGCATGTCACGACTTTGTATCCTAATTTTCAATAATTTAAAAAAGCAATTTTATATAGCTCTGCACCGTTTTCAATGCTTATCTTATGGGTGTTTAAAATTGGACACTGGGGACATGAACACCTCTTAAAATAACATTTTCTTGAATTTCGGATTTTCCAAAGGTTGTACCCAATGGCCTATATTCATCTCAAATTTCAGCTCTGTGGCACTACTAGAAGTACCTTAGGTTTTATATGATATATCCTATATCTTATAAACATTTTGGAGTGTGTGTAGGTATGTTCTATATACGTTTTTACACCGTTGAAGCTATCGAATTCAATAGTTTCATGGGCCATCCTATGGACCAAAGGAAGAACTGGATCTAGGTTTGCAGACTGTGGGGTCTCTTATTTCCCATGGAGTCAACAAAATACTATTTCCATAAGAATGCATGGGAAATGGTGTGGAGAAACCCCAAAATGCCAAGTAGCACTTCACTGATGTGGATATAAATATACCTAAATGTTAACTTACAATCACGAGAAATGTCTTATTTTACGTACAAAAGACTGAATATTTTAATTCTGTTCATGTTTGGTCGTATTACTTGTTAATCGCTCGACATTTTCTTTTAAGCGCAAAATTCATCGGTTAAATTCCCATTTTCCAGGCGGCAACGAAGCTAAATTTCTCAATTGTTGTCCTCTTCAAAGGGAAGATAGCCACGTAAAGATTAATGCAAGTAAAATGCACGCCGTGGCGCGCCGTTGAGGAAGAATAGCCAACGCCAAGATAAAGAGCACAAATGGATTCATGCCTAAATATAGTTTATTAATACTTTAAAAGTGAGTCAAATGATTTTTAAGGAATATTAGAACGTTGTTATTCTTTATCATTAACATTCAAAGACTTATCGCAACATAAATCGATACATCTACTTACATTTGTTCGGTAACCAAGATGTTGTTTATTGTTTACGTTTTTAATAGTATCGAAATAATTCACATAATTTTATTGCTGCTTTAAAGGCTTTGGTGCATCTATCCATATGAATATTTAGTAAGACATTAATACGCAATTATATTAATGATAAAACTTTACAATACAATACATAAAATAGTAAATGTTAAGGTAAACATCGCTTGCGACAGCGCGGGGTCCCGGGCAATAAAAATCGTTTGCTACTTAAAAGAAAACTTTTCCGAGCGAAACCGGGCGTTTCAGCTAGTCCTGTACATATCCTATATATTTAAGAAGGAGCTATTTATAATGATAATCGAGTTAAGCGACAATGCGGTAATCACTAGAGAATTTGAAGCGAAAAATTAATAATAAAGAGTGATATGAAACAATATTTAAGACCGCTTTATCGGAAGACAAATTATAAAGGAAACAAAGATAAATAACAGCAACAATATTTGATCGGAGAATGTTTTGCAATATAAATAAATTTCCTAAATGGAAACCGGTGCGTAACCTTTTGAAACACCCTGTGTAGGCATGTACTTGTAATTACCTTAATTAATTTTCGCTACCTTGCTGTTTTCATCTCATTGGCAGAACAAAATGAATTGAATATATAATTACGACCTACAAATACTGGTACACTAAATAAAACTACCAACCGAAAAACGAACTCCATTCCATTTCCAATTAGGAAACCGGAGCGCATCACTTGAACTAGTCCGTTCCAATGAATACATCGGCGAACGGCTCTCTTCCCTCCTTTTCCCACACACATCATCTCTTTCCCTTGTCATTATTCTATTCCCTTCCAAACCCCCCTTTTTCCCTTCGTTTTACGTGATAGATATAGTCTTCTCTACGGTAACGAGGTAACCAACATAATTTGTTTGATGGTATATATTTTGGAAAGTTTGATTGTCTGGCATTTAATCTAAAAGTTCGAAAATGGAAATGGATTTAACTACCAACCTTGGCATGAAGTTCATTTACACCCAAAGGAATAGAGAGATGCATGTTTGCAACCAATTCCAAGGGCTAAAGGTCGATTTGATTTAGCTATAATGATTCGGGTCATAAAATGGCCATAATTTTTAACACCCTAGAAATAAAAATAATCAACTGTCAGTGGAATAAAATTACCAAGTTTAGATCAGAAGGAATCAAATTCTATAATAATGGCGACATATGTATAGAGCACCAAAAACTTAACACAGACAAAACCGACTTCAAACGGACAGATTAAGCTATTCGATTAAATGGAATTAAATTAAATTTATAAAATATATTTAGTCCTAATTTTCTGGTAGCGCCGGGTGTATCATCTAGTGTTTCATAAAAATGGTATGATACTTCACAAGTCTCTTTTTCGTCGTGCAAGGATTAAACCTTAGGGGTGTAGAGGGAAATATATTAAAGCCGTTACGCATAAAGGGAGAAGAAAGGGTTCATGGTGGAACGGAGAAATGGAATTCCGAACGTGGGTGCGTGCGTGTGTGTGGAGGAGGTGGTAACATGGAATGGAAAGCCCTGGGATGTGTAGTGAGAATGCGGGGAGGAGGAGAGCGGAGAGTTAAGCGACATTGGAGTGCTCATCCCAACTCATCTCCCTCCGTACAATTCTCGCTATCTGGTATTGCCTCCTCCTACTCTCCCTCCCTCCGCGTGCCTGCTAAAGCTTTTACTTCCTTCCCTCGCCTTTTTCCCAAACACCTATTTTTCTCCCTCTCTTTATTCTTCCTCTCTTGAATTTTCTTCCCTTCTCCCTTTCATAAGTCTTCTTCCTTAAGATCTCCCCCGCGTTCTTATACATTTTCTATCCTTTCAATCTTCTCTCTGGATTTCTTCACTTTTTATCTTGATCTTCCATTTTATGCTTTCCATTTTCTCTATCTCTTTTAACTATGCTACGCCACTATCTCTTTCCCATTTTATATTATATGTTGCCTTCTTTCATTCGATCCCCACCTCTTTGGGTTTTATTTCACATTTTCTTGTTATTAATTCCTTAACCATTATATTAGTCCCTTGTAACATGGAGGTTTCGTCTTTGGTAATGGCCGCGCTGCGCAAAACCGCGTTGTGCAAATTTAACACGTAATGGAAAAATCATGTGTTCCTGTAGGCTACGAGATTTCTCGCATCAAATGCATAGATAAAATGCGGTATGCGCCAAATTCGTGACTTGGGGTAATTAAATATAACATCTGATGGGTAAATAAGTGTCAAATTCACTTGATTGTGTGTAATGAAATTCTCGTTGGAGAAACTCTCGTCGGACAAGTGTTTGCAATTTTAAATTCCTTTCCCATTACCTTCTTCCGATTTGTACCTTTCTCCTTATTCTTAAGTTTTAATTTAACCTCTTCTCCCCTTTTCTCCCATTTGTATTCTTCCTTCCACACTTTTATTTCTCTATTTCGTCGCACTCCCACTTTTGTCTGATATTTTTCCCATTGATTCAATTTTTATTTCCTTTTATGTGGCTTCTTCAGCTATCGTTAATGTCTTTCATATTTCTCTTCCTACGTTTATTTTTCTCCGCATTCTTACGTTACTCCCTCTCCACCTGTCATTCTTATCTTCTAGCCTTTCGTTTTCTCCGCTTTCGTCTCTTTCATCCAGTTCGGTCTCCCTCGCCCATATATTGATATCGAGCTTAAATTCTTCTCGTTCTCTCTCTTTCTTTTTCCTTTATTCCCAGTACGGCTTCGACGCCATTACTTTGGTTTTTTTCACTCAATCTGATTGCTATTTCTCCTATTTATTGAATGTATACTACTAACAAACGTTGACCAGGAAAAGTACGCGAGATATAAGCACGAGTTATAGTTATGTAAATTTACAACTGAAAAAAGTTTTAATTGTAAATTCAATTAAAACTACTTAAGAAAGCTTGGAACCGACCACTATTCAGCTATATATTCCAGTTCTTTAATGTATGTAGAAATATTCACCATATGTTGACAGAAGATGAAATTGGTGAGCCATAATTTCGAAATTCAATTTCATATTTCTGTTTAGCGGTAATTTTCCGACATATGTAGACTTTCGAGAAATATAATTAAAATTCGTTTAAGCTTTGAAGAATCTGAAGATATAGGTTTAATTTCCTTTTCAATTTTTTAAAATTCCCCTCATAAGTGCATAGGTTCAATCTAATAGCCTTTATTTCATCCATTAGAATACCGCGGGAAATTGTTTTTTTGTATGGAATTTCTTGCTAATCAAACTCTTGGATTATTATAGCCACTATTCCTTCCACACCGAACACACACACAAGGGGTGAGGAAAACCCGGTGCCGGCATTAGCCTACTCTTTACGAAGAGCACCAAGGGGGCCAACTGCTTAACGTCCCCACGGAGTGCTGACTTGCGCGGTCTCCTCAAATCACACAAGTAGCGGACGGGACGATTCCAGGTTAAAAAATCCGACCTCCGCCGGATTTGAATCTGGGACCGCCGCATGGAAGGCCAAGGCTCTAACCACTCCTCCACCGCCACCTCGGGAAAGTGCATATGCTGCTGACATCGGTTGCTACTATTCCAATTAACTAGCTCTCATTCGATTGAGCTTTAAATTCATTTGTATGTCTACTGGTTGTATCCTAATGCTATACGATATCTGAGATTTTCAAATCATTGGGCAATGTCCCCCCGTAATTCTGGGCTAGGTACTTACGTCGAAGGTATTCTTCGTAAGGTAAGACAAAATAATATTTATTACTAGATAAATCTATAAGGGACAGGTAGTGAGGCTGTCGGCAGTGGAAGGCCTTCTGAGTACGAGTGACGACACGCATTACTTATAGACGCGAATAAAAAGAGGAAGGGAAGAGTAACAGAGTCATCAACGAACATTAATAGGGGAAAATCTGGACAAAATCGCTATATTTTCAAACGCCGGCAGGTCGGAGGACGTAGTAAGGGCAAAAGGCCTGGTATTTCCAGCTTTTGCCGGACGCATGGTTACCCTAGTTTTTCAATCTTCGCAACAAACACTATCCTCGGGATCTCGGCCCCAGTAGCAAGACATTTCCACCTAGTGGCATGAAAATCGGTTATTGGTTCAAAAGATAATGAGGAGGACAGACAGACACAACGAAGAAACAATTAGCCTACACATTTCCATTCTGGAATGTAGGCTAAAAAGCGTCTGGAACAATTATAAAACTTCGAAGTAAGTTACGAATTTCGTGTAAATAAAAAAACAAATGAACAACGAGAAGCGCGTTTAGTGAAGCTGAGGGAAAATCAATCACGCTGTTTGGCAAATGTAACCGATGGAGCACGAGGTAAGTTAGGTTAAGTTTAAATAAATCTTAGCAATAAAATTCTTACCGAAAAATATGGTAGTTGTACGACTGACATTCACAAATTCGCCGATTTTTTTTGTTTTCAAGATGCAATTCCAGTGTAACTACCTCTCATTGTCGGTCTTAAAGAACAATTTGTCTAACGTATTTCCACTTGAGCTTATAGAGCCAGACAAAATTTGTGCAGCCGGTGTAAAACATTCTATCAAAGTAATCCAAAAGAATGTCCTTCAAATGTTTACTGGAACAGCATGGACCCTGAAATTATATCAGATGAGCCATTAAGTTTGTCAGCCTTAGAAAAACGCTTGATTTCCCGTGATTCCTTTTATAAAAATTATAAAATACGATAGCATATTTGGGAAATATGGTTCAATGCTAGCTCCAATATAAATTTCTATGTTGAATAGTAATGTTTGATGCAAATTCATACATTACAATTTGATCTCATTGTCATAACCATGAATTAATTTCACTAAAAAGCAAAAAGTAATGCATAAAATACTTTTTAATTTATTCTCTTTTTTATGAAGCGCAGTAAAGAAAATAAAATAAATTTTTAGGTCCCAGAAAATGTCTGGATCTTTAGGAAGGTTTTCATTAGATATGTTCATGAACCTCTTGAAAAGAAATTTTCAGACTATTTATAATGTAGTGAATAATTTAATCAACATATGCCATGCAACTGGATATTTAGAATGTAGTGAATAATTTAATCAACATAGGCCATACATCTTTTTAAAGAGATTAATGATCATATCTAATGAATATTTTCCTTTAGATCCAGAGATTTTCTGGGACTCAAAGATTTATTTTTTACCTTTCAGTGCGTTTTCTGAAAAAAGAGTTTAAATTAAATTTTTCTAATATATTTTTATTTTATGAGGAAAACCTTTGTATAATATTTCCCTGTTTCTAATCCCTTTACATCGTCGTCATGTTTTTCCTCCTGTCTTTCTCCGACATTCACGGATTCCTTCGTTCGCTCCCATTTGCTTTGAGCGTATATTTCCTGTTCATCCATTCTCTCATTCTCCATTTCTACATCTAGTTCTCATTTTCCCATTCTTCCCGTCTCAATCTCTACAAAATTAGTACCACTTATGGATGGAATCTCGTCCCTTTCGTGTTTGCGCCTAATTAATTTGTTCCTGTCCGTTCACATTCGTCTTCGTTCCATTCATAGGAAGGCCCATGGCAGTTTCAATTGCTAAGCGATAGATATTCAACTCGCACTAGACCTCTGAGATTTCGTCGGAATTCTCATTTCTATCAATTAATATATATTTTTCTCTTACCTATCGCTAGCTCTAAAATTTTTCTTGGTATTTTATTCATTGGAACTTATTTACTGGAAGTTTGGCAAACGAACGCGGCGTGTAAAAACTTTTTAAATGAAAGGAGAAAGTCGCATGAGTTAGAGGCAAGGGAAATATTTTTATTTTCTTGCACCGTTTTCATTTATTCCTCGGCAAATTTTCGCGTTGTTTTTCCATAATAAGACGGTTCATCTCTTTAACCAGGAAAATCTGTACATATTCGTAACTGCCTTTCGAAATAAAAAATGAAATTTTAATATTATTTCCTATGTGACAACAAAATGCCATTTTTGGGATTGTTGAAGAGATGGTATGAAATTTAATAGGCAATTCAACTGTAACGTATTTAGCTGAAAATTTATCTTTATTCATGTAATGGTAAAAATTACATGTACTGAATGTAAAAAGTCGCCGTTTTCATTCAAATAATAATTTTTGTAAATATCATTTTTCGCTTTTGTGGGAAGTTTTCATAAAACTTGAATTACCATTACTTTTGTTATCTTTTCGATGAAATTTGTTAAATTATCCCTATGAATTATGCCAGCATCAAAATCTCATCAGCTATTTTGAAATAACCGATCAAGAGTTTCGGTAACTAATAAATAACTTTTTTAACATTTCTGCATGTTTTACATTGCTGCCTTTTATGAAATACCTTCATAGTTTTCATTTCCTATTCGAAATACCTTTATAACGTGCTATATTTTATTTGCAGATTTTTCTATTCCATCCCTTACGATTTGTATGAATAGCTGATAGGTGTCTTTATTGGCGGAGGAACCACTTTAAAAATTGATTTTAATAAGAACTCCCTTGGTCTATTAGTCGCTTGTTTAAATTATCTACCTCATCCAAGTTCGCTGGAAATCTGGATATTATCAGTAAGGTTCGTACAAACCTCGGTAAAAAATGCTCTTCTGTTTTTATGTTGATACTCCGTTTTTCTTAAGTTGACTTAACCAATCATTAAGATGAGAGAGGCACGTACCCCGTCTTGGCGAATTTATTTACGAGTACAATCTGTCCTTCCATCATAAAAGGGTAATAAATTGGATTCAACACAAAACGTTTCTTTAAAAAGGGAGCGCGGTTCGCAATGGCGTCAGTGGATTTTGCTTGAGTCAGTTTTTGGCGGGCTTGGTAGAAGCGGATAAGGGAGAAAGGACATGCGAAGAAGCAAGGCAGACGCGGGGAAAAGCGTATTTTGAGGCAGAATTTTAGTTTTGATGGGTGCCTTGTTGCGTCCGCAGCGGTGAAAAGTGGTAGGACGAGAAAGAGGGAGGGTCAGGAGAGGAATCAGGTAAAATTTGATGGCTGCGTAGATGTTTATGAAGAGAGAGCGAGGTTTGTGCGCGAGAAAGGGTTTAGTCAAGTGGTGTGGAGGATAAAATAGAGGGTGCGGGGGAGAAGGTAAGACGAGGGAATGAGGATGAAGATGGAAGATATGGAGGAACACTATTAAGTTGGAGGGTAAAAATAGAGCTAGAATATAAAATTGGTTGTCCAAAAACCACATGGGGCCTTTCCAAAAGCAGCGTACTGGTTTTATTTCATGAATATTTGAAATTTAATGAATAGGTTAGGAAAAATGAGATGTTTTTCTAATTATGAAGCAGTGATTCTACATATTTTCGTTAAACTTCTGTCGTTAAATAGTTAATTGATCGTCATGAATAAAATATAAGACGATTCGATGCAGGGGTCGGCAACCTACGGCCCGCGGGGTTCATGCGACCCACAAGAAGCTGTTATGAAAAACATATTCGTGAAATATAAAAAACAATTTTGTTTTTAATAAAAATATAGTCATAAAATCTTTTCCATCAAGGTGTTGAGCGCAATTAAAATGGGCCCATAATAATACTGTAACTAAATTGGACCCCTAAAGATGCAGGTAAAAAAAGGGTTTGGACGATATTGGGCTCTAGTCAGAAAAATTCTTGGGAGAAACTTGGTCCTCAACTTGTAGAAAGAAATGTAACTCGGTTGGGCCAGGGAAGGGAAATTTAAACATGAAGGAACATTCTACTCGGCCCCACCGTGTAGGGTAAGTTAGGTGAAGTGTTTTCGGTTCCTTCTCACGTTCACTGTGTTCCCCCTTTCGGGTTGGGTTGGGTAACGTTCATCTTAATATATCAAAATATTTCACCGTTTTTCCTCGTAGAATTATTTACATACTTGTACATCCTTACTATGATACCTGAACCACGTTCGGATGACAAGTGACGGATCAAGCTGTCCTGGCTGGAAGAGACGTGACGAATCGAGCTGTACTGCTCACTTTCAATAAGTGTTACCTCTTTTATGATCAAGACGAGACTTACGTTGAAACACTGAATGGATAGGTATGTGTGTTGTGTAAACATGTTGTGTGGGCCCAGTTTCGTGCTTTGACCGAACAACGTTGGGGTCCAATTTCTATAGAGGATTAGGCGGCAATCGTCAACAACATTCGGGGAGGTGATTAAATGGGCCCAATTTTTTGCTGCCCGAGGTTTTATCACAAAAGTCTTTAGACCTAAATATACTCGATAAAATACCACGAAATCTTTGTCTTACTTCGATGTAACACTTTCCATTTCCAATGCAGTCCGCTAGCGCATCACAACTATGAATGCGGCATGCCATACTTAAAAATTGTCAACCTCTGATTTAATCTCTCTCCATTGGGGCCTTTCTTGGACGCCTATAATGCTATAGCGGCCCTCATGGAACGACTGCAGTCTGATTGCGGGCCTCGTGTCATCATCAATTTTAAGGGTATAAGGGAATTTTAAATGTTGAATGAGGTTATATTTTCTTCTAACGTAGAAATGGTATATCCAGGGCGTGCTTAAGGTAGGAGTCGATGTGGATAACTTTAGGAATTAAACCATTTGATTAGGATAAAGAAATCAATAAAAAGAGGCAAGGGAATGAGGGTGAGGGGGAGGGATGCATAGGTTTTATTGGAGTACGAGTGATTGGTTGAATAGTAAAAAGAGGACTGTTGGAGGACCATAAGATTGAAAAGGGAGTAAGTGATATGAAAAGAGGTTATTTCGAAAGGATTATGGCTTGCCGATAGGAATTGAGGTAACGAATAAATATGAATTGTTATCCCACCAGAATTCAGAAAGAATTTGTCGACAAACTAAAATAATTTCATTTAATGAGAATCGGCAATGAATTAAATATTAATGGAGCAACAATTTGCCAAAAAGACATGTACTGGCGGATACAGATATGATTAGTAGTATTTCTCCAATATGCACCTAATGTATTTAATTTCAAATTTTATTTACCGTATATATTGTTAGATTCAGGTATTTTGACAGATTATTATTTGTTAGATGTGCAGGTATTAATACGAATAAACGAATAATCTCTTTCAAAAATCTTTTTTTAAACGCATATTACAAAGAATGGCAAAATGAAAGTAAATAGAAAACAGAAAGGAGCGTTCATTTAGTGCCAAAAATCAATAGATATATTTTTTAAATATAGAAGCCACTCTTAAAATGCAGGGAATGGAGCCATTTTAGGCGCGTTTCGCTTCCAGCATGAGCGCTCATTAGCTTCGGTCTGTCCGTCCATCCGTCCGACCGCATGTTTATTCTCGGCTTCTACCGAACGGATTTTTTATGAAATTTATTTATTTATTTAACAAAATCCAAAAACAGGCGCTATTAGGCCGATTACATTGAATTTATAAACAAAAAATAAATTACTAGACAGATAAATTAACATAAAACAACAACAAACAGGAAAAGGAAAGAATGCGTATAATATTAAAAATTAAAACAAAATGCTTATTATTTTAAGGAGAAAAGAACGGTGGTTAAGAGAGCAACTAGTCGCACCCAAGGGTGAGAAATAAAGTGGGAGAGATAGAGTAAATATTAGGATTTGACAATTAAGGGAAGGAAGGACATGGAGGGTGAGAATATATCGAGGGAAGGATAAAGGACGTTTAAGGAGTTGTAGGTGTGTGGAACACGGTGGAACATTGAGTCATGTGATACAGAAAGACGAAATTTAGGTAGGTACAATACATTGTGGATGCGAATAGGATGTTGAGGAACGTGGAGATAGAAGCATTAAAGCAGATCATTGGATCTGAATTTGCCATTCATTACTGAATGTAGGAAAATAAGATCGCTCACTTTTCGCCGGAAAGGGAGAGAAGAGATCCCAAGTGATGACAGTATATCTTCGCGGGTTGAATTACGGAAGGTGGGGACACGATTACGCATTACTGAGAGGAATAAATTGAGATGGCGGTCAAGAAGCTTTAGGTTAGAGGGCGAGGCAGAGTTCCACACAGGTGAACAATAATCATTTATAGGAAGGATGCAGTCAGAGAAGAAGCACTGAAGAGCAAACGGGTCCGTCATCTCAGTGAATCTCTACAGAAGCCCGACAAGGGACATGACTTTGGATGTAGTGCTTTTTATGTGTGCAGAAAAAGTGAATTTTGGATCGTAGACCACTCCAAGGTCACATTGGGATGAGACTGCAGGTATGGATTGGTTAGAAAGGAAGTAAAACGTAGGAATGGGTTTGTTGCGATGGGTGAAGGTTAAGGCGGATGATTTATTAGGGTTAACTTTCATTTTCCAACGAGTGGAGCACTCTGAAATAGAATTAAGAGCGCCTTGGATAGACTGACTATCCGCGGCGCTATCAACTCTCTTAAAAGACCTTGCAATCGTCAGCAAAAACAGGATGTCTCATTGATTAGATATTGCCACGTCCACAGTGTCATCAAGAAAATCAAACAAGAAAGTCGTAATTCGCTTTGAACTCCATGCATATCTACCTAATGGTTGTCAACGTAAGCAATGATATTGGTTACTGAAGTAAATAAGTTCTGCTATAATTACAAAAATACATATAATTTTCTCACGCGTGCGTGAAAGATTTTGTAAGCGGAAGGATCATCTACGACGAAAAAAAGAACGTAAACGTAAATATTACAACAACTGAACTCAAATGAGGTATGTTTTAAATAATTTTTTAGTGGTTGATTAAAACCAATTAAATACATCGGTAAATAAGAATTAAATATTTCCCTGGCAGCATTTAGTCATTAAATTAAGTGTAACATGTTTATTTCTCATTACTCATTACTCATGGGGAAAGAAATTTTTAGTAGACCGAGAGATATAATTTCGTCTCTTGGTGTTTTGCTGTTTATAGGTGAGCGTTCGTTAGTTTCAAATACATACTCCATCGCACGAAACGCGCCTATTTGTGATACACTGCACACTCTTCCTAACTTGTTATATGGTATTTCTATGGGTTTGTTGAGCTTCAGTTGGAATTCATCTGAAATTCATTGCTGTATGGAGCGAGATTTTTTATAACAAAAATTTGAAAAACGTGACGTATTCCATTCATAACTTTTCCGCGAAATTCATATACAAAACATTGCACCTCCATACGGTTGAAACAGAGATGAAATCTCGGTATTTAGCACGCGTTCAAATGAATGAAGTTTAGTTTAACTGCTGAGTTAATAAGTATTTTACTCGTATATTCCCAAGAAGACGCTTATAAGTCGAAAAAATAGTTGTTACATTCTTTGGAGAATTATTGAGGTCGTCTTTTACTTGAATATTTTTTAAAATAAGCACTTCAGAATCATAACTTGAAAAAATAAGTGCTTATCCTGGATATCTGCAACGGTCGTAAAATATAATAAGGTGTCACAAAATAAAAGCAATAGTTTCAATGTATAAAACTCTGCATGTTAATGTATATTATTGGCTACAGATTGTTAATCTGTTGTAGGCTATTTGTTTGAAGTCTGAAGTAGCCGTAAATTTGGTTCTACGTATCAATTTTTATGCTCATATGACATTCCGACTTAAAAAGGAAAAGCGCATTATCGTTATAAAACTAGGTCATTAGACGAAAATTTTTCGTTAAGTAACAAGAAAAATCGGTTCGAAATATCCAAACTCTTAACAATTTATTATAAAATTATCTATTTAAAAATTGGAAAAAAGAAGCTGGAGCCATTTATGACGGCATGCAAACGGGACAACATTCAATTGCTAAAAGCGAAAAGTTCCAAAATGTCGTAATTGATTTACTTGGGCAAAGCGTTACTCGCAAAATTTCTGATCATATAGTTGATGGTGATCAATATGAATATATAAACTAATCAACAAACTGTGTTTAAATTGAAGTTAAAACTGTTGCGTTAAATTTTGAACACGCAAACATCAGAAATCATGAAAACTTAGAACATACTTATCGCGGTGTAGCTGTCGGTCTATATGTGGGTGGTCATAAAGTCCTGGTGCAGTTTTAAATTTTAATTACTAAAGTTATACAAACAATAGAACCATTTAGTAAAAAACATATAAAAGCTCAATTCTTAAAGTTTTATTCATAATTCATTTTAGATCCTTAAACTTTCACGTAGCCGCCATCATTGTTGATACATCTTTGAAGCCGAGTCTCAAACTCCGTGAACACATTACATAATTGATCGCCTGAGATAGCTTGAATTGAGGTTGTTATTCTGACCTTGAGTTCATCCAAAGAACGAGGTTTCGATGAGTAGACAAGCGTTTTGATATGGCCCCATAAAAATATCTAACGGTGTTAGATCAGGCGAACGTGGTGGCCAAGCAATTGATCCGCCTCTACTGATCCACTTGTTCGGGAAGAGGTTATTTAGACACTGTCGCACATTCAAAGCATAATGACAAGGTGCTCCATCTTGCTGGAAGATGGTGTTCTCTGAAAGATTTAATCTCTGCAATTCGAGGATGAAGAAATTCTGCGACATGGAAAGATAATTTTCACCATTAACTGTTGATTCTTCAAAGAAGAAAGGACCGATAATGTAAGATTTTCTGATTGCACACCATACATTAACTTTTGGTGAGTCTCTCTCATGTGTCCGGACTTCTTGCGGTTTTTCTGTTCCCCAGATGCGGCAATTGTGGCGGTTGACCTTGCCACAGACATGGAAAGTTGCCTCATCAGAAAACGTCAACATGTTAAGAAACTCACGGAAATTGTCGATTTCTGATTTGATCTGATAACAGAAATCTATCCACACTTGGTAGACCTCCTCCTTTAACAGTTGAACCAGCTGAATTTTGTAGGCGTGTTTATGAAGTTTCACTTTTAAGATTTTAAGCAATGTTGTTTTGGGAATATTCAGTTCACTAGATGAGCGCCGCAGTGATTTTTTAGGACTGCTGTTAAAGGCTTCCGCGACTTCAGTCACAGTCTCCTCACTGATTCGGGGTCTCCCGGATCGTGGTTTGTCATTAACTGATCCGGTTTCTTTAAACTTTTTCATCCACCTATTTATTGAATTTTTATGGGTTGCATCTTTTCCATAATGAGTAGCAAACTTTCTTTTCACAGCTGTAACCGATTTCAATTCCCTAAGCCAAAGCACACCATTTCTTCAACTGTCGCCATTTGGGGTTATCCAATATCTACAAATTAAAATAAATAAAGATAAGATTTATATCAATCAAATTGTTAAATAAAATACTTTAAAAATTGAGCTTTTATATATTTTTTACTAAATGGTCATATTGTTTGTACAACTTTAGTTATTAAAATTTAAAACTGCACCAGGACTTAATGACCACCCTGTATATTTTCCGAAATAAGTCGACGGATAGAGGATATCATTATATTGAGATATCGTTAAACGTTCAGTATATTTATTATTAGAAGTAGTTCTTTTTGCAGTTTTCACTTCGGAGCGCCTTTCAGAATGGATCGCGATCGTCGGACATTTTATGGCATTCTTAGACAACGGCAACGTGTATTTGTACCTTGTGGCAAGATGCCGACATGATATCCCAAGTGCATCATCCCTATGTACCCCCAAAGTGATTATCCTGGAAAAAACTACATTCCAATGGACAAGTGCTTTCCCGACTAGCTTCATCACGGCAAACCAGTGGACTTCTTCAGAGAACTTGAGCCGTGACAGTAGCTCGAACCCTGATTGCCAGAGCAGGCAATCCACCACGTGTAATATTCCAATTTTAAGTGTCTTGACAAATAAGTGTTCAATAATAATAATAAACTATCTTGAAAGAGACAACGAAGGAGTGTGTTCTGTGCTTCATTCATGATCCGGGAACAGTGCAGGGAATAAGGTGACTTAGAAACTTACCCTCCCCAACCAATTGAAACTTTTATTGGTCCCGTTTTCATCATTTTTCCCAGGGAGGATGTGGCGATTTTTTCCTCCCCCCCCCTTTACTCCCGCACTTATACGATAGCACTTAACGAATCGCATGTA
Source organism: Tanypteryx hageni (assembly GCA_028673005.1). Classification (NCBI taxonomy): domain Eukaryota; kingdom Metazoa; phylum Arthropoda; class Insecta; order Odonata; family Petaluridae; genus Tanypteryx; species Tanypteryx hageni. Next base: position 62,479,807 of record CM054115.1, on the reverse strand, counting down.
CGAACATGCAAGTACGAATATCGCTAGTTCGAATATCGCCGATATTCGTGATATCGCCGGACTGAACACCACGCCCACGAACGCCACGCCACGGTCGACACGCCCTCCCGTGGTGCCTCTCTGCTTTATATACTCTAATTACCCCTCACCTCTTCAACCTTCCCTCTTTCCCATGGTTATGCAAGGACAGAAGAAAAGCGACCAATCACCGGGAATAATTCAACCATTTCGAATTACCCGCCTGACGTCATTACCTCCCTCCTTCACCACCGGCGTCACGTGACAGTCCATTCCGATAGTGGCCTTCCGAGCGACGAGACGCACAGCGGAGCAACGAGTGAAGTCGACGCAGGTGTCCCACTCTCGAGTCCATACTACCCGAGAGAAAAACATTCAGTGTTGAGTGGACATTGACCTACCGGGAGCCGGAAGAGGATAGTAACTATTGGATGTGATTTAACTGACATTAACTAAGTTTCGTTTCGAATCGCCTTCACCTACGAGGTGTATTTTGTAATTGTGGTATTACTTAAATCTATTCAAATTCAACTGCTGGATTGTTATATGTCTATATTTCTATGTTCTATTTATAGTTTGTCATTAGCACTTAGCACATCAGTGGATGTTTTTGCACCGAAAATTATAGTTCGCTGCAACCTACACAAAGCACATAAATTTGCCGACATGGTTAATATTGCGTAGATGAGCGTTAGAATATCTATGTACGATACGATAAATTCTCGTCGGAATGATTGAAACAAAGTTACGAAGTATTCATCCATGCGATTTTGCATGACGAACTTGATAATTTAATTAAGATGTAAATTTCGGATTTCCAATCATTTTGGCGTTGCTTTAAAACGATTTGAGGAAATGAGGTGGAGAGGTAATCCATCCATTAAAATCTAAACGAATTTCACACTTACAAATGTGCGTGTGTATTCTTCCAGATCGAAGTTAATAATGCATAATGCGTGGTGATAGATATACAAATAATTGGCATTCATGAAATTATTTATATTGAAGTTTTCTCTGAAAAATAATTAATCGATTTCAGAAAAAATGAAAAATTGATTGTGACTACACTAATATTATGGCATGCTCTCTCTACTCGGAAAATCACTGTAACAATGTCGAGCAGGAGTAGATATAGACGGGAAAGAAGATAGTTGACAAACACGCGTCTCGTCGCATTGCGTAAGACCAGTTGTGAAAACTAGACAATAACTGAGCTTACAACCAGTTATATCATCATGTCACTGAACGATATACAGTTATTGTTTTAGACAAATGGAATATTGCTTAGAAACTTTTGTGTCATCAAGTTCTGTGACTGAATACATTTCATTCAAATCCTTGAATCCTTTTTTTTAGGCTGTCTTCCAAAGGAAACATAGCCTTATGAAATGGTCCTGTCTGTGTGTGTGCATGAATGTGTGTGTCCCCTACTAACAACTTTTGCACCAATGCATTACATTACATTACATTGCAATGGACCGATTTTCATGAAACTTGGTATGAGGCTTGTGCTGCCAAGGCCTCTCTCCGGGCTATATTTTATTTGGCGAAGATTGAAGTCCCGGCTTCGATACCAGGAACGTTTATCCCTATTTTTTCATAAAGGACATCTTAAATTCATCGTGCAGAGATGTGTGCTTTTATATTTTAAAATATCTTAAAATTGTGATATCGGAGAGAGTTTTTTACCGCTCTAAGGGGAAAAGAATGTAGATTATAATTCTTATCGCAGAATTTTTATAATTGACCCTATTTTCTTGAATTTATACTAAAACATAGCGTTTTTGCGTTTTAAATCGCATTTTATTGGATTGTTGTCATGGAAATGATTATTACCGAACTTGGTTTGAGCATAGAGAAGTGAACAAATGGGTTATTTTCTTTTCTACTCGATTGCCATTCAGCAATGGACAGTTGATCCATACATATTAGCTTATAAACATTAACATTTATTAAGTTCGTTTATTTAAAAAATACATGCAAAATATAATGTCGGATAGAGATTTTCACATTGCTTTTAGTATTTTAAACCTGATAATGCTCTCTTAATTTGTTTTCCAATTTTTCTCTATCATTGATAAACTAGGAACTACAAGTGGTATTTATGGTAGAAGAATTCCTCGGAATAAATAGCTACTGAAACATTTCCTGTCAATATAAGTAATCAATTCGGGACGTCAACTTTGGGAAACCAGCCTGCATTAGTCCTGGTTTGGACTTCTTGTTAACATATCGGTAAGAATAAAGTACCATCATTGCTGCGTGATTTGGGTATTCTAAGCAAGATTTTTATTCCGTGTGATACCATATACAAATACGAAATCTATTCAGATTCTGAAAATTCTTTTATCCCAAGGAGCCGTGCTCAGACGGAAAACTACAGAAGACCCACTGCAGACACAAAATTATAAAAACCGTTTCTTTGGAAACGGGGACACTTAAAATCGCGCATATTCGTCAAAATATCGAATTCAAATTTTGATCACGATCAAGGTACGTTCGGTATAAATTCCTTGTATGGAGAAGTAAAAATAATTAAGGGGTGAATAATGTCTTCGAAATGATATAACAATATAATAAGTTCCGCCAACTTAGTCTAGTCGTTAGTCAACAAGGTAAATAGCGCGCCCTCAATCTAATCAGTCTTTACTTGCTTCTCAGTTGCTGCCGTAACGAGAGGCAGAGAGACATTTTTCTCTGATTTCTCGGTAAAGGCATTCAGACATGGAAGAAGCCGAGTAAGAAGTTTGAGGACACACCTTCCGGTCCACGGAATAAAACCGCGGAAAGTAGAAGCATGAACCCGATACAACTTCTTGGTCTTTCCATCGGATCTCCGAGTTCTTTCCCTTCCGCCTTTCTCCCCCACCCGCTTCCTGCCGCTTCAAAAACTTTTCCTTCTCATCCTTTACCACAGTGCCTTTTTAAAATTCTAAGCTCCCTTCCCCTAACATACCTTCCATGGCAACCCTTTCCCAACCCGCAAAATCCACACCTCTTTCGTGTAATTAAAAACTCCTTTTTCTTTTCTAAGCTTTCTCTAACCCTCTCCTCAATTTTAACATCCAAACACATGCGTGTCAAAATCTATGATGACGTGTCCGGGCAGTAATGATGTGATACTCATATCATTCCCTGTTGGCGTGGCTGATGTAGGGAGTAGATCATGCATGGAAATGCGTGTGATATTTTGAATTTCGAAAAACTAATCTTTTATCTCTATGTTATTACACAAATATGGTGGGAAATAAATTTATCATGTAATTGTAAGTGATAAAAATCTCTTATAATTATTCAAAAATTTACTCCAGTTTAGTGAGCATTACCATATGGGGCGCTGTCTTGTAACCGTCTGGTCACTGACTTGGATTGAGGTTCCATGAACTATGTGTTTGTAAGTGCAGGAGTTTATATGTCTCCGGTGATGAGAAACATCCGTTAAGCTGAACAATTTTTCTCGGATTTTATTTTTTCGATCATTATATAAGATTTTATTTCCTGACGATTATTTATATTTATCGACTAAATAAATCTTCACATGATTTATCAAAAATGCTGGATTAATAAAGTCATAAAAAAATCCTCATTTTCAGGAAAATAATCGTTAAATCTTGATGAATTTTTATAAATTAATTTTACATGCAGAACAACTTGCGAGATACGTTCAGCCACATTTCCGTCTTCTCCACGAACAGAATACTATTTTTTAATAATAAAACATTTCAAAATTTACGGGTGCTTAATTTTTTGACTTGTTTACTGATCATTAAAGCAATCTTATAGTCTGATTTTATTCTATTGCGGTCCTTATTAGACACCTATAATGCCGATTCCGCTCCCTTAGAAATACTACGGCCTCAATACGCCTCCGATACATCATCGATCCTGAGATGTCTGCACTTACATTTCCCGCCCATTATCGTCCTGACCTTCACACCCCTCGTCACTCTCCCCGAAGCCCCTGATAGTCCCAATCAAGCATCATTCCCTTTTGTCCCACCTAACCCACTCCTTTCCTTCCCTCACCATACCTAACCACCTAAGTAGCTCCGATAGCTATTTAAAATACTGGAAAACTGAATTCACGCTCGATCATCTGTGGCAATTCACCATTGGCATATCAGAAAAGCGTTATTTTTAGAATCTGTAGCGAATTATATGTAGTCGAAATGAGAATCTACATTTCCCGAATTGGTTATTTCTATCGGATCTACCTTATTTAGCATTTTGATTCCAGCCATTCGGCCAGATCGATATTTCGATTAAACCGACCATAAATAACAAAAAAACACCATGCGCTATATGCGGTGTACATGAAACGTACGGAGTTCTCCAGAAAGAATATTTTTTAAATCCGACAAAAATATTCCGAAAAAATTGAAAGCGGGCGTATTTTGGATTACATTTTTTCACCTTTTTTCACGAAGCGCAGTTCAAGGCCACGGACGGAACCAGCGCCGGCGGAATAATTTTTTTCCCGATAATTACGATCCTCGACATGCGCAGCGCTTTGCGCAACAGGCTGTGGGGGAGGAAGTGGGCGAGCTGCAGAAAAATAAAAAAAAACAATCGGGCCGCATATGATTCATGCTACGACCGTCTCGCGGAGAGAAAAAAAATAATGCGACACTCTCGGGGATCCCGAGTCGCGATTCTGAAAAAAAAGCATAGCTGAAAGGGTGTTGCGTGCGATTTTGATCAATTTTTTTCTCTAGATCAAAAGCGAAAACTTTAAGCTATCAAGCGTTCTCCGCGATGCCAAAGCCCTTCCCGTCATCCATCCTTTCACTCTCTCCTCCTTCCATTGATTTCCTCCTCCACTCATCTCTCTCTCTCTCTCCTCGCATCTCATAAAAACCCTCTTCCCGTCCTTGCTTCCACCGCTTCGTGATATTATAATCCGCTGCGGTGGGATTTTAAGGGACCTTTTTTTCCTCGCCTCGTTCTCCTTCAGCAGCCCATGACCAAGAGGCAGAGAATGATCGATCGATTGTAATTTTATATCGCGCGCGCACTTACCAGCGGAACGCCTTCCAAAAAAACCCTGTAACCCGTCCCTTCTCGCCCTCCTCTCTTCTGCTTCGCCCCCGCTCCTCCGTCCTATTCAAAATTCCCTGAAACATCTTTTGCCAACTCCGCCCGACCTTCTTCCGATTTTTCTGTCCCTTCCACCTTGTTCCTCTCTCCACATTTTCTCCTTCCTCATTACATCTCACTTTTCCTTTTTTGAGATATTTTTTTTTATTTGCCCCTTCGAATATGGTAATATATGTGGGTGTGTGTGTAATGTTTTATCGTTAAATGAAACATGCATGATTAAAAGGATCTCGCGTGCGTTTCTTTATGGTTATGCATTTAATTTTTATTTAATTGAAGAAAAGGCGTGTCCTTTTGTCCAACAATGAAAAATTGAATTAACAGGCTTAATTACATGTTACCCTGCATGTCATCTAATTGGTGGGTGGCAAGGGGTTCAATGCCCCAAAACCTACCTAAAGATTGTCTATCGCAGGTTGAAATTTTCTATTGTGATCTCGTATTGTCCTTGGAAAGAACGAGCCTAGATAACGCTCCGTTCTACGATCGGTCTCACGTATCTTATCGTCACGGTCGTTTCTACCTATATACGTTGGTGCTTCAATTATTCCTACATACCTCGTCTTTTAGACATTCCGATCTATATTTCTCCAGAAACCGTAACCTTGAGTTCAATCTACGATCCTCCAGTGGTACCCAGTTCAAATCCCTCAATAATGAGGTGACGCTTTCCTTATGTTCGTACGTTTGTTTTGCGAATATGGCTGCCATGCACTGCACTATTTCTAATTGAATTATATGTCCCTTCTCGTAAGGATCCCATATACATGAGTGGTATTCCACTTGTGGTCTAATCATTGATGAGTAACATGTTTCACATACTTTTTATGTAGTGTTCCTTACTATTCTACATATGAAAGCCAGTTTTGTTGGCCGCGCCTATAACTCGACGAATGTGCATGTCCCATGAAAGACCTCGACAAATGGTTACTCCTTAATATTTTACATACTCAGCTACTTGTATATTTATTCCATCTATTTTATACTAGAAACCTACTTCTATGTTCTTACTTTTCTAGAACGTAACTGCGGCACATTTAGTGTAATTAATTTCTATTTGCCATTATTTGCACCAGGCTGAAATGGCTCTTAAGTCTTCACGCAGCGACTGATGGTCCTCCTGGTTTTTTATTTCTTTATAGAGAACGGTATCATCGGCAAAAAGTCTAATTTTACTACGAACTGCCGAGCAGATATCATTTACATAGATTAAGAAAAGTAGAGGGCCCAATGCAATTCCCTGAGGAATACCCGCAACTTTAACGGGGGACGAGTATTTCCCATCGATGACAACTATCTGTTCTCTATTGGAGAGGAAGTCTCTCACCCAAGGGACAGTTTTTGGATTGATACCATATTGTCCTAACTTCGCAATTAATTTCTTGTGGGATACTTGATCAAACGTGTTTCTGAAATCAATGAATATGGCATCTGCCTGAGTATTTTGCTCTCCGCATCGCAACAAATTATCCACGATCAGGACGAGCTGCATTTCGTATGATCTTCCTCTCCGGAATCCGTGCTGGCATTCGCTAAGCAATGAGTGACTATCTAAATAGCGCATTAAAGAACTAAAGATTATGTGCTCAGGTATCTTGCACGATAATGAAGTTAAGGAAATTGGCCTATAATTTTCGGGGTTTTCTTATTCTCCGCCCTTATGTATGAGTGTAACGTGTGCCATCTTATAATCTTTAGGAACGACACTTTCCGTAATGGATTTCTCGAATATAATTTTCAAATACCTCGCGATTTCATAAGCTAACTTTTTCAATACTCACGCCCAGGAGATTTATTTGGTTTAATTGAATGAAGTTGAAGCGCAATACCATTTACGGAAAATACCAAATCTTCCATCAAGTCGTCCTGACGATAAGATAACACGTAACAATCGATTTTTTGACTTACAGGCATTTACTCTTTTTCAAATTAAAATTGGAAATAATTGACCTGCGATCTTTCAACCTCGGCTGTTTTAAAGAAAAATGAATAACCTATGTTAATCTTGTCTTCACATTTTGCCTACAATAAAGAATCGCTCAAGGTCTACGATTAAATCATATTTATGGAAAATTTAAGCTTTTTAACGATATATTGCCTTGCCGAGCGTATCATTGTGTAACCTCAGGATTTTAATCCTTATAGGTACAATATTCGTAAGGAATGCGTGCTTTGAATGCTTTAATACTAGAGAGAGAGAGAGAGAGAAGAGAAAGATGAAGAAAGAAAGAAAGAGAGAGACAGAGAATAAGTGAGGAAGAGAGGGACAAAATTAAATGTTCCGTAAATTAAAAATAATATGAGGCGAATACGAATTGTATAGCGTAATGTATATCTTTTTCATACAATTTCTATTCTTCCAAAACAATATTTACTTTCCGGGACACTCTATTATGTGAATTATATATTTATTGCTTCACTTTTCGTGCATTTAAAAGTTGGTTACGTTAATTTTTATTTCAATTTTAACTTAATACTTAATTCACGCATACCCGTCATATTTGACGGAAAATTATGCTAGTCTATATTAATAAAAGGCGGCGTGTATCGGGTCTGGTACGTTTCATCGCCGAGTCGTTTCAGCGCCAGTCCAATTCATCGTAGAAACGATTCAGCGTCGGCCGTTTCATCGACAGTAGATAAATTATTAATATATTTCTTCTGTATTTATACGTAACGTACCGTGCTAACCTCAATTAAAATTAAATAATACTTTATTGTTTTATATGCAATTATTTATTACCGTAGCTCTGCAGCGGAAATATTCGCAAACGGTACTTACTTTCCGAATACGCCTCGCATATATATTTTCCATTTTTACAGTTAAATAATTGTTTGTTTGAATTATGTATTTAATTCGGAAAATACTTAACGGGAAAATATGATATTTTTCCAATAAATAGCACAGTTAAATGTTATGTTTTTTGCGGTTACTGTAAATTAGTGAAATATACTCATATTAATTGTTTATTCTATATTACGTTTGTAAAAATTGGATGATTACAATGATTTATTTTTAAAGTATAATTTTCACTGTCCCGCTCCCCTCGTGGGATAAATAAAGTATTTATTTCTAATTTAAGATAGCACGTCTAAATGTAACTGTATCTATAAAGAAATAGAATAATAATTTATCTACTTATGATGAAAAGGCCTGCGCTGAAACAGCCGACGCTGAATCGTCCCTAAGATGAAACGCCGACGATAAATTGGCGGCGATGAAACGTCAGCGCTGAATCGTCCCATTCCGGCGTGTATCTGTGTGTGTGAACAGCATTTCTCGAAAACCACGAAACTTAGAGGCTTACATAAAACTTGGTACACTTATTAATGGAACCTTGAGGATGTGCACCTCGGAACCGGAATTTAGATTTTTGGAGTGAGAGGGAAGGGGAGGGTGGTGCCATAAAAATCATACCCTACGGCATTTCATGGAAACGAAGAAATCTATAGATTTAAAACTTGGTACACTTACTAAAGAGACCTTGAGGGTGTGAACCACGACGCAAGAATTTTGATAACTTGGGAGGAGGGAGATGCCGTACAAATCATAACATACAGCTGAGTTTATCTTAATTCATTATAAAATCCCGTCCTATACAGATGGTGGACAGTGCTGTTTTCAGAATCAAACCCAGTACCCAATGGTATATAAATCGGCATTTTTAAATATAATCACGAAGAAAGCCGCCACACAAAATATTTGACTTTAATTAATACTAAACAAAATATTAACTTGATATTATTACGAAGGCTTCCGCGGTGTTTTCGAGCTCCTTCCATGTTTTTCGGTATTCTACCGCCTGTTGAGTCTTTTAATGACGACTGTTTCGCACCCATTCCAGATGGCATCTTCCTTGAAGATGCCATCTGGAATGGGTGCGAAACAGTCGTCATTAAAAGACTCAACACGCGGTAGAATCTCGAAAAACATGAAAGAATATGAACTTGATATATGAATGAAAATGGGACCTATTCCTTCAATACTGGATGAATTTTGTTTCTCTTACGGCCGGTGAAAAGTCTTCCTGTGACCTTCTTCGGTAATTGGAAATAAACGGAAATTGTATTAAGCACTGATAAGTCCTCATTTCCAGGGAACAATAACTATCCACTGTTACTCATAATAATAATAGATATGAAGCAGTACTGATCTCTAACGAACGATGACAACACGTTCGAATTGTAGATTCACTTCGACCTTTCTCAAATACCTTGTTAAGTTAGACTGACGAACAGTGGATAGAATTCGAGATTGAGGGGATGATGGAATTGGAACTTGCAGAGCATCGACCTATAAATGAGGAAAACCCACTCCAGTGTAATATCTAAATCAATGTTTCGAAGTACGAGGCGCTGTGGGGAGGATAAGAAATGGTAGAGGTCATAAACTACAAGCGGCACATTTATTTAAGCTTCCTTCCTCATCCTACACACTCCTTGTCACGTGCTTCCTGGAGAACCATTTCTTTCAAAAATTGTAGGAAAACCCAAAGAACAATCGGTAGTGGTCAGGATAGCATTTCTTTCGCGACAAGGCGGCAAAACTGGTCCAGCGGGGGACAAGCAAGACGGGGGAAGGGATTTTAGGCCACTTTCCCTTGCTCAAGATACGCTGTCTGAAAAAAATGCCACTAGAACATAACCCTGAACCGTCTGTTAACGAAATAACGAAATTTATTTTCTCGTTTTCGTTACGTTTTCCGTTACAGCTATTTGAAAATTTTCGTTAACGTTTTATGTTACGTTAATCCAAAATAATTCCGTTATTTCGCAACGTTACACGTAACGTTTTCTAGCACTACTTAAAACTCAAGTTTTTCTTGTTAGCTTATCATTATTTTTTATTTGGAAGACTACCAAACCTGTTTTGTTTGTTTGATTATATATATATATATATATATATATATATATATATATATATATATTAACTAAAGGAAAAGAAAAGGTAGTGATGAGGGTGGCAACAAGGTGTTGAGGGAAGCCCAGCGGACACTCACCAAGTTGAGGACCAAGCTGGCAGGCTGCTGGGGGCGTCGAAGAGACATGTAAAACACACGAACACAAAAACACACGCAAGCTTATCGGGCCTATGCCCTTCTTCACGAAAGAGTAACGTAAAGTGACACACTGGGCGGGGAATGACAGGGTGATGTGGGAAGGTTGATGATTGGAGGAGGTGGGGAGTAGGAGGGGTGGATAGCCAATAAAGAGGGAATGTGATGAGGTAGAGTGCGAATAGTTACAAAGTAACAAGGAGACATTGTAAGGGGGCTAATAGGGTTAGCGGAGGTTGAGGCCAGGCGGAGAGAAAGAGTCGAGAAGATGGATATGTGCTAGTTCCCAGTGTCGGAGAAAGGGGGCAGGAGTGTCATAGGGTAAAGCGCGAATAATCCTAACATTGTAGGAACTATTGAAGGGGACATTGTGGGTATTAGTATGTAATGCAACTGGGAGGGGGCGTCTGAGAGAGACGCTATTCCGGTGACCGTTCATTCGGATGTTTAACGGATTGCTGGTAAGGCCTACGTAAAACGCGGGACAAAGGGTGCAGGTAAGGAGGTAAATGACGTTACGGGTGGTGCAGTTGCTTCTGGAGGTGATGGGGTAGGTGATGTTGGTGGAGGGACTCGAGAAAAAAGATGATGGTAGGTGGATAGGGCAAGTGAGGCAGCGAGGTTTTCCGCAGGGGTGGGAACCTATTGCAAGAAACCTTGTTGACATCCATATATATATATATATATATATATATATATATATATATATATATATATATCAACTTACGGAAAAGGAAAGGTAAAATGAATATATGGATGCCAACAAGGTGTTGGGATGAGGAAACCCAGTGAGCACTCACCAATCAGACGACTTCAGGTTGGCGAGGCCCCGGGGATGTCGAAGCGACACACGTAAAATGACACAAAAACACAGAAACATCACAAACGTAAAGCTTTCGGAACTACTCCTTCTTCAGCTACAGATATATATATATATATATATATATATATATATATATATATATATATATATATATATATATATATATATATATATGGATGTCAACAAGGTGTTGGGATGAGGATGCATCCCAATTCTCCGCAGGACCTCACCCCCACGCATACCGCAAACCCCTCCCAGCCAGATGACGTCCTGAACCTTTCCTCTCATGTTCTTAACCCCGCCGAGAATGCCCTCCTTTCCCGGGGCTCTCCTTCTGCCCCACCATAAAATTTGACCATTTTTGTCTCCTTGCCGACATACAAGCCTTCGTACGCTTACTCCGCCTCAAAGCCGCCCCACCCACATCTGACTCCTCATCTTCCCCCGACTCACTTCCACAATCCCTTTCTGCCTTCAAACCCCCTTCCCAATACATCCCCCCTCTCTTCCTCCCCACCATCCCATCGAGCAATATGCTAATTACATAATTCACGCAGTCGCCCAGCCCAACTTTCCCGACCTCCTTGACCACAACGACAATTTGACGAAACCAGAAAGACACGCAATTTCTACGTTGAAACGCAACGACAAAATTATTATCCTCCCTGCAGACAAAGGTACCACCACCGTGGTAATGGACCGCTCGCATTACAAAGACGAAGCCCTCCGCCAACTATCTGACCAAACTTCTTACCTTCCTCTCCCCTCCAACCCCACTGACCGCCACTCCTCCGAAATTTCTGCATATCTGCGTTCCGTGGGAAAACAAGAAGGCCTCTCTGATTCCACCATTTCCCTGATGATCCCCAACACACCCCGGACCCCAACCTTCTACCTACTCCCAAAAATCCACAAACCCAACATCCCCGGCCGCCCCATTGTTGCCAGCTTTAATTCTCCCACGGAACGCATCTCTGCCTATGTTGACTCCCACCTACAACCTCTCGTCCGTCAAATCCCATCCTTCATCAAAGACACAAACCACTTTCTACTACGCCTAAAATCACTCCCTTCCCCTCTCCCACCTAACACAATTATGTCCACTATAGACGTCTGCTCCCTCTACACCAACATCCCTCACAACCAAGGACTGTCCCCCCTGAGAAAATTACTGGACTCCAGACCACCTGACACAAGACCATCCTCCCATTTCCTAACGAAGCTGGCTGAAATGGTGCTCCAAAAAAACAACTTCTCTTTCGGAGGGCGCCACTACCTACAAATAAAAGGTACCGCGATGGGCACTCGCATGGCGCCCTCCTATGCCAATGCCTTCTTAGGTGAATGGGAGGAACGCTTTCTTGACGTTTCCCCCAGACCACTCCTATGGTTGAGGTATATTGACGATATTTTTCTTCTCTGGACACATGGACCCGACTCGCTACAATCCTTTTTACAACGCCTCTCATCCCACCCCACGCTTTCCTTCACCCACCACTCCTCTGCCTCCAACATCACCTTCCTGGATGTCGATCTCTCCATCCGGGAAAACAAAATCCACACCAGGGTGCACCTCAAGCCTTCCAACCGCCTTCAATATCCCCAGTTCAACAGCTGCCATCCCCTCCACACCAAAACCTCTATTCCCTATGCCCTAGCCCGACGAGGGCGGAGAATTTGCTCGGACAGAGATTCCCTGTCCGAGTACTGCTCCACCCTCGAACATGCCTTCTTACAGCGCGGATACACGCCGGATCTGATCCGAGACCAAATCCGGCGGGCAGTCGCACCCGCCACCCCTAACTCCCACCCCATTACCCACACCACCACCGATTCCACCCTCCAACTCACCCTAACCACCCTGTATTTCCCCGGCATCCACGACATTCTGAAAAACATCCTGAAAGCCGCCCACCTTATCCTCTCATCCTCCCCTCACCAGATTCCATTTCCCAGACCACCGATGCTCTCCTTCCGCCGTCCCCCTAATCTGGCAAATATTCTATGGAAGAAAGAACCCGCAGCACCCACGCCTTTACACCCTGCCGGATCTTACCCCTGCGGTAGACCCCGATGTCTAACATGCCCAATAAACCCCCCTGCAACTCCTTCTCCAGTCCCACAACCAACATCACCTACCCCATAACTTCCACCACCAACTGCACCACCCGCAATATCATTTACCTCCTGAGATGCACCCAATGTCCCGCCTTTTATGTTGGCCTCACCAGCAATCCCCTCAACATCCGCATGAATGGCCACCGCAACAGCGTCATTCTCAAACGACCGCTGCCGGTGGCCGTTCATGCGAACAAACATAATATAAAGTTTAACAACTGCTTCACAGTGAGAGTCATTCGCGCTCTCCCCGACAATGCTTCGGCTCCCCAACTCCGTCAGTGGGAGCTTTCGCATATCCATCTCCTAAACTCCTTCACTCCCCCAGGCCTCAACCTTCGATAGCTTTTCACACCCTTTCTGTCTTCTCCCAACACCCTACCCATCCCCAACCCCCTCCGTTTCCTCCAATCCTCGACCTTTCCGCACTACCCTTCCACCCCTATGCCTCCACCCAGTGTCACCGCCATCAGTTCTCTCTCTGTAGCTGAAGAAGGAGTAGTTCCGAAAGCTTTACGTTTGTGATGTTTCTGTGTTTTTGTGTTATTTTACGTGTGTCGCTTCGACATCCCCGGGGCCTCGCCAACCTGAAGTCGTCTGATTGGTGAGTGCTCACTGGGTTTCCTCATCCCAACACCTTTTTGACATCCATATATTCATTTTACCTTTCCTTTTCCGTAAGTTGTCATATATATATATATATATATATATATATATATATATATATATATATATATATATATATATATATATATACATACATACATATATATATATATATATACATATATATTAAATTTTCGTTCATCGTATATCTCGTGGATAAAATTTGGTCTAATTTAGTGTGCATAATGAAAAATTTTGCCTGACCTAAATTCTTTAGGTGTAAACTTCGCAGAAAAATCAAATTTCCCCTTTTTCCAGTCGATATGTTTGCATTTAGCTCCACTTTCTCCTCCTTCTTCGCCCACCACCACCCACATTCCGCGTACTTCATAATTCAACTTGATGTGTATATTCCATTCGACTTCACGGAAAACGTTTCACTTTTTCGTTGCGGTTATGTCGTTAACTTCTTGCATACAATTCCCTCTCGAGAGACCGTAATTTTTCTTTCATGAATCTTTCAAGATGCTCCATTCTTCCCTCTCCCCAGGTGAATTTTACATAGCTAAACATGAAGTTTTTTGGCATGACGCTGATGTGTTTCTCCGCTCACGCGATCTCATGACTCTCGAAATGGATGGGTGCAATATTTTTTCCTGAAAAACCATCAAAAGTTATATTCGCTTTATTCAACTCTCACGGCGTTTGTTAAAAGATCTCTGGGAGTGATTTTCTGTCGGCAGAATGTAAAGATGGGTTACATGTGAGGCACTTGTCGTGGAATTAACAATTTATATCCATTAACTCATGGGGGAAATATTTATCTCTTTAAGTGCTACAAGTTGTAAGTTACAACTTGTAACTGCAAAATAATTGAAGCTATTCATTACGACCGTTTGCGGTATTGAATTAGAGTTCATCTGAAGTGTCTCCCAAAAGTCCCTTTGTCTCTGTTTTTAATTTTGAGTAGCATGAAAAAGCGCACTCCTCTATTTAAAACCTACTTTGGTCACACATTTTCGAATTTAAACAAACATAGAATTTAAAAATTACGCACCAGGGGCAAATGGACTTATGGGATACCCATAGATACAGATGTTCTTGATTACTATTATAAATAATAGTGAAGACTAAACAAACCATAAATATGACATTAACTATATAAAAATAAATATAACAACAAATATAACAAGTATAACGTATGTGATTTATATTTACTACTCAATCATAGAACGTGGATATAAAGGGACGTTTGGGATACCCTGATTATAGAAATACAAAGGAAATAATCTCTGGTTGAGTGACAACACTCGTAATAAATTTAGCTAGTTCATCTTTGAAATGAATATATTACTAAATTTTTCGGAGAAACGATGCGGCACTTATAAGATCCACAAAGTTGAATTACTGGCCAAAACTGAATTCGACACTTCTAAGAAAAATCTAGGACCTAATTCAAATCATATTTTTCCACGGACAGGAATATAATATCCAAAAAAATAACTTTATTCTGAAAATGTCCTATTCCATAATGTTTTCCGAGGGATCTGACAATTTACACGCTCCAACCGTAAGAAGTCCTCCTAATTAATATTTCGCGAGTCGTCAGAGGCAGACTTTTAATTTCCGTGGAATTATGAGTACGGCGCACGTTAGTGGAGATGGAGGGGTGGAGTGGCCTATTCGTTTCTGCCTCCTGTATCGTATTTCTCCCCTCCCCCTTTCTCCGTTTTCCCTTTCCCTCCAGCTCCCTCTTCGATGCTACATCTCTTCCTACCTCTCACAACGCCTTCCTCCCCCTGCTACGCCTAATCTCTTTTTCATATCTACTTGAGGCCGGCTCTCTTAGACGAGGCCTGTCATCCTCCAAACTCTTTCCTCCCATACCTCTCTCCCTCCCTCCCCATTCCATCCCTCCCCATTCCATCCCTCCCCATTCCATCCTCTCTCTCTCTCTCTCTCTACCGTTCCCTCTCTCGACGCAATCTTCCACATCCGCCATGCCTCCTCAAAAAATTTGACTCATCCTCATGTTTGCCCAATCATCTACCGACCTTCCTCATCTCCCCTCTTCCTCCTCCGAACCCATCCCTCTCTTTTCTCTCCCTTCCTCTCTTCCTTGTTCTTAATCCTTTATCGCTGTACTTCTTTTGTTCTCTCCTTCCTACTTACCAAGCGCTGCTCCTTACCTCTCCCACTCCCGTCTGCAGAGTCAGCTTAAATCCATCTCCTCTTCTCCTTCTCCCTTCTTCGTTTCCATCCCTCCCCAGCGTCCCCTTGCCCTTTCCCTCTTCTCTGCTTCTCGGCGATGTCTTCTCTTTCCCCCTTCTCCATTCTCTTCTCTCTCTCTCTCTCTCTCATTCTCTCTTATTCAAACCGCATTCATACCCCTTTTGCTTCTTCATTCATGCCATCACTCCCCTAACCTCCTACCATTTTTCGTGAATTTAAGTATTTATTATCGATTGGTGGTGAAACAGTTTTGGCATAGGCAGTGAAACCCAGATTATTCGTGTAAATTGGGACTTGGGTGAGCACGGATAACTAATGAACACGTATAATGTGGGAGTTTTTTAGACAACATTTGGTCTAATGTCTGTTAAATACTGTACAAGTTCATTTTACCAAAAAAAGACGCGCGCCATAAACAAAAAGCTATCAATTTAAATCATAAACTGTAATTAGGGTGGAATGAATTAACAAAAAATAAAATTTGTTTGCAGCAGTGGCTGTTCTGTCAGGTCAACCGAATACCGCAATGTTTGCACATAAAAAAGATGAGATCGGAAGATAAAACTGTTGCTAAAGCATTCATTCACCCATGAAGTAAGTTAACATCGCTGTGAATTAAAGATGGTCCACGGTTATAAAAAATCTCTAAAATATAAGGGAAAGCTTAGCTTCATTACGGGTAAAAGAGTAGGTGGCAAATCTATTTCGACGGATGCTTAATAAATAAGTCCGTGTTTTTTATTTTATATTAGTGAAAATTTTGAAACTATTCAGTTAATCCGCGCACGGATAATCGGGGTATTATTGTATTTCTATGGAAAATATTCGGTATAAATTTAAAGAAATAATAATTTTAAGCCATTTCGGGTAAATAATGGTATTTTATCAATAGATTAATCATATTAGAGGATATTTTCAAGCGTGCTTTATTTAAGGAATTATATTATATTTATGGTATATTCTGTCGCTATTCAAACATAAATCCGTTGACTAAATCTGCAGTAGTAAATGGCATATTCCAAGTGTGTTACTATATGCTTGAAGAAAAGAAAAATAAGCACCTAAAACACTCAAAAAAACTATCTTCATACTGCTCGACAACACTTAGTTTCTATTAAATTACTAGCGTAATTGCCTGTCGAACATGACGGGTATGCATGAATAAGGTATTATTAAAATTAAAGTAATTCTCATTCTCTCCCTCCGATTCCCTACCTCCATCCCATTCTCTTCCTCACTCTCATTCTCCCTTTCTCTCCTATTCTCCCTACAAGGGATTATATAAAAATCTTATGTACAGAATTAATGTTAATTTGATAAACATTACGCTAGATGTTGACGATGTGGAGACAACAAGAGACCAACTACTAATGTCAATATTGAAATTTCCTCAAAGTTAAAACTGATGGTAGAAAATTTATGAAAGAGGTTTAAAAACAATCTCAAATCTATAATAGCCTTATTCTGCCCCTATGCGGCTCCCTCTGTTACGCTATAAAAATGCAAATAACTCGATCAAGGATCGAATTATTTTTAAATTTAGCAGGAATGCTCGCTTTACATATTTAAAGGTAATGTCGAAAAAAACTGGAAAAAAGTTCTGAGTTCGACTCCAAGGAATACATTTCTAGTTCCCTTTAAATAACACGCATACATAGACTTTTTGACGCGCAGACTTTTATTCTTTTTGAGATCTAAATTAGAAAAAATTAACCTATGACCTTCGATTTAAATCATTTTAAAGAAAAATTATAATATTTCTTATTCTGTTCATCTTTTTCCGCCTACAGTTAGAAATTACTCACGTTAAACGTTTAATTCACATATTTTTGGATAATCTTGCTATTTTAACGGGATGTTGCCCAACCAATTACATTTTTAACCTCGAAATCCTATTCATGTTTCAATCCTTTAGGGTGAAAGCGTGCTTTGAATGCTTTTAATACGAGAGAGAGAGAGAAGGAAGGAATGTAAACAACATTGGTTGCGTTATATGCGAGAAGGAATAAATTTGAATGTAGAACATTAATCATTCGCGTATAAAAATAACTTAGAATCATCATAGGAGTTCGAGACTTAAAACAACGAACGCCTAAAAGAACGAAAGTGATTTTTTAATACGCGTCAAATCGATCAACAGAGCAGTTTTTAACGCGAGAATTTGACGCATTCTTAGTGATTTGAATTGTTGCCGGTGTAGTGTAATTGGGCACCATCAATTTAAATTTCATTAGCAAACTATATATAATTCACTTGGTCAGAGTAGCTAATTAGGTCGATTAGGGGAGGAGGGAGGGGGGAAGGAAGAAGAATAGGAGAGGAAAATAGTTCACTTCAGCGCATAGTATCAGATTCATGCAAAATGCAACCATTATTTTTGAATCTTTTTTTACTAACGACTTTCACGGGCGCGAGAAGAAGCCATTTTGACATTGTATTAGCGTTCCATTAAAATTGAATTAATAGCGAGAAAAGCCATTTGATCCTTAATCTGAAACTCCTAATAACTCAGTTACTAAATAGCATTCACTAAAAAAATATTTAGTATTAATCAGAAATTCTATTGGTACAACATGCATAAAATCAAAAAAATCAAAACTTATTTTGATAGTTTAACATTTGGAACTGAAAATTCGGAGGAATATCTAAAAAAAAACCCAGCTATGAAGGCAATTCTGGTCTAGCCTGACTCGGCACAAAATTCAAACGTACAATTCCCGGGAATCATTAAAAATTTTTCCCGGGAATCGATAATAATAAATATCGAGTAAATTCCCAAGAAGCGGGAACAGGAATTCCCGTTCCAAAACTCTAATCACGCGCAATTACGTGAAACCGGCAGCAACACAAATCACTTATTGTTAGACGACGAAAGATTTTCATGAAAAAATACATCAATTTTCGCGTTCAAACTAATTACTGAGCCGATTCGACGTGTATTCGAAAATCGATGGCAGGAAAACAAATTTTTGTTATTTCAAAAGTTGTTTATTTCAATTCCCGAATTCGTGCGATGATTCTTTCATTTTAAAATGCAATTGTTTAACGGGATACACTCGTCCCTGTTTTTAATCAAATAGAAAAAATGACCGTTCCTGGAATCTAAACCACGATTTCAGCTTAAAATTTAAAAGGGACAAGACCAATTCCTGAAAGTATGATCGAAAAAGAATGAAAATTTTTCGAGTTATGTCATTCTCCCATTTACCCCCGCACACACACCCATATTCAGCCTTTTATATATTACTAGCGAATTTGTCCGTCAAATATGATGGATATGCGTGAATTATGTATTCAGTTAACAAATTTAAATAAAAAATTAATGAAACCTACTTTTATACTCGCTAAAAAGTAAATAATAAACAAAATTTACATAATTGAATGTTCCAAAAAGTAAAAACAGTTTTGGCGAGTAAATGTTGCGTGGCAAAGAAGTATTAATGAAGATTTATTCGTTAAACCTTAGGTTAATTTTATACTTTTTAGTGCATACAAAACATTATTTCATTAAAATAAATTTCTATAAATTTAATGTTTATGTTTAAGTCAAAAATTTAATTTTTATTGTCTACGTCTTGTATGCAATTAAAAGTAATAAATAAACAAAAACGTCACATAATTGTGCTCCATAAAGTAAAAATGGTATTTCGCGTATAAAAGTAGCTAATGATCTTCATTAATATTTCTTTGCCATGCAACTTTTATTTGCCAAAACTATTTTTCTTTCTAAAACATTCAGTTATTTAAATTTAATTTTTATTTCTTACTGTTTAATGTAAATTATAGTTGCTTTCATTAATTTTTTGTTTAATTTTTGTAACAAAGTACTTAATTTATGCATACGTGTCAAATTTGACTGGCAATTGAGACAAACTAACTTAATCATACGCAATCTAAAAATGCATCTATGCTTAACGTGAAATCTGCCGTGTAGCCACAGTTATTCAGAATCAATCGCAACATAATTATTTTTTTCCATTATCTCAAATAAATACAAACATTTCTCTTTCCTTGCGAATAATTATTTAGGGCAAACAGGAAAAAATTGGAATCTTCCTTCGTTCTAGCATGTTTAGGGTCACCCAACATTATGTGGGAAACTGGTGTGTTGGATCGTAATTAAGATTCTTCTGGCTAATAAGGCTTCGCATCCGAGTAAAGATGGAAAAGACAGATAATGTGGTCTATAAAGACATATTGCAAAATTAGCTCGTTATTTCAGCAATTCTTTCACTGCTGCATAAAGATTAGATTTATAAGCTAAAAGCTAACCAATTGGTGCCGAAGGCCTCCAAGCCCTCTGCAGGAGATAGAAGTTGCCCCGTTGCGCCGGAAATCTACTAGTACAGATTAACATTGCTGAATTTATTGAAGATATTGAGTACATGTTCTGCGAAAGCTAAAGAAATCATTTGCCTGTGTCTAATAAAAGAAAAATAAAATATGTTTATTTTAATACGTTTTATATACACTAAAAAGTAAAAATATAATATTCTCCTAATTGTGTTTAAGTAAGTTAAAATAGTTTTGGGCATATAAAAGTTGTCTAGCGAAATGATTAACAAATAAATTTTCATTGATGTTTCTTTTTCACATAAATTTTACATACCCAAGTCTATTTTTACTTTCTGGAACATTCAATTATGTGAATTCTATATTTACTATTACTACTTATTACTACTATTTATCTAATTTTAATTTCATTTTTATTTGATATCTAAGTCATGCATATCCGTCATTGTTTATGAGCAATTATACTAGTAAGTATAATAATGGTGTGCTCAATTTACAGTAGCTCCAAATGCTAGAATAAATTATGAATTACGTATAGGTAAAATTGTACAATTCCTTTGAGAAGCCCGTATTCTTTTTCCTTTCCTTAGCACCTTGTTTTACATCTTCCTAATTATATTTCTCAATTTACATCTCCTTGTACTCTTATTGTTTCTACACTCTCCTTTCTTCTCCTATCTTTGTTGTTCTTGTGTT
The DNA here is from genome assembly GCA_028673005.1 of Tanypteryx hageni. Lineage (NCBI taxonomy): Eukaryota > Metazoa > Arthropoda > Insecta > Odonata > Petaluridae > Tanypteryx > Tanypteryx hageni. The sequence continues at coordinate 62,458,867 of CM054115.1, read as the reverse complement.
TTCGCTAGCTTTTCCTGTCGGCTTTTCCTTTCTCTTATTCTCACATAATTTAACGTTTTACCTGTACCCCCCTTCCATTTTCTATTATATTCCCTCCTTTTATAAATATCTTTTTTAAGCCTCTCGCCTCTTTGTTCTTCTCCTCTTTTCAAAATATCGATACCGTTTCACCACGGTTCGATAAACAACGGTCATCCATTTTGAGGTGGCGCTTCTTAGCCTCTTATCGGACGTCGACGCTTCCTCTTTGTCTTATCCTCTTTCTCCTTCTCTCCCTCCCCCTCCCTCCCTATATCTCCCTCCTTTCTCTCTTTCTCTTTCTTTACGGGCGAGATGGAAGGAGAGACTGCCTAGTCTCAATCTCGCCCAATTAAAGACGTATATCTATCTATCTATCCCCCTCCCTTTATACCTCTATCTCTTTCCTTCTCTCTCTCACCCTCTCTTCCTCTTTCCCTACTTCCCTTCCTATCTCCCTTTCTCTCTCTCATGTTCCGCTACCTATGCAACGGGTCAATTATGAGATATTTTTGGCTACGTGGAGGATAGGAGGTCTCTCTCATCTCGGATAAACTCGTTTCGTTTCGTTTGATCCTTTCGATTGTATAAAGTATCCGTCTAATTAATACTGGGAAATGGAACACATTTTTAAATCGAGTGTCAACTGTTTGTCGCGAGAAACCCGTCTGTTGTGTATGATTGACTCACGCTGAATGAGAACAATATGATTGAATATTTACCGATAATAATATTATCGCAAATTGCGTGTCTGTGTCAGTGTATCCTTTCAAAGCGTTAGTCTGTTGTTTCGATACTGATACGATACTGAAGTAAATTATTCGAAAGAGATCGAATCATTTTTCTTAATACCAGTGCTGCTCATAACATATTCGTGATAGTGATCATAAACACAACTAGTATTATAAACACACACGAAATCAGTATCAATTAAAACCGTAATTATTTCTTGAAATCTACTACCCCGTGACATAAAGTAAATAATCATTCTACCTCTTTTGCAATTAACTTACTCAATGCTGGCTTTTCCAATGAACGTTTTAAGGCATGAATCATTTGACATTCGAGATAATTTCGAATTAATATGTAAAGCAATTGATATGGCATTAAATTTATTCTTTTTTTGTGTACCTTCGGAAAAGCCCCGGGTATTCCGTAATAAATAAAATGAAGAGATGAAGAGTGATTTTATATTATCCATAAAGCTTCTTACTCCTAAATTAACCCTTGAAAGACACTCTTAGACTGGATTCAAAATTGAATTTCCACATCAGCTTAAGTATTGTATTAAATATTGATAGCCCCTATACCATACGCGAATTTCACACATAAAGTAGCCTACGCCAGTTGTTATAGACGGATCGTTGCATATGGTAAGGGATATTGCATATAATAAACGGTGCGTGTTTTATCTCTGATGATAGTTAATTTTTATCGAAGTCATTCTATGATTTATTGCATTTTTGTGGCTCTACTAGTTGCTCGAGATTTAATTAAAACGAAATATTTTTATTGCTTTCGTTCCACATAAAGTTGAAGTTACGCGGGCTAAGAACGAATTATTAGAGTTTAATGAAAAGTAAATTATAAAACCTAGGTCATCTTTCTTTTAAACTTTTTAAAAAATTACAATGTTATCATGGTATGTGCTGGTTACGGCGAAATGAAACCAAAGGAAACCATATTTTCAACTCATATGGAGTAATTATTTAGCATTTATATTTAAGAACTTTTATAGTGCTTAATCATGTTACACGTTCTGCGTAGTCTGGCTAAACCATTGTTAAATCTATACAAATATTCTTTTGGTGGTTTATAAACAGCCGTGAAGGTTATTACGGTTCGATATGATCGCGGTTTTAGCTGAATTTCACTATTGTAGCAGAATATTCCTCCAGTTTCGGATTTATTTCCACATCCATAAGCAATTCAGTAACGCAAACAAAGTGTGCTTAACTAGGAAAGAAACGCAAAAAAAAACATTTCAACATGGGATCCGCGAAAATTTTGTAATTATGAAGCGACCCAGTTTCAACGAGGAATCTCATTCTGCATTCCTTTCTTCCCGCACCCCCTATCTCTACGCCACTCCATGCAACACCTCAACCCCCTCTCCTTTTATTTAGTTTCCTTCCCAAAATGCGCTTTACCCGCCTCCCTCGATAACCCTACTACCGAAATATTTTTGCTTTGAGTAGTCTCTTTTTCTAGCCTGAGGGTGACGTTCTACGTCGAAACCGGGACGCTTACCCATTAAAAAATTTCGTGGATTCTATATTTAAAATTTATTTCTTTTTCTTTTCTACTTTAGTCAACAGGGAACTACGGATCTCGCCTTATGGCTGAAAATTTTCAAGAACAAGCACTTAAAAACTACTTTGTCTCAGATAACTCCAATAGCCACAAAAATGCTATAAAAATTCAGATGCCCGTTTCGGCTACAAAGCAGCCGTCTTCATTGATAATTCACCGAAAATAGATTCTATCTTTTAGAATCTACTTTTGTTGGACGACTACTGAAGACGGCAGCTTTGTAGCCGAAATGCGCATCTTATTTTTATAACCTTTTTGTGGCTGTTGGAGACACCTGAGACAAGCATTTTTTAAATATCTTGAATTCTATTTTAGTGTTAATTACGGTTTACCACGAAGTTAAGACCTGTATATTAATTTCATGAAGGTCCCAACCTCCTACTCTCATCTCCTGCTTCTGATGAAAGTTAAAAGAACTGTAATATTGATATCCCTATAGTTTAAAGAGAAATATATGCACAGTAAGTTCGATATAAAAAATTCTGATGCAAAAACTACATTTCAAATGCAGCGAAATCCAAAGAAAGTATCAAATGTTAAGAGGTCTTTCATTCGACAAATAGTATCATACAGATGTATACTGTACAAGTTTAAAATAAAATAATATGCTGCACAGAAAATCGTGAATCACACATAAATAATTGTGGCGCTCTTAACGAGATTCCAATCCTTAGGTCCTGGTGGCGTGCTATGACATAAAAAGTTCAATATATGAGTGCAATCCTTCCAACAGTCGTCATGAAAAACGACGAAAAAGAATCGCTTATATTTCAAGCGTCTGCTATTTTCGCGACAATTTATTAGCACCCCCAAATTCTATTGTAGCACTTTTTTATCTTCCGTATCTGCCGTGCAAATAAGATAACCAAGTTGTTTAGCAAACCGTGACCAGAAAATATCGAAGCCGCCGAAAAAGTTTTTAAGTGCTCGCCTCCAATCCAATTGTGAGCGCCCCTTCCACCCTCTTTTTCCGTGTGGACACTGAAGCTCCGTCTGATTATCATTTCCTTGCTCAGCTACAGCTCTTCTCCCCCTCTCACTCTTCCCTGATTTTCTTTTCCCTCCGGTTCAATGTCCTTCTTACCCTTAACTCCCCCCTGCGTTACTCTTTTTCTTACCGTCTTCCTTTCTCCTTACCTCTTATTCTTCTCCTCTAACCCTCTTCCTAGGTCTTACTTCGCTCCTTCCTCTCCTACCTCCTTTCTCCCGTCGTCTCTTTTTTTACTTTTCACTCCCTCCATCCGATATTTTCCTCCCCATCCCATCACACTCTCCGGAGAAGCCCTCCATCTTGCCTCTTGTTTGAACAGCCTCCCTTTTTCTCGCGATGGCAATTCTTCCAGCGTAGAAATTCCGCGTAAATCCTAATCTCTCCTTTCTTTCTACGTTAGCCCTTTGCCTTCCGCTTTTCTTTATTTTTCCTCCCTTTCCTAATCGTGGTTGCCGACATCGTCTCCTCCTCAAGATTTTCCCTCCGGTCCCTTCTCGTTCTTCTTCCTCCTCTAGCGACCCACCATTCGACCTCCGAACATTGATTTACCAAAGACGCCACTCGGCAGCTAACAAAATCAGGAGTTAAGAGTTTTCGCGTAGAATAAGGGGGACTCTACGGGAAACGACTTAACGATAAGTCTACCGTAATGTTATCTGAGGAAAGGATTTCAAAAAGGTAAGGGCACGGCTCGTGGTAGGAACGCGAAACGTGAGTTTCAATTTAAGCTTTGTGCAACAATTTTCGCCTCTATAAACAGGTAAATATTTTCCAGGACTAGTCCATATTGAATTAAGGAATTCACAAGCTACGAAACAGTGCCGTTGAAATGAAAATATATACTTTTTATACATAAAATATGGTGAGAAATTTCACCGGTACAAATTATTACGCGACAATACGTGTGCATTGATACCTCGTTTCCGCGTATTTTTTCTTACAAAAATAAAATGTGATTTCACAAGGAGCGACAATAAAATAGAATTTGACATGTAGAGAACATCCAAACACAGCGAAAGCTACATCTCTGATAATTTATTTCGCCCTTAAAGCATATATGTAATAGCAGATTTTCACCTGGCACACAGATTGACTAATGTTCCACTTAATAAAATAAAATACAATAAAGAACTCATGCACATTAAAAAATCGCCACATAACACGAATACAAGACCCAAAGCATAAAGCAGAATGATCTTGCTGCATGAAACTCGAAACAAAAATAAATGACAAAAAATACGTTCAAGGAGGTTTCCCCATTTTTTCATTAGTTACAATTAACCATAGTGCTTCAATGTTACTTTTTATTTGAAGTCAGAGACTATAGTTACATAAACTATGATCTAATGCAGAGCCCTGCAAACTCTTTTATGTGTCAGGCTGTATTTGTAATTACATATAGTTACAAGTACTTTGGCGGGCCGAGTCGGAAGTTGCAAGTGCTTTGGCAGATCGGGTATAAGTTTAAATAGAAAATTACCTAGGAAATTTTGTTTTCTTAATTAATATTATATCACATTAAATATTTTTTTGTGTTTAAAATGCACCAGAAAAGGTTTCATTACCACAATTTTTGTTGAATTAATTAAATGATCTATTTTAAATTTCGCGGATCTTTTTCCAGATTTTGTTCATGTTCCGCAAGTTTAATGCCCCTGATTTAAGGCGCCACTCCACTTTGCAGCTCTGTTTGACTCGGTTCTGTTCGTCTCGGCTTGGCTTGCTATAAATCATAATTGTGCCATATCCTCTTGCCCTTTCGTTAGAACTGTAATGTGATAATTTCCTTCTAAAAGCTTATGTTAAGTAGCCCCATCTACCGCGCGCCTCATCCTTTCACTCCATACCACTCCCTCTCTTTCAAACTCTTACTACTTCCAACCTGTCACTTCCTGAATCCACTGAGCGCTTTGTTGCAGTCTCTTCCCTTTTTCGTTTCCTCTTTTCATCCTATCGGCTCTTAATTCCATCCGCTTCTCCCTTACATTAGTCCTCATCACTTCTCTGCCTCCCTTCTATCCTGTCTCCTTGTCCCGCTACCTTATCTGGTATCCTTTTCCCCCTCTGATATCCCACCATTCTCTACGCTACCCTCTGCTTTCTCTGTCGCTATTCTTTACCTCATTAATCCTCTTCTCTTCCTGGATCGTCTCTTTTTTCTTCCCATATGTTTTAGCCGCTCTCTTTTAATAGCGGTTCTTCGGCACATAACGCTGACCTTAAACGCCTCTTATAAATAGAATGCAGCTCTACCTTCGCGGCCTTTTTCCGCTATATTATTCTGATCGACGGGAATAACTGAAAATATATATCTTTACGGTTATAAATTATAAATAAATAGTAGTTTATCGAGTCATCCTATTATGATTTCGCCTACAAACCTCTCCGTACTATTCTTTTCCCAAATGAATATCATTGCTCTTCATCCCACCAGCATTGTATTAACCTCCCCTTAATTTTTATACTCAACTTGAACTTTTTATTTAAACAGGCCTTTCGTTCATTTTATTGAAAATGAAGAATTACTGGAGTACTCGTAAATCATTCCGCGAATTTACGAAAAATCCTCTATCTCGTAGCAATATTCGTAAATGATTTATTACGTCGCTAAATGTTACGAAATGTTTTCTTGTCGCATTATTCTTTCTGTCCAAAGATCCGTATAATCTTATATTACTAGGAGCTCCGCCCCTACGCGCGTCAATCCCGTGCCTCGCTCCACGAAGTTAATTCGTCTGCTGCCGTGTGCAACATCGAACCTCCTCATTTCGGCACATATTTAAGGTAAAAAATTATATTGAGCCCTATTTTCGAGCTTCTCTCTTCCTTCCTCCCATTCTCCTCCCTCTCTCCCCATCTCGCCCTCTCTCTATCTCCCTCTCTACTTCCTTATATCCCTACCTCCCACCAAACCTCCCGCTTTCCCAAACTTCCGCTTCCCCTCATTTTCTCCCTCTCTCCCTTCCCCTTTCCTTCTCTCTTTCTCTACTTCCTTCTCTCTTTCAGTCTTTCTTTTCCCCACACTCCCGTCTTCCTCCGTTTTCCCAATAGGGTATAATTTTATGAGTACGTTAAAAATGCTGGTTGTTCTTGGCAACGAGATATTTTATTCGCAAAATCCTTAAAATTTTCGTCTTCAAAACAATTTTCTGATTCAAATCGAGTCGTATTTGAAAATCTACGGTAGGAAAATAAATTTTAGCTCTTTTGCACGTACTATGGTTCATGTTTCCAATTTCTAATTTCACTTCAATTTTCAAATAAAGTTAGGCAGACCCTTGATCGAATAGCTAGTAGTATCTCTCCTATCCGAAAACCTTACTACTTCTCCTTGCGTCCTTATCCTCCTTCCCTACTCCCCTTATCTCTAACTATTTCTATACAACCCTTGTATCTTTTATATCGATCACCTACTCCGTTGCCTTAGTCTTATCCCTCCGCTTCTACAAGCAGTTCATGTCTCTCCTTCACCCATAATCCTAAGGCCGTGATCCTCACTTTCTCTTCCACGACGGTCTCTCATCTTCCACGATGGTCTCTCATCTTCCACGACGGTCTGTCATCTTCCATTTGCCAGTAAGAAACAATATTTCTATTTCCTGACTCTGTTTACAAAATTTAACATGACTGGAGAAGCAGTATGGAATTATAATAATACTTTTTTGATATGCATTTACTCAGGCTTTCTATTTTTCTTTGGCATCCTTGGATTTTTATGCAACTATCGACGCGCTAAATTCAATATATTTCTTCTAAACGTGCTATTCAGGAAGTTAGTATAAAATTAAGGGTCAGATTTTATTATTACAGAGCGAATGATCGTATATTGAAATACCTTCACGTACCACAACTCAATCTGATCATATCATCATTTACAATTAAGCTATAATTCCACGAATCTAACTTGCATAACTCGTTTTTGGACTACTAAATTATATTTTTCTTTTTTGTCTTGTATTCATATTCCAGTCATGTCTAATATTTTATATTGAGAAGGGCCATTGCTTTATTTAAATTTTACCAAGTACTTAGTACTATGGGTTCCAGTTGATGTTATTTACATTTATCTAAAAGTATTTTTGGATTAATACATGTAAGTCAAAACGTTTCTCCAGCTACTATTTATTATATTTTAGTTTCGATGAACCTTTTTATTTGTCCATCTGCACTTTGGTACGATTTTATACTGACTGCAGTGACTTTACACATGCATTGTTCAACAGCCAAATGAAGTTGAATTCTTTGATGTCATGTTTTTTGCGACCTCACATAACCTTTTACGACGATTAATAAATATTATCCTAATTCAAAAATACTATCAATTGAATTACTCATTAATTTTAATAACTGTATATTACCATTACGTTCGAGGAAAAATTACCGACTTTGGCCTGGCCTTGCCAGTAAAGGGTCATATAGAACGATCAATCAATCTCTCACCTTTCCAATTTCCTGTCACTGCGAAATAGAATGTTTTCTCGCCTTACGGCAGATGTAATTTCCTCTCCTACGCAAACATAATTTTTTCACCCCTTCCATAATTTTGTCTTACATTTCCATTTTCTTCTACTTCAGAAACACCTGATTCTCCCTTTCACTATTTCTTAGAATCCATTCAGTCTTAGTCTAATGCTCGTGGTAGCCTGACGTGCCTTCAGGTCGCTCCGTCCCCTTTCACTTTCCATTTTTAGCCATCCTGACCGCTGAATATGCCGCCGAAGGCTTTAAAGAAGGACGTTGAGTCCGATAGCACGGAGTTCCGTGCTATGATGGAAACGGTTATGAAGACTATGTCTTCATTTCAAGATGAATATATGCGCTTTTTATAGACCCCCAAATGCGAGCGTGGAAACTATTCATTCTCTGGAGAAACAAGTGGCGACGCTAAATTCGTCTAATAAAGATAAAGCCATTATAATCGGGGGCGATTTCAATCTTCCGTCAATAGATTGGAGGCATAATTGCTTTTATCCCGGAGGTAGAGAGCGTGAATCGTGCGAGGCGTTACTAGAAACTTTCGGTAAGCACTCATTGTATCAATTAGTGAGATTTCCCACGAGATTTAATAATATATTAGATTTATTTGTTACTAATCTTCCTGAGCGTATGAATAGAGTATCTGATGCTGAGGGAATAAGCGATCACAAGGCAGTGTACGTGGAATTTCAGTTAATTATTGAGAAACAGGTTAAGGCCAAAAGAAAACTTTATGTATTCGCCAAAGCCGATTTCACAAGATTTAGGTCTTTTCTGCGAAATAAATATACTAATTTCTGCAATTTAACCGATAGTGCAGACGCGGTGGAATCCTGGTGCATGTTCAGAGATATGATGCGAGAGTGTACAGATAAATTTATTCCGAGCAAACTGAAGCGTGATAGTGCAGAGCCTAGATGGTACAATCAGGAAGTAAGAAGCGCTCTCCGACGTCAAAGAAAACTCCACTCTCGCGTAAATAACACATCCTCAACAGCTACGGTCGAACAGATTGCAATAATAAGGCATCAATACAAGGAGGCGCGCTCCATAGCCAGAGTAGCAATGCGTAATGCGTTTAACAATTATAAAAAGAAGGTTTTACAGGAAAACTTGAAAGAGAACCCAAAAGCATTTTGGTCTTACGTCAGGGAAGTTCAAGGTAGGGGCCCCACTATTGCGTCACTGCGGTCGGAAACGGGAAACGTAGTTCACGATAGTATGGATAAAGCAAACCTATTAAATCATAACTTTCAGAAAGCTTTTACTCGTGATGACGATGAATGTGAAACCCCTATTCCTATGCGTCAGGGCGATTCGATGGAAGATTTGGTATTTTCGGAAAATGGCATCGCGCTCCAACTTCATTCAATTAAGCCAAATAAATCTCCTGGACCGGAGGAAATTCCCGCGCGTGTAATGAAAGAATTAGCTGCTGAAACCGCGCCGTATTTGAAAATTATATTCGAGAAATCCATTAGAGAAGGAGTAGTTCCTAAAGATTGGAAGGTGGCACATGTTACGCCCATCCATAAGAGTGGCGACAGAGAGAACCCCGAAAATTATAGGCCGATATCCTTAACTTCATTATCGTGCAAGATACTTGAGCACATAGTCTTTAGCTCTGTAATGCGCTATTTAGATAGTCATTCATTGCTTAGCGGATGCCAACACGGATTCCGGAGAGGTAGATCATGCGAAACGCAGCTCGGCCTGTTCGTGGACGATTTGTTGCGATGCGGAGAGAAAAATACTCAGGTCAATGCCATATTCATTGATTTCAGGAAGGCGTTCGATAAAGTATCTCATAGGAAATTAATTGCGAAGTTAGGACAATGTGGTATCAATTCGAAAGTTGTCGGTTGGGTGAGAGACTTCCTCTCGAATAGGGAACAGATAGTTGTCATCGATGGGAAATACTCGTCCCCCGTTAAAGTTGCTTCGGGTGTTCCTCAGGGAAGTGTATTGGGCCCTCTGCTCTTCTTAATCTATGTAAATGATATGTGCTCGGTTGTTCGTAGTAAAATTAGGCTTTTCGCCGATGACACCGTTCTATATAAAGAAATAAAAAATCAGGAGGACCATCAGTCTCTGTGTGAAGACTTAAGAGCCATTTCAGCGTGGTGCAAAGAATGGCAAATCGAAATTAATTATACTAAATGTGCCGCAGTCACGTTCTGGAAAAGTAAGAACAAAGATTTAGGTTTCGAATATAAAATAGATGAAATGAGTATTCGACAAGCTGAGTATGTAAAATATTTAGGAGTAACCATTTGTCGAGATCTTTCGTGGGACATGCACATTCGTCGAGTTATAGGCGCGGCCAACAAGAAACTAGCATTCATAGGTAGAATAGTACGGAACACTACAGAGAAAGTACGCGAAACATGCTACTTATCACTGGTAAGACCACAAGTGGAATACGCAGCGAGCATATGGGATCCGTACGAGAAGGGACACATAATTCAACTAGAAAGAGTACAGCGCAGAGCAGCCAGATTTGTAAAACAAAAGTACGGACATAAGGAAAGCGTCACCTCTTTATTGAGCAATTTGAACTGGGTATCACTGGAGGACCGTAGATTGGACTCAAGGTTGAAACTTCTAGAGAAATATAGGTCAGAATGTCTAAATGAGGAGGTAGTGGGAATAATTGTGGCACCGACGTATATAGGTAGAAATGATCGAGACGATAAAATACGTGAGATCGATTGTAGGACGGAGCGTTATCTAGGCTCGTTCTTTCCGAGGACAATAAGAGATCACAATAGGAAATTTCGAATTGCGTTAGACAATCTTTAGGTAGGATTTGGTGCATTGCACCCCCTGCCACCCACCAACTTGGTGAATTGCAGGGTAACTTGTAGATGTAGATGTAGATGAACTGAGCCAAATCCATAAGGAAGATACTCCTAAGAGAAAAGAATCCCTTTCATCCTTAGAGGATAGATTCAACAGCTTCCGAACAAAAGTGATCGAAGACTTCCGCCGTCTCTCTGACCGCCTTAGTGATCTAGAGAAGAAAGGCGTGGAATTGGATGAGAGACAAGACGCCTTAGAGCAGTATTCCCGACGCAACTGTCTTCTCATTCATGGTGTAACGGAGAAGGAGAATGAAGATTGCTTACTTCTAGTGACTAAATTCTTCAAGGACGAAGTAAAAGAAGAGATCGACATGCAGCGTCTTTCCAGAGCTCACAGAATCGGTGTTCCCAGAAGCTCCAATCCTCACCCCAGAGCTATCATCGTCAGGTTTTTATCCTATCAGGAAAGAGACAAGGTGTGGAGAAACAAGAGACGCCTCAAAGGTACCAATTTTCTTGTCACCGAGTCGCTTACCTCTACGCGAAAAAAGTTATTGCAAGAGGTAAAAATGTTGACAGGACCACGTGGGGTCTGGACGCAAGACGGGAAAATAGTTGTCCTGCATGACGGCAGCAGACGGTTTATCTCCACCATGAGAGATTTAGAGGCATTGAAGCGGGCCTGGCCCTCTCAGAAATCAACTCCGGGGGACGGACGTCGCTAACTAACCTTACGAGCAAGACTTTGGATTTGCTTAGAAACTGACAAAGACCACTACGGCATAATCATTAGGTAACATCTGTCGTGCGTACTGCATTGTGCTACTTGAGTTCCTGTTTTCCACTAACTCCGTTTTTGTCATCGCCTGGCATCCCCGTTCCTGCATTTGCTGATTCTCGGCTGTTTTCCGTGTTCCTGAGAGAAGAAAGAAGCTCCCTGTGCGTTTCCGTCCCCCCTTCTTTAGCAGCGAGTTTCTTTTCTTTCTTTTTTTTTTCTCTTTTCTTTCTTTCTTTCCCTCCCTTACGTGGCGTTGCAAGTGAAAATTAGTGCCTGTGTATATTAGTGTCTGTTTATATTAGTGCCTGTGTTTATTAGTGCTTGTGTATATTAGTGCCTGTGTATATTAGTGCCTGTATTTATCTGTCTCCCCTACATCCCTAGTTCTCCCAAGTTAATTCATTCATAGCCCCTCATTTCTCTAGTGTCAGTTCTCCCCACAGTGTTTTCATTTTCGGTTCTCTCTAGTGCAATTTCTCCCAAAATCTAATCCAAAGAGCCCCTATTTCCCAGTGCTAGTGCTCCACGTAGTGTTTTATTCCAATCATCTCACCAGTGCAAATAAGTGTCTGTAGTTATCTGTCTCCCTTCCACCCTTAGTGCTCCCAAAGCCGTTTCCCAATAGCTCTTACTCCACAGTGTTAGTGTTCCACTAAGTGTTTTATTCCACTCACTCGATAAGTTCCTTTAGCTCTCTAGGGCAGTTCTCATATCCCTACAGTGCAGTGCTCGCGCCTTCCTGTGCTCCTCTGTTTTCCTTTGCAATTAGTTTATAACTTATCCTTTACTTGACCTGTGTGTATTTTCCTGCTTTTTCATTATACATTGCAATATTGTATTGTGTCTTGTATTCCTAACTTTGCGCATCCTACTCTATAAAATATCCTCACCTATGTTTAATTCTTCCCCTGGAATCGTGCCCACTAATAGCACTTCTTTCCCGTTCGTACCTCCCATCAGTAGACCCTCCCAGCAGGACGTTATGACGCGCATTAGCTCTTCTGACTCTCCACCCCCCGCTGACCACCCTTTCCCCCGCTTTTCCCATTGCACTCAAAATAACAACACATGCCCTCTCTCGCCCATCACCTCTTCCCCTGTCCCACCATATAACCTTAATACGCATGGTCCTCACACCCTCAACCCAGAGGCAGCAGAATTCTTACCCCCCCCCCTCCATTCCACTCCCGTCCCCACCCCCCTCACTACCTGCTATACATCCAGCCACAATCCGTACCTACTTTAACCCACATGCTCCTGATTTCATTCCTTCCCTAACTCAACCGCGTCCTTCCTTAGACCCAAATGCCTCTGAATTCTACCCATACGTATCTCCTGGTTCCGCATCTTCTAATCTTCTCCCTATCACTAATAAAAGCTTATCCTCATATTGCAATTCCAATACAAAGGCCATTTCTATCTGAACAGTTTAAGCCCTTTCCACGCTCCCTCCAGATCTTATATTTAAATGCTCAAAGCCTAACAGCACATATCGAAGAACTCCGTGGTATACTACCTAACAATAAAGTACACATCATCGCTATTGCTGAGACCTGGTTGAAACCATCTATGTCTTCCTCTACTGTTAACATTGACGGTTTTAAACTTTACCGCAACGATCGCGTTGGCAAAGGCGGCGGCGGTGTCGGAGTATATGTAAGAAACGATATTTCAACTAAATTTATTGAAAGTAGCGAATGTAATTACAGCAAAAGACCCGAATTTCTCTTTCTTGAATTGAAAATCTATTCACAGAAAATACTTTTCGGTATTTTCTACCGTCCACCCAAAATTGGTCATCTATCCGATATTGATGAAGTCATCTCTAATCACATTAACGATTACAATCATTTAATAATTACTGGCGATTTTAATGCCAATATACTCGCACCAAACCCTGATTCGACATATTTATATAACTCCTTCAACTCTCTAGGCCTTAGTATTCTACCTCTAAATGCTACTCACCATACTCCTACTTCCTCTACCCTAATTGATTTAGCCGTTACCGCCAATCCTGACAAGGTTCTCGCGCATGGCCAACTCTCTGCTCCGGGAATCTCCGCACATGACATAATATACATTGCATATTCAATAAGGAGCCCAACTCACAAGCCGAAATATATCACCTATAGGGACTTCAAAAACATCAACAATGAGAAGTTAATTGCTGACGCGTCTGCCATGCCTTGGTATTCTATTGAGTACATGGACGACATTAACGACAAGGTTGAGACTTTCAACAATTTTGCACAGTCATTAATCAACACTCACGCCCCACTAAAGACTAAAAGAGTCTCTAAGCCCCATGCACCATGGCTCACAACAGACATCAAACTGATAATGAAGAGACGTGACAATGCCTTCCGCATTTTCAAAAATACAAAAACACAGATCTCATTCAACCAATTTAAAAAACTAAGAAATAAAACTAAGCAACTTATCAGAAACTCTAAAACTCGGTACATTCATTCACTGTCCCGTCCAAATTCTTCACAATCTGCTCTATGGAGTAACTTAAAATTATTTGGTATTGGAAAATCTAAGGATACACAACTTCCTCCTCATATTTGCCTTGATACACTTAACACTCTATTCACCACTCCCCCAACTCCTGATGACAACGAAATAAAACAGAATCACATACACCACCTACTTCAACACACTCCTCCCACCACAGCATCACCACCATTCCAATTTTCTCCTGTAACTCAGCTGGAAGTACTGAATTGTTTACGTAAAATCAAGTCCAGAGCACAAGGTGCTGACGAAATTCCAATAGTTTTCCTTCATAAGATTATTCATCTAGTGCTACCCGTCATCACTCATATATTCAATTGGTCGCTTATGCAAAACAAATTCCCATCGCAATGGAAACTCGCCATAGTCCGTCCCATACCTAAGAAAAGTCTTACTTCTGACATAACCGACTTTCGGCCCATCAGTTTACTTCCTGTATTATCAAAGGCATTTGAAAAGGTTTTACATGAACAAATCACATATTTTCTAATTAGTAATAATATCCTCGATTCTCTACAATCAGGATTCCGAAAATCACACAGCACTACCACAGCACTCCTCAAAATCACTGACGATATCAGATTAGCAATGGACAAAAGAGAAGTCACTATTATGACTCTTCTTGACTTTAGTAAAGCTTTTGACTCTGTAGATGTAAACATACTTCTAACCAAACTGCGCCTCATGAACTTCTCCTCAGATTCCCTAAACTTAATTAGTTCTTACCTGAATGATCGCTATCAAAAGGTCGTAACTGACAATCATTCCTCAAGATGGATTAAAGTGTCACGTGGCGTACCACAAGGTTCCACCCTCGGGCCACTGCTCTTCTCTCTGTACATTAATGATATATCTTCTCAGCTTGCTCACTGTAAATACCACCTTTATGCTGATGATCTCCAAATCTATATGCACTCTCGCTCTATTGATCTCCATCTTATCATTGATAAAATGAACCATGACCTCACTTCTTTATCCAAATGGAGCAATGTAAATTTCCTCAAAATTAATCCTTTAAAAAGTCAGTCTATTATTATTGGGTATCCCAAACTTCTCTCGTCACTAAACTTCTCAGAACTTCCCCCAATTCTGCTCAATAACTCTGTCATTCGTTTCCAAAAAACTGCAACCAATCTCGGGTTAGTATTCAATGACACATTGACCTGGACTGATCATATAACTAAAATATGTAATACTGTTAACAGTTCACTTCACTCACTTAAAAGAATTAAAAGCATTACCCATTTCTCCCTTCGCAAGCGACTTATCACCGCTCTTGTCCTTCCTCACCTTGATTACTGCGATACGGTCTATCAAGATCTATCTAACGAGCTATCTCTAAAATTGCAGCGTGCACAAAATTCCTGCGTAAGATTCATTTGTGATCTCCAAAAGAGAGACCATGTCACTCAACCTCTATATACGTTAGGCTGGCTTCGCACTGAAGCTCGTAGACGTCTTCACCTCCTCTCGTTATTTTACCGAATTATAACTCTTCAAAACCCGCAGTATCTGAACTCCAAATTTTCCCAAATGAACTCTGTACACAACGCCAACACTAGGGGCACCAATCTCTTCCAGATCCCACATCACAGGACGCAAATTTATAATAAATCCTTCCATGTTACAGCTTGTAGACTTTGGAACGCCCTACCTACTGACCTCCAAAACGCAACATCTCTCCACATATTCAAACATAAATACTTTAAATTGCTGTTCTCTGCCCAAAATTCAGGTCAGCTTTAACATTTTCTTCTTACCAATTGCAAGACGGCTTCCTTCACTCTTCCTTACTTAATTAACATTAATTTTTTTTTTTGCAGGTTATCGAGTTCGCAAAGTGTACGCCTCCTTCGACTGTTACCTTTTCATTGTCTAGTGTCTACTATGTTAGTGTTTATGACGGTATACAACGATGCTGTATATACGAAGACTTACTGTACATACTCCTTTCTATTTAATGTTGTATTACTATATCATTATATGTACACTATCTAGGGTTTTCGCAGGTTTTTCACACCCCCCTTCTCAGTGGGTGTTTTCCTGCGTGGGTTTTACTAGGGAGGACATGCCTGTTTTACCTAGGTTTTCCCCACAATCTCTAATCTGTCTTCAATTTTATATATATATATATTTTTTTTTACTCTGTATGATTTAGGTATATACTGTTTATGTTATGCGTATTGTATATATATATATATATATATATATATATATATATATATATATATATATCCTCCGCTCCTCTCCTTCCGCCGGCCCCCAAATTTGGGAAATATCTTGTGGAGGAAGGATCTTCCCACTTCTACCACGCTTCTTGCAATAGGTTCCCACCCCTGCGGAAAACCTCGCTGCCTCACTTGCCCTATCCACCTACCATCATCTTCTTTCTCGAGTCCCTCCACCAACATCACCTACCCCATCACCTCCAGAAGCAACTGCACCACCCGTAACGTCATTTACCTCCTTACCTGCACCCTTTGTCCCGCGTTTTACGTAGGCCTCACCAGCAATCCGTTAAACATCCGAATGAACGGTCACCGGAATAGCGTTTCTCTCAGACGCCCCCTCCCAGTTGCATTACATGCTAATACCCACAATGTTCCCTTTAATAGTTGCTACAATGTTAGGATTATTCGCGTTTTACCCTATGACACTCCTGCCCCCCTTCTCCGACACTGGGAACTAGCACATATCCATCTTCTCGACTCTTTCTCTCCGCCTGGCCTCAACCTCCGCTAACCCTATTAGCCCCCTTACAATGTTTCCTTGTTACTTTGTAACTATTCGAACTCTACCTCATCACACTCCCTCTTTATTGGCTATCCACCCCTCCTACTCCCCACCTCCTCCAATCATCAACCTTCCCACATCACCCTGTCATTCCCCGCCCAGTGTGTCACTTTATGTTACTCTTTCGCTGAAGAAGGGCTTAGGCCCGATAAGCTTGCGTGTGTTTTTGTGTTCGTGTGTTTTACGTGTCTCTTCGACGCCCCCAGCAGCCTGCCAGCTTGGTCCTCAACTTGGTGAGTGTCCGCTGGGCTTCCCTCAACACCTTGTTGCCACCCTCATCATTACCTTTTCTTTTCCTTTAGTTAATATATATATATATATATATATATATATCTTACTTTACCATTTTTTTATATTTTTTATATTGACGAAGGGTTAAATGTAAGAATGGACCTTATGGTCTAAATTTCGCCCGAATAAAGACGATTATCTATCTATCTATCTATCTATCTGGTCGTAAGTCTTGAAATACGTAACTTTATAACTCATAGTGCTTACACACGCCCATGTCCTTCCCCTCATTTGCTTCCAAAGTTCTGTAGGAATACATTTACACTCATATTATCTACTACTGCATCTACCCAAAGCATGATAAGTAGGGGGAAATCTCCTCTTTGTCCTAATCCCTCCGTATTAAGCGACTTCAATGTTTTTACAATCGTAACTCTCTATTCATTTGAATTGAATATCGAATACCTTCCATTTGAGCCGATCGGTTTCAAAACATTTTTTATTTTCTCAAATCTGCCTTTCTAACCCCTTGTCCCATAACAAAATATCTAATTTTTTTCCGCCTATTAATATTCATGATTTTATCACCGCACTGTACCTCCCTGGACTTCACTATCCTTTACTCTTACTATATCCCTAATCCTCTCCCAAACATCTTCAATTTCACGCCAATCTGACTCGGAAACATTTTACCCATTCTCTTTGAACGCGTCTGTTGTATTACCTTGTAGTCATATGCTCCCTAATACTCTCCTCAGCTACTAATCCTAACCCCGCTCTGAAATGCCTAATCTTCCGTGCTATGCCGACTCTGCTAATCCTCTTCTATTCCTTAACTTCGTATAAGTTGACTCGCTCGTCCTTTCTCTTCTCGCAGCATTTCTCTAATTAATTATGTAAATTATCGCAAGAAACATCCTGCTATTAATTAACCCTATTATTAGACTAAGGATCACGGCCTTAAATTAAAATTATTTTACATCACAAATCGACTAGTAAGTTTTATTAATGCACAACGGAATTTATTAGTATGTCCTCTGCTGGTAATTATATTGTGGTGAAATTCTATATGAAAATATTTTAATGACGAAATTATTCTACTTATGGAAAAATACAAATTGAAGTTCAGTTTGTATAATCTTGTCTGTTTATTTTTCATTGGGTCATAAATTATTTTCCCTGCGCATATAAAGTAAAATTTGATTCATAGAGTAGAAGTAGTTTTCTTGCAAAGTATCTATGATAAACATTTTAAGTATTGCTAGCGACATTTTTTTATTGCAGTTTAATATGAGAGACCTGAAAGTTAACGAAAGAGCTCCGTGATAATATGAGTATTATTCATATCATCCCATCACTGTTTTTATGAAACCGTGAAAATTAGTAGGAATAGGGATGTTCTAAATCCGACAGTTAGTCTAAAAAGGTGCGTAATTAGCCTTGCAATTTCAGTAGGTATTCTTTAATAATATAATATCACAAAATTTTACGAGGTAATACTTCTGTGCTTGAAAATCACAATAAATATTCATGACTTAATATTGTTTCTAAATCACATAAAAATTGATAGAATTAATTGTGAGAAATACCCTTACTGATGGAATAGCACTGATTTTCGAAGAATCAGCCCCTTACAACTACACGTACAATTTCGTATTTTGCACTTGACAATTCCAAAAGTGACCCATCATCGTGCTTTCTTTGTTCACCAGTTTACTTTCTATTGAAAACATTGGAATGGAAAACAATATGAAAATCACGCTCGGACAGTCTGTGTCAATTCCGATAATTAAAAATAACAAAAAATATCGCAAAATCGAGAAATGGAGAGCGGGTTATCTTGACAATAAAGAGGCAGGAGATGAGGGGAAGAACAAATGAAGCAGCTTCATAGTCTGGCGTTGACATTTACACATTAATCCAGAGGAATTAACGCTCTGTTTTTGTTATCGGTCGCGTTTTCCTTGTTTGTTCTGAAAAAAATGCATTTACCTGAAGAAACATCGGCAATTGCTCGAAAAATATTTCCCTTATCCCTTGTTCATTTATTGGGTGCTTCGTTTTATTGCGCGAGGTTATATTATTTAGCTATGATTAATGTGCTCGGTGCTCCGTTAAAATTAAGTAATGAATAAAACGGAATACAAATCGCGTAGTTAATGGATTCTGAATTGGTTATATGTACATCATTATCGACATCATCATCATTAGCTTTTTTTCAATCCATTGTTGGATATAGCTTACCCTGTCACCTGCCTCGCTCCTCCAAATTGGCTCTAAGAACTTCACATGTTTCTGTTCCATCTGTCTCATGGTTTTCTTTTCGGTCTCTTGATGTTTCTTGGAATGCTTTCGATGATACTGACGCCCAACGATTATCATTTCTTCTTGCAATGAGACCCACCCACTGTCACCTTTATTCTCCTAATGACGTCGCAGGCCCCCATTCTTGTCCTTACCAAGTCGTTTCATTTGAGGTTTCTTCAGGTGATCTTTAGAATACATTTCGACATATTTCTCTTCGATGGTTGTTGTCACTGGATTGTTATGAAATTTACAGACCATATTTCACACCCATAGGTCAGAACAACCAGAGCACGCTGGCCCTACAATCTCCTCGTTAGGAACACAGTAATATTTTATTTGAATATGTTTTAATTCCATCCGAAAGCGCTCCATGCTATCTTCACTCTCCTGTTGATTTTTCAAAATGTGATTCATTCGTAGTGACGAGCTGACCTAAGAAAACTTAGCTTTCTACTTTCTTTTTCTTCTACTCCTTTTTTCGTAGTCTATGAAGCGTATACAGAGAGATAACTCATATTCATTAGTCCATCTCTTTGGCGGTTTGAGTGTGGTACATCGTATTACATCCTCTGCAAAATCGGCTTGTTCTCTGGGTTTGGCAGAATCACGATAATTTTGGATGCGCGTAGCATTTTAGTGAATATTTTGTAGACTGCAGGAAGTAGGCTAATGTTGCGGTAATTACTCAAAAATTCTTTGCAACCTTTTCTGGGGAAAAGGATGACGATATCCTGTTCGAACTACTCTGGTATGTCTTTCTTCCTTAAGCAAGCTGTAAAAATCTTTGAGACAATCTTTTCCGTAAATTTACTCGTTGCCTTATTCTGTGATGCCATCCACTCGAGACGGTTTTCCATTTTTCATCATTTTGATTGGATGCATAATCATTTATGGAAGAATATCTTGAATCTCTTCTCGTTCACTTCCGTATTGAAGAGTGAGTCTTCATGCAGTTTGGTAAAGAATTCTTGTGCTGGTTTTGAATTTAATTTCCTCTTATGGATAATCAAACCGTTTTACAGCATCAATGCCACCACCTCATCAGTCTATAACTGATCCAAAGATTTTACTTAGTTTTTCATAGCTTTTTTCGTTTTATGTTGTTTCCTCAGTTATAGCTATAAAAGCTATAGTTCATTGCTATATCTTCATATCTTATTTAAAGGACTTCCTTATTTGTTGTGTTTAGTTATGCATATATGTAGAGAAATTATGTATCTATTACTTCTTTGAACTTCTTTATGTAAATTCTGTAACTGAATTGCCGATACTTCATGAATAATAAACGATGTAAATACTTTGTACTTTTCCACAACTTTATATATATATATATATATATATATATATATATATATATATATATATATATATACGCGCATACGAGATAGAGAGAGGGATTGAAAACTCATTGCATGGAAAATACTTTAACATTCATCTTTATAACATATAACTTGTCCTTTCGTAAACAATATGTAATATTTATAAATGTTATTATGTATTTTGATTTTACTCACCACAGTTGATGCATTTTGGAATGGTTTTGGAAGTAAAATTATGTTCTTACCTGAAATGAAAGTTATATTTGGTTAGAATAAGTAAATAATTACCATATTTCTTATAAGGTAAGCTTAGCAATAAGACACCATTTTCAAAAGATATGTATATAATACCTAACGGATTATCATGTGTAATATGACAGGAAAATTTATGGAACATAGAATTTATTGTATATAAATTGTCTCGTCTGCCACATAAAGTTACACAAGTTTACACTTGGACCACCGGACCTTGCAAACCCCCTAGAGGGGTAACAAACATTGTAATAGAAAGAGAGCCTATATGGGTACAAATTGCCGGCCTTGGAAGAGTGGACCGATTCTCATGAAACTTGGTATGAGGCTCGTGCTACCAGAGCCCTCCTCCGGACTATATTTTATTTGGCAAAGATTGAAGTCCTGGGTTCGATTTCAATACCGTTTTCCCCCTATTTTTTACATAGGAAGTCTCAAATCAATTGTGCATAGTTGTGTTGTGTTGTGTTTTCTTGAATGTCTACTAAAACATAGTGGTTTTGCGTTTTAAATCGCATTTTATCGGATTGTTGTCATGGAGACGATTACTACCGAACTCGGCTTGAACATATACTAGGGAAAAAATGGGTTATTACCCTGTTTTCCAAAAAATGGAAAGTAGTCTTATGGGATCGCCTCGGTGTCTGTGTGTGTGTGTGCGTGTGTATCCCTAACATCTTCCTCATGAATTAACCGATTTCAACTAAATTAGGTACATAGAATCTTCGCATAAATTAATGACCAAAATTACAGATTTGGAAACGGATCAACTAAGCAGGGGTGCCACAATATCAAAGTTAAACTTTTCGGCAATTATGAATTTGTAAGGAAATGGCACAACCGATTTCAACGAAATTTTGAGTGAAGTAGGTGTGCAACATAAAATAACAAAATCAAGTTGTTTAGTATAGATATAGGAAGCAGAACTGCCACAATACAAGGGATAAAAAAATATTTTTACACGTATTTGTGTTGAACTGTTCACATCAATTGTAACCAAATTTAACACTTATAATATACACTTATATACAAAATGATATTAGCATATTTTAACCGAATCAGCCAAACAGGGGTACCACAATTACAAATTAAACTCTTTCAATTGAATTTTGTTTATAAGATTTGCACAGTATATATTAATGAAATCAAGATGTTAAGAGCGAAGCTAAAGAGCAGGACAATCACAATAAAAAATTAAATAATATCTCTTTTACACGTATTTCTAGAGAACTGACCTAATAGATTTTAACCAAATATAGTATATTTAATCTTCATATAAATAACCAAAATATCATAGTTCAACCGGCTCGACTAAACAGGGCTATCATAATACCAAGGTTAGAATATTTCTGTAACTATGAATTTCGAAGGTTCTGGCAGAACGGATTTCAAAGAAATTTCGTTTGTAGGGCAAGTATAGAATGGCAAAAGGAGATATGTTTTGAAATTCAATAGGTGTCTGAAATAATAGAATAACGAATGAGGTGTAAGGTGGTGGCACCTGAATTTCATTATTTATTAATCAATAGGAATCAATTTATTAACAGAACTAAATTAAATGGCGGGATCTAATAGGGATTTTTTGCAGTTCCCTTCAAACATTACATACAGTGATTTTTTACATATAGTTATTGTGACATAATCTACGCAGCAAATATGAAAAATAAATGAGTAAATACATGATTACAGGGTTATCGGCTATTATAAACACAGTATCGAAATTTATAGACACATTATCGATAGTAATAAACAAAGTATCAGTAGTTATAAACAAACTATCAGTAGTTATAAACACATTATCGTGAATTATAGACAGAGTATCGATAATTATAAACAAAACCTGGCCGTAACGCTAAAATTTAGGGAATATGTAAAAAATTGTTTTAGTGGTTTGGAAACGAAAATAATGAAGTCAACTCAAAAATCAAGACAACATATAGATTCTGTTGAGAAGACAAATATGGAAAACACAAATGCTAATGAAAATTAAAATACTTTTTCAGCCACTCTTTCTCGCTTACTAATTTTTGTGAGTTGTTACCGATAAATGAACTCAACTCCTTTTCGGTACATAAAAATTCATAAAGGAAAATTAAATAGAATAAATTACTGATTTCCATTAATTTTGTGTTTATTTAATGATACAATGTACAATTCTATGATTAAAGGCGGCACGAGAAATGATGCGTAGGTTCATAATAATGAATACATTGTATAATATGTATGTACAATGAAAAAGAATTCATATCTGTAGAGAATTATACATACCGTATTTAATCGATTGTAAGCCGACTTTTTTTTACCTTTTCACCATCTCAGAAATTGCCACTCGTCTTAGAATCGGTGTCAAATGAAATAGTAATTGGATTTATTTCTTCAGTTACATTATAATGCAAGATATAAGCGTTTTAAAGAATACGTAAACTATCTACTATAAAGAAGAATAAAAATGACCGAATAACTAAGACGAAATAAATTACGTAAATAATAAGAGGAGCGTCAAAGTTGTAATACCATATTGACCCGAATATAGTGCGATGTTTTTTCCTCAATATGTACCTTTGAAAGTCGCATTCGCACTATATTCGAGTACTTGTTGCATTCGTACTATATTCGAATACTTGTATCTTTAAAAAATAACTGCGTATCGGCGCGTTTCATGACGCGTGTTTCAGCGCATATTTTTATAATTGCTACATTGTTAGTGAATTGGTCGTTCATGTTACGATGCTACATTGTACAAATATAATCGGTAGGGGTCTGAGGAGATCATTCGTACTATATTCGAATACTTGTATCTTTAAAAAATAACTGCGTATCGGCGCGTTTCATGACGCGTGTTTCAGCGCATATTTTTATAATTTCTGCATTGTAAGCGAATTGGACGTTCATGTTACGATGCTACATTGTACAAATATACTCGGTAGTGGTCTGAGGAGACTTGAAAATAAATCAAGGTCAAATTGCAGCAACCACAGCACCGGCACAACTTCACGCAGGGTCGCGACACAACGTTAGAAAACGAGGACCGTCTAAACGTGGCGTCACATTACCCCCCTTTAGTACATAAGTCATGAGTTTACAGGTAATTTAAATGTGCAAAATAGAGAAAATTAAATGTTTTTCGTCTTTTTCTAATATTCCTTTCAAAATACTTGGGGTCGCACTATATTCGGGGTCGCATTATATTCGGGCTAATACGGTAATTGTGGTGGCAGTGCACGTATTCGTAGGCTTTCACACTCCCCCTCCACTAACTAAAATATTTCATTGTAGTGTCACCAACTTGACGTATTTTCCGCTAAATCTAGCTTTTTATCTAGATACCGTCTGGGGATTAGAAAAATGTAAGCTAGGGGATAGCGGATTTTTCGACTTAATTTTCACCAAATTGATGTTTCAGGTTTTTTTTAATAAATAATTTTACCGTTAAATGTAACAAAATAAGTACTTACAAGTTTATAATGTTAAACATGCGACGATTTCTCCCGTTTTTTCAATTAAATAACGGACGCATCATTCATCAAATAAATAGTATTCGTAAACTACCTTCCTCGTATTTTATAGTCATTACCACTCTCCACTCATTACATTGATAAAGCTATTAAGTATTCTTTCAATACTGTTTCAAATTCGCAAACATACATCATGTATACAAACTCCGGTGTTGGCAACACTGTTTAAGTGTCTTGTGAGTGTGTCCTGGGATTCCCGAGTGAAATATTTCGTTTCGTTGTGAACATCCTCGCGGCAAGTGTAAACTTCTTATTTCTTAGCGAGTTTTTCGGTTTTTAATTACCCCATGATGGGACGAACGCATTACTCTGCGAAATTTAAGAGGAACGTTATTGCCTATGCAGAAGAGACATCTAATCTTGCAGCACAACGGCGCTTTGGGATTGATGAATCAAATGTTAGACGCTGGAGGAGAGATAAAGAGAAGTTACTTAAGTGTTCAAGCAAAAGAAAAACATTTGGAGGCCCCAAGCAAGGACGTTACCATGAATTGGAGGAGATCCTTAATAACTTTGTGATTGATCAACGAAATAACTGTTTGCCAGTGAACTCCGAGATTATACAAACAAAAGCTCGTGAAATTTCTCGAGAACATAAAATTAGTAGATGATTACATCCTGGGTTGCCGCTGCATGGAATGGCATTCCGAGTGATCTGATTGTACGTTCATTCAAAAAGTGTTCCATTACAAACTCGCTCGATGGCACAGAAGATGACGTTTTGTGGGATGAGGAGAGTGAAAAAGAGTCGTCGTGTGAAGATATATTTTAGTAAAAAAATATGTTAATGTTGTTGCAATTTCAGTTTTTAATCTTTATTTAATTACGAACTGAAAATCCGCCACATTCATACTTGTTGGAATATCGAGATAAATAGTCCTAATTGACCAAAAATATTTTTTTTTCCTTGCGTGGACTTGTGAAAAGTGGGGGTCGGCTTAGAATCAGTGTCGGCTTATAATCGATTAAATACGGTAGTAGGTACATACATATTTATTCAGTACACAATCAAGTAATTGTAAATATAATTAGTTAACATTAATTTTCCTTAAAAATGTTTGTTAAATACATACAATTAATTAACTTGTGTAGTATACATATAAGATATGATACATACATACTGCAATGAACAAAAAGGAGAATTGAAAAGGGAAAAATATAATGTACATATGTAATTATTTAAAATGAAAGACCTTGAAAAGCCAAATCGCGATATCTCAACATGTTGCCATAAAAAACCTCAAAACGTAATGTACTATCATTATTCATCCTGTCAATGCATCTTGCGACATATTCTTGGAGTTGTAATGACGTTTCAGGAGTAGGACGAATAGCATGGTATCTACTTTTAAGCACACTAAAAACTTCTTCAATTGGGTTCAATTGCGGACTGTAAGGGGGAAGAAATTTGCAGCAAATATTATTTGCGGCAAGCCAAGTAATCACTTCATAGCTTTGGTGAAACTTCACTTTGTCCATAATAACGATATCACCTTCCTTAAAAACATTCTTGGATTTGCAGTCTTGAAGAAAGTCAACGAAATATTCTGTGTTATAAGCACCCACTTTTATTTTATAATTCTTAATTCCGTTTATAGCGAGCACAGCTATCAAACTTAGGTTTCTCCCACGGTTTGTAGGAACCTTTTTGATAGCATCTATATTTTTAGGAGAATATCCGTAATTGTTGGTACTATGTACATTAAAACCAGTTTCATCTAGAAATAACATTCTTCCTGATGGAATCCTCATGATTTCACGAGAGTATATTTTCCTTTTTGATAAAACTTCAGGTGTTGTGGATTTTGAAACTCTTCTTTTCAATCTTTTTCTTGTAATGCCAATATTTTTTAGATTTATCGATAGACTGTGTGCAGATGAAGTCATATTCTCTCAACTTTTCTTGAATGCCTTTTTGTGTCAATGAGCAGTCGGCTTGAATAATTTCACATATTTTGTCCGATAATCTAGAAACTTGTTGGGGTTTGGGTCCAGGCTTCTTCCGTGTTAAATCAACTTCTTCAATATTTTCCTCAGTTTCGTGTGTTTTCCTCATTAGTTTGTACACAACAGACAGATACGCACAAGTTTTTTTGCCATTTTAACCGCTGACTCACCTTGTTCTCTCATATTTTTAAATACTCAATTTTTTCGTCGGTCATTGAGGTTCTTTTCTTTCTTGTTCTAGCAACTGAATCATTTAGTTCACTTTGTAATCTATTTTCATTTACTACTTACTGAGAGTTTTCTTCCATTATAGGGTAGGGTTAGTATTGTTTATAATTATGAATACTCTGTCTATAATTCACGATAATGTGTTTATAACTACTGATAGTTTGTTTATAACTAATGATACTTTGTTTATAACTAACAATAATGTGTCTATAACTTCCAATAATGTGTTTATAATAGCCTATAACCCTGCATTTAGGTATATAACGAATAATATACCTTAATTTGTAACCTCCAATGTAAAGAACGCAACCAATTTGCACAGAACTCACAAAACCGTGATGTCAAGAGAGAGTACGAAACACTTTTTGCAGTCAGTTGTGTCAAGTTTGCGACGCTGTCATTTATATGCAAAGTTGCCAAATTGATTAGTTGTTATGGATTGTGATGCTAGATGTATTAAAGTTTACATTATGATAGAAAGAAACATCTTTTTTGACATTAGCTAAATGACATTCTGTTCACCTAGATTTGCAATTTAACCCACTGTGCGACCGCTCGGGAGCGCAAAAGCCACGGGACACCAGCAGGCGTGTCGCCAGTGAATATTTTGTCGTAAATATTTAGATATGTATTATTCTTGAATTTTTATTTTTGTAATCACGATAAAAGGTACGATATTTCTCATACTTGTCTTATAACGAAATTGTTATTTTTATCGCTTTGAAATTCTGTGGTGGTGTTCTCACCTTTCGCCCCACTCGCTAACTTCCTCGTTGCGGTTTTGATAGCCACAGACCGAAACAACACGTTCCAGCTAGATTAGACAGAAGAGGATTTGACGGTTGACCAATTGAAGTGGTTACGTCGCTCTCTGCTAGCGTATTCCGACGTTAATTATTCACTCATTAGGCTTTGACGCCGAACATGTACGTTCAGTACGTTGTCTCCATAGTGTCAGATAGTTCTAACGGTAATTGGTGGTTCGAGTAGAGAGAAGACGATGATAGTAACTTTAATTTTTTATGGTATTTTAAAGTTTATTTTTTGACGCTCTAAACTAAAATTAAAAAAGCGTCAAGCTCGAACCAAAATAACCAAAACGAATTCATCCGACACGATCTCCGGTTTCGACGACATTCAGAGAAGAACTTCCCATGTGTTCTCGTATATAAACTCTCAGCTTGAAAACGTGATATGTTACGGGCTATCAATATATTGCATATTGTTGGTCCATTGTGATTTCGGTGTGTCAAATAAAAGTATGCAATTTTTTTGGCAATCGCGGGTTCAAAAAAGATCTAATGATGAACAAAGATGTAACTCTTCCTGCATGCTCGCTTTGACTAACTTGCACAGAAAACATCTAGTTATTAAAAATATTTTGTAACAGGATTCGAAAACCTTTTTAATATGGCCTTCTGCATTAGAAGTAGTAAATAGTTCGGCGGACAAGATCGGAAGTTTCCAAGAGATAGTGTCATCATATTAGTGAAAATCAAGTTATAATGTTTTAGCGTTAGTATTTGAACATTAAAGTTTTATGGCCGTAATTGTAATAAACTGTTAGGTTTTAGGGATTGCTTTTTTATCATACCTTCGCAGACCGATTATACGAAGGTTGCCGAGGTTAACAAGAATTACGTCGCAGCAGACGTCTAACAAACTGCGTGGCTCAAAATCTTTCTTTCTATGCTCCTAGAACATCCTTTAACGAAAGCTTGAGTTCACTTGTATAGAAAAAGCTCACATTAACCTTTTATAATTAACTTCAACTATAGATTTGTTACCGCTGAGGAAAACGTATTTGTACCTTCAGGTTACATGCACAGATCAAAATACTCTTATTAATCTTACTGGTTATGCTAAAGTTTAATGATAACAAAAATAATTCTCATTTCTTTTATTGATCTGTAGAAGTAAATCTTTGAACCACGTAATGTTTTAAGAGTGAGCTCTTTTGGGAGAATATCTGCAACTTCATAATTTTTATCAGTCATTTCCTTTATAGTCAGCTTCTTCTGGCAGTAATTTTTCATATTTTGTTACGTATTTTTTTAGTAAGTTCGCATATTTTTTCGCTTCGAATTTTTTGTTGCTGCTTCTGAGTGAAATTGTATCTTATGATCTTGCTTTTTGGATCACTTACTTCGAAGGGAAACTGGCTTAGGTTTCTGGATCGTGAGAGTTTTCTAAAACAGGGAGTTACTTCATCACCCTTAATTCACGGAAGAAAATAGGTCAGTCAAATTCTTCCAGTTTGATATTTTTAGAGAAGTCGCGCATTCCTCTCGTGAATTTGTTTATATACCAGGATAATTCTCCCTCTTGATCTATTATGAATGATTTAATGTAGATTGAAATGTATTTGTGAACGTATATAATATTCAATACGCTATTATAGCACTCTTTTGAGCTATCGAGACTATCGAGAATCTCGCAAAACGGCGTAACTCACCTTGTGACTACAACCTGCTTGATAATCAGGCTCGATTCCAGGACAGTGTCATTCATCCGTTTGAAATTCAAACTTTGAATAACGTGGTAATAGGTGCAACCTACTTTTTATTTGCATTTTAAAATTACTTAAAATAATCGTACAACCTTGGGACTTGAACCAAAGAAGACTTAAAAGAATTAAAAGTCATATTCCAACCGTCGATTTGATGCAGAGATTTGTTTTAAACACGAAAATTTTACGTTTTTTGATGTGAAAATCTTCTTCAAGGGACACACTATTGTCGCTGATTTAGCGAACTGGAATATATGGAAAACGAGAAATGTTAGAAATTCATTTTTTTTATTGTCACTTGTTATAGCTATAAAACGATCAAGAAAGATCGATGAGCATTGGGTCTACAAAGCAGCCGTCTTTAGTTATAATTCACCTGGTTTTTATATTTTTAGAAACAACGATTTGTAAAATACCGTTGAGTACTACTGCTGTATTAATCAACAGAGAAACTTAATGGACGATTACGTCGTTGTAAAATCAATCGGGAGTAATTACCACGCTTTTTGGTAAAAAATTTGAAATTATCAACACCGATCAATGCCCATATTCGATATTTATATTTATGTGCGTAGATGATAGGACTTCCGGTAGTCCTCCTTATATACTTAGTTATATACTCAATGGATGGAAACGTGTGCATCTAAGCCAATTCCCTCCTTTATTTAGTGCGCATGATTTTATTTTTTTAACCTTCTCCTTCCTATTCACTGCCGAGACAACCTTTTCCAATATCTTCATCTCCAATACCGTTCCGCCCTTTGATGATGAAAAACTAGGGAATTGCCGAAATCACTGCATCTTGAGATTAGAGCGCTGCGGGAATTTTCGAAAACAGCTTTACGATTCCATGCATACGGCATCC
This sequence comes from Tanypteryx hageni, assembly GCA_028673005.1. Classification (NCBI taxonomy): domain Eukaryota; kingdom Metazoa; phylum Arthropoda; class Insecta; order Odonata; family Petaluridae; genus Tanypteryx; species Tanypteryx hageni. Next base: position 62,429,001 of record CM054115.1, on the reverse strand, counting down.
ATTAAAGTAATGAGAATATCTTTTTGAAGAGTCTTTTTTATCCAAAATCTCTCTCTTTTAGCTCGCTTCTATAAGCATCCTGAATAAAGAAATGGATTATAAAATAATTAGTTATTTCTTCGTGATAATTGGCCGATTATCCGTTATGAAATGGTTGATTGTAGGTCCCAAGTAAAACTTATTTTCTTTAAACGGACTATAATTTATTTACTCAGTAATACCCTGTACAGAGCGGATTTATTCCTGGTTTGTTTGTTTTTACACGGTTAAATAAATGTGACTCTTATTTATGGAGTACTTATTAAATCTAGTTATGCAAAATCTTGAACTGGACGCGTATCGCATTTTACGTTCGTTTGTTACGTCACAAGCGAGCAGATATTTTCAATATTTTTGTTCGTAATTTATCAATACATTCATTTTACATTATATGCTCTCGTTTTATGACTTTATTATGACACGAACAGTTATTTACGCATAGATTTTACGAAAGAAACGTTTCATGAAGTTGCCTTATCTTATGTTCCGAGGTTACATTTTCCCATTTTAATTTTTTCATATATTTATATATATTTTCTTTGACCATTTCTATATTTTACGCTCCTAGCTTCACTTTTATATAATTTTCTAAAGCGCAAGCGCAATATATGACTAACTGCTGGGGACGGATGTTTTCGATCGAGTAAACACCATAAATTGCTAAGTCGCTTTATAACTATGCGTCACATTGACTTCTGAAAACTTCAGCTGTACAGGTTTTTGAAATTTGTGCCACGAAACTCACTTAGTTTTTTCTCTTTTTTCCTCGAACGTTATTTCTTCCATTGTTTATTTTGGATTTTCGATTGAATGCGTTGCGCCTTATTTTGCTTACCGTTGGGCGAGGGCGGTGAAAATATCCTTGGTCTTGTCCCACCTAGGGGTATAAAACATTTCCTCTTTTTTTTCTCTCTTTTCCGCGCTTCTCTTTTCCCTTCCTCGCCGGAGTATCTCTCAGTTCCGGGTTGAAAATTGTTCGTCCCTCCGAGTGGAAAGGATATTCTGACGCGAAATCGCTTGTCACGTGATCCTACTCGAGAGATGGATTTTTTTTCCTATTTTTTATGCCGCGGCGGCGCCTCGTTGCGACGTTTTCCTTGTCCATCTCTGACGTCACTCGCACTATTTTCTTTAATGATACTTTCGTGAGAAAACCTCTTTTTTTCGTCGTCGTTTCATGTCCTCCTCTTGCTCGAAGATAAATCTTATTTTTTTGTGGCGCGTTGCCGCGCGTATTTTTTCCCTCCTCTTACTGTGAGATGTTGCATTTGAACGGCTTACGAATTGATATTTAGCGAATGCGTTCGGCGTTTTATCTCTGACGGCGTTCTCGTTGCTTTTTGAAGAAAAATCGCCGAAATGTAATTCGGCAGGAGTGAATGTTACAGGTGTTAATATTCTCTTGCTATGTCTATGTATTTTTGATAATTGGCGAGGAATCTCTTTAAATAATGAGCTAAGAAATCCGGTCAATATGAACTATTTATGACTGATTGTAATCCTATTTTTAACAAACTTTCCCAGTAGGTAGAAGATTGAAATTTGATAGGAATATTTGTCAAGGTAAACGCGTATAATTCTTTCGATTTAAGCAGTCTAAGTTTAGCAAGGAGGAAAATAATTATATTTATGGGATCCATTAAGCTAAAAGATTCGTCATTCTTCAGGAATCGCAGATTTTCGGCGCGTATCTCTCCGACGATTGATACCTAAATGATTGAGAGAAAGATTGACTCAGCAAAGAAAACTATTTCGGGTATTTGTGTATCCCACTCTTCACCGTCATGTCCAAAGTTAACAGAATAGAATCGCAACAATAATAAGATCCGGAGGGAGGCAAGGATTCTATATTCTCGATATTTCCAACTTTTTTGTTATTTTTCGCCAGGATTTTTTTTGTTTCGTTCTTTCAGCTGAGAATATCGTGGAGTGGGCGGCACTCTTCCCGGTTCGATTTCCGCATCCAGAGAGGCGAAACAGGAAGAGGCCGCGGAGAGTAAAAGGAGAAGAGAAAGGAGGAAAGATCGGAGAGAGAGAGAGAGGCCTAAGAAGAGGGGTAGGGAGAATAGAAGCGATAGGAGGGAAAGCAAAATGGTGAGGATGTTTTTCTTTTTGGGGCGGTTTGGCGAATATAAGATTTGAGAACGGGAGGTGCAGCGTAAGACTGCGAGAACTGTTGGAATTCGTTGGCCTTCGAATACAGGTATAAGTTAACGCAGCGAACAAAAATGTATGAATACTGGAAACATCTTCGCATATTTTTTAACGTTTCTTTAACTGGAGAACGTCCATCTTTTGCCAAATTTTATTTGATATCCATTAAAGACCTTATCATCATCATCATCATAGGTAGTCTGTCCGTAGAGAGGTCCGTAATTATTCTCGATTAAATCTGGTTCTCCACATACTTCTATTTTCCGAAATCATCTTCGTGTCTTTTTATCTCTCTTTTCCTTTTAAGTCATCCATTAGATGATACCTTTTCATGCTTATTTCTCTTTTTCCGTTCAGTTTTCCTTTTAACACGTTTTTAATCATGCTATCTCAAGTAACTGCTTATCCAGTTTGCATTCTCCTTTCTTATTTTATGTATAATCACTTGCTTTTCTCCGAATCTTCTTAGTGTTTCCTCTTTTTTCATCCTATCTAACATATTATAAAATGTTTGTGTCAATAAGACATTCCTGGTTAAGTGTACAGTTATGAATAGTATTATAGCCAAGATGTAATAGTTGTGCTTTTACTTAGTTACCTGCCATCTGATACTCCGATTTTGGGATGAATTCTTTTGGAATGATAGTGTTACGTTTGGCAGTTTTATGGATAACATAATGTCGAAACACTAAGTATCATTTGATTTAAAACTTTTGCTTATCATAATTGCCATTTAAAATTTATTTAACACATTTTCCTCAACACAGTTTCAAATTTAATCTATTACCGTGGAATCGTCACTGATGACGACTGCTTTGTAGCCATAATAATAATAATAATAATAATAATAATAATAATAATAATAATAATAATAATGTTATGAATTTCAGTGAATTATAGATTTTCAATTTTTTTCTATGCTAACAAGACCTTCAGGCTAAAAATGATTTCATACGTTAGTTGATTATTTCAAATTATATTTCCCAGTATAAATCTGAAACAAATCCTTCGGTAGTGAACCGATGACTAGGACTGCATCGTAGTGGAAAAAGTTATTTGATATTTTGGAGAATTTTATGTACGTAGAATCTCAGCATATCTACTTATAACTCGTAATGTATGTTCTCTTATTAATTTTTGGAAATAGGCAAACGAGTTGCGGAAATTGAGTTACGGAGCGACCCCGTTGCTCATCATGACAACGTACTCTAATCTCCGGAGGGAAAGAAATGGGTTTCCAGAACTAAAGCAACATTCCAAAAGAGATTTTATGAAAGATTAATTTCGGCTTACAGGAACTAGTGGTCCAGCGACCCAACCCAGTTCTATCTACGAAACTCAGGCACACAATCGCAGTAATAATCTTGCATGAGAAATCGTTTAAGATTATATATATATATATATATATATATATATATATAATACATAATATAAGGGATGATATCCGCAAGAAGTTGATAAAATGCTACGTATGAAGTATAGCATTGTATGGGGCAGAAACATGGACGCTAAGGAAAAATGACATCGAATACTTGGAAAGCTTTGAAATGTGGACTTGGAGGAGAATGCTGAAGATAAAATGGACAGATAGGATGAAAAACGATGAAGTGCTACGAAGAATAGGAGAGAAGCGAATTATTATACAGACTATCAGAAAGAGGAAGGCTAACTGGGTTAAACATTACCTGAGGAGAGAGAGTATGATTAAAGACGTGTTAGAAGGAAAACTAGATGGGAAAAGGGAAAGAGGTAGGAAAAGGTTTCACCTGATAGACGATTTGAAAGGGAAAGAGAGTTATCAAGATATGAAGAGGACAGCGGAAAATAGGAGTATATGGAGAACCAGGTTTAACCAAGAATAATCACGGACCTGTCTACGGACAGACTAACTATGATGATGATGATATACATATGAGTTTTAGCCCAGACCTGGAGACTCGCTGGGGAGAAGACTTGGAGAGGTGTGGTGTCGGAAGGAAAGTATGAGGAGAATAGAGAAATGAGGAGTGAAAGCGACGGAAAGTGAAAGTGCGCGGTTGACTCCATTTCGAGGGGATAAGACCAAGTTGGCGAACAAATGGTGTCTAGTGAGAGGTGGGATGTGGGATTCAACTTGTTAATGGTAATTTAGGGATGGTTGCCTTAAATGGTTTAGTGCATTTGTCTACGATGATTATGTAATTTAAACCGCCTTAAGGTGTCTGAATGCTTAAATTCTCGCATTTTGAAGTGATTAATTACGTTGTATGACCCAGCGTCACGGAAGAAATTTGAGGCAATTTTTAGAAAATTCTCTTAAAAATTATTAATAATTAATTTCAGAAAAAATAACATTCGATTGGGACGCGAATCGGGAATATTTATGTTAGGTAATATTTAAAGAGAAAACGGTTGATTATATTTTTTCAGTTTCAACCTGAACTTTTATTATAATTCTCATGACAGCATGTATAATATTGTCCCCGGTAAAAAAACAACTATCAGTAAATATAAACAGACGCACGGTGGTATGTTAACTTATTTTTGTAAGGATGATTTTTTGAAACGTCGAGGAAAGTCATGTTATCGACAACTAATTTGTAACCGCAACTTACATTTTCCAAACATTTTTTTTGGATTTTGGGCCTATCTACATCATAAATTTGATTTCTGACATTAGGCGAGCTTCATCTTTCATTTTAAAGAGTAATTTTTGAATGAATTCGTGAGAACAAAGATGATGCGAAATAAATTAGCACTTAAAGACCTTTCATATTACACTGATCTCGTAACATATTTTTTTATTGAAATTACTTCCGAGTGTTGCAAAAACTCATAAAGTTAAATATGTTCTAAGATCCATATGCCAACAAGTTGTTAATATGAGCCTTTTAGACATACGAACATATTTAATGTTGTATTTCAGCTAAAATTTGTGTTGGACATTTCTTTTTTGCTCTTTAATAAGATGACCCATAAGTTACTTATGAGGTATAGATTAGGATAAACTCAATAAATAGTTACTTTAAAGACACGTGAATTGCAAAGGAATCAGTTTGTCCTAGATGAGACGGCTCTAGACCAGGGGTCGCCAACCTGCGGCTCTCTATAACCATATCTCTTGTATAAAGCGTCTAGATCATCAAACACTCTCAGGACATAAATTGTCGAATGTTCACGTATACGTATAAGGATTTTATTTAAAACGAATTGATTATCAAATTAAAAACCGCCTTATTCACTTGTATCGCGGCTATCGGGCTATCGGGCGTTATAATAAATCGGAAAGGAGTGGCTCTTCTTGGATACTTGATAATCTGCTTCTCGTCACTATGGTTTCGCACTCGTATGATGGAAAGATGAATTGTTATTGTTATTTCTTTCAAAACCTTTGATGTAATTTTCCGTAGCGCGTCTCCCGAACTAATAGAAAAAAACGGTAAACGCCTCAGTTTTCCCGAAGAAGAGGAAGATCATTTAAGTTTGGAAATAAGAGAAAATGAACGGTCGGTCATCGGATGTTACCTCGTGGGTTGCTGTATTGTTAGAACGTGAGAGGATAGAGAAGGGATAAGGTTAAAAAAAGGAAATAGGAGAAAAGGCACACGGGTGGAAAGTCGAGAAGAGCTCGCTAAAAATATTAACGAAGATTGGTAAAGTGAGAGAGAGAGGAGAGGAAATAGAGAAGAGAGAGAGACTGAACCGAAGATTGGGTGGGGAGAGGTGTGGGCGGGACTCAAGGGTAGCGAGATGGCCGTGAAGCGCACACGCGGGCTAGGGAAGGAAAAAGTGATGGGAATGTTGCTGATGTCCAATTAAAACGGGAAGATATGACGTAATCCGAGGAGGAGTTAGAGAGAGAGAGCGAATGGAGAGATTCGGACCAAATGATCACCGTCGATCGAATTTTACCTATCGATACCCTTCCGATTACATCGCATCTGAGAAGGCGAAATCTTAACGCGAGCGACTTTTGATCCTACAGTCCTATCGCTACGGTGATTTTTTGTAGCTTTACATTAAGTATTTTCGCCACTAAACCAAGTTCTCCTTCATAGAATACTGCGTAATTTTTAATCGTATCCATAATAAACCTCTCACTTACCTCGGATGTAGACTGTCAGAACTAAATATGTTGGTTGTTTAAAAAAGGAAACGTGTGACATATAAAACACAGGAAATTATTTTATCTTCGTATTTATTTCCGTAGATAATTTTTACACTATACCTTTCTATTACTTATCATCATTGGAAATGATTAAAAAATTTTAACAATTTCATATGAGTATAATCTATTGCCTATGTTTCTTGTCTAAATAATTATGCGATTCAACGACATATTCGATTCCTCGGTGAACTTGAAATCTTTTTTGCCTGATTGCGATTACAAATTTTGTTGTAAAACAAGTAAGCAGTACTTAATATTGCTTTAATGCTCAATTGTGTATTTATATATGCAAAATTACTATTTATATTTGTTTATATGAGTAATATTTTTTAATTTACACTAACCTATTTATTAGGATATTGAGTGAAGGATTACGAAGATCGATACGAAGCTTAACTATTTGCTAAATTTCTTGGAAATCGGTAACTTGGTTGAATGAAAGAAATTTATGGAAGGAGTTCTATTTAATGGCATGTTAAATCCCATTAGACTGCAATTTCGATGGAAATGAGGGGAGAGAAAGTTCGGTAGAAGGAGATGTTTTCTGCGATAGATAAGCAAATCGAGGCAGGACCAAAATACGTATTCTTTGTGGGAAATAGAGCCATCGAAGCTATTGAGCGACAAAGAGAAAGGCGGAAAGTGATTGGAAAAGTGTCTGTTTGTAGCTCTTCAAGGAAGGTTTACAAATGAATGATATGATCTGCATTTCTAGATCCAAAGTTGGAAGAAGAGCGTCGTCATGATTCTGCCACACATAAATATTTATGAATTGTCACCTCCATGTCACACAAAGAAATGATCTTGTTTCTTTTATTAAGTTCGAGAAAATTTATTTGAATCATGGAAATCAAAAACGACGTAAGCCCATATTTTGGTGAAAATGAGGTAACAATGAAACTGCCATATAGACTACTTGTGCGTTGAAACCATAAAACATGTCAATGGAAAACTACTGCTGTAGACCTTAACAATATGTAAAAATATTGTTGGCATTGCTGTTAAATTTAAGCCTTGACACATTTTTTAGTGTCTCATGAAAAAATTGGTTTTCTGGACTTATGGGGCTTTTAATTTCCACGATTCATTTATAGAATGAGAGAGAGAGAAAGAGACGGAAATAGTAAAAAAAATTAATCGAAATCAAATTGAGTCTTACATTTTAGGACAAGCGAGACTGCTGAAAAATAAAAGAAAAACAGCCAAAAATCTTGTAAATTTAAAAAAATAATATCATTCAGTGCTATTTTAACAATTTTTGTGAAATTTATTCATACCCATTTGATTAAAGATCACTGTAGAAGTAAAACTTGTATGACACGGTCAACGGGGATACGTGCTCCCAGGTTATATCGTGGGGTTTGGGGATGCACGATGAACCGCGTTATAAAACCTCTCGTGGTGTCAAAATATAATAAAACCCTTATTCACTTGGTCATTCTGTCCGTAACGCGCAATATCTCAGCCGTTTCTTCAGCCAGTTTAACCAAATTTTATAGGATTATTTTTCTATAATTTTATAATAAAATGATCTAATTTGTTTTTTATGTTGTTTGATTACAAAGCCGTTTTTAACGGGCTAATTCATCTAGTAAAAGAAGAAAATGCTAACATTGGCCCAATGGAGCATGTTCATACAACTGAATAGACGCCTCTTTCCTCTCTACCTCAACCAAACCCTCCCCCTTCCCTTTTATCTCCCTCCCCTCTCCTTTTCGAGGTAGAGAAATATCTGTTCTCATCCCAAGGAGGAATTCAAGCTCGGACGATGAAGTCCTTAATGTTTGTTCAACACCACCCGCACCAGAAGCTGCTTCCTCGACCGAGTCTTCAAGGATGGGAGTCTAGTTTTTGTTTAGGAGCAGGCTTTTATGGATCCCATCTCGGTGCAACGGTATAGTGCCTCGTTTTAAAGGTCGCGCTAGTTAAACGAGTGATTTACGTGTAAATGAGGCGTCACTCCGTGCTATTGATAATCCACACCTCCGTCTACATGGCACCTTGGCTGGTGATTGTCCGACGATAACCAATCTGTTTCAATACCCTCTCATTTGGCGTATTCGTACCGCGTAACGGTTTCGCTGCAAGTGACAGGCGAAATTTATCGAGTACGAGCACGAGGCTAAAACTGTTATAACTCCGACCTTTCGGTGTTAAATTACTTTGTAATAGAAATAGGGGTAAATGAAATGTGTACTCTGGTTAAAAGATCACGGGGAAAAATCGATCAATTACTCTCAGTGGGAAAGCTTCCAACGATTTAGAATCCTGCTTATTATGCACTTATGAAACAATATAGTGAATAAATTTTCGTTTTAGCAAAGGTATTTTATTAAGTGAAGTTAACATACGTACTTATTTACCTTCCAAACTTTTTAGTGATAGTGATTTTTTATATTAGGATCGTCATAGAAATGGGAAATAAACAAGCTCTGTTACAAAATTGGCATGATTATTAAGTTTTTTATAATTTGTAATTCAAGAAAATTTGTCGTACTTGGACGCTGAACTTGAACTTATATTTGAATTATATTTTTACTAGCTCCATTCAATCCGAGATATTTTCATAATTTCAAAAAAGTTGCGATTTGTTCGTCGCAAACTGACTCATAAGAGCATATGTTTCAAGTGACGTGATTGATTTTGCATAACAAAACATTCAGCCTTTCAGGTGTCAAATTTATATCATATTGTTTTATAAACATAATTTGAATGTATCACAACTACTGTATGTAATTCGTAATCGATTAGAAACATTTCAATTATTTTGTTACAATCGATAAATTTTTGCTTGTTCCATCCAAAAAAATTAAACAATAAATAATCGAGCTTGCACGACTTGAATTAAATTGGTCATCTATGTTAAACCAGTTGCTAGAAATTGGTGGAATGAATTATATGTCCATTCAATCCCCTCCGCACGCACACCATACATAAGGATTCCGTATGTTGTACCATATACAACACATATTTCATATGCTTATTCCTTATCTTCATTAACAAATGCGACTTTTTTCTCTCCTCGATTGATTAATAGGTAGCTAAAATGATTGCTCCATTTTTTTCAAAATTCTGTTCAACGCCGCGAAAATGGAACATATCCGATAGTGTCACAAAAATGGTCGGAATTCATTTTCGTCGTTATTGAAAGCAGAAAACGTGAAAATTTTGTTATTCATATGATAGAAAAGTGGGAAGATGTGTGGGTGAAGCAAATGACGCCCTCTAGGCTTTATCATCCCTTATCTCCTTCATCTCATCGTCATCACCCACACAATTCGAATATTCTCCCCTTTCTTTGCGCTACCTTCCACGACTCGCGAATGCCAATCGGAAATATAACCATCAAACTAAAAAGAGTCTCACCTTTTCGGTTTCAATTTTTCTCTGAGAATATGTTAGATCAAGCGTGTTTGTTTTTCCGGACGCGTTCTGCGAACATCGTCGACGGTAATAAACCTAACCCAGAAAACGTGGATTTGATCTTTCCCCGGTAGATATAGCGTTCCTTCTTTGTCAATAATGATCACGTTGCGTTGTAAAAATAGCGCAAGAAATTAAAAATTGAAGTTTAAGACAAAGTTTTCTGTAAGGCCGTAGTTTTCCCACCCCAGCCCCGCGTCCCAGCTCTTTCTATTTGCTACGTAATTCCCTTTACCAGAGTGACAAACCTTTTTTTGTCTCCACGCCAGAGACAGAAAATGGATTTCCTTTTTTAACATGTGCCAATTAAAATACATCCAAAAAGAAAAAAATTGTGGTTTAACTATGATCATTCATTCTCATATTTTGAACTCAGAAAACGAAAGATTGGTCATATAAAATTCAATTTATCATGTAATAAAAAGTCATTTATGGCCGAACGACAATTACGGAACAAAACACATCTCGTTCATGGACAAAAAGCCAGTATTAATCAGTTATTTTATCAACATAATTACAATATCGCTATAAATAGTCTCATATTGTGCGAGAAATGAAGAAATACTAAGGAGAAAGTCAATAAACGATGTTTTTATGTTTGCCAACCAAAATCGTTTAGCGTGCCGAAATTTGTCATGCCAGCCTTTTTCCTAAGCATTCATTCGTTTTTAACCAATTCCAGCTTTATATTTTTTTAATTTGTCGTAACAATTTCTGCCTTCTTGGACCTCACGCAAACTCTCAATTCTATCCCAAAACTACATTTGAAAAGCTTTTTTTCGCAGGTATCCCAGTGATGGATTTTAAAGATAATTTTTTTAGTAAAACCTTCGGACACTCACTGTTCTTCGCATCATTGATTTCTTCGCCGTCCAGATTCCGAGTCTGATTTCTTCAAGCAAAAACAAAATTTCGAATCCAAAAAAATTCCGAATAAATTAAGTCTAGAAAACGTAACTGGGGTGATGATAGTCGACCTTCACCCACGTTGGCTTTAGAATTGCAACGCACACAAGGCGCACGTCGGAAGGATGTATAGAATTACGGATGAGAGGAAATGGAACAGTGTGAGAAGGCAGCGGTATTCAAATAGTGGAAATGTGATGGATTTCCTCCATTCAGAGGAGAAAGGTTGAGTTGTTTGGTGGATAGCCATTGGCGAAGAAAGGATCGGTGGGGTCGATGAGAAAGGGAAGCGTATCTTGCCTTGACCCTCAGATTTATACGAATCTCGAATACCGGAGAAAGGTTAGTTTGCATTTTGTCGGTTTCGCATCTTTACTTAGGCTTAGCAACAATTAAATTTGTATAATACAATAGTTGGTTAATGTTAGAATAGTATAACGATCACGGAAAGTTAAAATCATCGTGCTTTCACTCAATTGAGCTTCTTATTAGTAAATAAAATGAACGAAATAATGAAAGAGAAAACTTTAAATGCACCACTTTATATTAATCACAAAATACGATAATGATGGCGCCAAGCATCCGAACGCGGGTCATATTTTATAAAAATAAAAAGCTGCACGTTAAATGTTTTTCCTTTCATTATGCATGCATGCGATAAATTTGGATTGGTTAATTACTCGCATGTCAGTATTTATTATAGATCCATATGTCTCCTCATCAATCATATAACTAAATTTGATCTTTTCAGATTTCTCCGTTTAATATGAACTCTTTGAATTTTAAAGAGTAGTTCTTTATTTATCTTCGGAGCGATATTTCTCTTGTCCACCAAAGGACTTTCTTAAATGAAACTTATAAAAAGTAGTGAAATTTCCCTCTAATGTTAAAAAAATGCTATATTTGTGTTATTCATTATTTGTGTTTAACGTTTGCTTCGATAATGTATATTTTCAGAATGATTATTGTAGTCATAAATATATTCGAAAGCGTAATGATCCAGTCACTTAATGTTAATTAGAGATTATTTTTGAAAGGGCTTCTTAACCCTTATTGCACGAATTTGTTTGACGGAAATATTTTTTTGTGATTCCAGTGAGATGTATAGAATGATGGAGAAATACTTCTGAAATTATCAATGATGGGGGATCTGTTTTTCATAACTGAATACGGTTTGTGTCACATATGGCACAACATGAAGCTAAGATGTGATTTTTTATAAAACTGTTACGTGCCACATATATGATCCGCTCTGCAGTAAGGGATGATATCTTCCCGCGGGCGACAGGTTGCAGATCAACGCTCCAGTTAATGCCTCTGCGTGTAGGTCATTCTTGTTTGCTTTCGCTTCTATCTCAACCTTCTGAGGGAAATTGCATCTCCAAAAAGTACCTAACTATCATCATCATAGGTAGTCTGTCCGTAGACAGGTCCGTGATTATTCTTGGTTAAACCTGGTTCTCCATATATTCCTGTTTTCCGCTGTCCTCTTTATTTCTTGATAACTCTCTTTCTCTTTCAAATCGTCTATCAGCTGAAACCTTTTCCTACCTCTTTCCCTTTTCCCATCTAGTTTTCCTTCTAACACGTCTTTAATCATACTCTCTCTCCTCAGGTAATGTCCAACCCAGTTAGCCTTCCTCTTTCTGATAGTCTGTATAATCATTCGCTTCTCTCCTATTCTTCGTAGCACTTCATCGTTTTTCATCCTATCTGTCCATTTTATCTTCAGCATTCTCCTCCAAGTCCACATTTCAAAGCTTTCCAAGTATTTGATGTCATTTTTCCTTAGCGTCCATGTTTCTGCCCCATACAATGCTATACTCCATACGTAGCATTTTATCAACTTCTTGCGGATATCTTCCCTTATATTCCCTGTAAGTAGTTGTTTCTTTCTCCTGAAAGCCGCTTTTGCTTTTCCTATTCTAGTTTTGATCTCATCCGTACATTTTGCCTCTCGTGTTATGATACTTCCAAGGTATTTATATTCTGAAACTTGTTCTAATGGCTTTCCCCCAATAGTTATGTTCAGATTCTCTTCTTTACCCGATATTCGAATGACCTTGGATTTTTCTGTATTTATTTCCATACCGTATTTTCTACCTGTTATCACTAGTCTATTTATCATTTTTTGTAGCTCCTCTTCCTTTCTTGCTAGAAGTACTTGATCATCTGCGTATTTTACTGTTCTTATAATCCTTCCTCCTATTTTGAAATCCCCTGTGCCTTCTAAAGCTTCTTGCATTAGACTTTCTCCATATATATTGAATAGGGTTGGCGATAGGCAGCAGCCTTGTCTTACTCCTCTACCGATATTTATTCCGCAGGTGTCCACATTATCAAACCTGACCTTTACAACTTGATTCTCATATAGATTCCTAATCAGTCTCCTGTCTTTCCAGTCTACACCTATATCCTTTAATATCTTCATCAACTTTACCCAATTTACTCTATCAAAGGCCTTCTGCCAGTCTACGAAACATGCGCAGATATCTTGACTGTATTCTATTGCCCTTTCTGATATTATTCTAACTACTCCTATAGCATCTCTAGTTCCTCGTCCTTTTCTGAAACCAAATTGATCTTCCCCTATTATTTCTTCTGCCTTTTTCTCCAGCCTTTTATTAAGAATCCTCGTGATGATCTTCGATGTGTGTGACAGAAGGCTTATAGTTCTGTAATCTTTACACTGCATTGCCTTTGGCTTCTTCTTTAGAGGGATCATTGTTACTTCTAGGAAATCCTGAGGCCACTCTCCCGTGTCGTAAATCTTATTAATTAATTTCGTGATCGCTTTTAGTCCTTCTGATCCTATGACTTTAAGTACCTCAGCCGGTATTCCATCGCTGCCCATGGCTTTCCCCTTCTTTAGTTCCACTATCGCCTTTTCTACTTCGCTCTCCATAATACTTGGTCCTAAGTTGTCTTCTTCAATGTTTTCCTCATTTTCCAGTTCTATTTTTGCCGCTCCTGCCTGTTTGCTGTATAATTCCTTAATGTATTCTTCCCATACCTGTGCTACATCCTTTGTTTCTGAGACTATCTTCCCATCCGTATTCATAATTCCTTTACCACAAATTCCATTAGACTTCTTATCCTCTAATTCCAGTGCACTAGCGTACATCATATCGTACCGTCCTAACTTCTCCATTTTTTCTATTTCATCACATTTTCCTTTTATCCAATTTTCTCTAGCTTTATCTGTTACCCTTCTCAACTCATTGTTTATACGCCTATAGTTGGCTCTACCTTCTTCACTGTTTACGTTTTTCCATTTTCGTCTCTCATCCATTTTCTCCAGCATTTCCTTGGTGATCCATGGTTTTCTGATTTTCTTCTCTAGTTTTCCAATCTCTTTATCCAAGGTATCCTTGATACTGGTTTTAATTTCATTCCATTCTATATCGACGGTCTTCGGTTTGTTTTCCAACTTTCTTAGGTTATCTTCCAACTTCATGCTGACTACATCCTGCCTTTCTTTCAGTTTTTCTAGGTCCCAGGTCTGTCTTTCTCTTCTCGTTTTTCTTATTTGTTTGAGCTTTGTATTCACGTCAAGTATTAGAAGGCTGTGATCTGAATCAATGTCTGCTCCTTGCAATGCCTTGGCATTCTTTATGCTGTTCCTGAATCTTTGTTTTACAAGGATGTAATCTATTTGGCATCTCATTCTATCTCCTGGGCTTTTCCATGTGTATAACCTTCGTTTATGGTTTTTGAACCATGTATTAGTCACTACAAGGTCATTATTGATGCAGAATTCTACGAGTTTCTCCCCTCCTCGATTTCTCTTCCCAAGTCCGTATTGCCCGACAACCTTTTCTTCCTGTCCTTCTCCGACTATGCTGTTCCAATCTCCCATTATTATGCAGTTTACCTTTCCTCTTCCGTCTTCTTCGTAAATTTCATTAATTTGCTCATAGATCTCATCTATTTCTTCATCGTCATGAGCTGACGTTGGCATATATACCTGGATTATCAGCATGTCCACTGGGACTGCTTTTAGCTTTATTGCCATCAGTCTATCGTTCGTTGCTATTATCTTTGTCACGCTTTTCATCATATCTTTCCTAAGTACCAGAGCTACTCCCCTTTCCCCACTATTTCCTCCAGAATAAACTACTGTGAATTCTTCCGAGTCGAACTGTCCTTCTCCCTCCCATCTAGTTTCGCTTAGCCCTATAATGTCAACTAACTAACTATATAGCTCAATTTTTTGCCTCCTTATCTCCCTTCTCTTCTCACATTGTCCTCTCTCTCTCTCTCTCTATCCATCACCCTCTCTCTCTTCCTCCCTACTCAACCCTCCCTCCTTCTTCCTTCTATCTCTCTCGCCCTCCTTCCATAACACTCCCCCCTCCCTAACTCTCCCTCACTCATTTCCTTCCCCTCCCTCTTGCTTCCTCTATTTCCGTGGACCTAGCTTTGCCTTCAACCTCCCATCTCTTTCTTATACTCTGTGGGAGTTCACGATAAACAGGAATTCCGCTATCCCATACTGACGTTATGTGGTTCGAGACCGGTGAAGCGGTGAAGGGCATTAATCCCCTCCTCGGGGATACAACGCAACAGTCCATTTGTGGAATGACCGCCCCCTCACATAATCAAAGAGAGCGGCTGCATGGCCAGAGGGCTTTTGGCTATAGGTCGAAAGCTTGGCATTAGGATAGAAGAGCGACCTTTGGGTATTGCAGAAGCCATGCATGGACTAGCTTCTGTGCACGTGGGATTAATGGGCAAAGGTAAACTAGGAAATGCAGCAGTAGAGGGGTTAGATAGAAGGAGGTAGGAGGGAGAAAGTGTCGAAGAGGGATAGAGAAAAAAGGCGTGGAGTTGGTAGAGAGGATTCTAATTGGGAAACGGAAGGAAGGGCGAAGTACTGAGATAGAGGGATGTAGGAGGGCCAAGTGCAAAAAAGTAAGGTTTTATGTGAGGAGTGTGGAAAAGTAGATTGGTAGAGATGGCTGCGTGAGTAAACTGTTACGTAGGAATCGGAAGGAAAAGATGTGAGGTCGTGGGATTTGAAACTTATAATTTTGGCACGTGGTCGATTTTTTTATCTTTCCTTTAGCCTAACGTCTTTGATTAAGTTTTTAGGATTTTTTGTAATCCAGTTTTTCCAATGAAACTGTTCAATGTCTGTAAAAATCCCATTATAATAGGAGTCTTTTAATTAAAATTAATCTCCCTATTTATTATAAAATCTATTATATATGTTCGTTCAATATACTATATATATTTATATAATTTTGGTTAGACCATTTTTGTTCCCTCGTATCTCTTTAACTGATGTGTGTATTGGATGGCGAATCAGTCTCGTGAGCTATTATCGCCGTACCCTTATTATCTCAACATATTCATTTTCAAAACCGGTCTATATGCCACACAACACACATGATTTAGACGAGACAACATAAAATAAATCTATTCCCGTGTCTCGTCTGGTAAAATAAATAAATAATAAATTAGTTAAAAACAGATTGAGAGAGATAGTAAAAGGACCTCCCACAATCTGAGCTAAAATGTCGATGAAACTGTATAAGGGTATCCCAACAATGATAACATAAATAAAATTACCACAAGGCTGTAAAATGGCCTATTATGATGGCTGAAATCTTATAATTTATAAAAAATTGATAGGAGAGTTATAAATAGGCCACACCCTTTCGAAAATTAAATCGTTTAAAAACATTTATGTAAAACTATATAAAAGATACAATTGTAGACTCTTTTAGAAATGAGATGGTTCTATTTACTAATTTAGGATCATCTCCCAGAGCGACAGAAAGGTTCATAGGTAGATACATCCTCTCTCTCTCTCATTCCTGAATTGGATACAGTCCAATAAAATATGTGACACTGTTAGTGCAGTATCAAATGTCTCACAAACTGGGGCTTCATCAGATCGCAATAGATAACTGTGCGTCCACCAACCTATGCGTAGTAGGGTAATGGCGACCTCTTCCAGCAGCGAAGGCCTAGAGGAGGACCGCCATGGCTGTACAGTATTTTTATCGCCCTCAGTTTCTTTGAGAAAACCCCATTCCACTCTTCTTGCCATTGTTGATAAAATAGCTGTTTGAGACGTACTTTGATATCGCCCACCAGAACTTTAGAAAAGGTTATCGCATCACCATTAGCAGCCCTTCTCTTTAACTGATGGTCGTATTGAAATTAATTTTGCATAGATAGAAAGCTTATAGTTCATAGGTAGTTCTTAGGCCATACTCAATTTCGTATCCGTTCCAGAAGTAAACTATTAATGTTTAAAGTTTCCAAACGTCTACGTGATGTAGATGGCGCTGTCCGCGGGTCTGGGAGCCCAGGATTCAACCTCTGCCTTTATAAAAGTAATATAAATGTCGTATAGCTGACAATGAGATTAATAAGGCACTCACCCGTCAAGCGGAATGTCATGGTTCGGAATCCAGTCGGTTTGGAATTTTTCCTCATTTTTCTTTCTCTGCGCGTCAGAATATTTTACTTGGAATAAAAATTTTTATAAAATTTTTGAAATTATTATAAAAACCTCCTACATGCGTTCGTCCGATATATATTTTTTCGGGGTAGGCCGTTTTTTCAGTGTTTCGGTTATTATTTTTACATTGAATATTACTCATTTTAGCTCTTAAAAGATGAAAACGAATACGAATTTTAAAAAATACTCAAATAATATCTTTTATTGTGTTTCACAAGAAGTCGCCCTTAGAAGGAGAAAACAAGAAAAATATTTCAGACTGTGTGTCCGTTATAATGGTTTTTGGTGCCCTGATTAATTTACTTTTCATTTTTACTATTTGGAGGATTTTCCAAAATTCGAAATTTTTTTAAGCTCTGCTCTCTTGATTAAAGTGAAATAATCATATTCTAGCCTTTGTTTTGCAAACTAAAGTTATGTAAAGATATAGTAATGAATTGAAAACATGACACCAAAATCTTTTATAACGGACATATAGTCTGAACAGTTTTTCTTGTTTTCTCCTTTCAAGGGCGGCTTTTTGTGAAACAATAAAAGATTTTATATTTTCTATATTTATTTTTTAATTCGTACTTGTCTATAATAGGTATACATGTAATGAAGTGAACCAAAGAAAAATTTGTAAGTAATCTGAATTCTGGTATCACGCATATTAACTTCTCGACATAACAGCCTGTGAGGTCCGCAGATGTCCTCTATGGTGTTGTCTCTATAGAAATGCAAGTTTTTCTGATGCAACCCGTGCTTATAAAACCCTTGAATTGCTTTTAGAATGGAAACTTTCCGCCATGATGTCTTTGAAGTTCCGGTAAAAGGTGGAAAATTGACAGTTTAAGTTAGGGATATTTGGCATTTGGTTTAATAAAGCCTAACAGAGGCGATATATTGATTATACCGTTATTACCTTTTTATACGAGATTGACCGCGATAGGCTGCACTCGAACACGTGAAATACTTATTTGTCAACGATGAGTCTTATCTAGATATAATCTATTTGACAAACTTATCGACGCTTTGTAGCATCGAGCAATCGTAGGATTTTCCCTTAAGATGAAAGAGTTTCAATCTGACTAGCACGGCAAAATACACTTGATTGGCCCAATACGGATGACCTTTTTGAATTCTGCTGAGGTCCTCCGATGAGCTGCGATCCATTCTGAAAATACCTTTTGTTGTCGTTGGCCGAAGTAGGGAGAGTAGGTTAGTGGGGTAGGGGAAGGAAATCATGGAGTTGTTAGATTGGAGGATAGTGAGTTAGGCTAGAATTTTCGGCGGAAGCTAAAGGGTGGAATCGATTATTTTTCATGTAAATGGCGAGGAAGCAGCTCAAATTTGTAGGGATTGATATATTGAGTTGATGTGAAGAGAAAAAGATTTCAGAAAGAAGAATTCAGATAGGGACTAAGATGATGAAATGGAAAATTATGGCTGATTTAAATCGGGAAGTGATTAGAAGTTAAATTAATAGACACATTCAGCGCCATAACTAGGGCGGGGCAACTGCCCCGGGCGTAACTAAAGAAGGGGCGCAAACATTGATAAAGGCAAGTTGTGCATGTCACAAGTACAAGGAAGATTTCACTACTATACTTGTTCCAGACATTCCGCATAGCAGAAACTATAAATTTCGATGGTTCTATTGATGAGTTTGCTGCATTAAAATCACATAAAATAACTCTTTAATATTCAAACATTTATACTTTATATATTTAAATTATGTGTCTAATTATATATTTAAATTATGTACATTTATAGTAAGAAATTATATCATTTATAGTTTATTGTTATTTATTAATTGTTCGCCCTAAATATTAGAGAATTTTTTTGGAGTGGGCGCATATTTGGTAGTTTTCCCCGGATACTAAAATAGCTAATTACAACGCTGGACACATTGGTAAAGAAATTAAGTTGAGAAAGCCTCTTCTTGAATCTAACCTGTCGACTATCATTCGAAATTTAAAAAAAATTTAAATACATTACCTTAAAGAGAAGAAGACAGTTGAGGAAACATTATTATAATCGAGAGATTAAACTAATGTAACGCTAAATAGGAAAGGCTGCAAAAATGAGGATCAATTAGGGTGGGAAAGATTTTGAATCAGACATTATTGCGACGGAAAAATGAATGACCTTGAAAGAAGGCACTAGATAGGAGTGAGTGGGCGGAATGATCGAAGGCATATCTGGTAAGAGGTTTGGCTTGATGGAGGATGTAACAGAGGAGGAAGGGAAGAAGAGGGAGAGAGGCCCACGGCATTGAGGGAGAGAAGGATTAGTTGAGGGAAAAGAGAGAGAGGAAGAGGAGAGGGCAGAGGAGGGAAGCGAAACGAATCAAGGGGGAGAAAGCGATGGAATGGGCGAGCGGAGGAGCGATGCGATACGGCTCTTTGCGAGAGAAGAGGAGGGAGAGAGTAAGAGAGGGAAGAAGGGAGAGAGTAAGGGAGGGAGGGAAAATGTAAGGGAGGGAGGGAGGGAAGAAGGAAGGGAAGAAGGAAGGGAGGTAGAGAGAGAGTGAAGGAGGAAGTGAGGGAGAGAGTAAGGGAGGGAGTGAGGGAGAGAGTAAGGGAGGGAGGGAGTGAGGAAGGGAGAGAGTAAGGGAGTGAGGGCGAGAATAAAGGAGGGAGGGAGGGAGAGAGTAAGGGAGTGAGGGAGAGTAAGGGAGGGAAGAAGGGAGGGAGGATGGGAGAGAGACAGACAGACAGACAGACAAACGACTTTATTAAGGCGAAATTGAGACTATGTAGTCCCTTCTTACATTTAACCCTAAAGAGAGATAGATAGATAGATAGATAATCGTCTTTATTCGGGCGAAATTTAGACCAGAAGGTCCATTCTTACATTTAACCCTTGAGAGAGAGGAGGGAGAGAGAGAGAGAGGGGGGGAGAGAGGGAGGGAAGAAGGGAGGGAGGGAGAGAGTAAGGGAGGGAGAATGTAAGGGAGGGAGGGAGAGAGAGAGTGAAGGAGGAAGTGAGGGAGAGAGTAAGGGAGGGAGAGATAGATAGATAATCGTCTTTATTCTGGCGAAATTTAGACCATAAGGTCCATTCTTACATTTAAGGGAGGGAGATAGTAAGAGAGGGAGGGAGAGAGTAAGGGAGTGAGGGAGAGAGTAAGGGAAGGAAGGAATAAGGGAGGGAGGGAGAGAGTAAGGGAGTGAGGGAGAGTAAGGGAGGGAAGAAGAGAGGGAGGAGAGAGAGAGTGACGGAGTGAGGGAGGGAGAGAGAGAAAGGGAGGGAGGGAGAGAGTAAGGGAGTGAGGGCGAAAATAAAGGAGGGAGGGACGGAGGGAGGGAGAGAGTAAGCGAGTGAGGGAGAGTAAGGGAGGGAAGAAGAGAGGGAGGAAGGGAGGATGGGAGAGAGAGAGAGTGACAGAGTGAGGGAGGGAGAGAGAGAGTAAGGGAGGGAGGGAGAGAATAAGGGAGTGAGGGCGAGAATAAAGGAGGGAGGGACGGAGGGAGAGAGAGAGTAAGGGAGTGAAAGAGAGTAAGGGAGTGAGGGAGAGTAAGGGAGTGAGGGAGAGTAAGGGAGGGAAGAAGAGAGGGAGGATGGGAGAGAGAGAGAGAAAGGGAGGGAGGGAGAGAGTAAGGGAGTGAGGGAGGTAAGGAGGAGTGGCGTTGGGTTGGTGGGAGGGCTCTTTGTGGACCGCGCCTGCGGAATCTCCGCATGATGCAGAGGCCTCTTCCGATGATGACATGGGCGTCGGCCTGGTTTTTATTCAGCCGAAAAAAATCACTTTCCAATACTCTCCCAATGGGCAACGGTGAATAACCAACGTACCGTGGGCCAATCTTTCTGCTCATAGGATCAGGTCGGAGGGAGAAGGGGGAGGGTAAGAAAAACACCATGCGCCGCTTTCATAATGCACGGTACGCGCTTTGGATCGAAATGATGAGCGAATCGCTCGATTCTTTTTGTTATTTTTTTACTGGAGCTCGATTTACGCCAGATATGTGAATGCCGATGCACCTTGGCGTTTCGAATACTTCGCTCTGTTACGATAAAAATAGAGACGAAATAGGTGGAAAATCTGTCGCTCCCCAACAATGTCGCGTGTTTTTTTTCATACGTTGGATTCAGACTAGGGATGTATTAAATAGGACACTAGGAGTGATATTGAAAATATCTGTATTTTCCTCGAAAATTTTAAAAACGGATATTTCTGTACCTTTTTCGAACTGATAAACTTAAAGTTTCTCATTTTATTAATGTTCTGACACGTGATGAAAAAATGTTATGTAGGATTTCTAGATGAATACGATTTCCGCTTAAAAATAAACTTCTAGCAATCGAGAAGCTTCAAAAAATCTCTCCCTTAGATTCTAGGAGGTGGAATTTTTTCCTGGTAATCGCATTTCTCTTCCTCGGAAGGGATATTTGGATCTGTGAAATGGATCCGCAAGAAATGAGCGATTTGATTATGGATAAGATTTAGCCGATTGCGAATCTGTCTCTTGGAGGCATTGCACGGCTATATATTGACGCGAGGAGAGACTAAGGGAAGAGGAGGAGAATTGGATATAAAACTGGGTTAAAGCTCCCAGAGATTAACGGAAAACTGGTTTTGCCCTACCCTAGATTCCCTTAAATTGTTAACCTTCGCCGACTTCCGAGCGTCATTCAGCCTATATATGCTCTCGCGCACTTCTATAATAAACGGATTTTTCTGCGCGGATGTGAATTCACGAAGACTTTATAAAAGATAGATTTTCTTCGGAATTGTGTACATTTTTTTAAACTGACGTCCATTTTCTAAAATTTTCCACTTAATTTACGTCTATCTATCTCGATAACTGGAGATGATTGCAGGCTGAAATCGTCCAGAGAACGGTCTGGATTGAATTTGTGAATTGACAGAGGTGGTTCAAGTTTTAAGCCAGTTAGAGGTTCCCTTTGACTAGCAATTCTAAAATTTGCCCCCAAGCACAGATATAGCTTATAACGAGAAGCATATATATAAATATTTATGGATCATTAGTTGTACACCGAAAAATCACAATACAATGGAATAGTGTTGCAATAATGTATATAAAAATAATGAAACTATCGGGTTAATGCTTGGTGTTCATCTCATCTTCCGTAATTGATAAATCAGGTAGCTGCATTAACCGAAAAATGGTGGAAATTCCAATTGCATATTAAAGTAGTCGTTATGATTAGTTCAGGGGTTGGCAACATACGGCCCACGGGCAGGATGCGGCCCCCGAGAGCCCTTTATGCGGCCCGCGAAGCCATAATGAAAAGAGATCGGTGAAATTTTACCGAAAATTTCGCATATTTTTAGTTAAATTTTGGTCTCGAAACCTTTTCTGATGAATATTTAACGATGGTAAATTATTTGTGTATGATATTTCCTAATGTGAGACCAGAGAATATCTCGATAACTTCGGAAGTAAGTACTCACCCGGCCCGCTGAAGCTCTCGTGACTTTCGATGCGGCCCTCCGAAGCATTCATATTATGAATGCGGCCCGTCATGTAGAAAAGGTTGACCCCTGGATTAGTTATTCACCGAAAATTATTTTTTAAATTATATCCACTGACGAGAACTGCTTTGTGGCTAAAATATGCAACTTTTCCCCTATCTCCTCATAGTTTATTTCAATCGTATTCCAGCTATAATGGGAGATCAATGATTTCTTTTTTTAATTACTCGACTAACGTATTTTGCCTCTTCCTTTGGCTGCTGTGCGATGCGGTTAAGCTTAACGTTCCCAGCATATTTTACCGATGCGTGCATATTGAATACGGTCTCTATTCGTTGTTTATAGGGGTAACGTGTGGTTAGTTAGCAGAGCACAAACTCATATGCATTTCTAAAATAATTTTATTTTTTGTTCATTTCTTCTTGCTATTTCTTTGCACGGTGGTTAAATAGTTTCGACCGTGTAACATAATTCCCAAGACGAGTTTCTTATCGCGTTATTATCTGTTTCTCGTCAAAGTGATCTTGATTGCAGCTCTCCAGTCAATATTAAAGACGTTGCTATTAAAGTAATAACAGAGCATTTTGTTTCCGTGAAAATTTCCGTAATCTGTGTTATAAATGTTTTGTAATAAGGCAGTCAGCTTTCTTTAAAAGTAAAATCCGCGGTTGATGGTGCTTCTAAGGGCTTATGGTTCCCATAAAATGTTTTTGTATATGGGCACATTTAATTTGTTTTATTTCATATAGGATTCAGCCAGTAACTTACGACTGAATTTTCATTCAAGATATTCCATTTTTCATCTTCTAAATTGCATCTCCGGAGTGATTGGTGGTGTTTCAGGTTAATGAAACCCTTGAATTCTTTTTCGGTCAAAATTCCATCGCCATGCAAAGGTAGAGAAAGATCCGTTAGTTTATCGAGTTCGACATAGAGTCTTTCATTTCATCCCTGACCATTCATCTCCAACCGTTGCTTGTAGATTTGAATTTAATTATAGCGTTTAATTAGCGTACAAATTCATGAATCTAGTACCGATCAAACAAGATTGGAAAGGTGTACTCCATGTCGGAGTACACAGAGTTTTCAAATGCATTCTTTGAGATTTCACACTGTTCACCATATAACGTATTTCGCACAGATAAGAATTGACCGAGAAGCAAGCAAGGAACGTTGTAAAATACATGTAGATCTTCATGTAAAGTAGTCGTAATTATTGTCCGATTTTAACCAAAATTGGAATCGGTCAATTAATTTTAACAAACCTCCCCAATACAAATTTTCATCAAAATACATCAAGCTGTTCCCGAGTTGAAACAAAGGAACATTGTAAACTACATGTAGGTCTTCATGTAAAGTGATCGTAATTATTTTCCGATTTTAACCAAAATTGGAATCAGTCGACCAATTTTAGCTAAACTCCCCAATACCAAATTTCATCATAATACGTCTAGCGGTTTCCCGAGTTTTAACATGCGGACGGAATCGACCTCCCCTATATGCGTTCACTTCGTGCACAAAGAACGCATAATAACGAAACTATCTTTCTTAAATGCGTATTAAGAAAGAACTCGACGCGGTTGTACCTAAAATGTGAATGTTTTATTCATGATTCAACTCTGCCGATCATCGCCATTTCGCGAATTTCTATGCAAATGTAAAGGTTTTATTCAAAGAAGCAGTATAAACATTCGCAGCGTCAAATATTTAACAATGATTTGCACGAAATACCATAGTGGATTCGTTATTTTATTTCCAATGCAGGAATCGTTATTTTATGAATAACTAGCTAATTACATCTACATCTACATATTACCCTGCAAGTCACCTTGACGGTGGATGGCAGGGGGTGCCGCGCACCAAGTTCCTAACTAATTATTATTCACTGTTATCTATTGTGGTCACGTATTGTCCTAGGGAAAAAGGACTCCTTATACCTCTCCGTCCTACTATCTATTTCGCGAATCTTGTCCTCATTATCCCTCCGTCCAATATACGTTGGTTGTCGAATAATGTCCTTCATTTCATTTACGAATATCTTCGACCTATATTTATCTAGAAGTTTAAGTCTCGCCTGTAATCTACGATCTTTCAACGATGGCCAACTCAACTCTTCAATGAGTAACGTAACGCTCTGTTTTTTTTCGTTATTCTTTTTCACGAATCTAGCTGCTCGCCGAGCCTTGCTCCGGGTTTTCAGTTTCGATTTTTTTATGCTCATTTCACTAGATAATATTTTAATTTAATCTCAAGCTACTCTCGACTAATATTCCCTGTTAATTGGCATGAAAAAATTAATATAGATTCAATTTTGATACTTTTCAAAAAATATTCAAAATATGTGATGTAATTTTACAAAAATTATTCAGGGTATGACTTGTATGGCACCCCCCCCCCCTCCGAAAAATCCAAATCAAACTCTGAGTTGCACATCCCCAAGGCCTCTTTAGTATGTGGACCAAGTTTTAAGCCACTAAGTTTCTTGGTTTTTGAGTAATGCTTTAGGGTATGATTTGTATGACTCCCCCCTCCCATTATCCGCCCCGCCCCCAAATAAAAATTATGGCACTGACTGAGATTCACATTCTCAAGGTCTCTTCAGTACGAATACCAATTTTTAAGTGTCTAAGTTCCTTGGTTTTTGAGAAATGCTTTAGGGTATGATTTGTGTGGCACCCCCCCCCACTAACAATCAATATTCTAGCACCAAAATGGGCATCCACAAGGTCTCATTAGAAGGTTTACCAAGTTTTAAGTCTCTAAATGTCTTGGATTTCGAGAAATGGTGTCCACACATACACATGCCGCCTTTTAAAAATATAGATTAGCGCGATTTACGGTATTCTAAACGATTATTGAGATGATATTGAATTTATGTTTTCCGCCTTGGAAGAGGTTATCATATTTTTTTATTTTTATCTGCACATGAATAAACTGGCGCAACTAAATTGGGCCCATAATCTGATTAAGCCAATAATCCGATAAATAAATTGGGTTCCTAAAGATGCAGGTAAAAAAGAGGTTTGGACAATATTGGGCCCTAGTCAGAAAAATTCTTGGGAGAAACTGGGCCCTTAACTTGTAGAAATGGAACTCGGTTGGACATGGAAAGGGAAATTTGAACATGGAGGAATATTCTACTCGGCCCCACCGGGTTGGGTAAGTTAGGTGAAGTGTTTTTGGTTCTTTCTCACGCAGACTGCCACCCCCCTCGGGTTGGGTTGGGTAGCGTTCTTCTTAATATATCAAACTATTTCATCGTTTTTCCTCGTAGAATATTTTACATACTTGTACTTCCCAACTATGACACCTGAACAACGTTCGGACGAAACGACCTCAAGGCTTGGGCCAGACGGAGGATTTTTTGACGGCCGGTCTCGCGCGACAAGCAATCGTGTAGAATGGGAATAACGGGAAAAAGTCTGGCCAGTTGCGATCACTTCGCGTCCGATTCAAAAACGCCAGAGCGCTACCGTCGAAAAATCGTCCGTCTGTCCCTGGCCTAATTGACATGATGTCAGTGACAAGTGACGGGAGAGACGTGACGAATCGTGCTGTACTGCTCACTCTCAATGACTGATACTTATTCCATGATCAAGACGAAACTGACGTTGAGACACTGAACGGATAGGTATGTGTGCTGTGTAAACATGTTGTGTGGGCCCAGTTTCGTACTTTGACCGACTAACGTTGGGGTCCAATTTCTATAGAGGATTAGGCGACAATCGTCAACAACATTCGGGGAGGTGATTAAATGGGCCCAATTTCGGGCTGTCCGATAGGCTTTCTACGGCAAATATTAAGGAAGTTGATATTTTTCTCTCAAAGGTACCAACCCAGTGGGTTTGTTTCCCGCGGTTTCTGCGGAAAATTGATCTAGAAAATGCATTAATTATTACGTAATAGTTAACCTAAATAAAGTTCGAGATTTATACGCAATTTATATGGTTATGTGTAGATATCACTTGCATAAAAGTAGTAGAAATTCGTTGTAAAAATGAAGCACTTTGTTTCGTATATAAATCGAAACAATTGAAAGAGCACGGCAACTCTTTCCACGTTGGTCCTCCTTAAGATTTTATGACCAACGTTATTGGCCCTAAAACGGTAAACTAGCAACCAGTTCAGAGATCGCAGATTCCTAATTGAGCGTTTGTTTTATGGCCATTTTCCTTTAGAATTGTAGTAGAGATGTACCTTAAGGATTGGTGTCCATATAGGATGCTCGTTAGAGGGAAGATAGGGATGCAACCAGCTCTTTATCATTCGCGGGGCGTCTCTCTTGGAAATGAAAGGGAATTCACAGCAACAACTTAGGTACGCATGACACCGCTGACTAAGTTCGCAATTAGAGAGGTATATATGCCGCGAATATCAAATTGGTGTACACAGAAACCCACCGCGAATGTTGCGAGTTAATTTTACTTTGGAAGGAAAGAGAAATAAAAATATATGTTGCGATGAAATTTTGCATTTTTCCTTCTGTGACGAAAACTAAAGTTTAAACATATTTTATTCCATGCATTAGAAAATCTGCGAACGTCACTCAAAAATTCCTCCCTTATTGACTTTCTTCGCGCCTCTTCCCACTGGATGGAATGCCATTAACTGTTGCGCAGTGTGAGCCGCTACTCTCCAGAAACACCTGGAGGCAATAAGATCCTCCTTGAGGAAGGCGATGCTCATATTTTTGCTTGCCTCTCGATATTCCAAACAACTGGATATATCTGAGCCGTAATAAGCGTGTTCGGCTATCGATTGCTCGTGCCATCTGGTGAGTTTCTCTTCCAATTAGAGCGGCCCATATGAGATGCTGCATTACTGTGGAATTTTTATCTTTCCCGTAGTAACTGTAAAACTAAACTCTGCCAAGCGAGGATTTTCTTGTCAATCAAATTAATACAGAATTTTAGAAATTAAATGATACGCGTCATCTTATATCACTTCTTTCCATTGAAGACGTAGTAATTCTTCTGGGAGCATAAATAATCTTGAGGTATCGTTCTACCTAAACTTGTTAATACTAGTTCTGTTATTTGATTACTTTCTGTGAAACTATCCTTTCTCTCCTTACACTTAGTCTTTCGTCTATTGAACGAGAATGAACCTACCGTCTAGTAGTAATGATCATGTTACATACCTATTTATAAGATGAGGAAAAGCTGTGAGAAAAATATGTAAATACTATACAATTTTTTTGGAAATCAAGGTAGTCAATCTATGCAAATTTCCTTGTCCATATCGCACAAACCAATATCAATATCGAATTGTTTTATCGGTTACAACTTTTTTCGTCCTACGTTAATAAAAGAGCAGGTGCGATTCCATTATATACGCAGAAACTTACGTAGAAACTTTGCATTTTTTATGAAAGCACTCATGCGATTTTTATGTTGGTTCTGATTGGTTTTTTTTTAAATGTCCCAAAATTAAAAAAAGTTTTAAAAATTCTACTCGTTCGTTTTGTATTCCAACTGAAAGTTGAATGAAATGATATATTGATAAAAAGTTTCTCAACAATACCCCTATTTCGATTCCCGATACCATGTCGGCGTTCTAACATCAGCGGCAAGAGAATTTAATGCCACCTTTGAAGCTGCGATAATAAAGCTGTGTAAAAACAAATTTTTATATTTCTCAGTTGAAACTGTAATCAATTTGCCTATTTTATTTTTACGCTAATATATATATATATATATATATATATATATATATATATATATATATATATATATATATATATATATATATATAGATGGGCTTGATTTTTCCAAAGGTAATGCCACATAATCTCTATAGTAACACACACAGTATTGCAAAAAATGACACTTTATATCAGTTACACATGAGTCACATTAAAATAATTTATTTTACATAAAATATTGCGGTATTCATCTACTTCAAACACAGTATGTACAGTAAAAATAAGAAGACGAATAAATACAGAAAACATTGTATGTTCATTCCAAAAGTTCTGTGTTTTAGAGACGATTTATGGCAAGCGTTTACTTCATCGTACAGTAGCATTTCTGACTTTCTGTAATTTTCATATGTAAAGAGATAAATATATATTTCAAATTGAAATTGGATTTCTTGAATTCGGCCTTGTTGTCATGTTTCTCTTACTCGGAATTTCTTCCCATGTCATTCTCGTGTCTTTTACAAGTGAAAAATAGGGTGCAAGTTATACTAGTGGATTAATATTTCCTACTTTTAACATACTAAAAACTACGACTAAAGGATTATGACAGTAAATACGATCGTTCCGATTCCTCTTTCAATAATTCCAGTGACGCTTTTATACCTGTGTATTGCAAACAGTCGAGTCACAAAAGACTGCAAATTATATTTCCTTTGGTTTCTCTTTCAAGCAGAGCAGCAGAGCTAAGTACGCATGTAAATTAGTCCGTAAATTGTAATTGGCTATTCACGCCGCTCACGTTTCTTTCGTGCTGGGTGCTCCGTCAGTCGTTAGGCCATCAATTTGTGGCATCCCTCATTAGAATAAAAGCCGTTTCGTTAGCTTGGTGAACGCTCCGATGTTGCGTGCTAAACTGGAGTGATGTGTTTGAGATGGTGAGGTCGGTAATAGTTTATTCAGAGAGAGAGAGAGAAACTGAAAGCTTCGTCCATTTTGACGGAGGCAATACGAGAATCTGTCAACGACTAATACAAACGTGTGTTGGAAATTTGGAACTTTCCATCATTACTAGAAACCATTTCACTTTAGACTCAAAAGTAATAACCGACTTCATTTTAATCAGGCAGAATTATTATAGGAAAAATATCAGGAAAACGCGTTTTTACACAACAAATTTGCTTCGAAAAAATGCCCCAAAAATATTTCGGTCCCGCCGAGACCGCGAAGTTATTACGGTGAAATATCTCGCCATGTGAGTTAACAAATGGAGTCGAGGCTTCCCGTTGCAATTGCCATCGATGAGATGTTGAGGACATTGTAAAAGAGGCACGAACTCTAGAAGATCTTTATTAAACACCGGCATCTCTAGAGAAAGATTATTTGACCAACATGCCTTGACAAAATCAATGGCATATACCTGTGATTCGTGTTATTTCCTCAAAAATTAAGCCAATTATAAACTACGCCATTGGTGAGTTATGAAGAATGCGCCATACGAATTTGCATTTCTAGAAGGGTGGCAATGCTACCAACTTTTACTCTGAGCTATCGTATAGTACACTCAATTTTCTCTTGTCTAACAGTTTTAGGTTTCGATGACTATTATATTCGCCTCTTCCCGGTCCCTCTTCACTGACATGCACGATTATTTCTCTAATCGCTCCATTAACAGAGTACATATCCTCCTCCCACGCCATGTGATTCATCGCATTTAAAAACTCTTTTAGGGTTTTCTTACATTTCCGTATTTTAGTAGGCTGATGTCTGATAAATATTGGTTTATTAACATATTTAAGCAACTAACCCGTTAATAGTTTAAAATCTAGAATGCATTAATAATTATGAATTATGTTGCTTATCGGAAATTCCGACGGAAATATACTTTGTTAGACGTAGGCTCAATTTTCTAGAAACATTTTTGAATCTCATCTCGATAGGAATCTGTACATCAGGCCAAAATTAAAGAAAAATCGAAAATTTCGAGTAGGTCATTATGGAGAACGATAGGAAACACGAAAAAGAATGGAGAAGTAGCAAAAAAATATTCTCGAGCGACGAAGTCAAAGCGAGAAGAGATTGTTGCAATGCGGGGTGAATGAACTACCTATTCTCAGTGCGTCTCCATTCACTTTTCCCTTACTCCCTGAAAACCTTTAACTTCCCCCTCTCTCCTCTCCATATTCTCTACCGCTCACTCTGCCATGACCTCATCTAATCCCGAGATATTCAAACTGCACACTTCTCCAACCTTCCCTACTTTCATACCCACTTCCAATTTTGATCGTGTAAAAGGATCTCGATTCTCTTCTCAGAGCGCTTAGGAGCGGGGACGAGCGCTAGGAAGGTGTCCTTTAAGACTAACTGCTCGTGAAGCTTCTTACGTCTTGAGCCGTTTCCTCGGAATCGAGTGAAGTAATTGGGCGCGGAGTAGATTGGGGAGTGGAGGGCTGGGAGAGACGCCGCAGCAAGGCGAGGGGAGCGGGCAGAGAGAGGAAAAAGTTGAAAAGCGAAGCCGCGAATTTAGGCTGAAGTTATTTCATTCGCACAAAATGAAAGTAAGCTTCTCATTCCTTTTATTATTCAGGGTTCTGATGGGATTATTAATTATCGCCCGTGAATGAATGGCTAAATTAATGAGAAGTTTGATATTTGAATTAAACGGTGGCATGAAATTTTGTGGCTGCATCAAACGTAACACGAGATGGTGTAAAATGCATTATAGTAAAAAAGAAATAACACGGAAATGATTTATTGCATATTGAAAGCTGCCATATAGTAAATGGGTTATTTAAGCCACCAGTTGCAAATATCTCTCTTGCATATGGTCATTCCTACTGAAATAAATACGGGCAATTAAAAATCGAATTTAAAATTAAGCAGAAATACACTAATATGACAATCAGCCGTGACAATCAACTTCGTGAATATGGGCTTTAACCACCGGAAAAGCCAACCACTCTCAAGCAAGTATTGTCTGTCTATAAAAGCAAGCATGATTCTGCGACGCAATTAAAATAATGAAGACGCTTTGTAACGGAAGAAATTACCAGCATTGGTAATCATCTATAATCCATTGGGGTCTCGATACACAGATACGAAAATGGAAAGACAGGGAATTTAGAAGTTGATAAATTCTGGAGGAGGGTTTTTTACGACAAGGTAATCTATGAACACGAACACTCTTAATTTTAAATTTTATAGGCGTTAAAGACAATCTCTTTCTTTCCTTAAAACCACTGTTGTGTGTATTTCTCAATATAAACCTCTGCATTCGTTTTAATGGTCACACAAAACAATTATTTGGATTTCCATGAAATGCTCGTTTGATGTAAGTGGATATTCTGAAACGGAAAAATCTCCTCATTTTCAAGAAATGATCTTTTAGCGCTGGCTTTGAATGGGCATAGCAGGCTTACAAAGTACCATTCGCGGCCACTGCGATTAATAAAACGCGCGATTTTAACGCAAGGCGGACTTACGGTGCGATTTAAGCCGCACAAAACCTTTTGAACAACATGCTCCGTGGAAAATATAAGCGTTCTTTAAAGGAAAGGTGATAAAGCGCGAAGAGTATGCATTTAAAAAATCAGAAAAACGAACCTTATGCCAAATATGCATTCATAAAACCGCACTTGTTCGTCCTTTATGGAGAAAGTATTGTTTGATGGTATTTTTATCTATAATAAATATAAAATCCTATTCACAGAGAAGGTTTTTCAATTATTTTTGGGATATCGCTGTGTTCAATACATTTATTTTATTTTTTTACTTATTTTTTTTTAATTTTATATAATGTAACTTTTACTAAATATCCCAATAGTAAATTAGTCCAAACTTCAAGAGGCTTAAAATTTAATATTTTTTTAATAAGGAGATAGTTACAATAAGCAACATACCCCTGCGTTTCCTCAGGGAATTGAATTACGCTTCTTATAAACGAGAATTTTATCAATTTCGTATTATCGAGGTTCAGCTGTATGATATTTTAATCGACGTTCGTTATCGCGGTTTCTTTTCAGCATCCATAGTTCGGTAAAATGTTCTCGAGACATGTTCTAAAAAAAATCGGCAGAACTTCCTTCGATATCACTTTTGTATCTATCCTCCTCGAATCTTTTCTTCGCCTCATTTCAATTAGAGGTGTTTGCCAGCTTGCTCCGTCTAAGAGCTTCGTGTCGACTCGTCCGTGCTTGTAAGGTTTTCTTAACAGATCGTTGCGGCAGCTCTGCTCTATTATTGCCGTTTCGTTGTGACGGCGTTATAGAATAAAGCTCCTTTTGTACCTCGGCGGAGCACAAGGAACGCGTCGGACCCTCAAGAGAAATCTCGGCGGCGATAGGACGAAAACGGAGGGATTGGCACTGAATATTTAAATCTCGTTCCGTTCTCGAATGAATGGGATCGGGGGAAACTCATTTTCTTAAGGATGGCTCGATAAAATGACAATGAGAGAGAGGGTTAGGCACTGAATTAGTCATCGGTCTGATGAAAAACAAGGAGATCGCCATTTTCGGAAAGGAGTGCGCCCCCCCCCTCTCCCCTCAATGTTTGCGTTCGCTAATTGGTGCGTCTTCATGCCGCATAGACGGCTCTAATACCAGGAATGGTTTCGGTTCCTCTCTTACGCGATTTAAGCCTTCAATGAGACTAGTGTAAAACTATTTACCATCCGAGATTCGAAATTCATCTATCAACGTTCATACTTATTAAATATTAAAGAAAAACAGCTGGAAAGTAGGAAACAAGACTAAAAATTTGAAAACTGTATCTCTCCAATAGGCATCAAAAACGATGGTAAGACCAGATTCACCAAAATTTTACACAGTTTTGTTATTCCTTTCGTGCTGGAGGGTAACGAGGCAGTGATTTTTCT
The DNA here is from genome assembly GCA_028673005.1 of Tanypteryx hageni. Classification (NCBI taxonomy): domain Eukaryota; kingdom Metazoa; phylum Arthropoda; class Insecta; order Odonata; family Petaluridae; genus Tanypteryx; species Tanypteryx hageni. The sequence goes on along the minus strand of CM054115.1, from coordinate 62,395,921 downwards.
CCGAAACATAAAATTTCGAGCCCAGGTGCATTTGTTTTTGCTTAAGGGACCTGCGTATGATGCACTATAGGAAATTTTTCGAATTTTCGTCTTTGAATAAATTCTTTAGTTGCTGTTTCACAGATCATATGGGACCCAACGAGAGGAAAATATTTCTTTTTTTATTGCGCTCACCAAAAATGTTTTGTGTCAACCGATGTAGAAAAATCCATAATGTCATATTTGTCACTTTCTCGAATTTCAATCTCCGGAACCATAAGTTTTAATTATCTGCTCATGGTGACTTTTTTATGGTAAATGCTTTGCTGTATCCGAATAACTTTTCTAATATGTGTTTCACAGATCATGTAAGAGTTTTTTACACATGATGTATATTGGATTTCCCCGGGCAATGTCGAGTATTTCAGGTAGTTCGCCGATATTATATTAGAAATCTTGACTATTGTTCTTTATTCTTTATTATTATTCTTTGTTATAATTTCTTTCTCTAATGCTTATGCTTTATTAGGATCTACTATCGGTGAATCATCACTAACTTTGGTTGCTTTTAAGCGGATGACGCATCTGTTTTTTCCAAACTTTTTTATGGCAACTGAAGAAACGCAGTTTTTAAGTTTAATTTCAATCATATTGAGAGCTCGATAATTATTTCTTGAATACTAAGAATCTAGCATAATTGTTTTAGACGGTGAAAACTAGATCAAAGATGAAAAAGAAGCAATTAGAGTAAATTACTTACGATCTGCAAAGGTAACCCAAAAAGATATATAAAGATATATGGAATACGGTACTCGATGAATGTGTGTTTGAAGTTGATAAAAATATATGGTACCGAGAAAAAAGTAAATTGGGTATTACTAAGTGCAGCTGCTGCGCAAGAGAAAGGCTTACTCTTCAACGATAGTATAGATTTTGAGAGAGAAAGGAATGTCAAAGGAGTCGATCAAAGGAAGGGCCCTGGGAAAGAGGCCAAGGCGAAGGATGAGGGTTCTAGGTAGTTCATAGAAAAAGTTATGAGAAACTGAGGAGGAATTTTCCGAGAAAATATATAAAGAGCTTATAATAAACTTTGAAACATGGGATCTGCTGATGGAATGCGGATGAGTGCATTGAATTGGAAGACGTTTTCATTGAAGACTCTTCCGCGTAATCTAGATTTCTAAAAACTTAAAAGCTGTGGAACATAAAGATTGCATTAGTGAAGATGCCTGTGTATTAGTTTCTTTTATGGTATCTAGGAATATTGCTGGAAATATCTATTACGCTTTTGTTTTCTTATACCTTTAGCATTGCTTTTGCTCGTTTATCAGCTGAATTATCGTATCGTAAAAACGCTAAATATCGTCGAATTGTGAGATCAATTAGTTATTTACTTCCTAGAGATAAAAAAATTCAGAAATTCTTAGTCGTGAAAATAAAAGAACAGAAAGGTATATTGATTCAAAAAATTAATGTTGAAGTTTTACTTAGGGCCTTCAACCAATAATTATTACAGCTTTAAATATGGCGAGAGAGCCACAATCTATTGTTGCCATTGTGGTAGAAGTACTCATATAGTTTATTGGAGCGATTTATAGGTAAAAGTGTAATGTTATAACTGCAATAAGATGGACGATTTCCGGATTTTTTATTGTAATTGGATATTCCTGTCGGCTTATTAGCATATAACGTGTTAACTTATGTTAAGTTAACATCTTCTATTGATGAGAAATGTTAAAAGGAGATACGATGATATATGCGTAGGTATATTTCATTATTTATGTGGGTGTATACGAGATGTGATTTAAAAAGTTCCCAAACTGATGATGATGTACAAAATCACTAGTATGAAATGATTTTAACATAGTTTCAAAATAATCTCCTTGCCGACCGATACACTTCTTCCGACGGTATTGGAAACATTATTAGAAGTCCTGTTTTGTTGCGTTCTATCAGAGTCGCTGTCGTTCATTTTTATTTGTTCCACGGACTCAAATTGTCGTCATTGAAAGCAATTTTTAAACTTGCAGAACAAAAAGAGCTCACATGGGACGAGGTTGGGCGAATACGGCGTATGATCTAGATAAGCGATTCTCAAACTGTGGGTTGCGACCAATGTTCCCTCTAATGTGGCTGACTATCTGACATGGAGAGGATACGGTAGTGGGGTCACGGATTTTAATGAAACCTAGTAGAAGTATAGCTCTGGATTCCAGAATCACTGCAAACCCACCCCCCCTTTTGGGCGTATACGGCCGATGGTTTTTCCGAAAATCGCGATTAAATATTGCAATTTCACGTCAACTGGTATAAATTTAATAATGCACGTGGTTGGCGGTGAGCTTATAGTGGTTTCGTCTGAAACGTAAGAGCGCGACTTCGATTTCTTCGTGGGCTGGAATTTTTAAAATTTCGCCTCCTTTTAAAAATCCTTTTTCGCATTAAAATTTTTACTGGGCAGCCACGTTGATATTTTTATTATTTTCTATGTTGTTTGGTGGTGATTCGGATTTTTTTCTCAAGTAATTAAACGCACGATTGTCTCCACAAAGTTTACATTATTAAATCGCATATTCTCCATTGATCTCGGCACACGCTACATTGATGCTTATGACATGGAAAGGATCCCTGAAATTATTTTTGCGAAGACTTCATCCAAATACTTATAATATAGGCGGAGGTATATCATGCAAAGGGTCGTTGAAAGTATAAAAAAACATGAACTAGTGAGAAGTCCGTTAAAAGCAAAGTAATATAAATAAATAAAAATATTTATTTTACGAATCCCTCAGAAATTTGGTTGATTGACTAAAAGCTTCTTTTAACACACAAATATACTGGCAATTTGTTTGAGTTCTGTGGATCTCCGTTTGTATTGTGTGACTTTTACGGAGTTATTTTTCAACAAACAAGCGAAAGTGGAAGAATATTTTTTTTGAGTCTGCGATTATAGTAAGTATTTTTATTGATTTTTTGTTATTCGTGGAGACAATCGTGCATTGAATTACTTGTGAAAAAATCCGAATCACCACCAAACAACATAGAAAATAATAAAAATATCAACGTGGCTGCCCAGTTAAATTTTAATGCGAGAAAGGATTTGTAAAAGGAGGCGAAATGAAAAAAAACCAACCCACGAGGGAATCGAACTCGCGCCCTATTGTTTCAGACGAAACCACTATAAGCTCACCGCCAACAATTACTTGATCAATTAGGCGTGGATTATTAAATTTATACCAGTTGACGAGAAATTGCAATATTTAATCGCGATTTTCAAAAAAAACTATCGGCCGTATACGTCCAAAAGGGGGGTTTGCAGTGATCCTGAAATCCAGAGCTATACATCTACCTAGTTTCATAAAAATCCGTGACCCCACTACCGTGTCCTCTCCTTGTGAGCGGAAATGGAGGAGTTTGCGCGGCCTTTGTAAATTCACAGCATGAACTGAGCGGCCTTATGCAAGAGCTTTTTACCTTTTCATATGAAAATGAGGTAGAAATAAGAAATCTAAGCTTTAATTTCATTTATAAAATTTACTATAAGATTATTCTAAGATTCTTTTTTACTTTGCATTAGTCATTTTATAAAAATTGTAATAAAATAGTGCAAAGGGGTTGTCGCTTTTAGCGGCCTCACTGGTTACCTTGTGTCAACGGAGACTGTAGTCGTGATAAGGAAATATTTATTAAAAATAGAACAAAATAGGAACTTTTATTTCGGGCGTGACCCCTATGTCACTGTTTTTAGTCTGTGGTGTGCGGAGTATAGCAATCTGTGCGTGGATGTTTAGAAATTTGTGCGCGGACGCGCAGCTTAGAGGGAACATTGGTCGCGACCCCAAAGGGAATTGCGAAGAATTTTCGGGAGGGTCGAGAAGACCTACAGAAAATATAGATGTAATAGTTTCATTATTTTATTTTTCGTTATTTGCAATTGCATAGTTTTATTCCATTATTAATTGTTTTAAAAATCCAGATTTTCTCTATTCCATCATATTTTATATTTATTGTTAGATGGATGGGATTTTGGGAGACGCGATAAGGTCGGCTGCCGTTGGAGGGGGTCGAAGGTGCATCAAGTTTGAGTACGGCTGATCTAGCTGATTGGTTTTAAATTTTGCCAAAAATTCCTTTACCGTGAGAGCGCTGTGAAGAACCCAGCGATCCGGCCAAATATTTGGCCTCTTTCAGACGTCGAAGGACCACCAAGTAGAATGCCTGGTTAGGTATTTGACCATATAGAATAAGTTTGGAGTGAAAAATACATTCATTATAATAAATGGGGTCAATATATGCCATTACACGCTGTTGAAACCTCAAACAATATTGACTTTGTATGTGAGAGTGCATGTGTGTTCTTGTGCTCATGTGTAAGCGTAGGTATATATATATATATATATATATATATATATATATATATATATATATATATGTGTGTGTGTGTGTGTGTGTGTGTGTATAAGTTGTTTTTCGATGAAGCCTAATCGCAGAAAATCCTTCAAAAATTCACTTTAGTACGTAGACTTTCCTGATTATTGAAAGCTGCGTAATGGATTATACCAAAATGGCGAATTAGGTTTTAGTATTAAAGCGACCTAAAGGACTCGATTATGGAAGATCCGAATGGATTGAAACTTGAGACGTTTACGAGATCAGCCTTTCCAATTCCTTCCCTAGCAACCGCCTTACGCAACGTACTAGAGCGAGTTTCACTGGTAATCGACGATCCCCCTCCTACAACTCTCCGAAACAAAAGATGTCGGAAGTAAACAGTCTCAAGGAGAAGAATTAGGGAAGCTGCGACTTCCTAATAACCTCCTTCCATCTGACCTCCTCCCTCCTCTCCGTCTCTGTCTCTCCCCTTCCCACCCTACTTGACTCGCGTGTCTTTAAAATCCCACGTTTTCGGAGACAAGAATCCGCCTGAGATAATAGATGGCGCGAATGAAAAGGAAGATGAGGATTTTGTGCAAAGAGTGAAGGCGACGAGATTTTTGGGAGGGTGAGGTTCTTCTTTGCCACCCATTTCTTCCTCTGCCGAAAACGCGCCCGATAATTAGCGGAAGAGGTAAAGTGAGTTCCTCCCTTTTGATCTGAATGGCAGTTGTGGTTGCGGAGATAAGTGGAGTCGCTAGTGCTGAGGAAGTGAAGAGGAAAGGAAGAAGAGACGGGATAAAATAGTGGCATTTAGGGGAGGAGGATGACGGAGGGATGGGCGTCGTAAAGCGGAGCGTTGGAGAGTGAAACTATTGAAAGCTAGAAGAAATAAGAGTAATTTGTTAGCGATGCGGAAAAATGTTCCTTTTCAGCTTTCCCGTAATATTTCTAAGTTTCGCTCACGCGATGGTTGAGAGTGTATTAAAGAATTTGAAGGAGAAATTTCTCCAGAGAAAAAAATGCTCTGAATTACTATTAGCTGAGCCGTATATTTTACTAAATTTGTTTTGTCTAAAACTTTCAGGGTTATAACTTTCTATAGCGGCCATGATATCCAAATAAAATCTGTTTAACTGAAAATTGGATCCGAGTAAAATTGTTTTCGCCGAACAGAAAAATTGCTCTAAATTACTATTAGTTGTGCAGTATATTTTACTAAACTTGTTTTGTCTAAAACTTTCAGGGTTATAACTTTATATAGCGGCCATGATATCCAAATAAAATCTGTTTAACTGAAAATTGGATCCGAGTAAAAATTGTTTTCGCCGAACAGAAAAATTGCTCTAAATTACTATTAGTTGTGCAGTATATTTTACTAAACTTGTTTTGTCTAAAACTTTCAGGGTTATAACTTTCTATAGCGGCCATGATATCCAAATAAAATCTGTTTAACTGAAAATTGGATCCGAGTAAAAATTGTTTTCGCCGAACAGAAAAATTGCTCTAAATTACTATTAGTTGTGCAGTATATTTTACTAAACTTGTTTTGTCTAAAACTTTCAGGATTATAACTGTCTAATAGCAGCCATGTTATCCGAATAAAATCTGTTAAACTGAAAATTGGATCTGAATAATAAATGTTTTCGCCGATGTTCATTGTATTCACTGAATTCAATGATTATGGGAATTAATCATAAACTGTGTAACAAGCAAAAAAGTTTCCCGTTGTCTAATTCTTCCAATTTTTATATTTACAGATTTCACTTTTATTCCTCGTCTTTTCACTGCATTGTTTTACTTATTTACTTGTATAAGTAATTCACACATCGCGCATTACGGTCACTTTAAGGAGAAATTTTTCAATAGTAAATAGTAGAAGAACAACGAAATTTTAATAACAAAGAAAAATATCTAGAGAATGCAGTTAAGAGTGGAGAGAACTGAAACCACTCCAAGATTCCGAAATTACTTTGCCGTATATAGTAGATAAATTCTTTAAAGTCTTATAAAATATGTATCGGCCGATAATTTCCTTGGTTCATTTTGTCTCCACTCTTGTGGATAGATGTAACGTGAGCTAACTTCCAATATTTGGGGATGGCACCTTGCGTTATGAATTTTCTCATGTTATGATTTCATGGTCTAATTCTTCTAGCACTCGTGCATGAATTTCTTTCAGGCCCGCGGATTTGTTCTGTTCGCTCGATTGAAGTTCCTGCGCGGTGCTTGAAAATAGTACATATATCAATTCCTCTAACTCGTCCATATCACCAATAAGGTCATTCTGAAATTGTTTTTCCAATATGTCCGCATGCTCAAAACTCGGGAGAACAATCAATCCAGTCTCATTTCGCAAAGGTAAAGCCTTTGCGTTGATCTTCTCCGACTTAGGATCAAAACGACTTATGATTCTCCTTTAAATAATCATCAAAATGTTTTTCTTTATATCTCTAAGCACGTTACCCATGGATGCTCTTGTGATGGAACGAGCCTCTTTGTACCTATTGTTACTTAATCGCCTCTTTGCTCAGTCGTGATGTTTGGTGCTATATTAATTACCTTGGAATGACGTTATCTCTGACCTCTGATAGCGGTACTTACCGTCTAATTCCTGGATTCCGCCATGATACTGCGACGCCTCTATAAGTCGTTGATTTTGGAAAACGCGGATATTCAATACGCAAGCACGACTTAAGGTTGAGGAAGTTTGCTCTGGTGTATGGATATAAATTCTTACATGGTTTAACCTGTTTCGCAAGTTGAAGTTAAACAGCTTTTTGGTTGATTATTCCTTCTTCGATGTAGACTTTGTACACGCGTTCGGGGTTTGTTTGTGGTTAGTATATCTTTCCATCGCGTTGGACTATTAACTAATTGTATCAGAGTGGTATGTGAAAATCTCGAATAAAGCTTTGCATCGCCCACTCTCACTGCTTCATGGTACGAAATTAATTATTCCAACTAACTGCGAGTAAATTGAAGTTACCTCCAGTTATTTCTCTGCGCATGCCGATATAAATAAAGTCAATTGACTTTCAAGGGTGTGGATTGCCTGAACTTTCCTGTTACGTGGTCCGCAAAACGGGCATTTGTGGCCTTTTTGAACCGTATCCTCCAATATGCACTAATCACTTTCTAATTCATTATCGCTTATAAATATCAGATAGCTAACATATTTGGTATTGACTGAGATGAAAAATCCTCGGCACAATATTTTCTAAATATTTTGTAATCACGTAGGAAAATTTTTTTGCAGTCTCTGTCTTCATTGAGCCAACTTTCGGTACCTATTCCTATGCTTGCTTCCAAACTTCGGAGATGCTCGATATCTATTTCTTTTCTACGAATGCTTCGGCAATTTTCCACGGCTATATTCGTCGCATCACTTTGCGCTTGACAAGAAACGTGTCAGTGCTACCTTTTGGTTTTGTAGATACACTTTTGATTCTGCTATCGTGACGTTTTTCCCGGTATTCCTTCGTTGGCGAATTCATGGCGTTTCATGCCTTTTGATTATTGCATGCGTTGCGAAAACTCGATTACTCGGTAAATATTTGCTATCCTCTAAAGCAGTGTTTTTCAATGCCTGGGTCCTGACCCAGTACTGGATCGCAAAGTTTGTAAGAAAAACGTAGACAGTCAACGCATAACCAGCTGAAATAAATCTAAAATGGCAGAGAATGAAATTCTCCTCTTAGATAAACGCCAATATTTTAGTACGTGTTGCGTTTCATTGCGAATTAATGAAAACTCAAGTGGAAACGTTTTGCATTTCTTTTGCCCTTACTTCCATTGGATCGCGAAACATTCAATTTAGTCACGAGACAAAAGTTGGAAAAACTCTGCTTATCTGTATATCTGACTTAAGTAAACCATACACATTGATAGAAAATAGATTTTAAAAGTTGAATATTTGTATGTGACATATATATTCGCGACAAAAAGTTCAAAGATTATGAGAATCACGTTATCATTTTGTTTCAAAATTACTTCTAAATTTATTGTGAAGCGGTATTAAAAATTTAACGCGATAGTTGATCTGAAGAGTCAATCACTAATACTCCCACGAATTTGATTTTGATGATATTTTTAACGTCTCTGTTTATTCTGCACCGGTTTCAATGTTATGACAGTTAAAATTCTTCTATTAGTTTCGTCGATCTGTGCCGACGGTAATTATTTTCTGCAGTTTTTCTTTCTTGAACGACTGCTCTAGAAATTATATTTGAAGATTTAATCAAAGACTACAGTTTCATATAACGAAAATTTTTGTTTGTTGGGTCGTCTGAAACAACTCAGATTATTTCTTTCAGAGGATCAACTTATCCTTGGTTATGTCACATGACTGGAAAACGGCAAGAGATAAAGAATTTTTGAAATTAAGAGACATTGCACAGCGAAGAAGTTGACCTCATTTATTTATACCAAAGTATTCGAAAAGGAACTCTACCGGAGAGAGAAAGTAGGACATGGTCTGAGAAAAAAGTCGGAGGGTACCTCATCGATCTCTCATCCCTCTTCTTTTAAAGCGAGATACACAACGGAAAAAGTAGGATTTGTATAAAAAGTAGATCAAGAGCAGCTCAGTTGAGTTTGACAGCTTTTCGCCGGGGAAGAAAAAATTGGAAGCTAGTTGATTATGGCGTTTAAGATTTCAGTCACCAAAACTCTGCAAACTACTCTTATTAGAAAAATGAAAATTTATTATACTATAGATAAGCATCTAAAATACAATAAATGACCAATAAAATAAATAGTAGTGTGAACGTATGACTTAAATAATCATCCGCAAAAACATTGAAGTCGTGAATGATGTTTTACAGAGCTGGTTAATATTTTGTTTAAAACAAATCCATCTAGTGATGCGTGAATATACCGAAACACAAAGAAACCAGGCTCAGCGCTTTGATAAATTTGAATGGATTCATTATTACGTATAAATCATGGACTGCTTTTCTGTGGAGAAGCGTAAACATATGAGCTGAAACGAGTTATTGGTTTAAATGGAACGAATGGTGACAAAATATTACCATATCATAAAGAGAAGAGTTCTATTGTGCGTTTCACGTCGTCCGTGTACTACATGTTCTTGCGGGAGAATCGATAGCACATGTTATTTCCCTATGCTGCTAATACTCGACGTTGCCAATTCGTGCAAAATCCTGATTTTCGTCGTTTTTGGCATAATTACTCACTAAACCCCTAACGAAGGATGGAAAATTAACAAAATGAGTAATAAAATAAACTAAATTATTTTTTAAATCGAAAAATTTCCGTTTCTGCAAGGTTAAACAATAGTCCAGCGTTTTCATCGAAACTTCCGAGTTTCTTCCGCCGTTTTCATATTTGAACGGCCAAATCTCGCAGTCTACTCGCTGAAATCACACGAACATTTTTCTGCAACTTTCGAAAGTATTCCGTAAGCCACACGTGTCATTAAAAGAAATATGTAAAGCAATTCATTGCTGTTAAAAATTAAATAAAAACGAACAAGACTCACATTCTGCAGCAGTGCACGAAATTTTCACTCTCTTGCTACCTTACGTACTATTAGGAATAGGTGGATAATATATATGCAAATGGAATGGTGAGATAAGATTAAAGTTATTTTTGAAAGTAGAATGAACTCAATGTCTTCATTGGTTTTGGAGATATGGAATTTTACATTTGAGCGCGAGAAACTTCTGCCGCCTCGTCGGAACTTAGGCGGATATTAGGTGGCGGCACATGCACCCGAGGACCATTAAAAAGTTAAGAGCACAAGGAAAAGATGTTGTCTACACCGATGAATAATGAGATTTCAGTAAGCAGAGCTTGGAAAGATACGAGAATTCGGAATTCTCGACAGGCGTTTTTGAAGCGTTTAAGCAGAGGGCTTAAGGAGCCGACGGGCCGCGGACCTCGTTCATGTTGAAAACGAGAATGGCTTTGTAGAGGGATCCCTTCTTTATCGTCTTCTTCGTCGTCTCGCAATCTTTCATCGGAATCTCCCTGCGATCAACCAGATCCTTCTCATTTACCCAGCAGTAGTTTGGCCGAAACTCTTCCCCTCAGCGATTATAGTGAATAACTAAGTTACGTACATTTACTTTTTCGTTACTTTATTCAAGAACAATCTCTCCGAGCCGCATGCGAATGACTTTCCACCGAGCAAATGTTTTTTTCCAGCGTATGTGTTGAAGCTCGTGTGCAAAGTATGAGTCCCCAAACAGAAGATTGTAAAAGAGAAATTTAAGTCTCTTTGGCCCACGTTTCGTGGCACGCGAAAATGTTCCGGCGAGGCCACAGAAGTTTCTCGCGCTCAAATGTAAAATTACATATCTCCAGAACCAATAAAAATATTGAGTTAATTCTACTTTCAAAAATAACTTTAATCTTTTCTCACCATTTCATTTGCATATATATTATCCACCTATTCCTAATAGTACGTAAGTTAGCAAGAGAGTGAAAATTTCGTGCACTGCTGCAGAATGTGAGAGCCTCGTTCAGTTTTATTTAATTTTAAACAACAATGAATTGCTTTACGTATTCCTTTTAATGGTATTTGTGGCTTATGGAACACTTGCAAAAGCTACAGAAAAATGTTCGTGTGATAGCGGCGTAAAAAACGCGGAAGTTTCGATGAAAATGCGGGAACTATTTAAACAATTGTTTAAATAGTATTTAGTTTTTTTATTACTCATTTTGTTATTTTTCCATCCTTCTTTAGGTGTTTAAGTAATTATGCCAAAAACGACGAAAATCTGCATCTTGCACGAATTGGCAATATAGTAGTATATTAGCAGTATAGGGAAATAACATGGGATAGCGATTCTCTCATAAGAACACGGACGACGTGAAGCGCGCTATAGCGCTAGAAGCGACTACAGGGAAGGTTTTGCGAATAACACAGTAATAATTCAAAAGCGATGATTATACGAAACTTGCTAAAACGCTATAGGACTTGAAAATCTGGCTGATAATGCCATTTAAGTTCGTTCAATATCATCTGACGTGACATAAGCAAAACAAAGTAGTGTAAATCACTTTATAAGTGATCCGCATCAGGCTGCCATGGCCATAGGAATTTCAGTGTAATCATTATTCACAGAAAAAATAACTGTGAATTTGACGACAAGGTTTTATCAAAAACAAAGCCGATTTTGCTGCAATCGTAGCATCAAGTGACAGTAATTCCAATAATTCAATAAATAGGAAGGAATAAATTATGGGAGGGAGAGAGGGAGTGGGTTGACGAGACAGTAGGGAAGCCGATTGGAATTTTATTAATATTTGATTTGATTTATTTGTGTGTGTCACCGTGGCCGCAAGAATAATATTCATTCTGTGTCTGAAGTAATTATTTTGGTGATTGGGGATTGCATTTTACGATATTGCATCGCCTTATTTCACGTTGTGGATAAAGAAATCGCTCACATTGCATCATAGGCGTGAACATTTCAGTAGAACCAAATTTATACAAAAGTAAACGATGACTCGTTTCATTATTATTCATATCCAACATATTGTTATGAATAAACTGAAATGCAATTAAGGCATTTGAAAGTCAAGTTCGTTTGCTCCCAGGGCTAAGCAAAATAATCATGCATTTCCCGCAAATAATATCTACTGTTATTATGCTAGAGAAAATTACTCCTTTTTGTATAATAATACATTCTATTTTCTTAAAAAACATTGCTACTTTATAATTTAACTTCAAGGCAATGCAATTTTATCGCAATTTAAAAATTTTCTATTTTACCTACTTGAAAATTGAACAACTTTAAGTTAGGTAAAAATTATGGTTCTTTAATGTAGACCGATAGAAACCAAATTGAATGCAGCCGCTCATTTAGAAATTATGAATGTATTTTTTTCCTAACAATGCTTACAAGACAATTTGGGAATAATTTTTTTGTTTACGGTACTAATTATCTTAAATTATTTTAGCGCACCTGTCCTTATGTCACATTTTCACCTTCTTGCTGATACTTCAAAAATGAAGAGATTATATCATTCATAATCATAAATTCTAGGTGTTAACAACACAAAACTACGTGAATTTATTTAAAGTGACAAATATGGTATAACATAATTTGGTTGCTCCTTAACACTTGTATGGCGGTAGAAGTAGTTAAAAGTTCAACTATTATAAATTTTATAAATTGTGCTCAACTTTGCACACATAGATGTTGGCAATTAATAATTTTCCTATTTGTAAGGGAAACTAACGTATGGTAGGAGACGTACTGCGGACGAATTCGGTTTTGAAAATTTGCTAACGCTTTTCATTTATACCCCAAAAAAACTAATAAGTTAGGCAAATATTTGTCTGGGATTATCTTTTCGAATCCGTTTTATCGCTTCTTTCACGCGTGCGAGTTTTGTCGTTTCAACCTCCGAAAGTAAAATCCGAAAAATTCTAAGGCCGGTCATTACTGGAGGGGCAGCTTAGCGACGAATATTCAGAAAGGCAAATCCGTCCCCACGTTGGTTTTAATTGAGGCCGATTTTCCCCTCTCCCCGGAATATTCTTTATTTCCCTGTTCGGATTGAATACCTTATGATCTCTCTTTGTGAAACACTCGCGCCGCTTCCAATACGGGCGAAGCAAACATGTTATACGGCGCGCATCCGGTGCCGGTCGCATGGAGAGTTAAGTCTTGTCCCGTAGGCAGTTTGCCCTCGCACCGCAGACCTAACACACACACACACTACTTCGATTCAGTTTCCCCTGCCCAAAACCCTCCCCCCTCTTTTCTCCCCCTCCCAAAGTCTATTCAAAACACCACCCTTTCAAAGCCCTCACCCATCTCACCAACCTCTCCGCCCGATTCCTATAACCCATGGACCGACATCTTTAAGATTTCAGAACGCTTCTCTTTTGTTGAACTACACGTCTAAAGCTCCTTCCTACTCTCCTCTCTCTCTCTCTCTCCATCTTTCCCTCTAAACCACTCTATAACTCTCCGTCTCTTGTCTCCTCTTTGTATTCGTCGTAGCTTATCGGGAGAGTTGAATGCAAGATGGCAGGGAATTATTGATGGCCCTAAGGTAGGCCTTACTTTCCCTCGAAACCCTTAAACAAAAACACGCAAGTTTTTCGTCTCTCTCCCGCTCTAAATATATTCATTCATCGAATCGACCTAGTCAGGCGTAAGTAGGTTTAGTCCAGATGAAATTTTCGGACAGGATTTATTTTGCATACACCTGAAAGTACGTCAACTTTCCTAGTAACAGGTATTTTTATCAATTTAAATGGACGTCTTTTTCTCGTGAAGATTTGTCGTGTTACGGGAAGTATTTTTAAAATTTGTATCGGGCTCAACTTATGGTTGAAAACAAATTGACATGCTAAGTTCCCACAATACCCATAAAAAGGTTGGGAAAACTAGATGTGCAACGCGATAGTAGAATTATTGTTTTCGGTAAAAAAGTTTATGCTTATGATTGTAATTTTGCAGTGATTAAGCGTTTGTTAAAAAGTAAAAGGGCCTCACCGCCCCTAAATTTTTGCAAAGTTACTTTTATCGTTGAAATCGTAGATTATTTCCACCGCTTATATCAAAGCATTGAACAAATAGATTCCGAGGGACTTGGATGAAATCAAACCTAAATTAACTCTTGAGGTCAGATAAAAGTTTCCACGGGAGGTGAGAAGTAAGTAAGAATTTCAACGATTTTTCCTGAATGAACGAAATGATAAATTATATTTAATTAATATCTTCATTCCATTTTCTCACGCATAAAATAGTAAAATAATGATATAACCGCTAATAGAACATTAAACTGCTCACGATAAAAATTCTCAGAATCCAATTTCGCAAGGCTATAATTGAGATTTCCCATTTGAAATACTTTTTAAGTCATATAGGTTAAATGTAATGAAAATTTTATTCACTCTCTGGTTGAAGCAAAAGCATTAATGATCTACCTGAACTTCTCCGAGTGTAACTGATATAAATCTCTTCACTCATAATTATGAGGAAGAGTTTTTATTGCTTCTCCCTCGTGGCTCTAGTTGGATATTCCGCCCCTAAACAGACATGATTATCGTTTCCCGACTCTGGGCCTCCCTTTCCCGAAATTCCTCCTATTCCTTCCTCTCCTCCCACCTCACCTCTTCCTCAGTCCCTCCCATCCACTCTCCCGTGGTGTACCACTGCTGAGAAAAGATAAAGAAACTCCTGGACCTCTTTTTGCGTGCAAATTCACCCGAGGGAAACTTTTCGTCTGGAAACATAAAACCAATATTTAATATCTTCGCTTCCTTCCTCTACTGCCTCTCTCTTCATCTCTCTACCTACCTCTCTCTCTACCTACCTTTCTCCCTACCTTTCTCCTCTCTCTCCTTCCCTCTCTCTCTCTCCCTCTCTCTCCCTCCCTCTCTCTCTCCCTCCCTCTCTCTCTCCCTCCCTCTCTCTCCCTCCCTCTGTCCCTCTCTCTCCCTAACTCTCTCTCCCTAACTCTCTCTCGCTCTCCCTTTCTCTCTCGCACTTCTTCTCCTTCCCTCTCTCTCTCTTCCCCTCCCTCTCCCCCTCTCTCTCTATCCCTCCCCCCTCACACTCCCTCTCTCCTAATATCTACTTTTCTATTCTAATATCTCTCCCCTGCAAGCATCCTAACTCTTATCTCTCTAATTTAATCCCTCCCTCTCTCTTACTTCCTCTCAAAACACGAGTAATGCATCCCACATCCTTCCTCACCTTCACACCCGTTAACATCGTTACCGCGTTTTCGCAGTTTTGCCAATCTAACTCCGGCTCATCTTTTTTTTGTTAAAAGCGTTTTCTAAAAATTATTTTTAACCTAGCAAATGCCACGACCCTCAAGTGCTCTAGAATAAGAATAAATCTAATATAACTATGTGATTTGCATATAGTAAGTTATAACTTTTGTAAACTGTGAAAATGCTAATAAATTTCTGTAGAAGAGCCTATGACAGTTTTATGTTCGTTTGATCAAATTTGCGAATGACATAGCATTTAGAGTTGAGCCATTATACCAGGGGAGTCAACTAATTTTTACATAAGATCTACTTTGCCAGTAAAAATCCATCCGCGATCTACACTTTCAAAAATTGAGGCGTAAAAGAATTTTCTATAAAAAGATAGTGAGTAAATATAAAAGAATATCGTCACAATATTTAAACTTCCATATTTCACAAGTTTTTATAGATTTCGAAACTTTAATTAATACTTAAATTGAAATACGTTTTGAATTTCAAGTTTAAATAAAAGAAAAAATTCATATCATTGTAATATTATTTAATAGCAATAATTAAAAAAACATTCACAAACAACAAAACTACATTTTTTTACAAAAGTAGAACCTTACTACTAGTGATGGGCATAATCGAGAGATCATAATCGATTCATTCGATTATGACATATCATTCGATTCATTCGATTATGACATATCATTCGATTCATGCTCATATCATTCGTTAGTAATCTCTCGGTAAGGGATATCTCGGTAGAAAGTAGTAATAAAGAATCATTCGAATGATTTAGTAGTTAAGAATCATTCGAATGATTTAGTAGTTAAGAATCATTCGAATGATATTAGTATTTAAGAATCATTCGAATGATATTAGTAGTTAAGAATCATTAGAATGATTTAGTAGTTAAGAATCATTCGAATGATATTAGTATTTAAGAATCATTCGAATGATTGTAGTAGTTAATGATCATTCGAGTGATATCAGTAGTTGGGAATATTCCGAATTATATTAGTAAGTTACTTAAATCTCCATTATTACCGATTATTCATCCGGAAGGGACATTTCGTCTGATATTGACGTAGGTAGTATCTTGCTAAATAATTTGAAAACATTCATTTTATAACTAAAATTATGTGAAATTAATTGTCATATTCTTAATATCGACATGCATGCGGAAATTAAGAAATCTTTCGGAAGGACCTTTAGAATGAAATAAGTATCCATTTTTTTACTTCTGAATGTTTTTATTAGCTGTATCTCATTCACTCCTAATACATAATAATACAAATTATCAAATATTAGAAATATCCCAAAAGTAAAGAAATATTACAGTAATTAACGACAAAATAATTTCAACTAAAGGGAATTTTCACTTGTATATGCACGTGAAGAAAATGATATTTAATTTTTCATAATAACTATGTGAATGATTCCTTGAGCATAATTTTGAGTTCTAACAATCCAATGGTTCACAGTTTTTGTTGTTTTAAAGTTGTTTATTGTTGAAGGTATCTATTTTAGCTCCTCTAAAGGCTTATTAATACAAATTAACAAATTTTAAGTCACAAAAGTACAAAATATTACAGAAATGATTTTACAAGTTAATTTCAACAGAAGAGACTTTTCACTTTAACTGCATGTGAAAGGTATGACTTCATTTTTAATAGTTTAATACAAATTAACAACGCGCATAAATAGAATTTGTATTGGTCCAAAAGACAATTATAATATTGTATAGGACAAGGCAAGGTATATAGCAAACAAATATTTTCCTCCTTACTGAATATTTTGTGAAAAATGAATCTAAATACATTTAAGCGAAGATTACTTAACTTCATAAAACTGTTTGTTGTAATACCTCAGTATTAATAAAAATTTCTTGTCTAACTAGACATATGCATTCAACAAATACCAAGTTCAATATACCCTAAATTCCCATGTATAACGCGCGCGTTATACAAGTTTTTTTTGTAAAAATTTCGGATATTCTTGGTGCGCGTTATGTATAAGGAACATCACTTTTTAAGAAAAAATAAGATACGAGATAGCCTTAAAGTGAGCAGCCTATTCCATCTTGTGTTCACTAAATTGCTGCCATCTATAGAAACCTGCGTTAGAGCTTCTCCAAAGATGCGTTAACTCTGCAGATTTCACGGAAAAATTCGATGTTTTCAATGTACAAAGCAAACTTTAAGTTCGAAAATACTTTTTCGGCTTAAACATGCCCTATGTGTCGCATTAAATCTTTAATATGTAATAATCAAGCAACATTAACATGGTTGGTTGGAAAAACAAATCAAATTCCTCTCTGAATATGAAAACAAAACTCAATACAAAATGCATACACTTTCCTTAATTAAAAATTAGCAAATTGTTTAAAAATTTTTGTCAATAATTAGTTATGAATCAAAACCATCAAAATCTTCAAATTCGATCTCTCAATTCAAACGAAAATCATTGATTTCATTTACAAATTATTCAGTTAAATTTTTAATTGACAAATCATTGCTTTTATTTGAGGAAGAATCACTATCCCCCCCCCCTCTCCAACACTTTGAAAATGAATTCCGGCGTTAGAAAGAAGACATGATCTTAACGATCTATACAAAGAACAACTCGTTTTGGTTACGAAAGAAATAAAACAGGAAAATAAATCAGTAGAATGATTTTCATCATCAACTAGCAGAGCAGATTCTATAGCCGTTGAAGTGTCTTAAAAATCATTTTCGGGAGAAACTTGCGAAATACAGTAGTATGAATAAAAAACTTTTTGAATGATTCACTATTCAATCAGTGCTGCGCGTTATATTAGAGACTTCGGAAACCTGTGGAAAACGGGCTAAGGTCGACCTGCGCGTTATGCATGCGTGCGCGTTATGCATGCGTGCGCGTTATGCATGCGTGCGCGTTATACTTGGGAATTTAGGGTACTTAACTTCTTTTTTGAGATATTTTTAAAACATTCAGGAACACGAATTGTCTTAAAAACACAAAGAATTTTAATACTCTCCTATCGAATTATTTTACGGAATAATCTTAAAGAATGATTTAGCGAATAATCAAAACGAATGATCTTAGCGAATGAATGTCTCGATTATGGAAACATGGAAATATCTCGATTGCGAAATTCATTCGATTATGCCCATCACTAAGATATTAGCAAATGACCTTAACGAATGATCTTAACGAATGAATATCTCGATTATGGAAATATCTCGATTACTAATCATTCGATTGTGGAAATCATTCGATTATGCCCATCACTACTTACTACTACTGACAACGTTTCTGAATAAGAAAACTATGGATACCTGCATAGTAATGAAAGGATAACTTTGTAGTTTCCACAACAAATGTTGTGGAAACTACAAAGTTATCCTTTCATTATGAGTAAATTCCACAAAGTTGAGCCTGACCTCATTAATTATATACCTACATAGAATTATTTTATTTACATAACTAAAATAACACACAAAAATGCACATATTTCATTTTGAACTTCCTGATGCTACGGAATTTGCATTACTTATTCTACACTGCAACGTGTTTACAGTTTTTGTGTAATTTGGGGTGTAACTACTCAGACAATTTCTTAAGCATGATTCCAAATGTTCGTCTGTTAAAGTAGTTCGGTATTTTGATTTTATAATGTTCATTTGCGAAAATGTCGATTCGCACAAATATGTCGAACCAAAACAGTCGTATAAACTTTCAGCACATTTTCTTAAATTGTAATACTTATCTTCTGGTAAATATTTCCAAAATTTGTCTTCGGGAGCCCTTGCTTTGATATAAATATCATTTTGTAATGTGATGATTTCTGCTTCAAGTGTAAGAATATCCATATCAAAAATAGTTGAAAGGTTTTCTGCAATTATTTCTGCTTTTGTCTTGGTATCAAATGGAAAACTCATTAATAAAACTACACTATCAAGTTTTTAAAATCTTGGAAGCGGTTATCAAATTCTGCAATAATGTTCCTAATTTCTTCGATATATTTATTTCCGTTGAAATTAGTTTAATTGTGCCATCATGTTTGGAAAATTAGATAAATTTTTATTTTCAAGCTTGGATACAAGCAGATTTAGTTTCTCTTTGAAAGCGTTTACAGAACTAATCATATGAAAAATCGTTTTATCCGGACCCTGTAGTTCTAAATTTAATTCATTTAGTTTAACTGTTATATCGGTTAAAAATGCTAAATCTAATAGCCAAACATCATCTTTCAACTGTTTGTAATCATCACCCCTCTCGGCAAGAAATTGCTTAATTTCATCAATTAAATCCCCAAATCGCTGGATAAATTTTCCCCGACTCAACCACCTAACGTCAGTAAGTATAAGCAGTTCAGAATGTCCATCATTATCACTTACTTCCACTTGTAACTTAAAAAGACGTCTTTGGGGACTTTTTGCCCGAATCGGATTAGAAATCTTGAAAGCTATATCCATAATTCCTTTCATATTTAAAATTTTAGCACACAACACTTGTTGGTGTATAACACAATGATATTGCAAAAAATCAGGAAAATCTTCGTCATTCCTTTAAGTGTGATAAAACCATTGCGACAACCTGTCAAAGCTGGTGCTCCGTCCGTGGTAATTGAAACAAGCTTATAGAGAGGCAATTGAACAATCTTAATGAAGTTTTTAAAACTGCTAAATATATCTTCACCTCGCGTTTCTCCTTTTTTGGTGGAATGATCGTAAGTATTTCTTCCTTAGTCGGAAAGTCTTTAAAAACCATTCTAATAAAAACAATCATTTGACATATGTCAACTACGTCAGTAGATTCGTCCAACTGAACTGAAAAAGCCTGACAATCCTTAACATCCTGCATTAATTGCTCTTTTAAATCTGAACTTATTTCGTCCACTCGTTTTGCAACTGCATTGCGTGATAACTGCATTTCGTTGATGGCAGAAACTATTTCTGACTTATTTTTTAAGTCACAAAACAAACTCAGCCTCCTCTATAAATGCTTTTTTTTAATTGCTCCATCACTAAACGGTTTCTTATTTTTAGCAAGAATATGGCATACTCGTAAAGACGCAACTGTAGCCGCCTTTGATTGTGATGTTTGTTTAGTAAAAAATAACTACTGGGATGATGGACTTGTCTTTAGTTATTTAACTTTAGCTTTTCGTAAGTCACTGTCACGTGGATAGTTAATTTTATAATTACTATGCACCGTTTTGAAATGTCGTTCCACGTTTCCTTTCTTGGGTAACGAAACACTATTATCACAAATCAAACAACAACAATTGTTTTCGATCATGACAAAGAAATAATCGTGTTCCCATTCTTTATGATAGTGATACGTCTTCATCTTTTTAGTGTTATTCATGGTGTCACAATTTAAAATTATTTAAAAAAACTGTTTAAAACTGATTAATAAGCGCAAAACAAACGAGCGAGTTTACTGTGCTTATGTCGCAACTGTTTTCAGACAATAATACATAGTTGTGGCACTCTTGCACATTGGCGCTGAAGATCAAGCACACACATGCATACCGCATCTCTCGAGACGATCAGAATTCGGTAAACTTCGGCTCCTTGCGGAAACTTTTAGGCATAAATTAAATGCTTATAAAAATGGTTGCACTTGGGTGCGATGTCGCCGCATGTCGGACTTACCTATGCAAGCGTTTTTGAAAATTGGGACTTAAAAGAAAATATATGGATATATTATTGGCGATTGACCAAAAATCATTACGCGATCGACGTTATTGACACCCCTGTATTATACAAACGGTGATAAATCAAGCTACTAAATTGTTTTCTCAGCGAATTACATTGTTAGAGAGAAATATTACTTATGTACACGCAGAAAGTCAAGGAATATGGATCTTATCGCAACTGTCTTTACGATATTGTGATAATAGTTTACTTACACATATAGGCTTTGTTATCGAAGGGTATGCGTCGTTTATTCATAAATCTCAATTTATTATTAAAAAATTAATAGCTGATATGGTTGGTGCAATTGGATTCATAAATCTATAGGATAAGTTTTGTTATATATGTCTTGATGCCGCATGGCAATGTTTGCTTCAATATTGAATAATTTACTTTAACAGCGCAAATATAAATTCGGCAATGTCAATTCATATACAGGAATATAATAAATAAAACAATCGCAATAGTTTCATAGTTAATGCTAGGGAAGTGGTTTTTCCTGAAAAATATTTTAGATTGCTGAAAAATGAGGAACAATAAACTCTCGATACAGTTCCTTAATTTTTGAAGAAAACACTCCTTATGTGTAAATTCTTCAAATTATATTACTCTAGTTTGATAAAACAATATTCAAAGTCAAAATGAGATTAGCGCGATGTTTTTCAGTAAAAAAAATTTAAAATTTAAAAATTCGAAATTGCGTCTAATAAATTCCATAAATCTTTTTCTAATTGTAGTTTTACTTATGTTTCAAGTCTTTCTTCAAATTTCATGCATGTAATTTGAATTAAAATACTGTAATGATTAATTTTGCTAAAGGATTCAACTCCGTAACTTTATACCCAAAATATACCCTCAAGTCATTTTTCATATGTTTATCCTTCATCTTATGCACCACTTCTTACACACAACGAAGGCATCGAATGTAGTTTCTGTAGTTAACTACTGCGCATGAGAGAAATGCTACCTTTTATGACTGACGCTTGTTTTATTTTCTTTCCATGAACTATGCTATTGTTTAATTTATTTCGAAGTCTACTATAACAAGAAAAGGAAAAATTTAACAGATAAACTGTTTTTCCCAATCAATTAAAACTTAGTTGTTATTTTATTGTTTTTGTCTCTGTTAAACGGCGTCTATATAAGAGATTGTTTTTACTGCCTTTAGAATGGATTAGAAAGCTATTTTAAGGAAACTCAATTGAAAACTATCATAGTTTTTATCCTTAAGTTTTACGAACTTCTATCTGAATTAATTTGAATGGCATGTAATGCTGAAGGTTCTTTAAGATATCCCACCTAATATAAGATAAATTATTATGTGAAGTCAAAGTTGTATATTTGTTTTCTCAGCCATCTATTAACTGATGATAACAGATATACGTTCTTATAAACTTGTAACATTTTCTCATACTTGTATATATTACCACCGCTGAATAGTATGTTTGATCGTTTAGCTAGGAATGCATTTTAAAATATCTTTTTATGAAATAAGAACATAAATAAAAACAGTTTATATAACTCCAGTATGGAACCGGGAGAAACCATAGAACAATTTATAAATTCATTTTTTTAAATCGTCCTAAACCTAAAATTGAAAAACCGACTTTTATGATATTGTTTATTTTAACATCTTTATGAAAAAGAAGACAATAACGTTTGCTCAAGATACCAAAAATACGGTACGTGTGTAAAACGAGAAGAATTTTGTTTAGAACAGGGTGAAAGAGGGCAAAAAGAGGCAATTTTTTATTTTTCTTTTCGCTTCAGTTCAACGGAATTATCGAGCTCATCTTTCAGCTGAAAAAAATTCAAGAGCAAGCACTTAAAAATACTTGTCTCGGGTATCTCCAATATCGACAATAAGATTATAAAAAAGCAGATGTGCATTTCGCTTACAAAACAACCGTCCTCAGTGGCAGCAAACCATCCGTTCTCTTTGGCCCAGATACCTTTCTTTTTAAATTTGCACCTCTCCTTCACCAAATGCATCCTCATTGGACACCCACTCACAAAATCCTTTTTTCCCCCTCTCTTTCCTCACACACACAAAAAAATACGATAATACTAGCACACGTTTTCTTTTAGAATTTATTTTCGGTGAATTGCCACTGAAGACGGTTGCTTTATAGCCAAAATGCGCATCTGGCTTTTTATAACCATGATATGGAGATACCTGAGAAGTTTTTTTTTAAGTGCTTATTCTTGCAGTTTCGTTTCAGGATTGATCATACGGTAAATAGCTAATTCGTCTTGTGGATTTTCAATACATTGGTGCCATACATGTTGGCATCTATGTAAAAAATTAAAGGTTTGGTAATATCAAAATGCTTATGCTTTATGAAATAGAAAGTTTATTTTCTCGAGCCAAATTACACAGTATATAGATAAAAATAAACTGTCTTCCTCGAATATTATTTATTAAATCAAGACCAGTTTTTCTACGATCACCTGGTGATGCTACGATCATAGGGAAACTGGTCATGATTAGCGGTTTTTTTTTAAATCCGCCAATGTAATCATTTTGTCCTTCAGTCCGTCCGGCCATCACACAACAGTGTGCGGTGAACAAATTCTACACCGTTCAAGTAAAAGCACTCAAATTTTGAGGGATTTGGCCATAAGTTCTTCCCGATGTTGAAATTTGAAAAGCCAAAGGACAGCTTAAGAAGTGCAATGAGGGTACAATGAACAATAAAACATTAAATTACTAAATTATGCCTACAGTGTTCAAATTAGAGCTATCAAAATTTCCGGATAGTTTAGGCTGGTAAAAGTCATGAATCCTATTTATTTTTGGTCCGTCTATCCGTTTGCCTTTTAGCAGGATTTCAAAAACATCCTATTACTATCTATACGAGTCCGTTACTCCAGTAAATGTTCGTTTTGTTTATTGTTTCAAAAATTAAAGTGAATCGTTTAAAAAATTTTACATTTTGTCTTTAACGCTAAGTTTCTAATGTGACTACATTGTAGCATTATAGTAACGTATACCTATATTTTTTGTTTTAATAAACCACCCTTAATATCTGATTCATCAGTTATTTCTTTACTTGTTTAGTCAATAATGTTTGTGGAAGATACTCGATTTATTTTTATCTGTATCATGAATAAATTCCATAAAGGGGAGCCTGAATTTATTATGTTTTACAAATTAGTTTTTGAAATACTTCTAAAATTACGTGCAAAGATATTTTTAAAATGCCTCAATTCCCCGTATTAATATTACAATTTTCAATAAACCGAAATAAATACAAAAATATATTACCAACTGTTATAGTCCATATGTTTCACCCAATTTGTCCCCGACAATGGGAAATTAACCCTTTTCATTTTATTTTGAAAATTTAAATCACATACACGATTCATATAATGGAGAAATTACCCTTTTAATCGCCCTTTGAATTATAAAATGAAAAGAAAAACAGGTACAACTTATGTTGACATT
This sequence comes from Tanypteryx hageni, assembly GCA_028673005.1. Lineage (NCBI taxonomy): Eukaryota > Metazoa > Arthropoda > Insecta > Odonata > Petaluridae > Tanypteryx > Tanypteryx hageni. Next base: position 62,371,737 of record CM054115.1, on the reverse strand, counting down.
AAGCAGTTTCACCCTTGCTCAAGCGTCCATCTTGTTTACAAGACTACTTACGAGTAAACTCATTTCGCCTTGAGTCGACGGGATGTCTCCATCCTACCCTTTCAAATATTTTCTCTTTCCTTTTTTTCTGTATGTCGGAAGGGGTCCATCTGTAGTAAAAAAGTCTTTTTTGCAGAAATATAACCCGTCTTCTCCTTATTTGCCGAAGGAAAAATCTCTCTTTCGGTCGCACTCTCACTTTTTGAAGAAAATTCGGTTCGACTCCGAATTCGTATTCCCGACCTCTCCTTCGGTTCCATTTGATCCTTATTGAATTTGTCACTCTTATCTCGCTGCATGGCGACTCAAGACATTACGCGTACTCCTTTCGTTTTTTTCAAAGAGACGCAATTTTTCCGCTGTTTTTATTCTGCCATTTTTAGAGCTTTCTCTCATATTTTTGCGAGCGAATTTGAAGAGTGCAAACACGACACCATTTTATTGCTGTTCATAATTTAAAAATAGCTTCGGTGTTTTCTTTAATATTAATTTTATTTTTGTTTTAAATAGAATTTTTGCTGTTCTTGATGAGATAAATCTTTATTAAGCAAACGAATCTTGGTATCGTATTAAATCATACATTGTGTTTAATTGTTCATTCTGTAGATAATTGATTAGCTTAAAGGATCTTTTCTTAATAATTTGCTATCATAGACTCGTCTCTGTTGACGGCTGCTTTGCTGGTGAAATGCGCATCTAGTTTTCTCCGACTTTTTATGATTATTATCGAGACATAATCTAATAATTTGATAAACACAGTGAATATTCCATATGAAACGAGAGGAATAAAAAGTTTGCCTTTGATAATTAGTGCAAATGCGGACATGACTAAAAATGAGAATAATAAAGTTGGCCTTCTAAAACCTGAAAACCGCGCAAATAAAATTCTTTGAACTTGTACAAAATATTGAGTCCTTAAAATTTCATAAGCAATGAGAGTGTTGATCATGTGATTCACTCTTTCTGTAATATTTACGTTTTTATAATGTCGCCACCAATAGGATTTTCAGCGCCGTCGCGAGAAGTACACCTCTTTCCGAAGAAATCGGAGCGGATGGCACATGGGAGACGAAATGATTCTTTATTATTTAGGATAGGAAGCGATTCGACAACTAACGCAGATAAACGTATCATTCTTAAAACCTATTCCCATCGCGCATCGTTCGCAACATGTCCCGAAGTTGGAGAAATTGCCGCTGCGAGTCGTGAAATGAAGTGGACCGGTCACGTGTAACCCGCGTCTCCCATTCCCACTCTCTCCTTTCCAAACCTCCCTCCCCTCCACTCCACTTTCCATGCCCAATTCCTCCCCTTCTCCCTCCTCTCGAGCACCTGACATTCCCAAATGATTCGCACGTCTCGTCCAAGCGAGTCGGCGGAATTACCGTGGAGGCGAAAACAATAACAGGTGAGTAGGATGAAAAACAAATGTTGGAAGGAGAACAGGAGGCGGGAGGAGAGGGAGTTGGATTCGTACCACGTGATACAGTGAGAGAGGAGTGGGCCGAATAGGAGGGAAAAGAGGAGAGAGTACTTTCATCCCTTCCTCTCCTACCTCCTCCACTTCCTGAATTTGTTTCTTTCCTTCTTATCCATCCCTCTTTTTACCAAACAACTCTCATAGCCTCAGCTCCTCTCTATAATTTAATTTCTTCATTTACCTTTTTCATAACTCAACCTCAACTCAACCCATTCATTCTCATATTCCTCTTCCCTTATTTCTACCTCCTCGGTAGTCATATCATCCCGCTCTCACTCCCCTCTTTCCTCATTCCCCAATTTGCTAATACACTCTCTTACCGCGCCGAATCTCTTTAAATCTTTGCGCTCACCAGATCCTATGTATATCTTTTCTTTCTGATCTCCGCTTATACCTTATCGCTTCTTCTTATCTTTTTTATCATCCCCTCTCTCTTTAAGGTCGTATTCTAATTTCCTCAGACTTGTCTTTAGATCATTCTCTTCCTTCCGCTTTGAACGTGTTTCTGTATTAAATGTCGGCCATCTCTACAATCCCATGCCACTGGCGTGATCACTCTTATAGATTTACCAGTTTCTGAGAAGGCAAATCCGACTCAAAGCGTGATATTTTATTTTTTGCTAGTTAATTTTGGAGCTGAGAAAAAATGGTGCAAATGATCGAGCTGACGCAACAAATCCACACTATGATCTTCATGCGGAGATCGAGACCAAATACGTCTGTCAGTGCTCCGGCTGCGTTATCCTGGAAAATAATAAATTCGGAACACATTCCTGTCCCCTGGATAAGGAAGTATTTCAGCTCTGCCATCTACTGAGGGTGAATGAATCTTCAGCGATGCTAAGGCAGCGCCATTCCCACGAGATTCTTTCTATCCATAGCAACAGATTGGTCCAAGTTAATATTAGAGGCCTTTAATCATCGCTGTCTTTCTCTCTTCCACTCACTCTCTCCCATATCATCCTCCTACCTCCCCCTCAATCTCTTCACCCAGCTCTTATAGCTCTCATCCCAACGAGTACTATCCAGACGTGATTTCCATCCAGTTTCCGGTCAGTGTTTCCGGGATGAACGCGGCGGTTGTCCGTGTCATCTGTTGTCGGACCTTTTTTGAGAGATAATCGAGCGAAATGGCCATTGTTTCGCAGAGGGAAGGAGTGGGAGGGGAGAGATAGTGTGGAAACGCGAACGGGAGATGGGAGAGGAGGAAAGAAAGCCGTCCGTTTCAAATACATTCGAACAGCTGCCACGCGGTGCCCGTCATAATAACGCTCATTGTCTGATTCGAAACGAGATTGGTACAATACCCTTCGTTAGCATCCGCTGGAGGAATTTTTTTTAATTTCTTTCTCTTTCAATTATTCGGCTGTTCGTAAAGGAATTCCGTGGGTTGTTTAATTAATCGGTTTGCTTTAATAGTCTGGGGTACCCGCCTTCGCCTGCAGACATTTTATTTTTCTCCGTCGCTTCGATTAACAGAAAAAATAACTTAAACGGTGTTTCGAACGAGAGAAAGGGTAAAACATCTGCAATGGAGTGCACGGGCAAAATGAGAAAAAAGAGCCCGAGTTAACACGTTTATTGAGAATATTCGTTCAGAGTAACTTTGCCCTTTAAAATATTATTTTTCCTAAGGCTTATCGATGCGGTGAGAAAACGGGTAAAAAAACATGGAGTGATCGTTTCATTCGCAATAAAACTGCGATCATCCGTGTTAATTGGGACTTTTTGGCCAAATTATCGGAAAACAGTGATAATTCGAAGAATGAAATTTTAAAGGCAAAATTCTTGAAATATCTTCCATATTTATTCGTAAATACATTTAACTAGAAAAAGTCGCATAACCTCACACAAATACGATATATTTGCAGATGAAGTTATTATTTTATGAAGTACTGATACCTGACAGAACAAACTTACGATCATAAAATAATGGAGCTCATTACATTCGGGAACAAAGTGATGTTTATGTTAAAAATTTACTAAATATACTAACAAAGTAAAATCAATGGATAGCCTTCACGTGGTGGAACTCCATATTCAGGGATGAATAAATGTAGTACTTTGTAAAGATTCCACTTTAATAAAGTGGAATCTTGACAAAGGACTACATGTATTCTTCCCTTCTAACAAAGTAGCCAGAAAGTGTGTTCATAATGCTCTAAATATCATAAAAAATTGTAAGGTAATTCAAAATAGTAATGTTTTTTACTGTAAAACCTTCATGAATAGAGATTTTAACCAGTGAAAGATTATCGACTACAAGTTCTTTCCTTATGGAACAATATTGTAATAAAAGCAATGCCTAAAATTTGCAATTTTAAGTATATTATATTTTTTCCATTGTGGAGTACTAATGCTACATATTTATGCCAAATTTATAAGTTATAGCACATCTAGAAGAGAAATAGCATTTATCTGTTTAAATTTTAAAAAATTTTAAACGTCGCTACAACATAATCATGGTGATTTTCAAATGTTTATTTGTGCATATGCACTAATTTCTAAATTACTTAAAAATTTCAGCTCTCTAGCTCGCACCGTAGTACATAAACATTTATCTATTTGTTTAAACTTGAGGAATTTTTAACAGCTAATCTAATAAAAATATGAAAATTTCTATAATCCATATTTCGTTGTTTTTTTACAAATTCTACCTTTAAAAGAATTTCAGCTTCGTAGCACATTCAGAAATACATAAACCTTAAATATTTGCTTAAACATTTACGAGTTTTTAGCGGTCGCATGGTTGAACTTTTTCAAGATTTTCGTTTTTAAAATATAGAATTAGCGAAAAAATGTTTGCAAAAGCTCGTACCTACGATTTATAGTTTCCAAGATAAAAATTAATAAGCTTTAATGCACAAATTGGGTAAAACAACACCTAAAATTTAACAATTTGGAAATTTTTGATTTTTCTTGTTGGGTCTTCGACACCCCAGCAGCTTACCAACTTATTCCTCAACTTGGTAAGGGTCCACTGGGCATCCTTCAACACCTTGTTACCACCCTTACACACACACACACACACACATATATATATATATATATATATATACTTTACGTTACTCTTTCACTGAAGAAGGGCATAGGCCTGATAAGCTTGCGTTTTATCTGTGTGCGTGTTCATTTACGTGTGTCTCTTCGACGCCCCCAGCAGCCTGCCAACTTGTTCCCCAACTTGGTAAGTGTCCGCTGGGCTTCCTTCAACACCTTGTTGCCACCCTCATCACTACCTTTTCTTTTCTTGAAGTTTATATTTATATATATATATCAATCAGATTATGTCTTCTATCATTCGATTCGTAACATCTACATCTACAGTTTACCCTGCAAGCCACCGCAAGGGTGTGTGGCAGGGGGTGCATTAACACCACGGGGAAAACTCCGAAATTAGGTCTTGGTTTACGCCCCTACGCGAGGTTACTTTTGATCGCAAGTTTTATTCTGCTCAGCTATCGTTCTAGGGAAAAATGAGCCTTTGTGTCTCTCCGTCCTACGGGCTATCTCTCTTATTTAACGAGGATGGTCCATTCTACCGATATAGGTAGGAGTTCTTATAATTTCTTCGACTTCGCTGGAGAAAGTACACGTTCTAAATCTTTCAAGAAGTTTTAACCTAGCACGTAATTGGCCCTCAGCTAGTGATTCCCATCCTAAGCCCTGTATCAAGCCTGTAACGCTTTTGTTTCTATCATAACAATTTTTGACGAATTTAGCAGCTTTTCGCTGCACTTTCTCTTACTCGGTGATTAATCCTTTCTCGTACGGATCCCATATGCTCGACGCATACTCTAGCAGCGGTCTAACTATAGAAAAGTAACATGTCTCTTTGACTTTTTCCTCGCTTTTACCTACTATCCGTTTGATGAATCCTAGTTTCTGCTTAGCTTTCCCGGATATATTTCGTATGTGTGTGTCCCACGAGAGGTTACTTGTTAAAATGACGCCTAAGTATTTGACGGATTCGGCTAATTTTAGATGTACGCCTTCTATTCTGTAATTCATCGCCTCAATTTCTTTGTGTCTCCAGAATCTCATGACGGAACACTTACCTAAGTTCAGCTCTAACTGCCACTCTTTACACCACTCGAGAATTGCGTGTAGGTCGTTAGAAAGTAATGCTTGATCAGCAGGACTGTTAATCTCTCTGTAAACTACCGTATAATCCGCGAATAACTTGATTTTACTTGTAATAACCTTTTCTAAGTCATTTATATTTATAAGGAATAATAGGGGACCGATGACACTTCCCTGTGGAGCGCCGGAGGCCACGCTGACCGAATCTGATTTAGATCCATCTATGACTACTATTTGTTCCCGGTCATTGAGAAAGTTCCTGATCCACTCGATTATCTTTCGATTTATTCCACAGGCTTGTAATTTTTTCAATAATTTACTATGAGGAACTTTATCGAATGCCTTCTTGAAGTCAGAAAAACCGCGTCTAAGTCTTTCGATCACCGGATCGTAGTATATCATGTGCAAACAGAGCGAGCTGAGTTTCACACGATAGCTGACAGATTCTTGTTGACTGATATCCAGGGTAATATACGATGAAAATATTGTTTTTGAGGACGGATACTTTGCCTTGATTGTTGTTATTGTGTATTTTTTCTATTTAAATGTATGAAATATTTATGTATCATTTAATATTTCAATAAAACTTTTGCATGTCGCATTGAGCATATTTATATGGACAAACTATCAATTATTTATCTTTTAAGGAGGACATGAGCATATGATCTTTAGTTGTAGAGGAATCTCCACCATATAGCGTCGACATTAACGGTGAGTAAATGTAGTTCTTTTTATTCCTATTCGTGTTTTGTTCACTTTTGCAGAATACGATATTTTAGCGATTTCATGTAACATTCGATTCAAAATTCCTAGACTATGAAAACCTAATCTATAAGAGAAAAAAATTAAACTTTGATTGAGAAATTAACCAGTGATGGTCATAATAATGTAGACAATGAATTGCAGAAATCATTATTACACTAGTAGTAGCCCGTCGATAAATCGACTGGTTGGTTAGATTAAATATTGTCTTGGTAGTTAGCCTCCTGTCACATCACCATGAAGCTCAGCTACTGCAAGGTTTATTTTATTCTACTAATATCCGCTAGAAGTGCCACGTTATTTCCTAAAGCGTCTAATGTCACTAGCAGCACCACCTTAACATCAACCACTGCAACTACGTCGAGCAGGGCTTAGTCGGTCACAAAAAACCACAATATCTCACCAATGGTATGACCGATTTCAATTTTATCATTTTCCCGCAAATCCGTTTAATTTGATGCATCACACGTTAAGGTGGCTGTTACCTTCGCTTTAAGAACCTCATTTTTACGCTATATATATATATATATATATATATATATATATATATATATATATATATATATATAGTGGAATTGATATTTTGTGTAAATTCTACATGATAATTGGGTAAAATCGCTTATATACAGTACGAAAGAGAGGGAGGCTCACTCATGGGAAAGAGAATTATATCAAATTAACGTTGAATATTTAGTTCTTATTTGAAAACAAAGGAAATAAGATGCAAAAATAATGCATAAGATAGGCTGGAGAAAAGAATTTTATATCAGATGTGAGATAAATTTCATTAGATGATTTCGATTTTTTGTGGGCAAGTGGAACAAATCTAGGATTTAGTAGAAGGGCAAGGTAGTCGGTTCCTGGTAGTATCGAGATCGTAGATTCGTATACTGGTGTTAGCAGTGACGTCGCAGTTATCCTTGCTTCAGTTACTTTGTTCCTTTTTAATTTAATTGGTATGCTTTTATGGCATAAAGATAAATAACGATACAATGCCTCTTAAACAATGCGTAAACGTATGTACGCATATATTACTCAATATAATGAGAGGTCAGGTGTTCTAATGTGTGTGCTTAAATCCAGAGCGTATATAAAACTCGTAAAGCTTCATGGAAGCAATGGTAATGAGATTGATTGCATTTTATTTTTGATTTGTATTAAAATGTTATCAAAATTAAGATACGAACGTGAAGCTTTTAAAAAAAAAGTTTATTTTTGTTATAATGTGAATTCGAATCTATTTCGAATCTGTAAAAATTACATAGAATCAGAAAATACGCTCGTTTTTTCTGTGTTTAAAAATGAGAATTTATAAATGCCATGACTTCTGGTGGTATTGTGGCTGCGTTTGCGCACACAGACTAGTTCATTATGGATTCGATTTAAAAATTTCGTTACCTTTTTTGAACGCTGCATGTTTTGCGTAGTTTTTGTTATGGCAACGGTATTTATAACTGCTTATTACGAGCAGATGATGGCTGTAAGATATTGTTTGAAATGAATGCATGTATTACAGGAAAATGTGACTCATATTAAATAATTAAATAAAATGTAATATTTTATCGTCATTTGTGGGGGCAATTACGCTCTCACAAATATTTTTATATAAACAAACGCAATAAAAAGTAACGATGCAATTAACATGGAGAATTGCGGGAAAAATCTCCGAGGCTGAAGGTCACCGTGGAAAATCCCGCAGTGCAGGAAAATGTTCGGGTAGGAGCGGAGAAGGTAAAAGAATATTAAAAACCTCATGCTACCTGATGGAAATAAAAACGGAATGAGCTTTAAAGGAACCAGTCACACATAAAAAGCGAACATGAAAGGAACTTTTCGGGTTGAAAGTTTTAAGCAATCAGAAGCATGCCTCATGCTAGAAGAGAGACAAACATTAATATATTAATTTTTATGCAATTGTAGGGGCATGCATGTATGTGTGTACGGAATAGTGCAAATAAAAGTTGCAACCACCGCGGAAAGATGTTGAATAGTATATTTAAAATCTTGAAGTGAGAGACAACGGAAAAGATAATTGAAGCACGATAAAGTTTTGAGTGGCGCCCCGTCAATTCCAGGAAATTTCCTCGTTAGGAACACAAGGACCTCTCACGTTTTGATGGACGCAGTGAATGAGACCAGTGACATCAAGTATAAATATACGGCGCGATATACATTGCACAAACTTTCTCATACACATATGGATATACGTTAGGCCGACTTTGTACGTTTATAAAAGAAAAAAGCTTATAAATCAAAGATAACCGTTGTTTAACGTATATTTTAATGCCATTGGTCGATATTTAGTAATTTTTGGGGGCATATGGTTTACAGTTAGTATTATCTGTGACGTCAGGCTATACGATTGGAAGGATTTTAATCAAAATCCTCATAGTTATTTCTGAATAAATCGAATTTTTTTTAAATATACAGGAATAAAGTGCCCTTAATTGTTCCGCAGTATCGTTCATATCTTCCGAGTGTCTATTATGAATGATATTATCCACAAATATGAAATACCATTCGATTCCGTTTAACCGTTTATGCTGTAATAAGATTTTTAGTGGATCGCGGCGGAGGCGTGACGTCATAGCACTTGGGTAAGGTAGTTTAGCGGACATTGTAATGCCACTGGACGCCATATAGGGATTTAAAGAGATATATGGCTTACGTAGTATAATTTGTGACATCAGGTTCTGCAATCGGATTGATTTTAATAAAATTCTCTTCAGCCATTATTGAGTAAATAAAAGTTTTCGAAAAATCGCCAAGAATAAACTACCCTTAGTTTTTGAGCAATATCATTTTTATAAAAATATAGTCTGCAAAAGATAATATATTGCACAAATACGAAATATCATTCGATTTCATGTACGCGTTTGGGCCCTAGAACAGCGAACAGACCGACAGACAGACACGTATATGAGAAAGTAAAAAATTTGCTCCTATGTATATCAATTAATGATCACTTATAATTGCTTGTTTATAAAGAATAGTGGTGTTCTATCTAAACGTAATACAATACGTGAAAGCCATAACACACAAGAAAACATTAAAAGATTATTTAAGAGCACATTTTTTACATTTTAGCTGAATTTTATATATAATTCTATGTAACCCATCCTATCTCCCTCCTTTTTCCTTATATATATGGAAAGATTTTTATAATTTTTCACCTGATGATGCTACGATCGTAGTGAAACTTGTCGTGTTAAATAAATTTGTGGAAGTGACAAAGTTTTTTTGTTTCTACTTTCTCATATACGTAGTATATTGAGGAAGTATTGTTATAGTGAAAAAATTCGACTTCGAGATTTTGATGGAAATATACGTTTTTGGTGTCCCTGAGTCCATAAAAGTGGTTTTCGCTATGGCGTCTGTCTGTCTGTCTGTCGGTCTGTTCGCCGCTCTTGGGCTTAAAGGCGGACATAAAATCGAATGATATTTCGTATTTGTACAATATATCTTCTTTTGCAGACCCTTTTTACATAAAAATGATATTGCGCAAAAATTAAGTGGTTTATTTTTGGCGATTTTTTGAAAAATTTTATTAACTCAAAAATGGCTTCCGAGAATTTGATTAAAATCATACCAATTGTAAAGCCTGATATCGCAAATAATACTACGTAAGCCATATATCTCTTGAACACTGTATGTGCCGTCCATTGACATTAAAATGTACGCTAAGCTACCTCACCTAAGCCTTATGACGTCACGCCTACGCCGCGATCCATTCAAACTCTTACTACAGCCTTACGGTTAAACTAAACGGAATGATATCTCATAGCTATGGATAATATCATTCACAAAAGACATTTTGATGAGATAAATGATATTGCGCAACAATTAAGGGTACTTTATTCTAGGATATTTTGAAACAAAATTCGATTTACTCAAAAATGGCTCTAAGAATTTCGTTGAAAATCCATCCAAACCTACAGCCATATATCATAAATAATACTAACTAAGTCACATGTACCAAAAAAACTATATATCTTCCAGTGGCATTATTTCTGTACAAGACGCTCAGCTCACGCGTCAGAGGGGAGAGTTAATTTCGGGGCAAAAAGTGTACTGAGATAAAACGTACCTATACTCGTATACGTATATGAGAAAGTTTGTGCATTGTATATTGCACCGTTTATTTTTTCTTTTAATCTCGATGAGTAAATTCCACCAGGTTGAGCCTGACCTCATTCATAATATTTCTATTTAATGTTGCGCGTATCAAAAATTCATCTACGTATCTAAAATTTAAAATTGATTTAGGTTTGATTTGATATATATTAACAGCTACATAATTGTAATTTTGGCTCAAAAGGGCACAAATATCTAAATCCAATCTATTTAATCACTTAAAGCATGAAATGTGATAAACTGCGCTATTTGAATCGGTGATTGTGGTCATATAAGTAACGAAGCGTGAAATCAGATATCCCGTGCATCAAATGATTTTAAAACAAGAGAGGAAAGATGCACGCATACATGCGAGGCGAAGGCGTTCTTTACGATTTATGCAATCAAGTCAAAAAAGATAAATATATCACGTCTAAGAACTGAAAAATGATATGCCAGTAGTGATGCCAAGGAAATATCGAGTTTTTGATTCAGCCATTTATTTCCTATTCCGTTGTAATAAATAAAACAATCGACAATTATTTAAAACATACCTCACTTGAACAGTAGCAATATAATCGTTATGTTTATGTTCATTCCTTCGTCGTAAATTATCAATTTTTTAAACTTGCAAACGCTGTGTATACGCAAAGTAAATAGACGTAGATATTTACGTTCATTTCTTCGTCGTAGATAATCCATTTTCCTTCATTTAGCAAATGTTGCGTGCGCACGAATTTAAATTAAAGTAATTCATTATATACAGCAGATACTGTTTACTTCAGTTGCCACGAATATTGTTTTCGTTGATAACAATTTAAAAAATGAATTACGATTTTCTCGTTTTATTTTCTTGAAATCGGCTACTCTACTCCTTTCATAAAAATGTACTTAACAAAACACGTGCTATTTGACTAGTTCTACAATTATTGGTTGAAGACGTTTTTGTTATAAGTGATATTTTACGAGATATAAGGAAAAGTTTATTTTTTGTCACCGGTAAAGTGGCACTCCTGATTAGAGTACGTGAACCATTTATATCATCTTCTTAGCCCTTATGTCCTAAATACCAAATTTCATCAACATCCGCCTAGTAGTTTCTGAGATGAAACATGCGGACGGACGGACACGACCTGACCATAAGGAGTTCTTTTTTTTACATTTTGTAAGGGACTCCTAATCAAAAGCATCAAATAGCATAGGATTAATATTATTAATTATTATTAATATATTTAATTATGAGTGAAATACGATGACAAGTATTTTAAAGTGTCAACTGCAGAGTTCGGTACCTAATAAAAATAGCATGCTTCGTTGTCCACGTGTTTATGTCTCTCTTCCTATAAGGTGACTGGAACGAAGATAACTTGGATTCTTAGTCTGTATTGTGACGCAGATTATCCCCGCCTTTATTTATCTTCTTCCTTGCACAAAAATGAAGAGAAAGTCCTTCGGCAAAACTACGAGAATTACATGTGGAATGGATTTAGCAACGAAAATATATTTGTAAAGTTGGGAATTTTAAAAGAAGTGAAGAAGAAATCATATTTTCTTATTCGAGCAGAGAGCGTGTGCCAAGGTTCCAAAGCTCTATGTTAAAACGTAAGCAGTTCCTGCAAAAATGGAGCAAAAGATGAGTTTGAAATGAGAGAGAATATAGAAAGTTTAAAAGGTCGGAAATACTCATGGTAATTAATGATTTGATGAAGAAAAGAGAAAGGAGACAGTTGGTGCAAAGGATAAAATACTTTAGGGTGGAGTAAACCTGAGAAAGACGGAGAAATGGATGTAAAAAAGCAGGAGATGGTTAGATCTTCGTTTTGTATGAAGAGTTAATGAAAGGATTGTCTAGTTTGAGAATCAAAAGATATCCGTCTAATCCTCTTAAGCGATTTTCTTGAAAGTGTGTCATGGGAGAATCTCGAAAATAAAATTCTTTTAGACTGCCGTCCGCCAATCGATTAATTGAGCTAAAGAAAAGATGGGATTTTTTTTACGAGACGATTGAGTTTTGAGGATTGGATATTTTTTATAAGGATTATTCCGGATAAAAAGTTTGGCTATTGCGATATATTTATATTTGTTATTTTGTTACATTTGATATTGGATAAAACGCATGTTTTCCGAAAGGACTGGATTATTTGGAAGGAAGGTTTGCTACGTAATTACTCTGCGTAAAAAGGATTAGCGGAAGGGGGGAAATGGAAAAGTTATGAAGATCCGTGGAAAATAAAAACAACAAAGCGTCCCTTTCGAAGGAGTCTTGGAGTAGTACGCAAGGCGGAATCTGCTTCAGATAGTAAGCGGGAAGAATTACGCTAAACCGGAAGGTGGAACTACAACGCAACGGGAGAAGGTTAAAAAAATATTTTTCCTGGCACCACGTGAGAAAGAATTCCAGCATGCTCTAAACAGTTCAAGCTGTTTTCCACTATTCCAATCGGAGGGAGAGAAATGCAATCGATGGAAGAGATCGATTTCTGCCTTTAGGACTTCGAGGAGCGGGAGGAGGAGTGGCACTCGAACAGATGCTGAGGATATGGGAATCGGTGAATATATATAAGTGATGCTAAATGAGAAAGAGAGAGACAAGAATACGAGAAGAAAGAACGGGTGGAGAATTGATGCAAAATAGATGGGGAGAGAGGAGGTGGAAGCAGAAGGGAGAAGAAAAATAGAATAGGCACGAAAAAGGGGTTAATTTTTGTAAATAGAAAAATGTCCGTTGTAATGTGTGCTGCAGATGTTCCTAAGAAAGGAATTGGACTTTATTGTAAAAATACGCGAGTTGATATCATAACATTAATGTTCCTACCGCAGGCAGGCTATTTGTTAAACCGTCTTCTTTATACTTTCCTATTTTCCTCAACATTCTTAAATTATTGTTAATTCTCTTTTCCTTTCGACACTTGTATCAATTGAAACCTCTTCCTTCCTCTTCCTCCTTTGCCTTCAAGTTTTCCTTCGATCACATCTTTAATCAGATGGTTAGAATATAATTAACCGTATCAAGCGGAATTTATTCTCTTTACATAGCGATCCTCTCGGTGTTTTGTCATGGTCGGAATTCAAGATCAGAATCCGAATGAAGGTACTAACCTGAGTAAAATAAAGAGACCATGAATTTCAAATTTTTATTCGGTCTAACTAAATTTGCGTCGAGAAATTTCGTGTAAATGATTGCGTGTGCGATAAGGTGACCAACCGTCCCAAATTTGGAGGGCCAGTCCCTTTCCATCACTCATTCCGTCTTGTTAAATGTCACAACTTGTGTCCCGCTTGTTCAAAAATTTTGATTAATATCCCAAATTGTCATTTAAATTGTCCGGAACGCCCTGACTGGTCACACCAAGTTGTCTTATATACATTGCTTTTATCTATCTGACTCATCAATATATGCACCACAAACAAGCCACTGTAATCTGTCCCTCCTTATAGTCGGAAAATATTTCAAAATGCCCCTCCTTGGATTCCTCAAAAGTTGGTCACCTTAGGTTACGGGAGCATAAGATCTATGCACAACCAAAAAAATTCACGCATGCCGTCGTTCCATCTCTGGGACGTCGACCCCGCGTTGACGAGGTCGATATTAAATCAATCTTGGAGAAGAAAAAAAGATAGTGGGGGGGCGATGCACGAGGGAGAAAAGAAGATTGTGGACGCGATCGGGGATAAATAATCGAATGAAGAGAGACGAGATAGAGAGAAGGATGTGGGAGGAAGAAAGATAATACGGAAGATTGTATAGGAAAAGGATAGGTTGGTGGAAGAGGATAGAGGAAGTAGGAGTTGGGAACGAGGTAAAAGAAGATGGAGGAAAAGAGGGACGGAAATAGAAAAGAAGAGAGATAAAATAAAGGGATAGAGAGATGAAAATAGGAATGGAGATTAAGAGAACGAGAGAGATGGGAAAGAGAATAGGAGAGAACAACATGGTCCAAGCGGAACTTATGATGCCTGCATTCCACATAATTATTTTAAATTAAATGAATGTTCATTAGCACAGAATTGATTAGTGTCTGTCTAATCTAAAATGTAACGATGTAATATTATAAAATATTAGAAATACATTCGAACGGAAAACTAAAGTGATCACACGTATTTATGTCTAACAGGGAACAATCGAGCTCGTCTTATGGCTGAAAAATGTACTTGCCTTAAGTATCTCAAATAGCCACAACAAGGTTTTTTTGGAATCTATTTTCGGTGAATTACCACTGAAGACGGCTGCTTCGCAGCCGAAATGCGCATATAGTTTTATAACTTTGTTGTGGCTATTGGAGAAACCTAAGGCAAGTACATTTTTAATTGCTTGTTCTCGAAAATAATTGTGCGGCAAAAATAACGAGTGTATGCACTAGAGCAGTGTTTCCCAAATGGTGTTCCGCGAAACCCTTGGGTTCCGCGAAGCGTAAACCGGGGTTCCGCGAAAAGAACAAGATGCAAATTCGAAACAGTCTTCAGAAGGGGAAAACTATGGACCGGATCATTTCTTTAGAATTATAATAACGAGCCCAGACCTGGAATTTAAAACAACTTGGTATATCTTGGTTGCCAAAGCATTTATGCTCGATGGGATCTTGCTTTAAGTGGTATTAGAATTAATATTTGGAAAGGTCAAATTTAAATATATCCGCATCATGGGATCTCCATTTTCGTCACCAGTTCGGTATTCATCAGGAGCAACCGCATACAATATAACTTAAATGACGGACGACATTGTATGCTCTGTGTTACAATTGACTCTAGTATCCAATACCTTTTGAAAAAGAAAATACTTTTAAGTTCAGGAAGTGACATCGGTCATTGCAGAGAGAAAGCCGTGTCGCTCTACTACCGCGATTCTGTGCTACTGCCGGCCCCAGTAGCTGAGGGGTTTGAGTGTCTGACTCCCAACTCAAGGGCTGCGGGTTCGAATCCCGCTAAGGGCATGGATGTATGTGTTCGTAAAAATAAACATCTGCAAATTTGTGAACAGCCGCTAATAACCTTAGCTGTTGACGCGACTGTAAAAATAATAACTACTGCTACTTCTGTGCTAGTTTTGCAATATTTAATTAAGCTGGTTAATATTTTTGTTGAAAATAGTTTTAATTATGTAGTTTTATTTGCATCGATTTGATTTTTAATGTGAAATTATTTTGACTTGGATAGAAAAATATTCTCCAGTTCCAGATACCTACGTGGAATATCTTCACTCAGACATCTATCGTATTTTTAACTTTTCTTATTTGTGCTTTAATTGTCACCTTTTAAACAAAATAACTGGGGTTCCGCAACGGCTCTTTCGAGTTGCAAGGGTTCCGCAGCAAAATAAAATTGGGCAACGCTGCACTAGAGAATTCAGCTCTATCTCAACAGACGACGACTCGAGAAGAATAAAACAGAAACACTCGTCGTACGAACTGTTTGTATGTAGCAATACTCTTGTTTTATTTTTGAATCATGTTTGCTTTTTTGTACGAGGATTCGTGAAAAGCTTTCGGTGCGAAAAAGGATCCGCGGCAGAAAACATTTTGGAAACACTGTGCTAGACTATACCGAATTCAAGTCCAACAATATAGTCGTTGCAATGGCAACACTCTCGCAATGAGTGATAAAACTGCAAAAACGCCGGTATTTACGCAAAATTCGAAGAAATACGATCTATAAGAAAAATACTACGATAAAAATTTTAATCACCATTCATTTCCTTAGAGAATAATGCAAATCCAGCACCGATATTACAATCCTAATATATTTTAATGGGCGAGAGAAAATTATCCTGCACGATGGATTTCAGATTTCCCATTTAAAACAAATGGGAATTATAGTTGCTGGAGTCGTACCCGGAACTTTCAATCTTCCCAACAAAAACTATCCCAGGGAGCTGGATCCCAGTAGCCAGTGTCATGAAAATCTGTGCATTGGTTCAGAAGTTAATACGGGGGACAGAGAGGCACAACGAAGAAACTATAAGCCTATTTCGATTCTGGATAGTAGGCTAAAAATGGGAGAGCAAATGATTGTTTGTGATATAAACAAGGGGATAGAAGGGAAAGATTGGAGAGAGGTAAAGAGGGATGAAGATGAAAAGTGGAAGAAACGGAACCTATGGAAGCTGTCTCGGGTCCAAAATTTTCAACTTGCGATCTTCCTGTCCCCCACTTGTAAGGTTTGAGGAGACCGCGCAAACCAGCTCTCGGTCCTTCACAAGAGACATGAAGCAGTTGGTCCTCTTGGTGCTCTTCGTAAAGAGCAGGCTAATACCAGAACCGGGTTTCCCCTCTCCCTTTTGTGTGTCTCCTTTGTTGAAAGAGTTAGGGCAATAATAGTCCAAGTGGCTGATTAGCAAGAAATACAAACATAAATGAACCGAGAGAAGAAAAGACGGTGAGTTGTAATATGATAAACTGTCAGAAAAAACGGATGGATCCGAAAGGGTAAAATGGGAAGCTATAGGAATTGAATGGGATTGTTCACGCCCTTTTTTGCTGGTATTTACGGGACGAGGAAGAGGATAAAAGTCATCTCCGATAAATAATACATGCGATAGAACTGTTAACAAGAGTAAAAAGGGTTTTGTTAAAAATGTAGACTAATCCTTAAAAACGATTTAGCAGAATGAGCAGCAAAGCCGGTTAGGATGAGAGCGTGAGAAAGAATTAGATGGAGTAGCGCTTGAGTGTAGAGATTAAGAGAGGGCGAGCGAGGGAAAAATGGGAGTTGCGAAAGGGTTACACTATAAAAAAAAAGAAAACGATAGCAGGGAGAGAGAGAGAGAGATTGCGCGAGAGACGGTCACAAAGGAATAGATAAATATGCAGGGAAAGGCGACGATGGTGATGAAAGTGAGAAGAAACTAGGATGAAAATAAATTCGTAATAACTATATAGGAGAAAATATAGCATGAAAGCTGGTCGAGTGAAGAGAATGAAAAAATAAACGGCGAAATATACATTGCACAAACTTTCTCATTTACCTATGGAAATACGTTTGGTCGACTTTGTACGTTTATAAAAGAAAAAAGCTTATAAATCAAAGATAACCGTAGTTTAACGTATACTTTAATGCCACTGGTCGATATTTAGTAATTTTTTGGGACATGTGGCTTAGTAAGTACGTATTATTTGTGACATCAGGCTGTACGATTGGAAGGATTTTAATCAAAATCCTTATAGTCATTTCTGAATAAATCGAATTTTGTTTCAAAATATCCAAAAATAAAGTAACATTAATTGTTGCCCAGGAATGATATTATCCACAAATATGAGATATCATTTGATTTAGTTTAACCGTTTCGGCTGTAATAAGATTATTAGTGGATCGCGGCGGAGGTGTGACGCCATAGAGCTTGGGTAAGGTAGCTGAACGAACATTGCAATGCCACTGGACGCCATACAGTGATTTCAAGAGAATAATGGCTTACATAGTGTTATTTTTGACATCAGGTTCTACAATTAGATTGATTTTAATCAAATTCTCTGTAGCCATTTTTGAGTAATTGAAATTTTTCTAAAAATCGTCAAGAATAAACTACCCTTAGTTTTTGAGGAATATCATTTTTATGAAAAAAGGTCTGCAAAAGATAATATATTGCACAAATACAAAATATCATTCGATTTTATGTACGGGTTTGGCCTCTAGAACAGCGAACAGACTGAAAGACAGACGACATGGCGAAAACCACTTTTATTGAATCAGGGACACCTAAAACGTGTATTTCTATCAAAATCTTGAAGTCGAATTCTTTCACGATAACAATACTTTCTCAATATACTACGTATATGAGAAAGTAAAAATGCTGAATACTAGGGAGAAGTGTGTAGATGTAAAGGAGAGGGAAGGATAGGAGAGAGTAATGGAATAGAGAGAAAAGGGAGACGGAGAACGGGATGGATGAAAGCAGATGGATGGAAAGGGAGAGGGGAATGGATAGAGAAAGAGGGATAGGAGGGATAGGGAGAAAGAGATGGAAGAATATAAGGAAGGAGAGGAAGAGAATGAGGGTGAGGGATGAAGAAATGAGGACAGGGGAAGGGAGGGTAATAAAAAAACGGAGAGAGAGAGAGGAAGGGAGAGTTGGCGAGCGAGAGAGGAGTTTTCTCTTGAGATGAGGAGAGCGAGAGAGGGAGAGATAGGAGAGAGAGAGATAGGAGAGGGAGGAAATAGGGAGAGAAGAGATGTTTTCCTGAGGGAATAAAGGTGCCTTTCACGTGCGGGTGGAGGTCGGCATCGAGCCGAGGGGTGGCTGGGGAGTCGAGAGGTGGAAAAAGGGGGCGTTTAAAGGTTGCAGTAGGGAGGAGATGGAATGCTTTGCGGAAGAGGAGAGGCGGACGCTAGCGTGAGTCGTGCGGGGTTGACTAGGGACGCGAGGAAGACGACGGATGACGCTTCGTTCCCCTCCGCAGTGCACGAAAGGGTTTTCATGGAGAGGAGAATAAACATTAGAGCATCGCTCAGGAGACGGTTTTTAAATGTTGAAAATTTCGCCATTGGTGGGCGTGCGGTGGATAAAGTGCGGAAAGGGGAGGGAGGGAGTTAAAGAGAGAGGAGAAGAGGTTTGGAGGAGGAGTAGAAGAGGGGGCGTGGCTGAAAGGATAGGGGAGGGGTGGGTGGGGATTAGGAGAGGGGAGGAAGAATGTCGGGAAGTGGGAGGGGAAGAAAATTAAGGAGCGCTGCACATAATTTTCAATTGATTTTCAATTGATTGCAGATTTAAAGTGCATTGGCGATGGAATACCGAAGATCGGGAACTCCGCGAGAGGGAGTGTTCTTAGTTTTTGATCGGCTTGCGCGGATTTTTGTGTCCGAAATAATTATGTACCTGCTGCATGTTTCAAGTCCAGCGCCTGCACATACGTTATTCTAGATCAGGAGGGGCCAAACTTACTTACCCTCGGAGCCGCATAAGATAATCTTCAGAACTTCTAGAACCGCATGACACAGTTTGTGCTCATAATTTACATACAGTGAAACATAACCTGTATCCAAAGCAATTCAGATATAATGCATGTCCCGCGGGCATCCCAAACACTTCTCAAGTCACACTACGTAATCGTGCTCTGTAGTGAAAAACGATGACACGTCTTTGAATGGAAATTTAAAAGATCCGCATGCTAAAAGAGCCCTATGCGGCTTGCGATCCGCGGTTTGACCACCCCTGTTCTAGGTCTTTATACCTACTACTAATAACATTACCCATTTAAAAAAATAACTTTGTCAGTTGTCAGTTTAATCCCTAAAGTTACTCTAAAAGTGTATTTCATCATTCAATTCACCAGTTTGGTGTATTAGTGAAGAGAGTACAATTCACCTAACTATTATAATAATAATTATTATTATCATCATCAATCATCATAATTAAAACAATTTTAAGCAATATATAACCATTTAAAGACTCTATTTGCAGCATTTACGCGAGTTTTTGTGGCCTTTCACGGTCGCCCGTCGTAAGATGCGCAGAATTTGTCACTTCAATTCCGTATCGTAATTCGCTTACATATTTATACAAATGAGTCGTTCTTCACGCTGAAGACGAAGTATTTTTCTATACATGAATTATCCTGTATATTCATCATGTTCACTAAATTTATTTGTCAATTTTGTCTGTTGTTTGAATAATAATTCATTTTCATGTATATTAAATTAATTTATTTGACTTTTAAAGAAAATACATAAATATTTTAGCACTAAAACTTTTATTCCAAAACAACTCGCGAACCGTGAACCTAAACCAATTTTTTCCATAAACCTTGAACCTCGCCGTTCGCGGACTTGCCATTCGCAAGGATTTTCTGGTACGAAACCTCCGCGGACGCCGCCGTCTTACTGTATCTACAACCGCAGATTAAATATCCCATAAGTAATGTGTTATCGTATTAAGAGAAGATCAATTTTGAGCAAAATAATGAAGCGTAGTTATGTGGCAGATTTTAAAATCGAAGTGTGAAGTTAGGAGAAGAAATAAAGTGACAGAAAAGTTGCAGGGAAGAGCGAGGATCGCCAAACGTTTTACTAATAGGGCCAAATGAGGCTTTTTATATTATAACTGTGGGGGCCATATACCTATGACCTTCCAAATGACTGATCGGGTCCTGGGTAAAGTTGAGAGAGATATCTTTGAAAAATTTCTTGATTGTGTTGATTCCTACGCCTATATAAAAATAACAAAAATGGAAATATTTACACATTTTATGTTATCATATAAAAAAAATAATTATTAATGGCTTACTCTAATCTCAAATCACCGCGTAACAATATACCATATGGAATGTCAAGAAAATATTGAATTTTTGATTTACCGATTTATTTTATAATCAGTTGTAATAAATAAAGCAATCGGAAAGTATTTAAAACATACCTTGCTTGGAATGACGTTTTCGAGATATGACTGAAAGTTCATTTTTTGTAACCAGTAAATTGGCACTCCTGATTGAATTTTTTTTTAATATTAATGTCATTTTCTCATTTTCCTTGCCTTAAAGTTATGAATACTAAATTTCATGAACATTCATCTGCTAGTCACATAATTGAAACATTCAGAAGGACGAACGGAAGGACATGACGTGTCTATAATGCGTTCTGCTGCTATCGTTTCGTTGGTAAAGAACGCTTGATAATCCATTCATATTCTAGAAAAATATCTTTCAACCACTATCAAAAAAGGTTCTATTTTTGTATTAAGTACATTCAATTGTTATTATGTAATTTGGGCATTATGTATTAAGTGATACCTAAGCTGTTGTGACGGGAGTTCCTGTGACTTGAAGTTAAGAAGTAGTATATAGTGTATAGGAAATGGTATCAAAAAGCTTATATTTTTGTATTAAGTAAACCCAATTTTGATTATGTAATTTGGGTATTATGCATTGAGTTGTGATGGGGACCCGCTACCACCGGGACCTGCTCCCAATTGTAGCGTTTATGTGAATAATAATAATAATTACTCATGGTCTAAGAAAAGTCAGTGATTGTTTAGCGACAGTAAGGATAAGAAATGGCTCTAGATATTCTGTCGTAACAGCGTTGCACTAAATGTGTATTGATATTTTAATAGAATATAATTACAATGCAGTCTCAATTAAATGAGATTATTTGAAAATTAGAGAGGTTTCGTTTAACTCAAGGCGCATGAGAAAAAATTTAGTAAAGAATTGATTTGAAAATCTGTAAATGAAAAGTGTAATGTTCGATATAATCACATCAAAGTTGGCTCGTATGTATGGCATGTTTCCCGGCATATAAGTTTACCATGCATGCCGGGAAAATAGGTGATGAAGTTCTTTAATGATATTTTACATGAAAATCGGAACATATTTTCTTATTTTCTTATCATCTGATTTTGATTTTCGGAAATCGGTGCAGTCCCTTCAGCTTCAATGACTTTTATCTGGGGGAATTGTCAAACATTACAAAAAGCAATATACGCAATAAGTCAGTTACAAAACTAAAGTAGAATGGCGTTTCTATCTGTGTGAATAAGTAGTACTGATTTCATTAAACTTATTACATTAATATAAAAATAACTCACCTTTCAGGAACAAAATGGTTTCCCAGGTTGATGTTTCGCTGGCTTAGTGGCAGAAATGGTGAAAAGTATAGCTTCTTTTCCTCCTTGAAATCACACAATACGAATGTACTTCTTCCACTCCAGGCAAAACGACAATGTTCACTAAGATCATTCACATTAATAAATGAGAATGCAGCAGAGGGCTAGGAGGAAAAGACCACAATACGCGAAAGATATTTCCCGTGATGCATAAGCATTTTGATCTTTTCCCAAAAAAAGAAATAGGAAGGTAGTAAAAAAGATAAAGCACCAAGCAACGCATTTTTCATTGTTCCTTTGGGTAGGATGACGGTGATCGGGGTAATTAGGGAGGTTTAGGCTATCGAATTTCCTGCAGTACAGTGTACATGCCTGTTCGAGTCTGGAGGTTTCGTGAGCCAGCGGGAGACATTCTCAGAAGGACCGAAAATTAAATCTCTGGAATAGGTTTTATGATCGGATTTACCTCATATCATCGGTCCCTGTCATTTGTTTTCAAATTGCTTCTCTGAAACATTTTCTTCGATCCTTTTTAGAGATAACAATATACTCCCAGGTTACCCATAGCCGATTGGGCTACCAAAATATCTTCGAACCGCTCGAGTCCCACCTAGAAGGCTTTCGAGTCCCACCAGTGGGACGCGTCCCACTGGTTGAGAAACACTGCCCTAGACTACGCATAGAGAAAGCAAAAAGGAAACGAATTTAGATTAAAAACTTCGAAAATGAAATTCCTGAAAAACCTTTCATAAAAAAACCTGAATGATGAAATTGTGGGGCTCATATCAGAATAAGCGCGGTTAGATATGTCTCAAGTAGATATGTTCAGAAAATTGATGGAAAATCTTCCAAAAATGATTTCGCGAATATTAAAGATGGAGGAAAGAAGGCAAATGAAGCACTGGAGAGGACAAAATTAGATCGCTCCAAATGAGTTGCGGAAGTCCAAATGTAGATGCGCTAAGTAAAAATAGAATAGAATAATACACACATAATTCATTCCAATAGCCGCATAATATATAAAATATAATTGAAAATTATTTGAGAATATTATATCACTAAACCATCTTTAGTCATTTACTCTCGTTTCCGTAAGTCAGATATAGTTTACAGTGTAATTTCCTCAATTATAGCGCAAAAAATTCACAATTGTGCAGGGATTAAACTCATAATTCATATCATGTTCTATGTAAACTATAAGGCACACTCTTAAGGACTTGGTAAAGAGTAGGCTAAGACCGGTTCTCAGTTTCCGTCCCTTTTGTGTGTCTGGTGTAGAAGGAGTTATGGCTGTAATAGTCCACGAGGCTGAAGTACAAACAAACATAACACTGTTAACGATTTCGGTATATAACGTCTTGAATTATTTTCCTTTCAACCCCTTAATTCATCGATTTTGTATATTAGAATCCTTCTAATTGGAGTGCAAACTCTCATGCAGTTGTCGATCATGATTCGAAATTTATTCATTGAGAACTTATTCATTGGTAAAAGATGTTTCTTTTTCCATCTTATTGTAATTACACGTTCATTGCATTAGGCTTAAGCCTAAAGTTAAAAATGAGAACGTTGCGTAGTAATACTTATCGTCTATAGGGTTCCCAAAATAAATATACAAAAAGCAGTATTGAATAATTATTTTATTATTTGTGATAAGAACATAATTCAAGAGAAAATATCCTCTTGAATGGTTGAAATTTTAATTTAAGCTGATTGACAAACTTCTACATGCGTTTCATCATTAACTGTCATAAATATTAATTCAAACATTTTCCAACAGTCATATCGATGGACAAGATAGCATCATTAATATCTAATATAATAAGAAGTCCTTTGATCAGAAAATTAACGTAAGCTTAATAATTAGCTTGAACGAAACTTTTAACTCTTCAAATGTTATTTTATTTTAAAATTTCTTGTTATTTCAGATGATAAAAATATTCAACTTTATTTTTGGGACACCCTGTATTTCTTATAAAATTTGAAATAAGATTTGTACTGGATAGGATTCCAATGCGATCGAAATTATTCACAAATGAATTTAAACCCCGAACGATGAATTGCAAAGTTATTGAAAATCTCGTCTTTGCGATGCAATTATATTCTGATTCGTTTGCTTAAATTTGCACGGGAAGGTCGCTCATATAAAAAGGACCCCTTTTTCCATCGATGGGATTATGCCTGTGATTATCGTCTTCGGTCAATCCGAAGCCTTTTTTTTGACCGAGCGGCAAATTAATGATAGCTCGCCGACCAAACTGCCGTATTCGAAATCCATTTCTGGCGCTTATTTTTCATCCACAAGAAATATAGCGTCCAAAACGCCTCGTCAAGTCCCAATCTCCCGTTTAATGTAGAAGAAATTTTCATTTTTCCCTGTTTTTCCCTCTGTTAGCCCGAAATAACCCGCTTTCTTCTTTAAACAACGCTCAGAATTCCGGGCAAAGGAAATCATCGTAGTCTCCGAACAAACATTTGAAGTTTTTTTTTTGCGTTCCTTCTTTTATTAACGAGACCCCAAATGCCATTTTATTTATTAGCCTCTCCGGGAAGAATAACGGAAATTTTTCATCATCCGGCAACTCTCTCTTTTTCTACAACTTTTAATTTCACTCCAACGATAAATACTGAATTTAAACCTACTCGGCGACTCGATTAGGCACGCAGGTGATTTATCATCCACGGTATCACCATGTAATGATGATCTAACCTTTTACTTACAGTAAAGACTCTTTCGTATTCAAATTTA
The DNA here is from genome assembly GCA_028673005.1 of Tanypteryx hageni. NCBI lineage: Eukaryota > Metazoa > Arthropoda > Insecta > Odonata > Petaluridae > Tanypteryx > Tanypteryx hageni. The sequence continues at coordinate 62,346,984 of CM054115.1, read as the reverse complement.
ATACCTGAAAGTTATTTTTAATGTGAAAGGTTATTTAAGCAATTTTTAAACAAATATTTAATTTGTTTTTTATTTATCTGTTTAGTTATTTGTAGGGATCGTTAGAGTATTAGCTTATCTTAAAACTCCTTTTCTTTGTACGTTTTGTTAAAGAGTAAGGTTTTTATGGGGCTTGAATATTTTTAAAATCCTCGTAATAATTGTTTTTGCTTCATTTACGCAAGCATTATCTTAAAACTATAATGAAAAAAGTAAGCATACCTGTTATTCTTTAGTAAGAGAGAGATTAAAGACTTTTAAATTTCATTCAAATTCCAGTCCCTCCAGAGTTAATTTTATCACGCAAATTATTCTTAATTAAAATAAATTTCATTAAAGCTTTTTATTTTTTGAAATTGAGTATTGGTATTTTTAATTTTATAGCTCTGTGTCGTAATCAGTTAAAATTATAAAAAAATAAGCTTATAAGGATTAAAATTGGCTCTTGGAACAATAAACAAATTTCATGTTTATCATTGCCCATCATCTTTAGGCAAAGATAGGTTCTTCTAATTTTGTTTATTTCATATTAAATGGAGAATATGAAAACAACTCTTTCTCGTATATTTGAACTTGTAACCTACTGCCTTTATATACAGTTTGGGCGTCATTTTATTGGAAGTTATTATTTTTTATTACCGGTTCTTACGGAGCAAGTAAAAATCCATTCTCCTTTTCTGCGGTATGCTTATACATAGTCGGTCTAATTGTGTGGCATATAATCTTTTCTAACTATTGTGCAATGTTAAATTAACAAAAATTTTACGCTACATGATTTATTTCCCTTAAATATCTCTCGATTCACACAGTATTTGATGTATACGGTTTCGGTTTTACACGGTCAAGAAAACGCGACCATCCCTCGATTTACACTGGATATCTGTTGGTGAAATTGTTTATGACACTTAAGATAACAGTGATTGAAAAGAAATTTATTGAAGTTTTCGTTAAATTAGTTTTTTCAATTTCATAATGAAATGTATTTCCTTGCTAAACAATTTTTTATTCCTTCAATTGTGAATTTCTCAGACTGTATGAAGTTTTTGTTTAGTTTAATATCAGTGTTATTTTCTTTAATGTTTACTCTATCATTACTTCCGACTTCAAATTTATTTTATGAATTTATTTTTTATTTAACGTGAAGGTTCATTTATATAATGTTTATATTATTATTACATCCGAATTCAAATGTCTGATAAATATATACTTATAAATCCAATTTTCAAAATATACTTTTTTAAATAAATAGGAACCTAACCTCCAATATTATATAAAGTGTTAATTTTGATTTAGAAGGTTTTGATTTACACGACGATTTTCGAGAACGCACCCCCCGTGTAAATCGAGGGATGGGTGTATTTGTACTTACTGAATGTTTATGCTTTATCCTAATGTAACCTAAATGAAAGTTCCCTAAGGACTATAAAATATCCTTTTAAAAACATAAACAATAAACTTATTTCTAAAATCACTAAGTAAGTTACAACTTTTTTCGATCTCAAATAATTTGGGTAGTAGATGGTTAATATTATCTATCATATAGGATTTATGGTCGCGTATACACCCTCTTCCGTTTACCTTAGCTTTCTACGATTCTCTTCCTGCCTTACCATCCCGCCATCTTACCCATTGCAACTTCTTCACCATCCTTCCGGTTCCACCCACTCCGCCCTGTCTCATCTCCAATCTAAACTGCGTCCATTGCATCATCACCTTCCTTTCCTAACTTTCCCTTTCTCCTCTCCTCGCGTCCCACCCTCATATTCTCCCAGGAACGCCAACTATTTTCAAACATCGTTGGTTTATTTTCAATTATACAGTGCTCAAGTTTTTTAAAAAATTTCATATTAAGTTCCGCACACGTTTGCATGTGTGCTTTTGGGTGGGTGGGTGCTAGCGCGTGGTCTGAATTCGGGATGTTTCAAAAGCGAGCATCCAACTTTTACAATTTATTTCGAAAATATTGCTGATAATGTGGAAGTTTAATATTTAGCAAGTATTTAAAGTTTAAATTATTATTCTTTGCTTTAAATATTAAGTAAGCTCATTAATGCAAAATCGAGAGGTTAAAATTTTTTGTCAGTCGTATTTCACTCTCGTACAAAAACGATAGTAGCTGAACTTGTAATAATTATTGTGTACTAATAGGAAAATTTAACCCCTAGTACCGATAATTTTTCTATCCCTCTTCGGCCCTGAAAGAGGCCATTTTGAAAGGTATCTCGCCATTGGTATTTATTATGTATTTAGTTTTATTTGAGATTGAGAATATATTTCACAGAACTCTGAACTCGTACACGTATAAGGACAGCCTCTGCCGCGGGAGGATATTAGGGTTCGTACTCGTATACGATGACCCGGCCTGAGAGGTTAAACAAAAGGAGTTTCAGTTTTTTGTATTTCAGCGCGATTGTCAACCGCGAGCTTCCATGGTGGACTTTCCCTTTTTGCGATCCACGCGAAATCTCATTCTGAGAAATAACATCACACCACCTGCGTATCTTTTAGCTTTGCGAAATCAAAACAAAAAAGGAAACCAAGAACGTGGCACGACCGTAGTGGGGCTGTTATAAGTACACTGTAAGTGGATCCTAAATATTCTATTCTCTGAAACTTATACTCCGGGAGTATAACAAAGCCTAATCTGTCATTTTGTTGCTCCTCTTCGATTTACTCAAGCAATATAAAAACCATCCAGCGGACCTGGCTACCGAGAGTTCACGCTTTACACTTTCTCTTCCCGATTCCTCGCGTTCTGTCATTCGTTTTAGCATAAAAAACGGTTAACGTTGAAACTAAACTGACTGATAATATAAACTTTTAAAAACTGCGATTAAAGATTATCATATTTTATCAAAATAAATAATATAATGTTCAACAAAGGAATACAATTTTTATAATACAAAAGAAACGAAATATAGCGATGCGTGTTGTCGTTGATTACTTGCAGCCAGCGCTGAGGCGACCTAGCAGCACCTATTGGCGGGGAGCTCCCTTCCCCTCGAGTGGTTTGAGGGCCAATTTATACCGCCTCGACCTAAGGGCTTTCTCTACCTCCTTTCTCACGCCTCTAGAAGCGACTTGATATTTTTGCACGACTAAATGTTTCAGATGACAAGTTCCATGCATATAAAATTAGATCCATCTCTACAGAGTAAAGTTCTCAGTTTTTGCCTATGTTATATAAATGTTAATCAATGTCCTTATCGCCTTCCCGGAAAGTGACCCTTGGGGTGTCTTATGAAGCAAAGATAACTGTAATTAAAGTATAACCAGGCACCAACATAAAATTATATCTTAGATAACTTACGTCATTCCTACATGAATATTTTATTCTTCACATTTCTAACCTTATGTAGAATTTGGCTATTTATCATGGTACGTCATTTATAGTCGTTTAAATCTCTTAACTATAAAAAAATCATGTAATCGATGCTTGAAAGTATCCTACGAATACAACGTATTTCTTGCGGAGAATAACTTTGCGATATCGAAAATTAATCCGCATCGACGGATATTTCCGCTTCAGAGATCTTTAACTCCGGAGTAATTAAAATCATCTCCCAACCAACGCTTGGGTCGTATGAGATCCGCGTAGAATAAATCAATCTGGCGCGTGACGTCGATCGCGGTAATGTGTTCGTCGAAGAGAAAGGTCTATTGTCGAGCGAAATGAAATAAAATTAAACTGAATGATTATCGTTAAGGGACTGCGCAGAAGGCGAACACGCTTGAATCCCACCTACGGTTTGGAATTCGAAAAGAAGCGAAAGCCGTCGAACTGATAGAGGCGAAAGTGGAAGGACGAACCCACGAGGTTTTTATTTCTTCGTTTGGAATCCGATCGTAAAAAAATGTGGGCATGAGCCGGAAAAAGAAATCAATACATCACAGATCCGAAACAGATAAAGCGTCGTGAAAGACGGTTTCGCAGTGTTGATGGATACGGTCTGGGTTTGAATGGAAAACAATGTATCTCTCCTTCAAAATAAACGGATTTCACCACGCTACACAAAAAACGGAGGTTAACTATTCAAGTCCCGGCGTCCAGTTTTCTATTTTGTTAAAGGTTATATGAAATAGTTATCAATAATTTCAGAAAATTATAAATACAATAGTAAGCCGTCATAACTTTGGAATCGTATCAAAAGTCGATATTTTATTGGCTGCATTAAAACAAACTCTTGAGAGATTATTAATAGATTAACTTTATTTAGTGACCTAAATAATTATTATATATTAAAATTTGCTTTATAATTTACATGGAGTTGATTGCAATTTACAGGCTTCATAATTAAAGATGTCATTACTTAATAAATACTTCATATTACAGGCCTATATTACGCACTCTTTTCCTCGAAAATCGCCGTCTGAAATTGACCCTGGCCGTAGGCAAGTATTACTTTACTTCAAATACGCTACGCTTCCAGTTATACAGCGAAGAAACGGTGGTTTTTTACTTTTTTCCATGTACAAAGCTTAGAGAAAATATTGTTTTCATAAAAAAAACGAATTCAAGATTTCAACGGAAATACATTTTTTAAGGTCCTCTGAACTAGTTTTTACTATTTTCTCGATGATGGCATTGGGTGTGTCTTTGAGTGTGTACGTCTGTCTGTTTGTGTGCCTGTGACCGGAATTTTGATTAAATAGGTCAACGCGATATTTTATATTTGGCATTTTTGTTAAAGGGACAAGAACCGATTACTTTTTGGTAAAAATCGGTCAACCGGAAGTGGGTGTTTACTCTTGTCACTTATCCGTTGTTTTTACTTTCTCCATATACGTAGCATAGGGGAAAGTACCTATTGAATTCATGAAAAAAATCGACTTCGAGATTTCAACGGAAATACACGTTTTGAGGTCCCCTGAACACGTTTTGACCATTTTATCGATGATGTCTGTGTGCGTGTGCTAGCTTTTAGTGGATGCTCTAACTCAAAAACTATTAATCAGTTTTATATAATATATTTTATATTTTATATTTAACATTTTTATGACAGTCAAAAGCATTGATTAGTTTTTGGTAAAAATTGGTCAACCGGAAGTGGGTGTTTACTCTTGTCACTTATCCTTTATTTTGAAATATTTACTTTAATATTTGATAAATGTAAAATGCATTGGAATAAAAGTTGTAGGAAATTTAATTTTCTACAACGTTTGTTTGAAACATTTTTCCATATAATGCATTGTTTAAGAGATATCTTATATTGTTAGCTGCCACCACCACGCCACCTACCGACGACTATTGTTAACAATTGACGCTTAGTTACGTTTTAGTAACGCTCCTTTTTCTTTCCTAAATTGTTGGACCTTTGTGGCTATATCCAATATCAGAAGGCTACGGTTTGAGTTTATTTCTGTTCTTTGTAAAGTCTAAAATTTTCTCGGTTTCTTAAGATATTTATTATTATGTAACTTATTTGGAATTTTTAGAAATATTACAGATATGGAGAAAGTCATGTGGTGGGCACATCAGATTTTTTACATTTGCTTTAATATTTGATGAATGTAAAAAAGTATTAGAATAAATATTGTAGGAAATTTAATTTTCTACGACGTTTGTTCGAAACATTTTCCCATATTGTTCAAGATATATTTTTAAAAATAGATTTTTTAGCTGCCACCACCACAATACCTATCGGCGACTATTGTAAACCCTTTACGCTTAGTTTCGTCATATGTTAGTAACGCTCCTTTTTATTTTCTTAATTGTTGGAGCGTTGTGGCTATATCCAGTATCAGAAGGCTACGGTTTGAGTTTATTTCTGTTCTCTGTAAAGTAAATTTTTCCCGTAGTTCCTTAAAATATTTTTTATCATTTCACCTATTTGGAATTTTTAGATATATTGCAGGTATGGAGAAAATCACGTGGTGGCCACATCAGATTTTTACTCTTTGTACAGCCTTTTAAGGCATATAGATTTTCGTAAAATTTTATTTCCTGCATTTTTATCTCATTAAACGCTCAAAACACGCATAGAGGCCATGTCGCTATTGGGAAAATGGTACTACGAAACGAGAAATTTTCTTAGGAATGGAAGCTATGATTATCGGTCTCTCATTTAAGATATTTATAATTATCTTAAATGAGTGAGCAGTTGATAATTATCGACTGCGTTGTCTTACAGCACAAATGCTACGGTTAGGTCCGTAAGTTTCTGCTGTAGTCAGTATGAAATTAAAAATTCGACCCCACTACGAATATTAGGCGGAAAAATATCATAATAATAATTTTTGGCATAGGTGCTTTAAACTTAAAGGTTAAATAGAATTTCCTTTGCATAAATTTAAACCTCTTTCTTCTTATCATGTATATCAACCGTCTGTAAGCCAACACCATCGATAAAGGACTCGGCGATAATTACACTCTGTCCATCGTACTGCTTTTCTCAAACTTCCTTCGGCGTTATGCCAGAAGCGACATCGACAGAGACAGATTTTTAGAAAACATGTCGAAAATGTAAAAAAATTATGTTTAAGGAGCTGAAAAGATGGAGAAAATCCTTTTAATTAAAAACGCGATGAGTGCTTATAAAGACATTAATTTTTATAATTGGTGTTTGCACATGTTTCTTCAAAATTTCCATCAAAATATTCATTTTCGGCGCTCAACGAATCGAAACGCGCGTATGACTCTTAGGTATTTTTTTTGAGACAACAGACGCATAGTCCCAGACTTTTCTTCATTTCAGTGTAGCAGTTATCATATCCGCTTTACACGCTGAAAGTCTCAGTTCGATTCCGGGCGGGAACATCAATTTTTGCGAGAATCGCTGTCTCTTGATCCGTGAATTGGAATTCTACCGTGGGCAGAATTTATAGTGCGAGTCTTTGTTATCATTGAAGCGCTTTTAGTATGTTTTTTCAGCCAGTTAAAATGAATAAATAAGTTAAAAATTATTAGCACCTTAAATCGGACAATCGTGATAAACCAGCTGCTTCAATATTAGTGCGATTTAATTTAGCTCATCTTATGGCTGAAAAATCAAGAACAAGCAATTTTTAAAAAAATACATTTCCCAGGTATCTCCAATAGCCACAACAAGGTTTAAAACCATGTTGTGGCTATTGGAGATACCCGAGACAAGTTTTATTTTAAACCGCTTGTTCTTGAATTAGTGCGATTTGCTTACGAATATCCGTTTTTCTTCATAACGGGTAAATTTTCTTCAAACTCGTGCCTGAAAAATCTCGCCGTAATGAAAATTTATCGATAAACGATCAAAAAATTTAACGGAAGGAACAATAATATCTCTCTTTATTGGTGTTTTTTTAACAACATTTCGGTTTTCTCTTGCGTAGAGTTCACTGAACATATTTCACCTCTTTAACTTTTCTCTTCATCTTCACCCCAATTTTTGACCTTTCGTTCTTCCCTTCACCTCTTCCTCCTCTTCTGGGCGCATTCTCAATCCCTCCATCTCCCATTCCCTTCGAATCCCCTCCTCCGCCTCCTCTTCCTTCCGCCTCCTCTTCCTTCCGCCTTCCCTCACTCTCAAAACCCTCCAATTATTCCGCGCCAGTGGGAGAGGGCGGGCGCAAAGTCGGGGATGGTGTAATGCGGGGGTTAGAAAGGGAAGGGATGAGGGAGCGTCGGATGGGAAAGTGGATCGGGGAGGTTGAAGCGGCAGCGCGCGACTCAGAGGAAGGAACGGCAGGCGTCCTTGAGTGAGGGAGAGAGAGAGAGAAAAAAAAGAAGCTCCATTCTCCACACCCCGTGTTTTTGTTTGTAGAAGAGTTGACTGCGATAGAGAAAGAGATAGGAGACGGCCTGCGAAAGAAGCGCAATGGCCACGCGGTGAACAGGACAAGTCATAAGGAGCAGCATTTTAAGGAGTAGGATTTTAAGGAGTAGGATTTAAGGGAAGGGGAGGAGGAATAGGATTTAAGGGTGGAGGAGGAGTAGGATTTAAGGGTGGAGGAGGAGTAGGATTTAAGGGTGGGGGAGGAGTAGGATTTAAGGGAGGGGAAGTAGGATTTAAGGGAGGAGGAGGAGTGGGATATAAGGGAGGAGAAGTATCATTTAAGGGAGGAGGGGCAGAATTTACGGGAAGATGAGAGAGGTGCGGGGGAGAGATAAATGCGTAGCGGATGGGAGAGTGAGGGAGAGAGAGAGAGAGGGCAAGAGAAAGACGGATAAATAGATAAACGTCTTTAGTAGGACAAAATGGACACTATGTATTCCGTCTTTGCTTTCATCAAACCCGTTTTCAATTACAATCAATAAGAAAATAAATAAATAAATTACAAAATAAAATGATTCATAAATGCAGTTCCAAGTTAGCATCATCGGAAATGAAAAGAGATGGTTAATTGGTTGTGAGGAAAAACTAAAAATAATTAAGTTGCTATACCCTACCTAGAACAGGGGTCGGCAACCTGCGACTCCTGAGCCACATGCGGCTCTTTAACGACTTTCGCGCGGCTCCCTTCAACAACCCTCCCTGTTAAAACATCTAAAACACCCCGAACGAAATTGGCTTTGTTAATAATTTTAATAAAAATTGCAGAAAAATAAAAAGATGGGCCTATTATTAGAAGAAACGTTTGTTTTATTGTGATAGTCGCAAAACGTGAAACAACGGCAAGGCTAATAGGGGATGGGAATGGATGATCGCCCCCGTCATCCCCCGTGGATCCGCCAATAACTGCAGCTCTTCTTATGTTGCGTGTTATTCACAATTAGAAAAAGTGACTCTTCTTGTGATAAAGGTTGCCGACCCCTGCCCTAAGAAAAATTTTGTTGAAGGAAAAGACCCACACAGGAACGGAGGAGTAATAAACGTGCGAAATCTACTAATAGCATTATTTAACAAAATATTAATGTGTAGGAAAAGAAGCTGAAAGACCGATAATTGAAAAAAAAATAAATAAATTAAGACTTGTGAAGGGTATGCATACCTAGGTGTAGTAATAGAAAACAAATAATATGTCCCTGATAAATCAAGATGTTGAAGCACATTTTCTTTAAAAAATTCAGGATTCTGGTTTGCCTCCCCGTTTGAATAGGAGACAAGTCGCGCAATTCTAATGCAGATCCTTACTAAACCTTCCTATCCGCGAAAACCTCACTCCCTCAACTTCTGTAGCTTGGCCAGAATACCATTTCCAAATTTAAAATTTTCCAACTTTGATGTCACCTAGCGGAAAATCTATGAAACACTACGAACAATCCAACCAGTGGAAATTTCGTAGATTTTCAAGAGCCTTCCGATTGAAAAAAATTGATTGTCCACAGACAGACAGAGTGATCACATTAGCACGTTTTGTTATTTAAAAACATGCAAAAAATTGAGATAAACACTATCGATAAGTACACATGATATAATACACAAAATCTGATGTGGCCACCACATGACTTTCTCCATATCTGTAATAATTCTAAAAATTCCATAAAGGTTACTTATACATAATATAATAGCCGTTGTCCGTAACGTAACGCAATCTGAAGAATATGATTGGCTGCCGAAAAGCCAATTTTATCTTGAGGAAGTTTAACCGTATTTCCCTTGAAAAAATGCGATGAATAAATAAGAAGTTAAATGTTTAATTTTAATACTTTAATCTCTATTTGATTTTAACAAATGATAAAATATATCAATTTATATGCCGCACCACAATCAGAATTTGGCATACATTTTATCACATAGTAACTATCTACAACAAAAAATAAATAAATAAGCATATAGGACATGGATGTAAATGGATTGCTGTTTATACTTCTTCGTTATTACATTTTAGCCCATGGTAAATGTAAATTTTATATTTATTGCTTACATTTTAAAGTTGGTTTCATTAATTATTATTTCAATTTTAAATTAACACTTAATTCACTCATACCCGACATATTTGAAAAAATCATGCATAGCTACCTAATTGTTGTCAACGTAAATTATTTACGGTAAATAGTCTTATTGTTTACTGAAGTAAATAATATCTGCTACAATTACAAAATACATTTAATTCCTTACGTGTGCGTGGCAGATGGATTATCTACAGCGAAGAAAAGAACATAAACGTAATATTGCAACTACTAAACTCAAGAGAGGTATGTTTTAAATAATTTTCGATTGTTTGGTTGATTAGAACTGATTAGAAAATAAATCACTTAATAGAAATTGAATATTTCCCTGGAATCATTTCTGATATATCGTTTTGCAGTATTTTGTCATAAAAGTACGTGATATGTTTATTGATGCACCAACTAAGGGGGGAGAAGAAATTTTTAATAATAATAATTCTTAGTATGGTGTTATTTGGTTTATATAGGAGGATGTGTAAGGAATGCGTGCATTGACTTCTTTAATACGAGAGAGAGAAAAGGAGAGAGACGGAGAGAGAGAGACAAAATTAAATGTTACAATGATAAAAATAATTTTTGGCGTATAAGAACTGTATAGCGTAATATATTTCTTTTCCAAACAATTTCTATTCGCCCAAAACTATTTTAACTCCCTGGAACACACACTTATGTGAACTTTATATTTATTGCTTATTTTTAGTGCATATAAAAGTTGGTTTCATTAATTATTATTTCAATTTTAACTTAGCACTTAGTTCATGCACACCCGTCATATATGACGGGCAATTACGGTAGTTAATAAATATTTTAAGAAACTGCGAAAAAATTTTAGACGTTGCAAATAACAGACATAAACTAAAACCATAGCCTTCTGATATTGGATATAGCCACAAAGATCCAACAATTAAAAAAAGAAAAAGGAGCGTTACTAAGACGTAACTAAGCGTCAATTGTTAACAATAGTAGGTAGGTGGCGTGGTGGTGGCAGCTAATAATATATGATATCTCTTAAACGATGCATTCTATGGGAAAATGTTTCAAACAAACGTTGCAGAAAATTAAATTTCCTACAACCTTTATTCCAATATATTTTACATTTATCAAATATTAAAGTAAATATTTTAAAATAAAGGATAAGTGACAAGAGTAAACACCGACTTCAGGTTGACCGATTTTTACCAAAAACTAATCAGTTCTTTTGACTGCCATAAAAATGTTAAATATAAAATATATTATATAAAACTGATTAATAGTTTTTGAGTTAGAGCACCCACAGAAAAGCTATCACACACACACACAGACATCATCGATAAAATGGTCAAAACGTGTTCAGGGGACCTCAAAACGTGTATTTTCGTTGAAATCTCGAAGTCGATTTTTTTCATAAATACAATACTTTTTCATATACTACGCATATGGAGAAAATAATAAGCACTCATACAAATATACGTACAAAAACATATAGGTACACATTTACACGTACGTATATACAGAGAAGGGAAGAGAGGGGAGGGGAGATAGAGAGGGGCAGAAGAATGCAAAAGATGTGTAGAGAAAGAGGACAGATAGGGGGGGGGGGGAGAAGGGAAGAGATAGGGTACGAGTGAGGGGAAGAAGAGAGAAATAAATGGAGAGCAGAGATTTAGAAGAGGAAGAGTTAAGAGAGGACAGGTGTGGGAGGACAGAGATTAGGGGGAGGGATTTAGAAGAGGCAGATTGTGGTGAGAGCTGGACGAAAAAGGGTAGGGTGTGTAGTATGTATGGAGGTCAGAGAAGAGGAAAAGGCGAAATTGGGGTCAGGCAGAGAGTGGAGGTAAAAATAATGGTGAAAGGAGGAGAACTAGAGAGAATGTAAATGAGATGAAAGGATAGGAATTGCAATACGTTGCTTAGAAACATATTTTGTTTATACTATGCAGTTTCAGAGATTTACTGGTGACTACAATAGTTCACCAATTGGTCTTTCATAGAATGCAGTTTGTATTATCGCAACTTTCGATCGGATACGACGTCAATAAACGGTGCAACATACATTGTGCAAACTTTCTCATACACCTATGTACATTTGGTCGACTGTGTACGCTTTTAGGGTACGTTATTCTGGGATATTTAGAAACAAAATTCGATTTAATCAAAAATGGCTATAGGGATTTTGATGAAAATCCATCAATCGTATAGCCTGATGTCACAAATAATACTAACTATAAGCCATATGTCCCAAAAATACTAAATATCGACCAATGGCATAAAAATATACGTTTTTCTTTTATAAACGTACACAGTCGACCAAACGTATATACGTATATGAAAAAGTTTGTGAAATGCCTTTATTTTCTAAAAGAAATCGCCCATGTATTGGATTCATCTGTCCATCTATCAGCGTACAAAATGAATGAAAAAACTGCTTATAACTCGAAATGTTTCATTTTTTTACGAAC